>CM072781.1:58212883-59485026 GCA_036936925.1 Cenchrus fungigraminus | reverse complement strand
GTACCTGCTGGCCCGACACGTGGGGACGACGATGGACCACATGACGTTGGACAAGATTCGGACGGAGATGCAGAAGATGGTGGGCCTCAGCCGGCGGTTGATGCAGGCGGTGAACTTCCGCGGCGACGAGGGGTTTCTCCTTCCACGCAAACCCTCGCCCTCCAGCAGCTATGCCTCTACCTCGCTTCGTACCAGGCACCCTCGTCGTCGACACGTCCACCGTCCGCGCCCACTCTGTCCGCTCCGTACATGCCGCGGCCGAGTCCTTTCTACGCCGCCGTCGCAGGTACAAGTTTTTTCATCCTAGTTTGCACGATAAGTTTTTTTGGTTCATGCCTGACTTTTGTTTTTATAGAGAGACCACCGGTACCTACGGGATCGGGGACTTCGTCTTGGGCAGGTTCACCAGTTCTGCAGCAGCCGGTGTTTCGTCCACCTCCTTCGGTTGTCCCCGAGTTGTCCCCTCCTTCACAGTACTTCGGAAGCGAGACACCACCGTAGGGTTCGGGCCCCGAGTTTCACTACGCTGACTTTTTGTTCCGCGCCGACGACGAGATCCACCACGCGGACGTGATCGGTCCTACACAGCTGGCAGGAGGCCCGCTCGTCGGGACCCAGCCGACGCAGGAGCAGCGCGCGGCGATGATGGAGGACTTCCACGACACGGCAGCGCGTGCAGGAGCGGCGTTGAAGGCGGCAGAGTCAGTGGAGATGGAGGCGCGAGCGACCGGAGGGGGGACCGTCCCGTGTGGATCGGCTACTCCCTTAGCGACCAGAGGGGGGCCGGCCCGTCTGGCTCAGGTGCTCCCTTAGCGACACCACCCCCCCCCCCCCCCCGCCCCCGCCTCCCCCCCGAGCCGGCGGCTGGAGGACACGATCGCTATCCACGAGAGCCCCTCACGTACCCCACCAACCACACGAGGGTTGCACAGAGGGCGGCGGCGGCGGCGGCGAGGAGGGAGCACCACGGCCCGCCACGACAGACGAAGCGCGATCGTATTTAGATTTGTTTTTTTACACTTGTCGTGTAAATTATTTTTGTTTTGTATAATTAATTTATGTATTTTTGTATTTATTTCGGTGTTATTTCGCATTTATAATTGCAGGGAAAACCAAATGAAAAACAAAAAAACAAGAATAAACAAACAAAAACATAAAAAAACAAACTGCATTTATAATTTCAGGGAAAATCAAATGCAAAAGAAATAAAAAACAATAAAAAAACAAACAAAAACAAAAAATAAAGAAACCAATCGCCGGTTGGACCGGCGGTTGGCTCCATCCAGCCGCCGTTTCAAGTGGCGGCTGCTGCCAGCCAGCCAGCCGCCACCCAACACCGGTCTGCCGCCACTGTTGCAAACATGCCGTCCTGTGCTGCGACGGCAGGTACTTACTGCCTTAGTCCGCGACGGTAGGTCCCTACCGCCGCTTCAAACGGCGGCAGGAGCCCAACCGCTGTGCCAAACAGTAGTTCGGGACTATTTGTGCAAATTGTTCACTATTTATTTTCGTAAAATTGAAGAAAAAAATATTTTAAAAATTCCCTTAACGGCTCAGCCCGGCACGAGCCAGGTCTTGAGCCCACTTCGTATCTGCGTGAGCCCATTTGACCGAGAGTAGGATAGGATTCCCAGCCAAGGCGGTTTCGTAGCGGCCACGTCAATTCCCCTGTCGCTTTGGCTATAAAGCCGCACCACGTCCGCGGCGTCACACACAGGCAGCTCGGCCACCCCACCCCACCCCTCCCACTCCCCCCAAAAACCCCCCATTCCTCCGGCGAACAATCCCCGAGCTCCGGCGAGATGCAGATCTTCGTGAAGACGCTGACGGGGAAGACGGTGACGCTGGAGGTCGAGAGCAGCGAGAACATCGCCAACGTCAAGGCCAAGATCCAGAACAAGAAGGTACGTCTGTGTTCTCCGGCCACCTTTTCCTTCGTCCGCACGCCGCCCGGCCGCGGGCCGCCCGCCGCCGGAGGGTGGCGTTTCTTCCTCCACTTGTACACTGAGGCCCGTCGTCGGGCACCGGTAGATAGCTCAAAGGCGCTTCTTTTAGCCTCCGCGTCGGTGGTTTAGCCATGAGCATGCCCAAGCAGGCAGGACGCGAGAAATCTCTCCCCGCTTTCGTGTGATTTCAGTGCGGGGCGGATTGTCCTGCAGCGGCTTGTTCGCCTAACAGAGCAGATCGACCGGTGATGCCCGGGTTGTGCAGCCTGGACGAAAAAAGTGCTCCTTTCTTGTACAAGGGGAGAAGGGGATTGGGGTTTTTGTTGGGTTTAGCTGTTCTTGTGTTTCTTGCGCTCTATTTGGGATCCGGCGCGAGGGGCCGAGGGTAGTGCTGGATTTGATTCCTCGATGTGATTCTTGAGCTCGATTCAGCAGATTACTGTCTCGGTTCTTGTCAGCGAGCTTAAAGGTGCTTCCTTTGGTCTCCGTTCTTTGGGGTTGTGGATTCATTTTTTCTGAATAAGGACTGCGTTCTTGGTGTGTCGGCGTTTCTCCATAAACATCTAGGTGGATATGCAAAAAAAATGATGCAAATGTGCCTCATTTTTGTCGTGTTTGATTCTTGTGGCCCGAGGCAGAGTGCATCCGTCGATTTGGGGATTGGTCGATCGCACCAGGCTGGAAGTAGAAAAAAAAAAAGGAGTCGGTTTTTTTCTAATCAGGACTCCGGAGGGGAGGGGATATGATTTGGATGATCTTGTTCTGGCGTTTCTTGATGGTGATCAGAGCTAGATTTGGCTTCTCGCTGTGTTTTCTTGAACTGGATTTGAGCACACCCCTTCCCCTGTTCTGCACTTGGATGCATCTGTTCAGTTTGTTCAGTCGAATCGCTACAAATTCTGTAGTAATCTGCAATGGAAATTTTGCCGTGCATCTGCAATAAAATTCCTTTGGTTTCTGATTGCCTGTTTGCTAACAGTCTGTGTTTGCCTGACTGTATTTCGCAGGCATCCACCCGGACCAGCAGCGGCTCATCTTCGCCGGGAAGCAGCTGGAGGATGAGCGCACCCTGGCCGACTACAACATCCAGAAGGAGTCGACGCTGCACCTGGTGCTCCGCCTCCGCGGTGGCGGCCAGGGAAAGGGCGGCACCTACCCCACCAAAATCGACCCCAACCTCCTCCAGCTCGCGCTCAAGTTCCGGCAGTACAAGATGATCTGCCGCCAGTGCTACGCGCGCAACTCCATCAGGGCCGACAACTGCCGCAAGAAGAAATGCGGACACAGCAGCGAGGTGAAATTTTGTTCTGTTCTCAGTTCATCTGTTTTTTTGTTCTCATCAATATCCCAAGTGGCCTCTGTCCCTGTGCACGTAAGCTATCATCTTAATGTGTCCCAATTTTTAAAAATGGCCTCACTAGTAGCCTAAGCATTGTCCATGTTCATGCTTAAGGCGTTGTCTGTAACCTGTGAAGCACTCATGTTCTCTTTATTTTATCTTCTGTCTAGCTAGTTAGATTTGTATTGTGGTATACCTGCTAAGCTGAATTATATGTCCTCCCATCCTTGAACAGTTTGTACATTAAGTATGTAGTCATAGGCTTTGCTTCAGTTACTGGTAGCTGGTGACAAATCTAGTGAAATGAATACATGTTTATTGTTTGATGATCAGATGTACTATTTTTCAAATATTCATGTTCAATTTCTGGAAAAAAAAAAGCCCTTGTCATTGTTTTCCCTGTCATGAAAATATCTGAAAATATGTCATCGTTCATGTTCAGATGTCACCATTGACACATATTCTTGATTCCGGTAATCATGGTAGCATAGCCTATGTCATGAATAATTAAGCTTGTTTCAGAATTCTTATAAGTTGGCATCACATTGCTAATTCACCTACTTAGCTTTATAACAGTTTAGAAGTACTGAGTGTACTACAGCTGATGATTTATGTTTGTTCACTATATATAGTATGCTAAATCTAAATCTTATTTGAATCCTTGAACAGTTCTTACATTCAGTTACAGACAGCTGATCACAAGCTGTTTTATCAATACATTTTCTTCACTCTTTGATGTGATGTATTGTTCTTTAATATTCCTTTTCAGCTAAGAAGAAAAAGATGGTACCCAAGAAGGATTGAAGCAACATCAAAGAGCGAGAGAAACGAAGACCAATCCATGTTATCCATCAGTTGAACTAACTATATGTCCATCTTAGCACTTTATCCATGTCAGAGACCATACTAGAGTTGTGGGAACTCGGAATTTAATTTTCCTCCTAGTTTAAATATCCTGCTGGAGTACTTATCTGATGCAGAGCAGCGGTATGCAGCTTCAGAAACTGCTTGCCAAAGTTCCTGCCTGCTGTTGAAACTTGGTCATCGTCCTTACTTAATGCTAGTGGTTAACATGGGCGGCGTGAATCTTAATTGTCTGAAATGAGCTCATCTGTTGTTATGCTTTTCTGCTGTTACCTGGATATGTTTGCTCCATACTCATTGCTGATTAAGTGATGGTCTTCTCTTACAAAGTACGATCACACACGTAGAAGTACATGCTCATCACTCATCAGACACCAGCACCTTGATCCAAAACAACACAAAATGTATAAATAAGTTGTAATGATACTAGATGTAAGTAGAAAGGTTTTTCAGATAGTGAAATTATCGTGTATGCATACCAGAGGAAAGGATACCACGATTGCATAGGTGTTTTATACATGGTTGATTTTGCTACAATTTTGTATGTGTTTTAGAAGGACGAGACAAATCAGGAGAACAGGAAACTCAAGTCACTTCAATGGCACTGCACAAGTTAGTTTCATGTTAATAAGCACGTCATTGTAGCTGTAGATCTTTTGTTATGATTCTCAATCAGAAATCAGATAAGAGATGACTTGTTTTGTTTCGATGTTGTTGATAATCCATGCATTTAATTTAAAATATATGTGTGATACTGTGAATGCTATATTTCTTCAATTCTCCTATTATTACCAAGGAGCTTAGTTCCACGTGCCATATTTCTCCTATTACTTGGAAATCTGTCAAATTGAAAATGGACATGGTGAAAAATACTGCTCTAATTTTCTCTCTTCTAGAACTATAAGTAACCCATGACACCATAAGACCATATTTGAAGATGATATTCCAGATAATTTGAGGAGTAATTGATTTATTTTAGCTATAATGCTGCTTCTTACTTCTTAATTGAATGGCAAATGGAGCTCTATCATTTTTTTAAGAGAAAATGGCAGAATCATGGGCCGGGAGCCCATTTGCCACCGCGCTACCTGGCCTAGCCTCAAATTTTTTATATTTTTTTTAAAAAAAATCAAAAATAAATGGCTGAGCCAAAAAATTTCGAAACTAAACCTCCACCACCGCGGAAAACGATGGTTGGCTCCAACCGTCGTTTCAAACAGCGGTATGAGGTTCCAACCACCGTTGGAAACAGCGGCTACAGCACCAGCCGGCGGCCGCTTCCAACAGCGGTTGGATACTGTCACGTGAGCCCGCGTGATCCAACCGCCGTTCCATACGGCGGCTGGTCCACCCGCCGTATGAACCAGCGGTAGGGGGCGCCGCCTATAAAACGGCAGTTGCCCCCTACCGCCGCGCCCTCCCTCTCTCCTCTCTTCTCCTCTACGGCTGTTGCGATCTACACTTCAAGTCATGTAATTTTTTGTATACTTCTTTTTTATTTAGAAATATTAGAAAATAGTTTAGAAATTCTAGAAAATAGTTTATAAATACTAGAAAATAGGTTAGAAATTCTAGAAAATAGTTTAGAAAAATTTGAAAATAGTTTAGAAATTCTATATTTTTTTTAGAAATAGGTAGATTTGGTTTAGAAATTCTGAAAAATAGGTTAAAAATACTAGATTCGGTTTAGAAATTCAGGAAAATAGGTTAGAAATTCAAAAAAAAATAGAACCTTCAGAAAATAGGTGGATTTGGTTTAGAAATTCTGGAAAATAGGTTAGAAATTCTATATTTGGTTTAGAAATTCTAGATTCGGTAGATTTGTTAATTATCTTTTGCAGGTATGGCACAGCATCAGCCTCCTGCACAGGAACCTCCTAGACTGGACGAGGAATTTCAAAGCCCCATTCTCTGGCTATTTGAGTCCTTGTCAGTTGTCACTGAACTTCCAGATTTCCGGTAGCGGTAACCACTGGGCGACACACCCCATTCTTCATCTTAGTGAATCGACAGTGCAATTCATGTTGTTAGCATGCTGATTCGGTTGCACACACAAGTTCAAACTTACATTGTTCATCAGTTTTTTGATCCAAATTCAGCTGAAAAATTACAAGAGGGATACTTTCAAACAAGCGAGGAATCAGAGCAGTTCAGAAGAGAATACGAGATGCGGCGAATCAGACAGGCAAGTTTTCTCAACATCGAAATCTTCTGACACCTATGCATTTCACGCTAACGTCATATTGCTCTGTTCTCTTCATCTACATCCATAAAATAACATGTGAGGTGTAATGTGCGTGCAGGATGAAGGACTGGACTTCATCTCTGAAGGTCTAGACACACAAGAATCTGGCTGAGGACATGAACGAGGTTTCTGTTCGCAAATCGAGCTGCTTTATGCGTGTTGTGATCCATATTTCTCTGGTTGCATCGAGTTAACCTCTCATTGTTCATGTGCAACCTGCACAGCTAATTAGTTAAGTGTTATCCTCTTGTGAAAGTTGAATTGGGTACATGATCACTGCAGGTGGATAAAGCTAATTTGGAGATCAGGAGGACTAATGTCAGGCTGAAACAAACAGGACTTTAGTGGTAAACATTTCCATATTGTTCTCAGATAGTCAGAGTTGCTGACAAATCTAGGTTCTGCTTTGCGCAGTTTTGATCAACTAGGAACTTCACAATTGACATCACCTTGATATGCATCATTCTTGGCATTGCAACATACCTCTACAAGTAAGAAGTCCATTTTCCTATTGTTTTGGAGAAGAAAAGGAGATCATTTTAATTGAATCACTTAAAAAACATTATTTATTGGTGGTATCTGATCTGGTTCAATCTGCGTTTCAATTTTTGATGCAGCATTCTCTCCCAGTGAACCTTCACAACATGGTGACATGCTGACATTACCATCTCCTGTGCATAAATAATATGCCCTGAAACTTTATTGTTGAAAAATCCTGGGTTCATGTAAATTATTATTGTATACTGCTGTGGAGGAAAGGACCTGATCATATTCCAGGAAAAAAATGGTGATATAGTATTCTTTTAAAAAAAGGGGTGTGTCTCGTTATCAAACGATTGATATTTGTATTTGTCTAAATCACTTTTTTTTACAATTGATCTCGTATACAGCGACTCTCAGATCCCCACGCTCCACCGCAAACGGTAATCGGGTCCACTACCCCGCTTCGCACGCCCATTAAGATTTGGAGTGGGCTTGCTACAGCAGAGTTGGGTGGGCCGTGGGGACCCAGTAATACCTCTTTTCAGTTTTATCTTTTGGTTGGCTGTTGGTGCCAGCCCAAATGTAAACGGGCCTTCCCTAAAAGACGTTCGTTCCAAAAAATCATGTGTTTGATGCTTTTCTTTCCCTGAACGGGTACGCAAAATAAGTTGGATAGGACAAATTGATGGGAAAACCATTTTTTCTGCTAGAAAATAAATGAAAAATTACATATGGTTTTTCCCTTGTTTTCTCTGATGTGGTTGTCCCTTGATAGATCCATTCCCTCCCAGATTTCCCTATTGAAAAAAGAAAATCAGATGTAGAATGTGTCAAAAAAATTGTAGAATAATCTGTGTCAAAAAAAAGATCCATAGACTTTGGTTGCGTGAATGAAACAAGAAATTGACTGAAAAAAGAAAACTTATGAAAGATCACTTTGTTTCCTAGTAGAGGTGTGTAGATCCATCTAGTGTGGATTTATGAGACAAGTTGTGAGAATTTGCTAAATCCATCTAAATTACGAAAATGCATGCTCAGTTTTCTTGAAAAAAACATGTTAGCATGGTCGATGTGGTGGAAAAATGTGATGTTTTCTTAAATACTCACTTAACGGAGGGTGCTTTTGAGACATGTGATTGGTGGAAAAGAAATATATCAGTGGTTCTAAGCTTAGATGCTGCAGTGTTTCAGAACGTTAGTTGACTACATGTCAAGGTTGAGTGTTAGGCAAGATCACTTGGTAACTTCAAGTGTCAGTCCATTTTGGATGCACCTTAACCTTCCTAGTACGGTTAACAGCCTTTTTATGTGCTTGTTTTGTAACAATCACCTACTGGATATTTGCTTGTGTGAAAATGGGAAAGTGCCTGGATATTTACTTCCAAGTGTCAGTCCATATTTGCTTGATGCATACAGGAAAATGCAAGTGTGAATGGGATGTTTGGAAGTTGGAACCACTAGTGCAGTGGCTGTTGGGTTTGCAGTAGGTGGTGGAGCTTCTATGATACACATGTTTTAGTTCGCAAGGTCGTACACAGGATTGCTGCTGGACCAAAAAAAAAGATGTCTCGAGGGAAAAAAACAAGTGAAAAGACATCTGAGGTGCGATAACTTGTGTTGAACAATCGACTTAAAATTATTTGGTCTGGAGGCAGTTGGGAGAAAGTTTTACATACTTGTTTTCTTTTTTGCTCGTACACAGCTATGTTCGCCGCACCATGCAGAGCCGATAGCTTATGAACAGAAAATGAATTATGCAGAATGTTGACCAAACACAACGTGCACAGACAGGTGCCTGCACGGGTCAAAGCAACTGTAAGTGGAAAAAGATAATCAGTGTGTCAATTTGAAAACAGAGAAAAGAAGAAAAAAAACAGTGTATGAAAAATCTTTGTTACGAGAAATCAAACAGGAGTGCATGTCAGATGGAGTGCCTATCAAAAAATCTTTGTTGGGAGAAATCAAATCAAAAAAATGATAGTCAACTGGCATATAAAAATATGGTTATGTATAAAATGTATAACATGGCCTCACAACACACACAAAAAGAAAAGAGGAGGGTTGAATATGATATTTATAGTTAGACCATACCTTTGAACTGATGTAGGTTGCTCACAATAGTGAAACAATATACCTTTCAAAATCTGAAGATAGAAACCGTTAACAATCAGAATCACAATGGCCATGATTCTATTTATAGCGGCAACAAAAAAATGCAGTTCAACGAACAAAGAGAAGGATTGGCTTCTCAACTTTCTCAGTCTTACATAATCCATTTCTTCTCCCAATCATCACCTTAGGCAGGTTCGTAACTTCACCCAATAGAAAATCTGCACACACAACACGAGGTAAAATAAACTGGATATGTATGCAATTTGCAACTTATCGAGAATCAAAAGCTTCTGTAGACTCTAGGTGATGATTTTAACAAAGAACCAAAAAGAAATTCCATAAGTAAAAATTAGCTACTACAAATACTAGAACTTTAATGAAATATTTAAAGTTATAACATACATGTCATGGGCGGCAGCCAGGGGTCTTATGGGCCGGCTCGGCAGGCCCATTAGGGTTAGGATTAGGGTTAAGTTCTTTCTTAGAGGTCAAGGAACTCCCTCTATTTAAAGAGAGGGGATGTATCAATCTAGCAAGGAATATCAAACAAATCAATCTAGTTTCTCATCTAGCTTCTCCGTTATCTCATCTAGCTTCTCTACAATCCCATCCCTTGCTTTTGGGCATTCCGCCGGCAACCTTTTATCGGCCCCTCTTGGCCATAACAACTTGGTATCACGAGACCAGGATTTATCCCAGCTTCCGGGACAAACATGGGCTCTCCGACGACATTGGAGGACTTGAAGCAATCCATCGACGAGATGCACAAGAAGATCGACGACAACCACACGGAGTTCAAGACCTGGCGCCATGAAGCTAACGCTCATCTCGCCGCGAGGGTTCAGAGCATCCTGGATCGCATCTCAAAATTGGAGACATCGACGGACGCACCTTGTGCTTCCTCCCTCAACCCTCCGGAGGCGGCGACACGGCTGCAGGCGGCGGCGCGAGGCTTCCTCGGGCGGCGCACAGCGCAGGTGTTGCGCGAGAAGGCGAAGTTGGCTCGTGCGCAGGCAGCGGCAGCAATACGGCTGCAGGCGGCGACACGAGGCTTCCTCGCAAGGCGCCAGGCTCGGGCGGTGCGGGCGCGTTCAAGCCCGACAGAGCGGGCGCAACCTCGAAAGGGCACCGAGGGCAATCCCACGGCGACGACGGTGCGGCCTCAGGCGGCGGCGCGCGCCCTCTTCGCGAAGTGCCCGGCGGCGTTGTCGCACTTAAGCCGGCGGCGCGGCAGCCATGGACGGCGCTGGTGCAATTCCGCCCGGCGGCACGACCTGCTGGGGCGGCGGTGGAGCAGTCCAGGCCGGCTCGGCAGGCAGAGGCGATGCCAGTGTGGCTGCCAGAGGCGACACTGGCACACTCCACGACGGCGGCGCGATATGTACGAGTGGTGGCGCAGAGGGCGCAAACTCTGGCGCCACGCGTGGTGGTGTGGGGAAATCGTGAGCCGCGCATGGAGGTGCGGCAGGCACGGGCAAGGTCAGGCCGGCGGCGCGCCTCGCAGAGATGGGCGGACGCAATCCGGCTGGGGCGGCGGTTTTCTCGGCGTTGTTTTCGGCGGCGGCGTGCTTCAGGTGAAGTATCCACGGGTGGGCAACGACCAGCCGCCATGGGCCTGGGGCAGGCCAGGTTGGTTTTGGGCTGGTTTTGACCGGTTGGAGGCTGCCACATATTGCAAAATTTGGTCCGCTCTACATCAACAGGTGGGCTGAAGTTGAAGTTGGCTGAATTCCTCTTCGCGCGTCAGATGGAGATTTCCAAGATTAGGAATGCTTGCTTCCTAGTCCAAGAGTTTAATTTTAGTTTGCAATAAAATTAAGCTGAGATGTAAAAAGCTTAATTTTTTAGGTAATAGGTTACTGTTGAGTCGATTCTTCACACT
Source organism: Cenchrus fungigraminus (assembly GCA_036936925.1). Classification (NCBI taxonomy): domain Eukaryota; kingdom Viridiplantae; phylum Streptophyta; class Magnoliopsida; order Poales; family Poaceae; genus Cenchrus; species Cenchrus fungigraminus. The sequence continues at coordinate 59,474,155 of CM072781.1, read as the reverse complement.
GCAGCTCGAGGACGAGCTGCTCGAAAAGGGTGTAGTAGTGTCATGGGCGGCAGCCAGGGGTCTTATGGGCCGGCTCGGCAGGCCCATTAGGGTTAGGATTAGGGTTAAGTCCTTTCTTAGAGGTCAAGGAACTCCCTCGATTTAAAGAGAGGGGATGTATCAATCTAGCAAGGAATATCAAACAAATCAATCTAGTTTCTCATCTAGCTTCTCCGTTATCTCATCTAGCTTCTCTACAATCTCATCCCCTGCTTTTGGGCATTCCGCCGGCAACCTTTTATCGGCCCCTCTTGGCCATAACATACAAGTGAGGCATTTGAAAAGTTAAATTAAAGTGTGATTTAAAAATGATGATCTTACCTAATAATTTCTTCAAACTTCATTTGTATCACCTTTTCATTTCTTTAAATAGATTAGACAATAAATAAAAAAGTAAGCACTATATGACAAAAACACTTTATTGCAAAACATCAATGTGTCATGCAAAAAGGGAAAATATCGATACTTGATTAGAGAGGAGGTTGTGTAGAACTAATAATGGAACAAATAAGGAGCGCACCAGAGGACCGAAGCTTCAAAAAAAAATTATCCTAGTATGGACTAAAATACATATTTTTAACTAATAAATCAGAGTTGTACAATCAACCTTAAATGGCCAAAAAAGGCTGAAATCCCCAAAATATCCGAGTTAAAATCACAGTCCTACAAGGAGATGTAGGTGACAGCAGTTGAAAGATGGAAAAGGAGAAAGAAGAAAACAAATAGGAAGCAAAGAACATGAGTTCAGTGAACTCCACACAACAAGGGACAACAAAAGCAAACAGACTGACAGGAACCAATAAATCCAAAATAAGAAAGGAGGAGAAAAGATAAGTGGACGATCTCACCGAGAAGAGGAACATGAAAAGGAACAGCACAAGTATTTCTTGAAATACACAAGTACCTCTTCAAAAAAACACAGGTATATAAAAAGAAAAGGAAAAGTCCATTTTTGACCATCCAACTATTGCCTCGGTTTGGTAAGTATGTAACCAAGAAAAAAGATAAATATAATATAGAAAAAAGACAAGCAGTTGAAGTAAATCTGTACACGTTTGTTTTAACTTCGATTGATAAGGAAACACTTGGTTGACATGATGAAATAGGTGACTAACTTAGTCAAAAGACAAACTTAGTCCAGCCATTTAAATGCTAAAAAGAAGCTTCTTCTCTAGCTACCAAATCATAACACAACAAGCAAAATTCTAGCAATAAAAATATCACTAAACAAATCAAATCTCTACACACAATGACACATGTCAGCAATGAAACCGCACACACATTAAATTATAGCCTGAGTTACTAATGAATTTATCTATTTATCTATTTCTTCTGATGTATTGACAAGTTGCAAAAGGTATGGTAAATACTTTGATAGTGCAAGTGAGGGAACACATGTTGAACTTACACCACCCAAAGTAACATAATCATCTATGAGAAGTTTAGCATTATAACGGTTTGCAAAGGACTTTATCAGTATTTCTTGATAAATTTCTAACCCTAGAAGCATATTTATTACTCCCTCCCTTCTCGTTTATAAGGCGCCTCACGATTTCTGGCTTTTTCGTATTTGTAGGGCGCAACACCTCGTAACCTTCCCCTAATCTTGGTACTCCACCAGAATTTACTCACGAGAGATTAATTTGGCCCCACAGGAATCCAAAAGGCTCCCTCTAGCTGCGCAAGATTTGCATGCATGCATGAAAAATCTGCTGGCTACCCAATAAGCAATAGATGCTTGGCCTGCTGCACTAATGCGAGTCTTGGAAGTGGAGGCATGCTGGCGCGGAGTAATGCTCGTCTTGGTTCCTGGACCGAAGGCTGAAACGCCTTATAAACGGTAAGGGAGGGAGTATTTGTGCAATATAATTAAAGATGTGTAGAAAAGAAAACACCAAGAAATTCCCTGGTAGGCATAATAGTTTAACACAACTGAACTGTCGGCAGAAATCAGCACTGCTTTAGTATTTCAGTATCCTTCAGAGGATGTTGAAAATCTGCCATCAGGTAATGGATAACTCCACAGTAGCAAGTCGATCTAGCAAATCTGGCACATTCTACCATTATTTCAGTATCCTTTAGAAGCATATTGCAAATAAGTGGAGCAGTAAAAAAACAAAGCATAGGACATGTACCAAGAATTTAGTAAAGAACAGGAAATTGAAAAAGGCAATCAGCATGACATTTGGAGTAATAAATTAACATGAACCAAGGATATAATTAAAACAGATTGTCATATTTCCAAATATTTGCATCTAATTTTTTTTTTTTTACTTTCTTTTAAGAATATCATGGCACTTTCTTTTAAGAATATCATGGCGCTTCTTATCCTGATAAAAAAAGAGCAGAAAGAATGGACAGTGTCACTGATTTCTAAACAAATTTAGCTCAATGTTCAGATGAATGTTTGCTCGCAGATTCTTCAAACCAAAATAAGGGTGGATTCATGCACATACTCAGAGTCCACTCGACAGTGAAGGTGTTGCAAACTGCACAACAAACAGGCGTCGCACCAGCTGGATATATGGGAAGATTCTGGCACCCCGTGTAGATAAGCTAGCTTGGGGCCCCTGAAAATTACAGGGCAAAAGACACTTCTGTTATGACTACCCAATAATCAAAACCTCTGCTTCAAAAAAGCTCCTTCACGCATTACTTTAACGCCTTGGTTTTACTACTTGAAAGTTGGCTGCAACATCCAAATCAGCAGATAAACCTCCATAGTTCATTCCGACAGCTATGTTTTGTTCTATAAGAATTTTGTTCTATAAGAATTTTGTTCTGTAAGAATACTAAAAAAATCACAAAGCAGGAGGGACTGTAGTAAGTTCTGAACTAGGAATTGCAAGTTATAGCCTAAAAAACCTGCATGCATTGGTAAAAGAAACACCATTTTTTTAGTTTTGATGGCACCCAAAGAACATTTCTGATATGAAAAATTATCATTATATATCACAATGGTAATTAGGGGCAAAACATTTACCATTAGGCAGTATGAATGGCACCGGAGAAGTAGGATATAGGGCGAGGGGAACAGGCGTTATGGGGTTGGCTGCCTTATACAACAATGCTGCACGTGGAGACCTTACAGATTCTGGCAGCTATCAGGTGGTTCTTCTTCGGCCTGCATGAAACCATGGGAAAAGTACGTGCAGGAGATGCTGATGAGAGAGCAAAAGAATCTTCACTTCTGAATTCTTAAATCAGTACGAGATCACAGACAAAACATACAGAGGAAGTGTTTCAGTGTCAACAAGTAACATGTTATGTACCACGATCTGAATGACCCTGAACCCTAGCAGCCCGACCTTGCCGATGGCGGCAGCCTAACCACACAGATAGGGATAAAGAGGCCAACCCTAATAGATTGATATTCTCATTGCTTGTCTCAACTGATACAAGTCATCTCCTTATATAGAGAGGCTAACTTAACCCCTAAGAAATGATCTAATCTTATCCCTAATCTAACCCTAATGGGCTTGCCTATCCGGCCCATGAGGCCTCTAACTACCCATGACATTACTCCCTCCTTTTTGAGCAGCTCGTCCTCGAGCTGCACCTTGGAGACGACTCGACTCAACACAAACTTAGCACCTAAATGAAACCTTTTACATTTTGGCTCATTATTCCTAAATAATAAACTGACGACAGACTCCCTCGTAGTGTAAAGACATAGGCATGTGGCACCTCAGTTGCCTTGAAAGCAGGAGCACTGAGTGCACGACAGCAGGAGCACTGAGTGCACGACCAGCTTCTTGCTCCCCCTGGATCCCACACAAATAGCAGTATCGTGGGCTTCATATGGGCCAAAAATAAGCAAAACCAGCCCACTAGTTCAGGCCCCATGGTTTTGTGATCTGCTCCTGCGATCGGAGGAGGAAATTGATGCCGCCGCATCCTGAGGGCCGCCTCAACAGCTGCTGCCGCAAACCTCGGCAGCACATGTGCTCGTGGCCGCACTTGGAAGACGCAATGCCCCGGGCCATGGTGACCGGGATCAAATCGACGCGGAGGTCGGCGTCGGCGGCCCCTCGACGACCAGCCGTGTTGACGACCCCGAGGTGGCCAGCGTCGTGCGTGACCTGGCTGCAGGCCGCGGTCGATGCGGACGGCCGGGGCGGTAACCTCGCCTAGCCGGCTCACCGCCAAGGCCGCCTCCCGATCCCGCACATGTCGACCCATCTCATGCAGCCGCCGGCGCGCGAGGAAACTGCACACTGCAGCCTGGAGGCGCAGCGCCGCCGACTGCTGTGCCGCCGCCCGCTCCTGCAGGCCCCAGCGTAGGGCACGCGCTCTTCGGCCCGCGAGGAGGCCGCACGCTGCCGCCTGCAGGCGCACCACCCCCGCCACTCGCGCCGCCTCGCCCGGGCGTCCAGGAGGGCGTTGATGTGGTCCTACTCGCGCAACTGTTGGAGATACTCCCGCACCCGCCACGTCAGGAGACCGCGGGCAGCAGCCTGCAGGCGCACCGCCGCCGCCTGTCGCACCTCTCGCCGCCTCGCCCGGGCGTCCAGGAGGGCGCAGATGCGTTCCCGCTCCCGCAACTGCCAGTAGGCGAACCGGGCCTCCTCCGCAGCAGAAGCCATGGATTGGACACGAAACCAAAGCAAACTGATACCAAGTTGTTATGTACCACAATCTGAATGACCCTGAACCCTAGCAGCCCGACCTTGCCGATGGCGGCAGACGGACCACACAGGCAGGGATAAAGGGGCTAACCCTAATAGATTGATATTCTCATTGCTTGTCTCAATTGATACAAGTCCCCTCCTTATATAGAGAGGCTAACTTAACCCCTAAGAAAGGATCTAATCTTATCCCTAATCTAACCCTGATGGGTTTGCCTATCCGGCCCATGAGGCCTCTAACTGCCCATGACATAACACTAGATGATTTCTTTAGGGAACAGAAATTGATTCTCCCAAAATGCACATAAGGTGCAGATCTTCGAGGTTTTGGTTCCAAAATCTCATCAAGTCTGGTGCTTCAGTTTTATGAACAAGTTCTATGAACAGAACAACAGAAAAAAAAGAACTAGTCCATAATCCCATCCCAGCCAAAAGTTGTTTTGATAAACCAACCATACTGAAATCTTGGTACCTGTATGAAATACAATAACCACAAAAACCAAGTGGAAATTAAATTGTAAAAAAATGAACATGGCCAGAACCAAATTGAGAGGAAAAACAAACCCCACTTATAGGAACAGGACTCATGTACCTCACACTAGCGATCCCAATTTTGAGACCACACCGAACATAAATTCCCAAATCGAGACCCTCGTACCTCAAATCGAACACAAAAATCCCACAAATTACTAAATCCAGTCCCGAAATACCCAAACCGAACAACTGCAACCCTTAAATACAACAAAGAAATACCGCATAGTGCAGACCTCAGTATTCTTCATCTCATTCACTCTGCAAGGAGGGTCGAAAATGGTAAAAAAAGAGAGAGAGATGGCTATCTCGCTCCGTCCAACATCCCCATATGCTCAGAGCCACCATGAAAACACCCTAACGCAGGCCATAGTTTCAATTGACCAAGAGACATGCAGTGTGCACCAATTGCCTAAAAAACAAAAAGATCCATACCAAAAGCATCCGCATTGACCAGGTCACACAAAAATACTTGAAACCCCACATCATACTGATAAAATTTTTGGGATCCCACAAAAAAAAATTAAGCATTGCTGACTGGGGGCGAGTGGATAGCCCGGCTGGCTTCGATGCCAAACTCCAGAATAGGACTGCCGGGTTCGAATCCCGGGTGGCGCATCTCGCTGGGAGCGAGATCGTCACCGGTGAGGCATATCATAGAGAGAACCTGGCTCCCTTATTAAGGTTCGATGAACCTGGAGGCAAACCTAGCCTCTGCTCCAAATGCATTGCTGACTCAGCCACAGACTAAACCAAAATGCAAATGATAAAATCAAGTATCTTCTGTCCTGGTAAAATTTTAACTCAAAAGTCACAAGTCCCTCTAAAAGAAAACTATGTTACCACACCACTGAAAAAATGTAGTACTGGCATCTCTAATATAGAATAAAATTTTAAAGCATGATTTCTACTGAAAATTGTAGTATTGACATCTTTAACATGTACATATTGCAAAAGCTTATACAAAAAAAAATCACAAAGTATGGCACCAAGTACTGTGAAAATAAATTACCATTTGAAAACCAAAAAACCAAACCCAAAAAAAAAGGAGCAGGCAAAAACTGAAGAGAAAAATGCAGAAATGTACATGCAAGGAGAAATGCAGAAAACTCTAGAAAGTGAAAAAACTCACTGAATCAAGCCAAATAAATACTACCAGGTAAAAGCATTAACTTAAAAAATTGGTAGCAGGCAAAAAAAGTAGCCAAAAAGCAAGGGAAAGAAGTTCAATAATACCTGTGTCATGCATCTACTAAGTTCAAATGATCAATTAATTGATAAGAATTAATGAATGCAAGAACACAGTAGTCTGCAGGAAATCCTATGAACAAAAGTGCAGCAATTTTGGGCATTGTTGCATGCAGGGCAGGAGGGTAAAAATGAAGCTTCAAATCTGATCTCCCTAAGCACTCATCCATTCACCTAAGCATCTGAATAAAAAAGCATTCATTGCTAAAACAACATCCATCCATCGCCTGAAGCATTTGATTCTCTACGTATCCTAAGCATCCAACCTTTAAAACAGACATCCATCATGTAGCCACGGAACAGAAAAGAGTGACTGAAATTCGTATCGTACTGATGCGATTAAAATGGTGAAAACCTCGTATTGTGTAAGCCTAAATTGAAACAGAACGAAACAAAACAAAATGGAAACAGAACTTCGAAACCCTAGACAGTGAAATGGGGATGCGTCTACATTCGTCAAAGCAAACTATGAGCACCCACTGTTGCCATTCGAATCGATTTGATTCAGAAAAAAACAAGTTAGGGGATTACCTCCGCAAACCCTTGGTGGACGGATCTCGGGGAGAAATGGATGAGTCGTTGCTGCAGCTACCGGGAAAAGGCCGGTGTTCGCACGTGAGCCAATCACCCCCGTGCGCCTCGCTCCCCCGCCCCGCCTGCTTCACTCGCCGACCCCATTCGCTCCCCAGGCTCTCGACTGCCCCCAAACGGATTAGTGGGTTTCGGGTGTGAGTGCGGGGGCGTGATGCACGCCTGAAAAATAGGAAAGTGTACCCGGATGAATCCTACCGTCTATGGGAGATCTAATGGTTCATAAGAAAGTGATTGAAAGAAACTTAAAAATCAAGCATTTGAGCTCTAGCAAATCTGTAAAAAAAAACAATGCTATAAGCCTGTGTAAGACACCACCAACTAGGCTGTAAGCATTAGTGATCATGCAGTTGGAAACAATGAGCATACACAAAACAGAAAGGGCAAGGACTATTCTGAATATTTCAATTTTAAACACAATAAACTGCAACAGCAATCTTTAGATGGATAAATCAACAACCACCAACATCTGCCAATATCCTTGGGCAAAGACCACCAGGAAATCTAAAAGTTCTGCACTACAGAAACTCACATCTTCATGCCAGTTTAACCTACTCTCTACCTTCGCTAGATTCCAAAGAATCTAACTGCTGCATAATTAATACATTATCATGAGATAAGGCATCATTTATGCCGAAGGAACTCAGTTAAACAAAATTTAGGGGACCCTGGGGCATCTATCGTTTGCTCATTGGTCACCGCATCTTGTAGAACTGTGTTCTTGACACCTGACATCTATACCCATTTAGCGTGTACTTGAGCTTAATGTCGATGTCCCGGGGGTTCTTTTTATTGGGTGTAACTGTCATGCTACCCGTCAGAGTTTCCCCCTCACATATGGTTAGCACATCCTCAAGGTAGAGAACAGTTTGCTTCCAGTGAGTGGCTTTTGATCTTGGGCCTGCAAGGAGTTAATTTGAAAATGAGTTTGTGCTTGCCGGACTGCTTGAATTAAAGAACATTGAACACTGAACATTATAAGAATGAGAAGAGAGCAAACCTGTTGAGAAGCCCATCAGCTTATGGCAGTTGGTGAATGACACGTTGAAATATGCAACAAGAGCATGGATATAATCATTCCGCTCTGCAGTAAGCTTGAAGGGCACAGTAAAGGAAGCATCACCAGAGGTCATTTTGGATATATCCATTGTCTGAAATACATATATACACAGATTTAAGCCCAAGTATCGTTGAACAAAAATTCGGGAAGAAAATACAGCTTCATTAGTCATGTAATACCTTCAGTAACTGGCAGTTAGTGACAATCTGATTTGCATCCACTGTATCTACCAGTGGCTCCATCATTGCCTGTTTCTTTATGCAGCTCATATCAAACCCATATACATTATTCCAAACTGCAAAAAGGGATTAAAAAAACATCAAAGAGATATCCAGAGCTTTCCAAATAGACCTTCCTGAAACTAAAGTTTTTTAAAGCCAATATGAAACATGCTTTACAAGTTTTATGCATACTGACAAACTTACATTCGATTTTGTCCTCCTTATATTCCGCATCTTCAATTGCAGTAAGATGCAAAGAGGCTTTGTCTGGTAGGACCACTCCATCATCAGCCTACATAATAGTAGCAAAACATAAGCTACACACCTCAAAAAGTTCAAAAACTGTCCACAAGGCTACTATGTACAGTAAGGTTACTATATACCTGGCATAGCCAACAAATTACATTTTGTAATAATAGAAGGCAATAATGAAGAAAAACTAAACGACCCAACGAACCAAACACACCATTTACTTTGAATAAAAGAATCTGAACATTTTATTTTAATTATAAAGGATCACTTACAAGCCATTTATCACGTGCATACAGGACAGTGTTCAACATATTCTCAAACAGGAGGAAATAACCCATCCACTCCGAGATTATAACATCTACTTTAGGAACAGGAAGCTCTATTTCTTCCACTTTCCCTTTTATTACAGTTATGACTGCAAAGAGGAAAATAACATTAGTGGTTCATAGTCAAATAAGCATTATGTAAACAGAGGAGTACAATTGAAGGGTTATTCACCATCAGAATATCCATTAGTTTTCACAATTTCCTTTGCCATGTCTGCCATCTGGGAACATTCAATCTGTAATTTAAGAACATATACCAACATATATTAGTAAAGAAGAGGATTGAAGTTAAAACATTCACATGATGTCTAACAACAACAACAACAACAAAGCCTTTTGTCACAAGCAAGTTGGGGTAGGCTAGAGATGAAACCCAAAGGAAACCATGAAAGGCGAAACAAACACACACACACACGAAGTGTTAAGGGTAAACAAAGGGTGAAACAGAGGTCATGGTTCAGGCACACTGATGGCTAGTCTCCAAGCACTCCTATCCATAGCTAACTCCTTGGGGATGTTCCACTCCTTAAGGTCTCTTTTAACCGCCTCGTCCCAGGTCAGTCTAGGTCGACCTCTACCTCTCTTTACGTTATCGACCCACTCTAGAACCCCACTACGCACCGGCGCCTCAGGAGGCCTCCTTTGGACATCATGTTTCATCTCCATAGATCGGCTAAGTACAAGGATGGTTCGCCACACCTATCACCCGCCCTCCTCCTTTACCAGGGCTTGGGAACATAGCAGGTCCCAAGCCCTGGTAAAGGAGGAGGGCGGGTGATAGGTGTGGCGAACCATCCTTGTACTTAGCCGATCTATGGAGATGAAACATGATGTCTAAGTAACAGGAAATTAATAGCTAAGAACAGATCAACTATATTAGTACAAGAAAATGATTAAAGTTCAAACTTTGAAGTACATTCACAAGATGTTGAGATGACAAAAAAACAGTGGTCTAGTCCAGAGTAAAACCAGAAAATCCCCTGAATTAAAAACTACATAGAACTTCTAATATCCAAACCGCACGTTATTAGTACAGGAAGTCCTCCATTGTAAACAATAAAGATATTTTATATTTATCAAAATGGGCATCTGAATAAAAAGAACAGTTCAAATTTGAGAGTTTTCATCTTGACGTGAAAGCAATTATTTCAAGCTGCCTTGGACATCAGATTAACCAATTTTGTGCTTCTAAAGTACCTAAAACCGATATATGACATATTTAATCTCAAATCACAGGTAACTAAGTTAACAGTTTAGATTTTAAATCGAATATGAAAGATTTTTTTTTGGATAACCATAATACAAGATATTGGCATGGATCCACTAAAATAGGTTATGTAAAATCAATAAGTTATTGGATAACCATAATACAAGATATTGGCATGGATCCACTAAAATAGGTTATGTAAAATCAATAAGTTATCATGATATTGAAATGAAAACATGAGCATAAGTCATCCAACTAACCGCGTAGACATGTTTAGCTCCTGCTTTTGCACAGAAAAGTGAAAGAATTCCAGTCCCGGCGCCAACATCAAGGACTATCTTGTCCTTGATAAGAAAGCTACTCTGGGTGATAACATTTTGATATGTTTTTGTCCGAACAATATCTTTTAGCATTTCCTGCAGTCAGTAATAGAAGGTCATTGGCTTAATACCTTTACTCTAAATAATTCCATGTAATGAGAAACCAATTGTTTGTGTGAAACAATCCCCAAAAGTAAGGCTTCTTTTAGAATCACTTACTTCATGAATACCTGCAAAAAAAAGGAAACATGAGTACAATATGACACTTCGTTTAGTGAAGAAAAAGCATGGGAACAAGGTAAAAGAGAACCATGAAGGTTAATTTTAAAGATGCTAGCAGAAATAACTAAAGTGTAAAAAACAAATTGAACATGAGACAGGAAATGTGCTATAACATCACTCATAGTAAAAGAACAAAAAATGCTTTAGAAAGTTTAATCTCAAGGGGACAAGTAGGTGATAGTTCTAGTGTTTAATCCTCGAAAACAATCCAGTGGCAATGACATTCGGTGATGCAAAGCAGCATAAAGTATACAAGAGACAGATAAAAGAAGCTAAAGGACTGCATAAATCTTCAACAACAACATACAGACTTGTTTTCCTATGGAACATTACACAGACCAGCAAACATCTAAAAATGTGTTGGCAGCCTAATAACAGTGTCAAAGTATGGAACCACTGAAGACAGGATTCTTAGAACAATTCAGAAAATGTAGAGGGCAAAATTTCACCAAAGGTACATGTTGACAACAAAGATTATAAATTTAACTGATGAATGTAACTTTTGAAAGGATCAATTTTCAGCCAATAAACAACTTTATCATCTTGGAGGCACATAAAAGCATTTATCATCTTGGAGGCACTGATACAGTGCAAAACTAACAAAACCCTGAATACAGGGTTAATCAAAGCTCTAACATGTGTGGTGAATACCGATCAAAATCTCATTTTTCAACGTTTGGTCTGTTATACATGAGAAAAAAAATGTATAACCAAGCTCCAGATGATGGGGTCACATAAAAATACCACACTTCAACAGACGATTTGCAGCTTCACTGTCAGAAGAAGAAAATTACTAAAATTATCGCCCAGGCTTGGCAATTCCTTAGAACCCAATACATTAATCAAGCTAAGAGCTCCAGCTTATCACACGCACACCGAATTCAAAACCAGAGACCAATCCTTTCCCTGCACTACAGCCATTTAATGATGCAAACAAGTCTAGCACTTCCTTTGCTCCGTAAATATTGCAAAGATTCATTTTTTTCCTATGCAAATTAATAGAAAAAGCACCCAAATCTGCGGGGAAATAAATAGCATCTCAGCAAAATCGAGCGGCGGCGGCGCGCGTACCGAAGTGGGAGTAGGAGTCGAAGTAGTAGTCGGCGCTGGTCTTGTCGCTGCCAATCACCTCCTCCGCCGCCTGCTCCTCCGCCCCGAGGCTCTCCTCCACCTCCATCTCCGCCCCCTCCGCCTCCTCGTCGGAGTCGAACTTCAGCCTCGACGCCGTCGCCTCCGCCAGGCCGCCGTTGGCGTCGCGGTCGCCGCTCTTGCGCCGATCCATCGACATCTCTCTCTCTCTCCCCCCTGTGTTCCGGTGGCGCGCCGCAAAGCAGGGGAGGAGGAAAAGCTAGGGTTTTGCGAGAGGGGAACAGGGGGGTTTGGGGAAGTGAGGTTTTATAGCCACGGTGGCGCAAATATCTGCCCGGATTGCAGCTCACAACTCACAACTTATCTAGAGAGACTATATGATGAATGAAGCTCCTTTTTCACAAAAAAAAGGTCGCTGTTGCCTAGTTGGAGTTGGAGTGCCACTTCTATATACTTGGAGTACAACCATAGCTCTGCAAATTTCATAGAACACGGGCTTCCCGCCCCGCCTCCAAATACTCCATCCAATTTTAAGTCTCAGTTGATTTAGAAAAATTTGTGATTTTCAAACAATTCAGAAGTTGACCATATCTACTCCCTCCATTTTATGTTACTTACCGTTTTAAATTTTCTAGATACATTTCTTTTGTTATGTATCTAGACATAATTATATATCTAAGTGCATAGTAAAAGAAATGTATTTAGAAAAAAAAAATGACAAGTATTATGAAACGGAATGAGTATGTGTTTTTATTACGAGAAAATATATGCATGTGTGTTGCTGTGAGCGAATTTTATATAGATACATAATACTATAAATAAAAACATGAAAAAGGAGCACTAAGAGGTCAAAGACTCTATTAATCCATTGTGATCAAAAGACTCACCTCCATATGAACCATCAACAAAATTGATCAACACAAAGTGAGCAACATAACTTGTCATCAGCGCCCCACTTCTAAAGCCCTAGCCATCTCTCGCTACCTTCCATCCTCTCCCGCCCAAGCCATAGCATCAATCTAGTTATTCGACACTCAATACAACATGGCTTTTGCTGGCTACAATTCACTCTTAGCTCACAATGTCCTCCTCCTCCACTATTTTCATGGCTGCGCTATGAATTCATTCCCGCTTTTCCTTTTGCCATGGCTTACAACTCAGTCTTAGAAAAAATATCATGATACAGTGGATTAGTACCTGAGAACTAATCAAACCATTGTTATGAAATAGCATGGTATCCTATTTAGTGCATGGCTGTTTTGGGTCTTTTTTCTTCGAGAGCATCAATCCTAAAATATTGTCTGTCATTTATATTTGTTTCAGACATTTTATAGCATATTAGAGCATTTGTTGGGTCTGATCGAAAAATTAGAGTTCATTTCAGACCGAAAAATTGCACCCGTGATCATCCTATGTGTGTTTCTTTTGGGTCGGGTTTGAGCCAAACTTATCTAGAGAGACTATACGAGTCTTATTTTTCCGAGCCTAATTTTCTCTAACCAAGCCCGTCTCCGGTACTAAGACCATCCACACTGGTATTCCTTCATTTCTTCCATCAAAACAGAATATGATGTCCTAGTCATCGAGATTCTCTCTTTTATATTCACTTCATCCGCATCCATCATCCTTTATATCTCTCCTTCATCCCAACCACCAATAATTTTATTCATCCATCTCTCTCCTCCTCCCCCTGCCTCTCCACTCTGCCCACCTCCTCCTGCGGCGCCCAGCCCCTCTCCAGCCGGCCGCGGCCCACCCTCCACACCGGTGACGGCGCCGGCACCGAATTCGTGCTCCACAGGTCCAATTGCTCCGCCCCCGCCTGGAGCTCGAGTTGATTAGCGCGGGTTGCTTTGCTTGGTTTGGTCCGTGTCGTCGAAGCTGGGAGAGTTCTTGGGATTGGATTTGAGGTTGAGGACTCCGGTGTCTCTGAGTTGAAGCACGCCGTGGGGTGAGTGCTTTTGTTGCTCCGGGTTGCTGATTGGAGAGGATTGGATTGGGTTGTGGCCTTGTGGTTGGTTGGTTGAGGACGATGGCCGCCGTGTACACCAGCCTGCGAGGGTGCTTTCTACGTGCCGCCGGAGCACGACGTGGGCAGCAGCTCACGCGACCCGACGCCGTCCTGCCTCTTCTCGTCCCCGTCCGCCGCGGCGCAGCACGAGGAGCTCGGCGCGCTGTGGCACGACAGATCCGACGAGCCCGCGACCGCCGTCAGCGTCGGGGGCGGGGGCTACTCGCACCCCCAGTCATCATCAGCGGCGGCGGCGTTCAAGCTGCGAGACCACCTCCACCGCAGCTCGGTTCGCTGTTCCACAGCCTCGCGCCATCGAGCTCGCGCCGGCCGCACCCACGGAGGCACGCGACGGCGACCTCGGCGTCGAGGAGCGCGGGGTGAGCTCCAGTCCTCCTCGGCCTCGTCTCCTCCGCCCGCCCACCTCGTCCGCTCTGTCGCCGTCTCGCCGTCGTCGGCCTCGCAGAACCGGGAGGTGGCCTCGCAGCCGACGGCGGATCGGGCGGCGGCCGCCTCGACAGGCAGATCGACACCCTCGAGGGCATGTGGCGACGGCGCCCACACCGGCACCGGGCACCCCTCTCTCCCCAGCTCCACGCGCACTGCGCCCACAACCACCGCGCGGGGCCCACCGATGAAGGAGCTCCTCCAATCCTCCGAATACGAAGGAAACCGGAGGCCACTTCAAAATGAAGTGGGTGATGAAGGAGGCCGCTGCGAGGCTTTTTCCTTCATCCCTGCCTGGAGGAGGGGATAAAGTCCCCCGGTGTGGGTGGTCTAAGACCACCCGCACTGGGGGACGAGATCGCCTCCTCCAGGATGTTTTTGGCGTCAAAACGCCTGCAGCGACGTCCTGGAGGGAGGACGGCAAAATCCCGTCGCCTCCAGTCTCCTCCAGATACGAAGGACTCGCGTGCTCACGAGAAAACGTGGGGCCCGCGCACCCACGGGCTCCGCACGCCGTCTCTACCGCCGCCGAGCCAGGCAGAAGGGGGAGAGGGCGGGGACGCCGCATCCGTCACCGTTGTGGCCCTCCTCGTCTTGCCACCGCCGGAGAGGAGCTGTCGCCGCCGTTGCCTGTGGCCCGTCGAGGCGAAGCAGAGGAGCCGCAAGACGGCCGCGCCTCCCCCAGCCGTGGTCGACGCACGCCTCTGCCGTAGAACGAGAGAGGACGAAGGGCAGGCGGGCGTCGATGAGACCGGAGCTCGGATCCGTGACCGCGAGGCCCGCCGGCGGCCTTTGCCCGAGCTCGAGGCGGAGCTCGAGTCCTCCGCCGCGGCCATGGTGGACCTCCACTCCCGCCCTGGATCCACCCCGGCCTGAGCTCCGCCATGGATCCGCCGGCGCGCACGAGCTACACGGGGCGCGCGTCGCCGGCCAGCTCGCCGACGGTGGGAGCAGGTGAGAGGCGCACGTGTCGCCGGCGGCTTGCTCCACTGCCCCTGGCGCCGCGCCACCACAAGCTACGCCCCTGGAGCTCTGCCGCGACCGCGAGGAGGACCGGTGCCTCCTAGCATCGCCTCCTCCGAGACACGCGCTGGCACTGCGAGGATGGGCGAGGTAGAGGAGGGAGACGCGTCGGCGAGGCTACTGAGAGGAGGAAGAGGAAGAGGAGCTCGCCCTCGCCGTCGTCGTCCACCGCGCATCCTCCTCAGGTTCCTTCAAGATCTCCACCACGTCCCACCCCGCCCCGCGGCCGAGGAGGGAGGGAAAGGGGCGGCCGCCGCCGGAGGGCCGCCCGGGAGGGTGGCGCCGTCACCTCGTCCCCGCGGTCGGCGTGCTGCCCTGCTCCTCCACCGCGGGGACGAGGCCTCCGAGATCTCGAGGTCGGTCGTCATGCTCCCCTGCTTGCCAGCGGATGAGGAGCAGGGGAGGGCCTCCCCACGCCGCGCTGCTGTGGCTCCGCCTACCGCCACACCGGTGCGGGAGGAGAGGGACCGACGTCGGGCAGAAGCCGAGGGAGAGTGTAACATCCCAGAAAATTGAAAGTGTGAAAATGTGAGAAAATTTGAATTTTTGATTATTTGTTGAGTGGCACCCTAATTTAAACTCATTTCTAGCCTCTCACTCAAGTTCTATATAAATAAAACCAAAATATAAAAATATAAATTCAAATTATGGTAAAGTATGTGATTTGGAATTTATGGATTTTATTTGGAGTTATTTGAGTGTGTTTTGAATTTGAATAGATTCAAATTCAAACCTATAGTTTAAACATATATTCAAAACTAAATTCAAAACCTAACTCACTAACCTGGGCCTGCTAACTCTTGCTGAAGTCCAATCGACCCCCTCCAATTCCTAGCCCATGAACAACCCTTCACCCCGGCCTTTCCTGCTTCACCTCGGAACCGGCCCAACACGGCCCGTCTTTCTCACCTCGCAGCCGCGTCGATGACAAGTGGGACCGCCCCGGTCTTCCCCTTCGTCTCGACCGGTCAAGGCCGCACACACGCCCCTTCCCCGCACCGCCGCCGCGCTCACGCGCGCGCGCTCACCCGGCCGAGGGGACAGGCCCCCGACAGCACCTGCTGGCACGGACGCCGAGCCAGGCACCGCGCGCGCGCACCGCCCTGGGGCTTTTCCCCCATATACCCCTGCGCCATGACGTGACCCCACGCCCGCTTGCCATCCCGGCTCCGCCACGTCGGCGGCCACACCGTAGCAGCTAATAGGAGCCCCGGCCGTGACCATTCTGCCCTCACCTCGACGTGCGCATGCAGCTAAACCCCCGGGTGAGGCCCCTGTGACAAGCCATCTCGCAATTGGGGATCGCCCCCTTTTTCCCCTGTCTCGCCACCGACCAGAGAGGGAGAAGAAGTGGAGGAGGAAGGAGGGAAAGGAGAAGAAGGAAGGAGGGGCGTGCCTCGCCGCCGCGCCACCTCGCCGGAGTCGAAGGACAAGAAGCCGGTGCCGTCCGTGGTCCGGAGGAGGCCGTCTGCGAGTGTGCAGGAGCCGGAGCAGAGGAGCAAGCCGCGCCACCGCCTCACCTCGCCGCGCCGCCGTGATCTTCACCGACGCGTTCGCCACTGCTTCGTCTTCACCTACGCCCCAACGTGAGACACCCCGCGCCCTTGCTCTCCTCTCCAGCTTGCTCTGCCTGTGCTACATCGCCGGCCTTCGCGCTGTGCGCGTTCCGCGAGCTCGCCACCGCGACGCACCCAGCGCCGCGCCGGCCCTCGCCGTCCTGCCTCGCCATGATGTCACGGCGTCGTCGTTCGTATCTTGCCTGTGAACCCGGCCTTCGAGCCGACTGTCTTCGTGCAGGTGCTCACGCCGCGTTGCGTTCGTCGTTGTGCCGCGGCCCTGGTTTGCCAGGTGCCCGCGTGCCGGCCGGCCATGTCGCGGCCAGGGGAAACCCTGCGCGCGCACACGTCTAGGCCAAGCGCACCCACGCGTTTGGTTGCAATAGAGCGCCGCTCGCTTTTGCTGCTAGTCTTGTTCGTGCCGTCGTTTTGCTTCGCCGCATCCGCTCCGTGCCGCCGCGCGATGGCCATGGGCTGTAACACCCTAGTTTGCAATTTGGCTAGGATTTAAGAATTTTATTAAAATTTGTTAGAAATAAATAAAGAGCGTGCAATCTTTTCAAAATAAATAATTTTTTCTAAACTAAATGGTGAACCCAGCCAGTCGCAGTGCGCCACATGGCGTCCAGTCAGCAGAGCCGCCCGGTCAGCCATCTCTTTTGCAGTTTAGCCCCTGACAAAATAGGATATGACCCACCTTATCTCTGTGTCTTGGCTGTTTTGCATGTGAACCCCTAGTTTTATCCCACCTTTTACAGTTTGGTCCAACCGAGCCTCTTTTGCACCTAGGACCCTCTGTTTTGACCATTTCGTGAGCACTGCTGACTGTGCCTTACGAATCTTCTGTTTTAACCCCTGAAAGCAATAGTTAATCACACATAAGCCCCTGCAACCTTCAAAACCCCATAACTTTCACATCCTAGCTCCGTTTTAGCTCGTTCAAGTTGCGTTAGTTTTGTTTCGACGTAAAGTACGTGTTAGTAGGGACGTTAACCATGTTTCATGTTTTTGAAAATTAAAGTTAATAATAATTTGATTAATATCCAAATTCAATCTCTTTTGAATAAAATCAAATATAAGTTTAACCTTCGCCTTTTCCTTAACAAAAGTTAACATGATTAATTTGAACATAAATATGTTTTTCTTATAACTTGTTTAGCTCAACCCGGCACATGTTTTAGCTCGTTAGCTGCTCTCACATAAAGTTTCTTTTATAAAGATAAATGTTAAATTGGTATAAATTCTAATAAACTTTTATAAATAAAATATGACTAGGTTTATACCGTGCTATCTTTTCAAATATAATTTGATTAATTTCCAACATGTGGTATTTCTCCGAAATACCCATTACACATATTTCTTTAATTAAAATAAATGAAGCATATAGTCTTTAGTTCTTGATCGTGTAAACCCGACCGATAGTTGTACCTTTTACCCGTAGCTTCGCTTTAGTCTTTCACGCGCTCTCTTGTTCGTAGCTAGCTCGCGTTAGCTAGTAGTACGCTTTTCTAAAATGGTTTTATTGTTTGGTGCCTTGTTCCTAGTGTAGCATTGTGTTGTTTCAGTGACTGCTGCACGTGAAGGAACGTCTCTGAGCAGTGGAGCATCGGGAAACAGGCAAGTGTCCTTGACATCTTGCTATTTTATACCTTTATGTTTTATTTACCACAATCACTGCTTTATTTAATGCTTTCTTGCATTAGATGTCTAATCTGATGGGAATCCTATTAAGGACAGTTTACTAGAATTTCATTATCATTCCTTGCTTACCCTTAGAGGTTACCTATATGGGTAGAATATGCTTAGTTTGCTCAACATGGGTTGGTTTTAATCTTAAAACTTGATTAATGATTATGCAACATGTTAATGTGGGTTATGGTTAGCAACATGAACACCCTAGGCGACTCAGGCAAGTGGTTTGAATGGTGGTTTGTGATTGCTTGATGTTGGCCTTGCCTGAGTCAACTTTATAAGGACCGGTCTGTGGAGCGACCACCCGGGACATACAGTACAACCACGAGAACTAATGGGCTATGGTCTTGGCCAAGTAAGTAGGGTAACCCAGTGGACTGTGTTAGGCTGTCTGGGCTGGATGAGGGCGTAGTTCCCAAGAGTCCGGCAAGGCTCAATGATGGGTCTTGTACCCTGAGACTGGTTAATGCGCGTTGGTGAACCTATGTAAAGGCCTCGTAGCGTCCCTATGCTATCACACCTAAGGAAGTGTGAAAGTGCCTGATCCGCACAACATGGTTGGGTTTAACGTTCCTTTGAACGTTTACGCGACTCGTGAGTAAATATGTACAACCTCTGCACAGTGTTAAAAACTGTTATAACAGCCGTGCTCACAGTCAAGAGCGGCCTGGACCCTCACATGGTTAGTTGGTGGTTTGGGTGGATCATAGTGGTGGAACTGTGGTTTGGGAGTTGGTTTTGGTTCTATGATGTTTAAACCCTAGGATCAGGACAGGTTGGTGCCTATGCCTCGAAGGGGATGGGAAGCTTTATACATAATAAATTCTAGGTGCTTAATTAAAATTTGACCAACTAAAACTTGAGCTTTGCAGTCCACCAAATAAAGTCTTCCTTGTTATAAGCCTCATGTTATGCATACCTTTTCCTCCACTTGCGGAGTACACGCCTCCAGGTGTACTCACCGTTTTCCCTTTCAACCCCTGCTGTTCTCTCCCCACTGCTGCTCAGATAAACAGAAGCTAGAAGAAGGAGCTACATCGTGAAGACCATCGTGAAGACCTGGTGTTCTAGGTTGGCGTGCCCCCAGTCGACGTTCCTGTGAAAGATGGTGCCTGCTCCGCTGCGATAGAATAATGATGTGTAATTTTCTATTTAGACCCTCTGGTCATTTTGTAATTATTAAACATTGTAATGATATATGTTGTGATATTACACTGATGACGTCACTTTATGCATGAATTTTGATCCTAGGCATGCATAAAGGGTGCATTCAGTTTGTCCTTTAAAACCGGGTGTTACATGGGCCGCCGTCCTTGCTACGCCGCGCCTCTGGATCGTCGGGCACCTACGCTCTAGCTATCTGAGTCGTGCCCTTGCCCAACCGGTGCACACAAGTGTGTGCTCGAGGCGCTTACACCCAAGTGCGAGGCCGCCGCGTCGGGATGGCTCATTGCTGCTGCTGAACGCCGCGCCACCGCCTTCGCCGCCGCACTGTGCCAGGGTCTCCGCCATGGCGAGCCTCGTATCGGCCGCACAAGCCCTACCTCAGGGCCAAGGCCGCGTCAACCTAACCTTCTAACCCAAGTGGCCCTCGTGCCTCGCTTGTTCGCATACCGGAGTCGTCAACGCCGCCGATCGCTTTCCACCGTCGCCGCCGGACGCGCGCGACGGGGTGCGCCGACGCGCAAGCGAGGGACAAGGTGCCCCGCTGCCTCCCAGTAGAGTTCGGGGGGCGGCGTTGGACTTCTCTGCTGTAAATGAAAGGGGAGCCGCATGGGCCGTAGCCCATTACGGCCCGGCGCCGGCCCTTTTCCTTTTTCTTTTACGTGCTCTGATTTTTGTTCAGGGTGGCCCGATGGACTTGGCCCTCTCGGCCCAGTGGGTTGAGTCCAATGGGCCGAATCCGGCCTACTAACACTTTCGGCCCAATAACGGCCCACTAACCTAGTAGCTGACGTCATGCTGACATCATGGTGACGTCATGGTGACGTCATCACCTATTTTCAAAATAAAAAATCCTTTTCGGATTTATAAATGAATTTGGAAATTAATTTATAAATCCTTTAACCTTTGAAAATTCATAACTAATTATTTACAACTCCGAAAAATATGAAACCAGTTTCATTATTTTTCTAAAAATAAGACGGTGCTGATAGTAGGTAGTTTGGTTCTGTTTGGATCTTCTAAAATTGGGTTTCTTTGGATTTATGCTTAGTTGAATGTTGGTAATTTAGTGTCTCGTATCTCGTGCTGCACAGACCCGAGCTACGACCCGGAGGAGGCCAACGACCCCGACTTCAACCCAGACCAGGACTATGGACGCCAACCAGGTGTCATGTCACTCTCAACCATATAGATCCTATGCATGCTTAAGTTGCTAGTGCTTAATTACTTTTTATGCATGTTTTTGAAATGCATAGACAATTGATTAGCCATGCCTTGGAATTGTTTATCCTGCCCTTGAAATACCTACTTTTGGAACTAGCTACAGACCCCTAGCTAGTTCCCGGCTTATTCATCCATATATTTTACCCTTAGTTATGGATGGATCTCAGGTTTCGACCGGGATTGGGATGTCTTGGTATTCTTGCGTGTGTTTTGGGTGAGTGTGTATCCTTGACGTGTTACCGCGGGAGCGAGCCGCTTTGGTTACTTGTGAACGCCTGTCTAGGGGAGATGCGACCTGGCCTCTCGCCCTAGCGGCGTGTCGGACGGTGGGAGTTGGTGAGTGCTCGCTCTTGCAATTAAGGACCGATCGACAGTTTAACCGTGATCTTTGGGCTATTTACGTGCAAACCATTCGCCTTGTTATGGGCGGGGTTCGGTCCGAGAACTAGTATGTGGATGGCATCCAGCCTGTAGGCAGATCGGTGTGATCGTGTGAGGGGGACGGGTTATACCCCCCGAGTAGACGTCGCCCCGGCTCCTCCGGGGAAGGTTTCACAGCTTTGAGGCCTTGCTGGCAGGTTTCGCACCCCAGTCAGGACGAGTCAGGCTCGGAGAGGCAGGAGAGTGTTGTCCACTGCTAGGCCTCCAGCCGTTAGGTAGAGAGGTGGATCGGGGGCACCCGATTCTGCTCTACTCGGCGGGTCCAGTTGTACAACCTCTGCAGAGTGTTAAACCTATAGCTATAGTCCGTGTCCACTGGTATGGACAGCCCACAGGTCTGTTACTCTGGCTAGTCTCTTCTTGTGCTGCTTTCTCTCCCCTGCGTGTGTGAGTCCGGCTTCATGCCGTTGAGACGTGGGGATAGGAGTTGGTGACCCCACGTCGCAGATGAGAGTGGGATGCTGTGACTCGGTTGAGATTCAGTGCTTGGTGTTCTTTCCTTGTTGAGGTGTTGACCCCGGAGATGTTGTCCTCGGAGGTGAGGATCTCCTCGGAGATGGAGACCTCTCGGCTATTCTGCATTCCTTGATGTTGCTAACGCTGCTTGCATAACCTTCTACAGCCATAATTAGGATTATTCATGCATATTAGAATTATTCTCTTTTGCTTATGCTCTTTGTTGGGAAGCTGACATGACCTACTCACTTATCGAGTAGATGACGGGTTTTCAGACCAGGAGCCGGACTACGACTTTGAGCACGATGGATGGGAGGACTGAGGCTCGCCCTACACTCGAGCTTGCCTGCGGATATGGAGTCTACTTCGCTACATGAGAGCCGATGCGTAGATGTTTACTCTGTTTGATTCAGTCCTGTTGGACTTGTACCAGGCATGTGCCGTAATGCTGTACTCAGATGCTTAATTATTATTATTATGCAGACCTTCATATATATTTCCTTCTGTTGTACGATTTTCTTTACTTTCTGAGACGGGGATTTGCACGTGATAGCCTCCTGGGACTATCACAGAGTTGCAGGGATCGGGTTCCCTTCGTTGGAAACCCGGTTCGTTTCAGTTGGTATTTGAGCCGTACTTGACTGTAGGACGAGCCTAGAAACGGACGGTAGTATAGGAAAGCCATATACCTTGTGCTTTATATACAAACCATGAAATTTTATATAAGTACCTTGATCTTTACTACATACCACCTTGATTAACTTTACTAACTCTTACTAACTTCCCAAACAACATGCAGATGGACCAGCTGACGTGGATTCCCCTTAAGACCGACGGCCAGTGGGCCGGAGGGTTCTGCAAGATCCTCAAGAACTGTTTGGAGACAGCTGGAGTGGAGACAAGTGAGGTGTGCTATGAGGGACGCACCACTGCAGCCGTGGACCAGTCACCGACAGAGCTGACCTTGAAGATACCAGCAGATCCCTGTGTACCAGAGTTCAAGGAAGTCAAGGTCTTGTGTTTTGACAACTCCACACTCGAGGCTCACCAGTGTTGTGCCAGGCTCGCACTGAAGAAAGTGTGTCAGCAGTTGGAGCAGAGGTTGAAGGATACACCCTTCGGAGTCCTACCGACAGCAGTGTACGACCACAGCAGGTGGCACAAGGAGGAGACAGCTTACACCGAGGAGAACACAGAGGGCAAGGATGAGAAGGAGCAGTTGGCCAGCAGGTTCATTCAAGCTCAAGACCAGACACTCTATTGGGCCGATTCAGAGATAGTGTTTCTGAGGCAGAAGTGGGACGACACCTTGGGACGGAACGCTCAGCTGGAGAGAGAGAACAGCCACCTGGAGTTCTTTCTCAACGAGGCACACAGGAGGAACATACAGATCACAGAGTGGGGACTTGTAGCTACCAGAGCCAGCACAGAGAGGGATGCACTTGAGATCGCCACCTTGAAAGCAAGACTAGAGGATACACAGACTGCTCTGAGAGAGTCAGAGGCAGCAGCCAGGGAGGAGAGGTTGAGACTGCGAGAGAAGGAGTACTTGGTGGAGTCACTAGGAGCAGCTTGCACAGACTACCAGTTGAGGCTGTGGGGACACGAGGAGAGACTGACACAGAACTACAACCACCTGTGGTACTTGGGAGGTAGAGTGTACGAGGCACAAGATACAGCTAGCCGGACCAACTCAGCGTGGAGAGACTCAGACCAGAGGCGGGTGACAGAGCTCAGAGAGGTTGCAGAGTTGGTACCACCGCAGAAGAGGCCTAAGTTGAGGACTGAGACGTTCGAGCTACCACCTACCCAGCTTCCAGCACAGCCACCGTACCTGAGAGGTAGTACAGACACACCTGAGATGAACAGAGCTTTGGGGAGCTTGGCAAACTACTTCAACCTACCAGAGATTGAGATTCCAGACTACCCAGGAGTGAACGACCCACCGTTCTACTCGGTTCCACCTAGTCCGAAGACCGTGTCACCACCTTGCCCACCAGCTACAGTTCATAGGCAGGCACCTTGAGGGGATGATCCTGTAATCAGCTAGGGTAGAGTTCTTCATGTTGATCATGTTTAGTTGACCACCCTATATGTATCGCGTAGTAGCTCTCATGCTTCTGTGTAATCTCGAAGGTTGTGGAGTAGGCCTCGAGATACACACCTTTTGTATGGTGATCTTGCATGAGTGATTGGAGTTATCGATCTTTTGCCGGAGTTTATGCTTCTTATATGCTTGTGTGAATTTGTTTGTTGTTAGCTAGATACTCCTTATATGTTTAAGTACCTTAAAGTTAATTTCTGACAACTCGTTTCTCACGATCTCAAATTCTTGGAACAGATGTCGGGGGTACGGAGGTCGGGACGACTCCTACGCCATTTCGAGGAGGCAGCCAGAGAGGACGCCGAGCAGGAGGACGTCCCTCTCCCCACCGGAGGTCGAGGTCGTGGCCGCCGTGGAGGCCGTGCCCCACGTGGCGGATGTCGTGGTAGACACCGCGGCGGGCGAGGAGGTCGAGGAGGCCGAGTACCAGTTAACCCTGACCCAGAGGCCCTAGAGGAGGAGGAGGCTGAGCCTAAGCCAGAGCAGGAGCCCGAGCAGCCGGCACCATCCAACCTAGTAGCAGTGATGGCACTTCAGACCCAGCTGATGCAGACGATCGATAACGCCGTGGTTCAGAACAACAACAACCGGAGGAACGTCAGGAACCAGCCAGAGAGCTTACAGAAGAGAGTGGAGGGTTTCTCCAAGCTGCACCCACCGACCTTTGACAACTCTCCAGACCCGCTGGTGGCCGACAACTGGTTGAGGGAGATCGAGAAGAAGCTGGAGCTCACGGACCTTTCTGAGGAGTGTGTGTCAGTTGCCGCGCACTAGCTGGTCGGCACTGCAGGAGCTTGGTGGGACAGCTACTGTGACTCGCACGAGGACCCGACCTACATCACATGGGCGGAGTTTGTGGAGGCTTTCAGGGAGTTCCACATCCCAAAGGCAGTGATGGATAGGAAGGCAGACGAGTTCAGGCACTTGAAGATGGGGCAGATGTCAGTGCAGGAGTACACCAACCGCTTCCAGGAGCTGATGCAGTACGCGCCAGACGACTCCAACACCGAGAAGAAGAAGATGTACTGGTACCGCAAGGGACTCCACAGAGGGATGGCGCACCACCTGGCCGCTCACGACTGTGCTACGCTTCACGCCCTGGTGGGCAAGGCTTTGGTTGTGAAGAAGTCGAGGTTGGACAACGTAGAGGTCTGAGGGGAGAAGAGGCAGCGTACAGACCGTGCAGGGTACTCGGGTTCACACCAGCGATAGAGGTCAGCTCCGCCACAGTACCCACCACAGAGGCAGTGCCCGTACCCGCAGCAGCATCAGACTCAGTACTCTCAGCAGGGCAGAGGTCACGCCGAAGGTAGTCGTGGTTCGAGTCAGTGGAAGCCCAGGCCGCAGCAGCCGCCAGCCTACGACAGCTCACAGATCACCTGCTACTACTGCCGTCAGCTAGGCCACAAGTCTACCGTGTGCCCCCAGAAGCTTCAACAGGGAGGACAGAACAAGAACACTCAGTACCAGACACCGTCGAAGGCACCAGTTCCGGGAGGACAGCCCCAGCAGAACCAGTAGAAGAGTGCTCCACCGCCCACTCGAGGCAGACTGAACCACTTGACCGCAGAGGAGGCAGCCGCAGCACCAGACGTGGCTCTCGGTGAGTTCTTAGTTGATTCAGTTACGGCTACCGTTCTGTTTGACACCGGTGCTCAGTTTTCGTACATTTCTACCAAGTTCGTAAAGGAAAGGTCATTACCAACTAAGCCCAGACCACGGCCTATAGTTACTAGTTCTCCGCTAGGTGAGAAGCGGAGTACACTGGAGTGTAGAGGAGTGAACATGGTGTTCGAGAAGCAGTTGTTTGTGGCAGATCTGACAGTCCTGGAGTCGACCGGGATCGACGTGATACTTGGGATGGAGTGGTTAGCCCAGCACAAAGGATTGGTGAACTGCAACCCAGTGTACATACAGTTGGAGCACCCCAACGGAGCTAGAGTGTTGATCAAGCCACAGGGCCAGAGGTCAACGCCAATGTTGTGCAACATGAAAGGAAAGGGTTTGGAGGAGATCCCGGTGGTGAGGGAGTACCCCGACGTGTTTCCAGAGGAGTTGACTAAGTTACCATCAGATAGGGATGCCAGGAGCTGGACCAGTGGCTAAGAGCCCGTACAGGATGTCCGCGGATGAACTCGATGAGCTGAAGAAGCAACTCAAGAAACTGCAAGAACAAGGGTTTATTCGGCCGAGTGCCTCACCTTGGGGTTCACCAGTTCTGTTTGTGGACAAGAAAGATGGCACCAAGAGGATGTGTGTGGACTACCGGACTCTCAACTCGATGACGATCAAGAACAGGTATCCTTTGCCCAGGATTGACGACTTGCTAGACAGGCTGCGGAAGGCCAAGTTCTTTTCGAAGATTGACTTGAGGTCAGGCTACTACCAGATGAAGATTCGGGACCAGGATATCCCGAAGACAGCTTTCACGACTCGGTACGACCTGTACGAGTTCATAGTGGTTTCTTTTGGGCTAACCAATGCCCCGGCCTACTTCATGAACATGATGAACAAGGTCTTCATGGAAGAGCTGGACAAGTTTGTGGTGGTGTTCATAGATGATATACTGATCTTCTTGGAGACTGCAGAAGAGCACGAGGAGCATCTTCAGATTGTGATGGAGAGGCTGAGATAGCAGAAGTTGTACGCAAAGTTCAGCAAGTGTGAGTTCTGGATGGTGGAAGTTGCTTTCTTGGGTCACGTGTTGTCAGCTGAGGGAGTTGCAGTCGACCCTTCGAAGGTGGAAGCAATTACCAAGTGGGAGCAGCCGCTCACAGTGACAGATATCTGAAGCTTTCTCGAGTTGGCAGGTTACTACAGGAGGTTCATAGAAAACTTCTCAAAGATAGCAAAGCCAATGACAGAGCTGTTGAAGAACGATAAGAAGTTTGAGTGGTCAGAGGCCTGTGAGAGGAGTTTCCAGGAGTTGAAGAAGAGGCTCACAACAGCTCCGATTCTTACCCTGCCAGATATCAAGAAGCATTTCATGGTGTACTGTGACGCCTCGAAGCAAGGATTGGGATGTGTGCTGATGCAAGAGGGCAAAGTTGTTGCTTATGCGTCGAGGCAGCTCAAGAAGCACGAAGAGAACTACCCTACTCACGACTTGGAGCTAGCGGCAGTCGTTCACGCCCTGAAGATTTGGAGGCACTACTTGATCAGCAACAAGTGTGAGCTATACACCGATCACAAGAGTCTGAAGTACTTCTTTACTCAGTCGGAGCTGAACATGAGGCAGAGAAGGTGGTTAGAGCTGATCAAGGACTACGACCTGGAGATTCACTACCACCCAGGCAAGGCAAACGTTATGGCAGATGCACTGAGCAGAAAGTCCTATTGCAACAACTTGATGGTGAGACAGGAGCAGCCAGCACTTCACGAAGAGCTAGAGCAGTTTCAGCTTGAGATTGTGGAGCAGGGACAACTCAACGAACTTCAAGTGACCTATGACCTGGAAGGAAGGATTCGGGAGGCTCAGAAAGCTTGCAAAGAGGTTGGAGCTATTCGAGAGCTGATGTTGGAAGGCAAAGCTGAGGATTACCGGATCGATGAACAAGGAACCGTGTGGTTGAAGGATCGGATCTGTGTCCTGCAGGACAAGGAACTTCGAGAGCAAATTCTGAAAGAAGCCCATGATTCAAGGTACTCCATCACCCAGGAAGCACAAAGATGTACCAAGGCTTGAAGCAGAGGTTTTGGTGGAAGGATATGAAGAAGGACATAGCTTACCATGTGGCCTGTTGTGACACGTGCAGCAGAGTGAAGATTGAGCACCAGAAGCCAGTAGGGCTGTTGAAACCCTTGGAAATTCCTCAGTGGAAGTGGGACGACATCTCCATGGACTTTGTAGTGGGATTGCCCCGTTCACCTAGAGGACACGACTCAGTGTGGGTCATCGTGGACCGCTTGACCAAGGTGTCACACTTTGTGCCAGTCAAAGCTATAGACACAACAGATCAGTTATCAAACCTGTACGTGGACCACATACTCAGACTTCACGGAGCCCCGGGGAGCATAGTGTCAGACAGAGGACCCCAGTTCGTGGCCAGGTTCTGGAAGAGCTTCCATGCAAGGATGGGGACCACACTCAGCTACAGCATAGCTTACCACCCACAGACCGATGGACAGACCGAGAGAGTCAACTAGACCTTGGAAGATATGCTCAGAGCTTGTGCCCTCACCTACGGCACCGATTGGGAAAGCAGTTTGTTCTACGCAGAGTTCTCCTACAACAACAGCTACCAGGCAAGTCTCCAAATGTCACCTTTTGAGGCCCTCTACGGGAGGAAGTGCAGAACACCCCTGATGTGGTCAGAAGTTGGAGAGAGGATGATCTTTGCACCGGATATCCTCAAAGAGGCTGAAGAGAAAGTGGAGAAGGTCCGAGAGAACTTAAAGATTGCCCAGAGTCGGCAGAAGAGTTACGCAGACCGTCACCGGAGCGACTTGTCGTTCAACAGAGGAGACTTCGTCTACTTGAAAGTGTCCCCGATGAGAGGAACCAAAAGGTTTGCCGTGAAAGGAATGCTTTCCCCGAGGTACGTGGGACCTTACCAGATCACCGGAAGAGTTGGGAAGCTCGCCTACAGACTCGCTTTACCAGAGGAGTTGTCAGCTGTGCACCCGTGTTCCACATGTCACAGTTGAAGAAGAGTGAGAAGGAAGTGGAAGCAAAGCAAGTCCCGATTGAGATACTCGACCTGCAGAACACCTTAGAGTATGCAGAGTACCCCAAGAAGATCTTGGACAGAGCAACAAAGGAAACCAGGAGGACCACCATTCCTTACTGCAAAGTGCTGTGGAGTCACCACACGGAGCGAGAAGCAACCTGGGAGAAAGAAGCCGACCTCAGGAGAGAGTTCCCTCACTTGTTCGAGGGAGAGGATGGAGCTTAAATCTCAAGGACGAGATTCCCGGTGGTGTGGGAGAATGTAACATCCCAGAAAATTGAAAGTGTGAAAATGTGAGAAAATTTGAATTTTTGATTATTTGTTGAGTGGCGCCCTAATTTAAACTCATTTCTAGCCTCTCACCCAAGTTCTATATAAATAAAACCAAAATATAAAAATATAAATTCAAATTATGGTAAAGTATGTGATTTGGAATTTATGGATTTTATTTGGAGTTATTTGAGTGTGTTTTGAATTTGAATAGATTCAAATTTAAACCTATAGTTTAAACCTATATTCAAAACTAAATTCAAAACCTAACTCACTAACCTGGGCTTGCTAACTCTTGCTGAAGTCCAACCGACCCCCTCCAATTCCTAGCCCATGAACAACCCTTCACCCCGGCCTTTCCTGCTTCACCTCGGAACCGGCCCAACGCGGCCCGTCTTTCTCACCTCGCAGCCGTGTCGATGACAAGTGGGACCGCCCCAGTATTCCCCTTCGTCTCGACCGGTCAAGGCCGCACACACGCCCCTGCCCCGCACCGCCACCGCGCCCACGCGCGCGCGCACACCCGGCTGAGGGGACAGGCCCCCGACAGCACCTGCTGGCACGGACGCCGAGCCAAGCACCGCGCGCGCACCGCCCTGGGGCTTTTCCCCATATACCCCCGCGCCATGACGTGACCCCGCACCCGCCTGCCATCCCGGCTCCGCCACGTCGGCGGCCACACCGTAGCAGCCAATAGGAGCCCCAGCCGCGACCATTCTGCCCTCACCTCGACGTGCGCATGCAGCTAAACCCCCGGGCGAGTGTCGACCGGGCATCCCTGGGCCCACCAACACACTGTGGGCCATACCCGGGAGATGAGTTCCTGTACACCTGGACTACTCGACTAGTGGGCCACGGTGCTGGTACCGTGGACCATAAGGCAAGGCAAGGCGGACAAGGACTTGTACTAAGACTAGGATAGCTTTCCATACCTAGTATAGGCTACTCCGGGTCCTACTCGAATAGTACCCTTGTACCAATCCGACTTGTAACCCTGCCTCCCGTGGCATATAAGGCGAGGCAGGGACCCCTCTCAAAACATACGCAATCAATACAGAGCCACGCAGCATACAAGACGTAGGGTATTACGCACATTGCGGCCCGAACCTGTCTAATTGTGTGCCACGTGTCTCACCATTGTGTTCCTGATCTCGGCGAGCCCCACCGCACAATCTACTACTTTGGGTACCCTGTCGTAGGCTCGGTGTCTAAAACACTGACAGTTGGCGTGCCAGGTAGGGGATCTCGTCATTGATCCACTGGCGAACTCGATGGCTCTCGTCACCATCAAGCCGATCGTCGCTTTCCAGCAAGGCGACACCTTCGTTTTCAGCTCCTGGGTTTGCGTTGCTGACGGCGCTGGATCGTTCCTGTGTTCCTTAGCGCCAACTCCGGAGTCAAAGCTTAAGTCCTCGACGCTTACGCAAGCTTCGATGGAGAATTTCGTCAAAAATTTCGGCGAAATTTCGATCTCTGATCCGCTCAGAGAACTCGAGTCAGAGTCCGAGTACAACTCGACTTCGTCTCCTATCCAGCCTGGGTTGCCATCTTCAGCTTCACAGCTTGCGCTCAGCTTGGATAATATTCCAGCACCACCTCTCTTTGGTCATCGCCATGTCAGTTCCGCTTACCAAGCCGCACTGAAGCGCCTCATGTGCCCTGGCCCGAAGATCGTGCTCGAGTACTTTTCAGATTCGGATGACAACTTCGACTACTCTTCAGATTCCTCTGAGTTCGAGTTCGACTACGGTTCGGATTCTGCTGAAGTACAACAATTGTCCGGCCCTGCTCATGGACTGGTGATCACATCGACACCTGAGGGTAGATTCGTCGACTGGCCTGAGCATGTGCCTGCTGATCTTACACTGGATGATCAGGAGCGCTTTATCGCCTGTCTCGACAACTTGCCCTTCCAGGAAGGCGTCAAGCTTGTTGATTATGACACTGATACTGAACTCATTCAGAGTACGGGTACCTATTCGTCGCATCGAGAAGTGTTTGTCGTCGACGCATCTACTCCGCAAGGGCATCGTTCCAATTATCATTACCCGGATGACGTATCTTATGATGAACTCTCTGCTAATGTTCCTGCTGATGAAACCGCGGAGGACAAGGCCGCACATCGCTAACGCAATGCTGATCGTGCAACTCTTCGTCGGGAGCTCGCGGAAGCTTTACCTACCCGTAATCTTCAAGAGGCTCTAGAGGCGGTTGCTACTCGTGAATATCGCACTCCAGAAGAAGCTATCAACACGATCAATCTACTCGGTCGCTCTATGCCTCGTGACAGGGCAGCTGCTGAAGTCGCGAAGCTGGCTGAACTAGCCTACACTATGCTACGACAGAATACCAGTGCACCTAGTCACCATGGCAGCAATGGGGGTGCTCATCGTACTACTCCTACTCCTAATCGCACACGTCCGGAAGCTAGCAACTAGGGCAAGGGCAATGATGGCAGTGTCAATAGCAAGTCAAGAGACTCTCGCTACGATGCTCGCACAACAATCAACGCCAGACGCGCTGAGCGTGAGAAGCAAAAAGATAATGACTCTGATTCTTTTCCTGCTTTCTCTGCTCGACTTCAAGATCTGTTTCTTCCGGGGAAGTTCAAGCCTTACGGCATCTCCAAGTATGATGGCAAGCAAGATCCAAGGCAGTGGTTGCGCTGTTATGCTCTATCCATCTCCAATGCCGGAGGCAATGATGATACTAAATGTATCTATTTCCCCTTTGTTCTCGAGCAAGAGCCCCTCACATGGTTTGAGTCCCTCAAACGTGGCTCCATCGACAACTAGGAACAACTCAAACACCGCTTCACCAGCAACTTCGCGGGTTCTCTGGGCCGTCATGGCACCAGGATGGACCTTGCCCTGATCAAGTAGAAACAAGGCGAGACTCTTCGCGAGTACATGCGCCGCTTTTTTGAGAAAAGGGCTACTGTTGTTGATGTCACTGAAAAAGAAGTCATAGACACCTTTCAAGATGGTTTCTATGATGATAGGCTTTTCCAAGACTTTGGTTGTGCTCGCCCAGTCAACATCACCAAACTCAAGGAGATGATCACTCACTGGGCGGACGAGGAAGACAAAGATCGGAATCGGTTGAAGCATCTTCGCAACAATCAGAACAACAACAATGCTGGAGGAAACAATAGTGGCAAGCAACAGCAGGGCAACCGCCAAGGGAATAACTACTCGAGTAATCCCAATCGCAAGCGCAAGCCTGACAACACTGTTGCTGCCATGGAAACCACCGCCAAGCCTGAAGATGATCCTCACTGGGCAACTTTGACCAAGCAGAAATGCCCATGGCACCCGGAGGGTGATCATACTACAGAGCAGTGTTACCAACTTCGATGTGCGTTGAAGAACACACCTGAACCAACGCACCCAAACCCGCGATATCGCAAACACAAGGGGAAGAAGGCTAACACAGACAAAGACACTGGGTTTCAGAACCCCTCCAATATGGTCAATGTCATATTTGGTGGTATTCTAACCAAGCGCATGCAAAAGCTAGCTCTCAGGGAGATTATGTCCATCCAACCAGCAGCTCCCACTTATCTCAAGTGGTCTGAAACCCCCATTACCTTTTCAAGGGCAGATCAATGGACTAGTTTCTCTGAGCCAGGACGATATCCTCTCGTTCTGGATCCAGTGGTGGCAGGCTCCAGGCTTACCAAGGTTCTCATTGATGGTGGCAGTGGTCTCAACGTCCTGTTTGCCAAAACTTTGAAGAAGATGGGCCTAGATATCACCAATATGCTTACCAAGACCAACTCACCGTTCTATGGTATCATCCCAGGCAATGCAGCTGTTCCTTTGGGTTCAGTTGTACTACCCGTTACCTTTGGGACCAAGGATCACTATCGCACCGAGTACATCAAGTTTGAGGTCGCTGACTTCGAGACTTCTTACCATGCCATCATCGGCAGGCCCGGTCTCGCTAAGTTCATGGCTATCCCACATTATGTGTACTTGGTTCTCAAGATGCCGAGCCCCAAGGGAGTTCTTTCATTGCAAGGGGATCTGAAGCGTTCCTACGACTGCGATACAGAAGCCGTAGAACTCGCCTCGACTACTCAAGTACCCAATGCAATGATGGAGGTCTTCACTGCCGCCAAAAAGCTTGCTCTGAGCGAGCTGGAGGTTCCTGAGAAGACTGACAACAACAACAACAAGCCTGCACCATCTGGTGACGTCCTGCTCAAAGCCATTGACCTTGGTACTGGTGACAGCAGCAAGACGACCATGATCAGTGCACAGCTTGATCCTAAATAGGAAGACGCGCTCATCAACTTCCTTAGGGCTAACCGTGATATCTTTGCGTGGAAGCCATCTGACATGCCAGGTGTGCCCAGGAGGTTGATCGAGCACTCACTCAACGTCGATCCTAATGCTACCCCCAAGAGACAACACCTTCGTCGCTTTGCTGATGACCGCAGGGCTGCTATCAAGAAAGAACTCACTAAACTACTCGCGGCTGGCTTCATCAAGGAAGTTTTTCACCCGCAGTGGCTCGCTAACCCTGTGCTCGTCAGAAAGAAGAATTCTAATGACTGGAGGATGTGTGTCGACTACACTGATCTCAACAAGCATTGCCCCAAGGATCCTTTTGGGTTGTCGCGGATTGATCAAGTTATTGACTCTACGGCGGGCTGTGCTCTA
Source organism: Cenchrus fungigraminus (assembly GCA_036936925.1). Taxonomy (NCBI): domain Eukaryota; kingdom Viridiplantae; phylum Streptophyta; class Magnoliopsida; order Poales; family Poaceae; genus Cenchrus; species Cenchrus fungigraminus. Next base: position 59,440,636 of record CM072781.1, on the reverse strand, counting down.
CTCTGTTTCCTGGATTGCTACTCTGGCTATCATCAAATTGCAATCAAGGAATCTGATCAAGAGAAGACCGCATTCATCACTCCGTTTGGTGCTTATTGTTACACAACAATGTCCTTCGGGTTGAAAAATGCTGGTGCTACATATCAAAGGGCTATCCAAGTGTGCTTCAAGAAGCAGCTTCACAAGAACGTGGAAGCATACGTGGATGATGTCGTTGTCAAGACTAGGAATCCAGACATGCTCATCACGGATCTTGAGGAAACTTTCGCTTCACTGCGCGAATACTAATGGAAGCTCAACCCCAATAAGTGCGTCTTTGGCGTATCTTCAGGAAAACTACTCGGGTTCATCATCAGCCATCGTGGCATCGAAGCAAACCCTGAGAAGATTACTGCCATCTCCAATATGCAAGCTCTGACTACTATCAAAGATGTCCAGAAGCTTACTGGTTTCTTGGCGTCACTCAATCGCTTCATCTCACGACTTCGAGAACGGGGTCTTCTTTCTTCAAGTTACTCAAGCGACAGGAGAAGTTTACATGGACAACTGAAGCTGATCAAGCTCTTTCTCAGCTCAAGGAGTTCTTATCCAAGCCTCCAGTCCTCACAGCTCCTCTGCCTAATGAAGAGCTCTTGCTCTACATTGCTGCATCTACTAATGTCGTCAGCACTACTATTGTCCTTGAGCGGCAGGAAGAAGGCCATGGCTACCCTGTCCAGAGGCCTATCTATTTCGTCAGTGAAGTTCTTTCAGAATCCAAGGCTCGCTACCCTCCGGTGCAGAAGCTACTCTATGCAGTTCTGATTACTTCACGAAAGCTCCGCCACTACTTCGACAAATACAAAATTTCTGTGATCACTAGCTACCCGCTTGGCGAGATATTGCACAACCGGGATTCCACAGGAAGGATTTCTAAATGGGTTGTAGAGCTTGGTGCTCTATCGCTCGAGTTCAAGTCTCGCACTGCTATTAAGTCTCAGGCCTTGGTTGATTTCATGGCTGAGTGGCGAGAAAATCAAGTCCCAACTCCAATTGAGCATCCAGAATATTGGGTCATGTACTTTGATGATTCCCTCAAATTGGAAGGCGCTGGTGCCGGGGTACTTCTGATTTCTCCCAAGGGCAAGCAACTCAAATATGCTTTGCAGATCTTTTGGAAGGTCTCAAACAATGAAGCTGAATATGAAGCTCTACTGCATGGTCTTCGCCTTGCAGTCTCTCTTGGCATCACACGACTACTTGTTTATGGTGATTCTTTGGTGGTCATCAATCAAGTTAACGATTCATGGGATCGTAATGCTGAGAATATGGATGCGTACTATTAGGAGGTACGCAAACTTGAGAACAAATTTCATGGTCTCGAGTTCCATCACGTGGTCCGCGACAATAATGTTGCTGCGGATGTCTTGTCGAAGCTGGGATCTACACGAGCTCAAGTGCCAGCTGGGATCTTCGTCCATGAACTCCACAAGCCATGAATTCTGGAGTAATCATCTGCACCCACGACTACTTCAGTTCAACCTGATCGAGAAGTGCTTATGATTGATGTGGACTGGAGAATTCCCTTCATCGACTACATTCAACATCAGTTGATTCCAGAAGACAAGTCAGAAGCTGAGCGCATCTCACGCCGCGTCAAGGCTTATGTTCTAGTCGGAAATCAACTCTACAAGCGAGGCGCAAGCTCTGATGAACTCATGAAGTGCGTTTCTCGCGAAGAAGGCAAGGAAATCTTGGAGGAGACACACAAAGGAATCTGTGGCAACCACGCTTCTTCTCGCACCTTGGTGGGAAAAGTGTTCAGACGTGGTTTCTACTAGCCTATAGCTCTTGCTGATGCAGAGGAACTAGTCAAGAAGTGCCAGGGATGCCAATTCTTCGCCAAGCAACAACACGTTCCTGCCTACAAGCTCATCACGATACCACCAACTTGGCCTTTCGCTTGCTGGGGGCTAGATATGATTGGTCCTCTCCCAAATGTGCCATGGGGATTCAACAGAGTTCTGGTGGCTATTGACAAGTTTACCAAGTGGATTGAGGTCAAGCCTGTTACCTGCCCCAAGGCTGATCGTGTCCTCGACTTCTTGGATGAAATCGTACATTGCTATGGTTTCCCTAATCGCATCATCACAGACCTGGGTTCGAATTTCAACAATCACCAGTTCTGGGAGTACTGCGAGAACAGTGGAATCGACGTCCGGTACGTCTCCGTTGCTCACCCACGTGCCAATGGCCAAGTGGAACGTGCCAACGGGATGATACTCGATGCTCTCAAGAAGCGACTGTACGATACTGCAAATACCAAGGGCGGCAAATGGATCAAGAAACTACCCAATGCACTTTGGGGGCTACGCACTCAGCCTACTACTCCCACAGGGTAGTCACCTTACTTCCTGGTCTACGGCTCTGAAGCCGTTTTGCCTGCTGATGTCATGTGGCGTTCTCCGACGGTTGATCAGTACGAAGAAGGCGTAGCTGAAGAAACAAGACAAACAGATGTCGACAGTCTCGAGGAAGCTCGCTGCAACGCACTTGTTCAATCTGCTCGATACCTTGAGAGGATTTGCCGCTATCATGACCGCAACATTAAGGAACGCTCCTTCAACGTTGGTGATTTAGTCCTTCGCCGCATCCAGAATACGTCAGGACTACACAAACTCAACTCGCCATGAGAAGGTCCTTTCTCTGTTACAAAGGTTACTGGCCCAGGCTCATATCGTCTTCAAACTCTAGAAGGTGAGGAAGTCGACAACTCTTGGAATATCGACCAGCTTTGTCGCTTCTACCCGCAGGGGGTCTCAACAACCCTCTCCAAACGGCTACGGCTATAAAACAACTCGTATTGGGTTTCATCAACCCTTTCCAGGCAGCTTCGGTTGCAACCACTCAACAGATAGCTACGGTTGTCACCACTCGTAGGGGATCAAGATAATCCTCTCTAGACAGTTTCGACTGTATCTTCTCGTAGCTTTCAGCTGCGAGTACCCGCAGGGGGCTTCATCAACCCTCTCCAGGCAGTCTCATTCTGCGACCTCTAGGGAGTCATGATAACTCTCTCCAGACGATCCTGTATCGTGTAGGGCAATAAGTGGCACATGCTATCCATGTTCCTATTTTTCAATAAGAGGCTGCGGCCTGGAGTAACACCCTGCTGGTAGGGTCTCAGTGGAACTCTCATACAAGTTGCTGCTACAGCAAGGATGAGTTCATCACACTATCACCTACGGTCTTACTCGTTCTTCGAAACATCCTTGCGAGTACTCTCTCACTAGGCTCATAGCCTCAGAGGTACTTAAGACATTGTAAACACTCTACAATGTATTCAGTAATAAAGTTGCTACTCTATACCGACTTATTACTGTCCTCTACTTGTTCATAACAAAGCCTTCTTTACGCTGCTACAGCTAAGGTGTTCAACTCGTTATGAACAAGTTCTTTTCGAGTACTCTCTCACTAGGCTAGTTAGCCTCAGAGGTACTCAAGACATTGTAAACTCTGTACAATGTGTTTAGTACAAGCTGCTACTCTACATCGACTTGTTACTACTCTTAGCTTAATACATGACAAAGCCTTCTTTTACGCTGCTACAGCTAAGGTGTTCAACTCATCATGAATTAGCTAACGTTCTTCGGAACATGTTTACACTTGAGTATTTCTACTCGTGTATCGTATCTCTTTTTTGCAGCCACACACTCAATACCAACTCGAGTACTTGGCCAACACATAAGCATACAAAGGGATCCAGATAATTGATTTCTTCAAAGTTTTCAATTATATTACATAAACACTTGTTCGGGATTACACTTGTTTTTTCCCTAGTGTTTCTACCTACAGGTACATCTAGCGGAGATCAATGAACTTGGAGACTGCTTCTGTGATTGGAGAAGTCTGTTGCATCAGCTCGTTGAGACGATCGTCGGTGCAATCTCCAGATCTGCCGTTCATGATGACCGTGAGGTTCGCCTCGGCATAGAAAGACTTGATGAAGCTCAGGACTTGATTTGGGATCGTGCAGGCTAGCCTTTGAGCATACTCCAGAATCTTCTTCGGCGTGTCTTTCAGCCTCTCCACAAGTGGACGGGGCTGAATTCCAGTGACTCTGGGCTCGAACAGATTTGCTACTGGCTCGGCCGCCTCTGTCAAGGCCTTCAGCTCTGAGCGTAGGCCCTCAGCTTCTTCAATCTTTTCCTTGAGTGATTGCATGCAACGGAGCAAATCAGTCCAGCTGGCAACGCGGATGTCCATTTCGCGCTCAAGTTCGAAGCACCGCACCTTATAGTCTTCCTTCAGATCCATATGAGCTGCTTCTTCACGGTTGAAGGCTAGCTGCCAGTCCAGCGCCTTGTTCTTGAACCTGTCGACTTCTTCCGTCAGCTCTGCAAAGGATTAAGGCTACTTATCAGATATGGTGCGCAAGAGCAAAAGTACTTAATGATGATTTTAGAAGAGAGATTACCTTTATTCTTCAGGCGCAGGGACTTGTTCTTACCAACAACCTCATCCTTCTTCACCGTCAGCTTTTGGATCTCGTTGTGGTACTCAGCGGCGTTGACATCAAGTTTCTCCTGCAGCTTCAGAGACAAGGCTTTTTGCTGCTTCAATTCTTCTCTCAGCTGCGAGACTTCCTCAATGTCAGCCGTGTGTTGTTCAAGCAGGCGAGTCTTGCGTTTCGACTGCTTGACTACCTCCTGCAAGGGCAAAAACATCCCATGAGTCAAACACAAGATATCTGTGACTACAAGTACTCTACAACAGACTACACAACTTACTGCAAGTAGCTTTTCTACACCACGGAACATCTCTGCATGAGCATGCAAGTTGTCCTCGTCCAGGCAGGAGTCATCATATGGCATCAAGTTCTCTGCCATGGACTGGGTACTTGTGCTAGCTGCAGAGTACCTTGCAGCGCTGCGCAGAGGAGCCGGGTCTTCGATTTGTGGCTCGTGTGGCACCATGCGATTCTCTGGGCTCTCTTCCAGTGCCAGATGTGCATCAACATGATGCATGGGGGCTTCAGCTGTTGGGACTTCTTCGTGGAGCAGCATGGCTTCAGGATCAACCTCCAAGCCTTCATTCACCACGGCTTCGATATCTTCGGGATTTTCAGCCATTAGCTTGGAAGCTGCCTCCACCGCTGCCTTAACCACGTCACTCCAAAGGAAGCACAGTGCTTCAGCCACATCAGCCTCTGCGGGTACTTCTTGGCGCTCTGGAAGTACATCTTCTGGTTGCTCTTGAGGAGTCTGGTCTCCTTCAGCAGCACCACTTCCAGAGGCGCCCCACTTGACATCAGTGGATTTTCTGCATCAACAAGTTGGTCAGCAAAAGTAAAGTACATAATCATAATAAGTATTCGAGTACTTGGGTACTTACAGAGCAGCACGAGGTACCGATACTTTCGGCCCCAGCATGTCGAAGAAAGAAGGCGCTGCCGGCACCTCTGCTACACTTTCCACCGGCGGCACACTTCCTGGTACAGCGGCTTCTTGTTGCTCATGCGCCACCATCTCCACGGTTGACGCTGGAACCACCTCGGGTTCTATTATTCTTGGGGGGCTACTCGAGGGTACATTGGATGCACTCTCGATAACCTGCACAAGTCAAAAATCAAGGCATTACAGCAGAGAACAAGTACTCAATGCAACAACGACTACTTAAGAGTTCTTCAACACTTACTGTAATGACGGGGAGGCCTGAAACCTTCTTTACGGCCCGCTTCCCCACTGTGGTCCTTTTCTTCCGCGGTGGTAGTGTCACATCATCTGCAAGAGATGATGCCGGCCTCTTTGATGACCCTGCGGCTCTTCACTTCAAAACACTGTTGAAGTGTTTGGCCGTCTTCACCACTTGAGAAGGCGTACTCCACCAAGACTTCTTCTTCCCCTTGAGCAGATTGACTACTCTCGGGGGCTTGAGCCTCCACTCCTGTTGGCTCTCCCTCCGACGTTTGTAGTGGGTCATGAGGACGAGGAGGAGGATTCGACACAAATTTCAAGACATCCTCCTGCGACACAAGGCAATTGTTAGCTTCACGACTACTTACAATAAAGTACTCGGAGGCTACTTCTCGGAAACTTACCATGCGCGGAGGATTGTCGGCATTGTACTCGCGAACAGCTGCAGGAATTCCGTGAAGATTCTTGAAGATCTTCTGCAGCCGTTCCATCACAAGATCATTGCTGATCTCTTCAGCAGATAGCCTGGAGCCGTCATCCGCTCCAGTGCACTCGAACCCAAGATGTTCCCGTTGCATCAAGGGTTGTACTCGTCGCTTCATGAAGCTGAAGGCTACCTGTTCAGCTGTCAAGCCCTGCGCCTTCTTCTGCGCAATCTTCGCCAGCAACTCGGGGATCTGGATGCACTCCTGCATCGTTGGTTCATCCTTCCAGGGCCTGTCGTATACAGGCGCAAACATGCTTGGCTTCAAAAGCTGAGGCGGGGCGTTCTCTATGTAGAACCACTTATTCTTCCAGTCCTGATTTGAGTCAATCAAGTCGTACTTAAAGTACAACTCCTGCGCCTTCTGGCGCATCTGCACACCGGCTCCACCAACTACAACTGGGAAGTTGGCGTTGGGCTGCGGCTTCAAACGGAATATCTTCCTGAACAAGGCCCAGTGAGGGCGGATTCCGAGGAAGGCTTCGCATAAGTGCACGTACACTGCAATCTGGAAGATGCTATTGGGGTTGAGGTGTACGTGCTCCAACTTGAAGAAGTCGAGGAAGCCGCGGAAGAAATCTGACGACGGCAGCGTCAACCCACGCTCGACGAAGTGCCCGAACATTGGGATTTCATCAGGGCTCTTCTCCATCGGCCACGCATCACCGGCGGCAGAACTCCAACCGGCAATCGCTTTCTCGTGTAGCAACCCGCCGGCTTCAAGGGCTTGGATATCTTCCTCCCTCATCTTGGATTTCTTCCAAGAAACAGCCTGGCTCGGGGGCTTGGTGATGACCACTGTCTTGTACTTGGGCTCCGGCAACTCTTTTTTGCCTCGGCCGGTTTTTCTTTTCTGTCTCTTGGACGGTGCAGGCTTCATCCTTCCTGTCACGAGGGTCTTCTTTCACATTGACCGGAGGACGGCGAAGAGATGGAGGTGTGCACTCTTGGCACTATGGGCGCTCGAACTCTGCGGCGGCTATGGATGCTAAGGCCTTCTGGATCTAAGGGCGAATGGAAGCAGTGAAACCCTAAGGGAGACCCCTTCGGGTATTTATAAAACCAAAACCCTAAAATGGTTAGGCCTGGTGACCCTTCAATTTCAACAGATTGGTTTCACACAGGTGAAATTTTTGGCTAAGTCAAAGGACTAAAATCCAAGACCTGCTCAGCTCTATCTCGGGGGCTCGACTACTCGATGGAATTGGATTTCACTCAGCTACAGTTCACTTAATTCAGGCCACTATTCTACAATCAGATTGGATCCTTCAATTCGAGAAAGAACTCGACTCAAGGCTCGGGGGCTCCATGCCACGTGTCCTTCAGTTTTTCTTAGGATTTTGTGGGATTATTTGACGAAGGCTACTGATTGACCCTCAGCTTGAATTATCAATTCGAACTAAGGCTCGGGGGCTACATCCATATAGGATGCGATTTTCTGCAAATCGCATTCCTATATTATTTCTTCGGATTTTCTGCGGATTTTTCGGAGCAAGATGAAAGAATAGATGATTGACCCTCAACTTGAATCTTGGATTTGAACTAAGGCTCGGGGGCTACATTCCATATGGAATGCGATTTCAGTAATCGCATTTCCATATGGATCTTTGATGCAAAGATTTCAAGAACGAAGCGGGTATTATTGAAGACCTTCAAGAGAAGTACTCGGGGACGCTTGGGAACAACTCGAGAAGACTTCAAGACTACTCGTGGAGTTAGCTGGAGTACCTTCCAGCCTCGTGATGATTCAAGTACTATTGAAGATTGAAGCTTGTAGAACTCGGGGATGCTTGGGAACTACTCGTGGAGATCTTTAAGACTACTTGGAGCATTACACTCGACTACAAAGTACTCGGAGGCTTGTCGACCGGGCATCCCTGGGCCCACCAACACACTGTGGGCCATACCCGGGAGATGAGTTCCTGTACACCTGGACTACTCGACTAGTGGGCCACGGTGCTGGTACCGTGGACCACAAGGCAAGGCAAGGCGGACAAGGACTTGTACTAAGACTAGGATAGCTTTCCATACCTAGTATAGGCTACTCCGGGTCCTACTCGAATAGTACCCTTGTACCAATCCGACTTGTAACCCTGCCTCCCGTGGCATATAAGGCGAGGCAGGGACCCCTCTCAAAACATACGCAATCAATACAGAGCCACGCAGCATACAGGACGTAGGGTATTACGCACATTGCGGCCCGAACCTGTCTAATTGTGTGCCCCGTGTCTCACCATCGTGTTCCTGATCTCGGCGAGCCCCACCGCACAATCTACTACTTCGGGTACCCCGTCGTAGGCTCGGTGTCTAAAACACTGACAGCGAGACCCCTGTGACAAGCCATCTCGCAATTGGGGATCGCCCCCTTTTTCCCTTGTCTCGCCGCCGAGCAGAGAGGGAGGAGAAGAAGTGGAGGAGGAAGGAGGGAAAGGAGAAGAAGGAAGAAGGGGCGCGCCTCGCCGCCGCGCCACCTCGCCGGAGTCGAAGGACGAGAAGCCGGTGCCGTCCGTGGTCCGGAGGAGGCCGTCCGCGAGCGTGCAGGAGCCGGAGCAGAGGAGCAAGCCGCGCCACCGCCTCACCTCATCACGCCGCCGTGATCTTCACCGACGCGTTCGCCACTACTTCGTCTTCACCTACGCCCCAACGTGAGACACCCCGCGCCCTTGCTCTTCTCTCCACCTTGCTCTGCCTGTGCTGCATCGCCGGCCTTCACGCCGTGCGCGTTCCGCGAGCTCGCCACCGCGACGCACCCCAGCACCGCGCCGGCTCTTGCCGTCCTGCCTCACCATGATGTCACCGCGTCGCCGTTTGTATCTTGCCTGTGAACCCGGCCTTCGAGTCAATTGTCTTCGTGCAGGTGCTCACGCCGCGTTGGGTTTGTCGTTGTGCCATGGCCCTAGTTTGCTAGGTGCCCGCGTGCCGGCCGGCCGTGTTGCGGCCAGGGGAAACCCTGCGCGCGCACACACGTCCAGGCCAAGCGAACCCACGTGTTTGGTTGCAGTAGAGCGCCGCTCGCTTTTGCTGCTAGTCTTGTTCGCGCCGCCGTTTTGCTCCGCCGCGTCCGCGCCGTGCCGCCGCGCGATAGCCATGGGCCGCCGTCCTTGCTACGCCGCGCCTCTGGATCATCGGGCACCTACGCTCTGGCTATCCGAGTCGCGCCCTTGCCCAGCCGGTGCACGCACGCGTGTGCTCGAGGCGCGCACACCCAAGTGCGAGGCCACCGCGCCGGGATGGCTCGTTGCTGCTGCTAAACGCCGTGCCACTGCCTTCGCCGCCGCACTGCGCCAGGGTCCCCGCCATGGCGAGCCTCGTATCGACCGCACAAGCCCTACCTCAGGGCCAAGGCCGCGTCAACCTAACCTTCTAACCCAAGTGGCCCTCGCGCCGCGCTTGTTCGCATACCGGAGCCGTCAACGCCGCCGATCGCTTTCCACCGTCGCAGCCGGACGCGCGCGCCGGGGCGCGCCGACGCGCAAGCGAGGGACAAGGTGCCCCGCTGCCTCCTAGTAGAGTTCGGGGGGCGGCGTTGGACTTCTCTACTGTAAATGAAAGGGGAGCCGCATGGGCTGTAGCCCATTACAGCCCGGCGCCGGCCCTTTTCCTTTTTCTTTTACGTGCTCTGATTTTTGTTCAGGGTGGCCCGATGGACTTGGCCATCTCGGCCCAGTGGGTTGAGTCCAATGGGCCGAATCCGGCCCACTAACACTTTCGGCCTAATAACGGCCCACTAACCCAGTAGCTGATGGCATGCTGACATCATGGTGACATCATGCTGACGTCATCGCCTATTTTCAAAATTAAAAATCCTTTTCGGATTTATAAATGAATTTGGAAATTAATTTATAAATCCTTTAACATTTGAAAATTCATAACTAATTATTTACAACTCCGAAAAATATGAGACCAGTTTCATTATTTTTCTAAAAATAAGACGGTGCTGATTGTAGGTAGTTTGGTTCTGTTTGGGTCTTCTAAAATTGGGTTTCCTTGGATTTATGCTTAGTTGAATGCTGGTAATTTAGTGTCTCGTATCTCGTGCTGCACAGACCCGAGCTACGACCCGGAGGAGGCCTACGACCCCGACTTCAACCCAGACCAGGACTACGGACGCCAGCTAGGTGTCATGTCACTCCCAACTATATAGATCCTATGCATGCTTAAGTTGCTAGTGCTTAATTACTTTTTATGCATGTTTTTGAAATGCATAGACAATTGATTAGCTGTAACACCCGATTTTATAAACACAATCAAGTGCCACTTTATGTATGCCAGGATCATAATTCATACATAAAGTACAACATCATCAATGGTACATTTCCATATCACGTTTGAATATTACAAAATGACCCGTTGGTCTAAAAGAAAAGTACAACAAAAGCTTAATATCTTGTGCGGAAACAGGCTCCATGACCACAGGCAATCAACCGGGGGATACGTACTCCTAGATCTTCATGGCCTCCATAACCTGAACAACATTTATGGGGGAGAGAGAGACAGCAGGGGGTTGAAAGGGAAACAGTGAGTACATCGAAATGTACTCTGCAAGTGTAGGAGGTATAGCTATGAGGGCTTAGAACAAGAAAGGTTGACACAACTAGCTGCAAGCATTGATTTTAGTTGGTCATATTTTATTAAACAACCTATTTACTAAGGTGAGAGTATTCCCAACCCAAACCCAACTTAAAGGTAAAGCATCTATCGTCTACGGCCAAACAACCCATCCAAACCAACCATTCCACCAACTAAACATGTGAGGATCCAGGTTGCTCATAACCGTGAGCACGGATATCATGATAGTTTTACACTCTGCAGAGGTTGTACAACTTTACCCATGAGTCGCGTAAACGTTCACGGAACGTTAAACCCAACCATGCTGTGCTTGCAAGGCACATTCACACTTCCTTAGGTGTGATAGCATAGGGACGCTACGAGGCCTTTACAAAGGATCTCCCAGTCGCAAGATCGCCTAGCTAGGTTTCCCCGGTCCGGTGTACTTGGACAAGTCCGTAGACGAGCACATACCCATAGGGCCCCATTTGCATCCATGCGGTTCCACTCCGCCTCACCAATGGCTCTTACTAACTGGGAGAGGTCCTAATTAATTGGCCAAGACCAGAGCCATATGGTTCTCATGGTTGTACGATCTTATCCTGGGTGGTCACTCCACGCATTGATCCTTGAAATGGCTCGAGCAAGACAAACACAAACCCAAAACACCGTCCACCGGACAAGCACTTGCTCGAGCCCCTATAGTTCCATGTTTCTAAAAAGAACACCCACCCATGTGATTAAGCATAGTTCATTAGTCAAAGTTAATATTAAAACCCAGCCCAGGTGTTCAGCAAACTAAGCAATTAACTACCCAAGACCAAAACTCTCTGAGGGCTTCAAGGAATGTCATAACAAAATCTAGTAGACCCTATATAGGATTCCCAGCATATTGACTCGAAGCATGCATAAAGCGTAAAATAAAGTGTGATATTAATGTAAATGCATGGGAATCAAGGAGTATGCATCAAGGACACTTGCCTTCTTCACTCTCTTGCTTGATCTTCACGTACACTTGATCTTGATCACGAACCGCTACTCGTAGCAACTACCAGAAACAAGCATACATACAAAGTATAAGAAACAATACACCAAACAGAGATAAAACAGTATGAAAAGCATTTTAAAAGAACAGGCTCGTCGTTACGATCGCGTGAGCGCAAGAATCACCTGAAACGGAGCTACGAGCAAAAAGTATTGATCGTTTTACTAAACCAGGGACTAAACTGTAAATTTAGTATTTCTGGAATTATTTTAATACTGGAAAAGATCAATTATGACGTCATCAGGGGCATTTATGACGTCAGCATGGATTTATGGAAAATCAAAATATATAAATTGAAATTTTGGTGAATATTTCTGATGACGACGTCAGCATGACGTCATCAGGGGCTAAGATGTGAATAAAAGATTCAACAGGGGCTGTTTTGATAAAAGTGCAAGACTCAGAGAAATAGTGTCGGATTATGAGGTTTTTCAGGGGCTAGATTGCAAAAGAGGCGCTGACGGTGCGGCTGCTGCTGACTGGCGACGCGTGGCGAACGGCGATTGGGCGGGGCGGCTGACGTGGCGGTGATGTGGCCATGGACCAGCGGTGGACCGCAGTCTATGGGTCCACGGTGGACCGTTTTCTTACCCCAAAGGGGTATGCGATCTGGGGCGTCTGTGTGTGATCCGACGGCCACGAATGCGCCGGCGCCTTTGCGTCGTCGTGCCGCCTGGAACAGAGGCGATGACGGCGGCGCTTCGCCGGACTTGAGGGGCGCTGGTGCTACGGTGGAAGAAAGACTACGGGGAGCGGCGGTTTCGGTACGGGAGAGGACATCAGAGCTCACCACGGGCGTCAGGCGGGCGGAGGAGTAACGTAGACGGCGCGCGACGGTGAGGGGCGGAGGTGGTCGCAGCCGTGCGGGAAGGAGGGTGCCGCGGGCACGACTTGAAGCACCTGAGCATCGGGGTCGCGCCTTGGGATGCCTGTGATGCCAACGGACGGGAAGAGGAGGTCAGGAACGTCCTCAAGGGGGAGAAGGGCAGCGGCAGCGTCCTTACCCGAAGCTCGGAGAGGTGGCGGCTCCGGCGAGCGACAGATGACGGGAGGCGCAAGAAGGTGGGTGGTGGAGGTGCGGAGTGTTAAAGGGAGTAGCGAGTGATGTCGCAGCGGGTCTTATAGGTGTCCAAGACATCCAGGGCGGGGAGGATTGGCCGACAGGTGTCACGGCTTGACCGGCCGGATGAATGGCCAAACCTGCCATTCTTGCGAGCCAGAGGAGGGAAAGGGGACGGGGAAACGATGGAAAGGAGGCGGTGGTCACGGAGGTGGGGCCGGATGGACGCGGCTCGGCGCGGGACGGAGGGGATTCAAAATCCCGTGCGGATTTTCTCCGGGTCGCCGTCGGGGGGGAAGGAAAGGAGGGGGAGGTGGAAGAAAGAGCTGACGGGCGGGCCCCACGCGTCAGTGAGTGCTGAGAGAGGGAGGGGAGTGTGACGCCGGGCTGTGTTGGGCCGTCCCAAGAGGAAGGTTGCGCGGGGAGGGGGAGCTGGGCCAGAAACAGCCTGGCTGGGCTGGCTGTTGGGCCAAGAGGGAAAAGGAGAAATGGGAGAGGGAGAAAGGGGTTTTGGGCCAGGATTTGATGGGGAATTCGGCCCAGATTTGAAGGAAGGAGTTCTAGCATTTAAACAATTCCAGATATGAAACCTATTCAAATTTTGAAATACAAATTCATTTTCCAGACATAGACACAATGCAAACCAGCATGTATGCAAGCAAGCAAGAGTATACCCTATGGTTCATTAATGTCTTTAGAAAATAACACTTGCTTACAACTAGATGTGATTATAAGCCAACTAATTCTAGAAAATTTTAAACTATTGCAAAAATTTAGAATTAGGGTGTTACATTAGCCATGCCTTGGAATTGTTTATCCTGTCCTTGAAATACCTACTTTTGGAACTAGCTACAAACCCCTAGCTAGTTCCCGGCTTATTCATCCATATATTTTACCCTTAGTTATGGATGGATCTCAGGTTTGGACCGGGATTGGGATATCTCGGTATTCTTGCGTGTGTTTTGGGTGAGTGTGTATCCTTGACGTGTTACCGCGGGAGCGAGCCGCTTTGGTTACTTGTGATCGCCTATCTAGGGGATATGCGACCTGGCCTCTCGCCCTAGCAGCGTGTCGGATGGTGGGAGTTGGTGAGTGCTCGCTCTTGCAATTAAGGACCGATCGACAGTTTAACTGTGATCTTTGGGCTATTTACGTGCAAACCGTTCACCTTGTTATGGGCGGGGTTCGGTCCGAGAACTAGTATGTGGATGGCATCCAGCCTGTAGGCGGATCGGTGTGATCGTGTGAGGGGGGACGGGTTATACCCCCCGAGTAGACGTCACCCCGGCTCCTCCGGGGAAGGTTTCACAGCTTCGAGGCCCTGCTGGCAGGTTTCGCGCCCCAGTCAGGAAGAGTCAGGCTCAGAGAGGCAGGAGAGTGCCGTCCACTGCTAGGTCTCCGGCCGTTAGGTAGAGAGGTGGATCAGGGGCACCCGATTCTGTTCTACTCGGCGGGTCCAGTTGTACAACCTCTGCAGAGTGTTAAACCTATAGCTATAGTCCGTGTCCACTGGTTTGGACAGCCCACGGGTCTATTACTCTGGCTAGTCTCTTCTTGTGTTACTTTCTCTCCCCTGCGTGTGTGAGTCCGGCTTCATGTCGTTGAGACGTGGGGATAGGAGTTGGTGACCCCACGTCGCAGATGAGAGTGGGATGCTGTGACTCGGTTGAGATCCAGTGCTTGGTGTTCTTTCCTTGTTGGGGTGTTGACCCCGGAGGTGTTGTCCTCGGAGGTGAGGATCTCCTCGGAGATGGAGACCTCTTGGCTATTCTGCATTCCTTGATGTTGCTAATGCTGCTTGCATAACCTTCTACAGCCATAATTAGAATTATTCATGCATATTAGAATTATTCTCTTTTGCTTATGCTCTTTGTTGGGAAGCTGACATGACCTACTCACTTATCGAGTAGATGACGGGTTTTCAGACCAAGAGCCGGACTACGACTTTGAGCACGATGGATGGGAGGACTGAGGCTCGCCCTACACTCGAGCTTGACTGCGGATATGGAGTCTACTTCTCTACATGAGAGTCGCTGCGTAGATGTTTAGTCTGTTTGATTCAGTCCTGTTGGACTTGTACCCGGCATGTGCCGTAATGCTGTACTCAGATGGTTAATTATTATTATTATGTGGACCTTCATATATATTTCCTTCTGTTGTATGGTTTTCTTTACTTTCTGAGACGGGGATTTGCACGTGATAGCCTCCTGGGACTATCACAGAGGTGCAGGGATCGGGTTCCCTTCGTTGGAAACCCGGTTCGTTTCAGAGAGAGACGACAGGGTGGGTGGGGCGGAGAGGACGGGAAGATGGGGACCGAGGTGGGTGGGGCGGATGGGTTGCGGGAAAAAGGAAAAAAAAAGGTGGGCCCTACAATTGGGGTTGTTAAGATGGAGAAAAGATTTAAAGAATTACGAATGCAGGGGAATGAAATATGAAAGAGAGAATCTCAATGACCAGGCAGAAATATTCTGTTTTGAAGAAGAATATGAAGTCCGACGAGTGTGGATGGTCTAAGCTTGGGTGGGCCAAATCGAGGCACGAGTTGAGTAATGCTCGTGTCTACAAAGTAGCAAAAGAAAAAAAATCAAGATAGCACGAAATTTGTGGTGTCAAGAGGAAAATTTAAGACAACTATTTCACACCGACGCTTCGATTGATATTTTATTTTTTATCGCTTAGAAAGATATTAGGCTCCACGTGCTTTAGTAAAATCACCCTTGCTTATGACATACTTCTGACATACATGGAACCTTAAAGCATTCAATTAGGCTAAACTTTTTGCAATGATACTTTGGCGAAGCTTTACGAGAGCAAAGTTTTTTTCTATTTCAAAGTTGTTGAAAACATAGTTAGAGATGCTAGGGGTGGAGCCCGCAGTGGGTTGAGCGGGGCTCAAGCCCCCTACTGCTGGGAACTCTATTAAGCTCCCCTCAGCCCAGCCCCTCCAACATTTTTTGAGCATAGGTAAATCCGTAAATGAGAGGAAGAAGAAAAGAGAGAGGAGGAAGAAGAGAGAGGAAGGAGAGAAGGGGAAACAAGAAGGAAAGGGTGGATGAGCCCCTTCTTGACTCCAAGTCTCGCTTCGCCACTAAGATATGCATATATAAAACTGTAGTATAAGAAAGTACGGCATGATGAAAGTGTATAGTTCTATAATAAGTTGCATAATAATAATTCTTCTCCATCAAAATATCTTGATTTTTTCTTACAATTTTGATTATTTATTTTATTCAAAAAATAATTGTAAATATATAAAAGATAAGTCAAACTTAAAATGCTTACAACAACAAAGCATTTAATATATAAAGTAGACAGTAATTGTATAATTTTTTTGAATAAGATGAACGGTAAAAATGGTTAAACAAAATCAGCTATGACTAATATTTCAATACGGAGGAAATATGAGATAACTAAATGACTAATGGGGTTTCTTTAATATTTGAATTGAGCTCGAGTTTATAATCTATAAATATACGTGCAGCATTTTGCAAATATATTAAACTTCTATGGTTTTTTGTCAGAGTTTTCAAAATTTTAAACGTTATACGTATACAACCGTACGGTATGCCGTATGGAAATGGATTTAAAACGACAAAACGTATAGTGCTTAGATGGGCCAGGCCGTGTAAAATCTCGAGGAAAACGAAGCTTTTCCGGCCCGATCCAACTGACAGCCGGCAACCGGCCACGCCGTCGTCGTCAGCATCTTCCCGCCGTCTTCTCCTCCGCCGCCATCCTACCCTTCCCGCTCCTCCGGCACCTCTTGTGCACCTACGCTTGCATCCGTCCCGAAGCCTTCGCCTCCCCCTGCTCTTCTTAGCCACCGGGCTCCGCCGCGGCAGGCCCCCATCTGTTCCAATGGAGGACACGGGGGCCGCCAAGAACACTACCACCACTGGCCCCACCTTCGCCTCCCCTCTCTTCTCCTTCTCCAACCCCGGCGGCGCCTCCCTCGGCTTTGGCTTTGGTTTCGACTCCGGCGCTCCTCCGCCTCCCCCGCCGCCGGCGGTTGAGGTCCAGCTGTCCGAGGTACCTTTTCATATACACCACTTTTTCTGCTTTTGTTTGTGTTTTGTTTCGTGGTTATAGGTTCGATCTCTGACTGGTGATCTTGCAGGAGTCGCCCGTTGCGGCAGCCAGATTGGAGCCGGTGGTGGTCGATGACTCCCTGTCAATCTACAAGGTGCAGTCGCAAATGTGCTCTTGCCTTGTGTTTGTGGAAATGCTTCTGTCACTGTGTAATTCAGTAAGAACTGTGCTATACTGCAAAAGGAAGCTACCAAGTGCTAAAAAATACATAAATGGTTTTTGTATTTATTGTATAATTTACTGTACCTAAGATATCAAGTTCAAACTTATATGTATGCAGTACTACAAGTTTGGAGACAAATTACAGACAGCAAGTGAAAACAAAACAAAAGACAAATACTACTATTAATAAAGTTTTATCTCTTTTACTTCTTACAAAAATTAGAGTTTCATGCTTAAAAAATTGGGCTACCCAACCAAACAGAGACTGTATTAAAGATAAAATTGTTCATGTTGAATTGATAAAATTGTATGTTGAATTGATGCTGAAGGTCAATTGCATGATTGCACCTTATGATCATGTTTGATATGCTGCCACGCTCAATAGCTTCATTTAGCCCACTAAGTGATAAGCGAAAACAGTGTGTTAGATTGCTTTATCAATCATTTTCTTACCTTATGCTGCTGGAGAATGATGCAATGATTGTTGAACATGCAAGTGTCAGGGGATGGAAACTTCCTTTAGCTCTTTTGCATGCCACATCTATGTGTCTTTTGGGCACTATAAATTGTTCCTTTGCCAAAAAAATGGCACTTTGGACTCATCCATTGGTCAACTATAGCTATCAGTTACTTCCATCTTCAATGTGTGTTTTTTAATTTAAAAATGGTGGGTCCTGTTGAATGAAATGAGAAAGGATGCCATGATAGAGCATTGGATCATTCAAGCTTTAGTACTTCGTACTCAGTACTCAATAGAAACTTCACAAAAAAGGACAAAGTGACCTTGCTGGAATATTTAAGACTTCAAACACTCATCTTTCCTCCTTCACTATCCCTTAGACCGATGGAAAAGGATAAATATTTTTTTAAGCTCTGGAATAGTTACCCGACCAACCCCCTGACTGCACAGAAACACATTAGCAGCCAGTCAGCAACTAGGATGTTAAGTTTATTACTGATGTTCGACAGGATTTTGCTCTTATACCCATATCCCATGGGTCCATTATATGACCGGTAGTACTCACTCTAGCTTTCATTGGTTGAGCATGATAGGGTGGCTAGCACCTGCATCACGGGTGGGCAACAGAAAGCAGCATGGTGACCAAGATGTGGAATATGATTATGGTTGCTGATCCAATGTTGATATAGATTAGGATGGAATATGATTTTTTTAGACACTTAAATTTATAAAATTGTGAATTTCATTTCAGTTGATTAAACGAGGCCCATGCCTGTGTACACCACTGATCATTCATATCTCCTTGTGATGATGCTAAACCAAACCATTTTTTTCAATCTTACCAGGGGAGAGTGAGTACATCCGATGTGTTTGGGGTCAAAGACTCTGATTTGGTCCCAGGAAAATATGAAGGTGAGGGCTGAATACAGTTTAATCTTTACAACATATTTTGTATTTATTTGGCTTGGTGAAGTTGAGCATAACCGCTGGCACCAGGTGGGTTGAAGCTGTGGGAAGGTTCATTAGACTTGGTGAAGGCCCTAAATTCTGATATGAAAGAAGGTAGATTGCTTCTAGAAGGCAAACGTGTATTAGAGGTGCGATGCTTGCTCTCAGGTGTCATGATTATGCATGTGCCCTTATTAATTCAGTTCTTTTCTACTGAAATTACCGAGCCTAGTTATTTTTTTTGTGTAACCTTCTATTATGTATATGTACTCAGCAAATGAAACTGCGCTCATAATCTGCAGTAGAATGTCCAAGTGGCCAAATTTTTTAGCAGAATTTTTTAAACAAACAGCTTTAAAGTTGGAAACCATTGTGTTGAGCACACTACTTACGCTACTTACATTAGTTATTTTCTTTTGATTTAGCTTGGATGTGGACATGGCCTCCCTGGCATTTTTGCAGGCCTTAAGGTATTGCTTTTAATCCTTTCCTTTCTGGCAGTTTGAAACAATTCCTCATATATAGTGATTTTCAAAACTCGAACTGTCAGGGTGCTGGTCTGATTCATTTCCAAGATTTCAATGCTGAGGTGCTTAAGTGCCTGACAATACCAAATGTAAAAGTTAATCTTTTCAAGGAGTCACCTGAAGGAACATGTACATCTAGCAGTGTTGGTTTCTTTGCTGGTGATTGGAGTGAAATGGATAAGCTGCTTCTATGCCGGGATGATGAGCAAGACAAAACAACCAGTGTTGATGCAGAAGATAAAACATATAATGGTTATGATATCATCCTGATGGCTGAGACTGTTTACGCATTATCTTCTCTTCCGAATCTCTACAGGCTTATCAAGAAGGTCCAAATTTAAAATTTTCATTTTACTGACTATTATTTCTCCCAGATTAAAGGTGGCTGGATACTGTGTTTCTAACACACTGAAAGCTTTTTGCAGTGCTTGCACTACCCTGGGGGTGTGGTTTACATGGCAGGGAAGAAACATTACTTTGGAGTAGGTGGTGGCACAAGGCAGTTCCTACGCTTGGTTGAAGAAGATGGTAAGTTATCTGTCCTTCCTGTCTAGAACTGTTAATCAGCATGATTCATTCATGTACGCCATTGCTTTTCCAGTAGGATCAGATACTTTGTAAACTTGGGGAAAAAACTATCTGCCTGCTACACGATGATCATTTATGTTTCATTTTCTTTTTGTTCTACATGTCAATTTATAGAATTAGACATTTTAGATTTTGACGAAACCGTCAAATCACTTCAACTTTGACCGTTGATATATGGAAACTTACTTACATTGGTGACATGGAAATAGTGCTATTAATCGGCTAGATTTGTTATGTTAAGTACTTTTACAGCATAAGAGAAGGAACCTTTAGTCGTTTACTATTTTACTACAAACGATGGTCAAATTGTTTATTATCTTGTCTGTCCAAAGGATCAATGTTCAAGAGAGGGGGCAAATTTGCCCCTTTTCTTTTTCTACACCAAACAATTTCTCTGGACACCATGTGGTATTCAAGCATCGTTTTTTACTAACTTTTGTTTTTTCTTAGGCGCTATGCAAACTGAGCGACTCAATGATGTTGCCGATGGATCATCCAATGTTAGGGAGGTTTGGAAATTCTCATTCAAATAGATTAGCACTGCCCTTGCAAATCGGAGAAACTGGAAACATGTACTGGACTCCGTATTTGTAGAGGGAAGCCAATGTACCTTTGACTATATCACAAGTTGATCTTTTTGTTTGTAGTTTGGATACGGAACAGAATGCACTGCTTCTACTCTTGAATACTCGAGAAATTGTTTTGCCTCCATTCATGTTTTTTAAACTCAAGCAGCCGTCACACCATGAATTCTCCATGATGTTATCACATATTCTTCCATATTTTCCTCCAACCAAAGTGTCCCCTTCCTCCTAGAACAAAAGCTTCACTTTCCATTCACCATCATTGCCAAGATTCCTGCAAGTTCCAATGGCAGACACAAGCTGATTGAGTAACACCTGACAAGTCAAAAAAAAAGGGCGCAAGGACAAAATTCTACCCCGGACGCTTCAACCCTTGCAGCTTTCAATCCGAAATGATACACCGTTCACCGTTCTTGCTGGCAACTGGCTACCGAACAACTGGGATGGGGCCAGGCAGGGACTCATGGCAGCCAAGAAGAATGTTTTTTCCCAGTAAACACTCGAAGATGCCGAGCAAGCACAACACAAGACAGACAGTGAGAGGTGTGTGTGGATGTAGTAGGGACATGGATGTGAAAGGATGTCCATAGCCCCATGTGATGCAAGGAATCAGGCATTAGCGCAAGCTTTGTCCCTATCTCCACGTTTCAGTGCCCGCTAATCCTTTTAATCCCTCGACATGGTACAGCTGCTGTCTTGGGGTTGTGGGGGGCTCATTCCATGTGCCTACTGTCCGTGTCCTTGTGGTCTGTGTGTACACCCTCCTTGGTAAATAGTGTCTTGTGTCCTATATCTCCTGCCTTGCAGCTTTTGCAGTGAAGCTGCGGCCATGATGGGCTTCTTCCAAGACACTGGCGTCGTCAGTGTCGGTGGCCGCGGCGGCCGGACGGGCGGCTTGTTCCAGTACCAGCGGCTGGAATGCCGGGACGAGGTGGTGGCCGCTCCGAGGTCCCGGTGGCGGTGGCTGCTGGCGGCGCTGAATGGTAAGAAGGTGGCTTCGGCTTCTCCCCCCTGCTTGTTCCATGTCAAGAAGCTCAAGTGGGGCAGGATCACCTCGGCCCTGATCCCGAGGAAGGTGGCCGAGCTCTCCGCCAAGATCCGGCACGGCAGCAGCGGCGGGACGACAACGACGGAGGCCGACGTCTGCTCCACGGTGATCTTCATGTCGCCGTGGGGACTCCCGGTGCTCTCCCGGCCTCTCCTGGCCGGCGGCCACTACAAGAGGAGCAGGTATCACCATGGAAGCAGGGACGCCTTCTGAATTCTGATGGAGAGTACCCATAACCCATGCCACTGCCAGTACGTGTTCCTGCTCGTGATATTGGTATGTATATGTGTGCGTGTATGATATACGTTGTTGGTACGACCCCTGTAGGCTGCTGAGTATGAATGTTTTCGTTTTTGATTCCGGCTACAATTTCATTGTGTCGTGGCTGGTAGCAGCTGCATCTGATGATGCCTGGATCTGCCGTTTGATCGATCCTGACCTGTGTCTCGTCAGATCTTGTGCGAGAACTTGCAGCAGAGTCTCGTCTAGCCAGAGCCTCATCCACATCCTTGCCTTTTCTAAATTTGTGATGCTTTTTTGTTTCATTTCCCAGAGCCTCAAACACAGGTCTCAGAATTGATCGATCGCTGCCGGACCGACTCGTCACAGAAGTGAGTGACTGACTGACAGCTTAGCCCCACAGAGCACGGAGTTTTGGGTAATGTCAGCCTCGTGCCTCTCGCGCGCGGGTCGCGAGCTGCTGGCCAGCTACACAAACATGTGCAGGAAAGCCTCGTTCTCGTGCAGTCGCGCTGTGTGCTTTGTATGTTGTGGTGCCACTGACCGAGCCACTCGCTTGCTATCGATGCATGTGGGATGAACTTGATGGATTTCGTTTCCACTCTGCTTTTGCATATACGATCCTTTTGAAAACGAGATGTTGTCGGGATCTTAGTGCATTTTTGCATCTCATGTGACTGAGTGGATGCCAAAATTTGATGACACATAGTTTTGTACTCCCTTCGTTCCAAAGTATTTTTTTTAAGACGTGCAAAGCACGTTTTTCATTAAGAGAAGAGAAAAGGTAGCCGGTTTAAGTTACAACAAGGCACGGGGCCCAACGAAAAGAAAGCAAAGGGTTTACACCGCCCGCACCGGGCGAACACCTAACAGCCTAGCGAGCGGGAGGAAGCCCGCGCGCGTCCAAGACCTAGCCTCATCTAGGATCGCCGGAACGAGCGCCACTGGCATAAGAGCTTCCTTGTCTTGAACACACCTGTTCCGCTCCCACCAAAGCGACCAAGCGACCAGCCATACGAAGGAGTCGAAATCTTTCCTCCGCGCCTTAGTGACCTGTTTCCTGACGAAGCACCACCACTCTGCGAACCGCACCGGGCGATCCGGAGCAAGGCTCTGAAGGAGGATGTGCCTGAGTGCCAAGAACCAGGCCTCTCTAGAGAAGACACAGTCCACAATCAGGTGGTCCAGCGATTCAGATTCCTGGGCGCAGAGCGCGCAGGTGTCCGAACCCCTAAGCCTGTGACGGTGTAGCCGGTCAGAGGTCCAGCAACGGTCGTGTAAGACCAGCCATGCGAAGAACTTGCACTTCCCCGGCATGTGAACCTTCCAAATCTGGCGTGCTTCGAGTATGTCCACGCGACCAAGAAAGAGAGCGGAGTAGGCCGAAGCCGCTAGGCGACCACTTCCAGATGAACCAGTCAGGCTCGGACGTGAGCCTGACCTCCTACAGTAGGTCCCAGATGATAAGGTACTGCAAGACCACCTGCACCGTCCGGACGTGGGTGATATCCGCGACCCAACGAATCCCGGCCGTCCCCATCTGCAGGGCCTCAGTGACAGTGCGGGACCGACGCACCCTTGGCGAGACCGCGGCCCAGAGGTTGGGTGCCAAGGACTTGACGGAGCACCCGGAGATCCAGCTGTCCTCCCAGAAGAGTGCACAGGTACCGTCCCCAACCTCCACAGAGATGGAGGCGTTGAAAAAGGCCTAAGTGGCCTGGTCAACAGGGAAGCGGAACGCCGCCCACGTCTTGTCCGGGTCAGTCCTCGCCAGCCAAAGCCAACGCAGGTGCAACGCCGTACCAAAGACACGGAGGTTGGGCAGGCCGAGACCTCCGTAGCGTGTGGGGTAGGTGACATTCACCCAAGCGACCAGACAGCGACCGCCCGAGGCCACCTCTGTGCCGGCCCAGAGGAAGCCACAGATAAGGGTTTCGACCGCGCGTAGTGCCCAAGGGGAGATGGAGATCGCCATCGAAATATGAACCGGGATCGCCTCGGGAGGGGGCGCCGCCCCCACCGCCGTCGCCTCGTCGCGCCACGGCTAGGGCGGGCGAGGTGGCCTGGGGGGCGCCGCCGCCTCCTCCGCTCCCCGCGGGGGCCTCCGCTGGTGTCCCCGCGTTCGGTGCCGCAGATCGCCGCCCTCCGCCTCTGCCCCCTCCCCCCCGGCGCCCCTGGGGCACCCTTCGCGTCGCCCGCAGCTGGAGAGGTGCATCGTCCCACGCATCCCTGATGTCATGGCAAACGAGGTCGTTTTGGAGCGCGCTCTGGTCGCTATGGTCGCGGGCACTCGTCCGTTCGCCTCTACGACGGATGTGGTCGCCTACCTCACCGGTCGCTTGGGTGTTCAGCCGGGGACGTTCATGCCCTACCCCTACCACCCTGAGGACTTCCTCATCGTCTTCCAGGACTCCTCTGTGATGCTGCGGGTTCTTCAGGAGCCTATCCCGGATGGACCCCTACGCCTCACCTTCCGCCGGTGGCGGCGGGAGAACTGGGCGGTCGACGTGCCGATGCGCTACCAGGTGCGGGTGGGCATCAAGGACGTGCCTGCGCACCTGTGGCTGCAAACCACGGCGCAGGACGTCCTCGGCTCCTCCTGCGCGGTCATCACTCTGGCTCCTGAGTCGGAGTCGAAGGCCAACTTCAAGGAGCTCTTCGTCCTGGCAGGCTGCATCGACCCGGACTTCATCCCGGTGCAGAAGGACATGCTGGCACCGATCGAGTTCCCCGGGTTGGGCGCCTCCCAGCCCTGCCTGCGCTACCGGGCGACGATCGATACTCAGGCCCCCCTGGTCGACGGTGCCTCCCAGTCGGGAGGGCCGAATGGTGGCCCTTCTGGTACTTCTGGTCGCTCCTTTGCTCCTCCGCAGCCAGGGCCCTCGGCCGCTGGGGACGCCGCTCCGCCGTCGCAGGCCCCGAGGGGGGGGGCGCTACCCTCGTCCGGCGGGCAGTCTGGTCGCACCGCAGGAGGGGGGCGTCGGCCCGTCGGCTGGGCTGCCCCCACCTCTGCTCCTCCGCTCGTCCCTCTGGCTCCTTCCTACCCCTACTGGGCGCTGCAAGGCATTCACCGCCCGTCTGTCGTCCCGCCTTGGTCGTCTCGCCTCTCTGCCGCCGCTGCACCGT
The DNA here is from genome assembly GCA_036936925.1 of Cenchrus fungigraminus. Taxonomy (NCBI): domain Eukaryota; kingdom Viridiplantae; phylum Streptophyta; class Magnoliopsida; order Poales; family Poaceae; genus Cenchrus; species Cenchrus fungigraminus. Next base: position 59,416,049 of record CM072781.1, on the reverse strand, counting down.
TTGTCGCTCGTGCCGCGCCCCTCTCTGCTCAGGCGGCCGAGGTACGTGCACCGACGGTGGTGGCCCCGCTCGCTCGAGCCTCCTCCGCCTCCTCTTCGGTTCCGGTCGCGCAGCACCTCTGCTGTGATGAGAGGCCGCGGCCGGAGCACCTCCCTCCTCTCGCGAGTCGACGCCGCCCAGGTGCTTCACCGACGACCCGATGCTTCTTGAGGTGGCTCTCCTGGTCGCATCTTCTGCTTCACCTTCACGTTCCGTGGGCGCCGCCGGGGGCTCGACCGCCGCCAGCCACGACCTGGACGCTGCCGGCCGCGGTCTGGCCGCCGCCGGCCCCGACCTGGCCGCTGCCAGTCGCCCGGCCGCTGCTGGCCGTCGCCCGGCCGCTGCTGGCCGTCGCCCGGCCGCTCCGGGCCGCAGCCTGGCCGCTGCCAGCCGCAGCCTGGTCGCTGCGCGCCGCAGCCGGCCGCGGCCCCGCCGCGCCTGTCCCGGCCGCTGTTGGCCGCTGCCCGGTCGCCGCTGGCTGTCGCCCGGCCGCCGCTGGCCGTAGCCTGGCCGCTGCCGGCCGCTGCCTGGTCGCTGCTCGGGGGCAGCCTGGCCGCTGCCGGTCGCGGCTCGGCCGCACCTGGCCCCGGTCTGGCAGCCGTTGGCCACGCCGGCCACTGCCTGGCCGCGGCTGCCCACAGCCGGCCTGCTGCCGACCCCGTTCTGGCCGCAGCTGGCCACGGCGCGGCTACGGCTGGACTCGGCTCGGCGGCGGCTGGCCACGACTCGGCCGTGGCTGGCGCCAGCTTCGCCACCACTCCACCCTCGTCGCCCTCCACCTGCCGCAGTTTTGACGGGGGTGCCGTTGTGACAGCTTCCGCTCGCGTGGTGCCAGTGGCGGATGTCTTCCGCAGGTTGCTCTCCCCCCTGACGGCCCGCCAGCTGCTGTTGCTCGAGGACTCTTTGCCCGGCTCCTCCCTCGTGGTCGCCCCGCCTCCACTCCGGTCGCCTTCTCTTTCTCCGGCCTCCGCCGAGTCGTGTCCTTCCCCTCCTCGGCACTCGCCGGACGTCTCTCCGGTGGCCGCGGAGCTGACTCCTCCCTCCCCGGCACTCAGGTCGCGTTTCCCGCCCCCTGCTGACGTCTCTCCGGTGGCCGCGGAGCTGACTCCACCCTCCCTGGCACTCAGGTCGCGTTCCCCGCCCCCTGCTGCGGCGGAGGGACCCTCTCAGGGAGACCTCGAGTCGCTCGTGGCGGGCTTCTGCTCCTCCCTGCAGCGACCACCTCCACCCCCGGCTCTGGGGGCCCCGCGCTGTCGCCGTGCGAAGGTCTGCCCGCCACTCGCCACGCTCCACCGCAGCAGTCGTCTCGCCGCGGTTTCCAGGGCCTGGGGCCCGAACCCGGTCACCGCGGGGCAGAACCTGCTGATGCGGAAGCTGGGAGTCGTGGGGACGCACGAGGCGTCCGATGCTGACGCGTTCCAGCGTTACACCAGGCTCTTCGCGGTAGGCCTGTCGGAGGAGCACTGCAGAGCTATCCGAGAGCTCTTCGGTGCCCAGGTCGAGGGGTCCTTCCAGTGCTCCGTGCTGGAGGACAACGAGTTTCAAGCGGCGGTTCGAGAGCTCTTCCCCGAGGAGCAGCTGGTCGTCGACGCGCAGGCCTGAGTCTGCGTTAGTCGCTTGGTCGTCTCTTTAGTATTTTAATGGATGTAAACCTAGCTGTTTGGAATGTCCGTGGACTTAACCAGCGTGCTAGACGCTTGACGGTCCGCGAGTTGGTAGCTTCTGAGCGGGTCTCTCTTCTTTGTCTGCAAGAGACTAAGCTCACGATTGTTCCCTCTTCTTTCATACTTGATATGTTAGACCTCGATTTTGACTATGTTGCGTTGCCGGCTGTGGGCTCCCGTGGTGGCATTTTGGTCGCTTGGCGCAAAGACACTTGGCTCGTCTCCTCCCCCTCCACTGGCCTTCACCACATTACGGTGAAGGTCGCGCTGCTCTCCGCACCCTCTCAGTCTTGGTGGCTCTCGTCCATTTACGGCCCGCAGTCAGATGCGGATAAAGTATCCTTCTTAGCAGAGCTTCGCACCCTTCGTCTGACGCTCTCTGGACCTTGGGTTCTCTGCGGGACTTTAACCTCATCTATCAGGCGGCCGACAAAAACAATGGCCGCCTTTCGCGCAGAATGATGGGTCGCTTCCGCCGTTTTCTTAACGACCTCGAGCTTCTTGAGCTACACCTCCAGGGTCGTCTCTTCACCTGGATCAACGAGAGGTCGCATCCTATATTGGAGCGTATTGACAGAGTCTTTGTCTTCCAGGACAGGGAGCTTCTTTTCCCCTCCTCCGCTCTACATGCTGTCTCCTCTCGGTGCTCCGATCATGCCCCCCTCCACCTCCTTATCGACTGTGGGGTGCACTCCAAGAAACGCTTCACCTTCCAGGCCTTCTGGCCCAAGGTCGAAGGCTTCTTGGACACTGTTAAGGCGATCTGGTCGGGGCCGCGCCCGAATGCAGACCCGCTCCGCATGATCGCCCACCTGCTTCGTGAGACAGCGAAGGCGCTGGTTAAATGGAGCTCCAAGGCGATCGGTAGCATTCGCCTGCAGATCCAGATTGCTAAGGAGGTCATTTTCCGCCTCGAGGTCGCGCAAGATTCGCGGTCGCTCTCTCCTGAGGAGTTTTCTTTACATCGATTCCTCAAGCTACGCTACCTAGGTCTGACTTCGCTGCAGCGAACGATCGCTGGGCAAAAGTCTAGCCTTAGGTGGCTCCGTGAGGGGACGCTGACATTAAACTTTTCCACCTCCATGCCAACCACCGCAGAATAAAAAATTTCTTTCTCTCCCTTTTGGTCGCTCTGTTTTTCGGGAAGAAGATAAAGCTTCGGCAACCTTTAACTACTTCGACAGGATTCTGGGTACCAACAATGAGCGTTCCTGCGCTCTCGACTTTGAGGAGCTGGGACTCCCGCGGCTGGACCTGGAGGACCTCGTCCTCCCCTTCTCTGAGGTCGAGGTCTAGGAGGTGGTCAAAGACCTCCCGCTGGACAAGGCCCCCGGCCTGGATGGTTTCACGGGTCGCTTCTACAGATCTTGCTGGTCGATCATCAGGGGTGATGTGCTACGGGCGTTCAACGCTCTCTCTGACATGGACTTCCGCAGCTTCCACTACCTAAACGGTGCTCTTCCCAAAGTATATTCGTTCTGTCGTTTTTCAAATACATAACTTTTGGTATGCATCAGATATATACTATGTCGAGATACATAATAAAAGTGATGTATCTAGAAAAAAGATAAAACAAATTGTGGTTTAGATGGAAGGAGTAACTTTGATGACACATCTCGTATTCTTTGTGAAGATTTTTGCCGCCGATCAGATGTCGGGTGAGCGCGTTTCGCATGGAGGGGTACGTGGTTTAGGACAAGTCTGTTTTTTTATCGATCCTTTGCGATCGCACGCGTGCTGTGCTCTCCATCAACAGCTACTACAATATCGACCTATACTTCGATTTAGTTTTGCTCTAAACTAATGTTAATTTTAGTTTTGTTCTAAATTAAATTAATGATACTTTGATATTACAAATTAGTTCCGTGAAATGAGTCTCAAAAGCCTGATAGTGTTTTCTTTTGGTTGGGTATCGTAGGTCTTGCTATGCTTTTTGTATAAACAACGTGATCAAATGTATGATTAACATTCGGACTTGAGAAAAATCCAAAATGAACTACCATATCCCAAGTGGCACGTACGCTAATCCCTGACACAGTCGTGCAAGCATCACTACGATGAGTGCGGCCAGGCCATGTCGATGCATCGTGTACGTTGTGTGTGTGTGCGGGTTGTCCTTGTCCTTGCATGAAAAAGGAGACCAAAGTACTTTGGAGCAGCGAGAGAATCAATCAAAGGTCAACCTACTAAAGTGAAACCCTCCCCTATCTAGTGCACACACCGCCCTTACATGTAACTCTCCCGTGCCGTGCACATAAATGTAGCCTCTCCTCCTCTTTCTCGAACATCAGAGATCCACAGGAGCAGAGTTCAAGGAATCGCAGGCATGGAGAAGGAGGAGGAGGACGACGTCGACGCCATGGCCGATGATGGGAGCGCCAAGCAGCAGCAGGCTGCGGCGGCGTGCAAGAACCGTGCGAGGCGCCAGCTCCACAAGTCGTTCCTGCACCTGTTCAAAGCCCTCAAGAAGCTCCACGCCCGCAGCCGCGGCAGCGGCCACCAGGCGAAGGCGGACGGCGGCGGCGAGGGTGAGCCCCCGACGCCGACGCCGTCGTCCTCCGCCGCCGCGTCGTTCCTCTCCGGGTGCATGCACAATCCCCGGACCCATTCCTTCGCCTCCGGCCGCCGGCACCGCCACGCGCACGAGGACGGCGACGACCTCGCCGTCAACTTCCGGTCACTCCGGATTGGTACGAGTGCTGGTGCGGCGGCTGTCGCCCGCGACGGCGGCGGCTCGTCGTCGCCGCGGGATCGTTACAGCAGCGGCGACGGCGGCGCCAGCGAGGAGCGCGACGGCATGGCGCCGCCGGTGCTGCCAACGCCAACGCAAACGCCAACGCCGTCTGCTGCTGCACCGGCCAACAAGGCCGTGTTCGGCGGCGCGGGCGTCGCGGTGGTGACGTTCTCCTCGGCACCGTACGAGGACTTCCGGCGGTCCATGCGTGAGATGGTGGACGCCGCCGCGGTCCGCGGATGCGGCGCCTCCGCTGCCGCCGCCACTGGAGCGCCTGCTGTGGACTGGGACTTCATGGAGGAGCTCCTCTTCTGCTACCTCCACCTCAACGACCGCGCGGTGCACAGGGACATCCTCCGCGCGTTCACCGACACGGTCGCCGCGCTCCGGCGGAGGCGCAGGGCAACGGCGGCGAGGAGCAGGCGGACGCGCCGGCGGGGCGCCGCAGCGGCGGACAGCAGCGATGGCGGTGCCGTGGCGCTGTCGTCGCACGTGCCGAGAGGCAGAGGCGGCGCATGAACCGGCCGGCCGGCCGGCGGCACACGTCTCGCCGCGACGGCGGGTCCAGCCGGGCGCCGGCGAGGCGGCAACTTATTACGACGAGTTAATGGTCGCGTCGCGTGGCGACCTTTTATGAATCGTGTAATGAATTTGATAAAGTAACCTGCATTTTATTTACTCTATTGTCGCTACTGTATTTCTCTTTTTTTCAAATACTAGTGTATTATACAGTATTAGTAGTATCCTTTGGGTAGCGTACATTACCGGACACGTATAATCACGCCCGCGTGGCTGTGGCTGAGCCATCACAAATGTTTTTTCGTGGGCCCAAACTGAAACCAAGTTAGTGCCCGGCGCCACACCTTGGTGGGCCTGCTCGCGCTTAAATAAACATAATGGGCCGAAAAATTGCAGAGCTTTAACAGACCAGGCCCATCGACCGAGCTCACAGGCTCCTGGGTCCCACCTGGCAGCCCCTGTCCACCACGCCGTCAATCAGTCGAGCCCCACGTGCGAGCCGCCCCCGACCCCACACCCTCCCCACGTGCCCGTACACACCCCCTCTCCCACCGCCATGCGGGCCCAGCGCCAGCAATTGGCGTCGGCATCCGCATCCGCATCCGCGCCGCGCGCGCCCACCACAGCACGGGATATGAGAAGGAGGAGAAGCCAACCAACCCAAACCACGGAGACGAGACGAGACGAGACGAGAGAGCAGAGCAGAGGGCGAGAAAAGAAAAAGAGAAAACAACGCAGGGATAGAGCGAGCGAGAGAGACGTAAAGCCGCCGCTTCGTGCGCGTCGACGTCACCTCGCCGCCGGGGGGTTCCATCTCGCCGCGGGGTCTCCTCCTCCTCCGCCACCTCCCTTGGTAGGGTAGGGGCTCCCTTCCTTCCCTTCTCTCCCGGGCCGGGACTGACTGGGCGGGGCGCCGGACGGGTCGGGAGGCGCGATGGCCGGGAAGAAGCGCAAGGCGGAGGCGGCGCGGCTGGAGGAGACGGACCGGGCGCTCTACGGGGCCTTCCGTGGCGCCGCCAACTCGCTCTCCCAGCTCTACACGCTCGCCATGGGCGCGCAGAAGGTCTCCTTCCACGCCGGCGAGCGCCACGCCATGGTACGTCTTCAGCCCGCACGGCGCCCTGCCATCTCCTCTCCTCTCCCACTCCGCCGCGGATTCTTCGGGTGGCTGGCTGGGCTCCGAGTCCCGGTCCCGGTGGCGCTGGCGGAAGAGATTCGTTCGCGTCCCGGGGAACGGTGAATTCGGAGGACCCGCACCCTGTTTGGGCCGCTTGGGACTCTGCTGCGGTGGTGGTGGTGGGAATTTGTGCGTTTAGGCGCGATCGATTCGCGATTTCCGCGCCAAGGACTCTCGTTTGCAGGGGAGATTTGATTGTTTGGCTCGACTCGTTACTGATTTGGCATGCCAAATGATATGGCACCGCGCATAGACGGGGATGCGGTTTTGACGCTCCGATGCCACTTCCGACTGAATTTCGCGGATGGATGGGTGTCCTTTGCACGATTAGTTTCGATCCGTGTCTACTGCCAGCATTTCCTAAGATAAATTCCTGTTTAATTTATCCTGTCGAGTGTTGACCGCTCCGAATACTATATTCACATGAGAGGTTCCAGCAAAAATGGATTGATAGAACGAATGGCAACTGTTGTATTGACACTTGAGGTCATTCTGATTGGAGTTTTAGCAGCTCTAGTTTCCATTCCTTGCCTCGTCTGATTCTTACGTGTTGCTTTAGCTTTTTTTTACTCTGTGTGTAAACGGATGTGGGCATCTGTGCTTTGTACGTTGCAACTTGCTAGGGTCAGATTAGGAGGCTTGGTCAGATTCAGAGTGAGGGTGTGCAATCCGAAAGCAGGGGTCCGGAGAGACTTTACTTATGGGGCAGGTTACTTCAGCTATGGTACCAAGGATGCATCCTTTTCAGCTTTACTTTGCTTGTGCACTGCTATATGGGAAATCTCACCATTCAGGGTAGGTCTGTACTAACCCAAGTCCAGGTAGACATTTCTTGGCACTGCAACTTGTAGCATATTGTGGTTTTGGTAAGAGATTTCAGTACTCAATGCGTGTGATAGGTTTTGTTTTATGATCAGCTGGGTCTCAGTGTTAGGTACGAAGTTGACATCAGTACAGTGGAAGATGACGCTAAGTCTATTTGGACAAAATCTCTTCTGCTTATCTCATTAAATGGATAGACCAGTACACCCTCATCGAATGGAACACTAGCAAATGCATTATAACAGTCAATAGTGGTGTCTATTTTTGCAGTTTGCTTGTGTTTCCTGATGCGGTTCACTGGCTCTACATCTTTTGTTTATACGCATAACCACCTATAGAGTGCTGTGCTGCATATCTGGTTCTGGGCTTTCAGCTAGACCATTGCAATTTCAGTGAAGCCCAACATATTGTTGGGATATCATCTAAGGTAGCCTACACTTAATATGGAATAATGTAGGCAGAAATTTGGAAGGTGATCACTGCACCTCTAGTAGCATGTGCTAACCTCTTCACAAAACTGTTCTAAACGACAATTTTGGAAGGTGCAGTGCGCCCTTTTATGAAGAAATTTGCATGCCAAACTGCTTTGTCCCCCCCCCCCCCCCCCCAAGTTAATGACCATCTAAAGTACTCGAACCTTGGGGAGAGGTGTCCGCAAGGCATTTGAAATATGTTCTATGAAGGCAATGGCTACCAGGATGCAATCACAGTTGATGACCATCTTGTTCTTTATCCTTATCAATCTTCTGCTGGCTGTAATCATCTCCCCATGTGCTGCCACCTTTTCAAATAGACAATTCACATATACTTAAAACTAGTTAAATCTTGTCCATGCTCCATTCAGCCAATATGTTAGGGTAATTGGGTCTTCTGGAACAGTTTTTGACATTATGATGTGGGGGGATTGGGTATTTTGCTTTCTTTTGCAGAATATCCTCCTGAACTTTTTCCATGTCCCGTGGTTAATGGCAGACTCAATATTGGCCATTATGAACCTGCAGTTTTTTCTTTCACCGTGGCGTTTCCAAAGGTGCAAATTATGTCTTTCTCATCTCGATCTTAGATTGAACTGTGAGCGACCTCTATACAGGAAAAACACGGTGCAGAGCACGAACAAAAAATACTGTGATTTATGGATATCAGGTCAACCTTTTCTTTCTCTCTCTCTCTCTCTCTGATTTTTAATTCAACAGTCCTCCTCCTGGTTACACAAAGGGGGGGGGGGGGTTGTTCATCTCCTTTTGCTCGTGACATATCCCCTCGCTTTGTCTGTTATCCCTTCTGCGTGTTACGTCAATTTATGTGCAACTGCTTTATTTGCATCCCTTGTTGTGACTATTCTTGTGTAGTTGTGTACAAATATATGCCGCATAAACCTAGAGACTGCATGGTTGTCATGAAACTGAAGCGGTTGTAGGCTGACAATGTACCTATCCATAATGCTCTCATTAGTATTGGCACCTCTTGTTTCTTTTCACTGTGGGTCTGATTGGTTGGGTACCAAATGTGCCAAACCAAAATTTTGGCCATTTTAAATTTTGACCACCAATTCAAAATTTTGACCAATTGTGACAATTCAAATGAACTAAGGTGCACAAGATGAATCTTTTTAGCTATCCATTCATTTAGATTGTTGAAATTGATTAAGATTTTGAATTGGTGACCAAAACTTAAAATGACCAAAATTTTGGTTTGGCACATTTGGTGCCCAACCAATCAGGCCCTGTCTGTTATTGATATGGTAATTCTTTACCCACCTGATGTTAGTAACTAAAACTCTACTTTATCTGGTTGATGCAGGAAAAGCTTTATGAATGGATCTTGAGGCAGCACGAAAATGGCTTGAGGCTGACAGTTGCTGATATAGCCTCCCACATCCAGGTAAGTTTGCATTCATCCCTCTTTTGTATTGCTATCCATTCTGAAAAAGGAGCTCATTAGAGTTAAGGTATGGAGTAAAAACTTGGAGATATTGCCATTTCATACATCATGTAAATTATTGAAATATGCGATAAGTGTCGCTGGCTGCCGACCTTACAATGAATGGATAATCATTTATGATGAATCAGATAAGATGAAATTACTCTCCTTGCATACTTACCTAAGATCCTCTTTTTTTTTCTCGAACAACCTAAGATCCTCTTCCTACCCACTGGCTATTATTTTCAACTATTTAATCTCCAGCTGAAGCATCCTAGCCAACAGTTACACCATTGTTTTTCGTTTTTGCACATTTCTAGGCAAAGAATGACTACAGATGCTTATGAGTCGCTTGTATGTGTAGCATGAGATTCAGTACGGAGGCGACAGCGCATCAGCCTCTCCAAGGTCACAATATCCTAGCCAAATCACTGCACCTACAGTGCATATCCCCAACACAAGTAACCACCAACCGTCGCCAAGCTCATTCGCTCCAGGAAATCCTGGGTTGGCACAGTCTAAGAACTCCATGGTCTTTTCAAACGCATTGTCCAGCCCCATCCGGCGGAGCCTGCAGCCATACCACCTAGAACAGGGTGGGGAAGCAGGGTATTTTGCGAACGGCGCAAGCCGGGACGCCAACACCACGGCATCGAATGACTCGTCCATGGACATGCACTCGGACAGCCCAGCTCATGACTCCTACTGAGTGAGCAGCTCGCTCGCACAAGAAAAGCCGGAAGAACAGCACTTCCAGCGGAAGAAGTCGGTGCCACTGTCACAGGTCAAGTAGGTCTATTCAATTTAACACCTTGCCTAGCCTCCTCTTACACTAAGCGTGTGAAGTCTTGTGTTGCTGTTACTACTACTGCTTACCACCTGTTGCTTTGCCAGGATACTGTAATTTGCATGTATTATACTGTACCATTTGATTTATCTGTGCATATTACTGCTGTTGGTATGCGATGAGTGCAGGGGCCAAACTATTGGAAAGAATTAACATTTAACAAGCTGTGTGATTTGCTATGAGTGGTGTTATCTCTGGCTGCTGCTGTCGTTCATGTAGACACTGAAACTAGCAGTATTTGCTTTTGTTCAGATCGAAAATGATATACCCACCTCCAATTGGATGGCGCTGATTTTTTAAAAAATAAGAATCGTGGTGAATGAAGGCAAAAAAGCATTAAAACCATATGAAAGTTATGTGCCTTATCTTCATTTTCTACTGTTAAAATGTTTTACGAGCACGAGACCCAACATTGCATCGACAGCATGTAATGAAGACTTCAGAAGACGTAATTCTATGCTGAGAGCCAACTGAAAATACAGAAAGATAATAATGCCTTTCGACCCTTCATGAATGTTCTTCATCTGATGATGCAGTCTTTAGGCTCTGACCCGTGGATGAACCCTTCCAGTTCCAGCATCTATGGCCCCTGTAATCTATGCAAGCCATTTCTGCAGCAAGGAAAGCATAAAAAAAAATATGGAATTTCCTTCCCCGTACGTTTCGACCATACTGTTACGATGTTTCACGACCTTGACTCCTTGAGATCCAACAGCATAGATGTTGGCTCTTGCTGTCCAACAAACATGATGCAAAAATCTCAAATCATACAAGTTTCACAACCAAACCTAAGATGGTCAGCTCATGGGGGTCAGGGTTGACTTGATGGCCAGGTGAAGTCCGTGAGAGATCGATTGGGCAGGCACAGTTTAGGCATTCTTCAAAAATTAACTCCCATAAACTCTTTTCTTTTTGTTGTTCACTGTAAAAGTAATAGTGAAAAAATGGTAAACCGATGGCAATGGTATTTTGCAACTCAAAAATATATTTGTGATGGTATTGATCAGCTCAGAAAACTTTGAGATGATATTTCAAGTTCACGCACATTGCAATTCTCATTAAAAAAACTCTTTGTTAAATAGAAGGATGGCTAATGCTTTGTGCAAATCTGTAAACAGCCTGATTGCATACAAAGGCAAGCTATTAACTTCTACCCAGTCAAGTATTGCAGTTCATAAATGTACAAAATGTGATAATTCAAGCATGTACCTAGGAGATATATCAGGAACCAAGTGGTGAGTTCTGTGAGGCGATATCGATATGTTCACAGTTCACCAGTTAATAAAGTCCTTTCCCTTACCAGTGGGCTAATATCATTAGGTACACAAGTGTTTCACAGATAGTTCCTTCTCTGCAGTAATTTAGCCACTGCCTAGTCAAGCCTCGACAAAGTAATGTGCAATGTATACAACAGTACAAGTGAAAGTGATGAATTCAGCTCAATAGGAAATAGGCAAACATAATCTGAGATAAGAAAATTTGAACAGATATGTTCAGGCAAAAGTGATAATGCTGTCAAATTCCTACTTTACTAGTAATACCAATCTGCAGACAGCAGAACATACAGCTTGATGATAATCTTCAGCCATATGCGGCAGCAGAAGCGACTAGTACACACAAAACAGAAAGGATCTAGAATAGCTCAAAAAAGATAGTCGTACTTCCACAGCTCAAACTTGGGCATGAGTTGCAATTCTACCATCTTCCTAAATAATATCAAGAATCTTACAGTATTTACGACGTTAAAGCTGGTCGCCGGGGGGTACCCTACCCCCACAAGCAGCAGCAAAAGCATCTGCAAGCCCAGGAACAGAGTCCTTGTGAGAGTCAATGAACTTCGAACTGAAAGTCTTCTCTCCCATTATTGCTATCGTGTAAAAGTTAACATTGGTCTTCAGCAATCCCTTGGTGACCAGGACCTTGATGACATAATGTCGAGGCACCAGCCGCTTCTCCAGGCTGCATAACAATAGGACAGGCCTTTGCAGAATGTAGTGTTGCTCCAACCCGACCTCATTAGTCAAGAAATGAATCTTGCGGAGAATGGTCTCTTCAGACATTCCTATAATGGTTGGTGCCTAGGACACTACGGTGGCAACTTGGCTCCTTGAGCAACCAAAGGTGCTCTTGAGAAATTCAAGCCTGGCAATATGCTTCTCTTTTGTGTTACAGGAGACAGCTGCCACGACGTGGTTGAACATCGCCGAGCTGCGGGGCACACCAAACTCTTCCACGCACTGCATCACCTCCTTGAGACGCTCCAAGCTGACCGTAAGTATCTGTGGGTTCCTTGAACACAGGTGGGCAATATCTTGAACACTTATGCCGCACTGGCGGAGGTAGGCGAGGTTTGGTTTGATGACCCTATCAAGGTCCGACATTACAAGGCTGTTGCTCCGTTTCATAAACACGATGGCCTGCTCGAATGAGCCGCAGAAGTTGACCCAGAACTGGATGTTGGGACCGACGTCGGGGCACCTGCGGACGGCTCGGGAGCCGACGGCGAGGAAGCTGGCGATCTGGGGAACGGACAGGCCGGCGCGGTCGCGAAGGGCGAGGAGGCGGGGCCCGAGCTTGTCCACCCTGGAACGGAGGAGCAGCGGATCGGCGGCGACGACGTCGGCGATGTCCGCGCGGGAGAGGCCGATGGAGGAGAGCAGGGCGAGGACGGCGTCCGGGTCGAAGCCGGGGTGGTGGCGGGCGGAGGAGAGCTCGTCGAACGCCCTCGCGGATACCTTGGACGCCTCGGCGAGCGCCTTCTTGGACACGCTGCGGGCCTTGGCCGGGGCGACGCCGCACGAGGCGACGAGGTAGTCCTCGAGGGAGAAGGGGGCGGCGGAGGTGGTGGAGAGGAGGAGGCGGCGGCCGCCGTGGTGGATGTGGATAGGGGAAGGGAGCTGGGGGCCAGCGCGGACGAGAGGGAGGAGAAGATTCCGGAGGCGCGACATGGCGACGGTTAACGGCTCGTTCGGTAGTTTAGGAATGATTCCCAGCTAGGAACGGTTTCAGGGTAGGAACGACGAACGAGTGGATCCAGCCGTTTCACTCATTCCCGGCCGCCGCTGCAGGAAGTGTTCCACAGGGTAGGAGTGGGGGCTCTGTTCCGAGCCGTGTTCAGGTGAAAAAGGTCAAACCGGGCCTGTTTTATTTCCGAGCTGATCCAAAAACGAACAGCATTTTACTCCATTCTGGTTTCGAAACAGACCCAGACAAATTCACCTGGATTGGGCTCCGGAACGGCCCAGTCCGAGGTAACCGAACGGGGCCTAATGGGGGAGGGGAACCGTGCGAGTGAGGAAAGCTGATGTACAAAAATGTTGCCCACGAATCTTTGTGATGTGGGAACGAACGGGGCGCCTGCTGGATCCCCCGACTTCACCGTCGGCTAATGGAGGAGCGGAGGCTTCTAGGGGTGGCGGTCAAGATGAGAATGGGCCGGGTCGACCCAATGGGTAGTTGGCCCAACCTATAAAAACGAGGCTAATGGGCCATTTGGGGTGGCCTCGAATCAGAAAAGGAGCCATAGAGGCCGAAGCTTGTTGGCCCGATGGGCAGATAGGGTCGACCCAGGGACACCCTCTCCTTCCCGACGCGATCCCACCCGCAAGAGAAGCCGTCGTCGAGCGGCGTATGGAGGCGAAGGCATGTGAGAAGGTAGCAGCGGGTGTGTCGCACTCCCCTCTCGCAGAGGCAAGCCGGCGACTCCGCACGTCGCATTCCCCTCCGAGGCTCCGACGGATCTCTCCTCAGGTAAGCTTCTTGTCTCCGTTCTCTGTAACCTCTGAGATTCCGTCTAGTGTATAGAGAGCTTCTTCGATGGGTACATCAGTGGATCTGTTTTTTTTTTTGACAAACATCAGTGGATCTGTTGATGGAATGGAGATAATGGTGGTTCATTTCAATAGGACATACTGCACCTTTTCCTTTTCTTGTCTTGCAATCTGCTGCAGTGACCTGCAGGCTATGTACCACCGGTTTCAGTTTCCATATCACCAATTTATCGGTTCATGATGCATGCGTCTCAGTGTGAAATGATATGATTTGTCCCTAAGATAATCCCATGAACGTTGTATAGCAGCTTTCACAGTGATTAAGATTTTACCTTCTCTGATCTAATCTTTACTAATGAACATGCAGGTGAGGAGATTAGGAGACTGCTGAGGCATCAGGAACTGCTTGATCTAGTGACATCCAGTAGGTGATCCAAACAGACGATTCAAGAACCTCAAGGACAATTTGAATTAAATGTAAATTGTATTGCTGGTGCACTCTTAATTGTCATTTGCCGATGACTATATTTGTTATTTGTGCCAGTACCGTTCAAGTGCTTGCGTGAGGCTGGGCCGACCCGTGGTGCCCATTGGGCCACTAGGGCCACAGCCAAAGGATGTATTGGGTCGGCCCATGGCCCCATAAATTGGCCTTGAGTCCATATAGGGCCAGGTCCAAGGCTAGGTCCGGGCCGGCCCATTCCCATCCTGAGGTGGCGGCGTCGGGGGCCGGGGCGGCGCGACACTGAGGAAAGAACGACGGGGAAGAAAGCGGTGGGCTCCTCTGCCTGGATGGGCCAACAAACTCCGGCCCATCTAATCTCTCCTTTGTCTATTTTCTCTTCTCTGCCACCACCCCCACCACCACACCAGTTTACATGGATGTTCTTGTGCATCAGTCGCTAAGGTTAAACTGCGAATGGGCTTGTAGTCCAATGGTAGGACAGTCCAGTGGGACGCTACCCACCAGGGTTCAAATCCTGGTGCTTGCACCTTTTCCTGGATTTATTTCGGGATTTTCCGGCGTTATGCATTAAGTGGTAAGCGACGTTCCCGTCGACGACGAGGCGCCAGTGGTGACTTCGAGAATCTCCAGATCTGCCGGTGCTCAGTCCTTCGGAGGTGCTCATAGGGGTAGGGTTTGCGTACATGTATTCATAGGGGTGAGTGTGCGTGCGTGTTGTGAGCGTCTGTGTTGTTCTGTGTAATCTCAAAAAAAAAAGTCGCTAAGGTTAAACCTGTTAATAGTTCTAGATCTGGACCATAACCAGACCAAACTAGTTTGCACGTGGCCTCCAACCCAACCCCACCCAACCTTGTTCAGCAAACCTAGATGGCAATTCTAGGATGTGGAGCAACAGGGAGAAATCCAGAAGTCTGCCTGGCAAGAGAAAACACACCAAAACTCGAGCACACCGAAAACTCTCCACAACCAACCTTGCACCACAAGCACTCTGTGAGCAAGTAGCACAACCAACAACAGCAACAAGGGTTTTCCCACTGGAATCCCTGCACCGGTCTAACCGGTCTGGCTCAGGAACCCCCAACTGCAAGAACTTGATCTCAAAAAGCCAAAACTGCACGAGACTGAAACAGTAGCAAGTCAAGAACCAAACCAACACTCTGGAAAAGAACTCCCCGAGAAACTACCCCAGCAGGCCGCACCGGTCTGGCCGGTCACGCCTGGGCAGCTCAGGATGAACTCCACCCGCGAGTCAACTCCCTCCTTCCAATGTCTCGATCTCCCGATTCGCTCCATGGATTCAAGTAAAACTTTGAGGATAGGTGTATCACCTCATAGACAAGCCACGCCTAAGAAATCGGCCCCAAAGATCCACTAAATCAAGAGGAATCGAAGGATGAACACAAAGAACATCTTTTCCCGGAGCACAAAGAAAACCCCAAATTTGAGCACCCAAACTCACGGATTTAAAGGGAGGATCACCAAGAAAATAACCACAAGGGGCTCATGTATGCATCTCACAACAAATCCACAAAGGGGAGGTCTCAAATCAACCACAAGAAAATCGCAAGAAAAAGGCTCCGAAAATCCACAAAAAGGAAAACGAGAATCACCACCACAAACACTAGAGGAACCACGCCGAACCTTCTATACATCAAAGGAAATATTCATACAAGGTCTAGCTTGCCTCTCTAGCATCCATCCCGATCTCACCATGAAGCTCTCAAACTAGTCCTAGAGAAAAACAGGTAGCTAAAAAGAGAAAATGCAAAGAGCAAATGAAAACCCTAAAGCCCAAGAGATGGCTACAACAACTCTTCCACCAAGTTTATATATGAGGTCCTCCGGTGGGGGTAAATGACTAGAATACCCTCTAGGCGATACAACCCCTCAAAGGGCATATTTGGAAACTTGACAGCCTTTCCATCGGACGAATGCCCAGCAACCGCACCTCGCATAGCCTCGACGCCAAGCCTGCGATCCCGACGCGTTGTCACACCCGATTTCCGTAAAGAAATCAAATTCATCTCATATGTGTGCCAGGATCATAATTTCACACATATGATAGACAAAGAGAGTAATATCAGATACAATGCTTAAAAGTATACAAAAGAGGTTTATTAACATTTTATTACACTCATCGATAGACACGAAGGTCTTTACACGATCATCGATAACTATAACAGTGCAACTCCGTCTTCGGCTCCACAGGCGCCTGACTGGGGGATGCAAGCCTCAGAACTCGTCGAAGTCGCTGAAGAACTCCTCACCGTTGTTCTCCTCTGAACAGCGGTAAGCAAGGGTGAGCACACTTATGGTTGGAGCTCAGCAAGTGGGGAAAAAGTATGCAAGGCTATCAAGAGTAGGCTAAAGTTTTGCAGCGGTTAGCATTTTAAGTTGGTCAAATTTTATTAGCAAGCGCCTATTTACTAAGTGTAAGTTTATACCATCCCCAAAGATTAAGCATTTGAAACATTATCCCAAAAACCATATATAACCATGATTTAATTTCCAAGTTGAAGTTCACTTATCATGTGAGGGTCCAAGCCGCTCTTAACCGTGAGCACGGCTGATCGATCAGTTTTCACTCTGCAGAGGTCGTACACTTTACCCACAGCTCGTGTTCCCCATGTTGCCCGGGTTAGCTAGACCCTTAAACACTTTCGAGGTGAGTGGCTAGGGGTCCACTACGTAGCCTTTACAAAAGCAATGCAAAAGACTAACCTATGACAGTTACAGCAGCGGAGCGGACCATAACCCTCCCTAGTGGTCCGCACCTTAGCAAAGGCTGCTACCCCAAAAGAACCGGGCTATACCCCTTCAACTCTGGCCCCCTGTGCCCCTTTTGGGAAAGATTGTTAGATAATTCATACGCCTAATTAATTGGCTAAGGACAGAGCCATATGCCACTGTGGTTGCACTGTTTTCTTGGGTGGTTCTCCATGTTCCAATTAATTCATATGATCTTACAAATTTACCAAAGTTCACCAAAGTTTCCATGATCAACATTTTATAAATATTTATTTCAACCATCCCAAGTTAAGTAACTAAGCATTTCTATCCAAAATATTTATTAAAAGAAGTTGTTCAAGGTAATGGGGTAAAATTCTAGTCATGTCCTTAAAAAGGTGATTTTCCCATCAATTTATGCATAGCAACATTTAAAAGTAAATTTTAGTTATTATGCAAGTTGTGTGTGACAAATATAGAATATGTAGGGGAGGAAATCCACTTGCCTTCCTCTCCTAAAAAGTCCAACTCTTCTTCAAAAGGTTGATCTTGCTCCTCGATTGGAAGCTCGGTTCCAACCGGCACGATATCTACGATCACATCAAAAATCATCCAATAAATAAAATCAGTACCTCAAACATTCTAAAAAGATAAAACAAGCTTCTAAAACTAACGAGCACTGAGAGACGGTCGCATGGACACCAAAAAACCTAAAACGGACAAAGGATGCAAAAGATATGGTTTAAACAAGCTCTAGGGGCTAAACTGTGAGAAAACTAACTTCCAGGGGCTTATCTGCAAGAAACCAGGGACTTGATCCTAACTATGTGTATAAACAGGAGGTCTAACTTGCAAAAGGTGAAGGGTGGACTGCGGGACAGAAAAACCTAAGAACCTAGGGGCTAAAACGAGAAAGCTTGGACCTGTATGTAAGGATCTTTGGAGGTGGGAGGGTATTTCTGTGATATTAAAGATTACAGGGATGTTTTTGCAAAATGGCAGCAGAAAGGCTGGGTTGACCGTTACGGTCTGTTTTCACCGGGCGGGACGGGCGCGTCTGGGTTGTTGATCGCATGATCGGCGGCCCTGGTGATCCGCGATCGGCAAGCGGCGGCAGACGGGCGGCGCCCGGCCGGACCTTCGCCAGAGGTTCGCCGGTGATGCACAAAACGGCCTCCTGTCCACCAAATGCAATGGGGAAAGCACCTAAAGCAAGCTGAGGAGCAAGGGAACTTACTCCGAGGCTTGAAGAGGAGGGAGAGGCGCCAGAGGAGAAGATCGGGGCGGCAGCGGACGGTGGCGCTCAGAGCTTCGGCGGCTTCCCGGTGCGGCGGCGCTGCGGGGCGAGTAGGAGAAGAGAGGCTCCGGGGAGAGGTGCGGGAGGAGACGGGGGCTTGGATGCGCCTTTTATAGGGCGGATGGGTAGGCGGAGGGGCGCAGAGAGGCGGTGGGCGGTCGAGCTCCGGCGGTGGAGCGCCATGATGGCACGGTGGAGCTCGTGCACTTGTTTCGGGAGGGGAAGCGAGGGGGTGAGTGAGTGGGTGTGCGGCGCATTCATTGCCGTGCTCGGTGGGGGAGGGAAAGGGCGCGGGACGCCGGGCGGAGCTGCGGTACGGCGGCCATGGAGGGAAGGGGACGCGGCTGGAGGTGGGAGGAGGGTCTGACAGGTGGGACCCGCCCGGCAGAGAGAGGGAGAGGGGAGAATAGAAGTTGGGCCGCGGGATTGATTTGGGCCGGAAGAAGGAAAGATGGGCCGGTGGTTTGGACCGTGGGAAGAAAGAAAAAAAGAAAGAAGATCTGGGCCGGGGTAGGAAGTGGGTCGGAAAAGGGAAAAGGAAAGGGAGGGAAGGTTTTAGGATTTAAACTTTTTGTTTCTTTTTTCATGATTTTGAAAACTCACAAACTCAAACAAAACCATCAAACCAAAATGATGCACAAGCACTTGTGTGTTTCTAAATTAATTAATTATTATTTAATATATTTAAAAGGCAAATTTATTTGGTCAAATTATATAAACCCTTAGAAAATAAAATCTAACTTTGTTGCTAGCATTTTTAGGTGATGGAATTTTGGGTGTTACAAATCCTACCCCCTTAAAGAGAATCTCGTCCTCGAGATTCGGAAAGATTGGGAAACAGCTGAGGAAATTCTGCCATAAGCTCATCTTCTCTTTCCCAAGTAGCTTCATCCTCTGAGTGGTGACTCCACTGAACTTTGCACATTTTAATGACTCTGCTTCGAGTGACTCTTTGTGACGTGTCCAAAATTTTGATAGGGTGTTCCTTATAGGTCAAATCATCCTTCACATCAAGATCTTCCAGAGGTAGGTGGTCTACCTTAATCTCACTTTAACACTTCTTGAGCTGAGATACATGAAACACATCATGTACATCTGACAATCGAGCTGGGAGTTCTAATTGATATGCAACTTCTCCCTTACTTTCTAATATCTGAAAAGGTCCAATGAAATGAGGTGACAACTTCCCTCTAATCTTGAATCTTCGTAGGCCTCTAATAGGTGATACTCTGAGATATACATAATCTCCAACTTCAAACACTACTTCTCTCCTTTTGGGATCATCATAACTCTTTTGTCGTGACTGTGCAGTCTTAAGATTTTTCTGAATTATTTCAACTTGTCTTTCAGCTTCCTTTATGATCTCTGGTCCAAAAAGTTGACTCTCTACTATCTGATTCCAGTACAATGGTGTCCTACACTTTCTCCCGTATAAGGCTTCAAAAGGGGCCATCTTAAGGCTGGTTTGGTAGCTGTTGTTATAAGCAAACTCTGCGTATGGCAAACTTTTATCCCAACTACCTCCATGTTTTAAGGCACAAGCCCTCAACATATCTTCTAGAATTTGGTTTGTTCTTTCGGTTTGACCGTCTGTTTGGGGATGATATGCAGAACTGAAGTTAAGCTTTGTATCCATTGATTCGTGCAACTTTTCCCAGAAACATGACGTAAACTGTGTCCCTCGATCTGACACTATCTTCTTTGGAACTCCATGTAAACATATGATTCTAGACATATACAACTCTGCCAACTTAGCTCCGGTATAGGTCATCTTAACTGGTATGAAGTGAGCAACTTTAGTCAACCTATCCACAATGACCCATATAGAATCATATCCATCACGGGTACGTGGCAATCCCACAATAAAATCCATACCTATTTCTTCCCATTTCCACTCGAGTACTTTCAATGGTTGAAGCAAACCTGCCAGTTTTTGGTATTCTGCTTTTACTCTCTGGCATATGTCACACAAGGCAACGTGAGCGACAACATCCTTTTTCATTCCATACCACCAATATTTCTGTTTCAAGTCTTGATACATTTTGGTGCTTCCGGGATGAATTGAATAGGCGGAATCATGTGCTTCCTTTAGTATAGTCTCACGGAGATGATCAGTTTCAGGCACACAAATCCTATTCCTGAACCAAATAGTTCCTTGGTCATCCCTTTTGAAATCTGGAACCTTTCCGGAATCAATCAACTTTTCATACTCCTTAATCTTCTCATCTGTCAACTGTCCCTTCCTGATTTCCTGTTCAAGTGTAGATTCTACTTCCAGAGTTATGGTTTCATTCCGGGCAACAATTCCCAAATTGAGATGTGCCATCTCCCAACACAACTCTTGAGGCATCAAATGAGCTATGAGCGTATTCGCCTGATTTTTCCGACTCAAGGCATCTGCTACAACATTTGCCTTGCCGGGGTGATACTGAATATCCAGATCATAGTCTTTGATTAATTCTAACCATCTACGTTGTCTGAGATTTAGATCCTTCTGGGTGAAGATATACTTCAAGCTTTTATGGTCAGTAAAGATACGACACTTATTCCCAATCATGTATTGCCTCCAGATTTTTAGAGCGTGCACAATGGCAGCCAACTCTAAATCATGAGTGGGGTAATTCTGTTCATGCTTTCTCAATTTCCTAGAGGCATAAGCAATTACCTTTCCTTCTTGCATTAATACACAACCAAGACCCTGAAGTGAAGCATCACAGTACACATCAAAACCCTTGTGAATATCCGGCATTATCAGTACGGGAGCTGTAGTCAACCTCTTCTTCAGTTCCTCAAAACTATCCTGGCACTTGGCATCCCATTTAAATTCCTTTCCTTTTTCCAACAATGATGTGAGATGTTTTACAATCTTTGAGAATCCTTCGATGAATCGGCGGTAGTAACCTGCCAATCCAAGGAAACTCCTGATCTCGGCCACATTCTTAGGCGGATTCCAGTCCAGTACAGCCCGAACCTTGCTCGGATCTACCACTATTCCACCCTCTGTGATAATATGTCCAAGGAAGGAAACTTCCTTTAACCAAAAATCACATTTGCTGAACTTAGCATATAGCTGATGTTCTCGCAGTTTCTGCAGCACGAGTCTCAGGTGTTCTTCATGCTCTTCTTCATTCCGGGAGAATACTAGAATGTCATCGATAAAAACTACCACAAACTTGTCAAGGTACTCCATGAACACTTTGTTCATCAAATACATGAAGTATGCTGGTGCATTTGTCAACCCAAAGGGCATGATTGTGAACTCGTATAGGCCATATCTAGATGTGAATGCAGTTTTGGGAATGTCTTCTAATCGGATTTTCAACTGATGGTACCCGGATCGTAGATTGATCTTAGAGAAAATTTTAGCACCTTTCATCTGATCTAACAAATCTCCAATCGTGGGTAATAGATACTTGTTCTTGATGGTAACATCATTAAGGGGTCAATAATCTATGCACATTCTTCTAGAACCATCCTTTTTATCAACAAAGAGAATGGGAGATCCCCAAGGTGACGAGCTAGGTCGGATGTAACCTTTACTTAGCAACTCATCTATTTGTTTCTTTAATTCGGCCAAATCTTTAACATTCATTCCATATGGTCTTTTATAATTAGGAGCAGTACCAGGTAAAAGTTCAATGCTGAATTCAATGTCACGATCAGGTGGCATACCTGGTAACTCATTTGGAAACACGTCGGGGTATTCGTTCACTACTTTGATATCTTTGAAGGCCTTTCCTTCTATCGCATTCACTGTCCCTTGTTCTGCTGATGAGGCATTAGCAGTGAACTCAACTCTTTCTCCTTGTGGGTTGGTTAGGAATACTGACTTTGTACGGCACTGTATAACTCCATCACATGCACGTAACCAATCCATTCCTAGGATCATATCTATACCCCATGATTTTAGAACCACTAGGTTGGCTAGGAAGTTTATTCCCATGATTTTAAGATTTACTCGTGGGCATAAATGGCTGGCCTTCATTTCACCACTCGGGGAACTAACTAGCAATGGTGCCTTCATAGGACCCATAGGTATGTTATGCTTTGCCACAAATTGATCAGTAATGAATGAATGTGATGCTCCCGAATCAAATAAAACTGTAGCAGGTATAGAATTGACGGGAAACGTACCTAGTACAACGCCGGAGTCATTTTGGGCTTGCTCCACCGACACATGATTCACCCTGCCACGCATAAAGTTCTGCTGGCCCCTCTTGTTTGGAGCTTGTGGAGTGCGAGGCTGAGACGACGACTGACCAGGCCTCTGGCCATTACCCTTCTGTGGGGTTTGCATACCACGCTTGGGGCAGTTGTTGGCATAATGTCCCAGCTCACCACATTTGAAGCATCCACTAGGCTGGACAGGAGTAGTGTTCCTCACAGGTGCCTCGGAATCATTATTGGAGCGATTCTGTTGCTGATTAGGAGTGCGAGGTGTATGCTGATGGAAACACTGAGGCTGCTAAAACAAATGCTGTAGCTGCAAATTCTAGGGATAATTTCCTCCTTGACCACCAGAGCGAAACTGAGAGTTCTGTGGCTGATTATAGCGGGGACGTGTGTTGCTACTGGATTGCCCTTGAGACTGGAACTTGCGCTTTTGCTTGCCAAGTTCTTTACGCTTGCTCTCCAGGCCGATGGCCTTGTCCAGGAGGGTCTGGAAGTTGGGGAAAGTATGACTCTGAAGCTGGTAATTGAGTGGCCCTATGAGACCATCCAAGAACCGTTCCTACCTCTTGGGATCAGTGTCGACCTCATCAGGAGCATAACGAGATAGTTGGGTGAACTTATCCCGATATTCACTAACAGTCATATTACCTTGCTTTAAAGCAAGAAACTCCTTCTGCTTAAGTTTTATCACACCAGCTGGGATGTGATGTGTACGAAAGCCTTCCTGGAACTCCTGCCAGGTGATAGTGTTGGCAGCAGCATGTGCGACGGTGTACGCATCCCACCAATCAGCTGCTGCGCCCTCCAGACGACCTGATGCGTATAAGACCTTCTCACGGTCAGTACATTGTACTATGTTCAGCTTCTTGTTGATAGTCTTAAGCCAGTCATCAGCATCAAGGGGCTCCACTGAATGGGAGTAAGTGGGTGGGTTGAGGCTCATGAACTCTCTATGCTTGTTTACAACTAGCGGAGGTGCCTGAGGTAACGGCTGGTTCTGCTGGGCTTGCATGTTTTGCACAGTAGCTGTCAGTGCGTGCAACAACTATGTCTGAGCTACGAGGAATTGCTGCATAGCAGGATCCATTGCTGAGTTATGTGGTGGAGGTGGTGCTCGATTCCGCTGGTTAATGATGTGAGCACGAACCACAGGCGGAACGTCCTGTCCTCCTCCTGACTTGGTTTTTACCATCTGATTGTTAGGGAAAGATATTTCAGATAAGAATAAGATAAATAGAAGAATAAGGGGGCAAAAATTCATATTTAAACTTAATTTATTTTATTTAATGCACTTATGGCCATCACTCCATAAGGCATTCCACTCATAACAAAGATCCAACTCAAACATGTTTTTCACCCGCAAACATTTTTACATCGCGTACGTCCTCGCAGGGATGGATCTATCGATCAAACTCAGAGGTGGGCACCCTACTCCTGAAGACCTGTGGTAGCAGCAGAGGAGTCGTAGCAGACCCTCTTGCGAGGAGGTGACACCGCAGGGTAAGGAATCTCAGCACGTCGCGCAGGTGGCTCCCTCCCGTCGTGCTCAACCTCCAGCTGTGCGATCCTGGCGTACACCTCCTTGAGCTTCTCATGGGTCTCGTCGAGCTCAGAAGTAGCACCCTCTAGATCAGTGTTCAGTGCTGCCGTGACTTGAGCGAGGATGTTGAGGCGAGGGTCCTGAGAGCCCATCAGCGGGACCACCGTCTGCTCGGTGCCACTGGTGCGTCGAGGAATGTGGCGGTAGTTGCTGATGTTCAACTCGTGGCGGTGCCTGGAGTGGAGAGACCACAGAGCCCTTCTGGCAGCATTGCTCACTGAAGCCCTATAGGTGGAGTGAGGCGCGGTGGAGTCATGCGCCATGATCGTCAGGTAGCCTCTGCCAGTCAGCTCGAATGCTCGGATATGAACCCAAGTCATGTAGCAGGTACTGAGTGGTGGCTCGGTCCAACTGTGAGTGACGTACATCAGCCTCACAGTGTTCCCCAGCTCCAGCAGCACATCTCAGAGCAAGTAGGGGAAGTAGCCGGGCTCCAGGTCTGACGAGTGGATGCGGCAGGTCGGATCCCCTTCACGAGGACCGTCGTAGTAGTAGCCCTCCGCATTGTCATCGTCCTCATCTTCCTCGTCTTCATCATCTTCATCATCGCTTCCATCACCAGAATCATCCGGGTCTCCGCCGAAAGCAGCAGGTACTGGAGCAGGAGCAACCAGTGGCGAGGGTGGATTGGCCACCACCGGGGACGCAGTCGGAGTCCTCAGCTCTCCGTCCGAGCCGACCTCCATGATGCGGTCATCCTCCACCTCGATGAAGTAGTAGGGGTCCTCCTCAACTGGCTTGACCAACTGGGGCAGCTCCACACCATACGGTCGAGTCCTTGCCATCTGATGGAACAAAGCTGAACTTAGAGTAGAATAAAACAAAAGGGTACAATAAGATAGATTTTTAGGTGGAATTAAGATTTATTTTGAAGAGCTGACACGGCTTTGTAGATATGAGTCCTTATTTCGTCCATTTCTATCTAAGGCTGCGTCCTATAGTCAGCATAGCTCTGGTACCACTCTGTCACACCCAATTTCCGTAAAGAAATCAAATGCATCTCATATGTGTGCCAGGATCATAATTTCACACATATGATAGACAAAGAGTGTAATATCAGATACAATGCTCAAAAGCGTACAAAAGAGGTTTATTAACATTTTATTACACTCATCAATAAACACGAAGGTCTTTACACGATCATCGATAACTACAACGGTGCAACTCCGTCTTCGGCTCCACAGACGCCTGACTGGGGGATGCAAGCCTCAGAACTCGTCGAAGTCACTGAAGAACTCCTCACCGTTGTTCTCCTCTGAACAGCGGTAAGCAAGGGTGAGCACACTTATGGTTGGAGCTCAGCAAGTGGGGAAAAAGTATGCAAGGCTATCAAGGGTAGGCTAAAGTTTTGCAGCGGTTAGCATTTTAAGTTGGTCAAATTTTATTAGCAAGCGCCTATTTACTAAGTGTAAGTTTATACCATCCCCAAAGATTAAGCATTTGAAACATTATCCCAAAAACCATATGTAACCATGATTTAATTTCCAAGTTGAAGTTCACTTATCATGTGAGGGTCCAAGCCGCTCTTAACAGTGAGCACGGCTGATCGATCAGTTTTCACTCTGCAGAGGTCGTACACTTTACCCACAGCTCGTGTTCCCCATGTTGCCCGGGTTAGCTAGACCCTTAAACACTTCCGAGGTGAGTGGCTAGGGATCCACTATGTAGCCTTTACAAAAGCAATGCAAAAGACCAACAACCTACGACAGTTACAGTAGCGAAGCGGACCATAACCCTCCCTAGTGGTCAACACCTTAGCAAAGGCTGCTACCCCAAAAGAACCGGGCTATACCCCTTCAACTCTGGCCCCCTGTGCCCCTTTCGGGAAAGATTGTCAGATAATTCACATGCCTAATTAATTGACTAAGGGCAGAGCCATATGCCACTGTGGTTGCACTGTTTTCTTGGGTGGTTCTCCATGTTCCAATTAATTCATATGATCTTGCAAATTTACCAAAGTTCACCAAAGTTTCCATGATCAACATTTTATAAATATTTATTTCAACCATCCCAAGTTGAGCAACTAAGCATTTCTACCCAAAATATTTATTAAAAGGAGTTGTTCAAGGTAATGGGGTAAAATTCTAGTCATGTCCTTAAAAAGGTGATTTTCCCATCAATTTATGCATAGCAACATTTAAAAGTAAATTTTAGTTATTATGCAAGTTGTGTGGGATAAATATAGAATATGCAGGGGAGGAAATCCACTTGCCTTCCTCTCCTAAAAGGTCCAACTCTTCTTCTTCAAAAGGTTGATCTTGCTCCTCGATTGGAAGCTCGGTTCCAACCGGCACGATATCTACGATCACATCAAAAATCATTCAATAAATAAAATCAGTACATCAAACATTCTAAAAAGATAAAACACGCTTCTAAAACTAACGAACACTGAGAGATGGTCGCATGGACACCAAAAACACCTAAAACGGACAAAGGATGCAAAAGATATTGCTTAAACAAGCTCTAGGGGCTAAACTGTGAGAAAAACTAACTTCCAGCGGCTTATCTGCAAGAAACCAGGGACTTGATCCTAATTATGTGTATAAACAGGAGGTCTAACTTGCAAAAGGTGAAGGATGGACTGTGGGACAGAAAAACCTAAGAACCTAGGGGCTAAAACGAGAAAACTTGGACCTGTATGTAATGATCTTTGGAGGTGGGAGGGTATTTCTGTGATATTAAAGATTACAGGGATGTTTTTGCAAAATGGCAGTGGAAAGGCTGGGTTGACCGTTACGGTCTATTTTGACCGGGCGGGGCGGGCGCGTCTGGGCCGTTGATCGCATGATCGGCGGCCCTGGTGATCCGCGAGCGGCAAGCGGCGGTGGACGGGCGGCGCCCGGCCGGACCTTCGCCGGAGGTTCGCCGGTGATGCACAAAACGGCCTCCCGGCCACCAAATGCAATGGGGAAAGCACCTAAAGCAAGCTGAGGAGCAAGGGAACTTACTCCGAGACTTGAAGAGGAGGGAGAGGCGCCGGAGGAGAAGATCGGGGTCGGCGGCGGAAGGTGGCGCTCCGAGCTTCGGCAGCTTCCCGGTGCGGCGGCGCTGCGGGGCGAGGAGGAGAAGAGAGGCTCCGTGGAGAGGTGCGGGAGGAGACGGGGGCTTGGATGCACCTTTTATAGGGCGGATGGGTAGGCGGAGGGGCGTGGAGAGGCGGTGGGTGGTCGAGCTCTGGCGGTGGAGCGCCATGATGGTTCGGTGGAGCTCGTGCGCCTGTTTCGGGAGGTGAAGTGAGGGGGTGAGCGAGTGGGTGTGCAGCGCATTCATTGCCGTGCTCGGTGGGGGAGGGGAAGGGCGCGGGACGCCTGGCGGAGCTGCGGTGCGGCAGCCATGGAGGGAAGGGGACGCGGCTGGAGGTGGGAGGAGGGTCCGACAGGTGGGACCCACCCGACAAAGAGAGGAAGAGGGAGAAGAGAAGTTGGGCCGCGGGATTGATTTGGGCCGGAAGAAGGAAAGATGGGCCGGTGGTTTGGACCGCGGGAAGAAAGAAAAAAAGAAAGAAGATCTGGACCGGGGTAGGAAGTGGGCCGGAAAGGGAAAAAGGAAAGGGAGGGAAGGTTTTAGGATTTAAACTTTTTGTTTCTTTTTTCATGATTTTAAAAACTCACAAACTCAAACAAAACCATGCAACCAAAATGATGCACAAGCACTTGTGTGTTTTTAAATTAATTAATTATTATTTAATATATTTAAAAGGCAAATTTATTTGGTCAAATTATATAAAACCTTAGAAAATAAAATCTAACTTTGTTGCTATCATGTTAGGTGATGGAATTTTGGGTGTTACACGCGTGTCCTCCGCTTCGAGCCACCTGGTGCTCCTCGGCCTCCACCGGTCAGACCGGTCCGGCCCACCAGTCAGACCGGTCCTGTGCAGACTCGAGTCGCCGATCGCTCGGACTAGGATTTGTGGACCAACCAAGGAACCTAGTGGTTTTGTGGTGAACCACTGCAAACCCCGCGAGCTTGGTGCAGCCTCCACGCCGAGCTCCTCGACTTGGCCGACACGTCCGCTCCGGCTCGATGTTGGCTTTCGGATCAACCAACGAACCCGCTATCATCTGACTTTGACTTGCTCTTCTCGCACCATGTGACTCGCACTTGATCCCGTCTGGCCACCAGGTCCCTCGAACCAAGCCTACTTGTCCCTCCACTCCTCAGAGGCCCCGCAAGGATAAGACCTTTCACGCTTGTTCTTCACCTGCACCAACGCAAATCAAGCTGCAACCTACATCCACAAGATAGAGCAGAGTGTCAGTCCACACAATGTTGTCAATCACTTATCACTTAAGGAGTGGCCAACCACTAGCCATCGGATACTCTGGTCCTCAATCTCCCCCTTGATGAGTGCATTGACAACACACCACATAATCGACACATAAAGAAAAGTAAAAACAAAAGACAAACGAAAACAAGTGATCCAAAAACGAAACAACACAAATCCTGATCACTTGCAATCCAAAGTCTCGGTCCCCTAAGGCAAGGGCAACGACTCAACACAACTGAGACAAGAACCACCAAGGCTCACAAAGAGCAAGGCAAAGCTCACACAGAGCAAACCAAACAAAGCAAGAACTCAGACGACACAAGGAGCTCCCCCTGAACACATGCAGCTCCCCTTGAGCAAATGCAACTCCCTCTGAACCAAACCATGCAACTTCTTTGCTTACCTGGAAGAACAGAGCTCTCAGCTCACACCGGTCAGACCGGTCCTGGCACCGGTCAGACCAGTGACCATACCTGCAACACAGCCGGTTAGACTGGTCAGACTGGTGCCCATACTGGTCAGACCGATGACCATCTAGGAAAAAGCACATGCTCATTTTTCGTCCGAAACTCCACCAAAACTCTCTAAATGTATGCAGTAAGTTATTCCATGCCCAAACTTTTCTCCCTTGTTGACAATGCATGAATCAAGGCATTTCTAATCTAAAAAAAAAGAATCAAGGCATTTCTACAAAAATTTCATCTCTAGGTTTCTCAAATGGACATAGAGCCATAAAATGTGCTAGGAACAAGCAAATGGACTACTTAGAGTTGACAAATGTTCAAAATAGCATAGCCACCAAGAATGTTCAGTTGCATACACATAAATTCAAGCTATGGTAAAAATTAGCATTTTTGCGAAAAATTTCCCTCTCATAAGCTAAAGACCTAAACATGAGCAAAGCATACCAAAGTAAATCTAGATCACACAAACTTCATGCTAGGTCATATATCCTTATCACAAGATCATTATAAACACCCATAAGCATCTCATGTCATGTTAAAGTCACCGAGTCATGTGTCTACTTCTTAAAATGAGACTTTGTTGACGGTCAATTTCCGTCAACAAGAGCACTTGTTACACTTTGGTTTGAGCTTTGATTTATAACTAACCCGCCACTAGGCACACTAATGATGTAACAAGTTCGCACTTGCATGTGGTTTTTGGAGTGTGTTGTTTACGCAGGAATTAGGTACCTAAATGAGGACTTCTGGGTGGAGTTCATCTAGCACTTTGTGAGAATATCACGAAGCCCGGCACGAGTCAAGACATGAAGTGAACATGACTCCAAATGACCCGAGGACCAAAGCACGAAGCCGTGAAACTCCGAGGACCCGAACGGAAGATGCGGGAGTTTGCGCGCCAAGCACCCTTATCTAAGCCGCGGGAAAAACGACGTCAAGGATCCACATGGACTTCAGCAAATATTCAAGAAAGTGCCGGAATCATCGTGGACGAAGATGGGCCCGAACCGAGCTGAAAAAGGCCTGGGCCGGCCGGCCCATGCTGACCGGCCTAGGGTGTTCTGGGCCCGGTTCGGCCTCCCCTTTGATCTACACGCTCCTCGGCTCATTTATACCCCTGCCTCCGACGGCCGCCACATCCATTCATCAGAACTCGGCGAAACCTAGAAGTGAGCACTGGAGGGAGACGATGGCCACCGCAAGTCCTCGAAGTTGTTTAGGAGATGGCCTAGGCCGACCCTAGCCACCATGGCCGCCCTGCGTGGTTGTGCCATGGCGGAGTTCTAGAGATAGTTGAGGTCTTCGATGGTATGTACTCGGTGGCGATGACCTAAACGCATCTACTATGTGAGTAAAGTACTTCATGTCATCTGATCTTTAGCGACTCGATTCCTCCCTTTTATGATCTTGTGCTTTCTTGGGTTTGCTTTATTTCAATCTACCGTTAACATAGATTGCTCGGGGTGATCTCGTAGCCATGGGGGCTAGGGGTTCATACCGGATCCACCAAGGAGTATGACACGCTCCCTATGAGCGTGCTCTTAGGTTTACCCATACAAGAAACAGGGCATCGTGACAGGGTGTCGATCACGTGTACGATGGGTGCCTTAGAGGGTTTGACCGGAGGGTAGTAGTTCAAAGATGGCTTTTAGATGAGATGCTTGTTGCACTTGCTCTTTCGGCTAGAACTACAAGTAGAAGATGTAGGCCTTAGTTATCCTTGTTTGTTCCTTTATGTTGCCAATGTTATGGATGTGATCAACTTTGTGACATCACATATACATCTTTAAAGGTAATCTCATATGCAATCAACGCTTAATGTTAGGTTAGTTCGATAGATTAGGTAGAGATCTCTAACGGTTTGCTTCCGATCCTTGGATTGACAATCCTTGTGGGGGACCCTCCTTGGTGAAAAAGGCAGCAAGTCACCCATAGGCTTGCGGTGAACTTCAACACGGTTTTGAACCGTCAACAAGCCCTTTTTCTGGCGCCGTTGCCGGGGATCGGCAACTCGAACCCTAGGGTGATCTACCTTTCTATTTGACTAACCCTAATTTTTATTATTGCATAGACCCTTGTTTTCTTGTTTGTGTCCTTGAAAGCAGGTCAAAAGCTAGACACAAGATGTTCGATGAGTTCTCTACATACACACCCCAACAAGATGATTGCAACATGAAGATTTACTCTTTAGTGGTAGGTGCTAACTTATGTTAGTGGCCCATCATCCGCTATCGAGCCCACACCCTACGCAAGAGCACGTGAACAAGGTAAGTCAACGCGTCAATTAAAATTTTAAGACTAATATTTTGTGGAGATTTGTTTGTTCAAGCAATAGGTATTGGAAGCAATCACGATGCTCCCGAGATCACAAGATCAAGCTCTTCAAAGTTTCTGTTCGCATCGATTTTTGCATAGTCTCATGGGAGGAACAACATGGTATATTTGGATATTTAGAAGCCCCACGAAGTTACTCTTCCAACGAGTCAAGAATCAAGTCGATCGGAGGTTCCTACAAGCGGATATGGCTGAATCACCGATGATTGCACGTCCTGAAAATTTCTGAACAGCAAGCAAAGCTGAAGTGAAACAGCCATAACTCCCTCATTTGGACTCCGATTAAGATGGATGAGTACCTGTTGGAAAGGTAATTTTATAAATTTTTCAATAGAATTATATTTGGTATATGTTCTGTTATGTATATAAGGGGAAATCCAAAGAAGAGGCAGCTGCAATATGATGAGAACAAGATGGCGAAGGTGAGGACGACAACAACGAAGAGGAGCTTAGGGAATGCTTCCGCTAGACCACTCATGAAGAAATTCAGAGGCTTGGAACAAAACAAAGACCCCTGGAGGATTGGCAAATGAAGACACGAGTTGGCAGCATCCGACGCAAGGAGATGTTTGGAGAAGGCCACAATGTACTACACACATAAGACAACATCCAATAGCACGGATATTTTTGGGCTCTCACATGAAGGATCATGGAACTACATGAAGACATTTAAGATATGTGTGAAGCCCCGCAAATGAAGAAGAGGAGTGATCCCACTCAAGGCAACCTTGATGACATGTGGCACAAAGGGAAAAATTGAGAAAAGTCTACGCGAGCCACCTTCGATCATCAAGGATTGTCAGCTTTCAACTCTGGAGGATCACTCACGATGAAAAGCTCGAAGGCTAAGGTACACATTAATCTCTCAAGGTACTTTTGGATATGATATATTTATTTTGATATATTCGTGTTCTTATCCAATAGTATGATTCGATTCTATGCCTTGCTACCTTTGATAATCATGATAGGCTAGAATTTCTTGAGTATGATAAAGAGGCTATGTTGTGCTTGAACACCTTTGATTCATTTGCCTAATGAACCCATGCCTAATGAGAGCCTTAGCGCTGAGCAAGAAACTTATGCTACCTTTAATCACAACATGTTTTGTTCACCAAATTTAAATTGTGGTTATGATTGCATATGTTTGTTTCACACTTTGCGAATCTTGGACTTGCTTCATGCTTGGTCGAGCTCGTGACCTTAAAAGAGCATGTGTCGGGAGAAAACCCGAGTTTCACTAACCATGCAGGTCATTAAACCTTAATAAAGAGAAGAGAAGTCATGCCCTAAAGGAATTGCAAGCTCGTGCATCGCCTCCCCGAATCTCGAGTACGGACGTCGCTGTTTTCATCAATTTTGAGCACCTGATCAGATATGTAGAAGAAGGAAAAAGTTGAAAATCAGAAGCTCCATCAAGTGCCGATTCCAATGCCTCCAAGATCGATGAATTGAATACTAGTAGAAGGATATATGGCAAAAACACTAGGCGCTGCACAGTCTGAAATCAGATTTGGACAGATTGCAGCGTTGGAGTAAAACGAGCATAACTCACTCATTCGGAGTCCGTTGGGGGTCAACAAAGACTTGATAGAAAGACAATTTCATGCGCCACGCATCAGAGAAATTGTTTGCTACATGGTATGGTCTGGTCAGAGAGAGAAATTCATGAAAGAGGAAGCAGCGACGAAGAGCAAAGGAGGAGAAGGTGACGATGATGCAAGGAAACGTTCAGGCAAGCCTCTCATCAAGTAAAATGATCGTGTCAAGCATGGAGAGTGGATCAAAGCTGCATGGACACCTTTAAATCTTGCATGAAGGACCTTGGCTTCGCGACAACAAGAAGGTACGTAAGGAAGTCGAGCTCTGTGACTTTAAATGAAGCGCTTTGCGGGAGGCAACCCGTTTTCTTTTGTTTATATATATATGTATATATATATATATATATATATATATATATATATATATATATATATATATATATATATATATATATATGACCGTCTACATTGTGATCTTAAACTGAAACATCAAGTGACATTGTACCATTGCTCTAATAAATACCACAACACCATGTTGTTTGATTTAATTGCTATTGAGGGAGCACTTTATTATTGGTCTTGGAAAACTTATAGACCTTTTTGTGTGCCTATTAGTGTTAGGTTCTTTTTCTTTGTGTCCTTTTAGAGAGAAATATGGAGTTGGCACCATCCTTTAACTCTAAGCTTGTGGCTAGTTAATTTAGGCTAACTCTTGCACTTGTTTTAGACAATCATCATATCTTGTCATTTTGTTCATCCATGTCATATTGCATTGCATGTTTTGTTTTGATCTAACCTTTTGCCCAACCAACCTAAGCCTACCTATAGCCCCACCGAAAACCTGTAGCCAACAAGGGTAGGGTTGACTTGTGTTGATTGGCTTGCACTATTCCGGTTGGCCAAGCCCTCCTCTATCCCTTACTCTAACTAAAAACTTTAACTAGCCCTCCTATGAGAAAACCTTTCACACCTTTAGCCCTCCTAAAACCATAGGTTTGTTTTCCGTAAAAAAGACTCTTAGTACCACCTTAGATAGAATATCTATGCTTGACTCCCTCTCTTCAAAATTCTTATTTGAGCCAAAAATATAGGATACCCATAACCTACCCTTAAAACCTTATTAGTTTGGTTGTTTGATCTTTTCAACCCTTGCTAACATTTTCTTGTGCTAACTCTTTGCATTTGCATTTTGTATCCCCCTCATTATCATCTTCCGCTTTATGATAGCTTGGTCTTTTTGTGAAACTTTATGATGAATGCTTTCATATCTATGTTAATGCTTGCCGGTATGCATTACTCCTTTTTGCAATCTTGTGTAAACATGGTGTTTAGACATGATTGGAGACCACCATCATTCTGTTTTACATACCTTGCTATCTTGTTGCATTGGTTGGTTTATAAACTTTGCAATGCGCCCTACTTATCTTACACTATAAGGAATTGTTAATCTTGGAATAAGCATGGTGTTTTGACCTTGGTTAATAAATCTTTATGGTAAGGGAGAAGTTTGGCAACCACTTTGTAAGCATGGAGCTTAGAATTTGGTGTAAACATTGTTTTGTCTTTATACCATCCTATCATTTGCATGCACCCTTGTACACACATACACCTCTTAGGTTTTAACTTTTCTTTCGCTAGATTAACTATGCCACAAGTTAAGATCTTATGAGATGTCTTTGGTTTGTCGGCATAGAGTGAGTATTCACGACCGTCACCTCGGGGGTATTTTGTGCTTTAGAATTGTTTTGCAAGCATCGTGAATCACTCCCATAAGTTCGTGATAAAAGGCTGAAATCAAGATCATCAACACCTCCAAAATCTCGAAAGAAGCACTGCTGTTTTCATCAAGATTAAGCACACATTCAGAAGTGTACAAAAGAGGAAAATTGGATGTTCAGGAGCTCTATTAAGTCTTCTTTCCAACGCATTAAGATTCAACATTTTAGGAGACCCGTGCAAGGAGTTACAACCAAATCTTTGGGTGTCACACGTTCTGAAATCAGCCCGGGACAGCTTGCACTCACGGAGTAAAAAGGGAATAACTCCTTTGTTCGAAGTCCGATTGGGATGAATGACCACTCGTTGGAAAAATAATTTCGAGCACTTTTCAATGGAGCAACAGTTCAGTACATGTTCTGTTCTGGAAGTATAAGAAAAATTCGTGGAAGATGAACTAGCAATGAGGGACAACATGGAAGGAGGTGAAGATGGAAACAATTGGGACAGAGGCTTATGATAAAGGGTGGATGTTGGAGGATAATCAAAACAAAGTGAAGAGTATGACGATCCACACATGGCAGTAGGACTTCAAGATGGTTCATCATCTTCCATGCCTAGCAACATGCTAAGCATGGGGGAGGATTTGGTGGACATGAGAAGACTGCATGGAGCAAGGATCGTGGTTCTTCTTCCATGTTAAGCACAATGCTTAAGCATGGGGGAGGCCGCGCTACACTTCAAGCATCAAAGGACGGTAACAAATCCTCAACCCTCTTTT
The DNA here is from genome assembly GCA_036936925.1 of Cenchrus fungigraminus. Classification (NCBI taxonomy): domain Eukaryota; kingdom Viridiplantae; phylum Streptophyta; class Magnoliopsida; order Poales; family Poaceae; genus Cenchrus; species Cenchrus fungigraminus. The sequence continues at coordinate 59,381,191 of CM072781.1, read as the reverse complement.
TGTTCTCGTCTTTCTATATGCTTGTACATATGTTTATGCCTTCAACAACCTTAGATGCAACCTTTGTATATCTCTCTATAGAATAACATGGCTACTAGGAGTACAACCTAGTTTTGTTTTTGTTTCCAATAATAATCACCGTTACCTTGTGCTCACCATGATGATATGTCGTATGCTCTTACTTATGGATATATGATGATTGTTGCCGCTTTGATCATTCTTGTGCTTGGTTTTTATATGATTAAGCTAGTGCTCTCTCTTTTAATATGAATCTGAAATTTATTTAATGCTAGCCTAATCTTTTGTGGAGGCTATGATAACTTAAGTCCCATAGTTGTTTTTCATTGCTCTTAATTTTGAATGAATCAAAGAATCTTTTTATTCTCAAAAAGTTATGCTAACCTTGTCATGAGTACCGCTTGCATTTTGCTCTACCCATCCAAAGCCCAAACTTACTTGAGTGCAAAACACTAGTATATACAAGATTTATTTTTGGGTGCATTGATTCAAGACTTGATTTCTCTGGCTCGAGACTAAGAAGCTGGTCATTCCGTTTTTGCGTATCTATCTTTATGCTAGCCTTTTCTATTCGTGCATTGTGAGTTTCCACATTGGGAATTTCGCAAACCTCGCCGGATATCCACCCACAAACCCAAAATATCTTTTTGTGTTCACCTCCTTGACCACAACCCAATATATGAGTATGGATGAATATTTTGAGGAAGATTACAAGGAAGATGCTTCAAGTGAGTAAGGGAGACTTCCAAAAGGATCCCTAGAAGATTTTTCGAGTATCTCTCTCTAAGAAAATATGAGAGCTTCAATTTCTACCTTGGCGTCCTTATCACCTCTTTTGCCCGTGGACGAGCAAACGTCTAAGCATGGGGGTTGCCAAGGAAGTGCTAGTATACTATAGAGTTCAAGGGGAGCAAATAAAAAAAAGAAAAGAAAAAAAGAGAAAAAGTATGATGAAAAAAATGGAATGAATGAATGAAAAAAAATGATAAAGGAAAAAAAGTATGATGAGAAAAAGAAAGAAAGAAGAAAAAAAATAATAAAATAAAGCTCCCCAGTTCTCTAGCTATGTTTAGTGCTTTTTGAGTTTTCAAGAGGATTCAAGATCAAGACCCATACTCATCTTTCCAATCATGTGCAATCCGATAACGAGGACCTCGTTTGTGCCTCGGGATCACTCTTTGCCATTTGCACATGTCCACCTATCTCAAAGTGTGTGTATTTTCCTCTCCCCCTCTCTGAAAACATTATTTTTCCAATGACCTTTTTGATGAGTCTCGGTAAGTCCATGAGAAGCTTGTCTTGTTTTGATAATATCTCGACTATAATATCTTGGTAGGACTAAACTTTCCCATAGGTCCATATAAAGCCTTCCACCAAATATTTGAGAGAGGAAAGGAGTAGAACAAGTAGGCTTGAGAGACAAGATGAGATGAGAGTTCATGAGCAAGATGCAAGGAGGTTTATTATTGATCTTGGTAAAGCAAAGTTTTCTTCATCCCACTCTTTATTTTCAAAATTTCTGAGATTTGTTTAAAATTTGTGAGCATGATCAATTACTTGTGGAAAGAGCTTAAAAAATATCTACCCTCCATAGAGATGAAAGCTAGTTACATTATGAAACTATAACATATATAAACTTTGAGAGCATTATGTTTTCTCATGTATGAACAAGTGCAGGGTATGAACATTGAAAGGCAATACTGATATCCATTAGAGGCTTACTCGAGGACGAGCAAGGTTTAAGCATGGGGGTATGTTGACGGTCAATTTCCACCAACCAAGAGCACTTGTTACACTTTGGTTTGAGCTTTGACTTAACTAACCCGCCACTAGGCACACTAATGATGTAACAAGTTCGCACTTGCATGTGGTTTTTGGAGTGTGTTGTTTACGCAGGAATTAGGTACCTAAATGAGGACTTCCGGGTGGAGTTCATCTAGCACTTTGTGAGAAGATCACGAAGCCCGGCACGAGTCAAGACATGAAGTGAACATGACTCCAAATGACCCAAGGACCAAAGCATGAAGCCGTGAAACTCCGAGGACCCGAACGAAAGATGCGGGAGTTTGCGCGCCAAGCACCCTTATCTAAACCGCGGGAAAACGACGTCAAGGACCCACATGGACTTTGGCAAATATTCAAGAAAGTGTGGGAAGCATCGTGGACGAAGATGGGCACGAACCGGGCCGAAAAAGGCCTGGGCCGGCCGGCCGATGCCGACTGGCCTAGGGTGTTCCGGGCCCGGTTCGGCCTCCCCTTTGACCTACATGCTCCTCGGCTCATTTATACCCCCTGTCTCCGACGGCCGCCACATCCATTCATCAGAACTCGGCGAAACCTAGAAGTGAGCACCGGAGGGAGACGACGGCCGCCGCAAGTCCTCGAAGTTGTCTAGGAGATGGCCTAGGCCGACCCTAGCCGCCATGGCCGCCCTGCGTGGTTGTGCCATGGCAGAGTTCTAGAGCTAGTTGAGGTCTTCGATGGTATGTACTCGGTGGCGAGGACCTAAACGCATATACTATGTGAGTAAAGTACTTCATGTCATCCGATCTTTAGCGACTCAATTCCTCCCTTTTATGATCTTGTGCTTTCTTGGGTTTTCTTTATTTCAATCTACCATTAACATAGATTGCTCGGGGTGATCTCGTAGCCATGGGGGCTAGGGGTTCATACCGAATCCACCAAGGAGTACGACACACTCCCTATGAGCGTGCTCTTAGGTTTACCCATACAAGAAACGGGGCATCATGACAGGGTGTCGATCACGTGTACGATGGGTGCCTTAGAGGGTTTGACCAGAGGGTAGTAGTTTAAAGATGGCTTTTAGATGAGATGCTTGTTGCACTTGCTCTTTCGGCTAGAACTACAACTAGAAGATGTAGGCGTTAGTTATCCTTGTTTGTTCCTTTATGTTGCCTATGTTATGGATGTGATCAACTTTGTGACATCACATATACATCTTTAAAGGTAATCTCATATGCAATCAACGTTTAATGTTAGGTTAGTTCGATAGATTAGGTAGAGATCTCTAGTGGTTTGCTTCCGATCCTTGGATTGACAATCCTTGGGGGGACCCTCCTTGGTGAAAAGGCACCAAGTCACCCGTAGGCTTGCGGTGAACTTCAACACGGTTTTGAACCGTCAACAGACTTCTCATGGTAGACATCATGCAACGGTTTAGCACCCATATAAAATTAGTTTTAAAGCATTTATGACATGGAACAAGTGAGAGCATAACTTCAAGCACAAGCATTTCATACCAATTTCATTTTTAACATTTAAGTACAAAATGGTACATGAAGTGCCTTTGCGGCAAAAAGAAACTTATGCTCCCCCACAAGGTAACACATGAGCTAAACATTCATAATGACAAATGGGTCTTTGACCCCAAGTGAAAAGCACATGATATCCAACCATGAATTAAGCATGATATAAACCACCAAAACACACTAAGATCATGCAAAGCCTTAAACCCACAAGAGAGACCCTATTAGCATTTTTGTCAAAAAGTAAGCTATCTCATCATGAATATACAACCAAACTATCAAGAGCATAGCTTATCATCCCAAATATCAATCAAGTACATCCACAAGCTCAAACATAGCATATCATAGGGATCAATGTACATAGGAGAAGCCATTCCTAACCAATGCATATGATACAAATGCAATGCAATGCAAATCATATCTTACAAAGATGCAAAACTATACATCAAGATACAAAGATGGATATCCTATGAATTTATATGTGAGGTCCTCCAGTGGGGGTAAATTACTAGAATGCCCTCTAGGCGATACAACCCCTCGAAGGGCGCATATTTGGAAACTTGACAGCCTTTCCATCAGACGGACGCCCAACAACCGCACCTCGCGTAGCCTCGACGCCAAGCCTGTGATCTCGATGCATGTCCTCCGCTTCGAGCCACCCGACGCTCCTCGGCCTCCACCGGTCAGACCGGTGCTCGCCACCAGTCAGACTAGTCCAGCCACCAGTCAGACCGGTGTCGTGTAGACTCGAGTCGCCGACCGCTCGGACTTGGCTTTGTGGATCAACCAAGGAACCCAGTGGTTTTGTGATGAACCACTACAAACCCCGCGATTGGTGCAGCCTCCACGCCGAGCTCCTCGACTTGGCTGCCATGTCCGCTCCGGCTCAATGTTGGCTTTCGGATCAACCAACGAACCTGCTATCATATGACTTCGACTTGCTCTTCTCGCACCATGTGACTCGCACTTGATCCCGTCTAGCCACCGGGTCCCTCGAACCAAGCCTACTTGTACCTTCACTCCTCGGAGGCCCCGCAAGGCTAAGACCTTTCGCGCTTGTTCTTCACCTGCACCAACACAAATCAAGTCGCAACCTACATCCACAAGATAGAGTACATCGTCAGTCCACACAACGTTGTCAATCACCCATCACTTAAGGAGTGACCAACCATTAGCCATCGGACACTCTGGTCCTCAGTGGCAACTACCTTACCGTGCTGCTGATGACCTATGGGAGTTGGGCGCCGCGCTGCGGGAGCTCAACCTCTCCCGATGACGAAACGACAGCGAGCAGCGATGGATGTGGAGGCGGAGGCGCGAGTCGTCGGAGGAGTGCTGCGCCGCCTCCTCCTCCTCTGGCGCTGGCCACGACGCCATCGATGCCACCGGGTTTGGCTCCTCCTCGACCACGGCTGCTGCTCGACAGCGGCGGTGCAGCAGCCGCCAACCTGCTTGCCACCGTGAATGGTGTGAAATAGGGGGGGTACCCCTAGCGCGTCCTCCCTGCACCCCACGTGCTCGCGGCAGCCCCGTCCTCGCACAATGCACGCACCAACGGAGCCTGCATCCCGGAGTACGCTCAATTTGGACGTATCTTGAGAACCAGGATGAGGGGCTCCTTTTGCACATCACGGGCCTGGCCCAACCCCCTTCCTGTGCAAGCAACCAATCATGACCACCTCGCACCCCACGCATGGGCCTAGACGAGTCGGATACATGGAACCAATCACGCGCTCCTTCGCTTGACCCATCGTGCACTCACAATCTGAGTCGTGTCGAATTGAGCTGTAGCATCATCATATGGAGATCTACCAATGTTAAATCGAGGTTCACCGCGGCTAGTGAATCGAGCCTTGCCGCAGCATGGATCAAGCATCATACTACTCAGGTCATCAATTTCATTAGCCTAGGGTTAGGAATGCTACCCGGTAGTAGTTCGGCCGATCTCATGATGAACCTCGACGCATCCAATCGCTGCTTGGTTCACAACCAATGCAATAGCTCAATAGAAATTCTAAGAGAAATGGTCAAAGGCTAAGAAAATTTGTACATTCCAACATATTTTACAAGTTAAGCATTGATGTTGTAACTATTATTTTTGCGTATTTCACGGTGGATGTTGCATGAAACACAATGTTTATCTTGTGACGAGAATTTTCTATACTAGAGTCAAACGATTTAATTAGTTTTCCACATTTTCAATATTGCACCTATAAATTTTTGATATTGTAGATGTTTTCTTTCGAAGTTGATGTTGTAAGGCAAAGTTTGATGGCCCCCACTGGCACATCGAAGCGCCCTGCTTGCCTGCCTGCGTGGCCAGTGCTTGCTCGCTCCTCTTTTCTGGCGTCTCGAGATGTATTCCCACACGTTGGGTGTCATTAGGCCAAAATGAAACGATCCCTTAGCCCAGACCATGGATCTTGGGCCATTAGCGTGTGCCTGGGGCAGGTCCAAAGTTGAATCGAAAAAGCTATGACCTTACCTTTTGTTTACGTAAGCTATGACCTCAAAAAAATGAAACAACTTTAAAAATTAAAAATAATTTAAAAAATCGTAAAAAAAGAAAAAAATGGAATTTTTTTAAAAAGCTAAAAAAATGAAAAAATGGAAATTAATTATAAAAATAATTAAAAATCTAGGAAAATCGAGAAAAATGTGGAAAAAATTTGGAAAAATGTGTAAAAAATAGGAAAAGGTTGCAAAAAATAAGGAAAAATCCGACATATATTTTTTAAAAAAGAAAAAATAGGTGCATGACCATTGCATACAATGAGATAAGTATATATCACATGAAAAAACAAGGGCATGACCATTGCATAACAACAAGTTCATATCACCAACATTTAAGCAAACAGGTTCACTAGTTTTCATCACACTTAGTCCAGACATAGAAAGTAGTATAGTTCACTAGTTTTCATCACACCAAACCATACATGTCTCAAATTACATCAAAAGTACTAGTTCCTCCACATAATTTATTCAAGCTGGAGTTTCTTCTTGCTTCTAGTATTAGAAAAGCTGGTCTGGATGGGTTGGCCCCTTGGTGTACACTTCTTCATGATGGTTTGCTTCTTCCTAGGTGTCTACATTGTCTGTGTAGAGACTTCATAAGATGCAATTTCTTCATCAACAACAGGAGGGTGCTCAATTTGGAGAGGAAAGGGGTCATTGGATCCATTTCCAAGCCTTGTGTGAAAAAAGATCAGTGAGGTTGTAGGTTGTAAAAAAAGATCAGTGAGGTTGTAGGTTGTAAATGACAAGATCTGGAAAAGTGAAAGATCAACCTGCTAGTACTTGTTGTTGGTGGTAGCCCCTTTTTGGCGCCTTTTTCACTCTCTTTGGCTTATGTGTAGCGTTGGCCACCGCCTCATTGTATGGAAATACCATGCCTGATCCAGTAGTGGCTGCAACAATGCTAGTCACTGTGTTACTAGAAGATGCTTTCTTCTGCCTTTTCTTTGGTGGACATGAAGTGTTGTCATTGTGTACATATGTCTAGAAAGTCTACCTCTCAGCCTCATATGCAGTTATGTCATCTGGATTGCCATCCGTACATGTGTACTAATGGTGCCCTAACTTGTGACATATTGGGCACTTATGTTTCTTTTTGCCAGTAAATTCCTCAGTGCTAGTACCTCCCTCAGTGCCAGTACCTCCCTCAGAGGCAGTACCTTCCTCAGTGCCTGATTTCTTCCTACCACTACCTCACTCCAAAGCTGATTTCATCCTGTTCTTCCTCCTTCCTCCTGCAGTTGGCTTAAGCAATGGAGGATGCATGAAGAAGCCATGGGTGTGTTTGGGCCCCATGGACTTGTCAGGAATAGAGGGCACAAAACGTGCATATGCAATTTTGAATTTCTCAACTGAATAGCACTCATCCACATAATCTTCAAGTTTGGCCCCAGGGATTGATGTGATGTAGGCAATGACATGTTTGCATGGTATTGCTGACCCTTGCCAAGCTCTGCAGGAACATGTCCTCTCAGTTATGTTCACTACAAACCTGAAGCTACTAGCAGAACCTCCCTTAGCACAAACTTCTACAATGCCATCAGGTGAGCTTGTGATTACTTCAATGTCAAGGTTATAGCTAGCTCCTCTCAACTTCTGCACTATATGAGGCAAGATCTTCCCTTCAAACTTTTGGGCAACCCTTTTTCTATTATTCCATTTAATCAAGATCATCTGTCTAAGGGTATCCATCAAGTCATCCAGATGCAGGCCCTTGTGATCCTTTACTTACCAACACAGCAATCCAATTTTTAGTAAAGATGGAATAAAAAGGAAATCAATGTAAAGTTGAACAAGGAAAGCTTATGTGACAGAACCGCCCAAAATAAATCCGTATTATCACCTAAGCCGGTCCACTTGGCTAATAAGCAATAACAAAGAGTTATTTTGTCGTCTCTGCCGGGTCATGCCCGGTGAATCACTTACAACAGGATTGATAATATGCAACAAAGCCCATACGAAGGCGGGACCAGAGTACAAGTTCAAATTACATAAAGCCCACAGGGTCACATTATTACAAACCGTGTTTCATTGCATAAAAATAAAGGTTTCAGAGTTTAACAGCGTAAATAAAACTAAGCGGAAGATACACATGGGAGGCTATCCATAAAGTATCATTCATCATCATCATTCTCCCACTCAAGTTCCCAACCATCTGGAATAGAGCCAGGCCAAATGGGATTACCTGAAAACAAGAACATATGCAAGGCTGAGTATACTAATACTCAGCAAGACTTACCCGACAAAATAAAATTACAACTAGACATGCAAGGCTTTTTGGCCTGTGGGTTTGTTTTGCCAAAAACGACTAATAGTTGATCCTTAATTTCTAGTTTTAGCTCAAGTTCTAGTATGTTAACCATTCTAGGTAAGCACCTATACTAAACAAGCAGTTGTGCAAACAATATTAATCAAGTAGCAAAATTAATCCAATGTTCCATAAATCAATATGGGGTAGCCAGTGGTTAAGTCGTCTCAGATAACGACGAGAGACCGACGATCGATCGAATTTATAAACCTTGCAAGGTACAACCCAAGACACACGGAAGAAGGTAGACCGCAAGAAATCAAATAAAAGCAAATGTAGAGTCTACCCTGACCAGGCGGTTCCCGTCATTCCTCAGCTTAGGAACAGATGCTACAGTCCTAAGTACAAGGTTTACTGGTACGCCCAATACAGTACGTCCAGACTCACACTTGCACTACCGGGAGCAAACCGGGAAGCGCATCTCAAGAGTAGTAACGATAAAGTTCCCGCACTGGTTCATTAGGTACTAGGCTTACCGGTCCCATTCCCGACAAGTGCTTGGTACGTTCAATAGCTTAAACCAACACAATGCTACTCGGTCGAGACCGAACCCATTGCTCTTACCACATGAGCGAGTCAATTTAACTAACTTATGATTCCAACATAAGTGTCCTATATCTCGCGAGCAATGAGCCATTACTGGGCTTGTACTGTGTCCTTACAGCATGGCACTAGCGACCTAACATACTAGTAAAAGAGCATAGAAACCTAAGGATCATGCATCTAGGTTTCAAATCAACTCCTGAAACTTAAATGCACAAAGCATAACATAAATACGAAAAGTAAAGTTGTGGAGTTTAGCAAAAAGGTTCATGCACTCCGGTGCTTGCCTTCTTCTACTTCAGCTATAGCCTTGGGCTCTTCTGGACTTTGGTCCAGGTCTTGGTGAACACCCAACTCGTTCACTTCACCATCTACCGTCCCGTCTCCCTCCTGGGTGAGCGTGTATGTACCGTTCGGCAAATCTACACGTATACATGCATATGCATTAGGTTATGGTGAGGGTGGGAGAATTACCACCAAACCAACTCTTGTTGGCCACATTCATCCACACATTTACATTTTCTCACAAAAGGTATTGGTTGTGTTGTGATGGTTAACAAAAAGCTATTTTGATGGTGATTGTGTGCACATCTAAGCAAATTAACTTAATTAACTTCACAAATAGTATGGGGTGTGTTTAAGGATAACAAACAGAAATACTTCATGAAATACTTAATTAAACTTAAATAATGGGGACAAACATATTTATTCAATTCCTAGCTAGCCTTTCATCCAAAATCCATATTAAACGAAATGTAACTCCAACTGATCTAAAATTTTGTACACGGCAGCATATCTCTAAACTAAGCTTATATACCAAAAATTAGCTCCAGATTACATATAAATTAATTTATATGAAAAAGACAATTTTCAGCCTAACATAACTTCATTAAATCCTACAAAAAGATTTACAATTCTTTTTCGTCTCAAACTTTTCCTACAAGTCATTTGTATCAAATCTAAACCTCTGACCAAATTATAAATGTAGATCTAACTTATTTTGTTAGTTATTAATTTTATATCCTATACAAACTTAAATACAAAACATAAATGAAACAAAGTCCTAAAATCATAACCATTTTACCAGAGGTGCTATTCATCATGACAAAGCCCTAAGGTGTATTGGTGCTTAAAGAAAAGATTTACTGAGGGGACTATAAAAAGCATCAAACTTAACCTAACATAAAGATTACAAAAATCATAACTACAAATCTACACATCAAACATGTGTCATCTTTGGTCACAGATCTAAAAATGGCATAAAGAACAACAGATTGAAATTTCAACTCCATACCAGCAGTACATTTCAAACTACAGCAAAAACACTTCAAACTGAGTTTGGTTTTTCATTTCTAATCTACGTAGAAAAACCCTATACAACTTTTCTAGAAAAGGTAGATCTCATAACAAGGAAACCAACAAAACTGGATTTGTATTTTTCTGATTGTTCTACGATTTTTAATGATTTTTTGAAGTTACAGCCGAAACCCTAAAGAACCTTATTACAACCAGGTCCCTGGATATTGCAGATAGGCCCCTAGAATGAAAACTGAGATCGCAATCGGGTCCCTGGCGCCATGGCCGGCGGAGGGAGCTCGATTCCGGCGAGGAAAAAGGCCGGGCTTTGCCGGGAAAGGGCGGGATAATGATCTTTGCTCACCTAGGGTTCCGTTTCGAGGGTTGGAGGGGTTGGAAGAGCGGCCGAAGGTGGTGCTCGGTGGTGGCACGGCTATGGCGAGTGGCGGAGGCCATGGAGGTACCGGCAGAGCGCGGCTTTGGGTAGTGCAAGCAAGCGATGCGAGGCGGATGGGGAGAACGAGCACCGGCCTTCCTTCTCTCTCCCTTTTTTACCTGTGGCACAGCTTGTCGAGGCGCCCGCACGCGCGTGTGAAGGACCGATTAGGCGAACCGGAGAGGGGGGGGGAGTGAATGGGAGCCGATAAAAATTCTTCTCGAAGGAGATGAGAACTCCAACAAGACGAACACGGCTTCCAAATCACGTCTCCGACTCAACTACCCAAGTTGGCCAAGACCACACAGCCACTGGAGTGCTACTGGTCCTAGGAACCAACAACCACCTTCACCGACTCGAGAACGCAGCGGAACTAGCAACTCGAGCGCTACTGACCTACACCGGTCAGGCCGGTGAGCACTACCGGTCAGGCCGGTCCCTGCTGGCAAAATCTGGAAACTTCCACAGAAGGCCCCTACACCGGTCAGGCCGATGTAGCTCACCGGTCAGACCGGTTCAATCCAGGAAACCCCAAATCCTCCAAACAGGTCTACCGAGCTCCAAACTGACCCAAACTCGAAACAGCAGCAACACGGGGCAACAGGGAACTCACCAAGACGTTCACCCGAGCAAAACTCAACAAAGAGTCTGCACCGGTCAGACCGGTGAGAGGTACCGGTCAGACCGGTGTGACCTGAGTTCTCGGGATGAACAGCGCCCGCGGGTCAACTCCCCCAAATCCAACTCCCGATCTCCCGAATCGCTCCACGGTTTTGCACAAGACTTTGGGGATAGTAGGAACACCTCATGGGCACTCCATAGCCAAGATTTGGTCCACCAAAACTTATCAAATCAAGAGGAATCGAAGAAATCCCACCAAGAACGCCTCTAACCCTAGAGCCACGAAAACCCCAAAATCGAGCCCCTTTGCTCACGGATTTGGGAGGGGAATCAAAGGGAAAAGAACCACGAAGGGTTCATGTATACATCCCCCACCAAATCCCAAAGAGAAAGGCCTCGAAATCGCTTCAAGAAAATCGCCAAGAAAGGGCTCCGAAAATCACCAAAAAGGAGAAACGGGAAAGACACATCCAAGCCTTGAGGAACCACGCCGAATCATCTATACATACCAAAGAGGTTCATACAAGGTCTAGCTTGCCGCCCGATCATACTTCCCTCTCACAAGATCTCACCATGAAGCTCTCAAGCTAGTCCTAAGAAAATCCTAAGGAAAATAGGAAGAGAAAATAGGAAAGCAAATGAGCTAGGGTTCCAAGAGATGGCTGCCATCCTCTCACCCCTTGGGTTATATGGAGGCAACCGAAAGACTAAAATACCCTTACTAGCTAACTAGGGATACATGCCCCTCAAGGGCGAAATCAGAAATCTTTGTCTTCGCACCATCGGACAGATGCCCAGCGACCGCAAACTTGCTTAGCCTCGACGCAAGCCCTGCGATCCCGACGCGTGTCCTCTGCTTCGAAGATTCTGGACCGCATCGTCGCACACCGGTCAGATCGGTGCTCCTCACCGGTCAGACCGGTACCCACCGGTCAGACCGGTCAGACCGGTACCCACCGGTCAGACCGGTCAGACCCACCGGTCAGACCGGTCTGGAGCTGCTGCACCTCCGTCTTCGGTTCTTCGGTCTTGGCTTTGTGGATCAACCAAGGAACCCAGTGGTTTTCTGGTGAACCACTGGAAACCCCGCGAACTCGGTGTAGCCTCCGCCAATCACCACTCATGACTCGGCTCCCATGTAGTCCCGGCTCGACCTTGGTTTTGAGGCTCAACCAAGAAACCGTCCATGACTTCATCTTGCCGTTCTTGCCATCATGCGGTCCGCACTTGACCCCGCTGGCCACCGGGTCCCTCGAACCAAGCCTACTTGTCTTCTCCACACCTGGAGGCCTCACCGGCAATGACCTTTCGCGCTTGTTCTTCACCTGCACTTGCACCAGTCAAGCCGCAACCTGCACCTGCAATACTTAGCCAAGAATCAGTCCACACCACGTTGTCAATCACTCATGACACCAGGAAGCGACCATCCACCGGTCCTCGAACCACACCTGGCTCTCAGCGTGGCCCTGCGGCTGGTAGCCGTTGCGCACGGCACGTGTCATGGGTGGGCGCGAAGGCTTCGGTGGACGCGGCGTACGGCTCGACGGACGGCGGAGGGTCCATGACACGCGGGTCTACAGAAACGGACGCGAGGCGTCCGTACGCTGGAGGGACGGGCATGCGACATGTGGCTGGAGCAGGGCACGCATCCGCGTGTGAGAGCGCGGCGACGCCGGCGCCCAACCTATTCTATTCCGTTTGATCATGTTCAAAATTGTGAAATTTGAAAATTTTGAATAGAACTTGAAAATCTCCAAATATGAAAGTTGTACAGCAACTATAGGACTACAACTTTTGCAAAGGGTGACCTATGTTTTGATGTTTGGTTTGACGGGAAAAATGTGGTGAAACTGCAGAAATTCTCGGCCCTGGTTTACTGTTCACAGGAACTTCAACTCAGTTTTTGGCCAATTTGCACTCAAAATTTGAATGTCCGCCAATTATAAAAAATGTGTTCCCGGAAACAACGAAAAACTTTTATATTGGCAGAATTTGAAATTCTATAGTGAAATTTGGAGAACACGTTAGAAAATCATTTCAGCATTATAGAGCTCTTAAGGGGTTTGACCAAAACTTGCGACTTTGACCAAGGTTTCTTTTGCAAAGTTGTTCAAGATTAACTTAAGCATGCTTTGGGACTAATCTATTTAGAAAAACTACATACATGCCTTCTAGGAAAGATAGTGCTCCTCACAAGGATTCCAAAAAGTCATCATTTGCATTTTTCTGATTTTTCTGCTATTTTCTATGAATTTTTGAAGGTGCTGGACCTAGTTGTGAGAAAACTAAGATACAGATCATTACAAACAGGTCCCTAGTTCACACATATGCCCCTGGATTCCACAACCGTACCCTCGGCGGCGGGGTGAGCTCGCCAGCGGTGAAGGGCGGCTGGAGCAGGGCAACAAGCAACACCGGAGATCGATTGGGCTTACCACGAGCCTATTGGTGGTGGTGGCTTGGCCAGAGGTGGCTTCAGCGAGCGGCGGCGGCGAGGTCGCGGCGGTAAGGCCGCTACGGCACGGATTCCAGCGCGATGAGAGGCGGAGCTAAGCCATGGGTGAGGGTGGAAGCTCGAGTGAGTGCTAGAGGAGGTGCTCGAGGTGCAAGACGGCTGTGGGAGCGAGTGGAGGCGCGAGTTCGTCACGGCGGAGGCAATGGCGGAGTAGCGCCAGAGCTTCTCCCGCGCGATGAAGGAGGGGGGCTATTTATAGGCGGCACGGTGTTGAGGAGAGGCAATTTCCGAGCCTCGTAAACTGGATGGGTCACGGCATGGGCGTGGGTCAGCAACGACGTGCGGTGGCATGCCGACCAATGGTGGGGCGATGTGCGGGCGTCGGTCGCGTGCGCGGACGCCGCGTGGCACCAACCAATGACTCCGAGCCTGCGTCACCGCAGCGGTTAACAGTGGCGGAGGCGACCGCCTCGTACCGGGGGTCAAAGGCGTACCTCGGTGTGCGGGTACGACAGCGTACGGCGGCGGGCCGACGTGGCTCCCTGCACGACGTCGTGCGCGAGAGCGCACGCTCTCGGCGCCCAAGTGCCGTTCCAGTTCAGATTAGCCCTGTTTGACCAAGTTTTGCTCGAAATTTTGTAACTAAAGTGTGCCAAACAATATATACCAAAGTTGTAGATCTAGTGACCCTACAACTTCTACAAAGGCTTATAGGTGCTTTGCTCAAAGGATTTTGCATAAACTACATGCCAACTTGGAGATTTTCTCGGTGCCAACAACTGCAGTTTCTGCCATTGACCATGTTTTTGACCAATTTTCACTCAAAATTTGAAATGCCGCCAATTATGAAAATTGTGTCCATTGAAAAGATGCACAAGTTTTGTATTGGCCGATTTTGAAGTGTTTAAGTGAAATTTGGAGAACATGGCAAAAGTTCTTGGAAAGGGTATGGACACTACGGGATTTGACCACTTGGGGTTAGGGTTTGACTAGGCGTTGGACAAGGGTTTTGACCACTAATGATTGTTGACTTGGTTAAGGTGGTAATTAGCATTAAATAACACTAATTAAAAACCTGGGGTGTTACAACCTACCGCCTTAAAAAGAATCTCGTCCCGAGATTCAGAATTTAAAACATAGGCGGGAAAAGGTACGTATGATTTTGAGTTTGAAGAAAACCCGGATACTTGGTGTTTAGAAATTGCTCGGTCTCCCACATAGCTTCTTCTTCAGTGTGGTGACTCCATTGTATCTAGTACATCTTCACCGTTTGTCTCCTAGTTTGCCTTTCTTTTTGATCTAACACTTTCTTTGGATATTCCACCAGTGATAGGTCCGGTTCTATCTCTGCATTGGTCTCAGTGATTATTTGTGCTTCTGGTATTTGCTCACACTTTTTCAATTGTGAGACATGAAACACGTCGTGTACTGCGAAGAGTCGGTTCGGGAGTTTAATACGATAGGCAACCATACCAAACTTCTCGGTGACTTCATAAGGGCCGATATAGCGTGGAGCTAACTTCCCTTTAACCCCAAATCTTTGTATGCCTTTGGTCGATGACACCTTCAAGTACACATCACTAACTTCAAATTCTATGGGTGCCTTGGCTTTATCATGGTAGCTCTTTTGTCTCATTTGAGCGGCTCTCAAATTTTCTCTAATCACTTCCACCTTTTCTTTGGCTTCCTGCACTAGCTTAGGACCAAAGAATGTTCTCTCACCCGCTTGTGACCAATTCAAGGGGGTGTGACATCTTCGCCCATACAACGCTTCGAAAGGGGCCATATTCAAACTAGCTAGGTAGCTGTTGTTATAAGAAAACTCTGCCAAGGCTAAGCATTTGTCCCAAGTTTTGTCAAAGTGAATAACACAAGCTCTCAACATATCCTCCACTATTTGATTTACTCTCTCCGTTTGACCATCAGTCTGGGGATTATAGCTAGAGCTATGGATCAATTTGGTACCCAAAGATTCATGCACTTGTGCCCAAAAGTGAGCGACAAATTGGGTGCCCCTGTCGGATAGGATTGTTTTTGGAACACCGTGCAAGTGTGCTATGTGGTCAACATAAATTTCCGCATATTGCTCGGCTGTGTAGGTAGGATGGACAGCGATGAAATGAGCGGTCTTGGTAAGCCGGTCCACTATAACCCAAATGGAATCATGTTTTTTGGGAGTGAGGGGTAAACCCACATTGAAATCCATGCTTATGTCATCCCACTTCCACGCGGGTATAGACAAGGGTTGCATTTGACCTGCGGTCTTCAAGTGACTAGCCTTGATTCTTTGACATGTATCACATTCGGACACATACTTGGCTATTTCACCCTTCATGTTTGACTACCAGAAATTCTCCCTCAGATCTCGGTACATTTTAGTACTACCGGAATGAATGGTCAATTTAGAGAGATGAACCTCATCTAAAATCTCTATCTTTAGTTTCGGATCCTGGGGAATGACCAGTCTCTGGTCAAACCACACTACCCCTTTTTCATCTTTCCGGAAACAATTATACTTGGGGTCTCCCTCGGATAATTTCTGTTTGATTACCCGGACACCTTTGTCATTGAGTTGAGCTAGAGAAATTCTCTCATGGAGAGGGGATTATGTGGAGATGGCATATAGATTTCCATGTTCGACCACTTCTAGGTTAAGCTTCCTCATCTCTTCACATAGTCTCATTATACGACTCTACCGTCATGTAGTTGCAATGAACCTTGTGGCTAAGAGCATCTGCAACCACGTTGACTTTGTCGGGGTGATACTGGACTTCCAGATCATAATCTTTTATTAATTCCAACCACCTTCTTTGCCTCATATTCAGATCTGATTGGGTGAAAATATATTTAAGGCTCTTGTGATCGGTGAAAATATTACAACGATTTCCCATCAAATAATGCCGCCAAAGTTTTAAGGCATGAACAACTGTTGCTAGCTCAAGATCATGGGTAGGATAATTCTTCTCATGAGGTTGAAGTGCCCGTGAGGCATAAGCAATGACCCAGTTTTCTTGCATAAGCACTGTTGGCGGTCGATTTCCGTCAACCAAGAACACTTGTTATGTTATAGTTTGGATTTCATTTTGGAACTAACCCGCCACTAGGCATACTAATGATTTAATAAGTTCATCGTTGGATGTGTGTTTTGGAGTATAATGTTTCCGCAGGAATCCATGCACTAAATGAGAAGAGATGCACTCGGTTCGGAGGATGATTTACGTGATGATCAAGAGGCTCCGACCGTGCGTGAACTTGACTCCAAAGGTGGCAAGGACCAACAAGCTTCAATGAAGAATCTCCGAGGACCAAGATGAAAAGACCAGAAGATCATGCGTGAAGACCCCTTAACTTGGTCGCGGAGATAACGACGTCAAAAGCCCATATCCAAAGGAGGAAAAACCACAAAGTGAAAGAAATGACACGTGGCAAAAGATGGAGGCAAACCAGGCCGGGAATGGGCCAGGCCGACCGGCCCACCCCCTTCCACCTTGGTTCGCCGCTGCCTTTCTTCGGTGATAAATTCGCGGAACCCTAATTGTTCGGGGGGGGGAGGAGCCATTCGCAAAAGACGACCAGAGAAGCCTCGGGAGATCAAACACAAAGAAGAGGGTTGATCGAGAGGGTGAAGATTCAAGGGGATCATCACCTAGGTCAATAGAGGTCACCACGAGGAAGGAGGATGCCGAGGCCTTGCCACGGCGCCGCCGGAGTTGAAGGACACCGAGAGACGGACTCCATCGGAGGCATCCACCATGTTCAACAGTGCCATGCCTAGCGTCTTGATGGGGTAAAGTAATCATTTGTCCATGGAGTTGTAATGGATCTTGACATGTAGTCACCCACTCTTTGTTTGGATCTTTATCTATCATATCTTCATGTTGATGATGCTTAATGTTTAAGGTTAGCTACCATTGCCATCGGGGTTGCTCCCGTAGATCACGTCAACATACCGTGTTCATTAGGGTTAGAGACGATTACCTTCGCGTAGTGACTAGTACGAGGGAAGGGAAACACTTAACTCTTTGTTCACATCCTTAGATAGATTGGATCGGGGTTTTACCATGTTTTGGGTGATTGCATCTCAAGTACCTAGACTCCATGGGCATACGTCTTCCATACTCGTGAACCACCTTTCTCTTTCTCTTTAACATAATCTAGGGTTAGTTTGTCTTTACTTTATAGATTAATCTTTACATCATAAAGTCCTTAATCAACTAAGTTAGTGTTAGGTTAAACGCAAGTAATTCCCTTGCTCCGTGGATTGACAAGAACTATACCTGAGCATTTTTGGCCCGGCCCGACCCGGCCCGCTGGCCCGGCCCGGGCCCGGCCCGTGCCAGGCCCGCCCACGGACCTTACTGGACGGGCGTGGGCAGAGATCTTGAAGCCCGCGAAAATTTTTTTTGGCCCGAGCCCGGCCCGAAATGCTGTTTTTAGTTACTTTACACTATAAAATGCGCGAGCGGCCCGCCCAAGCCCGGGCCCGGCCCGAGCCCGGCCCGAAAACTGAGGCCCGACACGTCTCATGGGACGGTCATGGGCAGGATTTTCTCGGCCCGAAAAACCCGGGTTTTTTTTCGGCCCGGCCCGAACCCGGCCCGGCCCGTGGAATGCTCAGGTCTAACAAGAACCTAGGGGGTCGCCTCCCTTGGTGAAAAAGGCACCAAGTCACTCCGTGTACTTGCGGTGAAGTTGAACGCGGTTTTGAACCGTCAACAAGCACAGAACCAAGACCAGTGCCTGAAGCGTCACAATACACCTCAAACGGCTTTGTCATATCTGAGTTTGCTAGCACGGGGGCCGATGTCAAGTGTTCTCTTAAGGTGTGGAAAGCCTTGTCACAAGCTTCACTCCACACAAACTTTACCCCTTTCTTCAATAGTTCAGTCATGGGTTTAGCTATCCTGGAGAAATCCGGGATAAATCGATGATAATAACCAGCTAGACCCAGAAAACTACAGATTTGATGCACATATTTGGGTGGTTTCCAATCCAGGACCTCCTGCACCTTGCTAGGATCCACAGAGATACCATCCTTGGAAATAGTGTGACCCAAAAATTTCACACTATCCAACCAGAATTCACATTTTGAGAACTTAGCATAAAGTTTGTGAGCTCTCAAACGCTGCAAAACAATCTAAAGATGTTCCGCATGTTCTTCTTCATTTTTGGAATAAATTAGAATATCATCAATGAAGACCATTACGAACTTGTCCAATTCAGTCATGAAGACAGAGTTCATAAGGTACATAAAATAGGCGGGTGCATTTGTGAGACCAAAAGACATCACCAAATATTCATAAAGACCATATCTGGTGAAGAAGGCTGTTTTCGGGATATCACATGGTCGAATCTTGATTTGATGATAACTCGACCGAAGATCGATCTTAGAAAAGACTTTGGCACCAGCTAATTGATCAAAGAGAACATTAATGCAGGGCAAGGGATACTTGTTCTTTATTGTCACCGCATTGAGAGGCCAGTAGTCAACGCACAACCGCAAACTACCATCTTTCTTCTTCACAAAAAGAGCAGGACAGCCCCGAGGAGAAGAACTTGGGCGGATATAACATTTATCAAGTAATTCTTGTAATTGATTTTTCAATTCGGCTAGTTCTTTGGGTGGCATATGGCAAGGTCTTTTGGAGATAGGTGCAGTGCCAGGTTGGAGCTCTATCATGAATTCGATGTCTCTGTCTGGTGGTATGCCAGGCAAGTCATCGGGAAACACATCGGGATATTCACAAATTACCGGAATGTCATTGAGTGAAGAGGTGATAGCCGCAAAAGCATAAGAATTTCCACTGCCATTGGAGGGTAAGTAGAGAGTAGAGGTGCCCACAATAGGTGAATTGATTTCTATCATTCTTGTAGCAATGTCCAAGATAACTTTATGTTGTGCCAACCAATTCATGCCTAGGATCACATCAATGCCCTCTAGGCCCAAAACAATGAGATTGGTTGAAAAGACTTTGCTACCTAGCTCAAGTGGCACTCTCGAAGATAGGTCTCTAGTGGCAACTCTTCCTCCCGGTGTTGTTACCAGGAATGGTCGGTTCATTTGGCAACTACTTAAACCCAACTTGCTCAAAATTTTCTCATTTATAAAACTATGCGTGGCACTAGAATCAAACAACACTTTAACTGAATAACCTCGGATAGAAAAGGTACCCATCAGCACTGGTGCTCCCTCTGGCATGTCCACCATGGAGGTGAAGTTCAGCTTGCACTGCTTCATGTGCACAGTGGGCTTCTTGCCTTGATTGCCCTGCCTGGCTCCCGACCCTTCACCCTGTTGGTAGGTCTTGATTTGCTTAGGCTTGGGGTATTCATTTGCATAGTGCCCTGGTTGCCCACAATTGTAGCAGCGATGGTCCTTGACGACAATGTTGTTGGCTGGGGTTGCACTAGGCTTGTAAGGCTGCTGTTGTGTCTTACGGTACTGGAAGTTCCCAGAAGACTTCTTCTGGGACGGGGTCATCCTCCAGTGTCCAGTTGAAGACAACTGGGAATGCCCCTGAGTACCCTTCTTGACAAAGTAAAACTTTTTGCTCGATCCACCAGCAGTGGTGAACCCGGCCTACCTCTTCTTGTCCTTGTGTGCCTTTTTCATAGCATCCTCATGAGAAATGGCCTTGTTCACAAGGTCTTGGTAGTTGTTAGGCTCGTAAAGATTAAGCCTCTCGTAAAGTTCTCCGTCCAAGCCATCACGGAAACACTCTATCTTCTTAGGATCACTATCCACGTGATGCCCACCGTACTGGCACAATGCATTAAATTTCTTAGCATACTCATACACGGTGTCAGGGCCTTGCTTCAGTGAGAGCAGCTCCTTCATTTTTCTGTCCATGAGACCCTTAGGAATGTGATGCTCCTTGAAGGCTCTCTTGAACTCAGCCCAAGTGATTTTCTGCCCAGGCTAGAGCATCGACTTGTAATGTTCCCACCACAGCAATGCGGAACCACGAAGCTGTAAGGCAGCAAAATTGGCCTTACGCTCCTCAGAACATGGCAGGACGAACACTAAGAACTTAGCCTCAATGGCCCTGATCCAAGCATCTGCAGCTAGAGGCTCCTTGGCCTTCTCAAATAGTGGGGGCTTCATGCCTAGGAAGTGCTCATATTTTGTGACCAAGGGTTGTACATCTTGATTTCCTCCACGTGGAGGCTGCTGCAGCTACTGAGCTATCTGCTGCTGCGTCTGTAAGATCTGGCACATCACCTCAGTCTGGGTGGCTATAAACTGCTCTTGCAGCGTCATGTTGCATTGGGAGGAGGTGGCGGATCACCACTCCCACTTGCACCAAAACCATTTGGGGAGGTGCGTGTCGGTCCCACCATCTTAAATACATGGAGTTTTCATTAGCTACATATTCATAAGCTTGCTCATAATTACAACAAGAAGAATATGTATGACGAAAAACTCATAAATGGCAATATTTTCAGAAACTGGACAGCGTAGCTGATTTGGTGAAAAATTCATAACTCTCTGCCCATATATGGAAAAAATTCTCATATTTGGTAAGCAAGTGTAGAATTTCATAAGCTCCAATATTGGTATTCAACTCAAAGTCAAATTCCAACGTTATCTTGCCTGAAAAATTCCATAACAGAGGTCCTACCTAGCTGTTTTTACAGGAGGCCGAGGTGCATTAAATTTACCATAACTCTCGGTATGCTTAGGCAAATGTGATGAATTTTGGTGAGCATGATCTCCACAATATTTCACACAACTTTGGCATTCAGCGAGAAGATGAAATTTTGATCACAACAACCCTAATTCATTCATTGAAACAACATCACAAGGGTGTTCATCTAGAGCATTACATGATGCATAGTTTTTGGATCACCACCTACAACACGGTTTACAAGGAGATTGGAACACATCACACGTACTCTCCGAACAGCCTAATCCCTTACACAAAAACTAGCTGAAAAGGCTAAACCAAGAGTACATGACATTGTCCTACTACATCAACTACCGCAAGCAAGTTTCCTGCGGTGGAACCAGTACTGGACAGAGGAGAAGCGGGTGGCGGTGGTCCGTCGACGCTCTCCTCATCCAACTCAGAGTGTCCCTGTAGCTCCTTAGAAGCCTCAGGTCCAACCGGTGGAGGAGCCGGCTGCTGCTGCTGGTGGTGTGCCATGGCCTGCCAGACCTCAACCTCGATCTCAAGATCCACCACCTGGTTCTGCATCTCGTCGATGTTCTACACCAAAGCCAAATGTTGGGCCTCGGAGTGGGCCAACTATGTACGCAACATGTCAATCTCGTTCTGCCGGGTGTAAACCTGCTGCAAGTAGTCACCGCGCTCCACGTTCCACTAGATACGCTCATCGTGTAGTGTGACAACCTCCTGCTGGAGATAAGCGGAAGTCTGCCGCTCCTGCTGCAAGTCCCACGAGAGGACGCTCCTCATAGCTGTCGAATCCATGAGTACAAGGGAGAGCATACCCTGAGTGGAGAGACGGTAGACCTGCATGTTGTAGATAGCCTCCAGAAGCCTGAGGAGCTTGTGCACCACGACCTCAGGAGGGTCAGTAGTGAGCAACATCTCACTGAGCGACACACGCTCCAGCCAGTCCGGGTCCTGCGGGTCAAGTGCCGGAAACAAACCCAACGGTGTGAGCATCACCTCGTCCGGGTGCTGCTCACAGAAGGTGTGCAGGATACGCAGAGTCGCGGACTCCAATGACTCCACACCGTGGTGCCCGAAGAACACCATGCCAAGCTCGGGCCACTCCGGGTGCTCGGGGTGTGGCGGCACAGTTGCGATCACGCGAGAGTAGGGGACACCCTGGTCCCAGAAGTGGACGACCTCGTACGTCGGCGGGGTGGTGTAGCCGTCGTCACTAAGGGTATCCCACAAAATGCAGGTGAAACCCTCCTAGTGAAGGCCATTGGTACGGATCGTACCATCCACGTCGATCTCGTAGTGCAGCGGGTACTCCATCTGTACAAAAAGTGGTACTAACATGTTAAACCTCAACACGAGCATAACATGAATAAGGGTGCAAATTCTGGTAGGTATGAACAAAAATTCATAATGTGAAAACCAGAGCCCCAAAAATTCCCAACTTTTTACAGCAATTCAGTGAGATGTTTACATACATTTTTTGTAGTCAAAGGTAGATCTAGATCAGCTAGGAACATGTTCAAAAGATCCCATTTTCAGAGTGAGGTTGCCCAGGAAAAACAGCAAGACAGAGGTTCACTACTTGGAGCATAACTCTAGATTGAGACATCCTAAAATCAAAAACAATTCATAGTAGATGCTTGACTTGATAAGGAACAACCTTTGTAAAGGTTGCCTAGTCAGAAACATCCTAGATTGGGCTCTAAAAATTCATGAGCTGACAGCAGAAAAATTGGCAGAAAAACACCTATGACCAATGTGAGAGGATACCTTTATTAAGAGCAAGCAACAAACCTAGAAAACATACCACAAACATCAAGACAACATTTTTAGGGTTCCACAAGATTTTAGCATGATGCACACATCTTAAACAACCTCACGAAACCTGGATCTAAAAAGACATAGTCAGTGCCGGTGGCAAGCTTATAATCGACTCTCCCTATATTAACTAGTCGGAGCTACATGTCGTTCACATAAGGATCATGTGAAACGTGGTTAGTGTACCTGCAGAAAAACTCAGAACAGATGAACCTTTCATGCCACCACTCATGAAAGCGTCCCCATTCATTACCGTTCACTATAGAAACGGTACCCATGCGTTTAGCGCTGCATGGACAGCGTCCAACCTGAGACACACCCCCTTTTGAATGGAGGGTGTCCCCCTTCGCATGTTCGTAATGCGGAATCATGCACACGTATAGCGAAACATGGTGACATCACAACCCATGACATGTTCATTTTGAATAGAACATGCCATTCTTTGTATGGATTACACACGGAAAGCGCACGTATAAAACACGTGGGCATCCAACCGAGAAGATAGGATCCGTGGAATAGATTGCCCTATCAACCCTCGCATACTCGTGATGCGGCACATCACACGTATTAAACACGTGGCTTAAACTAGTTTGGTTGTGCAAGAAAGTAAGTCTGACATAAAATAAAGTGCTGGAAGTTAGCAAAATAAACCATAGATTACTAAGACACCTTAAAGAACCCAAAATTCCCTCTAGGGCCTCTCGGTCTAAGTGATCCTTAGAGAACCAACGTATTTTCGAAATCCAATCAATCTTGGAAAGTTTTATTCGAAAACATGTGATTAATATTATTCTAATTACTCTGGTGTATATGAATCGCTCTGATACCAGCTGTGACAACCTCACCCGAGATAATTCCGTACTATCACATAAACCACTCCATTTGGTCATTAAGCGATAATAAGGAACCATCCCGTTGAGTGTTGCCGGGCCGAAGCCCGGTAAATCACTTACATAGCACACAGAGTATCGAAGCATATACATTACAACTCACACGAAGACGAGTCCAGAGTACCTTACAAATTAAATCCAAATCTTCCCCGTAGGGTCATTTATTACAAACCATGGTTCTTGACATGAAAGTAAATGGTTCAAAGTTCAAAGACAGCGGAAATAAACTAAATGATAAAGTGACATCATGGAGGCCACTCATGACATTATCACTCGTCATCATCCACCCATTCCAGCTCCCAACCAGGTGGGATTTCTCCAGGCCACACATTCTCACCTGAAAGCAACATATATAGCAAGGCTGAGTATACTAATACTCAGCAAGGCTTACCCGTCTTAAATGAAAGACTTTACTTCTAAGCATGCAAGGCTTTTGGCTGATGGGTTTTTTTTGCCAAAAAGCTACTAAGGAGTGAATCCTTACTTTCAACATTTTAGCTCAAGTTCTAGTGGATTAAATCATTACTAGATAAGCAACTATTGCAAGCATGAGTTGTGTAATACAATTAATCAAACATTACGTTTATCCATATTCCATCATGTTGACGGTTCAATAACGCGCCAAGGTTCACCGCAAGCTTACGGATCATGTAGTACCTTTTTCCCTCGAGTATCACCCAAGGTATCGAATCCGTGGAACAGTGTGTAACGCAAGACTCAATCCAATAACCGAGAAACACTTGCATCTTAAAGAGGTTTCGAATGCATCTAATCTACTAAGATCAAAAGAGGTAGCAAGAGAAAGCATTAACGTACCGATCTAGAGGGATCTAGATCGTGTTTATGTCATCGTTCCGAGCAAGATAGAAGGGAGAGTAAAATGAATCTCATTGAAAGTGTCTTTAAACCTTGACCTTCGGTAAAACCCCCTAAGTCGCCCCGCCGTACTCGGTGTCAACATCCTGTCACGATGTTCCCCTTTCTTCGTGGTCGAATCTTAGAGCACACTCGCAAGGAGTGCGTTAACTACTTGGTAGATCGGGTATGCACCTCTAGCCACCGCGGCTACAAGAACATCCCATGCAATCTATCTCGAGAATAGATTGAGGAAGAAAACACCCAAGCAAGAACAAGAATTGCAAACAAAGGTACTCGATCGCTAGGAATCGGATCCATTAAAACTCCATCAAAAGTATGTATACATGAATAAGATCCAACCGGGATCCTACGTTGATCTTGATTCACGCCTCCGGGACTCCGACGTGGTCTTCCTTGCAAGGTTCCCACACTGGCTAGGCAAACCCTAGATGACTAACACGACCCTCCTCTCCGGGGTGGTGTCCCTCAAGCTCCTCTGCCCCTCGGCAGCGAATGACGAATGACTTGATAGTTGCAACTTCGCACGGGGGCTATAAATAGCCCGAGCATCATCTAGGTCAAAGGGGGCGGCGAACCGACCCGGGGATGGGCCAGGCCGGCCAGCCTGGGCCGACCAGACCAGGGCCTCCTCGACCCGATTCGTCCCCAGTTTTCTTCGTGAAGCTTCTCGCGACTTCCTGAGTTTTTGCTGAGTTGCATGTGGGTCCTTGATGTCATTTTCCTCACGGTTTAGATAAGGGTGCTTTGTGTATGAACTCACACATCTTTCGTCTAGGTCCTCAGCACTTCTCGGCTTCGCGCTTTAGTCCTTGGTTCATTTGGAGTCATGTTCATCTTGTATCTTGACTTGTCCCGAGGTCCGTGATCACCTTGTAAATCCCTTGATGAACTTTACCCGGAAGTCCTCATTTAAGCTCTTGATTCCTGTGTAAACAATAAACTCCAAAAATCATGCGCGAGTGCGAACATAACATATAATGGGGGTTAGGATCGTTAGTGTGAATATTAAATTAATACCAACATAGAAGGTAAACAAGTGGCTAGGTTGACGGAAATCGACCGCCAACACATCATAAAGGGATCATCATGGTCTGTTGATTAAGCAATCTCGGATAACGGTGAGAGGCCGACGATCGATCGATTAATAACCTTGCAAGGTGGACCTAAACACACGGAAGAATGCACACGCCAAAGATGACAACTAAAAATCCCAAAGGGGTTGTTCCCATCGTTCCTCGAATTAGGATTAGATGCTACAGTCCTATGTACAAGGTGATTTGGGCTACGCCACACAGTTCACCCAACCTCACACAAGTACACGTGTGGCGAACCCGGGGACGCATCCCTAGGGTTAGCAGCGCAACTTTCCCGTACCGGATCCTGTAGGTACTAGGCTTACCGATCCCATTCCCGACAAGTGTTTAGTACGTTCAAACGCTTAACCTACAAACCACTGGATCGGAGCCCAAAATCCCATGCTCTTACCACGTGAGCAATCCAGTTTATCAAGTCTTATGATTCCAACATAAGAACCTATATCTCGCGAGTGACGAACATCACTCGACTTGTACCGTTTCTTAGTG
This sequence comes from Cenchrus fungigraminus, assembly GCA_036936925.1. NCBI lineage: Eukaryota > Viridiplantae > Streptophyta > Magnoliopsida > Poales > Poaceae > Cenchrus > Cenchrus fungigraminus. The sequence goes on along the minus strand of CM072781.1, from coordinate 59,354,927 downwards.
CATAGCAACTAGCGACCTAGCATACAAGTAAGAGAGCATAGGTGCCTAGGAAGCATGCATCTAGGGTTTCAATTCAACTCCTGAACGTAAATGCACAATCATAAGCATAATTAGAGGTAAATGTTTAAAGAAAACACGATAGGTTAATGATAAACCGGTGCTTGCCTTCCTCAGCACAAGGAGTCTGACACCCCTCCGGACTTTGGTCCGGGTATTTCTCTACGCACACATAGTGCACATCTCCTTCAGCTCCCTCGTCCTCTTCTGTCGGCACGAGCGTATAGCTACCAACGGGGATCTCTACACTGAGATGCATATGCAACGTTAGGTGATGTTCTTTAAGTGAAACTTTATTTATTCAAAACTGAACAAAAACCCAGGGTGTAAGGTTGACCACATTCACCGAGATAAACATATATTCAGCATACTCTTCCTATAAAGAAAAAGGTAAGCAACAATTTATTAAACATTCTCTTTGATGGTGATTGTGTGCACATATATACAAGTAACTTAACTTTACTTACAACCAGCAAGAGAAGTTCAACCACACTCTGAAAACTACTTAACAAGCCACTGAATAAAATCCATCATGGTTATACATGCATATAACACACATATCAAGCACTTTATAGCTATTCAAAACTACCCTTAAGCATATAAAAATAAATATAGCTCCTCTGGTCCTGATTTTTCCTACACAGTAAGATAATCACAAAACATGCCCTCACACCAAAATTTACCCATAGCAAAAATCTAGATTAATTCTAGCGAAAATAACAAAATCAGCCTAGTGATTAAACACAAATTAATTTAGGAAAAAGTTCTCATGCAACAGACCTAAGATTTTCACCAGAGGTCAACATTACCATTTCAAGGGCCTATACCAAGAATCAAGTCCTTATTCCACACATAACTCCAAATATATACATAGGCTCCCTAGCATATATAAATCAAAATCTATTTTAACATGGCCAAACAAAAGCACTTAATTTACCAGGGGTTCAGCATGCCATAACTAGCCCAAGGTGCAAAATATAGATATGGATCAAACCTATCCAGTGCTAGGAAAAAAGGTGAAGCTACTACTAGCATAAAGACTAAATAAATCATATCTCACACTCTACTTAATAACTTTGTGCAAGTTGTTCACCAGAGATCATGAACATCATTGTGCACAACATATCCAAAATCCAAGTCAAACTCATGCCTAGAATTTAAACTACAACATAAACAGTTCAAACTGTGAAAATTTATTCAAAAACTATTTAGAAAACTATATACATGCCTTCCAGGAAAGATAGTGCTCCTCACAAGGATTCCAAAAAGTCATCATTTGCATTTTTCTGATTTTTCTGCTATTTTCTATGAATTTTTGAAGGTGCTGGACCTAGTTGTGAGAAAACTAAGATACAGATCATTACAAACAGGTCCCTACTTCACACATATGCCCCTAGATTTCACAACCGTACCCTCAGCGGCGGGGCGAGCTCGCCGGCGGCGAAGGGCGGCCGGAGCATGGCAACAAGCGACATCGGAGATCGATTGGGTTTACCACGAGCCTATTGGTGGTGGTGGCATGGCTGGAGGTGGCTTCGGCGAGCGGCGACGGCGAGGCCGCGGCGGCAAGGCCGCTACGGCTCGGATTCCGGCGAGATGAGAGGCGGAGCTAAGCCATGGGTGAGGGTGGAAGCTCGAGTGAGTGCTAGAGGAGGTGCTCGAGGTGTAAGGCGGTTGTGGGAGCGAGTGGAGGCTCGAGTTCGTAGCGGCAGCGACAATGGCGAAGCGGCGGCGGAGCTTCTCCCGCGTGAGGAAGGAGGGGGGCTATTTATAGGCGGCACGGTGTAGAGGAGAGCAAATTTCCGAGTCTCATCAACTGGAGGGGTCGCGACATGGGCGCGAGTTGGCAACAACGTGCGGCGGCGCGTCGGCCAATGGCGGGACGGCGTGCGGGCGTCGGTCGCGTGCGCGGACGCCGCATGGCACTGGCCAACGACTCCGAGCCCGCGTCAACACAGCGACCAACAGTGGCGGAGGCGACCACCTCGGACCGGGGGTCGAAGGTGTGCCTCGGCGTGCGTGTACGATGGCGTACGACGGCGGGCCGATGTGGCGCCCGACGCGACATCGTGGGTGAGAGCGCGCGCTCTCGGCGCCCAAGTGCCGTTCCTGTTCGGATTAGCCCTATTTGACCGAGTTTTGCTCAAAATTTTGTAACTAAAGTGTGCCAAACAATATATACCAAAGTGTAGTTCTAGTGACCCTCTACAACTTCTACAAAGGCTTATAGGTGTTTTGCTCAAAGGATTTTGCATAAACTGCATGCCAACTTGGAGATTTTCTCGGCGCCAACAACTGCAGTTTCTGTCGTTGACCATGTTTTTGACCAATTTTCACTCAAAATTTGAAATACCGCCAATTATGAAAATTGTGTCCCTTGAAAAGATGCACAACTTTTGTATTGGCCGATTTTGAAGTGTTTAAGTGAAATTTGGAGAACATGGTAAAAGTTCTTGGAAAAGGTATGGACACTAGGGGATTTGACCACTTGGGGTTAGGGTTTGACCAGGGGTTGGACTAGGGTTTTGACCACTAATGATTGTTGACTTGATTAAGGTGGTAATTAGCATTAAATAACACTAATTAAAAACCTGAGGTGTTACAACTCCAAACCCTAAGTTAGGTTTAGGAATTAGCTGTAGTTTATCACCCGCCACTCCGGTCGGTAATTCGTTGAATCCTTTACACGGTGCAGTGAACTACAGGTTCCTGAATCTATTTGCTCCCCTGCTAGTTCGTCCTTTGCCGTTGAATTCCTCTTTTGTTCTTGAGTACTCAGTTCAGGTACGCTTGATCCTCACAGTACGGGAGGGCAGGCGGACGTCGCGACGGTGCCGATGCCAGGTGAGACCCCCCCCCCCACCCCCACCCCCACATCCCTCTCATGCTCATTTTGTGTTTTCCTCTTCTTTTTTTTTTGCAATCCCTGTTGTTGGAGTGGACATTTCGTGGCAGACATATGTTCAGTAGAAGATTGTTTTGTGTTGAACCGAACCTTAGGGGGTTTTTGATGATGCTTGAATACGTGCTGGTAGTTACCTGAGTGCCATCCAAACAAATACTGCTCATGGCAACTTATTGCATAACACTAGATTTCTAGTGTGCTCAATGGCAACTTATTCGTAGGGCTGCCAGCAACTTAAACTTCCTGATGGAGTAATATTTTGCATCATGCTGCAACATTGCAGAGAGGTAGCAAGCTAGCTAGCCCCAGTGATGTAGTAACTACTGAAAGATCCTACAAATTAAACAATTAGCATCAACCAAAAGTTGTTTTGTCGCTGCTTGTTTTTGCTACTGGCCGGTCTGCACTATGCTCAATGGCAACTTATTCTTAGGGTTGGCAACAACTTAAACAAGCAATATTTTCTCATACGGACAATTATTTCTGGTGCATTTCAATCATGTTTGCCATCAGCACCCTGTTATGCCCCACAACCCACATCAAGCTCTAAATTATGCGTCAAAGCCTTTCATTCAGTTGCAAAACCAAGAGATGTTGGAAACTACAATTGGTGTCAACTTGTTGAAAGGCTCAAGAAAGGCATCACAGAGCATAAGGAACATAATCGGAAATTTGTGTCGGGCTGTTTTTTATTCCTTACTGTACGTGTCGCTAATCTGTTGCCCCCCCCCCCCCATTTCATCACTAATCTGTTTTTTCTTTTTTTTTGCAGATTTTATATCTTGATTCACTCAACATAGATTCGGAGCTCGTAAACCAAGATGAAGTTGTACGAGCTACCACCTGGACTGACCCCTTTGTTTAGCAAAGTTTGCTCTATGGATAGGATCAGCGACAATGAATTTGGCAAGCTACCGGTAATAAGGAAAAAACAAACTGCCCCTGCAACTTGGTATTCAAACCACTGCAACTTTGCATTTCTATTTTTTTCAGCAACTTATACACATCACTCAGTAACCTCCCAACCTTTTTTTGAGTTAAAAAAACAATACCCATGCTAGCAATCTCAGTCAATGGTAATACCTTCAAGCAGCGTACACAATTTTGTGAATTCCACCAAGCAGGGGAACTCAATCACATTGGTAATCTCCTGTTTGGTAATCTCCCGTTGTAAATTCCATCTAGTTTTAGTTTTGATGGAGTTGTTGTTTTTTCATTAACCAATGGTCACATATGTGTCTCAAGCTCTTTTAAGGTGGTGGTATGCAGTATATGACTATTTTTTAAAGGGTAAATAGATAATTTTTGCATTTATCGGGCCAAGAAACAAATTTCATTTATGCCACCAAGAAAAATTTGAAATGAAAATTTTTGAAAAAAATCATTTTTGAAATGGGAATTTTTGTTTTTGAAAAACATTTAGCCATACCACCAGAGGGAAATGAAAAAAAATCATTTTTTGAAATTTGAAATGAAATTTTTTGTTTTTGAATTTTGAAAAAAATTCACCATACCACTATGGGAAATGAAAAAAATTGAAATATTTCATTTATGCCACCAAGAAAAATTTGAAAAAAAATCATTTTTAAATTTGAAATGAAAATTTTTGTTTGAAATTTGAAAAATTTTTGGCCATACCACGAGAGGGAAATGAAAAAAAAATGAAATGAAGAAATCATATATTTCGTTTATGCCACCGAGAAAAACTACCGACAATACCACCATAACACCTATGTATACCACCCTATACCACTGGTGCTAGCTGTAGTGGTATACAATTAATCTCAACCGTCAGATCCTTCCATACTGGTCCTTTTCTAATAGTGGCATGAGGTGGTATGGTCCACCGTAAAAGACCTCGTGTGTCTCTGCAGACCAGAGAGGCTTTCAAGGACTTGCTGACTAATTTCAGCACATCCATCAACCGAGCTATGCTCAACTTCACACTCAACTTATGCCAGCAACAAGGACATCACGATGCTGCACCATAGGGCACAAGTGTCCAAACCCACACGGCCGAGCTTGCTGCTGGGCAACCCAACACTTCGCGTGGGTTTGGGAGATCTAGGCCGGACATTGATGAGGAGGAGAGCACTGATGCAGATCCCCATGTTTAGTTGCTCAAATTTTCACCAACTTCCCATCACATCAAACTTCGGATGTTAATTAGGAGTATTAAATGTCGATTAATGACAAAACCCATTCCACAACCCCTACCTTAATTTTCGAGACGAATCTAACGAGCCTAATTATGTCATGATTTGACAATGTCGTGCTACAGTAACAATATCTAATAACGGATTACTTAGACTTAATGGATTCGTCTCGAAATTTCCCGTCCATTCGTATAATTAGTTTTATAATTAATCTATATTTACTACCTCTAATAGACCTCGAAAGGGATCCCAAAAATTTTGGCCCTAAAATTTTGGAGAACTAAACATGACAGAAGGTAATACAACTGCTACTGATTCACCTTCACATTATTAGCTTTATTTTTGCAACGCCTTAATGTAGCAACTTACAGCCAAATCAGTAGCAACCTATAAAAATAATTCACCTTCACTCACAGCCACTCACCCTTTTCCCTCCTTTTTTCTCCCCTACCCGCTAGTGCAAAGTGGCAACAAAGAGGGCCACGCCAAAGTCTCTAATGCCGAACAAGATCCCATAGAAGGCATGAAAGAAGACAATCAAGACAAAGAAGGTAACATAACAACTTGTCTTTTTTTTTAACTAGTTGTGCTCAAATTGCATCTCTTTACAGCAATTTTCTTTTTCTTTTCACAGCAACTCTCAACAACAAAGCCCCTGCTGCTGATCAAACAAGCAAGGAAGATGATGATCAACCTTTGACGGGACACACAAAAGAGAAGTGTGAAACACCCAAAACACTAGAAACAACCGCAACTAATGCCAACAATGATGCTCAAAGGAATAAAGGCAGTGTGACACAAAGTCAGAATAACAGCCAAGCCTCAAACTCTTTAGATGGTTGGAAAATTTTGGAGAAAATTTTTGGGGTTCCCTTCCAAGGTCTATTAAGAGTATTAAATGTAGACTACTTACAAAACTAACTACACGAATGAACTAGAAATCGCAAGATGAATCCATTAAGTCTAATTAATCCATCATTAGAGATTGGTTACTGTAGCACACCGTTGTCTAATCATGTCATAATTAGACTCATTAGATTCGTCTCGAAAATTAAGATAGAGATTGGGGAATGGGTTTTTATTAATTCATATTTAATACTTCTAATTAGTGTCTGGAGATTGATGTGACGGGTAGTTCGTAAAATATTTTGGAACTAAACGGGGCCTGATGAATATGAAGACCTCACGCCGCCATCACCTACAAATGATAATGGACTTTATGCGGGCATGTCGCTGCTTGAATTCATGGCCACATCTCCAAATGAAAAGTCAAAGAGGGTACCAGAACCAATGATGTTCGAACTGCCAGAAATGCTAGGAACCTCCTGCACAGGCTTTTTTTTTACGAAAACAAAATATATTAAACCAGCAGCAAAGTTACAGATAGATCCTCCAAAGAGGACCTAGATACAAGAAAGACCTTCGTCTTCGTTACAAAAAGGTCCTCAAAAGAAAACCTAATTACAACAAAGTCCAACAGCCGAAACTGGATCTGAATCCAGAAGCAAAGACGCCGGCGACGAGGATGGACAGCCCACCGGCGGGAGGCCGCAGAGGCGCCAGAAGCGCTTGCACCCGGGCGGAAGGACCGCGCAATGCGTCGGTTGAAGAGGGGACCTTCGAGCTCGCCGAGGTCATACGCACCGGCAACCGAAAGATACGTTTGAAGACGTCGCCGGAGATTAGAAGAAGAGCTCGAGCCAGGATCCCATGTGGAGGTGAAACCGTCGAATCGATACCAGGGGCGAAGTTGCCGAGCTGAGGAGGTCCTCCTGGAAACTGAAGCTGCTGGAGGGGAGGCGAAGTGGGCGGTGGTGGGGATTGTGGAGAGGGGAAGCAGATCCCATTGGGGGCGGAAGGGAGGAGCGACGGTGGAGGATGTGAGAGGATCTGCAGGTGAAGGGGAAGGATTTATTTTATTCAAACCACGAACCTGGACACCGGCGGCGCCAGCGTTGAGAACGCCGAGGAAGACCACGGCGGCACAACCGACGACGGGGACAGCGGCGAGGCGGGCGGACAACGCCATAACGGTCAAGCACAAAGGCACAAAAAGCTAAAAAAAACTATACTACAGGGAGAGGGTGGAGCCCCGCTCCTTCCCGCTGCGGAGAGCTCACCGGAGATGGGAAGGAGGGGGCCGGAGGGGATCTGGATCTGGGGCCTGCACAGGCTTTAAGCTGAGGGATATCTTCGACAACAACTAAACAGGGCCAAGCTGAGATGGAGCTTGAAGATCAGGGGATGTAGCTGACACAAACTCAGAACTAAAAGAAGCAGCCAAGAAGAATGAAGCTAATTTAATACAATAGGAGACATCTGCCATTCCACTTCTCGAAAGCAAGGTCAAGTCGGGAAGGACCAAGAGACCTGCACAAAGGACACATATTTCTTTAAGGAAGCAACTTATCCAAAGATCAAAGCCTGTTGGCAATTTGCCGCCGTTTCCACCCAAAAAGATGTGTGCACCACATTCAGAAGATGCCCTTCAAAAGGAGGCAACAACTACGGTAAAAGAGCAAAACGATGCAGAAACCCTTTTTTGCCATTGTTTTTTTTCATGCAGCAACTTCCATTTGTTTTTTTTTTTTGCATGCAGCACCTTAAGAAGCCCCTTGATGTGCCTGGCAGCAGAAGAGAGCAGGGGGAAGGGCGCAACAATGATCCGCACAAGGAACTTGAAGCTGTAAGTCTTTTCATATAAATTGTCACTCTAGCAAAGCATAAGTTGTCACACTAAAATATAGATTGCGAGTTTTGAAGCTAAAAAAAATGCAGCAAAGATAGGGTGCCAAATTTAGGTCCTTCCCGCAGCAACTTAGGTGCTCCTACAGCAACAAGGCGCGGTTTAGACTTTTCCTTATTCATAAGAAGTAATATTTTTAATCCAACTGCCCACTTCTCTTTTTGCGCAGCTCCCACCCAAAAAGACCAAGGGAGGCGGGGGTGCATCTAAGCAAGACCGGATATAACATGGAAGCTATAGTGGGAAAGACCTCACAGGCAGCAACTACAGTAAGCAGGAAACACAACGAGCCACTTTTTATTGTTTTTTGCACACAACTACTTTTAATGTTTCTTGCACGCACGCAGCAACTTATAGGAAAGCAAAGCCCCTGATAGGAAAGCAAGGCGAAGGCTGCAGTCACGCTCCCACAAGAAACCAGAAGTTGTAAGTCTTTTGCCATTGTTTCTTTTCATAAGAAGCAACATTTTAATCCCACTGCTAATATCAGCCTAATATCACAAAGAGCACGCTCCAGACGCTCCAAGCTTTGACCTTGGCATCGACAGCCCACTAAATCAACAGGATCGGGATCACTCACCGGGTCAATGCTAGAAGCCTATGACCAAGCAATGAAGAAGGCCGGAGAGAAAATAACTGAAGATAAACCAGAAGAATAATGTATCCTGAAGCATGTGCCAAGTCAGGAAAAGGATGATTTATACATGAAAATATGCAAGTACAAGTACTTTGGCCCTACGAGCGACACGAGGTATGTGCACCTTATAAACCCGCATACCCATACTAACGGCAACTCAGCTTTTTTTTAAAACCTGATACACCCACGATGCAGCCCTCCTGTATTCCAGTCCGACGAGATCATGGTAACTGCGCCTGAACTGGCAAATTGTGTGCGCATGGGCAGATCACTTTTGTGTCTAGCGAAGACTACGACATGGTTTTTTTTTTTACTGAAATCCAGCAATGATCTAGCAATGAGGTTCGATAAATGTCGTAGTTACTGCCATGATGTCAGTAGATGGGATGTAAAGCAAAGTGGTAGAAAAGGCTTTCACATTTAAAGCCACAGACTGCGACATGGTATTTTTTTACTGAAATCCAGCAACATGCCCATATGCAACAACTTTATACTGATTTTGATCAATATATCTAATAGGTTGTATTCCCCATCCGGCAAGAACTCGGTAAAGAACCACAGGCAGTTCGGCACTGGTTCATAGTTGTAGTAAACATGAAACTTCAGAGGATTCGAGTAATTGATTCTCTGAGGACACAAGAAGATGTTGCATTTAAAGACTTTGCAGCCAAGGTCTGAGCTAAATTGATCACATTGTGGAAGAGATACACAAGAGTACAGGAGGAATGCCCAGTCAAAACAATCTACTTGTTTGAGGTAGAGTTCATCGCAGGTTTCAAACAATTCAGCATGTAAGTAAACAAGCTGCTGCAACATCTACAATTACTTCCTCATTTTTCCTTTTTATCCTTTTTTGCTTCCTTCTTTGGTGGCCATACTCCCCCCACATTTTTCCTAATCACAGCCATGATTGCAGACTGTTCACTCTAATGGCAATGTGACACTTTGATGGAAGGAGGCTGCCCAAGCTTATAGGATTCGATGAGCTGAAACTGAGAAAAGATATGCTATTTGAGTGGATAAGAAGCCCAGCAAATATATGGATTGGAGGAGGCAGTGGCTCATGTCCAAAACAGAACCAAAGTAAGTGTATTTTATGCCCCCCCGGCTCCCCTCCCAAAGCAGCAACTTTATGTGAGATTTATCAACCCTCAACTATACTACATTTTCTTAGCTACTTTGTTGTTTATATTTGCAAATAGGAGGGACTCGGCACAGAACAAGGCTGGAATCAAGTTGCTATGAAAGTTGCTGACAAGTTTCATGAAGGCTGGTCTTATCCACCAGTGTGGTTGTTGTAAATGTGAATTACAGAAACTTTGTATACTTGGACCAAACTAAATGTAGCTAGTGCCTCTTCTTGAATACACTACAAGAAATGTTGCGGTCTATGACGAAATTCCCATGACGTTTTTTGTTTTCGTCATAGATCACACTGCATCTATGACAAATAGTCAGATTCCGTCATAGATTCGCAGTACTGGATATGAAGCCCGATATGAAGTCCAAACACTATGATGTTGTACCAATTTCGTCATAGATTTCGTCACAGATCACACTACATCCATGACAACAGTCAAATTTCGTCATAGATTAGCAGTGTTGGATATGAAGCCCGATATGAAGTCCAAACACTATGACGTTACGCTAATTTCGTCATAAATTTCGTCATAATTCGAAATGGATGTAATGAAATAAAAAATGGATTTAATGTGAAAAGAATTAGAGGTAATCACAGTAAAATAGTAAAAGAATCATTAGAAAATTCATGGGAAAAATAATAGAATGTGAGAAAGAAAAGAGAAAGAAAACAAAAAATTGGAGGCTCACGGGTTCGAACCGTGCACCTCCTGAAGGATGTAAAGGCAGCCTTACCACTACGCTATACACTCGTTTGTGTTTTCCATACGCATTTTATCCTTTTTGTGTACACTCCTTTTGCTCCGCAAAGAAGCCAGGTCAGCAGCCAGGTGTGTCCGCCCCGTCACCGCCCGCGCCCCGTCACCACCCGCGCCTTCGTTATTTTTTTTCCAAAAAAATTTTGCCCGTAGGGACTCGAACACGGGACCTAAGTCCTCAGCTCCGCGTCCCTTTACCACTACGACATGTTTAGGTTTGCGTCTAAGTTGTAAACGAAATTGCATATATCCTTTACTCAAAACACATAGCTTATCCACTCCCTTGCCTCAACCCCGCCGCAGCATTCATCCCCTGCCTCGCCGCATCCCGTCCCGCCGCGCTGCCGCCGCCGTGGCGGGGGCATGCCACGCAGTTCCGCCGGCGCGCCACCCCCAGCTCCATTGCTGCATCTCCGACACCCATCCCTGCATCCATTGCTGCGGCGGCTCGAGGCACCCCTTCTTCCACACCTGGACATCGGCGCCCTGCCCGGCCGGCGCGCCATCCCGAAACCTCTGCGCCCTGCCTGGCCGGCGCGCCATCCCCAACGTCGGCGCTTCCCCTGCCGGCTCGAGGCACACCTTCTTCCACACCTGGACACCCCAAGGCACTGCATTGCTGACCGAAGGTAAATCTCACATTCTCACCTGAACATTTTCTTGGTTAGTTGAATGTAGGTTTTGATTTTGTGCAGAATTGTTCATTTGTGTTTTTTGTGTAATGCTTGATTAGATGGATCGAAGTTGGGTGCATGGCAAAGTATTTACCTCAGATTACATGGATGGTGTCAAAGAATTTATGAGATTTGTCAAAGGGAAATTCAGTGACAATGTTGAGATTTTGTGCCCATGCAGTAGATGCCTCAATCAGAAGTATCTAAGCCAGGCTCTTGTGAAGAAACACATGCTGATGAATGGCATGGACAATAGCTATACTAGATGGATTCATCATGGAGAGGATTTGAATGTGGATATTGCTGAGCATGTTCCTGCTGATGATGATTCTATAGATGGGATAGGTGTGATAGAGGATGACAACAATGATGCTGATCCTTGGGAAGGAATTTTCGGAGAACTACAAACTGGACCAGAATAAGAAAGAGAGGTTGGAGAAGATGAGGATGGTGATACAGGACCTCAGGAGCAAGATTCATTTTTGAAAATAGCCATGAGAGAGGCAAAGCGTATGCTTTATCCCGGTTGTAGCAAATTCTCAAGGTTCTCTTTTGTGGTAAAGCTCCTTCATATGAAGTCATTGTACAAGATAAGCAATTCCGCTTTTACCGCAATAATGAAGCTATTGGCTGACGCATTCCCAGAATACAATACACTCCCAAAATCCTATAGTGAAGCAAAGAGTATTCTAAAGGAATTAGGTCTTGGGTATGAATCCATACATGTGTGCTACAACAATTGTGTGTTGTTCAGAGGAAAGGAATATGAGAAGCTTGACAATTGCCCTGTTTGCAAGCTCTCTAGGTGGAAAGACCCAGAAAGGAAGAAGATTCCACAAAAGGTGTTGCGGTATTTTCCTTTAGCACCTAGGCTGAAAAGGTTGTTTGCAACAAAAGAATCATCAGAAGAAGCACAGTGGCACAGTAAGCGGCAGCCCAATGAGAAAGAAATGAGCCACCCAGCTGATGGTGAGGCCTGGAGCGATTTTGACAAAGAATATCCTGATTTTGCGGAAGATGCCAGAAATATTAGACTTGGACTTGCTACTGATGGGTTCAATCCCTTTTCAGAAAAGAACTCAAAATACAGCATGTGGCCTATGTTTGTTATCCCATACAACCTTCCACCTTGGGCATGCATGCGAGAGTCAAACTTCATGATGGCTCTGCTTATTCCAGGTCCTACATGTCCCGGGAAGGACTTTGATGTATTTTTAGAGCCTCTCATAGAAGATTTACTTGAGCTTTGGAAGGGTGTGCGCACTATTGATGCATGTACTGGCAAACCATTTAAGCTTTGTGCTGCAGTATTGTGGTGCATCTATGATTACCCAGCTTTAAGCACTCTTTCTGGGCGTACCACAAAAGGATATTTCGCCTGTATTCATTGTGACAAGCATCCTCTTTCATATCGCCTAAGGAGCAAAATTGGGTATTTCGGGCACTTTCGTTTCCTTCCAAAAGGACATCGTTTGCGGAGAAACAATGAGTTTGCTGGACTATTTGAGAGCAATGAGGCACCAGAAAAATTCTCTGAAGAAGAGTTGTTGGATGAATTGGAAAAAGTTAAAGATGTTAGACCTGGGAAGAAGAAACAAGTATGTGGGAAAAGGAAGCGTTCGGACTTGGAAAAGAATCATGTGCGGATTTGGAGCCGAAAAGTTGGCTTGTGGAACTTACCATATTGGTCAAAGTTGAAGCTAAGACATAATCTTGATGTCATGCGTATTGAGAAAAACATATGTGAGAACTTGATTTCGACAATTCTGAACATAATTGGGAAGACAAAGGTCACAACCAAAGCCAGGCTAGATCTAAAAGATTTGGGAATTAAAGAGGAACTACAATTTAGAGAGGACAGAGAGTCATGTAAGATGCCTAATGCTCGATATACCTTGTCCAAAGAAAAAAGGAAGGCCTTTTGTGACTTTTTAAAGGAGATTAAGTTTCCAGATGGGTTTGCTTCCAACATCTCCAGATGTGTAAGTGCTGATGGAACAAAGTTACAAGGGCTAAAAACACATGACTGCCACATTCTGCTGCAAAGAATCTTACTAGCTGCCATAAGAGGCTTTTTGGACAAGGATATCTATGAAGCAATAGCGGAGTTAGGAAAGTTTTTCAGAGACTTGTGCAGCAGAACCCTAAACGAAGATGTTTTAGTTCAAATGAAGAAAGATATCCCTATAATTTTGGTGAAGCTTGAGAAAATTTCCCCCCTAGCTTTCTTTGATGTGATGATGCACCTAGCTGTACATTTACCTGATGAGGCATTGCTCCGAGGTCCTGTGCAATATGGGTGGATGTACCCAATTGAGAGGCGGTTGTATACCTTAAAGCGCTATGTGAGGAATAGGGCACGACCAGAAGGTTCAATTGCCGAGGCATATATAGCTGAGGAATGCCTGACATTTTGCTCCAAATTCATGGAAGGTGTTGAAACCAGGTTTAATCGGGGTCCCAGAAATATAGGTTTTTCTGATGAAGAGGCCTATGATGTTGATGTTTTTGGCCATGGAGTTCATTTTAATTCTGCACCTGACATGAAGTATGATGTAAATAGCTTTGATCAAATGGTGTGGTATGTGCTTAACAACTGTAGTCAAGTTGACAAATATGTGGAGTAAGTTACAACTGTTGACCTTACTTTGCAGAATTTTAGAAATATGTGGAGTAAGCTAATTTTTGTTTATTTTTGGCTTTGCAGGATATTCAGAGATGAATTGGAGAAAACAGGAGTGCCTAACATTGAAAGAACGCTTCAACGTGGATTTCAGAATTGGTTCAAGAACCATGTCAGTTTAATTTCCATCTCTTGCTAGTTTTTTAGATGCCATATTCCAGATTTGCTTCTAATATATTTGCTGCATGTGACAGATTTTTATGTTGCGAAATACCGGCGAAGAACAGATAGATGATGACCTCTTTTCCTTAGCATGTGGTCCTGATATCAGAGTCAAGAAATATAAGTCATGCATAGTGAATGGTGTGAGGTGGCACACTGCTGATCGTGACGAGAACAAGAAAACACAGAACAGTGGAGTCATGGTACAAGGATCACATAAGGGTGAGATGATTGATTTTTTTGGAACTTTGAAAGAGATCATTCAGTTAGACTATAGCGGTGAGGAGAAGTCAGTAGTTCTATTTAAATGTGATTGGTATAAACTGGATGGGAAGAATACTGGACTTCAATATGATGAATTTTTTAAAAGCATCAATGTTGGTAGTATGTGGTGTAAGGATGATTCTTTAATCTTGGCCACTCAGGCTAGGAAGATTTTCTATTTGCCAGATACTAAGTTGGGTGACAAGTGGCAAGTTGTGCAGACATTTGATCATAGGCATCTTTACAATGTAAGTGAAAGTGATTCTCCACACTATAATGCTCCTACATATCAAGAAGATGAGTGCTTTGAAGATGATGATGGTGGACGACAGGCAGTTTCAGACAATACCATTGAGGAGCCTTTAAATAGAGACGACGAACCAGCCCTTGTGTTTGAAGCTTCAGAAATTGCCCAACTGGTGAAAGAAAGTACCAAAGATGTGCATGAGAGTGATGGTGAAGATGAGGACGACGAAGAAGATGACACACTGCTGGATATTGCAGCGATGATGAAGGAGGTGCTGCAATGGAGGTTGACAGTGATGATGAGTAGTTATTTGTTCCATTTAGCAATTATCTTTGTATGAATAATTTTTATGCACAAGACTTGTTGTGGAATGTATTTGTATGGATTTCAGACTCATTTGGTTCAATACATAATTTTAGACTCTTTGTACAATAGGAATCAAATTTCAGCAGATTTCAACAGCAAGTATCAGCAGATTTGAACAGCAAGTATCAACAGATTTCAACAGCAAATTGCATCATCTGAGACAGAAAAATTTCAGACACAAAATTCCATTCACCATCTGAACCATAACATTCCATTCACCATCTGAACCATAACATTCCAGCAAATTCATACAGACACTGAACCACTTAACTTTAGTACTTGATTCAAAAGATGTAGTTCACATCGCTACTGGACTCTGAACCATCCACTACCCCTATTTACAGACACAGACACCACAAGACCTGCAATACATGCGAGCTGGTAACAAAAAAAACATCCACACTGATGCTTCAGC
The DNA here is from genome assembly GCA_036936925.1 of Cenchrus fungigraminus. Taxonomy (NCBI): domain Eukaryota; kingdom Viridiplantae; phylum Streptophyta; class Magnoliopsida; order Poales; family Poaceae; genus Cenchrus; species Cenchrus fungigraminus. Next base: position 59,339,717 of record CM072781.1, on the reverse strand, counting down.
TTCTAGCATGATGCTTCAACTACCTACTTCCATCTGTTGGCCCTGAGAGGCACTACTTGTTATTTCTCGCCTTCTCGGCTGCAGCAATGAGTGCTACATGAAGTCTTCCATTCCTGGCCTTTTCCCTCTTGAGCTAACCCTCAAGCCACTTCACATCATCTTGTGATGCTGCCACCTCCTCCTGCAAGTCCCAGAAGGACATCTGTTGGCCAATGAGCAATTTAGGGAGTTAGTTTCTGAAACTGTGACGATTTTCAAAGTTTGAAGCTGATTACTGAAGGTTTATGAAAATGGATGGAGAATTGTGGTCACATGTAATCTAGACATTATTTGGAGCATGTATGGTTCAGTTGTTGGTCATAAATGAGAAAATCTGGACAATTGTTTAATGTTTAATGTAATCTAGATTACTGCATCATCTTTCTATAATACTTCTCCAGGAAAAGTTCTCCTACTGTCATCTAAAAATAGGAACTAAATGTTAATTTGGGGGCAGATCTTGTAGTTTCTTCTCCTAAGAAACCATTTATTACAGATCTCAACACAAAGTACTCCTTTAACTGAACCTTGATACGATGCAATTTCGACATTCAAATCAGATCAAGTCATTCCTGTACTAGAAGAGCAACTTACACGCTAAGGCTAAGCTCTCTCATCTGTTCAACAACCAAAACTTAGCTAAAAATGTTTTCCCCCAACACAATGCTATTGATACATACATTTGCAGGCTGCATCCCTTGTTCAATTTTCGGCAGCTATATACTACAGCAGATATGTACATTTAGACAAGCTCTAACTAGGGACAATCTTATACTACAGCAGATGCAGATATGTATGAGCAATGAAAAATCAAAAGAGGCTACTTCACCTGCTTCTCCTTCCCCTTCAGCCCCGTCACCTTCCCTGTCACTGTCTCCTTCCCCTTCTTCTGCTTGACTGGGCTCACCATTGCCTCCTCACTGCTAGACTCATCACTGCTGGACTCCTCACTGCTAGAGTTCATCAATGTGATGATTGTCTCCTTGTCCTTCTTTTTGCAGGAGATCTCAAGACCATTGCAGAGCTTCTTCTTAGCCTTGACACCGTAGCCGGAGTGGATCTGAAGCGTGCGCGTACTGAGCTTCTCGGTGGTGGAGCGAAGGTCCCGACGACTGCTGGCTCTCAGGGCGCGCTCCGCCGCGGAGCGATCCCGGGCTGCGCTAGCCTCAGCCGCGCGGTCGGCGACGGAGGGGATCCCCCAGGTCGCACTGGCCTCAGCCGCACGGTCGGCAGCGGAGCGGATCCCCCGGCGAGCGCTGCCCTCAGCCGCGACCTCGGCGGCGGAGCGGATCCCCCGGCGCGCGCTGCCCTGAGCCGCGACCTCGGCGGCGCCGACAGAGCAGAACCTCCCCCTGGCATCTCGGTCCTGCCACTGAGCCTGCTCTGAGCGCTTCTGGCTATTCTCCTCCGACCGCATCGAGGGAGGGAGCGGCGGGTTGGGGGTGCGGTGGAGGAAGTGACGGTGGGGTGCGGTGGAGGGAGTGACGGCGGGGTGCGGCGGATTCGACGAAGGAAAGACGAAGGGACTTGGGTGCGGCGGAGTGGACTTTGTTTTGTAGAGTACCTTAACACATGAGATAAGAAGAAGAATAGCAGTGTTGTCAACGAATTCACTTGAGTAGCGCAGTGGTTTGTCTAAATGGGCCGTAATCTGGAGATCCTGGGTTCGAGTCCCAGGCGTCTCACAATTTTTTTTGCCTTTTTTTTCTTTTTTTTTGCACACTATACTATGTCCCACAAATAGTATATGGTTAAATTATCTTATATACATAAATATATTTTTATAATTTAATATACTGCACATAAGTTATATTGTAGAAATTTCACTAATTTTCTAATCCATTTACTATTTTTACCTGATTAAATGAATTTCTGCACATTTAATGAAAGTAATTGCAATTTGAACTACATGTCTCTCAAATAATACCTAAAAAATTCCTAAAAAATAGTTCCTCATAATATCTATTCATTTAGAGCTCATATTCTGAAAATATATTGAAATTTCAAATGTTTGGTAGGGATAATTTGAACTTCTACTTCCATCCTTATTAAAAAATAATGGTAATAATATCTAAATCTTCTCCAAAAAATCGGTAAATTGGAACATAATCATTGTAGAGGTGTGGAAGGTTGACAAAAAAGTTTCATAACATTTCGACAAATTTGACTATACTTTGTTCACAAAATAGATAGGTCTTGCACATTGATCTATAAAACTCAACTCAAAGTTCAAGATTTGAACACCTCGTGACATGTTCAAGCTCATATGCACTTCAAATTTTAACACCACCTCATGTTGACCGTAGAAATAGAAATTATCAACTTACATTAGCAATTGGTATGGAAAAACATGTTTTTTATTCTCTATTTAGTCAGAAGAAAACATATCATATGAAACAAATTAATAAATGGCAATTAACATACATAAAAATAGTACCAAGTTAAAGAGGGGAATTTTAGAAAAAATAAGAAAAAAATGAGTAATTTGGAGCTCTTGTGGGGGAGAAATACAAATTACAACTTTTAATTATGAATCAAAAAGAGAAAAAAAGAAACATTCATGTGTAGTCTCATGAACATGTAGCATGCGGCATGCAGCTATATGTCCCTGTCACCGACGTGTGGACCCCACTCACACCACTCACTCCACTCACTGCAACGTGTGTGACACACATATCACCGACGCGTGGAGCCCACTTAGGCGGACCCCATTCGTCATACTCTAAAGCCTCTCCTAGCCATCGGCGGCAGGCGAAACTGCGACCCACCACTTGAAATCCTCTCCTACATGGAAATGACTTTAATACCCATACAATTCACCAAAGTGTACACACAGCCTCTGGGTATTTTGGTAATTTCGCATACCAAGGCAAATATCCCGGTCGCATCTCAATTCGTTGCCTCAGCCTGGCATTCCCCTCCCCCACCACCGCCCCAAACCCTAAGCCTCCTCCCCCAGCCGCCGGGGCCGACGCCACATCAAGGGCATCTCCGCCGACGGCCACCCGCCTCCACATCCCCGCCTTCAATGGCATCTCCGCTGCCTCCACATCCCCGTCGAAGGCCCTCGAGCGCTTCTCAGCCGACGACCCCCGAAATCTCCACCACCACAGCGTCGCCGAATCAAGGGTCTCTTCTCTACCACTTCGTCGCTTTAGGGCCGACACCTGCACCAGCACCAGTTCAGGAAGCCCGCCGGCGACCTCCACCGTCGCAACTTCAGGAAGCCGAAGAAAGCACCAAGCTGCCTCCACCGTCGGAACTTCAGCAAGGCCAAGAAAGGAGCAAGCGGCCTACACCGTTGCAGCATCAGAAAGCACAGGAAAGGACGAAGGAGAAACCGCAGAAGGGTCGAGAATTTCAGATGCCAGGTTCATGTTAGTGTACTCAAGGGGACGTGTGATTGATTTTGCTTGCCATAGATTGATGATTGATTTTGCTTGCCATAGATTGATGAGCGATTTTGATTGCCATAGATTGATGACTGATTTTTATTACCATTGCCTGATGAGTGATTTTGGTTGGCAGCCCTGTATCTTTTTTTCACTAAATTGTCGTTCGGGAACAGTAGCCACTCCCAATTTATCTATCGTTGGCTATGAACTGCTAGACCATAGCTATGAACTGATATAAGAGGCTTTGTGATTATTGTGTGCTAGCTGTTGTGGCATCTATGGAGAAGTGATCTTTAGTTTACTACATGAGTCTGCGTTGATGCTCCCGTGTTTCGCTGCACTGCACATCATGTTCTTTTCAGTAATCTTTTGATGCTCCGTGTTTCGCTGCTCTGCACATCATGTGTGTTGATGCTCTAGGAGTATTTCCAGGAAGTTTGGGGCTTGGAGTTTCTTGGTTCTCTAGCAGGGGCGGAGCCAGCCTCTAGAGCCAACGATGTCAGCTCTACTAACACTGATGCTATCTACTTTAGATTATCAGTGCATAAGAGTGAATTTTTACTGATTTACTAAAAATCATTGATGTCAGCTCACATCGGTAAAGAGCCCTTGCTCTGCCACTGAAGCACACTACCTTGTCCTGTGCTGTGACTAGAGACAATGCACCGATATGTCTCTGAAAACAAGCATAGTAGCTGTGACTAGGAACTTGGGCACCTTCTCTATTACATTTGTTCTGAACCTGTATGCTGCATGCTAATTAGCTCCTTTCCTAGATATGCTATTTAAGTAAAACAAATAACTTATTAGCTCCTTCATGCTTACTTTGCCATGCATATTTGTATAGAAAATGTGAATGGCTGTAGTAGCATATTTGCCATGCTACTACAGATATGTGAATGGGTACTTCATGCTTACTTTGCCATGCATATTTGTATACAATTCTGAACCTGTATCCTTCATAACTTATTAGCTTGCTGCTCTATCTTGCCTTGGTTATCATGATTATATGACCCCTGCTTATGTGTGATGTATATCAATTTTGTTTGCTCCAACTTTGAGCTAATAAGTATTTAAGGTCACATGTCACTGAATTTAGTAGCTCTTATTCACTTTCCATGCTGTATGTTTCAATTAAATGTTCATTTGCTTCACATCAATTCTATACATGGTCTGTTAGGTCCTCAGCATAGGTCTGTTTGCATAGAGAACTAATGCTGCATTTTTTTGCTTTTATCAGAGACCATCCAGTGGAAGCTTATGTACAGCAGCGATATATGACATGTATGCAGAACAGTAAAAGGCTTAAGGATCTTGGAATTACTGTACAAAGCATCTATCCAACCACTAGTGGCAGCACCAAGAATAAGCCACATCATAAAAGTAATGAAGACTCTGGATCTGAGTATGATCCTTCCCATGATGATCCTATTGAAGAGGATTTCATTGGTGATGACCATGCTAAGGTGCTTATTCTGCAATCTTTTAATTTGTTGTTTGCTTCAAGGTTAAATATTATTTCTATCCATGGCTTCATTGTCGCAGGGATCCAAGGAGAAGACTTGCAAAGGAAGAAACACACAAAGTTCAGCGGTGAAATTTCAGTCTCGTAAGAGGGTTTTTGCACATGCACCAACTGATAGAGCAACAAGGTCCAAGAACAGTGTTGCTCAGCCTGATGCAATTCTGACACCATCCAGTGATAATGTTGGGACTCAAGCTGCTGTGGAAGGCTAGTTTTACAAAACCATGTTTCTTATTATTAATCTTTCTTTGACTATATGATGACTGCACGCTGACTTGTTTACATTTTTTAGATTTTGGGATTCAACAACTTGATGAAAACAGCCACACAACCAATGGAGGTGATGCCATGGGTGATGGACCTGCTGGCCACATCCAGATGACCACCCAAGGTGAGAATTTTTTTCATTTGTTTGCCATATTGTTTCTTATTGCCTCTTATTGTTTGGTGAATGCATTCTTTTGGTTCAATACATGATTTCAGACTACTTGTTGTTCTTTTGGTTCAATACATGATTTCTTGGCTTGTCTTTGTATGGATATTTTTTGTCAGATATGCTGCTGCTAAGTTCTATTTATCAGACATTGTAGGGCTGGTTTGTCAGCAGTTGTAAATGCATATTTTTAAGAACCAAATGTACAGCTAGGTACCACAAGGGCTACTATGCTGATATGCACAATCACAGGCTGCTGAAATGAAATACACATGCTGATATGCTGCTGCTGAATTAGCATAGCTTGATTTCAGGATAGCATCATTTGTTTGCCATATTGTTTATTGCCTCGTTTGTTTGGTGAATGCATTCTTATTGCGTGCAATTTTTAGATGGTTCTACCCAGGATGATGACAACATGGGTGATGGACCTGGTTGCATTACTCGTCCTCGTGGCCACAACAAGCTGACCACTAAAGGTGAGAGTTTGTTTGCTTGATGAATGCAACTCGTTTCTTTGATTTAATCGTCAGCTTGCATCAATTTTTCCTTAAGTTTATTGATTGCAACTTCAATGTGCTTTTAGATTTAGGAAAGGAGCGAAGGGAAAGAGGAATTAACATGGGACATGGTCTTCAAAGGTTGACTAGAGCTCGGCATTCCAAAATGCCAGTGGTGATAACTGACGGGAACATAAGGCCTGTGGTGCCTCTGGTTGCTGCAAAGTATGCAACAGAGTGCAACATTGCAGTGAGGAACCATATTCCTATCCTCACGCACTGGAAGGAGTACGAGAAACAACCAACAATAGTGGAGCAATTTCTTGCAATACTTTCTGTAAGTACCTATCCTCTTCCTAGCCTTTTATCATGTGCAATCTTTTAGTAGCCTCTTATCTAGTTGTTTTCACTTGATTGTGTGCAACTTTAGTTAATATGTGGCTTGTTTGAACAGTTCCAACCAGCTTATCATTTTCACCTCTTATCATGTGCTTTCTGTTACTAGCCTCTTATCATGTGGAATCTGTTAGTAGCCTCTTATCTAGTTGTTTTCACTTGATTGTGTGCAACTTTAGTCAATATGTGGCTTGTTTGAACAGTTCCAACCAGCATATCATTTTCACATATATGACCTTCTTACACTTGTTTTTCCATCTCAATAGGCAAAATTTGACATTAACACAAGTGATCCAATAGTTAAAAATGCTTGTAAGGAGATGATGAAGTCTGCAGTTCGGCAACAGAGATACAAGCTGAAGCATGACTTCTTTGATCCTTTTCCTCTACACTTGGTTAGGAAAACTTCTCCTATCAAATCAACTAGTAATGAATAGTGGATGAGCCTTGTGGAATCATGGAAAACTCCCAAGAAGATGGTAATTTTCCTAAAAACCAAACTACTTTGCCTTGTACATGCTAATTTTGCAAGCGACTTACATGTATTTTGAATTTGTGATTCATGTAGAAGGCATGCCAATCAGCTAAAGAAAACCGAGGAAATGTCAAGTTCCATCAAACCACTGGTTCTTGTAGTTACGCTGTTACTGTAGAAAATCTGGTAAGATTGCATATCCTGCATGCTGTTTTCAGATTGTATATCTTGTACTTCATGCTCAACCAAGATTGTATATCCACTTTGTTGAACTGCATGCTGTTTACTATAGAAAATCAGATTCTTGTACAAATATTAGTTTATGCTAAACTAATATAAATGTCTACTTTTTTCAGTTTTTTGATATAGTGCTCCATATAATGTTGTTTCAGGGAGATGAGTATAAGGATAAAGATGCTGATGCTTTTGAGTTGTTCAAACTATGCCACTACAGCAAGAAGAAGGAAGGATACTCGCCTGTTGTACAGTTGGCCATTGTAAGTCATCTTTCTAATGGTGCTCTTCATTACCTATGCTAATTTTGAACATGTCATGATCCTGAACCATGTTTGCTGCTGGTTTGCTTGATAGACTGATATGGAAAACCAGCCGAATACACCAATCGAAGGTGAACAACAACCCAAGTCTGCAACTCAAGTTGTATGTGATGTGCTGGATAAAAACACAAAGAACAGCAAGTTCCTTCCGAATGTGGGCATCAAGATTGTGCGGCAGCGTAGGCGTGCTTTGCATACAGCTGAAGATGAACTAGAAGTGGAGAAGAGGAAAAATGTTGAGCTCTTGTCGGTTGTTGACAGGCAGCAAGAGAAAATGGATGATCTTTCAAGTCAAGTGTTGGTGAGCCAGAAGAAGCAAGCTGAGATGGAGGCAAAACTGGATGCGTTGCTAAGTCAAAATCGAGGCAACTAAGCGGCAAGGTGGTATGTTAACTTAACTTTTGCAGGAACCATACCAATTGGTGTTTTGACCATCTATACTGACTTACTTGTGTGTTGATGGTGATGTTCTGGTAGATGCAGTATTGGTAGTTTTGATGTGTGTTTTGCCAAAGGTGGATGTATTGTTGCTGTTTCTGGTGATCTGGTGTTGTGATTTTGATGTCATGCTACACATAAACATGATTCATGGATGTATTTTGGCCAAAATTGATTTTGATGTCATGCTACACATAAACATGATTCTGGTGATCTGGTGTTTCTATGATTTTGTAGCTGTTTTGAAATCTGTTGGGCTGAAATCTATTTGGGCTGTCACTGATTTATTTGGCATGGGCTATAATGTTGTATGGGTTGTAATGTTGTATGGGCTGAAATGTATATGGGCTGTTACTGATTTAATGGGGTTGGGCTCTAATGTTGTATGGGCTGAAATTTATATTTGTTCAAAATGCTGCCCAATTCAAGGCCCATTCTAAATTCGGCCTGTTTACAAAGGATGACGTCAGCAGCCACGTGGCTGACACGTGGCAGCCACGTGTCAACCACGTGTCGGCCACGTGGCAGCCACATCATCTGATGCGTGGAGGCCACATCATCTGACACGTCACTGCCACCTAACCGCCACGTGTCTGCCACGTCCTCATCTGCCACGTCATCTATTGACATGTCCTCATCCACGTCAGCTGACAACTCATCATTCATGTCATCTATGAGTGACTTGGCAACGCAATCCATGACGATCAATTTCGTCACAGTTTTTGGGCTTCGGGCCGGGTTCAATGGGTTTTACAGAGATCTATGATGACATGAGAACGTCATGGATTGCGTTAATCTATGACGAAAACGTAAGTTTGTCACGGCGATCAATCTATGACGCTCAATCCATGACAATCTGAAATTTCGTCATAGATGCCGTTTTATGACGAAATTTTGCTGATTCATGACGAAAATCGACCGTCATAGACCGCAACATTTCTTGTAGTGATAGCAGTTTCATCATGAAATGTTTTTATGCATGAATATGAAGATACTAGGGGGTTTGGTCTGTAGACACGAGAGGTGGTGAAGCTAGCACTACAGGACTCTCTCTATAGTGCTAGCTTTGTATGTGAATCGGCATGGTCTATCTCTTCATATGTGAATTACTATAGTTGGATTGAATTTCCTGCTGCTGTATTGCAGTGTGAAAGCTAGACACAGTGAATTGATGCAGCCCGCTGTATCACATGATTCGGATAGTGTCACTACTTTTGTTTATACTACTTTGTGAGTTGTACAGTGATGGACCGGCCGGACGGAGAGACAATGGTGACAGAGACAATAGACACAAATTAAATAATGCAACTATAGTTGAATATGCAGCTCAGCAATGTCACAAGTTGCTGACAGAACAAGTTGAAAGAAGTTTGCTAACAGAACAAGTTGATACATCCATACAGTAATGAAGCCCAGCAAGCAATAGTTAAATATTTCAAATATTTTCCTTATAAAATAAACTATAAAAGAAACTAACAACTTGTAACACAAGTTGCTGACAAAATAATAATTTCATCTCACTATTTGCTTTGCATCAGGGGTTCATCGACAAGCTCCTTTGTATGTTTCTTTGAGGGATTCGACGACGGGCAATGTGATGTAATATGTTCAGTGGATTCACAATAGCCACACAACTTCTAAATTGGTGGGATGAGATCCAAATCGGTCCTCAACCGTTTTGATCTTGGGCGCCCTTGCCTCTTGGTTATTGGCGGGTCACCAACAACCACAGCAGCACCCCATGAACATGTAGCAAATTTGCTAGTCAGAAAATGAAGCCAGAATAAATAGGTGGGGTTCCATCACCAAACCAAAAGTTCTAGGGTTTGAAATTGATGCAATCTAAAAGGAAGCTGATAATAAAAAAATTTAACTTGCATTCCTACCAACAACACCCTGGGCAAGGTTTGAAGCAACACCAGCACTCCTAGCAGGGTTTGAAGCAACACCAGCACTCTTAGCAGGCCTCAAAGCAATACCAACAACACCTCGGGCAGCAGATGCATTTCCTTCCATGCACTTCTTTTTTGCCCCGAGCCTCCAACTCCTGCAGGTGAATTAAGAATCGGCACTCTCCTCTTATTCATTGCTGCAAGTTCAGACTGTATTGCAGCCATATATTTTGTAATAATGTCGTATCCCTGGTCATCACCCACGAAAGTCTCACAATATTTGAAACGATGTTACACATCCTGTTGTAACACACAATGTACTGCCCCTGACTTATAAGCTGTTACGGCTGCAGCGACTCACCAACAACTTCAGTATTGTCTTCATCCACAACTTCAGCTGACCACCTAGGTAGGATGTACCGTTCAGGAACCTCGTGTACAGCAAGCGCGTCAAACACTTTCATTCATTATGTCGCAACATAGGATACCATCTTTCTGGAACTTACAACAAGTGCAGCTATTGTTGACGGTTCAATAACGCGCCAAGGTTCACTGCAAGCTTACGGATCATGTGGTACCTTTTTTCCTCGAGTATCACCCAAGATATCGAATCCGTGGAACATGTGCAACGCAAGATTCAATCTAATAACCGAGAAAACACTTTCATCTTGAAGAGGTTTCGAATGCATCTAATCTACTAAACACGAGAGGTAGCGAGAGAAAGCGTAGAGATAACCGATCTAGAGAGTCTAGATCATGCTTATGTTGTAGCTCCGAACAAGATAGATGAAGAAAACCAAGAAAATCTAATAAAAAGCATCTTTAAATCTTGACCTTCGGTCAAACCCCCTAAGTCGTCCTGCCGTACTCAGTGTCAACATCCTGTCATGATGTTCCCCTTTCTTCACAATCAAATCTTAGAGCACGCTCACAAGGAACGCGTTGAACTACTTGGTAGATCGGGCATGCACCTCTAGCCACCGCGGCTACAAGAAGATCCCATGCAATCTATCTCGAGAATAGATTGAGGAAGAAACACATCCAAGCAAGAACAAAAATCATAAAAGAAGGCACTTGATCGCTAGAAATCGGATTCATAAAGACTTCACCATGAATGTTTACATGAACAAGATCACCACCGGGATCCTACCTCGATCTTGATCCAAGCTCCGGAACTCCGACGTGGTCTTCCTTGCAAGGTTCCCACGCCAGCTAGGGTAACCCTAGACAACTAGCACGACCCTCCTCTCCGAGATGGTGTCCCCCTAGCTTCTCTGCTCCTCGGCGGCGAATGGCATGTGCTTCTCAAGGAGGGGGGGAGAGATGAACACACACTTTTAGATAGGTGGACATGTGCAAATGGCAAAGAGTGATCCCGAGGCACAAATGAAGTCCTTGTTATCGGATTGCACATGGTTGGAAAGATGAGTATGGGTCTTGATCTTGAATCCTCTTGAAAACTCAAAGGCACTAAATATAGCTAGAGAACCGGGGAGCTTTATTATATATATTCTTTTCTTTCTTTCTTTTTCTCATCATACTTTTTCTTCTTTTTTATTACTCCCATTGAACTCTAGACTACACTAGCACTTCCTTGGCAACCCCCCCTGCTTAGACATTTGCTTGTCCTCGGGCGAAGAGGTGATAAATATGCCAAGGTAGATATCGACATTCTCATATTTTCTTGGAGAGATACTCGAAATCTTCTAGGGATCCTTTTTGAGGTCTCCCAAAGTCTTGCTCACTTGACAGCACCTTCCTTGTAATCTTTCTCGAAATATTCATCCATACTCATAATTTTGGGTTGTGGTCAAGGAGGTGAACACAAAAAGATGTTTTTGGGTTTTGTGGGTGGATATCCGGCGAGGTTTGCGAAATTCCCAATGTGGAAAATCACAATACACAGATAGAAGAGGCTAGCATAAAGATAGATACGCAACAACAGAATGACCAGCTTCTTAGTCTCGGACCAGAGAAATCATGCCTTGAATTAATGCACCCAAAAATAAACCTTGTATATACTAATGTTTTGCACTCAAATAAATGTAAAGCTTTGGATAGGTAGAGCAAAATGCAAGCGGTACTCATGACAAGGTTAGCATAACTTTTAAGAACAAAAATGGATTTTTGATTCATTCAAAAATGAGAGCAACGAAAAAGAACTATGGGACTTAAGTTATCAAAACCTTCACACAAGATTAAGCTAGCATTTAAGTTAAATTTCAGATTCGTATTAAGGAGAGCACTATCTTAATCATGCATAAATCAAGCATAGGATCGAGCAAAGCGGCAACGATCATCACATATCAACATGGTACAATTTTCCATCCATTTAAAATCATAAAAATGATAGTGAAACTTATTCAAGGTGATGGAAAACAAAACTACTACTACCACACACATGCTGAAAATAAATAAAACAAGAAAATACTACGCATACAAAAATGCACGCAAGCTGAAAAATAAAGAAAAGGAAAAGGAAAAATCAAACCACACTTAAAAAGCATCATCCCTTCCTTCTTTCTTCATTCCTCCTCCGATGGCTCATCCTCCGTCGGTTGACTCTCGTTTGCTCATAATATGTTTGCATGGCTCCTCCATGAAATTGATCCGGTGGCACAATTTGAAGGCGTCCGAGTTGATGGGCGATCCCCGCCGTTCATTCTTGCCATTGGTTGACATGTGTTCTGATCCTCTCGGCGTCTTGCATATTTCTTTGCATATACGACCCAATGATGGCTGCACTTTGTTGGGGTTAAGGCATGCTTGCATAAGGTGCCACGAATGCTTCATTTGGCACCACAAAGGTCGGTGGATAATATGTTGGAGGAGGTGGCGGCATCGCTGCACCACTTCCCCATGCTTGCATTGGCACACTTCCGTAGTAGGGTGGCGGCATAGGGATCCCCCCGTATGGTTGATGATATTCAGCCCCTCCTTGATCTTGGGCTGCGGAAGATGATCCCTCTTCTACAATTCTTCCTCTTTTGTTCTTCTTGGCTGGCACAAGAAGTCCTTCTAACCAATTTTTTCTCCCTTCAATAAATAATTTCAGCCTCGTATTTGGGAGAGGAACATTAACTTTGGCCACCTTGTAACCTCTCTTCTCATCTCCACTTATATATTTTCCTTGTTTCATATAGTCAATTCCTAAAGAATTCCCGGCAAGGAGGAATTTTGGGTTTCTTGAAATTCCCGACTTAAAAGAAATTGCTATTATAGAAAGATAGCATCCCAAACCAATATCTCCGGTTCCCGAAATCGCTTCACAACACCACCAATTGATCATGATATATGAAGGATCAATAGCTTGCCTAACAATCATTGCCGAATAAAGCCAATTTAGTTCCATGTCGGTGATCTTGGACTCTCTCTTCCCAATATCCTTTTGCTCATCCAAGATTGAAATATCCGGATGACAGGATTCCAAATGCTATTTCTTTGCCGGTTGTCTTCTCCCGAAATCATACCCCAAAATCCTTCCAATACATTTTCATTAACATCCACTTGCTCCGGGGCCTCCTTCTTGAATCCGAGCAATTATCTAATATGCTCATAAGGAACTAGTCGCTCATCATCCTTGAGTCGAAATGAGAGGGATGGCGCCCCGTCATTAATGACTGGCGCCATCGTCGTGAGAATTTCCAAGGCAAGCTCCAAATGAGTGCTCACCCCAACTCAATCGGAAAAATGTCCCCAACCAAGGTGACTCATCAATTGATAAATATCTGGATGAAATCCCAGCACTTGGAGAGCATTGTCGTCAAAGTCAACGTTGGGAAAAATCCTCTTCTCGAGGTGAACAAGCCTCTCCTCCTGCTCCTCCGTCATCATGATAAATCCATACTTGGAACGCCTCGGAGTGTATGGTGGTGGAGCGGATGAACGAGTTGAGCGATGAGGTTGGACGGGTGGCTCCTCCGTGCGCCCTTGCGGTTCGGTGTACCGCATGGACGAGCTTCGCGTGTCCCTTCTACCACTAAGGAGCATGGTGTCTCTCCTTGATGGTGCCACGTCCTCCATGCTTCGCGGCGAATCGGAGATAAAGTGCCTCCGCGAAGAGCTTATTGATAGCAGCTTCGACGATGATGATTGTGTCTTCTTCCCAAAGGCCTTGTTGAAAGCCTTCCTCATTTTTCCTTGCTGCACAAAGTCACAAACAAACTCTCCCGGGGGTTTCTTGTCGGTAGAAATATGCACAAAAGAAGTATATGGAAGGGCAATAATTGTGACGAATTTTTCTGAATTTTTGGACTTAGGATTGGAGGACGAATTTTTCGAAGGTGTTTCAGGAGGTTCTGGACTGGGAACTCAGGAACAAGAACTAGCAACAGGATGAGTGACTTACCTGAGGAAGACGAACACTGGGGGGCAAATAAATAGGCCAGGCCGGCCGGCCTGGGCCAACTGGCCTAGGGCCACTGTCCTCTGCTTTGGCTCCTGTTTTCTCCCACTTGTTGTTGGATGCATCATTGTTCTGTGTACTTGTGCTCCACACCGTTCACCATCCAAATTCTCCCAGCCACTTCTTTTGCTTGCATGATGAAGTCCTCTATCTTGATCATTTGCTTTGTGTCACTTCCATGCTTCCTTGCCTCCCATGCTTTCACTCATATCCTGCAAAACAAAACATTGCTGCCTCCCATGCTTGTCCTTTGCATGTGCTCAAGATGCCTTAATGACGAAGCCTTCTCGTGATGCATCATGGAGAACTAGTAGTTCAATTAAGCTCAAAACCTCCCCTTGATCATGTTTAGATGCTAAACACTCCTCTAATTTTGAAAATTAAAAATTAACTCAGAGATATCAATGAGTTCAAATGTATTTTAGAGGAGTTTTTAGGCATCAAAAACATTTGTAAGTCGAAATTTTCTGACTATATTGATTTTGGTTACACCGGGATCACTTGCTTTCATTTATTGATAGCAAGCTCCTCCGGCTTGACCGTGGGGGTATGGGTTTAGGTTCTAATTTTTCCAAACATGAGAGAGATGTTTTGAATAAACAAAAATAAATGGGGCTAGGAAAAATCCTAACTCTAGAGAAACCAGTGGATATCAAGTTGAATGAAATCAAAAATCAAATTTCCTAGGTTCGCGCGAGTCCTACCATGCGTCAAAGATTAAAAATCATTAAGGAACAACACGGGGCTCTACTCGCGTGTTTTTAACATGTAAAAGAAACCAACCTTATCATCATGAAGAGGATGAAAGGTTTGGGTAGGTTCTAAATTTTTGGTATTAGTTTCTCGATAAGAGGCAAATAAATCATAGGATGGCTCATGTCATTGGTTTATGATCTAATAAAATCCAAATGAAACATCCGAGCAAATTAAATGTCTCAAAAATAAGTTCAACCACTTAAGAGTTTATACCAAGTCTTGCACAGCAAATTCTATGACCAACTTACTTAAAATCGGAAATATTCCGGGTTGCCCTCTCGGCAACTTTATTCTTGATCGGGTTATCCTCCTGGTAGCTTATTCTTGACTCGACGAATGGGTTGCCTCCCGCCTAGCGCTTCGTTTATAGTCCATGGCTAGACTTCTTCTCTTCTTCACTTCGGATCAACGCTCTTTGCGAGCGTTGCAATCTTGGGTACCCACTTTCGCACCATCTTAGGCGCGGGCTTATTCTCCGGCTTAGTCATCTTTTTGTCTTCGCAAGTGGATTTTGTTCTTTGGTCTTAACGGATGCAACAACTTTTTTGATCACCTTCGCTTCCTTCTTCTTGGGCTCTTCTTTCTTCGGCTATTCCTTGCTAAAGTGATGATGAGGTGGAACATATTTAATATTGATCATGTTGCATACCTCGAAACGTGGACGAAACTTGAATATGCTCCTTGTGCCATTGACGTCGAACTTGATCTCTCCTTTGCCAACATCTATCTTTGCTCCGATGGTCTTAAGGAAAGGCCTCCCTAGGATGAGAGGTGGCTTCTCCCATTCTCCCATCTCGAGCACCACAAAATCAACGGGGATGAAGTGACCTCCAACTTTTACGAGCACATCTTCGGCGATTCCCACGGGTTAGTGAATAGAGTTGTCGCCCAACTCTAAGCACATACCCATAGCTTCTGGAACACATCTCTTGGCATGACGCTCACACTTGCTCCAAGGTCACATAATGCCTTCTCGAACGTGAATGAGCCAATAGAACATGGGATGGTCGGACATCCGGGGTCTCTTTGCTTCTCGGGCCCTTGATTTGCAATGGCGGCACTACATTGTTCGGACATATTGACGTGATCCGCCCCGAGTGTTGCCATTTCATACTTGTTCGCAAGTATGTCTTTGAAGTAGCGAGAGTATATAGGAACTTGGAGAGCGTCCGATAGCGGTATGTTGATGCTCAACCTGCGCACTACTTCCACAAACTTTTCAAAATGACTATCAACTTTACCTCGAAAGTAGCGTGTCTTAAGTGTAGGCATCTTCGTGTCATCACTTGGCATCTCAAATTCTGGCTCTTCGGTAGCAATCTCTGGAATAGTAGTCACCTTCTCCTTAGTGTGATCCTCCACCTCGACGGTTGGCTTAGGCTTCCTTGCTCCGGCTGAAAATTCGGGATCCTCCTACTCCTTTCCCGAGCGACTTTGAATAGCCTTTGCCATCTTGGGACCTTGGGGCTGCCCCGGCAATCTTCCTTCATTACTGATTAGGTGCCTGGCAAGTTGTCCCACTTGCATCTCCAACATCTTCATCATGTTGAGCACTTGATGGTTGGAGCTCCCGACCTCCGTCACCTTGCCATCGATGTTCTCCAATATTTTGTCCATAGCCTTGAACTTAGTG
The DNA here is from genome assembly GCA_036936925.1 of Cenchrus fungigraminus. Classification (NCBI taxonomy): domain Eukaryota; kingdom Viridiplantae; phylum Streptophyta; class Magnoliopsida; order Poales; family Poaceae; genus Cenchrus; species Cenchrus fungigraminus. The sequence goes on along the minus strand of CM072781.1, from coordinate 59,323,273 downwards.
ATCGTGTCCTTGTTGATCTTAGCTTGCTCGTCCATGAAATCCTTCAATTGTATATGAAGAGGAACCGTATTTTGAATGGATGAACTTGCATTAAATTGAGGTCTACCTTACCCGTAGCGGAACTTTGGCAAATCTCCTTTCCTTATGTAGTCGAGCACCTTTGCTTCCTCCGGACAATCTTTTTGGACATGACCGTACTCCTCACACTCTTCACATGTGGATCTTGCTTTGGCGGCCTTTAGGTCTTGGGTTGCTTTCTTTTCTAGCTCCATCTTTTCCAACCTCCTCATGAGTGAGTCAACCTTTCATTCTAGAAGTTCCTCCTTTTCAACCTGCAAAACACCTTTAACATTGCCCATGGGTTGAACCAGAAGTAAGCGTCCGGATGACGCCCATGTATCATTATCCGCAACCTTCTTGAAAAGAGTGAATGCTTCAGTCGGAGTAAGCTCGATGATGGATCCTCCTGCCGATGTGTCAATTATAGTCCTCGATGCTAAATTGAGCCCTTGATACAACTTTTGAATGAGGTCTTCCTTCGGCAACTTGTGATGTGGCACAGCTCGGGTGTAATCATTGAAACGCTCGAAAGCTTTCGCGATAGTCTCCGTTGGATATTGAGCAAATGTAGCAATCTTGTTACGCAAGCTTTGAGTCTTACCCAGCGAATAATACTCCTTCATGAAAGCTCTCATCAATGCTTCCCAATTTTGCACCGTCTCCACTGGTAAAGTGTAGAACCATTGCAAGGCTTTTCCAAGTAGCGAGAACGGAAAAAGCCTCGCCCTCAATTGATTTTGATCCAGCCCTTCCATTGTGAATGTTTGAGAAAGTTGAATGAATGCTTGAATGTGAAGGTTAGGATCCTCTTTACTGGTGAAAGGTGAATGTTGCACCATGCAGATGGTTGAAGTCTTGATCTCGAACGGTCTTCCGATGTCGGCTAGGTTGAGGATGGGTAGATCAACAACCTCTGGGATGCATAGCTCTCCAATCTTCCTCTCCGGTTGTGCCATTGGTGGTGGTTGAGGTTGATCTTCCTTCGGACTCGGAGGTGGTGATTCTTTCTTCGGACTTGGAGGTGGTTGTTGGCGTTTCTCAACATCACCACTAGTTGTACACCTAGAGGGAGCGTATAAGAACAACTGGGTATATCGCAAGCACACGGAAATACCGTTGTAGCACTTCCCCAAGGAAGGAGAGTATTCCAAGGGTATCAAATCCAAGGAACAATGTGCACTCTCTCCTACTCTAGTATAGATGATCCAAGGACACAACACTAATTGATAGGATAGGTAGAAAGGATCTGCCTCGACCGAGCGCAGAGTCTAGTTACGGTCTCTCAGGTATAGCACTCACTTCGGGCACCAAGCACAAGGCCTATGTGCTGGCGACGAGCCCAACTCGGCACGCGACGTAGAGGGTTGACAAAGGGTCCAACAGGCTGTCACCACTGCGGGCTACCTCTACGCTATGATCGTACGTGGTCTTCGAAGGGTAGCTTATGGTCTAGACACCTCATCTACACCACTTACTATTCCTACGAATCCGTGCGGGAGATACTGGCACTAGCTCAAGGTATGCTCTATCACTCATGTAAGATCACGAATGCACTTTGATCTAACTAGAGACATGCAGGAGCTTCACTTTACTCTAATAGACAAGCTGGCAAACTAGATGCAAACTTATGATCTAAGTCTACTGGATCGAAAGGGTTGTGTTCGAAGAACACAAGCCTCTAAACCAAGAACAAACGAAGAACACAAGAACAAAGCAACTAAGCATGCATACGACTTTAGTCTAAATAGGAAATATCGAAATACTCACTTTAGTCTAGTTGAAGAACAAAGGCACCGCTGAGGATCATTCTTGAGGAAGATGTCATGAATCATGACATGGCCTCAAGCCTCCCACCTCACTTCCTAGCACTAATCTTATACAATGAGCTCTCCTCTCCTAAAGAGAGAGGCTTCAAGCCAAAATGAAGAGGAGGAGGAGAAGTGTGTGTTCCAAAAGTGAGCCCCTCCCTTCCTATTTATAGAGGAGGGAGAGGCTTGCTTCGGGGCTCCAAGTGCTCCTAAACGCCCGGAACTGCAACCAGGGACCAATCAGGGGCTGCCACGTGGAAGGCCGGGATCAGCCGAACCAAAGGTGGTTCGGCTGATCCACGGTTCGACCGAAGCCAGGGGGCCACGTGGCGCCCTGTGCTTCTTCGAGGTGGCTGACTGGTGGGCCCTGATGCTTGTCCTCCGTGCATGCCAAGTTTCCTGACGGTTTTGGGGGATAAGTGGGCCCTTGAATCCATGTGATGTCCATGTGGCGCTTCATGATTCGTCGGGCTTGCCTCTCTTGGATTGATGACGTCAGTGATGTAGGGGAATCCTAGGTGGCATCCCCTCATTGGCTGGTCTTGAAGTGCTTGGATCAAAGACTTGTGCTTTTACTCCTCTTTCTAGTGCTATTCACCTGTATTTGCATAATCACCAACACTTGTGGAAATGATTAATTTAAGCCCTATTCTAGTGTTGATGATCAATTTCCATGCCAAAAGGTACATGTTTGACGGGTAAGAAGTGAGTGAAAATCAGCCATCAATAAATACCCCCACACTCGACCTTTGCTCGTCCTGAGTGAAGGGAAGAACAAGATCAAAGTGAGACATGATATCCATAGGTGTGAAGTAAGCATAAGAGATATTCCAAACCATACCTTGCACTTGTGAACTCTGTGAAGTGTCTATCAGGCTATCTTGGGTAGTTGAAGAATGGAACGGTCATGAATCAAGTCACTCCTGCTTATCATGTTAAGTAACTTGGGGTTTTGCAATATTTTCAAAACAAACATTGCTTAGCTCCTCATTTGATTCTCTCAGATCGCTCAATGTGTATATGTCCTCACCAAGGCATTAGATTGCCTTTCTTTATCCTACTTCTAACGATGGCTGTATGTGGAGCTCAGGGTAGGATAAAGGATAAGGCATACTTGCATCACATATATTGCAAAGTCAAAAACTGGATCCACAGAGAAAATCAATTCCTACGATTAGATCAAGATGTGCACGTGTATGGATATGGTGAGTATGGTAAGGTGGATACAAGGCCCGGAATGGGTGCTAGATATTACCATACATATATGATGAAAGTTGGTAGATGGTAAGGTGGACACTAGCCCCGGAATGGACACTAGTTATTACCATCAAAATTATGGAACTCCTTTTTGCATGACCTCATATCTCCCCTATTTCTCCTTTACTTTGGACATGGGCTATTCTTTCTTTCCTCTTTTTTTTCATCATGCTTTTTTAGCATGTCTTTTCTCTCTTTTTTTTCATAGCCCATGTCTCTTTTTGAAGGATACTTTTGGAGGGAGAGATCACACCACATATGGAGCTTTTATTTTTATGAAATGGATAAATGATACAATGCTAACTTCCAGTGCAGAAGCATAGCAAGGGGAAATAGGTGGTGTGCACATGAATCTTGATCATGAGAGTAATGAAAAGAATTCTCACAAGGGTCATAGAATTTGACAAAGCTCAATGCAATAACAAGCAGCATATGAGTAGAAGGTTTTCAACTATGAACATCATATGGCTCTAGTAGGACAGTGGCATATCAAAGAGGAGCTTTGCAAAGGGTTTTCAAGATTTCAAATAAAATCCCCAAGCACTCATACATCCAGAGCGAAGATCATATCATCAAACCATATCACAAACGTCAAGTACTTAGATAAGCATGAGTTCCCTAATGATATTTGTTCACAAGCATAAAGATGATAAGTAAGGAATAAAATATATGCAAGCCAACCACAGGAATCATGTATGACATAGGAAAATTACCTCATGAGTTTGATATAAGAGATTGATTCCGAGATTCAAAACAAACTCAAAGGTACAGGGGAGCGAGATAGGGAAGTTGCGTACCTCGGGTCCTTCTTTTTATTCTGCAGGGTGGGGATTTCCCCCACACTGTCTTTTTCTAAGCAATGAAAATAAGCTTGAAGGGATAAAGAAAGTAAGGGAGAGAGAACTTACCTGGTGTTGGGCATGCTCTTACTTATCGTACCCATTCTTGATGAAGTTAAGCACTTCATATTCGATGTTGTCCGGCTCGAGGAAGATTTTCAATCGATGGCCATTCACCTTAAAACAGTTGCCTTCATCATTTTGCAGAGTGATAGCTCCATGAGGAGCTACCTCTACCACTGTGAATGGTCCTTCCCATTTGCTGCGCAATTTCCCTCTTCCGAACAGCTTGAATCGAGAGTTGAAAAGTAGCACTTTATCACCTGGTGCAAATTCTTTTTTCTTGATCTTATTATCGTGCCACCTCTTTGTTCTCTCTTTATAGATCTTTGCACTGTGATAGGCTTTTTCTCTCCATTCTTCCAATTCTGCTAACTACTTTTGCCTATTCCTTCCGGACTTCAGGAAATCCAAGTTGAACCTTTTGATTGCCCAATGAGCTTTATGCTCCACTTCCACTGGTAGATGGCACGTCTTTCCGTATACCAATTGATATGGGGACATTCCCAATGGAGTTTTGTAAGCTGTTCGATAGGCCCATAAGGCATCATCAAGATGCTTCTTCCAACCTCGGCCAGCCTCCTGCACTGTTTTCTGTAGAATATTCTTGATCTGCTTATTGGAGGTTTCTGCTTGGTCATTAGTTTGGGGGTGGTACGGAGTGGCAACGCTGTGTTGGATCCCTTGGTTCTTCAGGAATCATCTGAAATCAGTATCAGTAAAGTGGGACCCCCCATCACTGATTACCATTCTAGGAATACCGAAGCGAGGGAATATCACTTCCTTGAACATCTTTTTGGAGTGCTTGGCATCGGCCGACTTGCAAGCTATAGCTTCTACCCATTTTGACACATAGTCGACTGCCACTGAGATGTATTCAGCTCTATCAGACTTTGGAAATGGGCCCATGAAATTAATACCCCATACATCAAAAAGCTCCACTTGTAGATTATCAAGTAGGGGCATTGCATCTCTGGTAGTAATTCTTCCGTGCTTCTGGCAAGCTTTGCATTTCTGGATGAAATTTCTTGTGTCATCATACATAGTCGGCCAGAAGAACCCACTTTGCCATATCTTTGCATGTGTACGATATGTGCCATAGTGGCCACCATAAGATCCGGAATGGCAATTCTCAATGATTTGTATTCCTTCAGTACGCGGCACACATCTTCTCAACAACCCATCAGCGCAGACTTTATAGAGGTACGGATCATCCCATATGTGTCTTTTTGCTTCATGAACCAGTTTCTTCCTATCGGTTCCAGGGGGTATGTACCCGGCCACCAGATAATTTACAATGTTTGCATACCAGGGGTTACTATCGGTGACCTTTAGCAACATGTCGTCTCGTAGAGAGTCATTGATAGGTGCTTCCTGCAGGTTAGTAGTACGCATACGAGACAAATGATCTGCGACAGAATTTTCTACTCCTTTTTTATCTCTTATTTCTAAATCAAATTCTTGAAGGAGCAAAATCCATCTAATCAGGTGGGGTTTAGCATCTTTCTTAGTGAGCAGGTATTTAAGAGTAGCATGATTAGTGTAAACTATTACCTTAGCTCCCACCAAGTAAGATCTAAACTTATCTATAGCAAAGACGACAGCAAGGAGCTCTTTCTCAGTAGTAGCATAGTTCAACTGAGCTCCTGTCATGGTTTTGCTAGCGTAGGCTATAGCATGATGTTTCTTATCCTTAGTTTGGCTTAAGACGGCCCCTACAGCATAGTCACTAGCATCACACATGATCTCAAAAGGCAGCGTCCAGTCGGGAGGCTGGATGACTAGGGTAGAGATGAGCGCATTCTTGAGGGTAAGGAAAGATTCCATACATTCCTCTGTGAATTCAAAGGGCGCATCCTTGGCTAAGAGATTGGTAAAGGGTCTAGCTACCTGTGAGAAGTCCTTAATGAACCGTCGGTAAAACCCAGCATGGTCAAGGAAGCTACGAATGCCCTTGACATTTACAGGGGGAGGAAGCTTTTCTATTACCTCAATCTTGGCACGATCCACTTCTATCGCTCGTTCGGACACCAGGTGTCCTAACACGATGCCCTCTCGAACCATGAAATGGCATTTCTCCCAATTGAGCACTAAGTCCTTCTCATGACACCTTTGCAAGACCCTGTCTAAATTTCTAAGACACTCGTCGAAAGTTTTACCATAGACAGAGAAATCGTCCATGAAAACCTCCATGATTTGCTCAATCATGTCTGAGAAGATAGACATCATGCACCTTTGGAACGATGCAGGGGCATTGCACAACCCGAAAGACATTCTCCGATAAGCATAGGTTCCGTAAGGGCAGGTGAAGGTGGTCTTGTTTTGGTCATCAGGGTGGATAGGGATTTGATGGTAGCCAGAATACCCATCAAGGAAACAGAAGAAGGAGTGATTCGCCAACCGCTCGAGCATCTCATCGATGAACGGGAGCGGAAAGTGATCCTTCTTTGTAGCCTTGTTGAGCTTCCTATAATCTATGCACATCCTCCACCCTGTGGGAAGGTGTTGAGCAATCTGCTCGCCGAACTCATAAGGGGCTGTCGTCATACCTCCCTTCTTGGGTACGCATTGAACGGGGCTAACCCATTCACTATAGGGCACTGGATAGATGATCCCAGCATGAAGAAGTTTGAGAACTTCTTTCTTCATGACTTCTCTCATCACGTTGTTCAGCCTTCTCTGCGGCTCCCTTGTCGGTGGAATATCTGAATCTACAGGGATGCGATGGGTGCAGAGAGTCGGGCTTATCCCTTTTAGATCCTGAAGAGAGTAGCCGAACATCGATCGGTGTTTCTCTAGGACAGAGATGAGCCTTCTGGATTCCTCGTCAGAGAGATTATCGTTAATGATCACTGGGGACTCAGTGTCCCCATGGAGGAAAACATATCGAAGGCCGGCGGGCAGAGGCTTGAGTTCGATAGGAGGCTTAGGTGGAGCCTGGGATTCAGATATATCTATAGGCTCATCAGGCTCTTCTATCTCATCTATGAACTCGGGTGCCCACTCGTCGAGGAGGGATTCTGGCGACTCTCCCGGAATGATTGCCTTAACCTCCTCAATATGTGTAGAGTCATCAGGAGGATCAGTTCTCGCGTTTTTTGCTCTCGAGATTTCTACAGAGAAAACCTCCTTCCCTAGGCAAACGTTAAGCTTACCTTGGGTAGGGGCCTCTAGGAGAAATTTTTCGAGGGGCAATCCTATCATGAGGTCGAAGCTAAGGATGTCATAGGTGTGGAAGTCAAGAGCAAAGTCGACCTCCTTATACGTGATGGGGATAGCCTTCAAGATCCCTACTCCTTCTAGGATTTCTCCTTCAGGAGTCCTGATGGACGTCTGGGTAGGAGTCAGAGGTTCGTCCGCAAAGTTTCTCAGAGCATAAGTGCTGGACATGATATTGACTCCCACCAGAGGGTTGTAGAGAACTTTCACTACCTTCCCATTCATGACACAAGGAAGGGTAGATCGAGGTGGGAGGAGCTGGAAAATTTCGGCTGTTGATTCCGACTCTCTCAACCACTCTTGGGTCATGATGGCTGTTAATTCCCGAACGTTGTCCCTGAGGAAAGCGACATCCAAGGGGTCTAGGGAAATCATGGGTGATGGTGGTTTTCTATCGCAACCATAGTTTGAGGTGTTTCCATAATCACCTATTATATCATCCTCAAACTTTAGAAAAGACTCCAGAGGTTGAACTGTCTCTTCCTCCAGTGTCGTGGCCTCCTGAACTGAGCTTATGGAATTGGGTGACGAAGGTTCAGGCTCAGGTTCAGGGGTAATCTCTTTTTCGAGTGTGCATTCCTCTTGAGGCTCTTCCGGCTCGGCAGTGAAGGAGTCATTAGCTGCTATAAGATCAAGGATCTTCCTCCCCTCACATGGAGTTTTATCTGGGAAGGAACCTCCCGAGGCATCGTCAAGGTGCCCGGTGGACTTGGCATCCAATCCCGCATAGAAATGCTGATAGAGCACATGGTCGGGTATCGACAGCGTGGGACCCGAATTTACTAAACGTAAGAATCTTTCCAACGCCGCACCTAAGGTTTCCTTATCATTTTGCTTAAATCCGAACACATCCTTCCGCAGGGCAATGAGCCGTGCAGGTGGGAAAAACCGTCGGCAGAATTCACCGACAAGGTTCGGCCAGCTGCCGCCAACATGACTTGCGCGATCATTGTACCATTGCCTCGCGCTTCCCGTGAGGGAAAAAGAAAACAATTTCCAACGAACGGTATCACGTGTCATGCCAGCAAAGGTGTAACATGAACACAAATGCTCAAATTCTTGCAAATGATCATAGGGGTTTTGACGGTCCCCGGAAAAGGAATACGATTTCCCAATCAAAGAGATAATATCGGTACTGAGTTGATAGCTAGATGTGGTGATTGGGTGTTCCGAGGGTGGAGGCTCTAACAACTCAGGTTTGGGAGCAGAAAGATTTTGGATAGAAGTTTGCTCCATGGTAACTGGGGTAGAGGTAGAAGGAAAGAAACAAAAAGGATATGTCGATGGGTAACGGGGGTGAAGGTAGAAGAAAACAAAAAAGATAAATACGAGGACCACTAGGTTCGAAGATAGATACAGCAACCGCTCCCCGGCAACGGCGCCAGAAATGCTTGTTGGCGTTTCTCAACGTCACCACTAGTTGTACACCTAGAGGGAGCATATAAGAACAACCGGGTATACCGCAAGCGCACAGAAATACCACTGTAGCACTTCCCCAAGGAAGGAGATTATTCCAAGGGTATCGAATCCAAGGAACGATGTGCACTATCTCCTACTCTAGTATAGATGATCCAAGGACACAACACTAATTGATAGGATAGGTAGAAAGGATCTGCCTCGACCGAGCGCAGAGTCTAGTTACGGTCTCTCAGGTATAGCACTCACTTCAGGCACCAAGCACAAGGCCTATGTGGTGGCGATGAGCCCAACTCGGCACGCGATGTAGAGGGTTGACAAAGGGTCCAACAGGCTGTCACCACTACGGCCTACCTCTACGCTACGATCGTACGTGGTCTTCGAAGGGTAGCTTATGGTCCAGGCACCTCGTCTACCCCACTTACTATTCCTATGAATCCGTGAGGGAGATACTGGCACTAGCTCAAGGTATGCTCTATCACTCATGCAAGATCACGAATGCACTTTGATCTAACTAGAGACATGCAGGAGCTTCACTTTACTCTTATAGACAAGCTGGCAAACTAGATGCAAACTTATGATCTAAGTCTACTGGATCGAAAGGATTGTGTTCGAAGAACACAAGCCTCTAAACCAAGAACAAACGAAGAACACAAGAACAAAGCAACTAAGCATGCATACGACTTTAGTCTAAATAGGAAATATCGAAATACTCACTTTAGTCTAGTTGGAGAACAAAGGCACCGCTGAGGATCATTCTTGAGGAAGATGTCATGAATCATGACATGGCCTCAAGCCTCCCACCTCACTTCCTAGCACTAATCCTATACAAAGAGCTCTCATCTCCTAAAGAGAGAGGCTTCAAGCCAAAATGAAGAGGAGGAGGAGAAGTGTGTGTTCCAAAAGTGAGCCCCTCCCCTCCTATTTATAGAGGAGGGAGAGGCTTGCTTCGGGGCTCCAAGTGCTCCTAAACGCCCGGAACTGCAACCAGGGACCAATCAGGGGCTGCCACGTGGAAGGCCGGGATCAGCCGAACCAAAGGCGGTTCGGCCGATCCACGGTTCGGCCGAAGCCAGGGGGCCACGTGGCGCCCTGTGTTTCTTCGAGGTGGCTGACTGGTGGGTCCTGATGCTTGTTCTCCGTGCATGCCAAGTTTCCCGACGGTTTTGGGGGATAAGTGGACCCTTGAATCCATGTGATGTCCATGTGGTGCTTCATGATTCGTCGGGCTTGCCTCTCTTGGATTGATGATGTCAGTGATGCAGGGGAATCCTAGGTGGCATCCCCTCATTGGCTGGTCTTGAAGTGTTTAGATCAAAGACTTGTGCTTTTACTCCTCTTTCTAGTGCTATTCACCTGTATTTGCATAATCACCAACACTTGTGGAAATGATTAGTTTAAGCCCTATTCTAGTGTTGATGATCAATTTCCATGCCAAAAGGTACATGTTTGACGGGTAAGAAGTGAGTGAAAATCAGCCGTCAACAGTGGTGATTCCTTCGGAGATCCCGACGATCCTTCGGCCTCAGCTTTTAGATCAATCTCCAGCTTCCTAGCTTGTGCTTCACGTCTCCTTTGCCTGTAAAGTTTTTCTGGATTATCCACAAAAATTTTCGGTTTGTTGGAGAGGTAGCCGTCCATCTCCTGTTAGGGTTAGCAATAAACAAAATATACAAAGATCTCAAAAGAGAAAACTATAAACAAAAAGTTAGTCAAAAACTAGATTAGATTGATTTTTGAGGATGATCAAAGTTTAATAGATGCAAAAGAAAATAAAAAAGAAAACTGAAAATACTTACAAACGAGATACTTGATTGGATCTTGATTACTTGTTCCCCGGCAATGGCGCCAGAAAAAAGGCTTGTTGATGGTTCAATAATGCGCCAAGGTTCACCGCAAGCTTATGGATCATGTAGTACCTTTTTCCCTTGAGTATCACCCAAGGTATCGAATCCGTGGAACATGTGCAATGCAAGATTCAATCTAATAACCGAGAAAGTACTTTCATCTTGAAGAGGTTTCGAATGCATCTAATCTACTAAACACGAGAGGTAGCGAGAGAAAGCGTAGAGATAACCGATCTAGAGAGCCTAGATCATGCTTATGTTGTAGATCCAAACAAGATAGATGAAGAAAACAAAGCGAATCTCATAAAAAGCCGCTAAGTCGTCCCGCCGTACTCGGTGTCAACATCCTGCCATGACGTTCCACTTTCTTCACGGTCGAATCTTAGAGCACGCTCACAAGGAACGCGTTGAACTACTTGCTAGATCGGGTATGCACCTCTAGCCACCGCGGCTACAAGAACATCCCATGCAATCTATCTCGAGAATAGATTGAGGAAGAAACACATCCAAGCAAGAACAAGAATCATAAAAGAAGGCATTTGATCGCTAGAAATCGGATTCATAAAGACTTCACCATGAATTTTGTCACACCCTGAAATTTCCAATTTCAAGATGTGAATAGGAGGAATAATTAAAACAATGATTTCTCTCAATCTTAAAATTTTCCAACATTTATTTTCCTTACAGGAAATATAGTTTAGGAAAAACCTTTGTTTGATTTTATGAATTAAATAAAATGAATGTGTGTGCGTTGCATTCATGCCGATGCATCTGGTGTTTCATGAGTGCAAAATGTTTCGAAAAACATGCTTAGGTGCTGACCAAACCTTTCCGAGAATTTTCTGGATTTTTCTGGAATTAATTCTCATTTTTCTCCGACCTTTATTTATTAGAAGGCTTTAAAATCTTTTTCATGAACTCCAAATATTTTATTTGGATTGCTCGTGTCTGAATCTATCTCTGGGAATTTTCCTAGAATTTTTGGGATTTTCAGAGAATTTTTCGTGGATTTAATGAATTATCTAGCTATTTCTAGATTATTCTTTTTACGAAAATGATTTCTGAGAATGAAAAAGAATTTCTTTTACCTTCTTTACTTTTGGCCCATCTTGCCTTTCAGCCCGCGTTCGAAAAGTCCGCTGCTGCCTTCTCATTTCTTTTTCCGGCGCAGCACAACCCTTCGTTCGCGGCCCAGCTCAAGACCGCGGCCCATCGTTTGGAAGTCCGCCGGTGCTCCTTGGATTCTTTCGCCCGCTCGTCTTTTCACCTTGGCCCAGCCCTGCTCCGACCCGTCTCGACCCAATCCGGCCCAGCCGCCCGGCCCATCGGAGCCCGACCGAGCTCTGCAGGCTCGTGTCCATGGAGGACACAATGCCGCCGCCGCCGGACTTTCCCCGGCATGCGTGCTGCGCCAGGACACCTCGGCGTCCGTGCCAAGCACGACTCCGCGCGCCCCTACATAAAATCCCAGCGCCACGCCCTGCCTCGAGCCCAGCTGCGCATCGCCGCCGCCCTGCGAGCTTCAAGCCGCGCCAAGCGCCGCCGTGGTCTTCCGTCGCCCGATTCGCCGGTCGTAGACGCCGCCGGGTGAAGCCGGTGATCCCACGAGCACCGCTATGCCGAGCCGTAGCTCCACCGCCGGTTTCCGTCGCCGGAGACGCACCGGAGGAGCTCCCCTCGTGAGGACCGGAGCCGCCGCCTCTGTACCGCCGTCGCCGGTTCGCGCACCAGGACGCCGATGAACGAGCCGAACCTTTCCAGAACTTCCCTGTGCCGCGACAAGTCTCCTGAGCAACTTCTCGTCGCGTGTCGACGTCCAGAGTACCGCCGCCCTTAGGAGCCGGCCGTCCGCCATGCATCCGCCGACGAAGCTCCGATTCCGGCCACTCCCCTTCGTCCCTAACCCCGGTGAGCATACCCCGGTGATCCCCTCCATCTCCTTCATCCCGTGCGCCGTCCACCCGAGCTCCCATGCCGCCGGAGTGCCGGGGATTTGAACTCCCAGAGCCGCCGGCCTCCCCAACCGGAGGTAGAAGAAGATCTCCTCCGCTTTGCAGTTAGGTCCCTGTGGTTCTTTGTTATCCGTAGATCTTTCTTTGTGTCTTGTTCTTTTTGCGGAAAACCCCCTAGGAAGTTTAGATCCTTTAGATCCGATCCATCCTGGAGTTTTTGCGTAAAAGCCCTCATTTTTTCACATAATTATGTATATGCCCTCGAGTTTTCGCAGTAAAGCCCTTAGAAGTTTCTGAACCTTACCAATAGGTCCCTGTACCTTGTTTTCTTCGTAGTTTTCACGTTTTAGCTCCGTTTTAATCCTTTCAAGTTGCGTTAGGTTCATAATGATATGATGTACACGTTAGTGGTGAGTTTTCATCATGTTCGTTTCCTGAAAATAAATTTTTATATTAATTTTGATTAATGCTTATTAAACATGCCTTTTATAAATAAAATCTATATAGTGCTATACACTGTTTTTCATAATTAATGTTAATTTGATTAATGATTATTCCACATGCTTTTATACATAAAATCTAATTAGATCTTTTACCCGGTTTTTCATAAACCAAATGTTAATTTGTTTAATGTTTAAATTAACCTTTTGATAATTAAAAGTGAATAGGCTTTTACACCGGTTTTTGCAATAAATATAAATTTGATTAATGACAATGTTATAATGTTTTTAATAATAATATGATCTACTCGAATCATAAACCTACGATTAGAAGATTCATATAGTTTAGTTTTTCTAAATTAAATGTTTAATTAGCATAATTTATATATGAATCTTTATTAATAAAAATTGGACTAGGTTCTTTACTCCGGTCTTTTACAAATAAAATATAATATTGCATTAATTCTATTTCAGGGTATTTTCTTTATGAAATATCCTTTGCATATATTTTGTTAATTAAAATAAACCTAGCTCATAGTCTCTTGTTGTTTGATAATAATTCCTTGATAGTTCTTGTCTTTTCAACCTTAGTTACGTTCTCAGCGTTGCGTAACCATAGAACCGAGCCTATCCTTTAGTGCGTTGTTTTAATGCTTTTCTTTTGATTGGTGCATTGTTCTTAGTTGTACTTGTCTGTTTGCTTTGTATGATTGTGCCCGATGATTGCTTCGAGTAGAAGATCGTTGTTCGTTTGCTTGAAGATAAAGAGTTTCAAGAAAGCAAGAGCTGAAGAGCAGTAAGAGTAGCTTTTCGTTGGAGAAAGGCAAGTGTCCCTAACCATCCTTCTACCTATGCTTTATTTACAAGAATACTTGCTTTAATCAGAACATGGAGCGACCACCCAGGAAAACAGTGCAACCACAGGACATATGGCTCTGTCTTGGCTGAATAATTAGAAACATTGATGTTGGGGTGGCCTTACCTGATAAGGGCAAGGGGGAGCGCTAGTGGGGTATAGACTCGCTCTAGTAGGGAGTTGGGCTTGGCTAAGACACGGTACCTACTAGGGGACTTTATACTCTGCAACGACTCGGAACCTTAGCGGGTTGCTTCACATTTGGGAATCTTTGTAAAGGCCTCGTAGCGTCCCTATGCAATCACACCTAGGTAGTGTGGTATTGTGCCTACTTTTGCACAACATGGTTGGGTCCAAAGTTCTTCTGAACTTTTACGCGACTTGTGGTGAAAGTGTACAACCTCTGCAGAGTTAAAACTAATCGATTAGCCGTGCTCACGGTCAAGAGCGGTCTGGACCCTCACATGATTAATATACTTAAAGATGGACTTTAAATTGAATTCTGGTTATTTCTTGTGGCCTTGCTGAGTACCAACCATAAGTGTACTCAACCTTGCTAAACTGCTGCTCAGAAGGGAAGATGTGTGAAGCTGTTGAAGATGGTGTTGCTAGGCGTACGCAGCCCCCAGTCGTCTGCCTGTGAAGTTTGGTGCCTTCATTTCTAGGATAAAGCGTAAACCTCTGATAAATCTTTGTTTTTCTTACGTGATATTATTTCTGTTATTCACTTATGTCAACTATATGCATGAAACTTGATCCTGGCATGCATATAGGTTAGCACTTGGTTTTCTTTGGAAAAACAGGTGTGACAAATGTTTACATGAACAAGATCACCACCAGGATCCTACCTCGACCTTGATCCAAGCTCCAGAACTCTGACGTGGTCTTCCTTGCAAGGTTCCCATGCCGGCTAGGGTAACCCTAGGCAACTAGTACGACCCTCCTCTCCGAGATGGTGTTCCTCTAGCTTTTCTGCTCCTCGGCGGCGAATGATGAATGGCTTGATGCGTGGCACTTCGCACGGGGACTATAAATAGAACGAAGAGGTGCTAGGTCAAAGGGGGTGACGAACGGGGCCAGAAGAGGGCTAGGCCAGCCAGCCTGGGCCGACCGGCCCAGGTCCTCCTCGGCCCGGTTCGTCCCCGATTTTCATCCCAAAGCTTCTCGCGTCTTCCTGAGTTTTTGCCGACTTGCATGTGGGTCCTTGACGTCATTTTCCTCGCTGTTTGGATAAGAGTGCTTGCCGTATAAACTCCCGCATCTTCCATCTAGATCCTCAGTGCTTCATGGCTTCACACTTTAGTCCTTGGCTCATTTGGAGTCATGTTCATCTTGTGTCTTGACTTGTACCGGGCTTCATGATCTTCTTGTAAAGTGCTTGATGAACTTTACCCGGAAGTCCTCATTTAGGCTCTTAATTCCTGTGTAAACAATAAACTCCAAAAACCATACAGGAGTGTGAACTTGACATATAATGGGGGTTAGGATCGTAGTGTGGATATCAAATTAATACCAACATTGAAGGTAAACTCATGGCTAGGTTGATGAAAATCGACCGCCAACATCCCCCCATGCTTAAACCTTGCTCGTCCTCGAGTAAGCCTTCAATGGATATCAAAGTTGCCCTTTGATGTTCATACCCTGCACTTGATTATACATGAGAAAACATAATGCTCTCTAGATTTATATTCATTAAAGTTTCATAATGTAACTAACTTTTATCTCTATGGATGGTAGATATCAATCAAGATCTTTCCACGAGTACTTGATCATGCTCCCAAATTTTTAAACAAACCTCAGAAATTTTGAAAATAAAGAGTGAGATAAAGAAAAATTGCTTTACCAAGATAAAAAATAACCATCTTGCATCCTGCTCATGAACTCTCATCTCATCTTGTCTCTCAAGCCTACTTGTTCTACTCCTTTCCTCTCTCAAAGTATATAGTGGAAAGCTTTATATGGAGCTTAAGGGAAAGTTTAGTCCTACCAAGATATTATAGTTGAGATATTATCAAAACAAGACAAGCTTCTCATGGTCTTACCGAGACTCGTCAAAAAGGTCATTGGAAAAATAATGTTCTCAAGGAGGGGGGAGAGATGAACACACACTTTTAGATAGGTGCACATGTGCAAATGGCAAAGGGTGATCCCGAGGCACAAACGAAGTCCTCATTATCGGATTGCACATGGTTGGAAAAATCTTGATCTTGAATCCTCTTGAAAACTCAAAAAGCACTAATCATAGCTAGAGAACTAGGGAGCTTTTCATACTTTTTCTTCTTTATCATCATTTTTTCTTTTTCTTTCATCACACATTTTTATTATTATTACTCCACTTGAACTCTAGACTACACTAGCACTTCCTTGGCAACCCCCCCCATGCTTAGATGTTGCTCGTCCTCGGGCAAAGAGGTGATAAATATGCCAAGGTAGATATTCACATTCTCGTATTTTCTTGGAGAGAGATACTCGAAATCTTCTAGGGATCTTTTTGGAGGTCTCCCAAAGTCTTGTTCACTTGACGACACCTTCCTTGTAATCTTCCTCAAAATATTCATCCATACTCATAATTTTGGGTTGTGGTCAAGGAGGTGAACACAAAAAGATGTTTTTAGGTTTTGTGAGTGGATATCCGACGAGGTTTGCTAAATTCCCAATGTGGAAACTCATAATGCATGGATAGAAGAGGCTAGCATAAAGATAGATACGTAAAAATGGAATGACCAGTTTCTTAGTCTCGAGCCAGAGAAATCAAGCCTTGAATTAATGCACCAACAAAAATCTTGTATATACTAAAGTTTTGCACTCAAATAAATGTAAGGCTTTGGATAGGTAGAGCAAAATGCAAGCAGTACTCATGACAAGGTTAGCATAACTTTTAAAAACAAAAATGGATCTTTGATTCATTCAAAATTGAGAGCAACAAAAAAGAACTATGAGACTTAAGTTATCATAACCTCCACACCAGATTAGGCTAGCATTCAAATTAAATTTCAGATTCGTATTAGAGAGAGCACTAGCTTAATCATGCATAAATCAAGCATAGGATCGAGCAAAGCGGCAACGATCATCACATATCAACATGGTACAATTTTCCATCCATATTAAAAATCATAAAAATGACGGTGAAACTTATTCATGGTGATGGAAAATAAAACAACTAATACCACACACATGCTGAAAATAAATAAAACAAGAAAATATTACACATACATAAACGCACACAATCTGAAAAATAAAGAAAAGGAAAAGGAAAAATCAAACCACACATAAAAAGCATCATCCCTTCCTCCTTTCTTCATTCCTCCTCCGATGGCTCATCCTCCGTCGGTTGACTCTCGTTGAATCCTTGCTCATAATATGTTTGCATGGATCCTCCATGAAATTGATCCGGCGGCACGATTTGAAGGTGTCCTAGTTGATGGGCGATCCCCGCCGTTCCTTCTTGCCATTGGTTGACATGTGTCCAGATCCTCTCGGCGTCTTGCACATTTCTTTGTATATATGCCGCAATGATGGCTGCACTTTGTCGGGGCTGAGGCATGCTTGCATAAGGTGCTACGAACGCTGCATTAGGCACCACAAAAGTCGGTGGATAATATGTTGGAGGAGGTGGCGGCATTGCTGCACCACTCCCCCATGCTTGCATTGGCACACTTCTATAGTAGGGTGGCAGCATAGGAATCCCTCCTTATGGTTGATGATTTGCAGCCCCTCCTTGATCTTGGGCTGCGGAAGATGATCCCTCTTCTATAATTCTTCCTCTTTTGTTCTTCTTGGCCGGTGTTGACGGCTGTTAAGTACCTACTTTAGCCGTCAATATACTCATGAATAAAGGAGCATAAGGCATTTCTTACACGTATTTAGTTAAGAATAATGTAGTTCCACTTGTCCTTGGAGATTATTTGATTGCAGGAAAATAAGCAGGAAAAGAGTGCCAAACTCACCTTCTAGGGTCCATGCCACATCACCTCATCCTAGTGGGCTGCCAACAAGGATGACATGCATGCAAACTTGCCAACTAGGGAGCCATGCATGCATGCCATGCAAGCAATCCAAGTGAAGCAACTCATGACGAATCAGAGTGTGACACGTGGACATCACATGGATCCATGGGCCCACAAAGGCATGCAAACTGCGTCAAAACAGGGTGGACACCGGGAACCGACCTAAGGACCCACAGGACAGCCACCCGGAGGAAACACACCCCGAGTGGGGCCCACAGGGGGTCGGCCGACCCCACAGGTCGGCCGAACCGACCTTGTGGCCGCCACTCAGGAGCTTCCACGTGGTGGTTCCCTATTGGTCCTAGGCGTCATCCCCGGGGTGTTTGCCTCCATTCCTCGCCGGTGCCCAGGCCTATAAATAGAAGGAGAGGGGGCTCACTTATGAGACATCCACACTTGCAACACCTCTCTCACTTTTAGTCTCAAGGCTAGGAGGTAGGCTAGAGTAGTTCTAATTCAGGTTCCAAGTCTACTTTGGGATCGAGGTATGAGTCCTCTTGTATCTTTTTTCATTTGTATGACTTTGATCTACTTCAGTTATTTATCTATTTCATATAAAGTTGTGTTAGTATACATGAGTGATTTGTTCATGTGTTCTTCACCTGTTCATCATTTAGAGGCTCCTGTTCTTGATGAATAAGGCCTTTCGATCCACTTGACGGGTGACTTTCACATGTTTCTAGTGTTTGTTCATAAGTTAGAGGCTCGTGTTCTTCGCGAACACGACCCTTTGATCCAGTTGAACAGACATAGGAAAACACGAATCCGTTTGTGTACCTAACCTGGTTTGATCTAATTAGATGACATGATTACGTTGTATGAAGTCTGTGCTTAAGCTACAGTACTCGGTGTAATTGGCTGGTTTATCTGGTGGCTTGACCTGGGTCACAATAGCCCGGGCCGGTCAAGTCCGACTAACAACATAAGCATTGTGCTTGGGTTGCGTAGCTACCTTAGTTATGAGTTTATCCCACGGTTTGTCTTGGGGTAGGCCGCGATAGTGACAGTCGTTGGTCCTCTGAAATCCCCCACGTTCGGATAAGCTGTAGGAGTCTAAAATATAACAATCGGAGTTGTGCGGAAGCAACGCGGGAGGCTATCTCCCCGTGGTACCTGGGTGCTTAAGTCAATGTTCTTCAACGCTAGTGTATCTAACTCGTTCCTACCAGCTTTATGTGTATAGTACATAAGAACCTAGAACTAACTCGTATGTCGCCTCCTATGCCTAGGACCCCTTAGAGAGAGAGTGGGTGTGTGTGTGATCACACTACCCCCTTTATCATATTTTACCCCTGCACTTGAGTGTCTGATTTATTTCCGTCTATGATCTATACTCATTGCAATAGAGTTGATCTTGTCATTCCGCTAATGCCTTCCTTGGATTCGATACCCTTTGGAATACTCCTTTGGGGAAATACTACAATGGTACTTCCGTGCGCTTGCGGATCTCTGTAACGTTAAGATTTACCAACCAGCATTTCTGGCACTATTACCAGGATGGGTTCCAAACCTGGTCTTAGGTGATCGCGTTAAGAAATGTCAACAGCCGGTACAAGAAGTCCTTCTTCTAACCAATTTTCTCTCCCTTCAATAAATAATTTCAGCCTTATATTTGGGAGACGAACATTAACTTTGGCCACCTTGTAACCTCTCTTCTCATCTCCACTTATATATTTCCCTTGTATCATATACTCAATTCCAAGGGAATTCCTGACAAGGAGGAATTTTGGGTTCCTTGAAATTCCCGGCTTCAAAGAAATTGCTATCATAGAGAGATAGCATCCCAAACCAATATCTCTGGTTCTCGAAATTGCTTCACAACACCACCGATTGATCATGATATATGAAGGATCAATAGCTTGCCTAACAATCATTGCCTAATAAAACCAATTTAGTTCCATGTTGGTGATCTTGGACTCTTTCATTCTTCCTAAAATCGTTTTGCTCATCCAAGAGTGAAATATCTGGATGATAGGATTCTAGATGCTATTTTATTGTTGGTTGTTTTCTCCTGAAATCATACCCCAAAATCCTTCCAACACATTTTCATTAACATCCACTTGCTCCGGGGCCTCCTTCTTGAATCCGAGCAATTCCCTAATATGCTTATAAGGAACTAGTTTCTCATCATCCTTGAGTCGAAATGAGAGGGATGGCACCCCGTCATTAATAACCGGCGCCATCATCATGAGAATTTCCAAGGCAAGCTCCAAATGAGTGCTCACCCAAACTCCATCGGAAAAATGTCCCCAACCAAGGTGACTCATCATTTGATAAATATCCGGATGAAATCCCAATACTTGGAGAGCACAAGTCTCTTCTCGAGGCGAACAAGCCTCTCCTCCTCCGTCATCATGTTAAATCCATACTTGGAACGCCTCGGAGTGTATGGTGGTGGAGTGGATGAACGAGTCGAGCAACGAGGTTGGACGGGTGGCTCCTCCGTGCGCCCTTGCGATTCAGTGTACCGCATGGATGAGCTTCGTGTTCCCTCATACCACTAAGGAGCATGGTGTCGCTCCTTGGTGGCACCACGTCCTCCTCCATGCTTCGCGGGGACTCGGCGATAGAGTGCCTCCGCGAAGAGCTTGTTGATGGCACCTTCGACGATGATGATTGTGTCTTCCTCCCAAAGGCCTTGTTGAAAGCCTTCCTCATTTTTCCTTACTGCACAAAGTCACAAACAAACTCTCCCGTGGGTTTCTTGCCGGTAGAAATACGCACAAAAGAAGTATATGCAAGGGCAAGAATTGTGATGATTTTTTCTGGATTTTTGGACTTAGGATTGGAGGATGAATTTTTCGAAGGTTTTTGTAGAGGTTTTGGACTTGGAGCTTAAGAACATGAACTAGCAACGGGACAAGTGACTTACCTGAGGAAGACGAAGACCGGGAGGCGAAAAATTGCCTGATGAATGCCGACCGTTAGATCATGAGATCGACGGCTCCCAGCGGCCGGGGTGCTAGCGGGCTGGAGTGCTAGTGGGT
The DNA here is from genome assembly GCA_036936925.1 of Cenchrus fungigraminus. Lineage (NCBI taxonomy): Eukaryota > Viridiplantae > Streptophyta > Magnoliopsida > Poales > Poaceae > Cenchrus > Cenchrus fungigraminus. Next base: position 59,302,525 of record CM072781.1, on the reverse strand, counting down.
CGGGGTCGATGTGCTAGTGGGCCGGGGTTTATTTTGCCGTGTGTCAAACCAAAAAATGCACGGCAAAGCCACCTCTTTGCCGTGCGCTGAACAAAAACGCACGACAGAGACTTTTTTTTAATAAATCTAAATTTTACATAGAAAAACACTAAAATTATCAAATGTCTTAAAAAACACAAAAAATTTACATAGAACAACTTTTATTGTCTATTGCCTATAGAAAAAAATTTGAATTCAAATTCAAATTTGATCGTCGCTTTAAATTCAAGCCTAACCATCTACTTCTCAACTCTCTGAAATTTCTTCGGAGATGTTTGATTTGTAAGCATCGTATATGACAAAATGTTCAAAACTTGTTCAAATTTTTACTACAGCCCCCACGTATGATATCATGAGATATTGACTAATCTTATAATTTTCAGACTCCATTTGCATTTTTTTAGAATTTTTAAATCATTTGGATACACGATCATGGTCGTGTTTCCTAGTCAAGATGTTCAAAATTTCTTTTGATTTCATGGAAGAGGTCTTAAATTGGGCTATATAACATGAATATCATCTTTTCACTTATTTTATTCTATTATTTGAATCACTTGTAATTCTAATTTGACTTTTTTCAAAAAAATTACTGGAAATGAAATTAATTAGTTAAATATATCAAATCAATACAAAAATCATCCAAAATTTACAATGAAGTATGACATGTTGTATGTATATAGTAGAAAAAATTTCAAGGTGAGAAGAAATTTTTTGTGGAGCAATTGGATTTGGAACTTAGGAGGACTTGTCGTGCGTCAAAATAAAAATGCACGGCAAAGAAACCTCTTTGTCGTGCGTTTTTTCAAAGACGCACGGCAAAGGCACTCTTTATCGTGCGCCGAACCAAAAAGCATGGCAAACACTTTTTTTAATAAAATTCAAATTTTACATAGAAAAACACTAAAATTATCAAATAGCTTAAAAAAACACAAAAAATTACGTAGAATAACTTTTATTATCTATTTCCTATAGAAAAAAATTTTGAATTCAAATTCAAATTTTATCGTCACTTTTAATTCAAACCTATCCATCTACTTCTCAACTCTCTGAAACTTCTTCGGAGATGTTTTGATTTGTAAGCATCGTTCATGATAAAATGTTCGAAACTTGTTCAAATTTTTACTACAGCCTCCACGTATGATATCACGAGATATTGACCAATCTTCTAATTTTTAGACTCCATTTGCATTTTTTAGAATTTTTAAATCATTTGGATACACGATCATGGTCGTGTTTCCTAGTCAAGATGTTCAAAATTTCTTTTGATTTCATGGAAGAAGTCTTAAACTGGGATAAATAACATGCATATAATTGTTTTCACTTATTTTATTTTGTTATTTGAATCACTTGTAATTCTAATTTGACTCTTTTCAAAAAATTGCTGGAAACGAAATTAATTAGTTAAATAAAGCAAATCAATACAAAAATCATCCAAATTTACAATGAAGTATGACATGTTGTATGTATATAGTAGAACAAATTTCAAGGTGAGGAGAAATTTTTTTGAGGGGCAATTAGATTTGGGACTTAGGAGGACATATATATTAAGAAAAAAACTTTGTCGTGCGTCAAAATAAAAACGCACGGCAAAGACACATCTTTGCCGTGCGTTTTTTCAAAGACACACGGCAAATGGAACAAAAAAATCGTCCCCCCCTCGGTGCTAATGGTGGCAACAGACGTTGAAAAAAATAGTTTGTCGTGCGCGATAAAAAAATACACAACAAACTCATGTGGTTGCCGTGCGTCCAAAAAAAGCGCACGACAAACTTGAGTTTGCCTTGCGCCCTATATAAAACGCGCGGCAAAAGTGAGTTTTCCCGTAGTGCATTGTACGCACGATTATGACTATGGTATTGTATGCACGATTATTACTATGATATTGTTTGTATGCAAAACTATGATATTTGTATGCATGATTATAGATTGTTGCTTTGGTGTGATTTTTTCCATTAATAAGTGCATAGGTCATGCTAAAATTTTCATTTATTTCACATCGGTGAAGAACAGAAAAACTCTCGGTAATTTGCTCTTACCGACCGGTCAATCGGTCCAACCGATCGGTTAACCGGTGCAACCGACCGGTCAAACGGTCACTACCTGTCTGAATTGTGTTTTTTCCGGGTAACTGGTCTGAATTGCGTTTTGAATTTGGTTTTTTAATTTGTTCAGTATTTGACGGTAACTGGTCCTACTGCTACCGTCGGTCGGCGGTAACCGACGACAGGTCGGTAAAAAAAACCTGGTCATCACTAGCTACTCGAACGGGAGCACGAGAAGTCGGTCCCCTCTTACTCGCTCGCACTGTCCATGTCCCTTAAGCGACAGCGTGCTGGCACTGTTACTATACGCGTGGTGGTTTGCGCGTAGACTACTGTTACTGACTGAGTGACTGCCTGCTACGCGCGCCTAGCGCCAATGCAGAGTCGCCCAGCGCCGTGCACGTTGCCCTGTCGACCGCACAGGAGGCAGCGATCCATCCATCGGGTTTGGTTTCGTCCGGCCCTCCTCGCGTCGTCCGTCGTCCGCCACGCCGGCGGGCGGCGGCATAGATCATCAAAGCGATTTATGTTGGCTGGCCAATGGCCAACGACCACCTTATCCCATCGTCTTCTCGATCTGCAAGGTTGATTTCTAGCTGCCTGCGTGCTGGTCCGTCACGTGTACGTACGTCCCCATGCATGAATGGTCGTCCTTATGGCTACTTACTTACTCACCGTCAATTCGGAACGAGCTACAATATGGTGCATGAGTGTTTAATTTTTTGCTTTAATTTCCTAGCTAATTTCCTTCAATCGACATTATTGGAACGCAAGGAAAAGAGATCATTGAACGAACTTAAACTTAGCTAGCTACTTGAGGTAACCAGCAAACTGCCGTTGGCTGTTATTACTACCGTTTGCAGTTTGCACTTCAGTACTTTTTTCTCACGGTTCAATCAATGGAGATAAAAGTCTCCAGGCTCTCGCGTCGTCCCTCCGGGCGACCCAGCCCGTCGCCACCCGCCGCTTCCCGCGGCCTCCGCCGGCCGTCGTCGTCGCCGCTGGCGTGCGTGCGGCGGTGGCGCCCCCCTCCCCTCTTCTTCTCCTCTCCCTTCCTTCCTCTCTAGGGCCACACCACACCACGGGTCGGACCCGGTCGTCTGCCGTCCTCCTCCCTCCTCGGCGGCCGGGCTAGGCCTCGCCGCCGCCGCTCCTCCGGAGCTCGTGCGGCCGCCTGGCTCCCCCTCCCCCTTCCTCTTCCTCCTCCCGCTCCCCCTCTTTGTACCCGCGCCGCCGCCGCCCAACCCTAGATCTAGGGTTGGGCTCGCATGCCACTGCCGCTGCCTCTCCGGCGGGCCGCCGGGTCTCCTCCCCGCCTGGCGGCGGCCGACCTGCGCGTTGATGCCGGCGTCAGCGGTGCCGACCGCGACGGCCTGCGCCGCCTCGGCACTCCGGCGGCGCTGGCCGCCCAACCCCGTGCGTCGCGAGGGCGGTGACGACCTGGCCGCAGATCGGGGCCCAGCACCATCCTTCCCCGACTGCGGCGCCCGACGGCGCCCGACGCCCCCCTCCCTCCCGGTGGCGCCTCGTGGACCTCGCCCGTCTCCCTCGCCGGCTTCCGATGGCCGCGGACCCTCCCCCTGCGCCGCCGCCGCCGTCGACATGGTGAGGTGGGTGCTGGCGCCACCGGCCTCCGCCTTCGCCTCCACCTCCGCCTCGACGCCGGAACCGCCAGCTCCCCTGCTCCCCGCGTCGCTTCCCTGCTTCGCGACCGCTCCGTCGATGGCGGCCTTCTTCGCCTGCTACCACGACTCCGTCGTTCCGCCTGCTGTCGGCTGCCGCCCCTCTCATCTTCAGCGGCCGCGGCCCCTCCCTCCCGGCGCCCCCCATCTCTCTTCCGCCGGTCTGGGTGCGGGCGGCGGGCTGGGAGGGGGTGCCCTTCCCCTGCCTCTCCTCTCCCTGCCATGGCCGAACTCTCGTGACGCGGGCCTAGGCGTGGAAGCCGCTGTTGATGGCGTCCTTCGCGGGGCGTGGCGTCCGCGCGATCCACCGCCGCCCCTCTGCGCCGACAGTGTCTTCCCCTCCCCAGCCCGTCCTCCCTTGGGCCGGCGGCTAGGTGCTGGCGGCCATCGGGGGTGGCTGCTCCGAGCTGCAGCCCCCATCTGGCTCCGGTGCTGCCTGCTTGCTCTCCGTTGCCAACGCCGTGGTGCCCTGCTGTTTTCCCGTCGCCCTGCCTTTCACCTCGGCTACGACGGGCGGATCTGAAGGTTGGATTTTGGAGGCCTTGGCGAAAGCCGCCACTGTCGACAACGGTTGCGACCCTCCGTAACTCACCCTGCTGGGGGCGCTGTCGCGGCCTCCATGATCCTTCGGTTGCCACGAAAGCTTGGCTCGCTCCTTCGCGAGCGGGTGGACGATGGCGACGTTGTCGTCGTTCCCTTCTTGAAGGTATCGTCCTGTAGGCCCCCCTTCGCTCTGCCGCTCCGAGATGTTGGTCAGGCGGTGATGTGCAGGTCCCCATGGTGTTCCCCTTTGCAGGCTTCGACGTCGTCTTAGGTCGTTCTGTAGTTGCTTCCTGTTGTGTAGTGGTGCTGATGAAGAGCTCTCCCCTCATCTCTGTTTGTTGTCCTTCTTTCTTTCTTTTCGGTTTCTCTCGCGCCTTAGGGGTTCTCCTAAGTGTCGCTTTTTGTAAAACTCTCTTCTCTTAATGAAAAATGTGATTTGCACGTCTTAAAAAAAGTACTTTTTTCTCACACCGAATTAACACCAACCACCTACAATCAATCAACCAGCAATACTTTTTCTCATAACAAATCAACACCAGCCACCTCATGGGAGACAAAGTGGTAGCCGCCAAGGTTAAATTTACCACTACCAGTCCAATTGTGGTAACCGGTATAACCGGTCGGTAATCAGTGCAACCAGTTCAGCGGTTAACCAGTTCTCCCGTGTCGGTAACCGCTAACGGACCGTTTTAGACGGTAAAACTGGTTACCACGAATACCGGCCGGTATCTAATAGTAATTAAATTTAACCCTGGTGGCCGCGCGCGTTATTGCGCTGTCCAAGTCCAATTGCCCATGCACGCATGCAACGCAATCCCTGCGCGCGCGAGCGCTTCATCATGATCATGATCGTCGGCAACGTCGTCGTTGATCGCCGTACCGTTCGGCATTCATAGCGAAAACAATTTGTGTTGGTACGCCCACACGGACAGTGCGATAGAGCTCTCGCTCGGCGCCGGTCGATCTCGATCTGCATCGTGGCCGTAGTTTACTAGCTGTCCATGCAATGCATGGTCCTCTAGTACTGATCTCCACGCCGTGACACGGTACATTACTGGCGTGGAGGCAAAATCTGAAGCAGCAGGCCGGCCGGGCCATGAACAGGTGGGATGTGGAGCGAGGATTTGGCTATGGTTCAACCTTGTCCACATAAGGGAAAGAGTGCCACGGTCGATCAGGGTGACCGGGTGAAGAGAAGAGCGATCGAAGTGTGTGTACCTGGACGAGCGAGTCACATGGCGCGGATTAAGGCCTTGTTTGTAGCTGTAGCAGCATTTACAAGCCGTGGACGACCGCATGCATCATTGGACGTCCCTGCTGTCCCATCAGCTAATTAAAATGGCCCCAATCTCCAGATAGATTCTGTTACGTACAAGTGGTTGTGACGGATAGATCCGGTGACAAATTTATTAATGTACTAAAGGGTGCAAAAGGGTAGAGATGGAAAGTGCTACATGGTTATCTGTAATATCCGAATTCGTATCCGCTAAAATGTAAATGTGGTTATCCAAATCCGCGTCTGATTGCTAATATGAATACTGAAATTGATGTATTCGAATTCGTTTTCACTATTTTTCTATATCCGAATCCATATTAGTATTCGAAATAATTGTGCTTATGCGACAATTATTCATATCCGCGAAGAATAAAGTAAAATTACCTCTATGATTAATGTCTAATAATATTAATTTTAATATTACAAATGATATAAAAAAGTAAGTTTAATACATTTTAATATAATATAGTTTTTAAATAAATATATTATTTTGATTTAGTCAAAAAATGATGTAAATTAAGGTCTAACTCTTACTTTTGGTATCCGTATCCGCGCCATTTCCATCCCTACGAAAGGGTGCCTAGCTCTTACTTTTTCTTTTTCCCACATCCCCGTCCCCCGCATCGCCCCCGAGGGGCGACTCGGGCGGAAACCGCCGCCGCTGCCGGTTGCTTGTGCCGCTGCCGTCGTTCGCCTCCGGCCCCCGTTCTCTCTCGTCCCCGGCCTCCTAGCCGATGGCAAGGGGAGTGGGGGTCCATCCTTTAGTAGATCCTCTAGTACATCTACTATTTTGTTAGAGTTTTTTTCTCAATTTTTCTTTCCTCCAGAATAATTAGATTAGGTTTTGGATCGTCTTTTCGATGTTTTCGATCTGGCTTTCCATGTCGTATTGGATCTCCCTCAGGAGATGTGTTGATTTCTTCGTAGACATCATGCTCTTCATCGAGGGATTGAGGTATGTTGACCTAATCCTTTTTGAGGAGGGATTGGACCCGTTTTCCCCTCAGGTGGAATCGTCTTTCCGGACGCTGGTGGTACTACTAGCGGTGGCGGATTTATCTCTCCGGTCGCTGGTGTTACTACTGACGGCGACAAATTTGTCTTTCCGGTTGTTGTTGGTAATTACTAACGGCGGCAGCGAATATTATGTTTGGTTCAACCTTCAGAAGATTTGGTCGATGTGCTTTCAACACCTTTTACTCCGTGGAGTGGTTGAGCATACAACGCCTCTTTTGCGACCTTCATGTATGTAGAGTCTTCTGTTGGTTGGGACTACATATCAGTTCGGATCTGGTGTTGTTCCACGATGATGGACTTTCCTGAAGTAGTGGACGGCACCGGTTGCAAGGAAGATGAATGGTAGAGACCTAGTGGCGTACTTCAATGTAATTTTACTTTATGTTGAGGTCTCAGTTGTAACAGGGTTATCTTTTAATGAAATATGATCCCGAGCTTAAAAAAAGGGTGCCTAGCTCTTGCTTAGGTGACCTCAGTAGCTCTTCATGTGAGAAATCAGAGGAGCGGAAGAATTGGATGGAACGTCGTGCCTCACGCTGGCAGGCGGCTGCGTGTTAAATAGAGCGAGGAAGATCCCCTCGCGTGGAGATTACATAAGATAGGCGGTGGCCAGCTTTGGTGTTGTTACAACAAACAAATCTCAACTCCATAGCTGGCCAACCAACCGATATACACATGCATACAACTTGTGTTACAAGATACAATCCTAGTTTATGTAACACCCCTCCTCAATCACAACCGTCTAAGGTTGAGATTGTTCTTGAAGTTCTCCAACTGTCGAACTATGATAGCCTTGGTGAATCCATCTGCTACTTGATACCTGTAGGTACAAAATGAATTTGCAGCAGCCGCCTCATAACTCTTTCTCTAACAAAGTGATAATCCACTTCTATATGCTTAGTTCTTGCATGAAAACTTGGATTTGAGGATAAATATTTAGCACCCAAGTTATCGCACCATAATCTGGCCATTGGAGGAACCTTGACACCAATCTCCTTTAATAACATTTGTATCCACATAATTTCTGCAGTAGCATTAGCAATTGCCTTGTACTCAGCTCAAGTACTTGATCTAGACACCGTATCTTGCTTCTTTGCACTCCATGATATCAGATTGGAACCCAAGAAGATTGCATATCCTCCTATTGACGTCCTATCATCTAGAGATCCTGCCCAATCTGAGAAGCCACTAATTAACATGGAGTTGCACTTTGTTATTTTCAGTCCAATTTTGGTGTCTAGTTTCACATATCTCAATATTCTTTTGACTGCCATCCAATGTATATCAGTAGGAGCATGCAAGAACTGACAAAACCTTATTAACAACAAAGGATATATCAGGTCTTGTAAGGCTTAAATACTGCAGTGCACCAACCACACTTCTATAATTTTTGGAATCACTTGGACCCAATGGAGTTCCCTCGTAGGCAGACAATTTTTCACTTGTTGACAATGGTGTCCTGACAGGTTTACAACTAACCATGTTGACTCTTTTAAGCAAATCTGAAGCATACTTATCTTGAGAGAGCATAATGTCATCACGTACCTTGTTAACCTCTATACCAAGAAAGTAGTGCAGCTCACCCAAGTCCTTTAAGGCAAAGGCTTTCTTCAAATTATGTAGTAGTCCTTCAGTAGCGTGCTGAGTTGAGCTTTCAACTATTATATCATCAACATAAATCAAAATAAACACTATCACTCCACCCTTACTAAAATAGAAGAGCGAGTTGTCCGCCTTCGATGCATGAAAACCAAGGCTAAGTAATTTGGAACTAAGACGAGCATACCAAGCATGTGGTGTCTGCTTTAACCCATACAACGCCTTGTCCAACTTACACACATAGTTTGGCCTTGTTTTATCCTCATAACCAGGTGGTTGTCTTATGTAAACTTCTTCTTCTAGTATGTCATGTAAGAAAGCATTTTGCACATCAAGCTGTCTCAAACTCCATCCTTTTGAAACAACAATAGATAGAATAGCTCTAATAGTAGACATCTTTACAACAGGGCTAAAGGTGTCTTCATAATCTATTTTTTACCTTTGTTTATACCCCTTAGCTACTAACCAAGCTTTATGCTTATCTAGTGAACCATTAGCTTTCCATTTCTCTTTAAACACCCACTTACAATCTACAATATTACTCCCTTTAACTGGTGGAAGTAGATGCCATGTTTTATTTTTCATCAATACATAGAACTCAACATCCACTGCTTCTTTCCAAACTTTATTATGCAAAGCTTCTTCTACATTGTGAGGCCCTCCAGTAGAGCTAAAGAAACCATACCTTACATGTCCATCAGTGTATATCTTGGGTTTACGAATTCCATCTTGCAACCTGGTACGTGGCTTGGCTGGTGAAGAAGGAGCTGCAATAACCAGTGTTGAAGATGGCGACAAAACAGGCAAAGCAACACCACTAGGAAGTAAACCAGCAGCTCCTGGCATAGAGGACCAGTCGTTGCGGCCGCTGGGATCGATCCCGAGGCTGATGTTGTTGGTGCAGTAGAGGGCGACGCAGATGTTGTCGGCTGCGTGTCTCCCCCGGGCACCGACAGCAACGTGGCGGCCGCTGGGTGAGGTGGGGAGGCAGTGCCAGGATTCGTGGCAGCAGCTGGTTGGTGCGCCGGAGAGGAGGTGTGTCCCGAGGTGGATTGGCCGGTTAACGCGTCTGGCGGCGTAGATCCCAAATGTGATCGCCACGGAAAGAAACGAGGATCCGCCCCGGGACCCGTGCCACCACTGGATTCTCCCCCTGCATGCGATATAGGACTTGTTTCTTCATCAAAATTGTTAGAACTTTCACCATTAGACACAGGGTCACCTATAGATTCGTCCCCAGGGTTACGCAAATAGGGAGGTAAAAGACGAATTTCTGAGCGCAAATGCGCCCCGGCATTGCTATGTAGGCGGGAGAAAGGAAACACATCCTCGTCAAAGATAACATCACGAGAGATGTAAATGCGCCCGGAAGAAATATAAATACACTTAAACCCTGAAAGGATCTTGATGTCGCCTATAGGGGGAGTGAATAGGCGCAACCTGAAAATTACCACTTAAAACAATTTTATCAGTAAAACCCGGATACTGTGTAGTTTTGTCCGGATACTCTGGAAAGTCTGGAGTCTCTCGAAAAATCTCCGGAGTCTCTGGACAAGCGCCTGCGTAGCGGAATATGCACACTGCCCAAAACTGGTGCCACCGATCTTGCAAATCTGGTACCACCGGGTTTTTCTGGCAGTATTTCCCCTCTGACCTTCCTCTTGCTTGCTTGGTTGTAACTGAAGTCCACTTGGTGAGTGAGTTAAGGAGTGTTTCTTAGATGACAAACAAAGTACCTACACTCCAAAAACACTAACAACCAAGTAGATCACAAATATTCCAAAGGCAAGCTTAGGAGAGCAAAGCAAGGCAAAGAAAAGTGCATAAGAGGTAAACCAACAAGAGACACGAGGATTTGTTTTACCAAAGTTCGGATTCACCACCGTGTGAATCCTAGTTTCTGTTGGGTGCTTCTCCTATCGAAGCTGGGTTGCATTCAACACTTTTCCCGATCCACTAGATGGCATCTTCCCTTTCAGAGGCGAAGCAAGACCTTCACAAACTGTCCCACAGCTCACCACACCTTGGGAGCTTGTGGGCGACGCCTAGCCGTCTAGGAGGGTTGACCTCCAAGATTAATAAATGCCACGAAGATCTCTTGCTATGAACTCGAGTGCTCAAAGATGGATTAGCTCAACTTTCACTGAATCTTTCAATCCCTCACCCAAATCTCTTCTCTTCTCAAATCTCTTGCAATACTAGAGATGGGAGAGCTTAAAAGGGATGTGGAGATGTGTTTTTCATGTGGGGAACCAGCAACAACAAATGGAGAGGGTGAGGGGTATTTATACCCATCCTTCAAAAACTAGCCGTTGGCTGTTAAGTCCCGAAATCTCTGGAAAAACCCTCGGATACTCCGGAATCCCCAAAACTAGCCGTTAGGTTCAAAAGTTCCGAATATTCTGGACATTTTTCCGGAGTCTCTGGAAAATCCGGAGTCTCCGTAAAATTCTCCGGAATCTCCGAAGCTTCACTGGACAACACATGTCACCTCGAAGAAAAAGCCATAACTTTTTACTACGGACTCCGAATTCGATGATCTTGGACTCTATGGAAAGGTTATTCAGAGGAGCATCCATTCCAACTAAAAACAAGCTCCAAAACCACCAGGTGTATGTGTTGTGGTAAGTGTTTCTCTCATGATAGCACTTGGGAGGTTAGGTTTGAGCACCGAGACATAAGCAAAGCTATCCACGTTGCATCCCTCTTGATAGTACGACATACCTATACTCAAGATCAAATATAAATGCAATATTAGAACTCTTGAGCTTCATCTTCATGAATCGCCATACTTGAACAATATATCCACTTGAGAGATTCATCCACCTCATTGATTTGAGCACTTCACGACTCGGATCAATATTCAACATATATGAATGATATCCACTTCTAGATACCAAGTCACCCATCACATGATCGAAACAATGTTTGATGCATCCTCATTACTTCACTCGATTAGGCTCGACTTGATACCTCGAAATTCTCCAAGCTATAGCCACTTCACCCTAGCCAAGCACATGGTCCAAGTCACTACTTGGCCAACCTTAGCTTAGTACCTCGTTGCTAATCCCTTGCTTGACTTCTTCATCCATTTGATGCAAATTTGAGTTTAGCTTTGATTCAACATTAAGAGTGAAATCCAATTGAGATCATGCCTTCTTTGATTCTATAGTCCCATTTGATCATAACAAGCCTTCCAATTTATTTAGAGACCATCCAATATCACTATGTCTCTTTCTTCACCTTCATTGGCTTGTTTATATATCAAGTATACACCATGGGATCACACATATCACAAACCATGATATTCAACCTTAAATATATCCATTTCACAATGTGAGGCAATAACTCATTCCTCAACTTATCTTGTACAACAATGGCTTGTCTTCACATATAGATGTTCAATGTTATGTATCATACTTTGTTATTTATATGTTACAACCTGCTCACATGCTTTAACAAAGACATTAGATCTTTAATCTAGTTGTCAATCAATACACCAAAGCCCACTTAGGGCCTAGATGTCTTTCAAACCCTTTATGCAAATTACTATACCCAAGGAAGGCACACTCCTTTGACCGGAAAGCATGCTTGTGCTAATTGTAAGGGTGTAAATTTGGCTAGCAGGCACACCCGAATATACGAAGAGAGGCATAATTAGGCTTTGTATGATACATGAGCTCAAGAGGTATCTCAAAGTTGATGACGTTACTAGGGGTGCGATTAATAAGAAATATGTGGCTGCTAGAAAGGTTTCATCCCAAAATTTCAAGGGCATGTGTGCATGAGCTAAGAGATATAAGCCTACTTCAACAATGTGTCTATGTTTTCTCTCTGCCGAGCCATTTTGTTGATGGGCATTGGGACATGAAACTAGATGGGATATACCAATTTTTGTAAAGAATGAGTGAAGTTTCTCATATTCCCCACCCCAATCGGACTGAACCGCAATGATTTTGCGGTCAAAGAATATCTCAACTAGGGTTTGAAACTCCCGATTAAATAGAGCGGAAGAATTGGATGGAACGTCGTGCCTCACACTGACAGACGGCTTCGTGTTAAATAGAGCGAGGAAGATCCCCTCGCCTGGAGATTACATAAGATAGACGGCGGCCAGCTTTGGTGCTGTTACAACAAACAAATCTCAACTCCATAGCTGGCCAACCAACCGATATACACATGCATACAACTTGTGTTACAAGATACAATCCTAGTTTATCTAACACCTCATACTTCATGAGTTCAACTCCTCGTCGAATAAATTTCAGCTATAGATTAAAAAAATTTCTCTATGTTCTATTATGCTAAAACATTGGTCTCAGGCTTGCTCCTTTCTTACAGCTCGCGGGGCCGCTATGTACAGATGGAGCAGGAGTTCGAGCGGTTTTGGCGACTTGCGTGGCCTCGAGGGCTATCATCCAGTGAGTCAAATTTTTTTAATGTACTAATGGGGGTGTTTGGAACCCCAATACTAAAGTTTAGTCACATCACTCTGAATGTTTAGTGTAATTACTAATTAGATGCAAATTAATGACAAAACTTATTTAATAACTTTGAGCTAAATGGTAAGACGACTAGATTAAACCTAAGTTTAACAGATTCATCTCATGAATTAGTCTTTAGTTTTGTAATTAATTTTGTAATTAGCTCATATTTGGTCTTTCTAATTAGCATATGAAGATCCCATGCGACACGAACTAAACTTTAGCCCCTCAATCCAAATACCCCCAAACAATTGATGATGATGCATGTGTATGCCACACACTTTTATTTCCACCAGTAAAACAAAAAATCACTGCTACATAAACCAAGATCACAGCTGACCTCCAACCCCATCACCGCCAATTTTCATACCCATCACCGTTGCTTCCAAATCAGCAGTGATGCCTATTAAGGGTGTGTTTAGATCCCAAAAAGTTTGCAAAAAACATCCCATCATCTATCACATCATCTCACATCACCTCTCACTATTCATCTGCATTTACACCAATTCTTCCCTAATTCTTCCCCAATTCAGCCAATTCATCTGGATCTAAACACACCCTAAGAAAGGGTGTGTTTAGTTCCCTGAATTGGGATGCAAAATTCTGGATTTTGCACGGATTTTGGGCTGAAAAGCACTGTTCCGAACTGAAAAGCACTGTAGCACTTTTCATTTGTTTGTGGTAAATATTGTCCTACCATGGCCTAACTAGGCTCAAAAGATTCGTCTCGCAAAGTACATCCAAACTGTGTAATTAGTATTTGATTTCATCTACATTTAGTACTCCATGCATGTGCCAGCATTTTTGATGTGATGTTTGATGTGATGGGAAATCTTCTTTTTGCATAGTGAATTTTGGGGGAAGTTGGGCTTCTAAACACACCCAAACTGAAAAATCCTACCCCGAACCCGTATCCCGCCAACCGCCTCGGCATTGTGCCTCGTCGATGCCGGCTGCCCCTCCACCATGACATTCCGAACACCCTCCTCTCGGCAGGCTGCCTAGAGAAATAGAATAGCATCTAGGCCTGGGAGACCGCTGCCACCGTGCCTAGGGATACGGGGAGGCTACGCTAGCGCAAAACAAAATTTCCCCATAAATCAGGAACTGCTGCTGTCAAAGATCACGGGATTACCACTAGACGCGCAGATGCAACGGAACCGTCTCGATGTAGACGAACGCGTCGAGGGTAGCAGGCAGTGCAGTTGCTCATGTCCGCCTGGTCCTTCACGTGCGGTTCGTCCTTGTGCTCCAAACGTAGCACCTCCAAGGTATCCACACGTACGGGAAGGAAGTGTCTCACACCGGACTGCTAGGTCCACGGGCGCGGCGCGGCGGCACGGCTGTTGCTCAAGAGACATCCAAGTCAGGGGGGTATGGTCCATATTTATGAGGGGAAAATCCCCCACACCATCGTCCATTAGCAATACGGGACTAATAGATGGTGTACCCCTTTCCAACGCTAATGGGCTTTACAACAATTGTGGCCCATTATGACTTTTACAACCCAATGGATCCAATCCATCTGAACCCACTAATGGATCTAATCCAGTTGGCTCTAGGGCATATCTCCAACAGTCTCCCACTTGCACTAGAGTCAACTATGCAAGTACATCCTCATTCGACTTCCAATCCCGTAAGTGTGTGACCCTACGGGTTCACATATACATAGACATGGCTCGAGTACTCCTACTCGACCAATAGTTGATAGCGGCCTCTAGCAAGGCGTGTCAACTCCTATGCAAACGTAAAGATCATATCAGACGAACCATCACATCGTAGCATACATGCTATTCCCTTTGCCTCACGATATTTGGTCTAGCTCCAAGCAGACCTCTCTTTCTCGATACCGTGATTCAGATCTTTTCATAGGTTAACACTTAACCCAGCACAGCCATGCATTTCTTGATCCGATCACTCGAGGGGCCCAGAGATATCTCTCTCAAGTAGAGAGGGGCAAATTCCATCTTAATTGACCATGCCTCACAGCATGCTTCCTGACAAACCCGAAAGTCACCTTTATAACTACCCAGTTACGGAGTAGCGGTTGATAACCCCTAAGTAGGTCAATTCACATCTTGAGTACATGCGACAATCTCAAGTCTAAGGACATAGCGTACACGTTGTGTAAAGAGATAACTATGTAACAAAATCTCAAATTGGGTCAGTCCAGCCCCATGTCATACATGTGCCCACATTATTAGTTATACATCTCCATGTTCATGACTTGTGAAACATAGTCATCAACTAATAAATGTGCTAGTCATTAACTTATACTAGGGACAACTTTTGAATAACCATACAAGTAAAAGAGTTTCACAAACAATTCACATAATTGCCAATCTAATACAAGTCGCCTTTCATGGATATTCAATAAAAGAATAATGTGTCATGGATACAATGAAATATAATCATCTCTATGATTCCTTCTAGGACATATTTCTAACATTCTTCCACTTGCACTTGAGCTAATTTAGAATGTATCTAATACCCATAGCTCTCATGTGCACCTCATGCTTAGGCTGTGGAAGGGGTTTTGTCAAAGGATCTGCAACATTCAAATCCGTGTGTACTGTGCATATCTTGATATCACCTCGTCTAACGATCTCTCGTATCAGATAAAATTTCCGTAGTACATGTTTGTTCTTTTGATGATTCCTAGGCTCCTTTGCTTGCGCAATAGCCCCATTGTGTCACAATAGAGATCCAATGGGCTGGAGACATTCGGAAACACACCAAGTTCAAAAAGGAACTTCCTTATCCAAACACCCGCCTTTGCAGCTTCTGAAGCCGCGATGTACTCGGCTTCTGTTGTAGAATCAGCCACTGTCTCCTGCTTGGAACTCTTCTAGCTCACAGCACCACCGTTTATCTTCTGCTTGGAACTCTTCCAGTTCACAGCACCACCGTTTATCGTAAATACGTATCCTGATTGCGACTTTGAATCGTCTTGGTCAGTTTGGAAACTAGCATCGGTGTAACCCGTTACAACGAGCTCCTCCTTACCACCATAGACTAGGAATATGTCTTTAGTCCTTCTTAAGTACTTAAAAACATTTTTAACCGCTGTCCAGTGACCCTCACCTGGATCAGATTGGTATCTGCTTGTAACACTATGTGCATACAAAATATCTGGACGTGTACATATCATTGCATACATAATTGATGCGATAGCCGAAGCATACGGCATTCTACTCGTGCGTTCCCGCTCATCAGTAGTCGAAGGACACTGAGTCTTGCTAAGATGTATGCCATGTGACATAGGCAAGAACCCTTTCTTCGCCTCTTCTATGTTGAACCATTTCAACACTTTGTCAATATAAGTGTCTTGGCTTAATCCTATAAGCCTTTTTGATCTATCTCTATAGATTTTGATGCCCAAAATGTATGCTGCCTCACCTAAGTCCTTCATCGAAAAACTATTTTTCAATGAGGTCTTAGCGGCCTCAAGTATAGGAATGTTATTTCCAATCAGCAATATGTCATCCACATATAAGACTAGAAATACTACAGAGCTCCCACTTGCCTTCTTGTAAACACAAGGTTCTTCTTCATTTTGAATGAAGCCAAACCCTTTGACCACTTCATCAAAACGAAGGTTCCAACTCCGAGATGCTTGCTTCAATCCATAAATGGACTTCTGAAGTTTGCATACCTTTCCAGCATTGGTCGGATCGACAAATCCCTCAGGCTGTGTCATATACACATCCTCAGTCAGATTCCCATTTAGAAAAGCTGTCTTGACATCCATCTGCCATATCTCATAATCGAAATATGCAGCTATAGCTAGAATAATCCGAATAGATTTAAGCATCGCTACGGGCGAGAATGTCTCATCGTAGTCAACCCCTTGAACTTGTCGAAAACCTTTTGCAACAAGTCGAGCTTTATAGATGTGAACATTTCCATCCATATCTCTCTTCCTTTTATAGATCCATTTGCACTCTATAGGTTTAATACCATCTGGTGGGTCAACCAAGTTCCAAACTTGATTGTCACCCATGGAATCTATCTCGGATCTCATGGCACTTTGCCATTTCTCAGAATCTGGGTCCATCATTGCTTCCGTATATGTCATAGGCTCATCATTGTCCAACAACAATATGTCGCACTCTCCCGCAATCATGAGATTGAGCTTATTAGTTGCGCGACGTGCCCTTTCAGACCTTCGTGGTTGCGATGGTGTTTTTCTTGCCACAGGCATCTCAACTCGTTCAGCTACATTAGCATCATTTGTGAACTCTTGCCCGAGCGGTTCATCTTGAACTTCTTCAAGATACACCTTTTGTCCACTTTTCTCTTGTTTGAGAAACTCTTTCTCTAAGAAAACACCATTCCGAGCGACAAACACTTTGCCCTCTAAGCGGTTGTAGAAATAATACCCTAAAGTCTCCTTAGGATATCCCACGAATATGCACTTGTCCGACTTGGATGTAAGCTTGTCTGACTGAAGTCGCTTGACAAAGACTTCACAACCCCAAATTTTAAGAAAAGACAAACTGGGAGTCTTACCAGTCCATATCGCATATGGTGTCTTATCTACGGACTTAGATGGTACCCTATTTAATGTGAAAGCTGCGGTTTCTAGAGCGTAACCCCAAAATGATAACGGTAGGTCTGACTGGCTCATCATTGATCGAACCATGTCCAACAAAATTCGATTACGTCGCTCGGATACACCATTTCTCTGAGGTGTTCCAGGTGGCGTAAGCTGTGGAACAATTCCGCAACTCTTCAGATGACTGCTAAACTCGTGACTCAAATACTCGCCTCCACGATCAGATCGTAAGGCCTTAATTTTATTGCCACACTGATTTTCTACTTCATTCTGAAATTCTTTGAACTTTTTAAATGTTTCAGACTTGTGCCTCATTAGGTAGACATAGCCATATCTACTTAGATCATCAGTGAACGTTATGAAGTATTCGTATCCACCTCTAGCTGTCATGCTTATTGGTCCGCACACATCCGTATGTATGATTTCCAACAAGTCTGAAGCTCTCTCAAGAAAACCTGAGAAAGGCATCTTGGTCATCTTGCCGAGCAAACAAGCCTCACATGTCTCGTAAGATTCAAAATCAAACGAAGTTAAAAGTCCATCAGTATGGAGCTTCTTCATGCACTTTTCACTTATATGACCCAAACGACAATGCCACACGTAGGTAGGACTTAAATCATTAGGTTGTGGCCTTTTAGCACTTAAATTACAGATAGGCGCATCATCAAGACTTAAAATAAACAATCCATTCACAATGGATGCAAAAGCCACAAACATTCCATTCTTAGAGATCACACAACCATTATTTTCACTCGCAAATGAATAACCATCCTTCATCAAGCATGAAGGAGACACAATGTTTTGACTCAAACTAGGAACAAAATAACATTTATTCAATTCCAAAATAAATCCTGACGAGAGGTGTAGTTGCATCGTTCCAACGCTCAATGCAGCAACTCTTGCAATATTGCCTATGCAGAAATCAACTTCTCCTCGTTCCACACTTCTACTTCTTATCATTCCTTGCATCGAGTTGCAAATGTGAGCAACCGATCCGGTATCGAATACCCAAGAATTAATATAAGAATTCATTTCACGCTTCTACTTCTTATCATTCCCTGCATTGAGTTGCAAATCTGAGCAACCGATCCGGTATCAAATACCCAAGAATTAATATAAGAATCAGCGAGGAAAATGTCTGTAACATAAACATTAAGTGTACTTGAAGTGGAAGTACCCTTACTTCCCTTGCTTTTCATAGAAGCTAAGTACAACTTGCAGTTTATTTTTCAGTGACCCAGGTCATGACAGTGAAAGAACTCATTATCAACAGTTGATCCAACTTTAGCCTTGGGTGTTGGCTTAGATATCCCATATTTAGCCTTGCCCATATTCTTCCAAGAATTACATTTCCTTTTAAAGGTAGGCTTATTCTGGATTGCCATCACATGGCTACTGTCAGCGCCTTTCTCGATATCACTCTCTGTTGGTAACAGGGTGTCTAGAACTTCTTCCTTTTTCTCAGTCTTGAGAACAATTCTCAAGTTACAGATCCAATCCGTATAGTTCGTTCCATTCAATGTCCTTCTCAAGGACCATACGTAAAGTAAATGATGTGGTGTTGCTAGGTGCCATTGATATACAACAAAATAATGCAAAATACTAAGACAACGCATCCATGACGGAGTAGATTACATTAAGCATTTAACGGAATCTACTCCCACTAAAATCAATATCCCTCAATTGATACTTAGTGATTCAGGACCCACAACTACCAAGCCGACTAGTGAGCTTTAGCATCACCGCTAGAAGACATGTAGATCGGTAAGCAACTCTTTGCTAATCATATCACATATGACTCCTGTTGTTGGGTGAGATCTCTATGTCTCGGCGCCCGACCTTTATGCCCCAAAGCCCTTAACCGTTAAGATGGCTTTGATCAAGTAACCAAACCTTATGCTGTAAGTATCCGATACGAACCCATCTAGTCGAGGAAAATTGGTGGCACCCTAATTTCATAAACCCACCACCAATCGTACAAGACTCATGACAGTGCAAGGTTTGGGAGGGCATGCAACTTAAACATTACCGAGAGATCGTTCTACTTCTACCATCATGTGCAGAAAAATAACTATTATCATCGCATATGTAGAAATAAAACAATAAGAACGGCATTCACATAGTAATGACACGGTATGGCCCATTAACACATGGTGATCTCCATCTCCATTGTACTGTCCATCATGATGATCTCCATCTCCATGATCCATGTATGCCATCCTCCAGTGATGAGTCCTCCATGAACTATCTAACGCGTGATAGTACACAAAGTTAAACAATTGCGCATTAGATCATCACAAATTGGTATGCAGACCATTACATCAATTTTGACAATACATGTGGCTCCAGCCATATTGCCGTACGCGTGACACGCAGGTCACGAATAAATTACACACATGCATCACATACACATACGGGCCATACCAATCACAAAACCTGCAAAACAGATTACCGTACTTCCGACGTCTAAACTTAAACCGTCAAAAAACCAATCTTAAAAGCCAATTTTGGGAAATCTAATTTCGGCAAGACTAGCAAAGCTAGTTAATCTCATGTGTAAAATTTTCTGTAGATCAATTATCATATAGAAAACGTCTCCATCCGAGTTAACCACAGAAAGTTACGGTTGTTTTACCGAACAGTATGCTTTCTAATTTTCTCGGGGCCGTTAGCGGATCCAATCCGCCGCCGCCGCGCATCCCATGCGCATGGCACTTGACCTAGTTTCGATTCGACCAATCCAATTGATCTCCTCCTCGTCATGACTGGGTTTACGTGTATCACTTAACTCCGATGGCGGGATTCCGACCGGTAGGAGTAATTCGTTACACGACCATCATGATAAGAACACGAAACCGATCACAATTTTGATCTACGTCCACGCATATCACCATATGCACACATCCCGAATCTAAAACTAAGCAGCTATGGCTCTGGTACCACTGAAGGGATACGGGAAGGCTACGCTAGCGCAAAACAAAATTTCCCCATAAAGCAGGAACTGTTGCTGTCAAAGATCATGGGATTACCACTAGACGCGCAGATGCAGCGGAACCGTCTCGATGTAGACCAACGCGTCGAGGGTAGCAGGCAGTGCAATTGCTCATGTCCGCCTGGTCCTTCACGTGCGGTTCGTCCTTGTGCTCCAAACGTAGCACCTCCAAGGTATCCACACGTACGGGAAGGAAGTGTCGCACACCGGACTGCTAGGTCCGCGGGCGCGGCGCGGCGGCACGGCTGTTGCTCAAGAGACATCCAAGTCAGGGGGTATGGTCCATATTTATGAGGGGAAAATCCCCCACACCATCGTCCATTAGCAATACGGGACTAATAGATGGTGTACCCTTTCCAACGCTAATGGGCTTTACAACAATTGTGGCCCATTATGACTTTTACAACCCAATGGATCCAATCCATCTGAACCCACTAATGGATCTAATCCAGTTGGCTCTAGGGCATATCTCCAACACTCGCCGCGTGTCCCCGACCACCGGATCCCCACCTCATCGCACGCCTCAGAGATTCGGCGCACCTAGGAGGCAAAGGAGGAGCCCCACCCCATCCCATTGGTTTCGCCGCTCTCACAAGGTGAGAGGTGATGAAAGGGGAGGCTGGGGAGGGGGAGAGGCCGGCGGCGGAGGAGTTAGGGAGGGGAGAAAGAGGGACCGACGGCAGTAGAGGAATTGAGAGATAGAGAGAGTTGAGCGTGAAAAGATGGGAGAGAGAAGAGGATACATATCACCGTGCGTGTGGGGTAGGTCAAAACTGAAAGTTTGATAAAAAAATTTCGAGTGGAAGATCCCTTGTCACCTCGGATCGTGTTAAAACCCGATTGTGACAACTTATTATTACTGTCGGGTCATCAGGTCAACGAAAGCTGGAGGTGATAGGCCGTTGGTGATGGGAAACGTCTTCTAAACGCTTAATACCTCAATTACTCAGGGAGAAGCCTGCATCTACACACAACATTTTCATAAAAAAGTACTCTCTCCGTCCCTAAAAGAATGTCGTTTTCGCTTCTCGAGAAACGAGTTTGATTAAATATATAAAAATATATATTAATATTTATGGTATAAAATTAATATCATTAGATAGATATTTGAATCTAGTATGTATTTTTTACAAATCCGGTCAAACTTGTGGCACAAAAAATCATGACGGCACTCTTTTGGGGACTGAGGGAGTAGGAGTATATACGATTTCACGCTCCTATTCCAAACAGAGCCGCATCTTCTTCGGTCCAAATATTGCAATTAGCAAGTGATGATGTGGTACACTACACAGTATGTCGTCCTCCCCAATCAAACAACAAACAATTCATCGGTCTAGCACATATTCCTTATTTCTCTCTGCCACGCACGGCGGCCGCCCGCCGCTAGTCTAAGCGGCGACGGCGTGCTTGTGCGTCCTGGACGGCGGCGGGAGCGGCATGGGGTAGCGGTGGACGCAGCCGTTCCAGGGGTTCTCGGCGTCGGGCCCGCAGTCCCTGAGCGCGCGCCACACGTTGCTGCACGCCTTGAACCCCGTCCCGAACGCCAGCATCCACAGCCGGTCGCCGGCGCGCACCCGCCGCTTCGCCTCGAAGTAGGCCAGCTCGTAGAACACCAGGCTGCTCGACGTGTTCCTGAACCGGTGCAGCGTCGCCCTCGCCGGCTCCACCACCGACGGCCCGAACCCCATCAGCCGTGCCACCTGGTCGATCACCGCCTTCCCGCCGGAGTGGATGCACATGTGCTCGAACACGCGCTGGAAGTCGGGGACCGCCGCCGCCGCCGCCTTCGAGTTCCCTGCGGCGTGCGCGCGCGCCACGCGCCACGCGTACCGGAGCATCTCGGTCACCGGGAGCACGCGGGGACCCAGCGTCGTGATGTGCCGCCGGAGCGCCGCGCCGGCGACGCGGACCAGGTCCTTGGTCAGCGCCACGCCGAGGTTGCCCTTCTCGTCCTCCATCTGCGTCGCCGCGTGGAACGCCGCGTCGTCGGCGCCGTGGTGCGTCCGGAGGGTGCGCACCAGCTCGTACTTGGCGTGCGCGCGGCGGGCCGGCACGTCGGTGACCAGCGCCGCCGCCGTGCCGACGTGGAAGATGCAGTTGGTCACCAGCATGTGCTTGTTCTCGCCGAAGTACCAGTTGAGGCTGGTGTTCTCCGTGACCACCACCAGCGCGTACCCGGGCCGGCGCTGGCACCGGAGCGACCGCGCCGCCGTGTCGATGCCCACGGTGCCGGCGCTGCAACCTATCCCGGCGACGCTGTAAGCCTTCACGTCGGGGCGCATCTTGAACCGGTGCGCGATCATGGACGCCAGCGACGGCATCGGGGAGAACATGGAGCACGCCACGACGAGGACGTCGATGTCGGCGGCGGTCACGTCGGCTTTCGCCAGGAGCTGCCCGACCACCGCGAACAGGCCCTCCTCGGCCTCCTGCACCGCGAACGCCAGCGTCTTCTCGAACTTGCCCGAGAAGATGAAGGGCGGCGCGAACGTCTCCTGCCCGAGGCCGGACTTGCTGTAGATGAGGCGCATGAAGTCGGCGATGTCGTCGGAGTAGCGCCGGCACTTGAGGCCGAAGTACTCGCACACCTCCAGGTTCACCTGCCGGTCCGCGTCGGGGAGGTGGCAGCTGTAGTTGAGCAGGTACACGGGCCGCTGCCGCCGCAGGACGCGCCGGAGGACGGTGGCCACGAAGGCGAGCGCCGACACGACGAGGGCCACGAGCAACGGGAGAGGGAGGGTGCGCAGCGACGGCATGACCGCTGCCGCCGCCGCGGCGACCGTGCTCGACGCCGACGACAACATGACCACCAAGCTAGCTCTCTAGCTCTGAGGCAGGTACTGTAGAGCTAGCTAGAGTGCACTGTGGAGTGTTAATAAGTGCACCTCCTAGCTGGCGGTAAGGATAGAGTGTGGGATAGAGTATAGGCATACAGGAACGGAGACGACGGGGGCGAGCATGCGCGCGCCATTGCCAAGTGTCCAAGCATTTTGGGCACTCCCATGTGCCGGGAAATCAATGCGTGTCAATCGCGTCGGGATCTATCCTTTTTTAAGCGTACTGCGCGCAAGCTAGTAGTGTGAATCTGGATGATTTGACTCCCGTGTGAATCTAGTAGACTCACGAGCAATGCTAATTGGTCCCAATGACCCTCAATTTCTATTACTGGGGTTTTAGGTTCTGCAGGAGAGATACTACGAAACTGGGATTTTAGGTTTTCTAGGGGCACCAGAAGCTATTTTAGATAAATCTCAGTATCTGTAAGTTTTCAAATAAATCTACATAGGGTTAAAAATTGACCATATCATTTTAGAAACCAAGATACTCCTACTTAGAGAAGTGATCGATGATTTGGTTTGCGTACAATCAGTCTTTTAAACTTTAGTTTTTTGTTTATGTTGAACTAACAAAATGCACGTACGGTATGTATGTATCTAAAAAATCATAATAACAAAAAAATATCTTTATAGTGTCTTATGTGTCTAAAAAACCAAGGTTGTAACGACAGTGTGAGGGTAAGGAGAAATCAGCAGCTACCTCTCGCGGCTGGGGAGAAAACGGTGTCCGAGAATCGCTGACTGACATGGTTGGAAGCGTAATGGATGCCCCGTCGACAGCAGCGCCTTAGCTCAACGTCGGGCGCTCGTAAAAAATGCAAGTGAGAAAGCCTCGTCCTCAATAGGAAACGTGGTGCATGCATGGATTGTGATTGCCGTACGGGAGCAACATGATTGACGGATAGGATAAACGTGATTCACGGCAGTATGCAATCTTCTTTCACGACAGCATGCATTGACGCGTGATGGAAAGCAATGAAACATAGTGATGCGTGATCAATGCAAACCCATATTGTCGCATGATTCATAGATCATAGTCATCCATATTGACATTGATAATGCGACTGGTAATGCTGTAAACGCAATTGTGTCACTTAGGTCGCCGACCTCGATTGCTAAGCCTTTCCAAAAGAACACAACGTGATTTGGTTACCAATTATTCCTCAAAATCCCTTAAAAAACATGTCACGCTGCTTGTATCTTTTTCAAAAGCGGGGTCTTTCTTTCTTTTTTTTTCACCAAATTTTTTTACCTGCCCAGTCGACCAGCACCAATGACTACGACAGCTTATTGTAACACCCCAGGTGTTTAACTATATTTTAATGAAGGTTTAAGCCAGGATTAAGAGTTAAACCCTAAAAGCCACAGAATATCCGTTCGTTGGCATGACTACATCTCAAAATTTTGTATAGCAACTTGAAAATCGACCAATATGAAAGTTGTTCGCTACCTCTGGGAACACATTTTTCCCAATTGGCGGCTTCCAAATTCTAAGTGGAAGATGCCCCAAAACTTGGTCAAAGCTATTTTGAACAGTAAACCGAGCCGAGATTTCTGCCGACTTTGGCGCGCATTTCTGGACAAACCACATCTCAAAACATATGTCGCCCTTTGTAAAAGTTGTTGCCCTTGGACCCATCTACAACTTTTAGTTTTAGAGATTTTCAAATTCTGTTAAAAAATCTGAAGTTAATCAAAGTCAAACCCCTATACCCTTCTCTAGTATTCTAACTGGTTCTCCAAATTTTCTCTAAACACTTCAAATTATGTCAATATAAAAGTTGTCAAGAATTTCATGGGACACATTTCATCTTATTAGTGGCATTGGAAATTCAAAGTGGAAACACTTCAAAAACTCAATCAAAGCTCAGAAGTCAGAGTTGACCAGGCCGAGAAAAAGTCAAACTTTGCAGCTCTTTTCTGGATAAATGGTTGAGTAAAACATAGGACAACCTTTGCCAAAGTTGAAGAGGGTTAGTTGATCTACAAGTTTTGAATTTGGAGATTTCCAAGTTTAGTTCAAAACTTTTGACTTTGCGCCGGTTAAACAACCCTGCAGCAAATAGGAAACGGAGCCGATGCTCCAGAGCGCGCGTCCTCGCGCCGACGCCGTGCCCCGGCGTCCGTGCCCGGCCGTCACATCCCGCAGCGCCTGCTTTTACGCCGTGACCTCCCTTGCCACATAGGCAACAAAACCGTCGTCCCGCCCCCGGTTTCCCCTCCCTCTCTCCTCTCCCCTCCGCGAAGAGTGTTGACACGCGCCGGGCGTCACCGCCGCGGCGCCCTGTGCACGCACGCCGGGAGAGATAGAAGTCAGCGGCGCCATCGAGATGTCGCGTCACTGCCACTGTCAACCACTCACGCACGCCACCGTCGGTGCTAGGCCATCGAGCGCCTACGCGCTCTAGCCGCCTTGCTGCCATGCGCCGCGCCGCCATGCACCGTCACCGCGGACGCCGAGGCTGGCGCTGGCCCACAATCGCACGGGCAAGCTTATCCACCCCAAGGGAGTCTTGGACCCTCCTCCAAGCCGCCACGGCTATAAAAACCGAACCAGAGCACCCCGACCACCTCCTTCTTCCTTCCGCCGCCCGCCCAAGCGCTGCCGCCATGGAAGGTTGCTGCCGGAGCTCCGCCGCAGCTGGCTAACCACCCTAGCACCTCTCCTAGACCTCGTAGAAGCTTCCCCGAGACCTACATTGCTCTCTGGTGCTGTGGTTTCGCCGGAGACAGAGCCGCCGCGGCCGCAACACCATCCCCTTCGCCGCCGGCGATCACCGGCTTGATCCCCGTTGACCACAACACCTTCAATCGGTCGCTGGTGAGCTTGCACTCCACCCCAGCTAGTCACACGGCCAAGTCCGGCCGCCGATCGGCCACCGGCCAGCCGCCGGCGAGCTCCCCTCGCCACCGGGGGTAGATCTACGACGATTGTAGTTTGTCTAGGGGCCTAGGTGTAAAAGATCAGGGGCGTTTCTGCTAAATGATTCTTTAGATCTAGGGTTCAAATCTGATATCTTGTAAAATACGCCATAAATCACTGACAAATCCTAAAAATACAAACTCAAATGTTCAGTACTCCTTGTGAATAGAATCAACTTTCCTAGAAAGAAAGTTTTTTAACTTGTGAGTAGTTTTTGAATAATTTTGAAATCTTCATATTGGCTAGATTTGAAATATCTTAAAATATAGGAATGATATGCTTGTGAAATTTGGATATGTTGTGTTAGGTTTGTCATGTCTGATCTTTTGTCGAAAAATGGCACATAGTTCTCTTATAGATCTAGAGTTATAAATGAATTTTGATATCTGCTAGTGTCCCTATTTTAGATTTATCTAAATTAATCTACTAATCAAATGATGCCTATCTTTTTGCTACATCCCTGTTTGATGTTTATGCACTCATGATAAATAGTATATCTGTTTTGGGCATGTTTAGCTTGGTCAATATATTTACCATGGTTTATTAAGGCTATATTTATGAGTGTAGTTTCTTTAAGTTTCCTTGCTGAGTAAGTGTATATCTCTGATGGCTATAGTCCCATATGGCTCTGCATGAAGTTTCAACTCATTTTGTGGTGTATATTTTTCTGCATTAATTAATCTTGTTTTGCTAGGCTTTTACTTAAGTGATTTTTCATGCTAGCCCTATTTGATGAATTGAGTTGGTTTCTGGGCAGTGGCTTGCTTGGTATGTCAAGTTCATGACTGAATTTTCTTTTGGTCAGTTTATGTGTATTTTGTTTCCAGAATTTTAATTGGGAAGTACATCAAGCCCACAAAAGGAATTAAAGAAGAAACCAAATGGCACCCTTATTTCAACTCAAAGTTAAATGAATTGAAGTTCACTAAATCATTTCAGAACAGCACCCTTCTTGGCGAAGTAAATATTCATTTAAATAATAATAGATGTGTACACAATCACTATCAAGAAAAGGAATTTAACAGAATTAAAGCATCGTTATTTTCCAGAAGAATATGTTGAATATATTAACTCTTTTATGATAACTGTGAGCACCAAAACACCTCGTGGTTATCATCAATTTCAGAACTGAAATTCATCCTTATTAATGAACACATTAAATTTATGCATATGCATACCGTGTAGAACTTCCGGACGGAAACTACGAGCTGGTGCCGGAGATCGAAGGAGACTACGCTGACGGAGGAGTGAATGCAGTGGAAGTGCAGTAAGACCCAGACTAAAGTTCGGAGGAGTTCACCACTGATGGTGCTAGTGAAGGCAAGCACCGAAGCATAATTCCCAAGTTTCTAACTTATGCAACTATATATGTGTTATGGATGTTTGTGCATTTACGTTCAGGAGTTGAATTGAAACCATAGTTGCATGATCCTAGGACTCCTATGTTCAGATACTAGTATGGTAGGACGCTAGTTGCCATGCACTAAGGACCCGGTAAAAGTCGAGTGATGAATGTCACTCGCGAGCTATAGGTCTCTTATGTTGGAATCATAAGATCGTTTAAACTGATTTGCTCACGTGGTAAGAGCATGGGATCGGCTCCGGTCAGTGGTTGTCAATGGTTAAGCTTTTGAACGTACTAAACATTTGTCGGGAATGAGTCCGGTAAGCCTAACCTTCGGAGATCGGCAAAGGAACTTGTCCACTAATCTTGGGGAGAGCCCCCATGTTCTAGGCCATGCGGTACATGTGCACGGTTGGGCGGCAGAGGCTGTGACCACCCGCAGTGTACCAAGACTGTGGAATTTGCTCCTGAACCGAGGGATGTTGGGAACCGCTGGTTGATGCATGGCTCCACCCCCTTGGTTTTAGTTGTCATTTTGAGGTGTGCATCTTCTATGTGTTTAGGTCCACCTTGCAAGGTTACTAATCGATCGATCGTCGGCCCCTCACCGTTATCTGGGATTGCTTAACTATACAACCCATTTCCCTTTATTATGGAATTGAGAAATTAATATGGACATTGCTTAATTGTATTGCACAACTATGCTTGCAGTAGTTGCCAACCTAGTAATGGTTAAACAACTAGAACTTGAGCTAAAATTTGAAAGTAAGGATCCACTCTTTATTGCTTTTTCAGCAAAATAAACCCACTAGCCAAAAGCCTTTCATGTCTAGAGGGTTGGTGAAGTATATCACCGTCGGATAAGTCTTGCTGAGTATTAGTATACTCAGCCTTGCTATTGTTGATGTTTACAGGTGATGTGAAAAGTGATGGGTTTCCGTGCCCTGGATTGTTCCCACCCGATTGGGAAGTCGAGTGGGAGGAGGATAGTACTTAGTGACATCTTGGATGGCCTCCTTGGATGTCACTTATGACGTTTAGTATTTTATTTCCGCTGTGTGTAATAAACTCTGAACCATTTACTTTTATGCAATGAACTCGGTTTGTAATAAAAGAACCCCTAAGGGATTTGATGTAATATAATGTGTGATGATGTAATCTCTGGTCTCGCCTTCGTGTGAGCTTTTGGTATGAATGTTGCGATCCGGGTTACTCGTGATTCACCGGGCTTGACCCGGCAGAGACGACAGGATACCTCCGAACTATTGCTTAATGACCACAGAAATTGGCTTATGCAATAATACGGAATTATCTTGGGTGGTTCAGTCACACTTATTCTTTCTAAAATAATTGATCACGCTTGTTCTTTCATGTTTTCTCTTTCCAAAGACACGCATGGCGGCTTCAAAAATATTTTTCTCTTTCCAAAGACATGCACAGCGGCTTATTATTCTTTTCCAAAATAATTGATCACGCTGCCACTGCTTAGGGTGGCGCTTTCTTCTTTCCAAAATAATTGATCACACTACCAGACGATAATTGTTCTTTCCTAATTTCTCTTCCAAAGAAACGCTACCTTTGATCACGTTGCCTTTTTTAGAATTATATTGGAAACAAGCGTGATGTATTTTTGGCCGTCCCTTAATGTATTTTTGGAAGGACGACGAAAGGGGGGCGGTTAACCACCAAAAGAACTTGTTCTTTATAGTATAGAAGATTTGTTTATCAAGAATGTTACAATCACCCTCCAACCAATGCAAGTTTCTACTAAATGAACCCTAAATGTACGCTGTTATAACAACTGAATACATGGATTGTCCCCTCGTACATCTGGTCAATAGTTTCCCACTTGAACATTTGTGATTCCAGCAAGTACTCTAAACCAATATCCATCTAATAAAAATGTGCCTATAAAACCCAACAAGCTCTACCAACATTTTACATAACGAAGTTTTAGAACATCCTACATGAAAACAATGTGTTAGTTCCTTTATTTCTTGATCATGAAGACGGGTTAATTTCTTTCTTGACCCTGACTTTTTTCCTTCATAATATAACACTAACCTCAAACTTTCATTACTTATTTGGCATCTGTCACCTGTGTTAGTCAAGTCTGGATAAACGATCTCCAAATCACCTCCAAAATCATGAAACTTCTTGTAGTGATACAACAAATGAATATTTACAATGAAGCGTATACCTTTACGGTTTAAAATTTATTAACTTAGGCAATTTTTATAATTTACATGACTTTTTATGTCACCAAAATTCTTTTAGAAGTTATTAGACTATTTTTTCTCACATCATTTGCTTTTCTCACATCAGTTATAAGACTAGGAATCACAATACCCCAAAACTGGGGTTTTATGTTTGTAGCAAGACCATCGGCTCATATTTGTTCCTCGGATGTAACAATTGTATCAATATCTATAAGTTTTAAGATAAATCTACAGATGATTTAATTTGCATACAATCAGTCTTTTAAACTTGAGTTATAAATTGTTGTTTTATGTTCAATTTGTTTATCAAGAATGATAAGAGCATATATATAGTTTCCTACTTCAACACTTCTCTGTGTTTGTAGTGAGTACTCTAAGCCAATAAGCTTCTAATAAAAATATGCCTATAAAACTCAGCAAGCTCTACCACAATAGCATTTTACACAACGATGTTTTAGAACATCCTACATGAAAACAGTGTTATTAGTTCCTTTCTTGACCCTGAAGATGAGTTACCTTTCTTGATCTAAAAAATTTTCCTTCATAATATGACACTAACTTCTAACTTCCATTCCTTCTTTGGTAGGATTGTCACTTGTGTTGGTAAGTCGAGAAAAATGATATCCAAAACACCTCCAAAAATCATGAAACTTCTTGTAGTGACACAAGAAATGAATATTAACCAATATTTATTTAAATGACACATGTATCTTTACAGTTTTAACATTAAAATCAACTAACTTAGGCTACATTTATAAGTTATTTGGATGATTGTAGCACCCAATTTGGTTTTAGTAGAAGTTATAAGAAATAACTAATATTGCTTACCTAGAAAAACTTACATAGAGAATGATGAAGAACAGTAAATTTGGGTAAATAAAATTAGAAAGAACATTACCATTCGCTATGTAACTTATGATGATTTTTATATAAATGACTACATATCATTTACAAAATATTAGTTATTTTTCTATAATTTTTAGAAAAAGTATTTTGGTACCATAAAATAATCAAATATGCTTAAAATTTTGTCATATTTTGTAAATTTTAATTTGAAAATGGTAAAGGTACATGTGTGTTACAAGCAAAATGGACTCATCTTCATCTTTTCAAATTTCGGAGGTGAGTTGAAGGTTGTTTTGTTCGACTTGTGTGGCAAAAGTAATAAAAATGTCAAATAAGTAAAATATAAAACTCAATGTCATATGTGGCATATAAAAAATTTCAAAGTCAAGCAAAAAATTAGTCATCTTTTAGTCTCTTTAGACATCAACATATTGGGGCAATCCCAACCCTCCAACTAGGATGGTTTCCATAGCATTAGTTATATTGTCACACATGACACTTAGCTTATGGCATTGTTTAGATCGATAAGTTTTTACTATTTCACCCATCACACCAAATGTTTCCATACTAATTAGGAGTGTTCAACGTAGATTAAGACAAAATCCATTTCATAACCCTGGGTAAATTTGCGAGACGAATCTATTGTCCTAATTAGATTATGATTAGATGATGTGATGCTACAGTAAACACCTTTTATTGATAGCTTAATTAGTCTTAATAGATTCGTCTCGTGATTTTCAGTCTATCTGTATAATTAGTTTTATAATGAAATCATGTTTAGTCCTCCTGATTAACATTGATAAACTCGATGTGATATTTTTGACAAGTTTCTTCACTCAACTCCTTGTGGCACTATATTAAATGAGAGAGGGAATGAGGAAGAGCAAGAAACTGGTTCTCATGCAAGACCCAATGGTGACGCGAGAACTAACATTGTCAAATCTTGCATTGGGAATTCATAATTGATGAGGAACAAATATGATTGGTTGAGAGGAGAGATGATGAATTTATAAAGAAGTCACCCTTAGAAATCATGAGTTGTAGGCTGTAATGTTTAAAATAATGTCTTGCGTATGTGGCAATATATATAAACACTACCTCTTGACATCATGAGAACTACTCTTAGCAGCTTTCTTAGTTGGATAAATTCATCCTTTTTCCTATTCACCCGTCACATCAATTTACATCTTCTCTCACAACACGCTGTCCAATATGATAATTTTTTATATTCCAGCACTATCCAAATCCAAATTACTTAAAAGGTGATTTTAATTACCCCACGCGTCTCGACGGACCGGTGGGACGCTGCAGCCGCCCGTGGAGTGCAGCGCACTCCTTGATTGATGATAAGGGGGGTGTTTGGTTCACGTTTCACCTCAGCTTGGCTCGCACCGCGCAGCCAGGCCCGTACCGGCCAGGCTTGCTAGATGCAATATGCTTGTGTTTGCTTACATGCATCCGAAGAGACAGGTCTGATACAACTCGTGATTGGTCACCTGCATCTAGGCATCAACCGATCCTTTTTCCCTCCCGGCGTGCTAGGTCCCACGCGCTCTCACGCACCGCGCGAGCCAGGCCCGGCAGGAACGGCCACTCCTCTCGTTTTTCTGGAGCCTGGCTGCAGGGCCTCTACTGCACGGGCACAGCCTGGCTGGGAGGGTGCACCAGGCAACCAAACTGGCAGCCCCTGCACGCGGTCAGCCTGGCCAGCTCCGGTGCAGGACACCAAACACCCCCAAGAAGACTCATGACCGATCGCCTGCGTGCACATGGGCCGTTGGATCCAAAGCAGACGTAACGGTGGTTAAAACAGTGTCAGTACTACTGCACGGGCATTAAAATTTGCTTCATCAGCATTTAATTTACGAGTGATGATGAGGCCCTCTCCGGCCGGGCTACCCACTCCACTGTTATCTCTTCTTTGTGTCCGCGGATTACTCTCCACATTGATTCTTCTTCCTGGACCGCGCCGTGCATCATACCATGCATGCATGGTAGCGCGCGTTGTATCATTATATGGAGTGATTTGAAAGGAAAGCTACAACTTACCTGAGTGATTTGAAGAATCCATCACTTATATATATTCTTTGAGCCTGGGTGAGGATTAGATTCGAGCTCAGACGGAGGGGATTATTCGAGCTCTGACGAGTCGGCGAGCAGCTCCGACGAGGTTAGAGAGGTTCGGAGGTAGAGAGTTGGGAAATCGGGTGAGATGGGCTCTTGTTTTACGCAGATGACCCATAGACACTCTATTTATTTGCCGGCAATTTCTTCTTTTTTTTTGAAAAACATAATTTTACACCGTAACAGCTATACTGACGAGTATACAATATGCTGGAGCTAGCTGCGCTCCAGTAATTAAACTGGTGAGCGAGTGAATCTAGCCGGCAGGGCAGGGACGAAGTAATTGACGAACGGGAAGCTAGCCGGCCTGTCTGAGCACTGCTTGGCCCGCCGGTTTGACTACTGACGACGACGAGGACTCATGCAGATCTCTCTTCGGATGCTGCTAGCTGTGGCCTCTGGTACGGTGGAGCTGGAGAGATCATTGTCTTTTTTATATAAAAGATCATTGTCTGAATTCTCTGAAACACTTCTTGAGAGAGGTAATGATGTCCTAGCAGTGTGGCAATGAAATCAGCTGTGGTCTTTTTCTTAAATGACGTAACAGTACTTCATCCTATTTTTCCTTTTCCTTTAGGGTCTGTTCTTTTGGGTGAAAAGAAATAGTGAAGTTGTAAACAAATAGTGTTAAAATAGTAGTTCTTATGAGAGAAGATGTGATGCATGTGATGAGTAATAATACTTTTC
Source organism: Cenchrus fungigraminus (assembly GCA_036936925.1). Classification (NCBI taxonomy): domain Eukaryota; kingdom Viridiplantae; phylum Streptophyta; class Magnoliopsida; order Poales; family Poaceae; genus Cenchrus; species Cenchrus fungigraminus. Next base: position 59,269,312 of record CM072781.1, on the reverse strand, counting down.
ACTGTTACTTTTGAGCCAAAAGAACAGGCAAATCAGCTGCGCTGCCGGACGACGTGCTTTGTTTTTCCGGGGCTTCCATCATTTTTCGGCTCCTAAAGTAGTAGGTTAATTTCAGATCGATCGCGTCTACCATCGGCCGACGATGGTGATGCTGGGCGATGTCTAATTGGCATGCAATGGCATGGGCAGCACCAGCCACAGCTAGAAATCGAACTCTCGTCAGGGGAGAAGAAGCATCTTTTGTCTTTGCGTTAGCTAAGCGCGATGAATGAGCGTGTACTGTGCTTCGCTCACCAACTGCGTGCGCAAGACGATCAGAATATCAGATAATGGAGCCGAGACGCGCGCCCATGCTAGGCTAGCCTACGACGACGGCGCGATCGACCCATAGACAGCAGGCACGGCCATGCGATGCATGAGCAAGCGTCGCTGTCGATCGCCATGCCGAGGGGCGGTGCCCGGCCGGGAACAGCTAGCAAAACAAATGGTGAACAGAGCTCCCTGGCCCCGAAATCATGGAGCTCCGATCGGATACCGGCGCCGGCCGGCCCGTCCGCCGTCCCGGCTTGTTGTTGTGTCCGGGGTCCGGCCTTGCTCGCGCAACGGCATCGCCGGCCGCATGCTTGGCACCTGAGACCGACGCCGAGGCCGTGTGCCGGCGCTGGTGTTGCTGCGTCGATCTGTGTGCGCGCACCCGTGTCGCCGCCGATCGGTCTCTTCTTCGCGGCTACATACCGGCCATGCTGCCGCCGCCACGGATACAGTAATTAATGAACACCGACGACGACAACGACGACGCATGGCCGGCCGGCCATGGCCCATGGCAGGCGTCGCATAGGCACATATGGGTGCATGCAGCACGGTGCACTGCACCGCGAGGTCGATCTACCGTGTGCTCGCGCGAGCACGCGTACGTGCATTGATTCAAGCTGCTTGCGAGCCCATACAGTAGTGCATGCCTGACACTGACACCCCGCGTGCGGTGTTCTCGATCGGGGCGGCGGCGACGTTGCCCCTTGCCCGTGCCTAGATCGGCGGCCGCGCGTCTGGTTCGTCGACGGGGGTTGTGAAGGACCGAAACGGCGAACCAGAGAAGGGGGAGTGAATGAGAGCCGATAAAAATTCTTCTCGAAGGAGATAGAGACTCTAACAAGATGAACACGGCTTGCAACACACGTCTCCGACACAATTACCCAAGTTGGCCAAGACCACGTAGCCACTGGAGTGCTACTGGTCCTAGGAACCAACAACTCAACCAACCGAACCAAACACCCCAAACGTACAGCGGAAAACTGAGCAGCCTGCTGTCTGTGCCACACCGGTCAGACCGATGGCTCCTGCCGGTCAGACTGATGGCATCGGTCAGACCGGTGGACTCTGCCGGTCAGGCCGGTGGCGAACAGCAGATGCACAACAAAGTTCCAGGAAGCCTTAGTGACTCCTCTAGGCCCTGGAACAAAAACCACCACCAAAGAACAACCTGCCAAGAAGGAAAACCCCTCACAAAGCCTAGCAAGACAACTCCAAACGGGCCAAGAACTGGACAGCAGGATCACGGGACAAAACCACACGAACACAGCAGTTCCCCGAGACAAAACCCACCAGGGGCTCGCACCGGTCAGACCGGTCAAGTGCACCGGTCCGACCGGTCACGCCTGAGCAGCTCGGGATGAACAGCGCCCGCGGGTCAACTCCCCCAAATCCAACTCCCGATCTCCCGATTCGCTCCACGGATTCGCACAAGACTTTGGGGATAGTAGGAACACCTCATGCGCACTCCATAGCCAAGATTTGGTCCACCAAAACTCGTTGAATCAAGAGGAATCGAAGGATTTCCGCCAAGAACATCACGAACCCTAGAACCACGAAAACCCCAAAATTGAGCCCATTTACTCACGGATTTGGGAGGGGAATCAAAGCGAAAAGAACCACGAGGGGTTCATGCATACATCTCCCACCAAATCCCAAGGAGAAAGGTCTCAAAACCGCCACAAGAAATTCGCCAAGAAAAGCCTCCGAAAATCACCAAAAAGGAGAAACGGGAAAGACACATCCAAGCCTTGAGGAACCACGCCGAATCATCTATACATACCAAAGAGGTTCATACAAGGTCTAGCTTGCCGCCCGATCATCCTTCCCTCTCACAAGATCTCACCATGAAGCTCTCAAGCTAGTCCTACAAAAATCCTAAGGAAAATAGGAAGAGAAAATAGGAAAACCAAATGAGCTAGGGTTCCAAGAGATGGCTGCCATCCTCTCACCCCTTGGGTTATATGGAGGCAACCGAAAGACTAAAATACTCTTACTAGCTAACTAGGGATACATGCCCCTCAAGGGCAAATTTGGAAGTCTTTGTCTTCGCACCATCGGACGGATGCCCAGCGACCGCAAACTTGCTTAGCCTCGACGCAAGCCTTGCGATCCCGACGCGTGTCCTCCGCTTTGAAGATTCCGGACTGCGTCGTCGCACACCGGTCAGACCGGTGCTCCTCACCGGTCAGACCGGTACCCACCGGTCAGACCGGTCAGACCCACCGGTCAGACCGGTCTGGAGCTGCTGCACCTCCGTCTTCGGTTCTTCGGTCTTGACTTTGTGGATCAACCAAGGAACCCAGTGGTTTTCTGGTGAACCACCGGAAACCCCGCGAACTCGGTGTAGCCTCCGCCAATCACCACTCATGACTCGGCTCCCACGTAGTCCCAGCTCGACCTTGATTTTGAGGCTCAACCAAAAAACCGTCCATGACTTCATCTTGCTGTTCTTGCCACCATGCGGCCCGCACTCGACCCCGCTGGCCACCGGGTCCCTCGAACCAAGCCTACTTATCTTCTCCACACTTGGAGGCCTCACCGGCAACGACCTTTCACGCTTGTTCTTCACCTGCACCAACAGCAGTCAAGCCGCAACCTGCACCTGCAATACTTAGCCAAGAATCAGTCCACACCACGTTGTCAATCACTCATCACACCAGGAAGCGACCATCCACCGGTCCTCGAACCTCACATGGCTCTCAATCTCCCCCTTGATGAGTGCATTGACAACACACACGTTTTGGTAACCAAGTGAAAAGAAAAAGAAAAGAAATGATTAAAAGAAACTCCAACAAGCGATCAAAAGTCAAAGAAAAGGCAAAGAGCAAGATCACTTGAAGAAGATAAGTCTCGGACCCCTTAGGCAAGGGCAACGGCTCGACACATCCGAGACAAAACATGCTCAAGCAAAGAGCACAAACCACCAATCCAAAGCTCGAAAATCACAAAGAGCTCCCCCTGCACACATGCAAGCTTCCCTTGAACCAATGCAACCCCCCCTGGACGAATGCATGCAAGCCACTTGACAAAACAGAGCAGCTGCATCAGCTCAGCTCTAACCGGTCAGACCGGCCAGCACCACCGGTCAGACCGGTGCCCAACAAATGAACAGAACCAGCACTCTGACCGGTCAGACCGGTGACCTTAACCGGTCAGACCAGTGACAAACAGAGCCCAGAAATGGCTCGAAACCACCTGAAAACCTTCCAAATGCATTCAGTAGGCCAAAACATGCTCAAACTTCTCCCCCTTGTTGACAATGCATGAATCAAGCCAAAATTATGAAAATTTCAACCTAGAGCTTCTCAAATAGACAAAATTCAACATAGCATGCTATACACCTTCAAATGAGCAAGTGAGATACTCGATAGCTTCGTATGGACAAAAACTACAAGATCACCAAGTTTCACATCCATTGGACGAAACTAAGATAGAATTGAGCATTTTTACGAAAAGTTCCCTCTCATGAGCAAAGTCCTAAACATGATCAAAACATATCAAAATGGCAAAGCCACACAAACTTCATGCTATGACAACCATTTTAAGTATAAGACCATCATAAACACCCACAAGCACCTCATGTCATGTCAAAGCATACCGAGCCATGTGCTTACTTCTATGTATAAGACTTCTCATTGGTAAGCAACATGCAACGGTTTAGCACCCAAAGCTATAAAAAAAGTACATATGACATGGGAGCACATTTTCCAAGCAATTTACATTTCATTTTCAGATTCATATTTGGTACATGAAATGTCTTTACGACAAAAAGGAACTTATGCCCCTCCACAAGATGAAGCATGGGGGCTAAACATTCATGATGGCAAATGAGCCTTTGGCCCCATATGATCAAAATAAGCTATCCAACCACAAATTAAGCATAGCCAAGCCACAAAAACATGTCAAAATCATATAAAGGCATTTACTCACAAGAGAGCATACATATGAGATTTTTGAAAAACATAGCCATCAACCATGGATATAAACTAAGATCATCAAGAGCTAAGCCACACTAAGCCAAATCATACCAAACTAGCCCACAAGATCATATATAGCATACCATGGTGAACAATGTATATAGGAGAAGCTTTCCTACACAATGCATATTAAACAAAATGCATGCAAGCTATCATACAAAGATGACTATACATCATGATACAAATGCAATGCAAATGCAAGAAATGCACAAAGGAAAGCTATACATATGCTACAAAGGAGCTCCCACACACCAACTCAAGAAATCAAACACACACCAAGCTCCCCCCGCAAACGAGTGAAAGTTGCTTGATCTAGGGGTTTGGTGAAAATATCGGCTAGTTGGTCATGTGTAGGTACATGGATCAAGGCTATCTTCCCTTTCTCTACATTGTCTCTCAGGAAATGATACCTCACTTCTATGTGCTTGGTTTTGGAATGGAGCACTGGGTTCTTTGCAACGCTTATGGCACTGGTGCTGTCACATTGAAGTGGGACATGGGTATACTCCTCACCAAAGTCACTCATGGTGTATGTGATCCAAAGGAGCTGAGAGCAACAACTAGCTGTGGCCACATACTCTGCCTCGGTAGTGGATTGAGCAACACTCGACTGTTTGCGGGAAGACCACGACACCAAAGAGGAACCCAAGAACTGGCAAGTCCCAGAAGTGGACTTCCTATCCAACCGACACCCGACAAAATCCGCGTCTGAAAATCCATGAAGAGCCAAAGAAGAAGACGCGGAGTACCAAAGGCCAAAGTCGGGAGTATGTCGCAAATACCTGAATATGCGCTTGACTGCTTGCCGATGCGAAGTCCTTGGAGACGCTTGAAAATGAGCGCACAGACATACCGAGAATTGGATGTCCGGCCTCGTCGCCGTCAAGTAGAGGAGTGACCCGATCATGCTCCGGTACTCCTTCTGGTCCACGTGTTCACCTTCCTCGTCCGCATCAAGAGCTGTAGTCGTACTCATAGGTGTCGCCATGGCCTTGGAGTCCTCCATCTTGAACTTCATCACAATGTCCTTGGTGTACTTAGCTTGGTGCACAAATGTTCCTTCCTTTGATTGCTTGATTTGTAGCCCGAGGAAGAACTGCAACTCACCCATCATGCTCATCTCAAATTCCTTGCTCATGTCTTCTGCAAACCTTGCAACAAGAGAGTTAGACGAGCCACCAAAGACAATATCATCCACGTATACCTGCACAATCAGGATATCTCTTCCCTGCCTGAGGAGAAACAAGGTTTGATCGACCTTCCCCATCTCAAACCCTCTCTCAAACAGGAACCCCCCAACCTACCGTACCAAGCTCTAGGCGCCTGCTTCAGCCCATACAGCGCCTTCCTCAACTTGTACACCCGGTGGGGGTACTTCTCACTCTCAAACCCCGGTGGTTGCCTCACATACACTACTTCCTCCAAAACACCATTTAGGAAAGCACTCTTGACATCCATCTGGTACAACTTGAATCCTTTAGCCACGGAAAAGGCTAGAAGGATCCTGATCGCCTCCAAACGAGCTACGGGAGCAAAGGTCTCCTCGTAGTCGATCCCTTCTTTCTGTGAGTACCCCTGAGCAACAAGTCTTGACTTGTTCCTCACCACTTCTCCTTTCTCTCCCTCTTTGTTCTTCCACACCCATTTTGTCCCAATCGGCTTACACCCTGGGGGAGGGTCAACCAATTCCCAAACTTGGTTCCTCTCAAAATTCTCCAACTCCTCATGCATCGAGTTAACCCAATTGTGATCAGATATCGCGTGTCTAATGTCCTTGGGCTCAAAGGTGGCAACAAAAGCAGCATGAGCGAAATGAGAATTGTTCCGAACCCTCGACCGTGTAGTACGTTCATTCATGTCGCCGATGATTCTCGAAGCTGGGTGATCCACTTACACTCGCCGGGGAGGTTCTCGCCTTGATGCTACCTCCCCCTCAACAACAGCTTCGCCTTGATCTGGGTTTGTCGTTGTAGGTGTGGGAGAGGGCCCGTTCTCGATCGTCGTCGAAGTAGTAGGTACATGTTCAGCCGCGGGCACCACACCGCCATCTTCATCATCTCCATGTTCATGCTCCTCCTCCTGAAAGATCTCCTCACCAAGTTTGTCGTCACCTGCACACTCAAAAACAAGCTGACTACGTGGCTGTGTCTCGTCGAAGGTTACCTCGCAAGTCTCCACGATTTGGTTAGTTTCAAGATTGAGCACACGAAATGCTCTAGAATGAGATGCGTAACCAAAGAAAATACCATCGACAGACCTAGCCTCGAACTTGTCCAACTTCTTCCCTTTCTTCAGAATGAAGCATTTACAACCAAAGACATGGAAGTGACTCACCTTGGGTGTGCGACCGTGCATCAACTCGTAACAGGTTTTCTTCTTGTGAACCCTGAGGTAGATCCTGTTCGACACATAGCACGCGGTATTGACCGCCTCAGGCCAGAACCTTCTCGGAGTCCTATGCTCGTCGAGCATCATCCGAGCCATCTCGCACAAGGTCCTGTTTTTCCTTTCCACCACGCCATTCTGAGGAGCCGTATACGGACTCGAAAACTGGTGTTCAAGACCCAAGTCATGGCAAAAGGTTTCGAAGCGAGAGTTTTTGAATTCCGAGCCATTGTCACTGCGGATCGCTCGTATGGCATCTCCGTGCCTCTCGTTTCTTCACCTCAAGACAAGATCTCAAACAAAACCAAACGTCTCCCCTTTCTCCTCAAGAAAGAACACCCACGCATACCGAGAGTAGTCGTCCACCACAACAAGGACATACCACTTCCCACCCGCAGATCGCACACGAGCTGGGCCAACAAGGTCCATATGGAGCAGCTCGCATGGACGCTCCGTCATCACATCGGTGAGGGGTGGATGGGAAGAAGCTACCATCTTAGCATGCCGACACGGCGCACAAACCAACTCTTTTTCAAACCTCAGTCGTGGCAATCCTCGGACCAAATTGAGTTTACTCAAGCGAGACAAAAGGTCAAAGCTCAAGTGACCCAACTTCCTATGCCACTTCCACAACTCACTCGAAGATCCAGCCAAGAAACAACACTCCACGCCAGAGGATTGAGAAAAATCAGCTCGAAACACTTGACCCTCGGGAACGACCATGCAAAGTAGGTCCCCTCGAGAATCCAAAATACGAGAACCACCCGGCCGAAACAACACCTCAAAGCCCTCATCCAACAACTGGGACACGAAAAGCAAATGGAACCCCAGCGATTGAACAAGAGCAACACGCCTGAGAGTGACCTTGTCACTTACCTTGATCTCACCTTCTAATAGTACACGCCCTCGCCCATTGTCCCCAAAGGTGATGTATGTCTTGGACACCACCGGGACGAGACTTGAGAACCACCCCTTGTCTCCGGTCATATGCCTCGAGCAACCGGAGTCAATCAAACAAACATTCCTCAAGTCTCCCACCTGAAATTCAAAAGCAAGCACGTGAGTGAACAAACGACTCAGCACTAGGGTTAGTACCAAAAGAGTAAAACCAATGCTGAGCCATTTGCTCCAAAGTGGGGTTAGCACAAACCATATCATCACGCCTATCAAAGCTACCACCACGAACACCACCGCGGTAACCACTACGAGGGAACCAACCCTCTCTAGCTAGAGGAGAACGAAAGCCACGAAAGGAAAACCGTGGACCGTTCCTCCTCTCCATCTCAAAGCTACGACTCCTCCCACCCTCGTATTGAGCACGAGGTGAAGAACGCCTAGCAAACTGACCACCTGCAAACTTTCCAGACCAACCACCAGAACCACGACCACCAGAACCAAACCGAGCATCCTCACGAGCATGAAAACCAGACCGCTGTCTGTCCAGACCTGCACCAGTCTGACCGGTGTAGCGCACCGGTCTGACCGGTGTAGCTCGGCCAGCAGCACCACCTGCTACCTTCCGGTCTCCCCAAGCCGGAACCGTCCTCACAATCGCCTTGGCCCTGGGCATCTGCATACGAGGCTCAGGTACACCATTAGAGGGGTGGTACCTGTCCTTGTTAGCCCACTCTCTAGCCATTCACTCCTCACGCTTCCTTTTGAAGCAAAACTCGCCCTTGTGACCATCTCTCCCACAATATCCACAATAGAACTTCATGGGCTGTGGCTTAGGCTTGTGCTTGGGTTGTGGCTGCTCACTCGGCTTCTCACCCTTCTTCTCTCCTTCCTCACTTCCCTTTGGGCTCACAAACTTCACCGGTTTTTGGAAATCATTCGTTGGGTGAGGGAATATGGGTGGATCTAGAGTAGTGTCAAGTTTGTTTCTGAGATGGTTAGGCTTGGGCTCAAACTTGTTCTTGTGTCTGTTTAGTGGTGGGATAGGGATCTCTCCAACTCTCTCAACTCCCTCACCACTGTTCTCTCCAAGCTTGTCAGCCCCAAGTGCCTGACCATCATAGCGTTTGAAAGCCGCTATCATGATACCAAGCTGAGGCTCCTGACCCGACAACCAACTCATACATTTCCTCAGCTCACCATTCTCATCCTACAAGCGATCAACATAATGCGCAAGCTCCAAATTTTTAACTGCATGCAATTCACAAGTAGAGCAAGAAGTGGGAATAGGCTCTTTCAACTTAGCCTCAAGCGAAACGGTGTAAGCATGCATCTCATCAATCTTTCCATGCAAAACAGGGCAAGAAGTGCAAGCACCTAGCAAAGCAGGTCTAGACTTAAGCTCAGCCACTTCAACCCTAAGCATATCTAGTTCATCACAAGTAGAAGCATGCTTATCCTTAAGAGCAGTAAGATCAGCTAGGTACACAGAGCAATCACAGCAATCAACCTCATCAGAAACCACAGGAGAAGCCTTAAGCGAATCAATCTCAAGCTTAGCATCTAGGTTCTGGGTTTCTAGCTCAGCCACACGGTTCCTAGCATCTTCTAGTGAGGCCCTAAGCTCTTTCCTCATCTTCTTGGCCTCTCTAAGCATATCATCACGATTACCAAGCAACTTGCCAAGACGCTCGTTCTCCTCACGTAAGAAGGGAAGCTCGTCACGTACCTCATCCTCGGAGTCGGAGTCCGAGTCGCTCTGGTAACTCTTCTTGCTGCCGGAGCTACGAGCCATGCCGCAGAAGCCATCTCGTGCGAAGCAACTCAGCCCGCTCAAGTTCTTGGATGACTTCTTGTTCTTGCGCCGATCACCTTCGTCTACACTGCTACTCGAGCTCGAGGAAGAGTAGGCGGAGCTGGAGTCGACGTCGCTTGCTCCGACCATCGCTCGGGCCTTCCTGCCGCGGCCGTCCTTCTTCCTCGACCGTCGCTCGTCCTTGTGCTTGTTCTTGTGCTTGTGATCGCGCCTCGATCGGTACTTGGCGTCCTTGCTCGACCGGTGCTTGTAGCCGTCCTTGTAGCCGTCCTTGTTCTCCGTCTTCTCCGGGCAGTCGGCGACGAAGTGTCCCGGCTTGCCACACTGAAAGCACGTCCATGCTGTCCTCCTCGTGTTCACCCGGTTCTCGTGCAGCCTCTCGAACCGTCTGGTCAGCAACGCCAGCTCGTCCTCTCCAAGCACGTCGAACTCCTCGTCTGGCAAAGACATCAAAGAAAACAGAGAGTACATCCTGGAGGATGCGTTAGTGTTAGACTTAGCTCCTTTGCCACCAACAAGAGCAAGACTATAAGAATCAGTCGGGCTCTCGATCTTGGCTGTCATACCACGGTCCAACTCAGCCGACTTGAGCTTTGAGAACAACTCGTTCACTGTCAAGGTGTCATACTTCTCGGACTCAAGGATAGCCTCGACCTTCCCGTCTCATACGGTATGGTCCAACGAGTGCAAGAGCTTTACGGCTCTATCATGATCATCGTATGGGAGCACGGCCACATTGGCTCTCATGTTGTTCACAACGACCGTAAACCGCTGGAAAAGGGCATCGACGGACTCGCCGGGGAGATGAGTGAAGTTCTCGTACTCTCTCCGGTAAGTCACGTACATCCGAGCCTGAACCTGAGCATTCCCAGCATGTGCATCCTTCAACTGCTCCCAAATCCTACAAGCTAAGTCCTCTGTCTGAACCCGATTGAATTCGGACTGACACAAAGCACGAAACAAGTAGTCGACCGCCTTGTTGTTGGCGTCGAACATATCCCTCGATCCTGGAGCAAGGAAGTTAATCGGATGAACATAAGCTGTGTTCACCGTAAGGTCCCAAAGGATCTGACCCTTACCGCGGAGGGACGCCGCCATCCGCCTCTGCCACATCTGTTAGTTTTTGTCATCGAAGTGCGGAGGACCCGAACCCCGTTCCTGGTACGCCATCCTTGGATCTTAGACTGGTTAGAATCCGAAGATCCGTAACTGGCTCTGATACCACTTGAAGGACCGAAACGGTGAACCAGAGAGGGGGGGAGTGAATGGGAGCTGATAAAAATTCTTCTCGAAGGAGATAGAGACTCCAACAAGATGAACACGGCTTCCAACACATGTCTCCGACTCAACTACCCAAGTTGGCCAAGACCACGTAGCCACTGGAGTGCTACTGGTCCTAGGAACCAACAACTCAACCAACCGAACAAAACACCCCAAACGCACAGCGGAAAACTGAGCAGCCTGCTGTCTGTGCCACACCGGTCAGACCGATGGCACCGGTCAGACCGGTGGACTCTGCCGGTCAGGCAGGTGGCGAACAGCAGATGCACAGCAAAGTTCCAGGAAGCCTCGGTGACTCCTCTAGGCCCTGGAACAAAAACCACCACCAAAGAACAACCTGCCAAGAAGGAAAACCCCTCACAAAGCCTAGCAAGACAACTCCAAACGGGCCAAGAACTGGACAGCAGGATCACGGGACAAAACCACACGAACACAGTAGTTCCCCGAGACAAAACCCACCAGGGGCTCGCACCGGTCAGACCGGTCAAGAGCACCGGTCAGACCGGTCACGCCTGAGCAGCTCGGGATGAACAGCGCCCGCGGGTCAACTCCCCCAAATCCAACTCCCGATCTCCCGATTCGCTCCACGGATTCGCACAAGACTTTGGGGATAGTAGGAATACCTCATGGGCGCTCCATAGCCAAGATTTGGTCCACCAAAACTCGTTGAATCAAGAGGAATCGAAGGATTTCCGCCAAGAACACCACGAACCCTAGAACCACGAAAACCCCAAAATTGAGCCCCTTTACTCACGGATTTGGAAGGGGAATCAAAGGGAAAAGAACCATGAGGGGTTCATGCATACATCCCCCACCAAATCCCAAGGAGAAAGGTCTCAAAACCGCCACAAGAAATTCGCCAAGAAAAGCCTCCAAAAATCACCAAAAAGGAGAAACGGGAAAAACACATCCAAGCCTTGAGGAACCACGCCGAATCATCTATACATACCAAAGAGGTTCATACAAGGTCTAGCTTGCCGCCCGATCATCCTTCCCTCTCACAAGATCTCACCATGAAGCTCTCAAGCTAGTCCTACAAAAATCCTAAGGAAAATAGGAAGAGAAAATAGGAAAACCAAATGAGCTAGGATTCCAAGAGATGGCTGCCATCCTCTCACCCCTTGGGTTATATGGAGGCAACCGAAAGACCAAAATACCCTTACTAGCTAACTAGGGATACATGCCCCGCAAGGGCAAATTTGGAAGTCTTTGTCTTCGCACTATCGGATGGATGCCCAGCGACCGCAAACTTGCTTAGCCTCGACGCAAGCCTTGCGATCCCGACGTGTGTCCTCCTCTTCGAAGATTCCGGACTGCGTCGTCGCACACCGGTCAGACCGGTCTGGAGCTGCTGCACCTCCGTCTTCGGTTCTTCGGTCTTGGCTTTGTGGATCAACCAAGGAACCCAGTGGTTTTCTGGTGAACCACCGGAAACCCTGTGAACTCGGTGCAGCCTCCGCCAATCACCACTCATGACTCGGCTCCCACGTAGTCCCGGCTCGACCTTGGTTTTGAGGCTCAACCAAGAAACCGTCCATGACTTCATCTTGCTGTTCTTGCCACCATGCGGCCCGCACTCGACCCCGCTGGCCACTGGGTCCCTCGAACCAAGCCTACTTGTCTTCTCCACACCTGGTGGCCTCACCGGCAACGACCTTTCACGCTTGTTCTTCACCTGCACCAACACCAGTCAAGCCGCAACCTGCACCTGCAATACTTAGCCAAGAATCAGTCCACACCACGTTGTCAATCACTCATCACACCAGGAAGCGACCATCCATCGGTCCTCGAACCACACATGGCTCTCAGGTTGGAGTTGGAGTGCGGCGGCACATGCTCGCCATCTTCTCGGATGCGCGCCATGTGTGCGTGCATCTCTCTTGTTCTGATGCAGGGCGCGCGGTGCTCCACGGCATTAACAAGCGGTCTGGTCGGTCCAACAGGACAACTGCCAAGAACGGAACGGGAGATCTCGTGGCAGAGCAAAGATGTAGTAGTCGTGGCAGGCGCACACGTTCAATCGGAGGATACCCTACCCAGTCGTAAAGAACAAGTAAAAGTACCCTAACATGCAAGTGCAGCCGGCTAGACTATAGATAGATGGCCATTTGGCATTAAGGCTCATGGGCTGGCCCAAAACACGAAATTTTGGCCCGACATGAACACAGGTCTAGCACGATGGCGTCGGGTCTGGTCCGGCACGAGCACGACGTTGGACTAGTGCTGGGCTACAATCTCAGCCCACTGTGCCAGCCCAGCCCGGCCCGACGTGGCCCATGGACTGACACGATGGCCCAGCAGCCCGGCTGGTCCATCCGGCTCGACTCCCCAACGGTACGGTAACCTCTCTCGTGGCCTGGCCCAGCCCACCTCCCCCCAACAGTCGGCGGCGAGCGCCGCGCTATATAAGCATCTGGCAGCCGCTTACCTTCAAACCCTAACCCTACCCCCATTTCTCCCCCGCCTCCCTCGACGCCTCCCCAGCTCCCATCTTCTACCACCCTCTCCCCCACCACCACCAGCCACCTCTGCCGCCGGCCACCTCAGCCACCCTCTCCGCCTCCCCTCGTCCCCGAAGATCACCTTGTCCCCACCCTCACCGTCCACCTCGTCAGATCTACGTCACGTGCCACCTTGTCGTCACCGTCGCAAGCCACCTTGGCCTCCCCGTCGCCGGCCTTCTTGTCCTCCCCGTTGTCGGCAATGGTCACCTGCTCCGCACCCTAGCCGGCCAGATCTCGGCCGCCGGCAACCTCGTCCTCACCATCGCCATCCATATCCTTGTCACCCTTGCCAGTAAGATCTACGCGGCCGACCTCCTCCTGTCTTCTTCTTCTCCTTCCCTTCTCCGTTCCTCTGTCTTGTTCTTCTACTTCTCCTTCACATTTTCACCTCTCTTTGTTCTCCTTCTGCAGGTTGTTGGCCGGTGTGGAGCGATGGATCATTCATATAATGACGAGTGTAGGATGATGGGTATCCCAGGAGACGATGAGGACGACTTGGGTGCAGATGATCTCTTGGGCGCCCGGTTTGTTGCCCAACTTGACAAAGGAGAACACAGAGGTCAAAATGGAGGTGTTCGTCAGCACAGAAGTGAGTGAAGCTCTATCTCTCTCTTCTCCTCTGTTCCTCTCTCTCTTCTCCTATGCTCCTCTTTCTCTTCTCTGTTCCTGTCTAACTATCTTCTACCTGAACCTGCAGTTCCTGAGGCTGTGGCTGACTCACCTACCATGAGCACCTCCAACACGAAGCAAGGGAAGAGGTCCAAGTGTCGACCATATACCCCTAGGTACCCATACATGGAAGAATACGAACTCATACCATAAATCTTTGTAATCCTACTAGGACTCGTACCATGTAATCCTACTAGGACTCCTATCTTGTAACCGACTAGGAACCCGCCCCCTGGACTATATAAAGGAGGGTCGGGTACCTAGGCCAACACCTCAAGGTGAATCCCCCAACCCCTCTGGGGAACACCTAAGCGCAGGGCGCCATACATGATACTCCAAACAGGACGTAGGGTCCGCTACTCTGGCGGCCCGAATCTGTATAAATCTGTGTCCCGTGTCCTCGTGCATACCTTCGAGTTCCAGGTCTGGCGATCCTCCACCGCACAATCTACTACCTCGGGTACCCCTTGGTAGGCTCAGTGGCCAAAACACTGACAGCTGGCGCGCCAGGTAGGGGTGATCGTCAAGATCATCGGGCGAATTCGAAGGACCTCGTCATCAAAATTCTACTGCTGTGGCGTGGTTATTCATCTACAACAACTCGTCGTCTCCCATCAAGCATCAACTCAAGGCGGGCCTGTGTGACTTCAATTCAATTTGATTTCCACGACTCCGCCGCCAGTCGTCACGTATCATCGAATCTGATGCCGTTTCATCATACTCCGAGCTCTCGTCCAAGACCGAGTTCGACTCGAAATCAAAGCTGAACTTCAATTTTCCCCACCAACGGAGTGCTGCAGTTAAAAAACAATATACTTATTGCTGGTCTGCACAACACCAATGCTGCAGGGATTTGGCTGCGACAACAACTTCTTGTCACGGACGGACTACAACTCCTATTGGCTACCAATTTGTTTTTGTCCCGGTCAAATCCAAAGTCAAAGTGAGCTACTGGGGTACGGACAAAGCAATAACCATGACCACACTTCACGTGAAAAGTAAATTTGAGGCTCAATGCTACCCGCACATGCAAACGTACCATGGAAGCTCTCAAGATCATTGCTTGGTGCACCCGAAAGTCGTACACAAGCTCTACTACGTCGACTTCCGCGTGTATCGATCTGCCCTCAGCATACTCAAGTACAATTACATCGGCGCACTCACTGTCAACGACTTCAACTACTCGAGTACAACTACATCACGGCTCGACTACTCGTCGTCCGGTTGCACTGGCTCTATTGCGCCTATGCCGTGTTTCCGGGCGCGTCGCCTCGCCGCTCGACTTCCCGTCGGTCGGTCGCACTGGCTCTCACCGTGCGCCCGGTCACTCTGTCTCGCGGCTCGACTACTCATCTTCTGGTTGCACCGGCTCTACTGCGCCTATGCCGTGTATCCGGGCGCGTCGTCTCGCCGCTCGACTTCCTGTCGGTCGGTCACACTGGCTCTCGCCGTGCGCCCGGTCACTTCATCTCGCAGTTGCACCGGTTCTACCTCGACAGCGCCATGCGCCGCTGCGACATCGTCTCGTGGCCGTACTGGCTCTACTTCGACTACGCCGTGCACCGCCTCGACATCGTCTTGTGGTCACACCAACTCATCGTGGACTACTTCGGCTACTCTTCTCGGCTAGTTTCTACTAGAAAACTAGTCGAGAACGGCTACTACGTCCCCCACAACTAGTCGGATCCGCTTCCGACTAGTCGACTTCGTCAACACTCATCCACAAGTTCATTCAAAACCCGCTTCGGCGGTACAAGCCGACTTTGGTCGCATCTCCAGACCGCTCCTGCGGTATCAGTAAGTCATTTATTTTTAATGATTACTTTTTTCTTCTTCTTTGGCTTGTTTTGCACATGCAGGACAACATGCCAAGGAATACTTATTAGTGTACGTTTCTCAACGGATTTTTCCATAAGAGCTACACTATGCCGACTACTCTTGGGACATATCAACAAGTCACCACGAGCTCACTCCATCAACTCGGGGGCTTTCTCAAGGAGGCAACTTCTAAAGTCCGCTCCACGCGGCAATCTAAAGTCGACTTACCCAAGTCGCATCTCAAAGTCGACTTACTCAAGTCGCATTTACAAAGTCCATTCTAAATGGCATAAAGTCGACTTCTTAAGTCGCATTCTTAAAGTCCACTCTGCGTGGCAATTTAAAGTCGACTCTGGTCGCACCTTCGCCCGCTTCGGCGACATACTGCGTGTGTAAGCTTCGATGGAACCTAACTGTAAGTGGCCCTCACGTCCTGGCAACGATGGTACCTAGCTGCACGTGGTCTTCACTCTTTGTACCATGGGTCTGAAACGCATGGCCCTAAGTACTCTCGCTCTGCCCAACTTACCCTGCGTCTCCCTGTTATCATGCCGATCCATACTCTAAGGCCTCCCTGTTACCATCCGATCCTTACTCCGGGTTCCTGCTTTTATGCCGATCCCAAGCTGTAAGTGATTCTCAGGTCCAGGCAATTACCTAGTTGTATCCAGTTTTCTGATCCAGGTGACTACTCAGCTGTAAGCAGCTTTTGGGTTTGAGCTATACTCTCTCCAGGCGGCTTCGGCTGCGACTACTCATAGGGGATCATGACAATCCTCTCCAGGCGACTTTGGCTACGACAACTCGTAGGGGGTCACGATAACCCTCTCCAGACGACTCCGTGTCGTATATTTAATCAAGAGGCTGCAGCCTAGAGTAACACCCTTCATAGTAGGGTCTCAGTGGAACTCCAACACATTGAGTTCATCACACTGTCTCCTACGGTCTTACTCGTTCTTTGGAACATCCTTGCGTGTACTCTCTCACTAGGCTCATAGCCTCAGAGGTACTTAAGACATTGTAAACTCTATACAATGTGCTTATTTCACAACAAAGCCTTCTTTTACGCTGCCACAGCTAAGGTGTTCAACTCGTTGTGAATAAGTTCCTTTCGAGTACTCTCTCACTAGGCTCATAGCCTCAGAGGTACTTAAGACACTATTACTCAATAGTGTATCCAGACATTATTCTCGACGCAATGTGTTTTTTCCAGACGGCTCCGGAGGCAAAACAATTCATTTTTCTATTTTTTAATTCGCTTTTTTGCCTTCCAGAACGTGCTTTTTTGGCTTTTCAGCATTGTGTTTCGGGTTTCTTTCTTGGCTCGAAGTACTCAAAGTCCGCTCCGTGTGGCACAAAGTCGACTTACTCAAGTCGTATTCTAAAATCTGCTCCGCGCAGCACAAAGTCGACTTCGTTCGCATTTCAAAGTCCGCTCCGCGCGGCATAAAGTCGACTTACTCAAGTCGCATTCTAAAGTCTGCTCCGCGCAGCATAAAGTCGACTTACTCAAGTCGCATTCTAAAGTCTGCTCCGCGCAGCACAAAGTTGACTTACTCAAGTCGCATTCTAAAAGTCTGCTCCGCGTAGCACAAAGTCGACTTACTCAAGTCGTATCTCTAAGTCGACTACTCTAGTCGCATCACAAAGTCGATTACTCTAGTCGCATTCTAAAGTCCGCTCCGTGCGGCAATCTAAAAGTCGACTTCGGTTGCATCTAAAGTCCACTCTGACGGCAACATTATCACTCGAAGACAACTCGAGCAGTCTATGCTACTTCTCAAGTACAACGGCTCCACGCCAAATTACTACTCAGAGACAACTTCAGCATGCTCCGTTCGTTCTTCAGCTCGGGGGCTCAACTCCAATTACTACTCGGCGTGGCTCATACGGCTCACTTGGCATATAATCTCGGGGGCTGGATGCTACAAGAGTACTTGGATGATGGCTTTTTGTGAACTGAAGACCCTTGGATTGATCATCTAATCACTTCAAGGCTCGGGGGCTACTATGCTACAACCATCAACTTCTTTTCTCAAGACGGAAGATGCAGATTCAAGATTGGCCCTCAACTTGATTCTTCGATTCAAACTCAGGCTCGGGGGCTACACTCCATATGGAGTGCGATTTTTGCAAATCGCACCTCCATATAGATCAAGATAAGATGGGTATTTTTTGGAGACTTCCTGGGTTAGAACTCGGGGACGCCTGGGAACTACTCGGGGATGATTCAAAAGTACTCATAGATGAACTAGAGCACATTCCACTCTTTCAGAAATTCAAGTACTATTGAAGACTTCAGCTAGCATTACTCGAGACGATCAGAAACTACTCGACGAAGCTTCAAGACTACTTGAACTTGCTGCTCAAGACTACAAAGTGCTCGGGGGCTTGTCGACCATATACACCTGGGTACCCATACATGGAAGAATACGAACTCATACCATAAATCTTTGTAATCCTACTAGGACTCGTACCATGTAATCCTACTAGGACTCCTATCTTGTAACCGACTAGGAACCCGCCCTCTGGACTATATAAAGGAGGGTCGGGTACCTAGGCCAACACCTCAAGGTGAATCCCCCAACCCCTCCGGGGAACACCTAAGCGCACGGCGCCATACATGATACTCCAAACAGGACGTAGGGTCCGCTACTCTGGCGGCCTGAACCTGTATAAATCTGTGTCCCGTGTCCTCGTGCATACCTTCGAGTTCCAGGTCTGACGATCCTCCACCGCACAATCTACTACCTCGGGTACCCCTTGGTAGGCTCAGTGGCCAAAACACTGACACCAAGGTGTGGGGTGACTTCGATGAGGTGTTCGAGATGAAGAATGGCAAGAGGGTACGTGTACAAGCCACCTGCAAGCACTGCGGCAAGGTGTACTCAGGTTTGTCCACTGGTGGTACTGGCCATTTCTTCGACACATTCCCAAGTGCTCTTGCTCGCAATCGTAAGTCTTCTCAGTCCCAGCATGGCTTTAGCTCTGATGCTAACATGCATCTTTGGCAGTACAATGAAGATGTTGCTCGTACTCCGCTTTGTAGGTTGCTTGCTAGGCTAGATTTACCTCTGTCTCATGGTGATACTGATGCTTTTGATGAGTACATTAGGATTGCTCATAACCCTAAGTTTACTCGTGTATCTAGGCAAACCACAACTAGAGACTTTGTTAAGTATTTCATGTCTTGGCGTGATGAACTTATCCAGTCTCTTAAATCTGTTTCCTCTGTTGCTCTTACATCTGATATCTAGTCTGGAAATGCTAAGGAAGACTATCTTAGTGTGTTTGCTCATTATGTGAATGTTGATTGGCAATTAGAAAAGATGATAATTGGTATGCGTTTGATTTGATGTTTCTCATAATGCTGATAATATTGCTGAGCGCATTGGATCTGTTGTTGCTAAGTTTGGTTTGACTGACAAGATATTTGTTGTTACATTGGATAATGTTGCTGCCAACACAAAGGCAATTGATAAGTTGACTCCTCTGATTTCTGGTTATGTTGGTAGCCTATGCATGCATCAGCGATGTGGTTGTCATATCATTAATCTAATTGTGAAGGCCGGCCTTGAGGTTTTCAAGCCTTTTCTTTCTTCATTTAGAACTGCAATTTCATTTATCAATGCATCTAACCAACGCATTGCTGCACACAAGTCATATTGCATTTCTTGTAATGTTCGTCCTCGTAAGTTTGGGTTAGACATGGATGTTAGATGGAATGCTACTTACCTCATGTTGAAGCATCTTGTTCCTCATCGACATACATTTGTTGTTTTTATTGCCACTAATCATCCAAAAGTTAATGGAATGCCAATCCTGATAGATCACCACTAGTATGCTGCTGAAAAACTACTTGAATTTCTTGAACAGTTCTATGATTCTACTATTGTTTTATCTGGTGTTTACTATCCAACATTTCCATTGGTTCTTCATCATGTTCTTGAAATAGCTGAGCATCTTAATACTTTGAGTCTGATCCAAAATATGAGGATGATTTCAGGTGCATTGTTGCTTCTATGGAGCAGAAATTCCTTGAGTACTGGAGTAACATACCATATTTGTATGCCTTTGCATTCATATTAGATCCCAGGGCTAAGATGAAGGGTTTTGTCAATGTTCTCACCCATTTATCTCATTTCAATGGTAAGGATTACTCCCAATACTTAACTGATGTCAGGGATGAACTAAATGACCTCTATGGTAAGTATGAGGCAAAATTCGGACAACCGATGAGGCTGCAAAGGCCTCCTCAGCCTGGCCCTACTGCAGGTAAGAGGAAGACAAGTTGGAGTAAGGTCTTTTCTTCTCAACCTTCTTCTTCTGCTAGTACTATTGGTTATGTTGCTACTCATGGTAATTTGTCATCTCCTAGTGTTTCATCCAACCTATCTAGGAGAACCTCTGCTACTTCCTTAATGCATGCTGCTTGTTCTGGTGCTCCTCTTGTTCCTCCTACTACGGAACTCTCTTCTTACCTAGACAGTGACACTGTCACCTAGTTTGAAGATGATTTCAGTGTGTTGGCTTGGTGGCATGAGCATAAACTAACATATCATGTTCTCTCTATACTTGCTAAAGATGTTATGACTGTGCCTGTCTCAACTATTTCTTCAGAATCTGCATTTAGTACCATTGGTAGGATAATCGAGGAGCGGCGGCGCCGGCTGAGCCCAGAGATGGTTGAGATGCTGTCCTTGGTGAAGGACTGGGAGATGGCTGATGCAAGGCTGCAGCATGACATTGAAGATCCAGAGCTTGAAGATGCTTTTGAGAACTTGTACCTTGATTGATGGATGTTGTAATGCTTTTGAGAACTTCTTGTTGTAGACGCCCCAGGTTTTCAATTAGTGTTTATTAACGCTAATGACCTTATCGACCAAGTCAACCACCTTGAATTTGGTCAAACTCTTGGTCAACCTAGGCCATCACCTCAAAACCCTAGCCAATATGAACTTTAGTCCCTAAATCACACAAGTGACCCTTGGACAAACCCTAGAACCTTTGGTCAAACCCCTTTTGTCAACACCTTGAAACCCTACCCTGTCTGAAACTTTCACCATGTTCTCCAATTTTCACTTAAACACTTCAAAATCGGCCAATATAAAAGTTGTGCATCTTTTCATGGCACACAATTTTCATAACTGACGGCATTTCAAATTTGGAGTGGAAATTGGTCAAAAACGTGGTCAACGGCAGACCCTGCACTTTTCCGGTGCTGAGAAAATCTTCAACTTAGCCTGCAATTCATGCAAAATCTGTTGAGCAAAACACCTATGAGCCTTTGTAAAAGTTGTAGGATGTACTTCAATCTACAACTTAGGTTTTTGGAGATTTTGAACTTTAGTTCAAATTTTGGGAGAAAACCCCTGACGAAACATGTTGACCGGCAGCAAAAACTGACCCAACCGGCGCTCTGCACGCCAGAGCGCGCGCGGCGTCGCGCCCCTGCACGTGCGCCATCACCGTGGACCCTGTGCCGTGGGCCCCATGCCCGGACGTCAAGGCCCCACGAGCACCACGCGGCAGGCACAGGGAAGATGGGCGGCGCTCCCGGTCGCTCATCCCCTCTCCTCGCGCGCCACGCGCGTACCTGCGCCGTGTCGTCCACCGCTGTCCGACAAACTGCGTCGCCGCCATACTCGCCGCACGTCGTCGCGACTGCCTCACTTTCTAGGGACTTGCCGTGGTCGTCAAGTCGTCGTTCGTGCCCCCTATAAAAGGCTCCTGAGTTCCCCTTGCGCGTGCACTACACGCCGTCGTCACAACCGACCGCCGCCGTCTGCCATTGGCACCCCCACGGCGAGCTCCACCTCCTAACCCTCAACACCGCCGCTGAAACCTTCCTCCACCCTCCTACCGCACCACCATAGCCCGCCAAGCCGCTTGCGGTCGAGCATCACGGCTCGCCTTACCGGAGATCGAGCCAGAGCGGGCGCGCCACCCCCTGCCTCGCCGGTGGCCATCGCCGGAGGCATCTCCTACCCCAGCTCAGCCACCAATCGAACCGAGGTGAGCATCCACGCCACCCTATGCCAGTTGTTGGCCAAGTCCGGCCGGCCATCACCGCCTGCGAGCCGCCCCTGCTTCGCCGAGGGCATAAGTGTGAGGATTGAAAAATTTGTAGGGTCTTTTGTGTAAACCTAGGGACGTATCTGTGATACCCAAAGACTCCTCAAGGACCTCGGTGTGAAATAGATTCTTCAGATTTAAAAGGTTTCGGCTGAATCTTGTAAAAATCGTAGAAAAATCAGAAAAATGCAAAACCAATTTTGTTGGTCTCCCTGTATTGAAACCTACCTTTTCTAGAAAGCATGTCTATAGTTTTGATGTGTAGTTTTTGAATAAAATTCAAACTCAGTTTGAATGTGTTTTGTCATAATTTGAAATGTACAACTGAGCTGGTTTTGATTTTTGAGTATGTTG
This sequence comes from Cenchrus fungigraminus, assembly GCA_036936925.1. Lineage (NCBI taxonomy): Eukaryota > Viridiplantae > Streptophyta > Magnoliopsida > Poales > Poaceae > Cenchrus > Cenchrus fungigraminus. The sequence goes on along the minus strand of CM072781.1, from coordinate 59,247,227 downwards.
TTTGTGATGTCTTGAGTAGGCTTGTATTCAAATCTTGCACAAAGTTACTCAAGGAATCTCTAGTTAGGATTTATTTTGTATTTATGCTAGATTTGTGTAAATGATTTGTGTAGCTTCGTGTAAGTATATTTTGTGACTCAACTTGTGGCTATTGTATTCTTATGTCTAGATGTGTCTCTGGTGAAATTATCATCATTTTTGGAACTGTCTAAATGTATGTTTCTGAGATATGCTTGTTTAGAGAACTAAATTTATAGTTTAAATTCTGCTGATCCAGAAATGCTCGTCTTTGGGCTAGATGATTTTATTGACATGTTTGAGCTATAGGAGAAAGTTTGGCTGCAAAATAGTTATATATGTATCTGTATAAATTCTTTATGCATGGCTAGGCTGAGAGTTGTTATTTTTGTGTAGCTTGATAGAAATAGTTTCTGGAGCTAATTTTTGGTGTGTATCCTAGTTATATTCCAGAGATGCTATGTGTAAGTTTTGAGCTCCAGTGCATGTGTAGTGTTTCCTGTATGAATAAATCTTGCTTTGGCTAGATGTAACTTGTCGTATTTTTCATGCTTAGGATATAGCTCAGTTGGTTGTGAAATTTTGGCAGTGGTTCAGTTGTTCCACTGTATGCTTGTATAAAATTTTTCACTGTGAAATCATGCCTGGTTTTTATAGAATTAATTTTTGTAGAAAGTAAGTGTTATAGAAAGAAAAGGAAGAAATCAAATCTTTAATCCTCCAATACATCTTTAACCCTAACATAAAGCTTTTTAACTCTTATTCAACCAACCTTGTTTTCTTTGGGAAGAAGAATACGTGTAATTAAATAAATGTGTACACAATCACCATTAAGGGAAATGGTTAATAAGTTGTTTCCTACCCTTTTTCTTTTTAGGAAGAGTGTGCTGAATATATGTTTATCTAGGTGAATGTGACCAACCATGCACTCCATGTTTGTCATGTGATGTTTTGTAATTAATTAAATTAATTTCACCAATTAATTTTTGCATATGCATCTTCCGTGTAGAACCTTCTGACAGTAGCTACGAACTCATCCCGGAACAAGGTGACGGACCGTTCGGGGAAGTAGTGAACATCGTGGAGCATGAGACCCAAACCAAAGTTTGGAAGGGCCAAAGGCCTAGTTAGACTAACATCCGCTTGAAAGGCAAGCCCCGGTTCATCATTGTCCCATTATGTTTTCTTTTTAACTTCTGAATTTATCGTTTATTATCTATGTGCATTTACGTTCAGGAGTTGAATTGAAATCCTAGTTGCATGATCCTTATGTACTTATGTACCTATGTTCGTCACTCGCGAGAATAGGTTCTTATGTTGGAATCATGAGACTTGATAAATTGGATTGCTCATGTGGTAAGAGCATGGGATTCTGGGCTCCAGTCCAATGGTTATGAGATTAAACGTTTGAACGTACTAAACATTTGTCGGTAATGGGAACGATAAGCCTAGTACCTGAATGATACGGTGCGGGAACTTTACGCTACTAATCTTGGGTTGTGGCCCCAGGCTAGCTACCTGTGGTACATGTGTGAGTCTGGATGCTAGTGCGAGGCGGGCCAGATAGCCTTGTACCTAGGACTGTGGCATCCGATCCTAATCCGAGGAATGACGGGAACCGCTTGGTTGGTGAACTCTTTGTGAGTACACTCTTCCGTGTGTTTAGGTCCACCTTACAAGGTTATTAATCGATCGATCGTCGACATCTCACCGTTATCCGAGATTACTTAATCAACTAGCCATTGTGATCCCTTTATGATGTAATATGGATAAACTTGATGTTTGATTAATTGTATTGCACAACTTATGCTTGATATAGATGGCTTATCTAGTAATGATTTAATCCACTAGAACTTGAGCAAAAATATTGAAAGTAAGGATTCACTCCTTAGTAGCTTTTTGGAAAAACAAACCCACTAGCCAAAAGCCTTGCATGATTAGAGGTAAAGTCTTTTCTTTTAGACGGGTAAGCCTTGCTGAGTATTAGTATACTCAGCCTTGCGATATATGTTGTTTTCAGGTGAAGTTGTTGGCCTGGTGAGATACCCCACGGCTGGGAGCTGTAGTGGGTGTCGGACGCTGAGTAAGATCATCATGGACGGCCTCCTATGATGATTATCGCGTTGCTAAGTTGTTTCCGCTGTTTTAAACTCTGAACCTTTTTATTATCATGTCATGAACTATGATTTGTAATAAATAACCCTACACGGAAGATTTGGATTTAATTCGTAAGGTACTCTGGACTCACCTTCGTGTGAGTTGTAATGTATATGTTTCGATCCTCTGTGTGCTGTACAAGTGATTTACCGGGCTTTGACCCGGCAACACTCAATGGGATGGTTCTTTATTATCGCTTAATGACCAAATGGAGTGGTTTAGGCGACAGTACGGAATTATCTCGGGTGGGGTTGTCACATGAACTTAACTTAGAGCTGGTTGTACTCTTTTTTCCTTTGTAGGGTTTTCTCACGAGGTGTGAGTTTTTACATACAAAGGTTTTTAATGAGGCAGCACAATAAGAACACCTTAAATATTATTTGATCTTTTGTCAATTCTTTGTGTCTGTGTTACTTTTATGTTTTTTAGATGTTTGTCATCAGTTGTTGATCATGAAAATGTGATAGCTGAATTGTTTGTGAAAATTGCTGTGGAATGAGTTGTAACATTGGCATCGTGCCTCGGGCTGGCGCGGCACATATGGCTCGTCGTGCCGTCAGTCGTGCCTCGTGCCGGCACGGCACAAAAAATTGGCGTCGTGCTCGTGCTGTACCGCGAGCTCGGCACGTAGTGCCGGCACGACACGAGCACGAAGGCCATCGTGCCGCGTCGTGCTCGTGCCCATCATGCCTCGGCCACTTGATGCTCGTGCTGTGCTGGGCTGGGCGGGCCAAATGGCCATCTATAGGCTAGACCGTGAACATCTCCCACCACTTCCTCCGCATGCAGCAAAAGGGTGCGCTCGCAAACCTACACCGTGTGAAAAGGCCGCTTTTGCATTTCACACCGTGCAGACTAGCTGGCGGGCCATTTCTTCACCTCGCTGGCTTGGTTCGGGAGGCCGTCCAGGTCACCAAACGGCACCGGTTGCACGCGTCGGCCTGACCAACGATGATGTCGCCTAACAAAACACACCCTGTGTGTAGCTGTGTGACCTGTGATCCCGTTGATGAGTGGATGAATGTAAAGGAAGGGTCCTGGAGTGAGGGGCAAAGGACCCGCACCCGCTCGGTCGCCTCCGCGCAGGCGACGGAGCGGGCTGGAACCCTAGCCGCCACTCCCTTTTTCCTCTGCACCCCTCCATCACGTCACCGCTCGAGGTGGCCTCCGGGAAGCCCGTGAGGTGCCAAAGGACGGCGGCAGCACGATCTGTCTCCCCTGGCTCGAGCATGGCGTGGAGGGCGCGGCCATCCCGTCCCCTGATGATGCTCGCCGACGCCGACATCCTCCTTGGCGGCACCGGCTAGAGGTCACGGATTTGGTCCGGCCCCACTCAGATCCGGTTACCACGTGGCAAGGACAGTGAAGACTGCCAAGGGGTTGCAGGCGTGCGGCTGTCTGCTTGTGCAGGGGCTGTGGTGATAGTGGCAGGGGCGACCTGGGTGTTCCAGGGCGCTGTGGCTCGGTGGCGCGGGTGGTCCTATGTGGAGGACACCGGTGATGCTGGCCGCTCTGGGTCATGGTGACTCGGAGGAGAAGCTGGTGGCCTGCTGCGTACGGGTGGTGGGAATAGAGGTGAGACTGCCGACATTCTCCTTCTCTTCTCCTCGACGGCGATGCAGGTTCGGTGCTGCTTCGGTGGTGGGGCCAGATGGTTTGTGCTGGGTTTGCAGTGCAGGTGTACACTTGTGGTGTTGTGGTGGCATTATAGGATGTGCCAAGCCATCTCTCGTACAGAGGCAGTACGGAGGCGGCGGAGAGCGTGCTGATGCTGTTGTGATTGTGCAACAAACAGGATGTTAATTCGGGCGAAAGCCCTCATCGGTACTCTTGTCAGTGGTAGTGGTGGCGGCGCCCTTGTGGTGTCGTTCTCCCTATTGGGGGTGCCATTACGAAGTACCTTGTCCTGTAGCATGAGGTATCGGGGTGAAAACCCTGTCCAGGTTCTGGACAAGCGACGACTGCGCTTTAGCGTCATGCCCTCCCTGGAGGCATCACTTCCTGTGACCCGTCGCGACATGTGGTGGTGACGGTGGTGGTTTGGTTGGTGGTGCTGCTTGTGCGCAGGGGCGGAGGAGGTGCGCTAGGTCCGCTGTGGCGGTGAGGAGGTGCAGAGGAGTGGAATTTTTCAAAATGGCCCTTTTCGAAAACTATTTTTGCGGATAGACCCCTGGGAAAACTATTTCCAAAAATGGACCCTAACCTCGGCGTGAGGGGGACGAGCGCCGAGGTCAGTGGCTCGACGCTAAGGGCTCTAGCGTCGAGCCCGTGCCACGTCAGAGCCGAGCTGGTGCCTCGTGCTAGGGCCTTTAGCGCCGAGCCACTGACCTCGGCGCGGCTGCCTCTAGCATTGAGGTCCCAACACTTAAGGCCCACCTCTAGCGGCCGCGCCGAGGTCAGTGGCTCGGCGCTAAAGGCCCTAGCACGAGGTGCCAGCTCGGCTCTAACGTGGCAGGGTCACTGACCTCGGCGCTCTTCCCCCTCATACCGAGGTTGGGGTCCATTTTTGAAAATAGTTTCCCTAGGGGTCTATTTGCAAAAGTAGTTTTCGGTAAGGGCCATTTTGAAAAAATTTCACGTGCAGAGGAACCATGTGTGCTTGAGGTCTTGAGTTGGCACGCTAGGGGTGGTGGTGACCTTAGTGATGGATGGGCGGAAGCGATGCTCTCATAGCGGTTTCAGATATCTGAGCCCTTCGCAGAGGAGTGTGAGGCGGTGGGTGGGGTGAGGCCTCATGCAGAGTGGTCGGGATCAGTGGTTTTCATTGGTGCCGCGATGAGAACTTTCTGCCAATGCTGTGTTGGAGCTGGGGGGTCGGCGACCATGTGTGCACGGCTTGAGGATGATGACCTCGTGGTGGAGGAGTTCGAGTTGTCTCTTTGGCTTGCAGCGGGTCACAGCATTTGGCGTGGCACATCGTTGGTGACGACGACGCAGTTCAAGACGGCTTACTTTCGGGTTTCGGCTACTCTCCGAGGTTGAGGTGGTGTAGAGTTTTGTTAGGTGTGTTAGATAGATGAGTTGTAAACAAGATATATGTGCAACAAGATATTATGTCGGCTCCTAGTCAATGTTGGTTGTAGATGTATCTATCTGTTGTAATCTAGATTAGTTTGTTTTGTTGTAATCCCAACAACCAGGAGCCGGTCATTATCTTGATTGCCAAGATTGTAAACCACGCAGGGGGTTTTTCCCTGCCCATATAACACGCACCGCCGGCGCCCAGGAGAGGCACGGCGTTCCCATCCATTAGCTACCGCACCTCTGATCTTCACATGGTCATCAGAGCCACAAACTAACACCCTCAATCAACACCGCCATGGGATCTTCAACCGCCATGATCAACTCGGCCATGCTCAACCCGCTGATGGGAATCACCATCACGGAGAAGCTTGGCAAGGCTAACCACGTAATGTAGAAGGCCCAAGTTCTTGCCGCCGTGCGTGGCGCACGCATGGTGGATCATCTCACCGGCGCCGCTCCTGCCCCCGACGAACAGATCGCTGGCAAGGACAGTGATGGCAAGGAGGTCCTCCTTTCCAATCCGGCATTTGAAGAATGGTACTACCGGAACCAGCAAGTACTCAGCTTCGTCCTGGGGAACCTAGGGCGTGAGGTTCTCGCCCAAGTCGCCGCTCAAGACACCGCAGCAAAGCTGTGGGCTGCGATCGAAGGGATGTATGCGTCGCAGAATAGGGCGAGAGTCGTGAACACACGGCTTGCGCTCGCCACCGCTCAGAAGGGAAGCCAAACCATCACCAAGTACATCGGCAAGATGCGTACTCTTGGTGATGAGATGGCGGCTGCAGGCAAGAAGATTGATGATGACGAGCTCCTGACGTACATCCTCACCGGCCTCGACATCGAGTTCAACCCCGTCGTCACCTCTCTCCTTGCAAGAAAGGAGACGGTCTCCGTAAGTGAAGCGTATTCCCAACTCCTTGCCTTTGAAACTCGTATGGAAATCATGAGCAGTGGTCATCAATCTAGATCTTCGGCCAACATGGCCAATCGAGGAGGCCGTGGAGGATCTGGTCGTGGTCACGGCAATTTTGGCCGTGGCCGTGGCCAAGGACGAGGACGCAACCCTGGCTACTCCAACAACTTCAACCAGCGCCACACAGGAGGTGGTGGCCGCGGCAACCAGGGCCGTGGCAACTCTGGTAACACCAGGCCGGTGTGCCAGGTGTGCTTCAAGACCGGCCACACTGCTGACAAGTGTTGGCACAGGTTTGAGGAGGACTTCGTCCCTGAGGAGAAACATGCCAGTGCCGCCATGAACTCGTACACCGTCGACAACAGTTGGTACACCGACACAGGTGCAACCGACCACATTACTGGAGAACTTGAGAAGCTCGCTGTTCGAGAGAAGTACAACAACGCTGATCAAGTCCACACCGCTAATGGTGCAGGTATGAAAATTAGACATATTGGTCAATCTACTATTTGTACCCCTGACAAAAATTTAGAACTTCGGAATATCTTACACGTCCCATCCACTAAAAAGAACTTAGTTTCTGTTCATCGCCTTGCTTCTGATAATAATGTGTTTTTTGAGTTTCATCCTAACTTCTTTCTCATCAAGGATCGGGACACGAGGAGCACTCTTCTTTGGGGGGCATGCCAACAAGGGATGTATCCGCTTCCATGCACACCAGCATCATCCAAACAAGCTTGTGGAGTCAATAAAGTGCCACTTGATAGATGGCATCATCGCTTAGGACATCCTTCCTTTCGCATTGTTGAGAGAGTTTTGAAACATCATAAACTTCCTTGTTCTTTTGATTTGAATAAAGATGCTGTGTGTGATGCGTGTCAAAAGGCCAAGAGCCATCAACTCCCCTATCCAATTTCTACGAGTGTTTCCTCTCATCCACTTGAATTAATTTTCTCTGATGTTTGGGGGCCTGCACCAGAGTCTGCGGGTAGATCTAAATACTATGTAAGCTTTGTGGATGACTATAGCAAGTTTACATGGGTTTACCTTCTAAAATATAAGTCCCAAGTGTTTGAGAAATTTAGGGATTTTCAAAACTTAGTTGAGAGAGCTTTTGATCGCAAGATCATTGCGGTCCAAACAGATTGGGGAGGAGAGTATGAAAAATTAAACCCTTTCTTTACAAAAATTGGCATCTCTCATCTAGTCTCTTGCCCACACGCACACCAACAGAATGGGGCTGCGGAAAGAAAGCATAGACACATTGTTGAGGTTGGTCTTTCTCTTTTAGCACATGCTCACATGCCTCTCAAATTTTGGGATGAAGCTTTCCTTGCAGCCACCTATCTCATAAATAGAACGCCCAGTAAGGTTATCAATTTTGAAACATCTCTTGAGCGTTTATATCATGTCAAACCTGACTATACGTCTCTTAGAGTTTTTGGCTGTGCGTGTTGGCCCAATCTTCGACCTTATAATAAGCACAAACTTGCTTTTCGCTCAAAAGAATGTGCTTTCCTTGGCTATAGTAATCTTCACAAAGGCTTTAAGTGCCTAGATATCTCCACTGGTCGAGTATATATCTCACGTGATGTCACATTTGATGAGAATATTTTTCCCTTTTCCAAGCTGCATGAAAATGCCGGGGCTCGGCTTAGAGCTGAGATCCTTCTTCTTCCACCATCCTTGCGTAATTCTTCATCAGGGGACGAGTCAGTAGATGATCATATGCCTAATAATTCTTGCACTAACAATTTTTGTGAAGAAACAGGAGAAGAAACAGAAGAATTAGAGGCTGAAACAGGAAATAATAGCTCTGGAACAAATCCCAGAGCAAATCTGCATCTTTTTCCGTGGCAATCTACCCCGGGATTGATGCCTGCAGGTGCAGATAGCGGCGTGGTAGGCGAATCTGCTTCAGCACGCGCGACGCTATCTCTGTCCCAACCAGACGACGCCACGCGGCAACCCTCGGTTGCTGCACCACCCAGCTCCTCCCCGCGCCAATCACCAGCCGCCACACGGCTCGATTCGTCGGGACACGGGGGAGCAGCGCCAGGAGCAACAGCATCTCCCTCGGAATCAGCCCTGCCGGCCGGATCTTCTACTCCTGTTGCTGATCTTCAGGGATCTTCTGCGCCAACAACTCCTGCATCAGCCTCTACACCAGCTTTGGCATCACCTGCGTCTCCTGCACCAGCAGCAAGACCTCGCACTCATCTTCAGGATGGCATTCGCAAAACCAAGGTATACACTGATGGTACAGTTCGTTATGGTCTTTCTGCATCCATTGGTGAACCTCGTAGCGTAGAAGAAGCATTGGCTAATAAACATTGGAAGGAAGCTATGGATCTAGAATATGATGCTTTGATGAAAAATAAAACATGGCACTTGGTTCCACCTAGAAAAGGTATTAATGTCATAGATTGCAAGTGGGTTTTTTAAATTAAGTATAAAGCAGATGGATCTCTGGATAAATATAAAGGCCGTCTAGTAGCAAAGGGGTTCAAACAAAGGTATGGAATAGATTATGAAGATACCTTTAGTCCTGTTGTAAAGATGTCCACAATCAGAATTATTCTATCCATTGCTGTCTCGAAAGGTTGGAGCATGAGACAACTTGATGTGCAGAATGCCTTCCTTCATGGCATTCTGGATGAGGAGGTTTATATGAGACAACCTCCGGGATATGTAGATATGACCAAACCCAATTATGTGTGCAAACTTGATAAAGCTTTATATGGATTAAAACAGTCGCCAAGAGCATGGTATGCTAGACTTAGTACAAAACTTATTGCCCTTGGTTTCTATGCATCTAAGGCAGACACATCTCTATTTTATTTCAACAAGGGGTCAGTCACCATGTTTGTTCTGGTTTATGTTGACGATATCATAGTGGTCAGTTCAGCCCCAGAGGCTACTTCAGGCTTGCTGCAGGAATTAAAGAAGGAGTTTGCTCTTAAAGATCTAGGTGATCTTCATTATTTCCTTGGTATGGAAGTAACTAAGGTACGTGATGGGATAATTTTGTCACAAGATAAATATGCCTCAGATTTGCTAAAGAAGGTGAATATGTCAAGTTGCAAGCCTGTTTCTACTCCTATTTCAACTAGTGAGAAATTGTCTGCCTTTGTGGGAGTTCCTCTCGGTCCAAATGACTCTACAAATTATAGAAGTATAGTTGGTGCGCTTCAATACTTGACACTCACAAGACCAGATATATCTTTTGCTGTTAATAAAGTGTGTCAATTCATTCATGCTCCAACCAAGGTACACTGGTCAGCAGTAAAACGAATATTGAGGTATGTAAGGTCTAACACTAAGATAGGACTAAAAATAAGCAGATGCAAGTCCTTGTTAGTCAGTGGTTTTTCAGATGCAGATTGGGCTGGTTCCCTTGATGATAGAAGATCTACAGGGGGATTTGCGATTTTTTTTGGATCAAACTTGATTTCTTGGAGTGCACGGAAACAAGCCACTGTCTCTAGATCAAGTACAGAAGCAGAATATAAGGCTGTTGCCAATGCAACTGCAGAAATAATGTGGGTTCAGATCTTATTAAAGGAAATTGGTATACAGGCGCCCAAGGCTGGTAAACTGTGGTGTGATAATTTGGGTGCTAAATATTTGTCTTCAAATCCAGTCTTTCATGCCAGAACAAAACACATAGAAGTTGACTATCATTTTGTCAGAGAACGAGTCATGAGGAATTTATTGCAAATAGACTTTGTTCCCACAGGTGATCAAATAGCAGATGGGTTTACTAAACCAATTACTGTTCGGCAACTGGAGAATTTTAAATACAATCTCAACCTTAGGCAGGTGTGATTGAGGAGGGGTGTTAGATAGATGAGTTGTAAACAAGATATATGTGCAACAAGATATTATGCCGGCTCGTAGTCAATGTTGGTTGTAGATGTATCTATCTGTTGTAATCTAGATTAGTTTGTTTTGTTGTAATCCCAACAACCAGGAGCCGGTCATTATCTTGATTGCCAAGATTGTAAACCACGCAGGGGGTTTTTCCCTGCCCATATAACACGCACCGCCGGCGCCCAGGAGAGGCACGGCGTTCCCATCCATTAGCTACCGCACCTCTGATCTTCACAAGGTGCGTTTGCGTGTGTTGTTTTTTTCGTGTTTACTTCAACCCGTGATGTATAATTATTTTTTTTTCTTAAATGATAAGGTAGTCCTTTAATTTATAATTATAAAAAAATTCTGGAGTGCAGGCGGTCGTAGGGGTTGTGCACGGCCATTACTCTCCGTCCAGTCCCGCGGCGCGCCGCGCGCTGGGAGAGCCTGGGAGGGGGGCGGCGCCCTGTCGACGGTTCGGCGGTCCCGCCCGTCCGGCGAGTCAAAAGCCAAAGCCAAAGCCGGCCGTGCTGTGTACGTGCGGCAGCAGCAGCACCACCAAGATCTGAACGATCAGTGCGCGCTAGCTGTTGGGCAGTTGGGCACGGAGCGAGAGAGCTCAGCTGAGCGAGCTCACCACCGTAACTGCTGACTACGTGCTGGCCGCTGGCCGGCCCTCTCTCACGCTGCTGTACACACGCGCTGCCGTGCCTGCTGCCACGTTTTATTATTTTACCTTTTGTTCCCTTGCTCCGAATCCCAGCAGCAGACCTCGCATCGCGTACTGTACGTACCTACCGGCTCGGCTACTACCGTCGCAGCGTCTCCTACAGTACTGGATACAGGGTCCTATAGCTAGCTGTCAAGGCTATTCACACTGGTCGTACTTTATTTTAATGCTCTACAAGATGCCTGGTCAAGGACTCAACGAGTTTCTCTACTCCGGTTTTAATTTTCCGCACAAGTCATTCTCTATATCTCGTACTTCAAATCAACTACCAGTTGTGGACCCTATATATCATACTCTACTTAATTTATCCCCACCTACCCCGGCGGCACCCACTCTTCCATCTCCATTATCTGTCTCTCCCCAACGTACCCTCGGCGTGCCTCCTCTGCTTCCCTCCCGCCCCTTCCACCGCGGCGTTGCGGTGAAGCTCACCGGACGACGACGTGGCCGGCTGCAACTCCGGCGGTGGAGCTCCCCGCACCCCTCACCGATGCGGCGGCCATCACCGCGTGACGGCCTCGATCTGCGGTGGGGAGGAGAAGTGGCCGGCCATGGCTCGCCTTCGGGAAGCCGAGTAGCACAAGAAGAAAGCAAGCGGGGGAGCAACAGCGGCAGAGGAGGAGAGGCAACAGCGAGCGGGAGATCCATCGCCTCCTCCTCGAGAGGCCCCAGCGGCGGAGCTCGTTCTCCTGCGCAGCGGGAGGCGTAAGAGCTCCAGCTCGCGCAGAGGAGGCAGGGGTCTGGCGTCTGTGGTGCCGTAGGGCGGCGGCGGTGACGACCTTCGGTGCGCCTCGCCGTCCCTTGCCTCTGGTGTGCATGCGAGCGGCCCGACATGCGTTGGGTCGATGTCCCTCTCCGTCCTCCCAGTGCGGCAGGGATCCGACGACGGCGCGCCTCGGGGCAGAAAGTGACGCCCTCCTTCCCCTAAGCTCTCGCGTCGGTCTGCGCTCGCACCGCCCGGGACGAGGCCCGAACACGGTGCCGGCCGCGGAGCGCGTGGCTCGCCGACGTGTGGAGCAGGGTCGCGTGATGAGGACATCGCCAAGCTGCTGGACATGTACACGCCACGACCTTCTCCAAGCTGTACTTCGTCTCCGACTCAACTGCCACGTCCGGTTCGGAATCAGCCTACACCTCTGCACGGTTTCGGCGATATCTCCATCATACGACGTCGGAACGAGGTGTATAAGGACTCGTTGGAAAGGGGACGACGACGCCGTCGATTTGGTTCTGGTCCTAGCTCCAGAACGTTCGTGGATCATACTGTGTGAACACAAAAAGGTGATGTGTCACCTATTTTGGGTCAACACGACCTTGTATCGAGTCGGGCCTTCAGCCCAAGTTGTGGACGCCCCCTCCGGCACGCCCCCAACCCTAGATCGCCCCATTTAGGGTATAAACTCAGTAGCTGCCGCTGTTTAGACTCGGGTTTTGCTTAGAGTTTTTGTCGTCGAACAGTCGCTGTTTTCGGTTTGTGAAACCCCAACATTTGTGTGATTCAATCATTCATCTGCAGACGTCACTGTCTTTTTAGAGCTGCATATCTTTCGAGTTCTTGCTTGTGTTCTTCGTTTCGCAGGCAGGGATTAGCCTTCGTGACGAGGTCAACCGGATTGTGACACGGTTGATAACCAGAGGAGTTGTGGTGCTAAGGTTGCAGGAGTTCGGGTCTTTGGATCTGAAGCCGGATCGGTGTGTCGCACTCCACCAAAACGAGTTATCCTTCTCCTGACGAAAAACCAGGCACCCCCGTTCCCCTCAAGTGGTAATCAGAGACTCAGGTATTACCGTCAGGCTTACCCTAGTTTTAGAGATCATTTTGTTTTCGTCCCATAGTCCACAGAAAACCTACAAAAAAAATTTCGTTGTCCTACAACTTGTTTTAGCCTTGCAATTTCGATTTTAGATTGCTTTGTTCAGTTTGTGTCTGTGGTCGAGTCTTGTTGCTGGTTTAGGTGTGTTCGTCGTCGTAGTTCAACGTGCCCGTCGCTGTTTGTTTGTTTCCGCCGCTATCCCATCCACCTTTACCTAGATTACAAGTCGAGGCACCACATTACTTGACTTGCCTCGCTAGCCGCCTTGTGTGAACTCTCGCCACGCCAGCCCTAGATTAGGTTGCAAGCCGCTTGTGCTTCGCCTTGCATCGCAACCCCTCTTGATTCATCATCTAGCGATTACCTATTGCTTATACCAGGGAGGATTGTGCCTCTATTTTGCTTGCTGAGATGCTTTGCTCAGCCCTAGCCGCTACTGCGTTCTCTGCCGATTCGTGCCTTTGGAAACCATAGGTTGAAGTACCTTCCATAAAACAGGCATAATTTTTCGCTCGGTGCTCCGTTTTTGCTCAAATTTTTACAGGAGCTTGGTAACAAAAAGTTGGACAGACATCTACCCACTTCGTCAGTCAGGCCGTTCTCAAAAAATTAAAAAAAATCAGGAAGATAAAGAAAAAAATCGTTTAAGTGTTTAGAGGGTTTTCAGAAAAAATTCCTGAATTTCCCTAGGTTGCAATACACCTCTGTTTCAGGTGAAATTTTGTGTGCTTCCATCTTTAGTGTCCTTTGTTCAGAGGTAAAAATTTCAGAAAAAGTTGAGCTCGTTTGCTAGTACTCTTTTGGAAACGTGATTTTGTGATTTCTACTAGTGCCTTTTTGGCAAGGTTTTCAGCATTATTTACAGCACTGCCATTCTGCTAGTTCCTTGAGTTTTTGTCCATTGTTTCTTGCTACCTTCACCGTGTTGTGCTACGACTAGGATACGTCTTAGCTAGCAATTGTGGCTTGTGCTTTGGACACTTATTGAACTTCGCTAATCTGCGGTCGTTATTTGCTAATCCTTGCTATATATATTGGCCTCCCAAGCTCTACATATTTTTCTTCAGATCAGTACAGCGAAGAACTCTTGCAACTCTTGGTAGCACTACCTCACAGGTATCACGAACCAGCCGCCGGTTGTACCATCCCTTGCTCGCTTTGGTAAGAACTTGGTAAGATGTGTGTAAGGGTGTGATTCCACATACCAACCCTGATAGTTCATAGGGTCTTTGTTAATCACTAACCATGCCGAACGACGTACCTGTTTTGTCTAGTCAGTTGCAGGAGATGCAGAATGAGATGAAGGCTTTCTTCCTTAAGGAGCTAAGCACCCTTACGACTGAAGTTCGAAAAACCAATCACACAGTTGAGGGCGTGGACAAGCGAGTTTGCGATCTGACAGGAAGAATTCAACAGCTTGAACTCCACCTTCCCAAGACCGAGGATAAAGATGAGGACTCTTTTGATGCTAATGGCCATCCTGAGGATATTGTGTTGCTTCCTGATGGTACGGTCGACCACAAGATGACAAGCGAAAATCGAGCACACCGCATTCTTGCACACAACAGGAAAGGTATGGGAGGTAATAAACATAAACACCATTATGTTACAGATGATCCTTATGCTAAAGTTAAATTTACTATACCATCTTTTTATGGGAGATATGATGCTGAGGAATATCTAGATTGGAAGATGACAGTAGAACAAAAATTTGCTTCCCATCTTGTTCCTGATCAACATAAGGTTAGACAAGCCACTAGTGAATTTAAAGATTTTGCTATAATCTGGTGGCATGAATGTGCTTCTTTAAACATCAAACCTGTTACTTGGGATGAGCTTAAAATTGCTATGCGTGATAGATTTGTTCCTGCATCTTATAAGCGTGATTTACGTAAGAAATTACAACGTTTAGAGTAGGGTGATATGTCTATTCAGGAGTATTATGCTAAGCTTCAAAAGGGTATGGTTCAGGCTGGGGTAGTAGAGGATCCTGAGGATAAGGTGTATCATTTTTATGGGGGTCTGAGATGTGAAATTCAGGACATTGTTGACTATAAACAGTTTACTACCACCAACCGGTTGTTCCAGCTTGCTATGCTTGTAGAAAAAGATTTGCAGGGATGACGAGGGAGCTCCTACATGCACAAGACCTCCAGGACACCAGTTTCTACCTCGCCAGGTGCCTCTCCTTCAGCACCACCAGCGAGTACATGTTCATCTGCAGCAGCTCCTAAGGTACGTAATGTGTCTAATGTGCAGGATCAACAGAACAAGGTACCATCTTTTGCTGCAAAGACCCCTTCTGCAAAAATCGTGTGCCACCGCTGCAAGGGCATGGGCCATGTCATGAAGGATTGTCCGAGTCTTCGTGCTTTCATCGCTGCACCTGATGGAGACGGATATGTAAGTGCTAGCGATGTGGAAGATGATTTGGTTGTTGCTGCTAACTATGCTGCGGGTTCGGAGGAGGACGCCATTGACTCCATCACTGCCTCCGCGGGTTTTCCGAGTCTTCTTGTGCAGCGTGCCTTGGCCGTGCATGAGGAACATGAGGACACCATGAAAGCTCAGCGCAACAATTTGTTCCACATGTTTCTCATCGTGCAGGAGCGACGTGTTCTCACCATCATCGACACAGGGAGCTGCAACAACTTGGTGAGTTCAGATTTGGTTGCCAAACTTGGTATGCCCACACATCCACTACGACATCCATACCACATTGACTGGTTCAATAGCAGTGATAAGGCAATGGTAACTGAAACTGCGCGCATACACTTTTCCGTTGGTTGTTATCAAGACCATGCTGATTTTGATGTTGTACCGATGGAAGCATGCTCACTTTTGTTAGGCCGACCATGGGAATATGATAGAGATGCTGCACACCATGGTAGAACTAATACATATACATTCATGCATAAGAATAAGACCATTACTTTGCTTCCTTTATCACCTGCTGATGTTAGGAAACATTTTCGTGATCTTGCTGCTAATGATAAAACCAAAGCTGCACCTAGTGAATCTCCTGATGTTAAACATGATGCAATTAAGCTAAAGGGAGGTACTTTTATTGCTAAAACATCTGTTGTTGCTGAACTTTGTGATAATCCTGATGCGCTTTGTTATACTATGCTCTGTCGTGATGTGTCTTTTTGCAATGATCCTATGTCTCGTACTTTGCATCCTCTTGCCCCTATCCTTTTGCAGGACATTGTTCATGTTGGGAGGGAGTCGAGGACGACTCCAATTCAAGAAGGGGGGATGATGAGGACATCGCCAAGCTGCTGGACATGTACACGCCATGACCTTCTCCAAGCTGTATTTCGTCTCCGACTCAGCTGCCACGTCCGGTTCGGAATCAGCCTACACCTCTGCACGGTTTCGGCGATATCTCCATCATACGACGTCAGAACGAGGTGTATAAGGACTCGTTGGAAAGGGGACGACGACGCCGTCGATTTGGTTCTGGTCCTAGCTCCAGAACGTTCATGGATTATACTGTGTGACCACCAAAAGGTGTTGCGTCACCTATTTTGGGCCAACACGGCCTTGTATCGAGTCGGGCCTTCAGCCCAAGTTGTGGACGCCCCCTCCGGCACGCCGCCAACCCTAGCTCGCCCCGTTTAGGGTATAAAATCAGTAGTCACCGCCATTTAGACTCGGGTTTTGCTTAGAGTTTTCTGTCGTCGAACAGTCGCCGTTTTCGGTTTGTGAAACTCCAACATCTGTGTGATTCAATCATTCATCTGCAGACGTCACTGTCTTTTTAGAGCTGCATATCTTTCGAGTTCTTGCTTGTGTTCTTCGTTTCGCAGGCAGGGATTAGCCTTCGTGGCGAGGTCAACCGGATTGTGGGTTGATAACCAGAGGAGTTGTGGTGCTAAGATTGTAGGAGTTCGGGTCTTTGGATCTGAAGCCGGATCGGTGTGTCGCACTCCACCAAAACAAGTTATCCTTCTCCTAACGGAAGATCGGGCACCCCCGTTCCCATCATAGCGGTTGGAGCAGGTGCATGGCCCGCCGGCGTGTGGAGCAGGGGCGGCCGGTGACAACAGTCCGGCTGGTTGCTTCGTCTCTGTCCCTTTCTCTCTGGGCTTCAGAGTTCTGAGGAGAGGGAGGGCGGTGGTGGTTGGGGCTTGCTCCAATGGGAGGCAGATAGGGCGCGCGCGAGGGTGTCGTCGTGTAACTGGGGAGGACGCCAGGAGTGGCGTCTGCCCCACTCGAACGCCACCGCTCCGTAGCGTTTAGCGACTGACGAGGGCCTGGATTAGGGCCCCCTAAGCAATGAGATAATCACCTTGAAGATGGAGTCCTCTGACACCATCGACAATGTGAAGGCTAAGATCCAGGACAGGGAGGGATGCAGATCTTTGTCAAGACCCTCACTGACAAGACTTCCCCACTTTCGAGTATCTTCCGCCTCGCACGAGTACGCCTCGGCTCCGAGTACCCTCCGCTTCGCACGAGTACTCTCCGCCTCACACGAGAGCGCGTCGTCTCCGAGTACGCCCTGCCTCGCCTCCGACTACTCATTCGCTCGAGTAATCTCCATCTCCGACTAAGGCGGGGTCCACACAGGGAGGCCGGAGCGTGGGACTGGGGCCCCACACGAATGTGGTGCCGCCCCAGACCCCCAAGCTTCTTCGCAATGACACGCGTGACGCCATTTTCCACACCATGCAAAGACTACAGTCGGCGCAGCGTGAGGACGGCCGCGTCTGACAGGGGTTGTAATGGCGCACAGTACACCCCACGACCTCCGACACGCCGTCACATCCAACGCCAGCTACACGCCACCCTGTCAAAGTGAGCACTCGATTACCATCTACTGGCGCTTAGGCCATAACGTGGCAGGCCTAAGACGTGCTCAAGAAGGCTGAGTCACCATGTGACTCGGAGGAGGTGCCAAGTGCCCGGAACGAACAGTGGCAACAGCACACGTGACGGCTTCCGACGACACCACAGCTCAGCGCTCTCCCACGCCGCCTGACGGACATCAATGACAGAAAAGACTTCACAACGCCACAGCACTGTAGCTTATTTTCGTTTTCCTTCTTTGCCCCTCGCCCTTGTGACTATAAAAGGGGGAGGGGTGCAACGTACATGAGGCTGACCGATCACCAAGTTTGTAACCCCTACTACAAACATTCCCAGCATAGGAACACGAGTACTCGGAACTGGACATAGGGTATTACTCTTCGGAGGCCCGAACCAGTATAAAACCCTTGTGTCTCCCGTGTCAACCATCCGGATCTGACACACGATTCGATACAAATCTACTACCGGTGGTTGAGAACCCCGACAATTGGCGTGCCAGGTAGGGGCACATTGTGTGTCTCGCCGAACTTCACCAGCGATCCAGATGGAGGGCTGCGGAGTCTCGCTGACTCCCGGCACGACCGTGCATTTCGGCTCCATCGGCTTCGTCTTCACCGGGCCGGCGGAGTCCGTCGTCGGGAGGATTTTCTCTCGACCCGCGCGTCCCACCGCCTCGACGGCAGCGGCGGCGCGAGCAGCCTTCGTCCGTGGTTTCACGGACGAGTCGATCATGGCCCTGCTAGGGCCAAATTCGACGCAGGAGCGCTTCAGGCTCGCTGCCTTCCACCTCACCGACCTCGCCTTCCAGGCCAGTGGGTCCGAGCCGCTAACCTGGGGGGAGTTCATGGAGTGTTACGATGCCCTGTACCCTCGAGGGCAGCCAGGCCTCCCGGACGACCCGGTGACAGCCAACGTGAACGAGCTGAGGGCGTCATACGTCGCCCCAGGCTCCGCGGCCCCACAGCGCGGGCCACCGACGCCCCTCCCGGACTTCACACGAGAGTGCAACGTCCTGGAGGCCCACACCGCCACCAGCTCGATGGACGGTGAGGAGAACCCTTGTCACCGCAACGGGGACGCCCAGCGTCGGGCGCGCCTCGACAAGATCACCGAGGCCCAGCACCAGCTCGACGAAGAGCTGGCAAACTTTCACCGAGCACTCGGCAAGGAGAACGAGCCACGAGACCCTCTGTATGACCAGCGGTGGGAGCAACATTGCGAGCAGGAAGCGGAGCAGCCAGCACCGCAAGCTCGTGCTCGGGCACGGGATGTGAACTAGCGCATCAACGAGGATGCCCCCGTTGACGACGGCACACCTCGCTTCAGGCGCGCGTCGCAAAACCTCGCGGCAGCAGCCATGCTCCTGCATGTCTGCCCTGAGCCGGCCACGCCCGAGGAGAAGAGGGTCCGCCAACAGCTCAAAACCCTCATCGAGACGGCGGCCGCACAGCAAGCAGAGAGCTCGGCATCACGCGCACGCGAAGCACGGGGCACACCGTCCGCACGATGCCAGGATCGATCCCCATCAAGGCACCGAGCGGCTGGCGAACCGTCAGTCAAGTCACGACTGGGGGCCGACCGTGATGCTCACGACATGCTCGAGGCTCATCACCGAGCTGCGGGCGACGACAACTACGACTACGGCTACGGCAGCAACGATGACGGCCGCGACAAGCGTGACGAGCACCGTTAACGCTGGTGTCATAGCCAGAAGCGCGATGGACGCTATGACAGTGACAAGGACCGTGACTGAAGCTGGTCGCCTGATCCGAAGGGCCCACGCGCTTTCGGTCGAAAGGTGCAAGACGCCAAGTTCCCCTCGCGTTTTCGAGCTCTGATAGCGATACCAAGATACGACGGAGAGACCAACCCTAGCGTGTGGTTGGAGGACTACAGGCTCGCATGATGGGCGGGCGGGGCGACAGACGATCTGTTCATCATCAAGAACCTGCCGCTCCACCTCGTCGACTCTGCGCGGACCTGGCTCGAGCACCTGCCATGTGGCAGGATCTACAGCTGGAAGGACCTACGAGAGACATTCATCGGTAACTTCCAGGGCACGTATGCCCGGCCAAGCAAGCAGTGGGAGCTGCGCAACTGCAAGCAGCAGCCGGGGGAGAGCCTGCGTGACTACATCAGGCGTTTCTCCAGGCGATGCACCAAGCTTCCCACCGCGACGGACAACGACGCCATCTCGGCGTTCCAGAACGGCACCACCTGCACCACCCTCATCCACCGACTAGGGCGAAGGACCCCCAGGACTACTCGGGAGCTTCTGGACATCGTGACCAACGTTGCTACTACTGCCTCTTCCCCCACCGAGCAAGGGGAAGCAAGTCGCGGATGCTGGTGAGGGGCCCTCCTCACGGTCCAAGAAGAAGAAGAAGGGCGACAAGCGTGGCCGTGACGACAACATCGTGGCAGCGGTCGAGTGCAAGGCGATGCGTCTCAAGAACAATCAGGGAGGACCCCCGAGGGATCACTTCGAGAGGCTCTTGGAGGTGCCATGCACCCATCACGAGACGCCTGTCAAGCACGCACTCAAGGACTGCCGTTTGATGAAGAACTACGTCAACGGCACGCTCAAGCCCAAGACGGCGGGTGCCCCGAAGAAGCCAGCGCCACCCCCCGAGAACGACGACGATGAGGAGGAAGTGGTCTTCCCCCGAGAAGATGGCGCAGTCCACATGATCTTTGGCGGGGCACCAGCACGACCGTTGAGGCGCAAGGAAAAGCTGATCCGGCATGAGGTTTACAACACCGAGCCTGCAACACCGTCATACCTCAAGTCGTCGGAGACTCTGATCACCTTCGACCGAGCGGACCACCCCGACCACGTACCATAGCCAGGGTGCTACCCCCTCGTGGTGGCTCCACTGATCGGGACAAAGAGGGTCCACAAGGTGCTGATGGATGGAGGGAGCAGGCTCAACATCCTGTACGCGACGACGCTCGACAGCATGGGCATCTCGCGGTCCCAACTGCGCCCATCGCTAACTCCTTTCCACAGGGTCATCCCCGGGAAAGATGCGCTCCCGTTAGGGTAGATCGATCTGCCCGTCACGTTCGGGACGTCACGGAACTTCTGCACGGAAACCCTCACCTTCGAAGTGGTGGGGTTCTCGGGAACATACCACGCCATCCTCGGGAGGCCGGCCTACGCGAAGTTTATGGCCGTGCCCAATTACATGTATCTCAAGTTGAAGATCCCCAGTCCGAAGGGGGTCATCACAGAGGGGACTACGTTCTAGTACGCATACGAATGTGATACTGAGTGTTTTCAATTTGCTGAAACACTCATCCAGTCCGAGAAGCTCCACGCCGAGCCTCCCTCCGAGGACCAAGATATCCCTGAGTCGTCCAAGCGAGCGGCCTGCTCTTTCGAGCCCGCCAAGGATGTCAAGGATGTGGCTGTCACCGATGATGGCCGCAAGCTCCGTATCGGGACAGCACTCGATCCTAAATAGGAAAGCGCGCTCGTCGACTTCCTCAAAGCGAACCTCGACATGTTCGCATGGAAACCCTCCGATATGAAGGCGATACCGAGAGAAGTTGCCGAGCACAAACTCAACATCAAGCCGGGATCGAAACCGGTCAAGTAGCGCCTGCGCTGCTTCAACGACGACAAGTGCAAGGCCATAGGCGAGGAGATCAAGAAGCTCCTTAGTGCAGGGTTCATCCAAGAAGTGTTCCACCCCGAGTGGCTAGCTAACCCTGTACTTGTAAAGAAGAAGAATAAGAAATGGAGGATGTGTGTTGACTACACGAACCTTAACAAGGCATGTCCCAAGGATCTGTTTCCTTTGCCTCACATAGATCAGGTAGTCGATTCAACAGCAGGGACCCTCTGTTTTCTCGATGCGTACTCCGGGTACCACCAGATCACAATGTGCATAGCGGACCAACTCGCAACATCCTTCATCACTCCCTTTGGCGCTTATTGTTACAACTCGATGCCGTTCGGGCTCAAGAATGCGGGCGCTACATTTCAAAGGTGCATGCGACGCATTTTCGGCGATCTCATAGGATGAATAATCAAGGCATACATCGATGACATCATGGTCAAGTCAAAGAAGACAGGTGATCTGATCCCCGATCTTACGGAAGTGTTCACAAAACTGAGAGAGCACGGGGTGAAGCTAAACCCCGAGAAATGCGTTTTCAGGGTTCCAAGGGGCATGCTCCTTAGCTTTGTCATGTCTGAACACGGCATTGAGGCTAATACCGAGAAGATTTCAGCCATCACCAACATGGGGCCAATCCAGAACCTAAAGGGCGTGCAGCGCGTCACAGGCTGCCTCGCTGCTCTCAGTAGGTTTATTGCCTGACTCAGAGAGCGTAGCCTACCACTGTACCGCCTAATGAAAAAGTCTGACCACTTCACCTGGACGCCCGAGGCTCAGGAAGCGCTCGACAAACTCAAGAATCACCTGAAGAGTCCACCCGTACTCACGGCACCGATGCCGAAAGAGCAAATACTTCTGTACGTGGCGGCAACAACACAGGTCGTGAGTGCTGCTCTGGTCATTGAACGAGAAGAGCCTGGGAAGACACTTAAGGTGCAGCGGCCCATTTATTTCATAAGCAAAGTTCTCTCCGACCCGAAGACCCGCTACTCTCAAATTCAGAAGCTCGTATACGCCGTCTTGATCACCAAATGCAAGCTCCGACATTACTCCGACCAGCACCCCATCACCGTGGTGTCCAAGTACCCCCTCGGGGAGGTGATCCAGAATCCTGAAGCAGAGGGGAGGATAGCTAAGTGGGCCCTCGAGCTAATGGGGTAGAACGTGACTTATGCGCCGTGCAGTGCCATTAAGTCACAGGTGTTGGCAGATTTCGTCGCTGAATGGACAGAGATTCAGACTCAGCCGGCACCAATCGAGCACGGGACATGGACAATGTACTTCGACGGCTCAGTCATGAAGGAGGGAGCAGGGGCGGGCCTTGTCTTCATCTCGCCTCTGGGCGTGCGTATGGAGTACATGGTCCGACTGCATTTTCCAACCTCCAACAACGTGGCTGAGTACGAAGCGCTCGTCAACGAGCTTCAGATCGCGGTCGAGCTCAGAATCCGCCGTCTCGAGATCCGTGAGGACTCATAGCTTGTCGTAGACCAAGTGATGAAGGAGAAGAATTGTGTCGACCCTAAGATGGCGGCCTATTGTCAAACTGTGCGCCAGCTGGAAGACAAGTTCCATGGGCTCAAGCTTCATCATGTGCTGCGTGACAATAACAAGGCTACAGACATTCTCGCCAAGGCAGCATCAAGCCGCAAGCCCGTACCACACGGTGTGTTCGCTAGTGATCAGCATGCACCGTTCGTCTGAGTAGATGGGGAGCAACAACCAGATTCGGAGGAACCAAAAGTCATGGAGATTGACCAAGAGCCAAACTTAGAAGATCCAGACTGGTGTTTCCAAATCCTCGAATGGTTAGTCGAAGGGAAGCTGCCCTCCGACCAAACGGAGGCACATCACATCTCGCAGCGAGCCAAATCTTACACCCTTATCGATGGCGAGCTCCACAAGCGGGGCACAGCAGGTATACTCATGCGCTGCATTCAGAGAGATCAAGGCCGAGACCTGCTTCAGGAGATTCATGCTGGCACATGCAGACACCACGCTGCTGCGAGAACCTTGGTCGGAAAAGCATTCCGACAAGGTTTCTATTGGCCCACAGCGCTCGTGGACACCAGGGACATCGTACGTCGTTGTGCGGGCTATCAGTTCTACGCTCGGCAGACTCATCTCCCGGCGCAAGCGCTTCAGAACATTCCCATGACGTGGTCGTTCGCCATATGGGGGCTGGACTTAGTCGGACCATTCAAGCAAGCGCCCGGGGGCTTCACGCATCTGCTCGTGGCCGTTGATAAGTTTTCAAAGTGGATTGAGGCTCGATCTGTGGCCAAGATCCGTTCTGAGGAAGCCGTGGCATTCTTCACCGACATCATCTACCGCTTCGGAATCCCGAATTCGATCATCACCGACAACGGCACACAGTTCACGGGGAAGAAGTTCCTCAAGTTTTGCGACGACAACAACATTCGTGTGGACTGGACTGCTGTAGCACACCCAAGGGCCAACGGGCAGGCTGAGAGGGCCAATGGGATGATCTTACAAGGATTAAAACCCCGAATATTCAGACGACTCGAGAAGTTCCGAGCAAGATGGGTCACCGAGTTACCGTCCGTTCTGTGGAGCCTGCGCACCACGCTGAGCCGGTCCACCGGTGCAACACCATTCTTCATGGTGCACGGGTCGGAAGCGGTTCTCCCGACGGATATCGACTATGGCAGCCCAAGAGTCCGGGCTTACACTGAAGAAGGGAATCAAGTCACACTCGGAGATGCAATCGACCAACTAGATGAAGCTCGCGATGTGGCACTCCTACATTCAGCACGGTACCAGCAAGCCTTACGACGCTACCATGAGCGCAACATCCACGAGCGACAGTTCCAAGTCGGAGACCTGGTACTCCGACGTGTCATGAGCAACAAGGACAGGCACAAGCTCGCGCCCCCGTGGGAGGGGCCGTACATCGTCGACCAGGTGCTCCGACCAGGAACGTTCAAGCTCCGGCATGACGACGGAACGATCATCGCCAACGCATGGAACATAGAACATCTACGACGTTTTTACCTTTGAGTAACGTTCTTTGTTTCAGCTTATGATCAATGAATAATGCCATGTTCTTTTGTTCTCATTCCATAAATTCTCGATATCTTGTGTTGGCATCTTTTATATGTTTCAACGCTGTCTAAAGGCTGAGTAGCAAGTGTCCTTGCACCCATGCAAAAACACTTGCCGCTCGGGGGCTACCCGGGGCACGATGCCCTCCTTTCGTTTTTCCGTTTTCAAAACAAAACTCTCCGACAACTTTGTCGTGACCAATCGCACGAGCGAGTGGTTCCTTTTTGGCGGAACACCTTTGTCTTGCGAAAGGGAAGGATGTCGATCTGCCAGCATCTCAATGTTGTTGCTTGTCCAAGCCTCTTAGCGCTTACGCCCCTGCGGCTACGGTGCGAAGACTTGCGAGCGCAGCTTGGACCCGCGGGTCAACATCCAACTACTTTCAAAAGTACTCGGGTAACCGCTTGGGCTCCGGCTCAAAACGCTTTTTACGAAAAACACGCAAAGCATCTCCTAAACGTCTCTAAGTACTCGGGGGCTATGAACGCATGGCGTCACTTCGTGGCTCAGGTCGAGCTTTCCGACTCTTACGCCCCCACGGCTCCAGAGAAAAGTTCGATCGGCTTGAGCGTCAAAGTACCGCCACTTCGTTCTACAGTCATCCGCGGGTACTCGGGGAATGTTTCAGGAGGCAACGGTTTCAAAACAAAATAAAAAGCTGTTCAGCACGGCACACATACAAATTTTGTTTGACTGTTATACAACTTGATGCATCTAATGTGAAGGCCCAGAGCTGTCTTGTGGTGTATCTTTTGGGATCAGCTCCAGGTCCTTTATCGCGGTGTCGGTCGTGGCTCGGGCAAGGGTGGCGCAATCCTCTTCGATCTCGTCGAGCTCCTCGAGTGAGTAGCCAGGGGCCCAACCACCACTCAGTGCCTGAAGATCCAGCCCCTGGTAGTGCGAGCTGAACATGGAGATGACCCGGTGCACCACCTGCCGAGAGGTCGACAGCTCTCGCTCCTTGATGAATCCCGGCAGAAGGTTGAGCCGGTCGCCAAGCACCAGGGGAGGCATTTGCATTGGCGGGACGCCGCTCTCCATCAAGATCATGTCAACATGACAACCGAGCTTGGCGCGGTCCAGTATGTTCTTTTTGAGCGCCTCCTCCATCTCGTGCTGGGCCTTCCGAGAATCCTGCAGCTCGGCTTTGACCTCGGGAAACAGAGAACGAGTCGAAGTTGAGCCACGAGAAACACAGTTAAGAAGGAGTAAGGGGCTGGGATGAAGAAGACATTACTCGAAAGCTGGTCCGCCAAGTTCTTGGTTGTCTTAGACATCTCATGGAGCTTGAGTTCAGCAGTGATGACCTCCTAAGCCTTCTCCGCTAACTTTGCAGCCTGTGCAGTGCGAGCTATGTGAATCCCTGTGGAAACCAAAGAGTGAAGCAGCATCAGCAACGATTAACACAGGGAAGGAAACATCATGAAAGTTGAAGATGCAAAGACACTCACCCTGGATCTCTCGAGCCATCTGGCTGTTCTCCTCACGGAGCTGTGTCCTGTCGTCGGTGGCTTCCTGCAGCTTGGTGGAGAGGTTGCAGACCTGATTGTTCCCCGTCTTCAGGTCTGCCTCATGGTGCGCCAGGTCTTGCTACAGGTCCGCCACCCTCTTCTCAAGCGTCGCCTTCTCTTCGGCGGCGGTCCGGGACGCGGCCTCGGTGGCAGCAGCAGTGGCAGCTGCGTTCTGAGCTGTCTCGGTAGCAGTGGCGGCGGCAGTTCGCAGCTCCGCGGCGGTGGCTTCCACCTGGGCAAGCTTAGCCTCGAGGGCAGCCTTCTCCAACACAGCGGCATCCGCGGCAGACTGCGCGGTGACTGCGCGGTCCTCCGCCGACTTTGCCGTAGCTTCAAGAGCGGTCCTCACCGAAGCCTCGCCCGCCACCGCTCCTACAGCCGCCAGTCGGGCAGCGACCAGCTGCATCTCCAGTTGGGCCTTCTCGGCCTGGAGCTCCTCGATGGTGTGCGTCTTCCTGGCGCTACAGCTAGCGAGCACCTGGGTCGAGAAGATGATCAACCGCAGCAGCAACTCGGAAATCAAAACACAAAATCAAGGATTAGGGCTTGGTCAACTCACCTCCGAGGCCGGGACGACAAGCTCGTTGATCGCCTGCTCCGCCCACCGTAAATCCTACCCGAGGCGGCGACGTGTCGTGGCTTCCTCGTCCTCGCCGTCGCGCGCCTCCGCGTCATGGGCTCCGGCCCACGTGGCACGCCCGAGACCCAGGCCATGTTCGCCCCCCTCAGGGGTTGAGAAGGGACGGGCTCCTGAGCTCTCACCCACCTCTCGGACGGTGGTTGGAGAAGCACGGCCCATCGCGTCGTCGAGGGGAGCAGGGGCCTGCGAGTCGGGGAGAGGCGAGTCTGCGATCTCGACCACCTCCGCGACGACGACGGCGGGCTGGCGTGGCGGCTCTGGCGGCGCAATGGAGTCCGGCGCCACTTCTGCCGTCTGGGTCATGGACGCCTCAGGGCTCGCCGTGACCTCCTCGGCCGCCATGTCCTCCTCGACTGCCACAACGACCTCCGCGGCGGGCGGCACGGGTGCCTCAGCTGGCAACTCCTCCGGCACCAGCAAGCACTGTTCCAGCTCAGCCGCATAGGCGGCTGCTGTTGACGGTGGAAATTCACCATTTCCAACCCTCAATATTCTCACATAAATAGAGGCATATGCATTATTTACTAGCATTTAGGTTTGAATAATGTAGTTCCACTTGTCCTTAGAGATTATTTGTATGTAGGTGATTTACCCTTTAAACGAGATGGAAACTCCACTTCTATGAAGTAACCATGCCAACTCAGCTCAGCAGGTGGCTGCCACCAAGGGAAACATGGCAAGACACGTCATCGATCCAGGGGAGGCACCCACCGACGAATCAGAGGAAGCCACATGGACTTCACATGGATCAAAGGGCCCACCTCAGATACCAAATCAAGCCATGCACCGGGGATGGATCAGAGGGCCCACAGGGCAGCCACTCAGAGGAAGCACAGGCTAGGGGGCCACCCTAGGGGGCCGGCCGATCCTAGGATCGGCCGAACCGCCTTAGGGCTTCCTGATCCTGGCCCTCCACGTGTTGGCTCCTCATTGGTCACTTGCTTCACTCCCGGGTGTTTAGGGGCCATTTGGGCGTCCGAGCAAGCCTTGTCCTCCTCTATAAATAGGAGGGGAGGGGCTCCCATTTCTCACACACCACTCTCTCGTTCTCCTCTCACTTTTAGTTTCCAAGGCTAGGGGGTAGGCTAGAGTAGCTCTTCTTCAGGTTCCAAGTCCTCTTGGAAGTTTAGGTATGAGTTCTCTTTTATCTTTATTTCTTTGTATGACTTTGATCTACTTCAGTTATTCAGCTATTTCATATAAAGTCATGGTAGATCATATTCTTGATATGTTCTTGAGTTCATCCTCTGTTCATCATTTAGAGTAGAGGTAGATTTGAGGTGTGTGTGTCACACTACCCCTTTATATCATTTATCTTACCCCTGCCTTTGAGTGTGTTGTTCCCTATATCTATCTCTTGGTTTACATTCAGAGCAAAAGCATAAGTCTAAGATATCCGCCATTGCCTTCCTTGGATTCGATACCCTTTGGAATACTGTCCTTCCTTGGGGAAATGCTACAATGGTTTATCTGTGCGCTTGCGGATTCGTTCATGATCGTTTAGATTAACCTATGGCAACTCTCAATGTTCACGCTAACCTGCGCCAATTAGTTGTGACGTTGGGAAATGCCAACAGACACTTCTAGCGCTGACGCTAAGGATGGATTCCAAATCTGTTCTTAAGTGATCGATGTTCAGAAGTGTCAACAAGCATTTCTGGCGCCGTTGCCGGGAGAGGCACAGGATTATCTTGACTATGCTTTGCATCTGTTTATAAACTCTGAGTAGGTTAGGACAACCCTCAATGCAGGCTAACCTTGATTGTCTTCTTTTATCTTTGGATGATGAAGACAGGTAGTGTATGACTAGTTTCGACCTACCAGGGAATTTTACTGAAGATCCCGAGTCACTTGTGAGGAAAGCTCGAATTCATTTCGGCTCACCTCGTCATACTCATCCGGAGGACGAACCAGCTTCCTTTGTACCATCCACGTCCAACGCTATGGCCCAGAAGACACTTCGTGAGTACTCAGCTCCTTCTGCTGACCAGGTACTACAAGGCCCTGAGGTGGCAATGGGGACTGAAAATTTCGAGATCAAGACGGGTCTAATCACGATGGTACAGGCTAGCCCATTCTGTGGCAAGCCAAATGAGGATGCCAATGCTCATCTGCAGCAATTCCTAGAGCTGTGCAGCACTTTCGTCATCAGGGGTGGAAACATGGATGCTGTTCGTCTACGGCTATTTCCATTCTCCCTCTTGGGAAAGGCTAAGCAATGGTTCTACGCGAACTGGGAATCTATTGACACTTGGAGTAAGTGTTCACAGGCATTTCTCAAGAAGTTCTTCCCATTGGGTAAAACCAATGCTCTTTGTTGACATTTCTTAACGTAACTTCCAAAGAATGGATCTAGAACCATTCTAAGCAATGACGCAAGAAATGATGGTTGGTAAAAGAGCCTACAGAAATATTATGATAGATAATCCGCAAGCGCACGGATACCGGTGAGCATTTCACCCGGGGTGATGGGTTTTAAAATATCGTATCCACAGGGAAGATGGATGGATGTAACAACAGACATAGGGATAGCAATAGATTACTTTATGGACTTTGATGGAATGGCACATACTTTAACAGAGGTAAGCCAAATAATAAAGTAATGATAAATAGACAGGCAGAGGCACATGTGGAGCATAGCATAAACTATTCCTAGTCTAGATTAGAATTGGATTTACTTAAGAGAGACAATTCTATATAGTATACAAAGACTGAGTTTGTTCATCTATTCTAATGTAGCATATCATCATATATAGCATAGTCATGGATAAGTGTGAACACCCCGAAGATTACCCAAGAGAATCAAGGACGAAACTTGATCTTCCCAAGAACCATTGTTCGACTAGTCTTATACTCGGGGGGTGGACTACAAAGGACTCAATAGGCCTGTCACGCCCACGATCTACCACACGACCCGGAGTATAAGGTGAATCCGCAAGTAAATCATATCTAAGCACCATGCTTACATACTTTCTACTACCTAGCATATGCGCATAAAATACTAGGAGCTCTACGAATAAGTGCGTAGACTTATCATTGATCATGACTATATCAAATATACTACTAGAATAAAGTAAGAACTTAGCAATTGCACACATAATATTGAAATAGCATAAAGTCATTGAGAAACAAAATAAGAACTAAATCTTAATAACTTACAGATCTGAACTGGAGCAAAGCTCAACTCTACTCGAATCTGACTCTCTATCTAGAACTAGGTTCTTGATCAAGAAATTAGATCTTGAACTATGAAGTAGCTATCCTATCTCTGATGTATCCTCTTCTTCTCCTGTCTTGGCCTGATGATGATGATCTTCTGAGAGATGCATACCATGCCCTGGGGGGTGGGGTCTGGGGTTGCTTATATAGTCCTGAGGGATAATCCGTCGCCGTAGGATCAAACCGACCTAAACAAGTGGTTTTGATTAACCCTAAGAGGCGGTGGAGGAACCTTCCCGAAGCAGGGCCTGATCGGGGCCAGGGGGAGCCCGATCGGCCTCCCCACTGGGCCGGTCGGCCTGGGCTGGGCCCAGGCCGGGCTCCGCCTTCTCGTGTGGGCCTCTTGTTCCTTCTAGATGTGTATTTTCTGGGAGCCCACTTCGGTTGAGTTTGGGAGCCTTCTGGAGCCTTCTAGAATTCATTCTTTTCGCATTTTCCTGAATAGTCCCTGAAAATATATAATTCACTAAAACTCGTGGAATTCATTATTCCAAGGCCCTATACTACTGTTGATTTATCTTTTTGGTCCTTTTTCATGTATTGTTGATGCATAAAAATAAGAGTTAGTGAGCATCAACAACTCCCCCAAGCTTACCTCTTGCTAGTCTCTTAGCAAGACTCAGTGTTACCAAAATAAATTCTTTTCCAAGATAGGATGAAAAAGTCAGACTTTTAAAACCTGCTTATATCTGCTTGAGAACATGGGGCTTTTATCTGCACTTGGGTCTTGAGTAGTTGAAAGATACAACAATTAAGTCAAGCACCATATCTCAAGTTCATGGTTTCACTAAAATTCTGGAGTTTTGCAAAAGATGTTCAAGTTAAAGCTCAGAGTACTCCTGTATGACAACTTGATATGATAAAATTTTGAAAACTTTCAACTTTAGCCTGCTTTTGCTTCTTTTGTTCCTGAAATATATCTCTCTTTCTAGCAATAATCTTAAGAGAACCTTGGGTTACATGACATTAGGAGAGGTGGGCCCTACTCGCCCCGGACTTTTGTCCATTTTTCTCTCTCCTTAGAGATGTGGGCTCTTCTCGCCCTCGGACTTGTGTCCATTATTCATCTCTAATTTATTCTTTTTAGGGAGGTAGGCCCTTCTCGCCTAGTAGAACACTTGTTCATTTCTCTCCCTCTCTCATCTCACTTTTTCCTCTCTTTCTTTCTTTCTTTCTTTCTTCTCTTTTTTTTATGTCATGCCCAAGTCTCTTTGAAAGCATAGAGAGATATAAAACTGGAACACTTTTAGCAAATTTTCAACAAGGCTTTCTCTTTTTTTAACAGGACATAACGTCTTATGTCATACAGGAGACTCGTTATATATAAATCTTATGATTAAAAAGTGAATCTCCAGAATTTAGTGTTACTTTGAACAAGATAAACAGCAGCTCAACTTAATCATGTCAATCAATCAATCACCTAGACTTAGATCAAGAAATTGCTCCCACAAGAATCTCAAACTCAAAGCATGTTTCAAAAATCTAAACAATTGTATCCATGTCTTGGGAGAACTTCAAACGACGGTAAGCTAGGCATTTGCAGCAATGAAGAGCATTTGTTTATCATGTCCATTTAGCATACTTCTCCAGTTCTTTATTTATTTTAAACAAGGGAAATTTTTATTTTATTTTATTATTATTTTAAACTTATCGAGCTAAACAAAAACTTAAAATATAAAATATATAAAATAGATAGTGATACTTACCTTGGGGCTTCTCCCCCAAGCTGCTTGATTCTACATCCCCCACTGGCGAAATCTCCTTGCGAGTAGTTCAGCGTTCGCATCTGCGGTTTCTTGTATGTCTTCTAATCGTTGTCCGGCCTGGTCCATCCACTGTTGATGTTGACGTAACATGTTGGTGTGGATATCCTGAGTGTTCATTTGCGTCCTCATGTTGTCATGGACACCTTGGCGGAACGTCGCAGTGTACTGATGGTCGAATCCTGAAAAAGAGTTACGGGTAGGTACAAAATTCGAAGATGATGCGTAAACCTCCCACTTCCAAACTCCTGTCCTCCGAGGTTCCTTGGTCCCTGCGGTGGTAAATCTCCTCCTTGGTACGCGCGACGAGGGTATGTTGGCACGAAGTTCTCATATGATCGATACGCAGCGTCTTGGGGCAGTGTGTCAGCTCCGGCGTAGTTTGACGATGAAGCTCGAGCTGTCGTTCGTGGAGGTCGCTGCTGAACCGGTTGTGCCTGCTCATCAATCAGAAAAGATTGCACATAATATATACCCAATCCCGGGTTAGGTAACGGGATTGCGTTCTTATGGTGGATGTAATGCAATTTTTCTTGAATTCTCCTGACCCATCTTCCTTGGCGGAAGTAATCGTAGCCGATGATCTCACGAGGAGTGTCAATGTCGATGATAGTGGCATCTCCAAGGATGCCCAAGTCATCGGCTATCCGGGTGATCAGAGAGGTGCAGCTTACGTCTCCAACTAGGTTGGGGAACGAAAGCCAGTGCTCTACTAGCATCTTGACAGGGGACACAGCTTGTCTTTTCAAGGCAGCATAAATCAGCTGCATATCCCCTACTCTCACGCTGATATTATCATTGCGTGGAAAAAGAACAAGGCTTATCCACTTGTGAAAGAATCAGAGAGTGGGATGCTGAATGTCATTGGTGCGCGGTTTGTGTGTGTTCTCTTTCCCTGTAACGTCCGTCCAGAGGATTAGCCTATCAAAATCTTCAAGAGATGAGTCTAAATCTAAGGCACATCCTTCTGCGAACCCTAAGGCGTTGCTCAGCTTTCTCCAAGATAGAGTGTGCTCTTGACGGAATAACCGAAAGGTTACCCCATCGTTAGAGGATTTCAAAGTGCAGAGGAACTCTAAAGTGAGGAGCCGACTACCCCTTTCAGAAGTGTTATAAAAAGAGGTCCACCCCAACAAAGCAAGAATTTGGCTGAACTCAGAGTCCAAGCCTGCTTCTTGCATAAATTCTTCGCTAAACATGGGTGTAAGGACAAAAGAATGTTTCTTCAGTTTCTCATACCGTTCCTTCTCTTCTCCTCTCCTGATGTGCAAATGTACATCAGCGGTTAGGATCTTTCCTTGTGATTGCGATGCTGACGGAGAGGGGTTAGAGACCGGTGAGGGAGACTCCTGAGAGTCTACACTCATCGACCGTCGGGAGCTGGCTCTGGAGCTAGAGCGTCCATTCTCCCAAACATGGTGTCTAAGGTTTTCAAGAAAAGTTTAGAGCTAGACTTCCCTTAGATTTCTTCTCCACTCTCTTCCTAAACTTCCTTTCTCTTGAGGCGGAACTGCAAAGGCTCGAAGGTGTGGTTTTCTGGGCTGTTGAGTGTGTGAAAAACTGGGCAGGAGGTGGCTGTTTTCATAGGGCCAAGGGGGGTGGCCGGTCGGCCTGTTGGTGGGGCCGGTCGGCCCCACCTGCCCTCCACTCGGGTGCTCTCTCCTCCATCCATTTCCTGCTGTCTTCCAAAGCTAGAATAAATGCCTTGTGAGTGGGAAAAAGAGGTGCTAGTGGAAGAAGTGATAAGATAAGGTAGGTAAAGATTTGATGTGTATTCCTATGACATATGGATCCCAAGCGTAAGGGTAATAGCAAAAATAACAGCAAAAATATGGTAGTAAAAATATATTTTTATGCCACCACGAAAAATTATTATACGGGTTTTGACACACCGTAAAAATTATTCACCACGGGGCGTGAAAAAGTTTTTACTATAGCAAATATGAAACTCAAAAATATATTTTTGTGTTTTTACCGGTTACCTTTGGCGAGGGTTCGGGACTTCCGAGTCTTCTAATCTTCAGATGCATTCTCCGTCTTCAGAGATGACGGTCCTTCTGACGATGTCTTTTCTTGATCGATTCTGTTCGCGTTGATGCTGAGCTCTGGTCTGGGTTTGAAAGCAAACTTCTCCTCCCTTCCATTGATCTCAAATGTGATCTCTCCTCCGCCTACATTGATGTGTGCATTGGCGGTGCTCAGGAATGGTCGCCCGAGAATCAGTGAAACCCTGGAGTCCGGGTGCATATCCAATACCACGAAATCAACTGGCACCAAGAACTCTCGGATTTTCACTGGCACATTCTCGGCGATTCCTGATGGGTAGCGAACTGATTGATCTGCCAATTGGAGACACATTGATGTTGGAACCAAGGTAGGGTGCTTGAGCTTGTCGAAGACAACCTTGGGCATCACACTGACACTTGCTCCAAGATCACAGAGTGCATTGTTGAAGTATTGATTTCCAATGGAGCACTCTATAGTGGGGCATCCTGGATCCTTTTTCTTGATGAGCGATGTGTTCAGGATTGCCGCACTACATTCTTCGGTCAACTTGATGATCTCCGTAGTTGGCAAAGGTTTCTTCTTATTCAGGATGTCTCGGATGTACTTGGCATATGTCGGAACTTGCATGGCATCCAATAAAGGTATGTTGACATAAAGCTTCTGGATGACTTCGACGAACTTCCTGAATTGATCATCAACTTGAGGTTTTCTCACTCTTCTTGGGTATGGTATGAAGTTGGTGTCATGGAAATCTTGTCTTGCTGAGTCTTGTTCTTCTTGCACGATTTCATCTACGTTATTATCCTTCTCTGGAGCTTCGGCTGGTGCCACAGGTACTGTAGGTGTTGCAGGTGCTGTGTGTGTTCTAGCCGGTGGTCTTGCTGTGCCCTTGGGATATGGTGGATCTATTGTTTGCTTGCCACCTCTTGTTCGGACATTAAATACCTGCTCAGGGTTAGTGGCAACAGGTGCAACAGCAGACAATTTTGATAGCTTTGATTCTAGTTTAGCATCAAAGATAGCTTGATCTTTTAAGAATTCAGAAAAATTATCTATCTTAACATTTATGTCTTCTAGAATCTTATCATTAGCAACAAGCTTCTTAGAGAGATGATTGGTTATTTTATCCTGTTCTTCGATTAACTCTCGTAACGAAGGTTGTTTGGAATTATTACCTGTATACTTACCTGCGTAAGTCGGTCGTGGTTGTAGGTCTTTTTCTTGGGTTGGTGCTGACTTGTGGACCACCAAGCTTGAATTTCTTGAAGTATTCATTGAATCTTGTAAAGCTTGTCGATCCTTCTTGAAGTTGGCTCGTTCCTCAAGCCTGTTCAACAACACGTCCATACTCATTGATAGTTCTTTCAACTCTTCATCTTCTTGTACTTCTTCACTCTGATGACATTGTTGAGTGTTCTTCTGGGTCCAGCCTTGATTTTCAGATATCTTCTGCATAAGTGTGTTGGCTTGTCTCGTAGTGAGTGACAAGAATGATCCTTTAGCAGCTGCATCTAGATGCTCAGACGCTTTTTGATTTAATCCATGGTAAAAGCTTTGTAGGAGCATCCATTCTTTTATTCCATGGTGAGGGCAATCTGATATATATTCTTGCAAACGTTCCCATACCTCTGGAATTGACTCGCCTTTCTGCTGCTGGAAATTGGTGATTTTTCCACGTAAAGCATTGGTTTTGCCTGTGGGGAAAAACTTTGATAGGAATGTTGTAGAACATTCCTCCCATGTGTTGATTTCATTGGAGTAGAACCATTGTCTCGCCCTTCCCTTTAGTGAAAATGGGAATAAGCGGAGTAGGATCGTTTCCTTGGGAATGTCTTTGATGGAGATGGTGGCGCCTTTCTCCAAAAAGTTCTGGAGATGAGCACTTGCATCTTCATGTACCTTTCCAATGAATAAATCAGCCTGCACCATGTTGATGAGGCTAGGCTTAAGCTCGAATTCATGATCGATTGTTGGTCCAATGCGAATGTTATTGATGTTTGGAGCAGAGAATTCCAACAATGTTTTCTCAGCCATGGTTTCAGAACTTGGTGTAAAGCTTCCTTGGTTGATTTGACTCGAATTATTGAAGTGTGGTGAATCACAATCAAA
The DNA here is from genome assembly GCA_036936925.1 of Cenchrus fungigraminus. Taxonomy (NCBI): domain Eukaryota; kingdom Viridiplantae; phylum Streptophyta; class Magnoliopsida; order Poales; family Poaceae; genus Cenchrus; species Cenchrus fungigraminus. The sequence goes on along the minus strand of CM072781.1, from coordinate 59,211,960 downwards.
CCTGTTAATACCCTGCAAATAAGATAGACAAAAACAAACAAGGGTAATTCTGTTTAAGCAGAGGTGCCAAATTACAAAGTCTCATTAAAGTATCTAGCCATCGATTTTCTAAAGGTAGCCATCCAATCTTCCTCGGCAACGGCGCCAGAAATGCTTGTTGACATTTCTTAATGTAACTTCCAAAGAATGGATCTAGAACCATTCTAAGCAATGACGCAAGAAATGATGGTTGGTAAAAGAGCCTACAGAAATATTATGATAGATAATCCGCAAGCGCACGGATAACGGTGAGCATTTCACCCGGGGTGATGGGTTTTAAAATATCGTATCCACAGGGAAGATGGATGGATGTAACAACAGACATAGGGATGGCAATAGATTACTTTATGGACTTTGATGGAATGGCACATACTTTAACAGGGGTAAGCCAAATAATAAAGTAATGATAAATAGACAGGCAGAGGCACATGTGGAGCATAGCATAAACTATTCCTAGTCTAGATTAGAATTGGATTTACTTAAGAGAGACAATTCTATATAGTATACAAAGACTGAGTTTGTTCATCTATTCTAATGTAGCATATCATCTTATATAGCATAGTCATGGATAAGTGTGAACACCCCGAAGATTACCCAAGAGAATCAAGGACGAAACTTGATCTTCCCAAGAACCATTGTTCGACTAGTCTTATACTCGGGGGGTGGACTACAAAGGACTCAATAGGCCTGTCACGCCCACGATCTACCACACGACTCGGAGTATAAGGTGAATCCGCAAGTAAATCATATCTAAGCACCATGCTTACATACTTTCTACTACCTAGCATATGCGCATAAAATACTAGGAGCTCTACGAATAAGTGCGTAGACTTATCATTGATCATGACTATATCAAATATACTACTAGAATAAAGTAAGAACTTAGCAATTGCACACATAATATTGAAATAGCATAAAGTCATTGAGAAACAATATAAGAACTGAATCTTGATAACTTACAGATCTGAACTGGAGCAAAGCTCAACTCTACTCGAATCTGACTCTCTATCTAGAACTAGGTTCTTGATCTAGAAATTAGATCTTGAACTATGAAGTAGCTATCCTATCTCTGATGTATCCTCTTCTTCTCCTGTCTTGGCCTGATGATGATGATCTTCTGAGAGATGCATACCATGCCCTGGGGGGTCTGGGGTTGTTTATATAGTCCTGAGGGATAATCCGTCACCGTAGGATCAAACCGACCTAAACAAGTGGTTTTGATTAACCCTAAGAGGCGGTGGAGGAACCTTCCCGAACCAGGGCCTGGTCGGGGCCAGGAGGAGCCCGATCAGCCTCCCCACTGGGCCGATCGGCCTGGGCTGGGCCCAGGCCGGGCTCTGCCTTCTCGTGTGAGCCTCTTGTTCCTTCTAGATGCGTATTTTCTGGGAGCCCACTTCGGTTGAGTTCGGGAGCCTTCTGGAGCCTTCTAGAATTCATTCTTTTCGCATTTTCCTGAATAGTCCCTGAAAATATATAATTCACCAAAACTTGTGGAATTCATTAGTCCAAGGCCCTATACTACTGTTGATTTATCTTTTTGGTCCTATTTCATGTATTGTTGATGCATAAAAATAAGAGTTAGTGAGCATCAACACTCTTCGTGGAAGGATTTCTGGTTTTCAGCAAGCAGCAAGTGAATCTATTCCAGAGGCTTGGGAGAGGCTTCAGGAGTATGTCCTGGCCTGTCTTCATCATGGGATGGAAGATTGGCTCATTCTGCAAAGCTTTTATAATGGGTTGACTCCGACAGCCCGAGGCCATATTGATGTTGCTGCTCAAGGAGCATTCTTCTCACTTACTGTTGACAATGCCAAATTGCTCATGGAGAAGATGGTCTCCAACCAAGGGTGGAGTGATGAAAGATTCCAACCATGACCGAGGGGTACTCATACTGTCAAGGAAGCAGACATGATTACTGCCAAGATGGATCTTCTCATGAAGAGATTGGATGACTAAACCAGCGAGAAGGCTGCCATGGCCACTACTTCTTTGCCTATGGACTCTCACATGACTTGTGAAGTCTGTGGCAACACTAGACATTCAGGCAACTATTGTCCAGAGACTCAGGAGGAAGTGATGTACATGAATGGCAATAACAATGGTTATCGTCCACCTCAACAAGGAGGCCAATCGTGGAATCAACAACGCCCTTATTATCAAGGAGGTAACCAAGGTAATTCTTACAATCCTAACCAACCTTCCTTGAGAGATCTTATTTTTGGGCAAGCTAAGATTAATGAAGGTATTAACAAGAAGCTAGCTGCCCTTGATAAAACTGTGGAAAGTCTCAACGTTAAACTTGATAGCTTTTCTTCTGCCCAGAAGAGTCAGCTGAGTTTCAACAAGACGTTAGAAACTCAGTTGGCTCAACTGGCTGCTTCTGTTCCCTCTGTTGAAAATGCAAATGCCGTGACCACGAGAGGAGGTAAATCCACTTGAGATCTACCATATCCTAACCATGCAGGGGCAGATAAGAAAGGTATAACAGAAGTTGGGAATATCCATAAGGATTCATCCGACTCGGAAGAATCCCCTCAGGTAAGGAGGGTGCCACCAACAGATAAAGCACCTGTGGGAGTGACAGCGCATCCGGGTTTCGTAGAAGCCAATGTGATGCCATTCCCTCAAAAGAGCAGGAAGGCAACAATAGATGAACAGTTCAATCGCTTCGTGGATATGATTCAGAAAGTCTATATCAACGTCCCGTTGCTTGAGGCAATACGCGTTCCCACTTACGTGCGTTATCTCAAGGACATTCTAACCAAGAAGCGAGCTCTTCCCACAACTGAAGTAGTACGACTCATGGAGGAGTGCAGTGCTGCTATACTCAACCGCCTTCTTGAGAAGAAGAAGGATCCAAGGTGTCCCACAATCACTTGTATGATTGGGACCCAACGCTTCGACCATGCTCTCTGTGACTTAGGGGCCAGTGTCAGCGTCATGCCTAAGGTAGTCTTTGATCAACTTAACTACACAAGTTTATCTCCAACCACTTTACAGCTGCAGCTGGCCGATTCTTCAGTCTGATACCCAGCGGGGATAGCTGAGGACATTCCAGTGAAAGTCCGAGATTGCTTCATTCCCGTTGACTTTGTGGTGCTGGACATGGAGATCGCCAAGGAGGTGCCGCTCATACTTGGGCGACCATTTCTGAGTACAGCTGATGCACAAATTGATGTGGGGGCTGGTGTGATCCGTCTCTACATCAATGGCAAAGAGGAGAGGTTCGAGTTTCGTCCAAGAAAAGAACAATGCTCGATGATCAAAGGTTTACCAACTTCTGACACCCCAGCACGAGAGGTCGAAGTGCCGCCACGGCAAGTGGACAGCCTCATTGCATTCATGAAGAATTTTTGGAAGGAAGAACGCCAACTCATGGGCATGGGAAGGAAACAGTATTGAAAATCTTAGTCCCAGTCCAAGAAATCACCTCCTACACGCCACAACCCACACAACACTCAGAAGATGTGGCGGAGGGTGAATAGAAAGCCGACTTCTCTTCCGAAGGAAATGGCTGCTCCACTGCCTAGGTAAGAACTTTGGAACCAAGTCTAGCTCTAAAGACTTAAAATAATGAGCTCTGCACCGACAGGTAAGTTCGGTAAGTTGTCCTTATTTTCTATACAATAAAATTTTGGTTAAGGAAAAGCAATCTACTTCTGCTTTGTGTTTTCTGCGTTCTCGCTGGGGCGAGCTCAGGAGTGATCTCCATCCAGACATTCCTTGAGCTTGCTCCATGGTACTAACTTGTCATAGCTGACACCACCACCACAGCCTCAGCCACAGCCTGTTACACCACCGGTGGCAGGAGGGGGCCCTGCGGGGTACATGTCCGGGGTTACCCCTGGATATGCACCTGGTTGGGATCAGCCCACCTACCAGCCGAGTGCGAGTGGCACGGCTTGGGTAGATGCGAGCAGAGCTCAGTGGGCCACACCCGCTAGTTCCAGCTCCGGTGGTCCACCTCTGTCTTCGTCCTTCCGACGACACTCCTCCGCCTCTGCACGCGATGCTCAGCTCGCACAGCAGTTGGGAGAGCTCACCGTCCAAGTCACGGGATTGGAGGAGACGCTGAACACCCACGTTGAGTCTACCTCAGTGTGGCAGCGTCAGGCTAGTGAGAGGATAGCAGCCATGCAGCAAGATCAGCGGCAGTACATGGAGGCGCATAGGGCTTACCACGCGAGTCAAGGTTTCTTCTTCCCTCCTCCGCAGTGAGCCTGATGCTAGCTTGGGGGAGGACCCCCATCCTGAGGTAACTTGTATCTTCCTTCATTTTCAGAATACCTTATAAACAAAAATCCAAAAAAAATCTGCAAAATAAAAAGACCAAAAGTATTTATTTGCTTTCATCATCATCATTTGCTTAGTTTGCTTTGATATGCGTAGTAAGAATGCTTTGCCTCTATGGTTGAAATGATGAATAGTTGCTCTGTTTATTCTCCTCGTATGTCTTGCCTACAACTTTGTATCCTACCTAAGTTTTGAGTTCGTTGGCTTGTATGTTCAAACCTTAGCTTGAAAATTGTGGGTAGCAGAAAGCATGATCCTTGCCTAAGTTGTTGTGAGACATGATATGGTAGAATAGAGTGCTATGATCTTGTGCTTAGTGATGCTTGACATCCGGAGTTTTCCTTTTTGAAAAAAAATCAAAACATGATGAGTTCCTCAATGATGAGAATTTCCCATCCAAGGCCATATGTAGATTCTAGTCCTTAGCCTCCACATATGCAGCTTGTTCTCTCGTTGAGCTTTGTCAAATTGTTGTGACCCCTGTTAGAACTCATACTCCCCTGATCAAGATCACGAACACGCTCATGCTAAACTTCTACACTAGAAGTTAAGCATTCATCATTTACTCCATACTGCTTATGCATTCTTCCATAAATAAAACTCTATTTATCTTTGCATCATTCATCCCTCTCCAAATATCTCCAATAGAGACAAAAGGGCTAGCTAAAAAAAAGAAGAAGAAAGAAAAAGAGAAAAGCATGCTTAAAAGCATGGCAAAAATAAGTAAAGAGAGCTAGCCCAAGTCTCGAAAAATTTGAAAGGAGAAAAAGGGATTGATATGTGCAAGGGAAAGAGTTCCACCATATAGATAGTAATAACTAGTACCTACTCCGGGGCTAGTGTCCACCTTACCATCAATCCATCATTCCCTCATATAAAGCATGGCAATATCTAGAACCCATTTCCGGGCCTAGTATCCACCTTGCCATGCTCATATCCATCACACACACATATGCACATCTTGATCAGGATGTATGTTCATTTCTTCCAAGGATCCGGTTTTTGACTTAGCAAAACATGAGAGACAAGTATGCCACATCTTCCCTACCTACAGCTCCACATAAAGCCTATTAGGAGTAGGATGTGAAGAAAGGCAACATTGATGCCTTGGTGAGGAATCATACACTTTTGAGCGATCCGAGAGTATCATTTGAGGAACTCTGATTTTCTTTTGAAAAATTTGCAAAACCTCCGGATTGATAGCTGATCAAGGTATGAGTGATTATGCCTTCTCTATATAACCATTCTGTCTCTCAACCGCCCAAGGCAGGTGAAGCTAAATGCCCCACGTATTAGGCAAAAGGTAAGAACATTGCCAACTTGTTCAACTCTTGGTAGAATACTTTGCTGTATGTTTGCCATAAGTTGAGAATACAACATTGTAGCAACTCCTGATCAACCAACCTAAGTCTCTAATGTCTTGCTTCGAGACGAGCAAGAGATTAGCTTGGGGGAGTTTGTTGACGGTGGAAATTCACCATTTCCAACCCTCAATATTCTCACATAAATAGAGGCATATGCATTATTTACTAGCATTTAGGTTTGAATAATGTAGTTCCACTTGTCCTTAGAGATTATTTGTATGTAGATGATTTACCCTTTAAAAGAGATGGAAACTCCACTTCTATGAAGCAACCATGCCAACTCAGCTGAGGAGGTGGCTGCCACCACGGGAAACATGGCAAGACACGTCATCGATCCAGGGCCACATGGACTTCACATGAATCAAAGGGCCCGCCTCGGATACCAAATCAAGCCATGCACCGGGGATGGATCAGAGGGCCCACAGGGCAGCCACTCAGAGGAAGCACAGGCCAGGGGGCCACCCTAGGGGGCCGGCCAATCCTAGGATCGGCCGAACCGCCTTAGGGCCCCCTGATCCTGGCCCTCCACATGTTGGCTCCTCATTGGTCACTTGCTTCACTCCCGGGTGTTTAGGGGCCATTTGGGCATCTGAGCAAGCCTTGTCCTCTGATCTTGTTGATTAGACATAAGAGAGTTCATATCTGTTTATATGTCTAGCCTTAGTTGATCTTGTTAGATGGCATGAGAGTGTTGCATGAGGTCTGTGTTCAAGCTACGGTACTCGGTCTAGTTGACCAGTCTTCTGGTGGCTCTCACCCTGGGTCATAATAGCCCGGGCCGGGTGGAGTCTAGCAGCAACGTAGGTATGGTGCCTGGGTTGTCTGGCTACGATAGTTATGAGCATACCCCCCATAACGAGAGGTCGGTCCTCAGGTGGTGACGGCCCTGTTGGATCCTTGGGCAACCTCCGCGTTGGGGTACCTGCTGTAGGAGTCTAAAGTCTAGTTTCGCAGAGTGCTGGTCGTCGCGGGCTAGCTCCCCGTTTGTACCTGGGTGCTGAACCTTATCTCTCTCATGCAATACTCATGCCCATCTCTTGTATCTTCTAGCTTTGTATGTTTAGTACATTAGAACCTAGAGCTAACTCGTATGTTCCCCCTAAGCCGTAGTGTACTAGAGTAGAGGTAGATTTGAGGTGTGTGTGTCACACTACCCCTTTATATCATTTATCTTACCCCTGCCTTTGAGTGTGTTGTTCCCTATATCTATCTCTTGGTTTACATTCAGAGTAAAAGCATAAGTCTAAGATATCCGCCATTGCCTTCCTTGGATTCGATACCCTTGGAATACTCTCCTTCCTTGGGGAAATGCTACAATGGTTTATCTGTGCGCTTGCGGATTCGTTCATGATCGTTTAGATTAACCTATGGCAACTCTCAATGTTCACGTTAACCTGCGCCAATTAGTTGTGACATTGGGAAATGCCAACATACACTTCTAGCGCTAACGCTAAGGATGGATTCCAAATCTGTTCTTAAGTGATCGACGTTCAGAAGTGTCAACAGCTGCGTCGCCGCCTGGGAGGTTTGATCCCCCCATATCGGTGGCCTCCGGGAGCTGCGAGGACGACGAGGGGGCCGCCACCTCTACTGTCTCGCCGTCGCCGGCGCCCGACGTCGGGGGCTGACCCACCTCTGGAGACGCCAGCACGACGGTGCCTTGATCAACGACAGGCGTCGCCAGGGGCTCGGATCGCTCGGGGGCTACTTGCCCCGCGACCACGCCTCCGTCCCCCAACGAAGGTGGGGGCGCCGCCGCTTCACGAGCCTCTGGCACCGCTGCTACTGGCTCGGGGGCTATCTCCGGCGCGAACGGGGGAGTTGAAGAGCGGGGAGCGGACGAGGGAGTGCGCGCGCTCAGGGCCGCGTGCTTCCGCGGCGCAAGGCTGAGTGCGCCAATGTTGGAACGGCTGACACGAGAAGGGCGAATCAACGAGACGAACGAAAATCGAAGAACAAGATAACGAGATAGCACGAGATGACACTTACACGGAGGAAGTGATGCAGGCCCGCTTAACAGGCCTGGAGGCGGCACCCGACGACTCGGGGGCTGGCCTCTTGCCCCCCGGCTGAACGGAGGGCGGGTTCCGACCATCACCCTGGGCGAGGGGAACCTGCACGGTTGAGGTGCCACCACTACGGATGATCAATGACTGAAGACGCCGTGGGGGGGACTCGCACTCTCCCCGTGCGACGCGGTCGGAGCAGGCGCCGGCGACGTTGATCTCGCCTTAGGGGGCGATCGCCTCCTCGAGGAGCGCGACCCCCGCCGCGATGAGTCGCCGGAGGGACGGCGAGCGGACGAGCCGCGGTCCACCAGACGCCTAGACGAATCGTCTCGTCGCGGGGACCTCTTCCTCTCCCCTTGCTGCTCTTGGCCGCTGGGGCTTGACCGGGAGCGAGTCACCCCCCGATCCTCCTGGTCCGGGCGCGGAGGCGGGCGCGAGCTGGAGCTTGTTCCCTGCTCATGGGCAGCAGGCTCCGGCCGTTGCCTCGAGCTGGACCCCACGGTCTGCCGCTGGGGAGGGGGCGACGGAGACGACAGCGCGTTCCAGTCGACGCCGGCATCACCGCCATCACCGGACCACAGCGGCGACGACGAGGGATCTTCATCTGAGGAGAAAGTGGGCTCCTTCATCTTCCTATGCTTGGCGTGGCCGTCGTTCCGCTCGCGCTTCGCGATCTCCTTGTCTTTGTGCTGGGCCTTACGGGCGGCCCTCCTCCTATCCGCGGCGGCCTGAGCGCGATTCGGCATCGCGTCCTCAGGAAGAGGCGATTTCGCAGGGCGAGGGTCCGCGGGCCTCAGCTAAAAACAAGGAAGAAGACAAGAATCAAACACAAAAAGTATGAAATAGTCGGAGCGCTAGTCGGAAGAAAGGACTTACATAATTTTTGGTCCCCTCTTGGGGGAGCATGGGAAGAAGTCGGGGCGGCGGCCACGAGTAGCTGGCCTTCCCGATTGCCTGCCCCACGCGACGCTGGATCCCATCCAACGAAGGGAGCCAAGGCGCCGACACGGTCCCGATGAAGGGAGCCTTGTCCGGCGTCATCTGGCAGATGCGCAGGCGGCACCGCTGGAGTGGGATGACCCCCAGCGCGTGGTACTGGCCGATGACGGCTGCCAGGTCGACCCCGGTGTTGCACAGCTTGGCCAGCACCACCCAGCAGTCACCGAGCAACTTCTCCTGCTCCGTCTCCGGGGGCCCATAGCTCCAGTTGGCCGGCGCCTCGGCGATTGAGGAGCCGGTATACTTCGACAGCAGGAACTCGGGGCAGTCCTTGAGGTAGAACCACCCCTTGTGCCAGCCGCTGTTGGAGCTCGTCAGCGTGCCGGAGATGTACTCCTCGCTCCTCTTCGTCTTCATCCGAAGATTGGCGCATCCAAGGGTGGCCGGGATCGACTTGTCCTTCAGGCACACGAACTTGAAGAAGTACCAGAAGAGGCGCCAGTGGGCGCCCACTCCCAAGTACCCTTCGCACAGCGCCTCGAACGCCGCCATCTGTTGGATGCTGTTGGGGTTGAGGTGGTGGAGTTGCAGCCGATACTCCGAGAGCACGATGCGGATGAACCGGCCAGCTAGAATGGTGAAGCCCCGCTCGTGGAATGTCACGAACGAGACGACGTAGCCCTCCGGCAGGTGCGGCACCGACTCGTTGCCCGGAACCTTCCACTCCTCGGCGGCAGTGAGGACCGGCAGCTGTCCGGCGGCGACGAGCCGCTGGAGGATCGAGCGGGAGACATTGGAGCGCGTCCAGTTCGACATGGCGCCTGTCAAGCTCGAGGGCAAGAAAAAGGTTGAAGAAGCGGTGGCGGCGGCGCAAGGGTTAGGAGCAGATGGGCGAGCGGCGCTGGCAAAAGCAAGGAATCGGGGAAAAAGTACGGAGCTCAACCGGTGCACGGTTTATAAGGGGCAAACATGGCCACCGGCATTTAATGCCGGCCCCACCAGGCCGTAAAACCGCCCGCTTGGTGGGCGCATCCCCCGAGGCGACAGAGGCACGCCCGCGTGACGGTTCGATACCGGGTGGGCCCGCAGGTCTGAATCAGCCACGCGCCGTCCCCTCCAACCGTCACCATCGTCACGTCAGCCACGACCGGCGGAGTGGACACAGCTACCGATGCAGCCACAACCGCCATGACCGTAGATTTCGAAGCGACGATAATATTCAAAATTCAAAACCCCATAAACGAGTCTACAACTCCTTCATGGGCTCGGGGGCTACATCCGGCGGATGCGCTCGCGCGCACCCACCGAGTAAATCAAGAAACAACAACTACAACATTTCCCCGACGCAGAGCCTGCGAGCGAGTCCTTGACTCCCACCACAGGCTCGGAGGCTACTGACGAGGGCCTGGATTAGGGCCCCCTAAGCAATAAGATAATCACCTTGAAGATAGAGTCCTCTGACACCATCGACAATGTGAAGGCTAAGATCCAGGACAGGGAGGGATGCAGATCTTTGTCAAGACCCTCACTGACAAGACTTCCCCACTTCCGAGTATCTTCCGCCTCGCACGAGTACGCCTCGGCTCCGAGTACCCTCCGCTTCGCACGAGTACTCTCCGCCTCGCACGAGAGCGCGTCGTCTCTGAGTACGCCCCGCCCCGCCTCCGACTACTCGTTCGCTCGAGTAATCTCCGTCTCCGACTAAGGCCGGGTCCACACGGGGAGGCCGGAGCGTGGGATTGGGGCCCACACGAACGTGGTGCCGCCCCAGCCCCCCAAGCTTCTTCGCAACGACACGCGTGACGCCGTTTTCCACGCCATGCAAAGACTACAGCTGGCGCAGCGGGAGGACGGTCGGGTCTGACAGGGGTTGTAATGGCGCATAGTACACCCCCACGACCTCCGACACACCGTCACATCCAACGCCAGCTGCATGCCACCCCGTCAGAGCGAGCACTCGATTACCATCTACTGGCGCTTAGGCCATAACGTGACAGGCCTAAGACGTGCTCAAGAAGGCTGAGTCACCATGTGAACTACTCGGAGGAGGTGCCAAGTGCCCGGAACGAACAGTGGCAACAGCACACGCGGCGGCTTCCGACGACACCACAGCTCAGCGCTCTCCCACGCCGCCTGACGGACATCAATGACGGAAAAGACTTCACAACGCCGTAGCACTGTAGCTTATTTTCGTTTTCCTTCTTTGCCCCTCGCCCTTGTGACTACAAAAGGGGGAGGGGTGCAACGTACATGAGGCTGACCGATCACCAAGTTTGTAACCCCTACTACAGACATTCCCGGCATAGGAACACGAGTATCGAAACTGGACGTAGGGTATTACTCTCCGGAGGCCCGAACCAGTATAAAACCCTTGTGTCTCCCGTGTCAACCATCCAGATCCGACACACGATTCGATACAAATCTACTGCCGGCGGTTGAGAACCCCGACAGCGTCCCCAGTGCGGAGAGAAAAACGCTAAACACGTACTGGAGAGTGGGTAGCGCTCACGTACCGTGCGCCGGTGTGAACAACCTAAGACTGGGGCGGATAGGAGGGAAGTGAGAGATAGGCAGGGTGGGAGGGCGACGAGTGGGAATAAGGAGGGAGAGAGTGACAGTGGGTCCCACCACTGTGGTAGTTGGATAGAGGAAGAGAGATAAAATACGACAAGTGCAGAAAAAATTATATAAAAAAATATTTATGATCGGAACATAATATTTTTTTTAAGGAATCAGAGGAGAAAGAGTGCGGACAGTACTATTATCCCGGCCGGTTGCTCGACGTGCCGTAGGGTGTGTTTAGAAGCTCAACTTCCCCCAAAATTCACTATGCAAAAAGAAGATTCCCCATCACATCAAACATCACATCAAAAATGATGGTACATGCATAGAGTACTAAATGCAGACGAAATTAAAAACTAATTACACAGTTTGGATGTACTTTGCGAGACGAATCTTTTGAGCCTAATTAGGCCATGGTAGGACAATATTTACCACAAACAAACAAAAAATGCTACAGTGCTTTTCAGTTCGGAACAGTGCTTTTCCGCCCAAAATCCATATAAAATCCCAGAATTTTGCATCCTAATTCAGAGAACTAAACACACCCGTAGTCGGAACGCCCGGCAAGCACTGTAACAATGGCCGGCCCGATTGGACAGTACAAGGTCCACACTGCACATGTTTCTCGGTCGTTTTTAACTCTCTGTGTCGTCCCTGTTTCCGAACATATCTTCTCAGACCGTCAGCCGACCAGCTATACAGCTAGCGGCACGCAGCTTGTGCATTGCATGCATCGGCCACCTGCAGGTTGTGTACTCTCTGTTCTTTAAAAAATTTCGTTTCGTTTTTTTCGAGAAACAACTTTACTAAATATCTATAAAAATATATTAGTATTTAGTACAAAATTATTCGAATTTAATTTTTTATCAAATTTATTTAAAAATACAAATATTATACGTATTTTTAACAAATCTGATTAAATTTGTAGTTAAAAAATCAACAGCGACATTCTTTAGGGACAGATGGAGTACTCTGACTGCGGCTTACCCGGGCCGGCCGCAAGAGGTCAAGTCACGCGCGCTTATCCTAGCTCCATGGCGTTCGGTTTCACCACCCCACCGCGTAGTACATTTGCATTCTACCGATCACTTCCATACTTGTGTCATTTGGCCTCTTGATTCCTGAGAAGTTGCGCGTATATCACGATGAAATACGGTCAAGTTTTGCGGTGGATGTTTTCCTTTTTCAATGTTGCTTTCAACAAGCTAATAACCTTTCAGTTCTCTGTCAGTCGCAAGGGCGGACAGGGGACAGCAGGAAAAAAAATGCATGGTCCAAGGCCAAAGTCTAGGAGTGGAAACGGACGGATCGAATACTAATGGAAACAGATTCGAATATCTCGGATATCCGTTTTCTTGTTTCTCTCCGATTTCCATCCCCTAAGATGGAAATAGATCAAATACGTATGAAAACGAATTCGAATATCTCGAATATCCATTTTTTCTATTTTCTTACCGTTTCCATCCACCGCCGGCCGGCCGGCCGGCCGGCGCCAGCGTGCTGTGCGCAGCAGCAGCAGAAGGGTCTCCTCCCCATCTCTGCACTCTGCAGCGAGGGACGTTCAATGCGATGCGCGACCTCACCTGCTGGCGCTGGCAGCTGCAACGCTGATGCTGTGCTTGCAAACTGCTAGCCTCCTACGGAGTACGTACTCCGTATTTTGTTCTGGCCTGCTCCACACTGTAGCAGCGTGTGAGAGCCTGAGAGGGCAAACAGTGTAGCAGCCACTCGGATCAGTGAATTTTTATATATTTATATTTACTTTGTTTACGAATTACAAAAATATACATCTCTTCCAATGTTTTACAAAACTATACATATGCCGTCATTTAAAACGGCGGTAGTGTTCCTCCTATCGTTTCAAATAGCGGTAGGACCGACGCCCTTTTCACCGGTGGTGGGGACTCCACTCGCCCCGTGGGTAGTGTAGCGGTCCCTGGTAGTGGTAGGGACCAGTACGCTTTCAAAAAAATCATAATTTTTTTGTATGAATTCGGATGAAGATAAATTTTATATGAAAATTGTAGTTTTCGTCGAGATTTACAACTTTGTAGTTCAAACTTTTTTCATTTGAAATCATTTTGATGCTCAAATAATCGACACAATTTTTCTTCTCTTGCCAGCATATCTTCTATAAAATCATATTTCATCCGTATGAACTCGGATGCAGATAAAAATTATACAAGAATTGTAGATTTCGTCGAGAGCTACAACTTTGTAGTTTTATTTTTTTTCATTTGAAATCATTTTTGATACTCAAATAATCAACACTATATTCAGATCTGAATTTAACAATTTTTTTCTCTCGTCAGCATATCATCAAAAACTCATAACGTTTTCATATAAACTCGGATGGAGGTAAACTCTACACCGAAATTGTATATCTCGATGACATCTACAACTTTGTAGATCAAATTGTGTCTAATTGAATTCATTTTGGTGCTCAAATGATTGACATAATGTTTAGATTTAAAATTTAAATTTTAGATCTAGATAGTTCATCAATTATTTGAGGCTCAAGTGATTTCAAATGAAAAAAGTTTGAACTACAAAGTTGTAGATCTCGATGAAATTTACAATTTTCATATAAAGTTTATCTCCATCCGAGTTCATACAAAAATGTTATGATTTTTGAAGATGTACCCGTCCCTACCGTCTACATTATCCGCCGGTAGGTGGGAATTCCTACCGTCGTTGGAAAGGACGGTAGGTCTCTACCACCGTTTGAAACAGCAGTAGTTTTGCCAAACATTAGAAGGAGCGTATATTTTTGTAAATTCGTAAAAAAATAAATATAAAAATAAAACGATCCATCTTCTTGGGGCCAAAATGCCGCCGGGCCGGTGGTCGGTCTGTACTTCCTCTGTACAAACCATCCATCTTCGGGCCAAAACGCCGGCCCTTCAAGCACGGCCCACAACCAAACTTACTTGTACTACTTGGTGCTACAGAATAGCAATTCCTAATATCACACACACACATACATATATATATATATCCTAAAAGAATATACTCATCAAGATAACTGGTTAAGAGTAATTCATTCAAGGAAAACAGGCATGAAAGAGCTCATCAAACTGGGGCCCCAACTAATTATAAGCCTGAGATCATCAGCAACAATAGATAAACTTTTAGTCTTTTAGTAATCTTATTCCTTTCACCACAGAAACTAGGCATATCGACAAGATTACCAATCGCGACATGAATCGAAACAATGGGCGAAACCAAAAAAAAAAAAAGACTTTCTTCTCCAGTGGGAGGTCATCGCACCACACCTATTCCCATTATACCAAAACTAACTAAACTGTTTAGCTTGCTTTTTTCCCCCAGTCACCAGCCTACCCCACCGCGGACAAAAAGGGGAGAAGATCACTGAGGAGCTAATCCAAGTAGAAAAGTGTCACGATCTTCCGAAGGTTCTTGGCCTCTTGGCATGTCTCCATCAGCAGCTTGCTGTCATGGAACGCGAAGCAGATCACCTGCTGGACCTTTGAGATGATGTCCATGTTGCATAACCTGAAGATTATAAGAGTTGCCATGAAGCATGCATAAAGATCCTCATTGTCATGCCCGTGGAAGTGGGCACGGGCCTGACATTCATCTTCTAGAATACAACAGATAAACCCAAAAAATGATGACCTGTCACAGTAACAGTGTAGTATCTACTCAGACAAATAGACGTGACAGTAACAGTGTAGTATCTACTCAGACAAATAGACTATTCTAAAACTACAGATGCATACCCTTGGACAGACCCCAAGGTCCAACCTAGAGTAGTTCATGGCATCAATCTGTCCAACGCTTGTTTTGATTCAGGGTCCTTTATTCACGTATCGTCCTGTAAATGAGGAAGCAGATACTCTTGCAAAATCTACAGAACTGAGTGTTGGTTTGGTATGGCATAATGAGGTTATGGATAGTATCCAAACCATCTATGTAACGATCAATGAGTTAAATGATGTCTGTTTCGTCCAAAGGTTAGTACTTTTTCGGTGCAATCACTGAAAAAGAGCTGGAACTAACTGATACACTTATCACTTTATCAGACATGCACGAAATATGTATAGCGATACTGTTGGTGACAAAAATATACAGTATAGGAAAAATATGAGCAATGTGCAGAAGGTAGCTGACTGACCTGCTAGCCTCAATCAGTGGCAAATGGTCATACTGTGGTTTCTCAATCAAGTTTTGTACCTACAAAGTTTACAAAATGTCACAGAAACATTTCAAATTTACCATATGGAAAGAGAACATCAGCAGGATGCTAATTAACTCCAGATGCATACAATTGGAATTAACACATATGACAGTGATGACTAATAATCTACTGTAGCTACCTAGCAAGAATCCCAGAATCATAGGATAATGCTGATGTTTTCTGAACAGTTCATACGCCACAGTGAGACATTCCTAACCCAGTGATAACATTGATTTTTAAACATATTTGCGATCAAAACTTAATAAGGATACCAAACTAAAAACACAAGGATCCAAAATAAAATAACTGACATACAACAGAACTGAAGGTTAGCAGTAACAGCAGAATTAATTCAGAGGTCAGCAGTGAAAATAAATAGGATGCTCTCCTTGTGAAGGATGGACCAGGACAACTATTTATCTTCATATTACAATGCACACAGAATACCCTTTCATAACAATAATGAAGCATAATGCTCTCCTCAAGAATGTTGACATGTAGGATAGGGGAGATCACAATTAAAAAAATAGCTGTTACACCTAACTCAGTGTGAGTAGTAAGGTCAGGTCGTTTTATTATATATTTCTACAAAATGTGATAAATTTCTCGTATCAGTTTGCAACCTTCTGTTATCTCCGAGGAGAGGTAAATAGGTTGCTTTGTATGGGACTCTTTCCCTTTCCTCTCTATAATATAAAGATACTCAGCTGTCTTGTGTGTTTGAGAAAAAAAAGACCCAACTCAGAGGTGGTAATATACTGTAGTTTACTGTGAAACAAGTATCATCAAACATTATTTCATTGATAGAAAAGCACAACTAAGGAATCTTATGCATTTGTCATACAACCAGCATCATCATGACTAGGAATCTCCACTAACAGGTCTGAAATAATTTTGACTAGAAAATGATCAGGTCAGAATAGAAATACCAGGAAGTCTTACTTTGGACAACAGTTCTTGGCTTTCAGGAGGCTGCTTCTTTAGACTTTGAGGTAAAATTACAGTAAGCAACTCTGGTTTTTCAGCCCTTAAAGCGCCCCTGATAACAGCTGCATTAGTTCCGGAAGCCCCAGATGTGAATATATGATTTTTCTGCAATGTACACAAATATTACTAATAATGCTAGAGGACTCAAAGACATATGGATGGCAATATCAAATAAATCAGGGAGATCATATGAATAACAATGACACATAATAGGGGACATACTGTTATGACCATAGCATAGCTCAGGATCTCGATAAGCTGTTGATGCATATACCCCATGTTGCGGGTTCCAAAGAAACCTATTGCACGAGGTCCTTGTTGCTGAATAGCCAACAGCTCCTGCATGACCACCAATTAGATTATACCAGTTTGCATCACAAAAGGCCATGTATGCAAAGTAGCATTCGTTATTGAAACTCTATTTGTACTAAAAATAACTTCAAAGGTTAAGACCACTAGTGTTAGTTTTGAGTAAACCAGACAAAAAAAACATGGTGTGAAATGACCAGAAAAGTTTACCTGTAGGTAATCTAGGTCAGGAATAGGCTTGTCTTCTGGTTCAGCAACCATTGCAGTACCCTTGACGAGGGTCTCTGTCTGAGTAGGAATCTTTACACCATCATCATCTGGCCCAAACATAACAGCATCATCTCTTCCTTGACTCCTCACATCACCTTCATGCCCATCTCTTCGCATGTATCCGCAGAGCAACTATACGAGCACAATAAAAACAGCCCCTGGCAGTAAATCATTAGTGAAAACCAAATATATTACAGCATCCGGAAATAAAATTTCCAGTTTTACAATTTTAGTTTCCACCTGTTCTGACTCGTCAAAATCAACTACCCATTAAGTAATCCCAGATCTAGAGTAACACCAAACCACAAAAGAGGCCACAGCCATTTAGGACAACCTAAATTCAAAGCGGATTTGTACACCCCATTTTAAACCCAACTTTCCAGAGACACAGCAGAAACTTTGAATAAAAGATAACAACAAAAGTGACAACTGACAAGAATCCAAGCAGGCTAAATCCAATTCAGTGGAGCATTAAGTATTTAATGGGATCTAGTAGCTTAGCCTTTTTTTTTTTTTGACAAATAACAAACTTTATATTAAAGCAGCATTCTTACAACGAGGCCCTTAACTAAGGTGCCAATTACAACAAGGTCCCTAGGGACAGATCCAGACTCAACACCAGTGAGCAGCTTGCCGGCGTACGGCAGCAAATGCGTCGTAGTAGCTTAGCCTTTGAGGGCATGCTAAAGAAAAGATATAATACAAACACTTTTGACAGTACTTATCTGCAGAAGATGGTTAACTTTATGAATGGTGCACTGCATATCATTATCATCTATCAACCAGAAAGTTCCGATCGAAGTCAGTCCTACTTTGAGGCGTAGGCCACCATTACTTATTCTACACCTTAATCCCAACCGTACGGTTTGGATTGACGAGAGCAGGGAGGTATGAGTGACAATTGACAAACTTTAGGCACAGGATCTAAGCATCAGCAACACAAGCAGGATTGGTTTGATTATTACAGTGGACTGTAAAAACATCTAATTTCGACAAACTTTTTCCCTTCCATGGTAAGAATTTTGCGAGCTCATGGCACCTATCATGCTATAGACTTCTATTGCAATCATGGCGTGACAAAAAAAATCTGTATATAGTGTTATAGATGCAGAAGATTGACATGCTTTATAATCTTGTTTTGTGCCGAGCTGCAATAAATGGTTAATTCTGTGGCACGAGAAACTATGGTAGCAACCAATATCGATAAACACTCAATTTGAGACCATCTTGTCTGCCATTTATCTGTTTATCTTCGAAGGTGAAATTACATAAAGCATCACAAAATTGCCATCACAGCACAGCAGCAATGCAATCAAGAAACGGTTTAACAAGAAAGAAAGGTTTGGTTAAAAAAAAAGTTATCTTTGGAGGTGAAATTCTACTCAACCCCGTGATATCACACAGAGCGCACAAGAAATCAAGTTCATCCACAGGAAGCAAGTACCCGGTTGAGCCGCGCCACTGCCGGCGGCGTCGGGGCCTGCTTCTTGGCCCCCTGAGTCCATCCCAGGACGGCGCCGCCGGGGCTCCGCGCGGCCGAGGAGCAGTGGAAGAATCCGCCAATCCTCAGGTTCGTTGGCGGCGGCGTCCTCAAGGAGGGGAGGCCGGCAACTGGCGCCGCGGCGCAAGAACCCGCCGCCATCGTCATCCGGCCCGCCGATTCCAATCTACGAAGAGGAGGGAGGGGGAGAACCACCGCGTGGAGTGATGTGCGTGGCGGCGCTCCCGTGACCAAACGCGGGGTGGTGGCTGCGCGGCGCGGCGCGGCGCAGGTCATGTGGGAGGGAAGGAGGAGGGCCTGGAGGGGGAGGGCATTGCTGGCTGGGTGCGGGTGGGCTGGGGATGAGACGAGAGAGGAGAGGAGAGGAGACGGCACGGCACGGCACGGCACACCAGTTGGGCTGCGGCTGAGGGCGCAACTGGCTCAAGCCGGTTTGGTGGCTTCCTCTGCTGGCGGCCGCGCTGGCTGGCTGCTGTGGTGCGCGTGTGGGGAGAGGAGCTGGACGCCTTTGGATAACAGGTGGCGCACCAGCTCGCCTAATCTTGTCGTCGATGGTTAGTGGAAATCAGGATCTTTGATGTGCTAAGGGGAGTGGCCAACAAAAAGAACAGGACTGCACAAATACTTGCTAGTTAATTTGATGACTCTATCAGTATGAGTGTTAAGTATGACTCGTAAAATCTTGCACACACTAAGGAAATATTTTGTAAAGATTTTACAATGATAACCAATTAACTTATCTTTCTAAAAAGGTTTAATGGCTAAAGGAAATCATGACTTATAGATAGATATATACAATATATACAATACATGCATAGTGTTTAAAACTATTATAAGTTTATAACCGTTGTGCTAGCGGCCAAGAGGAACCCTCACATTATTTGACGGAAAATGGTTGGATAGCTTTGGTGATGGATATGGTTCTGATTAGGGATGAAAAATATGTTGGATCAAAAACTCAAAACACACATAATGAAATGAACCCGAAGTGGTAGAAACCAAAATTATAGATCCTTAATTCATTCCTAAGAACTTGTCTCGAGGTGCCACTTAGGTCCACGAACTTGTAAATTCGAAATCCAGCACCCCAAACTTGTTATGTTGTGCCACTTGGGTCCATACCCCTTCGGTGGTCATGCATATTTGCAAAAAGACCCTTAGATTTTTATCTTCTTCTCCATATAGATCCTCCTCGTCTCTCTCTCCTCTCTCTCCCCCGGCGGAGCTCCCGTGTGGCGGCGGTGGCGCTCCCGCAAGTGGAGCACGCGCCCGGCGGTAGCAGCACTCCAATGCACGGGGCACGTGCCCGGCGGTGGCCGCTGTGAAGCTCTCGCGCTCAGTGTGGGCACGCGTCCGGCGGCGGCGCTCCAGCGTCCGGTGGAGCTCCTCCCCTGCGGGGAGGGGACACAGCGGATGGGGTGCTGGACGGAGATCACCAGAGGGGAGGGTACGTCGAACGCATCCGCCCGCCGTTACTCGCTCGGCCCCTTGGCTCCTCCACCGGAAGGCCCGCTGGAGCTCACCCCGACCTCGCGTCGTTGAGTTGGCCGAGTCGTCGCCATTGCAGCCATAGAGCTCAAGGTCCACGGTCGATGGTCGGGGCATCGCCCCTGCTC
The DNA here is from genome assembly GCA_036936925.1 of Cenchrus fungigraminus. Classification (NCBI taxonomy): domain Eukaryota; kingdom Viridiplantae; phylum Streptophyta; class Magnoliopsida; order Poales; family Poaceae; genus Cenchrus; species Cenchrus fungigraminus. Next base: position 59,191,870 of record CM072781.1, on the reverse strand, counting down.
GTCTGTCGCCTTCGAGCGCCCCGCCCTGCACATCCCCGGGCCACGGGGTGCACAGCCTGGCCCTGCTCGCGAGGGGCCGACGCCGCACGGGAGCTCCACTAGGGGCGCGGGAGCGCTGTATCAGAGAAAGAGAGAGGAGAGAGACAAGGAGGATCTATATGGAGAAGAAGATAAAAATCTAAGGGTCTTTTTGCATATGTGCATGACCACTGAAGGGGTATGGACCAAAGTGGCACAACATAACAAGTTTGGGGTGCTGGATTTTGACTTTGCAAGTTCGTGGACCTAAGTGGTACATTGAGACAAGTTCAAGGGTCGCTGGTGTATTTAACTCTATACAATACATGCATAGTGTTTAAAACTATTATAAGTTTATAACAGTTGTGCTAGCGGCCAAGAGGAACCCTCACATTATTTGACGGAAAATGGTTGGATAGCTTTGGTGATGGATATGGTTCTGATTAGGGATGAAAAATATGTTGGATCAAAAACTCAAAACACACATAATGAAATGAACCCGAAGTGGTAGAAACCAAAATTATAGATCCTTAATTCATTCCTAAGAATAAATTAACCAACTTAATTCTGGCTAATTTGATATATACCCTCGATAACCAAAGAAACATGAAAACTAAACATAGCAAAGGGACAAGGTAATACCTCCTAGTCCAATGTAACTTGTTCTTATCTCACCATCATTTCTCATCTCTCTCTCCCCCGGTGTTCTCACACCACTCACCTAGATCTTTGCAGATTCTCAACAGACCACAACATCACTTTGAAGAAAACATTGTCCCTACACTATTTTCTTGATTACGTGTTATTATATAGAATAAAAGTATTATTACATTCAAATTCATCAATACATTGTCTTCTATGATAGTTTTTTTTATATATTATATAACTTAAAAAGGTTAACAAGTGAATGTGATGGAGAAATAAAAGAATGGAAAACTTATTTATGAGCAACAAAACGGCGGAAGAGAAGCCTAATTATGAAAATGGATTTTTTTTTAAGAATCAACTGTCAACTTTGAAAGGAGTTTTTATTTTTGCAACCAAATTTGAAAGGAGTAGTAAACGGGGAAGAAATGAAAAAAAAAGACAACCAAATCTGCCCCTAACGGCCTAACCAACGAACCAACGAGGCGACGACGAGCCTCGACCGAAGCCTGCCCCCAGATCCCCTCCCGGCCTCCCCTATCCACCACGGCGACTGCCGCCTCCTCCTCTCCACCTCCGCCGCCCCCTTCTCCCTCGAGGACTACCTCGTCACCTCCTGCGGCCTCGCCCCAGCCCAGGCCCGCAGCGCATCCAAGAAGGCGCTCGCCGAGGCGTCCAAGTTATCCGCGAGGGCGTCCAACGATCTCTCTTCCGCCCACCAGCGCCCCCGCTTCGACCCGGACGCCGTCCTGGCCCTGCTCTCCTCCATCGGCCTCTCCCGCGCCGACATCGCCGACGTCGTCGCCGCCGATCCGCTGCTACTCCGCTGTAAGGTGGACAGGCTCGAGCCCCGCCTCCTCGACCTTCGCGACAGTGTCGGCCTGTCCGTTCCCCAGCTCGCCAGACGCCAGCTTCCTCGCGGTCGGCTCCCGAGTGGTCCGCCTGTGCCGCGACGTCGGTTCCAAGATCCAGTTCTTCGTCAACTTCTATGGCTCGTTCGAGAAGCTATTATTGGTTATCAAGGGGAGCAAGTGCCTCTCTCTTCTAACCGCGGATCTTGACAGGGTGGTCAAGCCTAATATCGCCTTGCTTCGCCAGTACGGCATGAGTGATCGGGATGTTGCCCACCTGTGTTCAAGGAAAATGCGGATACTTTCATTCAGCCTGGGGCATTTGGAGGAGGTTGTGCTGCGCGTGGAACAGCTTGGGGTGCCCCGCAGTTCGTCATTTTTCAAGCGTGCGGTGGGGGCTATCTCCCAGATTTCTAAAAAGAAGTATACTGCCAGGATTGAATTCTTGAAGAATACTCTTGGATGCACAGACAGTGAAATTGCCACTGCAGTGTCCAAGATGTCAAGAATTCTAGAAATAACTGAAGAAAATCTTATCCGTGTCGACCGGGCATCCCTGGGCCCACCAACACATTGTGGGTCGTACCCGGGAGATGAGTTCCTGTATACATAGACTACTCGACTAGTGGGCCACGGTGCTGGTACCGTGGACCACAAAGCAAGACAAGGCTGATAAGGACTTGTACTAAGATTAGGATAGCTTTCCATACCTTGTATAGGCTACTCCGGGTCCTACTCGAATAGTACTCTTGTACCAATCCGATTTGTAACCCTGCCTCCCGTGGCATATAAGGCGAGGCAGTGACCCCTCTCAAAACATACGCAATTAATACAGAGCCACGCAGCATACAGGACGTAGGGTATTACGCACATTGCGACCCGAACCTGTCTAATTGTGTGTCTCGTGTCTCACCATCGTGTTCCTAATCTCGGCGAGCCCCACCGCACAATCTACTACTTCGGGTACCCCGTCGTAGGCTCGGTGTCTAATACACCGACACTCCGCAAGATGCAGTTCCTGGTCACTGAGATTGGACTGGAGCCACATGACATGCTGGGAAGGCTTGTTCTGTTCACATATAGCCTGGAGAAGCGGCTAGTTCCACGGCATCATGTCATTAAGGTTCTGCTCTCAAAGGGATTGCTGAATAACAGCTGCAGCTTTTACACAATAGCTAATATGGGAGAGAAGACTTTCAATTTGAGGTTTATCGACTGTCACAAGGATTCTGTTACTGGGCTTGCAGATGCTTATGTTGCTGCTCGTGGGGGCGGTGTCCCTCCCTCCGCCTTTTTTTCTTTAACATCTTAAATATGTTAAGATTCTTGATATTATTCAGGAGGTACTGAACAATTCCAACTACTTTCAGTGTCACGGGAGGATGGGTCATGGGCTCACGGCACTGGCTATCATTGAACACTGCTTGATATTTTTCAAGATTAGATTGGTAATTAGGAATCAGACTAGTCCCCAGAACGAAAGGGACTAATACGATGATTGTTTAAGGTAAGGCGGGTGGAGATAGCTTTTAAACTCATAGCCCTTGCTCATTGGCAACTGTATATGGTACTGACTTTCTCAACTATTGGTTTCTGCGATATAACTACTACTGATGTTTGACTGCTCAGAGTCCAATTTTAATTTGTGATTATCTTTGAGGGACTCTGGTTTGAGCTATTCCATATACTTTAGTATCCTTAATATTTGAGGGCACGAGTCACCTATTCTGCATAGCACATGGCTGACTGTTATTCTTAAGTTAGCTGTTCTTCTGCAGATAGGTACCTGTTATATCACTTTAGCTACTAGGAATATAACAATATTAGCTTCCCTTTTTGTCTGGCCATGTTTGTTCAGTATGTTTTTTTTATCGCAGATTATGTTTGCATAGCTCACACTACTACACTAGTCATTGATATTTTCATGAGGCTTGCCTATTCCATATTTTGCTGAATTCATTACTTTCACTTCTGTTATCGTTAGTGGACACAATTACTACAGAGATGAAACTCTCTGTGGACTTGTGTAAAAATCTGTGTTGGAAGTGCCAACAAAACATTCATGCTTAAAAATAACTATGTTGCTATTAGACCACTCGAAGATGTTTTTTGTTCTGCCTCAAGGGAATGTGTTAGTAATAGATGAAATAGACCATAGAGAGAGGGCTTTATATTTGTAAACTGCAAATATATTGGTATTACCTAGAACTCAGCTCCTGACATGACTCCTAGGTACATGTTTGAATTATCATACTCGATTCAGTTACGAACAGCAACAGATTAGTGAGTACATCAAGTTGATAGATTGCTTTTGTGCGCAATCGTGCTGTTTACAGATTCACACAATGCATACATTGTTACACCTTGACATGGATCATGGTTGTTGCGCTACAATGTCCATGCTGCCAGTGCTAGTAATCATCAGTTGGCCCTTCTGCTAGGCCTGAGAGCTTATACACTTTGTTTGGCGTTTGCCTCAGTTCTTATGATGTTGGAACTTCTTGTTTCCCTTCCATATTGAAATGCAATTAATCACAAAAATTGGTTTGGTGCATACTACATGGTTCGTATCTTTGATTATACAAGGGATTTAAGATTGTTGCACAGTTCAGTTCAACTCAGTTCAGTGTGTTACAGTGTCCATGCTGCCAGTGCTAGTAATATCAATTGGCCCTTCTTCTGGGCCTGAGAGTGTCTACACGTTGTTTGGTGTCAGCCTCACTTTTTATGATGTTGGAATTTCTTGTTTCCCTCCCATATTGAAATGCAATTAATCACAAAAGTTGGTTCAGTGCATACTACATGGTTCATACTTTGATTCATATAAGGAATTTAAGATTGTCGCACAGTTCAGTGCAGCTAGGTCGTAAGACCTGCCAGTTTGATGAATCGTCCATGTCAAGCAATATTCAGTTCATTATCTTAGGTTGGATTGGAGTACAATACATTCTGGAATGGAAAGGCCTAATCTGTTCGCATGTAGCCTGGAGAAGTGGCTAGTGCTCCAGGATTGTGTCATTTAGGTCCTGCTCACAAAGGGATTGCTGAAGAGCAATTTGAGCTTTCACAGATTTGATACAATTGTATAGAATACTTCAAGATTGAGGTTAACCGACTGTCAAAATTTTGTAAGATCCTTGGATATTGTTCAGGCAGATAGTACAATTGCAACACATGCTCATTTGTGACTTTCTCAACTTTTGGTTTCAGCAATACAACTACTAATCTGTGTGTACGGATATGCCAAGTTTAAGTTGTGGTTATCTGACAACTGGTTTGAGGTATTCTAGATCCTTACTGTTTTGACTGCAGATTATCCTCAAGTTACAGAACTGGAGATAGTAGGAATTTGACAGTATTAGCTTGCCATTTTGTCTGACCATGTCTGCTCAGTATGTTTTTTTTTACTCAGATTATTTTTGCCTAGCTCAACTAGTCACTTGTACTTTTATGAGGACTTCCTATTTCCTATTGAACTGGATTCTTTGCTTTCACCTCTACTGTCGTTTACATTGTACATTATTTTATTGGGGCTTGACTTGGTAGTGACCAAACTTACTGCAAGAGGGAACTCTCTAAAACACACATAATTAGCAATAAAATACTCATGCTTTTTGTCAACTATGACCACTGGTAAGGGATATGACTTTATATTGGTGAACTGTGAACTTATCGATAGGCGCCAAACAGAACTCATCACTTGGTTCCTTAAGAGGTCTCTTCCTTATATGATCCCTAGGTACATGCTTGAATAATCACATTTGGTACAGTTATGAAGAGCAACAAATCAGTGGGTTAGTACCTTGCCACTGTGTGCAGATTTGCACGATGCCCTTCTATCATGAGAGCTTCAATACTCGTAGAATATTCACAGTTCTTGTTTTGTATAATGCATAGTGCTCAAACCATAGCGTTTATAATACCCTCACTAAGGATTTCTGTATGATGCATATTGCCTAAATACACGCTTTGTCTTGGGGATAAGTTTGATATTATGCCCATAACATGCTCTGCTAAAATTCTGTATTGCAATATGAAGAAACTTTTCCCCACTTTGACAATTGTTGGACACAACAGTTAGTTGTGTCGGTTTTCATTCATTCATACGGCAAAATCAACGGAAAATTTTCTTTGGGGCCAATGACATTGTCGGTCAGGCCTGGCCCAATCAATTGAGTCCATTATGCGGCCCAGTGTGGTGCAACTTACCAGGTCCTACAACAAGAGTGTTCACAAAAAAAAAAGGTCCTACAACAAGAGTTCTTTTTTCTTTCAAACTATAAGCATTTTGACTGCTTCAACAAAGCTCGACTTTCATTAAAAAAACAAAGCTCGACTTTGTTCCTCAACTTTCAGACTGATCAATTTATTTTTTTAATGTTCATTTTAGGTCAAACTAGTTCTTTTGCTTTTACTTGGCTCAATATTGATATTGTAACACCCTAAATTCCATCACTAAAATAATGTAAGCAACATGATGCTCTAGATTTAATTTTCTAAGAAATAAATAATTATCAAATAAATTTGGTCTTTAAATATTTAAATATCATTTGAATAATTTTAGAAGTAACAAGTGCTTGTGCATCATATTTTGGTTGCACGTTTTTTGTTTGAATGTGTGTGGTTTTGAAAATCATAAAAAAGTTCAAACCTCTCTCTCCCTCTTTCCCTCTTTTTCAGCTCATCTCTCTCTCTTCTTTTCGGCCCAACAGCCAGCTCCTGCTCGGCCTGTTTCTCCCTTTGCGGCCCAGCAGCCAGCCCAGCTTGCGGCCCAACTCCACCCTGGAAATCCTATATATCTTTTGGAAGATAGAATGGTAATGAACTATAACCTGCTGGCAGCCCAATAGTAGCCCATATAGCCCAACAACAGCCAACCCTACCTCATCTCCATCTCTTACACCACCCACCTATGCCCGCCGCTGCCGCCCCGTGCGGGGCTCACGCCGCCTCACCGCCGGCCGGTGCGCCTCCCAGCGCCGTCGTCCTCATTGCCTCCACCACTAGCTAGTTGCGGGAGCTCGCCGGCCGGCGCGAGCTCGGTGGTGCCGCGGCTCCCGTGCGGGTGAGGCCGGCCACTGCGCGTCGCGAGTCCTCATCGGGCGCCGCGGCCCCCCTGCGGGAGCTCGCTAGCCGCCGCAGGACCTCGCTGGCACCGCGGCTCCCGCAGGGAGCTCGCTAGCCCGCCGTCGTGCCCGGCCAGATGCGCGCCACTCGTGCCCGGGCTAGCTGCGCGCCACCGTTCTCCTCGCGAGCGCGGGCATGGCTGCGCGGCCTCCGGGTGCTCCTGCCGCCGCTGGAAAAGGAGCCCAAAAATGTTGGCATTTGGTTCTAAAAATATTCCAACATTTTCAAAAAATGTTGCAACATTTTGTAAAATATTGACTAAAAATGACTAAAAATGTTAAAGAAAAAATGTTGTAACATTTATGAAAATTGTTGCAACATTTTTTATTTAATAGTTATGAGGTGGCATGGTTGGAAAATAAAAAAAATACATTTAGATGGACTTTGGTGGGCTGGAAGTTCATACCCTTATCCACCTTCCGGTAATCATATAGGAGCCCCCCTGCTCCACCCTCCCCTCTCTCTCGCTGACCGCCCGATCCGACCTGTCGGCACCGTCCTCTTCCTCCAGCCGAACGACCGCCGCAACAGCGTGCCCCCACCGGCCGTCTCCCTCGCTCTCCCGCCTTCAATCTCCCTCATCAAGGCGTAGTGGAGCACCGGAGCCACTTCCTCCCATCAACCCCCTTTCGTTTCTATCCAATCAAGATCCCTTCCCTTAATTGCAATCAAGACGGCCGCCCCTCATGACCATTGATGGCCACTGCTTCCCCAGTCGTCACCCCTTCTCCCTCTGTTGCTCTATAAGAGCCGAGCTCGAGCCCTGTGCTTCCCCTTTCCGCACCCGCTCTCGCTCCGCACCTCTCCATCCTCGCGCACGCCACCGGGCCATTGTTGGTCACCCCGAAGCTCTCGCCGCCAGTGAAGTGTCCCTCGCCTCCCTCTCTCTCTTCTTCGTCGCGTTCATCTCTCACTCGTGCTTCTCGCCGTGCCAGGACGCTCCCTCCCGTCACTGTCCGAGCCGCACCCAGACGAAGCTCCGCCGCTCGTCGTCTTCAACCTCGGCCGCCGTCCTCGATCTCCCTCACCACTGCATCTCCGACGCTCCTTTCCTCCCCCGTAGCTTCGCAGCAAGGTGAGGAAGCCATCCCATTTTTATCCCGCGCGCCCGTGCCTTTTCCCGTCGCTCCGCGCTTGCCGGAGTTCATTAGAGTCGCGCTGTCCGCTTCGCCAAACGTGACGCCCGGGCCGTCGCCCAAACCGTCTCCCTAACCACCCAGATGAGTTCGCCTCCTCCCCAGCTCTACGTAGAGCCAATCCATGCTCAAAACCGTGGGCGGGAACTCATTTTTGAGTTTTCCCCGGCGAGTTCCGCCGCTGGCGCCGTCGTGCGTTGCCGTCTGCCGCCGCCTGTCCGCCCACAGTCGCTTCCTGCCATCCGCGCCAAGATCTGCGGCCCATATCTTCCCCGGCCATGAGTCAACCATTTGCATACGGGTCAACCACAACCTGCCGCTGCCGTTTTGAATAAGAGACCCAGAGTGTTTCGCAAGCCGGTCCTTCCACCTATAAAGGTAAAAGATCTTAGTTTTAGGTCTTGTTTTTTTTGTTTAGGACCCTGATCTTCTTAGTTTTAGCACCCGAGATCCTGGTTAGGTTGTTTTGCATTATGAATCTTCTGTTTATATGCGTAATTAGGTTTTAGCCCCTGGTTTCTTTCTGTTAGGTCCCTGGAAGCCCAGTTTTCTCGCAGTTAAGCCCCTGGATCTTGTTTTGGTGATATCTTTAGCGTTTCTTATCCGTTTTAAGCGTTCTTGGTGTCCATGCGAACGTCTCAGCAAGCCCGTTTGTTTTAGCTGTGTGTTTCTAGCTTTCAGATTTGATTGATGTACTGTTTTATTTATTTACTGTAAGTAACCTGGCTGTTTTCTGGTTGCATCCCGGAACTAGTCAGGATTTGGTAGCCACCAGATCAGGAGTTGCTCCTGGAAACAGCCAGGATTGGGCAGCCACCACAGCAAGGAGACATCACAAACACATTCTCATCACATATATACACAAGCAAGATCACATATATCACAATGCAAGATCACATCAAGTTCCTCATCAGATCGACATGCATGCTAAAGTTTCAAGTTCCTCATCGGGGCTTTGTTTGGATGGAGTCCTGAGAAAACTGCCTAAACCAGGCAACAACATCTGACCCCGGCCAAGCAGGTTTCTCAGGCAGTACTAAACAAGCCTGAATGCAGCAAGTTTCAAGTTTGTCAGGCAGTACAATGAACTCACGGTGCACCATTATAGAAGTTGCCGTTTCGGTCGAGGATTCTTTAAGAATGTACTCGCACAACATCTCGCGGACTGACTTTAGATCTTCTGTAGAAACATTTAGGGCAGCTTTGAAATCCTGTAAAATACAATCATTATGTTAATACAAGTACAAATCAGTTTCTAAAATCAAATGAAGAATATGAGCAGAGACAAGGCTGAGCATTATCTACTTACAACAGCCTTCTTGATGTGAGGTATGTCTTCGAGTAGTCTGAACATATTGAATGCCACATGGAATCCATGCAAAAAGGACCCCGATGGCTGCTGAACGCGTTGCGCATTGAGGTACCAAAATGACAAGTTAATGCAGTACCAAATTGGTATGAAGGGACCATAAAAAAACCTCGGTCTTACAGTGGTATTTGGCTTGTGCTTGAGTGTCTGATTGGTTTTTAGCTTTTCTTCGTTCCTTTCATCACTTCGTCCTTTGGGCATATATTTTCAAAGGCCCTGCATGATCAGCAATACCGATTAGAAACACTTAGAGATTGAATTTTGTGAACAAAACCTACAAGATATGGACAATTCACAAGCATTCGGAGGTCATTGAACTTTCACGCGGGATGATGTTTAGCAAAAATCTAGATACCAAATCTCTTTGAACTTCATACAGATGATCAGTGTTACACAGTGGCCACCAGTGCAAAGGCACCCACCACATAGTCCTTCGTCATTGCATTTCTCAATGCTTGTACTACAAGGGTAGCCTCGTTAGCAATCTTAGTGGTCGTGAACCTGTGGATCCAAAAACCCAACACTGATCTTCATCTCCGCTGTCTTGTTCATCATTTTCCTAAAAAATCCAAATGTTAGCAAGCATGAACTTTGTGGTCAAAATTAAAGAAATATCTTTTTTGGTTTTAAGGGACTTACAATGTCCACAACCTCAAGAAGGTATCATCCAGAGCAACTAGGGTTATAAGGTCATACACGCCACTGAATGTAATGTTTACCATTAAATAACTATCACCTTAAAAGGAGTCTTCAGTCAACTTTGTTGGAAAACTAAGTTTATCCTTACTGTGTTCCATGGCGTAAGCATGCAACCTGGCACAAGTCGGTCCAGCGGCCTGTAAGTTCGCTTCTGACAACATAGGCAGAGGTTTCCCGGCCCCCTTCTTCTGCGGTGGCTGTTGCTCAGGCGGAGATTGCCTGTCCTCCACCTTCGGTTGCGGCTGCTGCTTAGGCGGAGATTGCCTGTCCTCCTCCTGTTGCAGAGGCTGCTGTTGCTGCTGCTGCTTAGGCGGAGATTGCCTGTCCTCCTCTTGTTGCAGAGGCTGCTGTTGCTGCTGTTGCTTAGGCGGAGATTGCCTGGGTTCCTCCTACTGTTGTCGATGCTCCTGCTGCGTAGTTTTGCTGATCTGCTGCTGCTGCTTAGGCGGAGAATGCCTGGGCTCCTCCTGCTGTTGTCGATGCTCCTGCTGCATAATTTTGCTAATCTACTGCTGCTGCTAAGCTTTCTCTTGCTGATGCTGAGCTGCAATACCTCCATCTGATGTTGTACCCCTGCTACCTGATGTGGGTGCAAGGTTGGTATTTCTCGTAATGAGTGGTACATGGATCCTGTTCTTTGACCATTGGATCCTTAGACAGAGAGCCTCAGCTAGGGTTGTTACTTCATTCCCCCAATTGGTACAGGCAGAGGGTAGTGACCCGTATTACCCCACACATAACTAGGTTGCACCACAGCATACCCATCCTACACCGGTACTGTATGGAGAGTCTTTTGCAATGGAAAGACAGTGGCTAGTGCGAGCTCCACTTTATTCCCGGCGCCATCCAAAAGACTGCACTTGGTTGGCTCTGTCAGCTTATCTATTATGTCTAGCATAGGTGATCGACTATCGATGTGTTGTTGACTACCTTCGTCCTCATTGACATGCCAATGGTCTTCCTCTCTGCCACACACTTCTTCCTCGCTGCCTTGCGCATCTTCTTCCTTGAGGCCATGCCCATATTCTTCCTCGCTGCTACTGACAGGTGGTGATTGGGAAGGATGAAGTACATTTTCCAGTATATGGACCACGCCTGATTGTCTTAGCATGTCGACAACTCTGATGAATGCTTCACCAACTATCTCTTCCCTCTCCGCATCAGACTTCTTGTTTCTCTTCTTCCTGTACATTCCAGCAAACTCTTCACCAAACCCTTTACCCCAGCCAAGTGAACTAGACACACCTCGGACCCGACCTCGATGCTCTGAAGTCTCAAGTGCTGCGGTGAGGATATCATTCTCCCTAACCCCATGGAAAGAACAATTGCTAGCCTGAGCTGCAAGTGTTTTCACCCTAGTTGCTACCCCCACCACCGCAGGGTTACTGAATGTTATGTCCCCGCTTCCTTCACTAGTGGTCTTCCTCTTCCCTACCCTTGCCCGCAGATAAGGCCTCGAATGTCCAGGAAATTGGTCCTAAGGGTTCTATTTTCCTTCTTCAGCTAGCTTTGCATCCTCCTCCTCCCACTCTTTCCTTTTACGAACATAACCTTTTCTGCCCGTCCTGTGTGGCTTATTATGCAATGCTCTCTTTTCTATCATCCCCTAGCTCAATTACTAAAATCTAAGAGAATTGGTTTCCTGCACAAACACGGGCCAGTCTTCTGGCTGCAAAAAGGCATGCTTCACAAAGGGAGTCTCCTCTTGGCTCACATATTTTTTTCTTAAATGGGCCTTGAACCGCCATTGCAAGGTTGTAATCTCTGACATAGCTGCCTTAACTACCTTCTTGCAAACAGATTCAGCTAGATTGGCTGGGTAATCTAGCTTTTCCTCTAAAACTGTGAACAACTGTTCCTTCTCAATCGGTGAGAGTTCATCAACCGCCTTGTTGAATGACACCCTCTCTCGAGCAATGAGGCCACAGACCATTACAAATCTATCCCTCGCAGCATCTGGGGTAGGCCAAAAATTGTTATTAAGTCCAGTTGCGGTCAAGTTGTCTTCTGACCATTTGGTTTGTGTCCTTGACCCGCGGGATCGAGTACTACTCGCAGCAGTCTGTGCTGAGTGACCCTGTGAAGAAGGATCACCGTCAATGGGCTGTGAACAAGGTTCACCGTCGATGTGCTGTGATGGTGCACTAGAGGTAGAGGAGTTTGGTGTTGTGGGAGACTGCATAGATGACGTGTCAGGTTGTCAGTAGAGCAACATAAGCTAGACTGAAAATCTAAACAAAATTAGATAAATTCTTATTCTCTGACAGGCAAAATAGCTGATATTAGCATACCGGTTGGGGATAGGTGCTAACCATTTTGACAGGGTGAAGCAATATGCTTATATATCAAAGTAGAGACTAAATTCCTTCAACTGCTTCCTTGTCCAACTTCAGCAGCAATGAATTGTGTGTTCCATGTGTACATGCAGCAAGAGGATAAAGCAATCAGAATTAAAGTATGCTAACAGGTCCAAAGCATAACTGTCGATCTGGTACATTCAAAGCATAACAGAATTAAAGTATAACAAAAATTAGTGCACCAGGTTCATGAAAATGAATTTCAACAGTTCATATAAGTTCATCTGTTAGCAACAATTTATTCAAACAGACTTGGAGCAACACAATTCATCCGTCAAATCCACAGTCAATCAATTAAAAATGAACTATTAAGGCATGCTGTACTAATACAGGCAATTCCAGGAGAATAATCCTATGTGAACTGACCCTAAAGGCCTAAACAACCGTAAAGTAGCATGTCTCCCTAATCCACCTTGACAGGAATAGCAGATTGGGTGACCGAGCAAAGAGAGAGCGTTGGGGGTTCAAGCAGCACTAACCTCTGTCGCGAATGAAGTAGTTGTTCTCGTGGTGGTCGGTGAGGCCCGATCCGCGTCGCCTCGTTGCCTGAGGTGGCCGGCTCGTCGTCGTGGCCGGGGATGCTGGATCCGCGTCACCATCTTTAGGTTGGCCGGACGCCGTCCGCATGCCAATAACCACGTCCTCGTCACCGTCGTCACGGCTGGAGCCACTTCGCCGACGTCACGTCGGGACCGGTGGGGCTAGAGAAGAGCAGGGCTGCGGCGGGGAGAGCGGCGGCGGCGGGCTAGGGCTAGAGAAGGAGCAGGGCGGCGGAGGGGAGAGCGGCGATGGTGGACTGTCTAGGAATTAGACTCCCGAATATATGTCCCCTGATTAACCGCACACGTTACTGTGTTCACGGAAATTACTGGCCTGCCCTTGAACGACTCTCTGGTGGAATTGGAATTCCATGGGTATTATAGTCAATATAGGTGGGAATTTTTGAACAGCACGCGCAAGATTTGCCTGCTGACGCTGACAATGGATAGTCATCGGCGACGCTGGTTAGTAAACCTGCGTCTCCTTTGTTGGCCGGTCGGTCCGGGCGGGCAGGCAACAGTTATCTTTTTATATAGGCTGCTGACACTGACGCGTGGGCCCGACACCATTTTTTAAAATGAAACTTGCATCTCTCAAATATTAGAGCCTGTAAAACAACACCTAAAAATTCATTAAAAATAACATCAATTCGTATTTGGACATTTAGTATTTTAATAAAATATGAACAGTCACACTTGTGTACCCCACATTCTTATAATTCGAGTATACATCTCATGCTTGTGATATAATAATTCTAATAACATCTTAGTTTGCTCCAAAAATTCTACAAATTGATGTGGTAACATAATTTGGGTACCTAAACTTGTCATAAAAAATTCAAATGGTTTAGAGAAAGAAGGAATATACTTGTGTACAAATGGCTACATCTCTCACATAGTTCCTATAATGTTGCTTGAACATTGAAGTTTTCCACACTTTGCAACATGTTCGATGTCGTACGCATTTGAAAATTTAACACAAGCTTGTGTTCACCTTAAGTTTATGAAATGCAAAGTTTCATTACTTATGGTTGTGGAAAACAAATATTATTTCTATGTTGTACTTACAAAGAACAAGATAAGACATATAAACATTATTCACGAAACAGAATATACACTAAACAATAAAATTAATGAAAAGATGGGGATTTTAGAAAAAAATAGGAAAAAACCCCATCAAATTTGGACTAAGTACGACGAAGAAATACATGCTACAAAATTTGGCTGTATTAAAAGGAGAAATGAGAACTGTTCTTTATTCGAATTGAACAGAGGGGGTGGTTAATCCGCGTCTCCTTTGCCCCTCCAATCCACGTCTCCTACGCCCATCCAATAGAAAAGAGGAGTGTTAGGGAAATTTATTTCGTACCTAACCCTAGGTCCCATTTCGGCTTGACCTTCGGGCAGTGAAGCTTTTCTTTTGTGTTTTTGGTGGCTGCGCAGGTATGGCACCTTCGGGGCTCCGGTGAGGCGAAGGGCCAGAAGTCTTCGGGAGAAACTGAGAGCAAGCAGGCTTCGGGCGACCGAAGGCAGGGCGGACCTTCGGAGACGGGATCGAGCGAAGTAGCTGCTTACCTTCGGCGGAGCGAGCGGATCGGCTGTGTGAAGGGCTGAAGGCGAAAGCAGAGCAGAGTTTAAGGGACAGTGCGCATTCAGCCGTCGAAGCGTTGGGTGAGGTCTTCGGGGCGGCGTAGCTTCAGCGAAGACGAGCAGAAGAAGTGAGGGCCGCGTGGAAAGCGCCACACTGTAAAGTGATGAGTTGTAATGCAGAAACTAGTGAGGTCGGAGTGAAAATACTGTAATGCTCTCAAAGATCCTTCGCAGAATGTAAAAAGCAAGGGCAAGCGTGTAAAGTGTAAATGTTACGGGCCTATTTAAGGGACCCGAGAGGAATGGAGAAGGGATCAAATGTGCCTGAGGAAGAGCTAACCCTAGCTCGACCGAAGACATGAGGAGGTTTTATCTATGTACTTGAGTGAGTGTTTTCACCGCATTTGTTGGCCCTTCTTCGGGGACGGGTTTCTCCCCAACATTTCTGGCGCCCACCGTGTTTCGTCCCACCATAGCTTAATGGCACCGAAGAGGGCACCAAGGAATACCAACACCAACCCACAAAGAGCTACTGATGATCCGTCGGGAGCACAGTCTGAAGATACAGCCAACGAAGAGGTGAACACAAACGCAGACAGGGGCTTGGTGCTAAGTCATGCACGAGCTGGTCAAGACGGAGCCCTCGAGGACATCGCAGACGGCAACTTCGAAGTGGACCTTCTAGATGCAGGGATCCTGGACGAGGACATCATTTCGCTAAGGAGGGTAGAAGCAACTATAGTAGCAAGACTCAGTGAGATGCCAAGTTCATCCAACATCCGGACGAGAGCTCAAGCAGAAGCAGCGTTTCTCAAGGCCAAGGGACCACAGACAGGTGATCCATCCCACGACAAGCTAAAGTATCAACATATGTTGAAAGACATCCAGAAAAAGAGATCACTCTTGGAGCAACTTCGCAAGGAGAAAGAACACCAAGCAGTCAGGCAAAAGACAACCCAACTTCAGGAACAAATGGTAGTTTTGTGGGCACAGCTAAATTGTTTGCAGGAACAATCGGCACGGTCTGACTCACGACCGGAACAGCAACAAAAAAACATCACCGCATCAGGGGAAGAAGCGAAGCAGGCCAGTTGTTGTGGATGACTCTTCATATGAGTCTGAGGAATCATGGGCGTTCGACTCTGATGAAGAGGCGTTCGTGGAACGTAGACCATGCTACAAGCGCAAGGGCTCACAACCTTCTAAAGATAAGACATCGACACCACTCATGTTTGAGCTCGAGCAAGCGGATTGGCCACCAAAGTTCAAGCTACCATCTTCGCTGCCAGAATATGACGGTGAGTCAGACCCGCGACAGTTCATCCTTTGGTAAAGTGTGGCAATCTCTTCGGGAGGGGGCGATGATAGCACGAAGGCAAAGGCAATGATCATGGCATTGAAAGCCTCTGCTCAGCAATGGTATGCGTCACTGCCCAAAGGAAGCATAAGTTCGTGGAATCAGCTTCGGGAGAAGATCGAAAGTAACTTTCAAGGGTTTCAGCCCCAAGAACACACGACTAACGACCTTCATGAGATAAAACAAGGGGAAAAGGAGCCGCTGTAAGAATACATAAAGAGATTCACAAAGGCCAGGGCCAAATCGCCACATGTCGAAGAGTCAAGTGTAATTGACGCTGTTATAGGCAGACTCAAGGTAGGACCCTATGGAGAATACTTGGACAGGCGTAGGCCAGCTTCGGAAAAGCGTTTGTTCGAAGTCTTGCAATCATATTGCTTGTCGGATCGGGGCAAGCAAAGAAGAATAGAGGATTATCGCGCCAGGAAAAATGCGGCGAAAGCCTAGGAAGAATGGAGCAGAAGGCCAAATACGAACAATAGAAACAGAACAAACAACCCAGCGTACAGCAGGGAGGGTGTGAACAATGTTTCATCTAAAGGAACCACAAATAGCCAAGCACCTTCACAGTCCAATCCGCAAGGATGCACGGAATACTCAACGCCGCCTCCGTTGACAGTTTGCTCCATACATGGCAGAAACTAGGGTCATTGGACATATGAATGCCGGGTGGCAATCAAGCGAAAGGAGAAAGAGGAAAAGAAACGAGCGGCGCAAAACCAAGTGGGTTTTCTTAACAGAGCTTCCTCGGCTGCACCTTCGGTGGCAAACAACTCAGCGTCAAACTGGCACTCGATGTACCAACCACCACCGTGCCCACCATAATATTGTCAGCCCTTGCCATACCCACCTCAATTCCATCCAAGTTACCCACAAACGCAAGTGCCAGTGCCAAGTGCACCGTACCAACCAAAAACAAGCCCACCACAATCTCAGCAGCAAAATGCTCGAAGGGCAGAGCCAGATGACAGGTACCAAAGAGTCAACGTCATAAATAATGATTCAGATGATAGGTATCATAGGGTGAATGTTATAAATGCAATAACAAGGGGATGCTGTTTCTCCAAGTTTCCATCGAAGAGGCAAAGGAAGGATGATCGAAGAGAAGTCAGTCATCTGTCTTCGGGAAAAATATTTCGCACGAGGTGGTCGCACATGCCAATAAGTTTCACAGAGGCTGATTTGAAATTGAAAAGGTATCCCCATGAAGATCCGCTAGTTATCAGAGCAGTATTGGGAAAGAACACCAAATATATTTTAGGCAATGACGTGGGGGGGGATTCTAGTAGACAATGGCAGTTCTGCAGATGTTCTCACTTATGATTTGTTCAAGAAAATGGAATTTAGGGATGATCAATTGCAAACATCCACGAAGCCGTTGTATGTCTTTGGTAACAAGAATGTCGAAGCTTTGGGAACAATAGAAATGAATGTGACATTGGGCGAAGGGGCCCTAATGAGAACGAAAATGGTCAACTTTGATGTCGTAGACATCCCTTACTCTTACAAAGCCATCTTCGGAAGAGGGGTCATAAACAAGTTCGCAGCAGTAATTCACATGCCCTTTTTATGTATGAAGATCCCAACGAACAACGCAGTGTTATCTATCTATGGGGATCAGGAAGATGCATGGGACAGGGAGTACAATACAGGCACAGATCGCAAGCCAGTACACTTGGTGAGATTAAATGAAGGCAAGCAAGAAGCCGAAGATGATTTACAAGAGTCATAGATCTTGAAACATAAAAGAAAAGAGGAAGAAACCAGAATAAAACCTATGCAGCACACGAAGAGAGTAAAACTGAATGACAGCACAAATGAAAAAATAGTCATAATCGCTAAAGACCTGAGCGAAGAAGAGGAGGTAGAGTTGCTCAATTGCTTAAGAGACAACCAAGATGTATTCGCGTGGAGCAAAAAAGATCTCAAGGGCATATCGCGTGATGTGATCAAGCATAGCCTAAACTTAGACCCGAAGGTACCACCGAAAAGACAAAAATTAAGGGTGATATCACCAGAAAAGGAGGAAGCAGCACTTCGCGAAGTCCAGAAGTTGCTTGATGCGGGGGTCATACGCGAAGTACACTTCACCACTTGGCTATCTAACATTGTAATGATCCTGAAGAAAAATGGAGATCAGAGAATGTGCATAGATTTCACATCTCTCAACAAAGCTTGCCCAAAGGATGATTACCCATTGCCAAGAATTCATGTACTGGTCGATGCGGCGGCCGGATCCGAAAGGATGTCACTTTTGGATTGTTTTTCGGATTATCACCAGGTGTGGATGCGAAGGCAAGATGAGGACAAGACAAGTTTCATAACGCCATTTGGGGTGTACTGCTTCGTAAGAATGCCTGAGGGACTGCGCAACGCAGGTCCAACTTTCAACAGGATGGTTCAAATAGTTCTTGGCCCACAATTAAAGAGAAACGTATCTGCGTACGTCGATGATGTTGTTGTGCACAACAAACATAAAGAGGATCACATCGAAGATCTGTCAGAAACTTTCCAGAACATGAGAAAGTATGGGCTCATGTTAAACCTGGATAAATGCATCTTCGGTGTGTCTAGGGGGAAGTTGTTGGGCTGCATGGTGTCAAAGTTAGGAATACAAGCAAACCCGGAGAAGATAGAAGCAATAAGAAACATGAGGCCACCAAGAACCAAAAAAGATGCAGCGCTGAGTCGTTTCGTTTCTAGATCAGCAGAGCGAAGTCTGCCATTTTTCAAGCAATTGGCAGGGCAAAAAACATCACATGGGGAGAAAATGAGCAGTTAGCCTTCGAGGAACTTAAAGCATACTTGGAGAAATTGACGGTAATGGCAAGCCCAGGACCCAACGCGAAGTTGTTGCTATATGTGGCTGCATCGAATCACGCGGTAAGTGCAGCTTTGGTTGAGGAAAAGCAAGACGATAGAAATTTGAAACAAGTGCCAGTATACTTCGTATCAGAAGTGCTCAATGGAGTAAAGAAATTCTACTTAGAGTTGGAGAAAATGGCATATGTTGTTGTAATGGCAGCTAGGAAGCTAAAGCATTATTTCCAAAGCTACAAGGTGATCATTCCAACCAGTTTTTCGCTTTGCGAAATGTTTGAGAACAAAGAATCTTCGGGAAGGATTGGTAAGTGGGCAGCAGAGCTGTCACAATATGAGATAACCTTCGCGCCAAGAACAACAATAAAACCTCAAGTGTTGGCAGATTTTGTGGCAGAATGGGCTCACACAGGCGAAGACACAACGAAGCCAGAAAATGAGGAAAAATCATGGGAAATATTTTGTGACGGAGCGTATTGCAATGATGGTGCAGCAGCTTCCGCGTCTTGAGAGGGGAAAATTTGTACAAGGCAGGCGTGTGCGCACCGTTACTCAAGTGCGTTTCGCGCGAAGAGGGAAATAGTTGCTCAGAGAAATACACACGGGAATGTGTTCATCACACATAGGGACAAGAAAGCTGGTAGCAAAGGCATTTCGCGAGGCATTCTATTGGCCAACAGCAGTAAGAGACGCCGAAGAGATAGTAAAAAAATGCGACAATTGCCAGAAGCACATAAATTATTCCAAGTTCTCACTATATGAAATTCAGCTCCCACCTTCGGTGTGGCCATTTGCAAAATGGGGGATAGACATTGTTGGGCCTCTACCAACAGCACCGGGAAATTACAAATACACAATAGTGGTTGTAGAATATTTCTCAAAATGGATTGAGGCAAAGGCAATATAGACAATAACTTCGGGGGTAGTACAAAAATTCTTCTGGCAGAATATGGTCTGCAGATTTGGAGTCCCGTATGAGTTGACAGTGGACAACAGGAAACAGTTTGATTCGACAAACTTCCACAAATTCTGTTTCCATCTAGGCACAAAGTTGTGTTTTGCTTCGGTATATCACCCACAATCCAATGGAGCCGTGGAAAGGGCCAATGGGATAATTTTCACAGGGATAAAGGGAAGCATCGCTGGCATGCCAAGAGGCAAGTGGGCAGAAGAGTTACCAAGGGTGATATGGTCTCACAACACCACAGAGTCAAGAGCCACGAAGTTCACGCCTTTCAAGTTATTGTATGGCGAAGAGGCGATGGTACCTGAAGAAATAAAACTAGGGTCCATCCGCACCGAAGAAGCACCAAAAAATGATGACATGGCACCAGCACTAGATACATGCGAAGAGGCAAGGTTACAGGCGTTGCAAAACATCGAGTCATACCAAGAAGAGACAAGAAGATGGAAAGATAGAAAAATCCGAAGGAGGAACATAAATACAGGAGACATGGTCTTAAGGAAAAAGACAAGAGGAGTGGGGAAGTTGCAGGAAAAATGAGATGGCCCATTCATAGCATCAGAAACAAGACCAGGGGCTTTCAGGCTGAAAACGCTAGAGGGGCTGGATGACCCATACTCATGGAACGAAGACATGTTACAAAAATACTGGTTGTGAAAGGTATCAAGGCAAAGGGGGAACAATTATCGATGTATCTTAGCTTATTTTCGTACTTTCTTTTCATTTGACATTTGTGTAATTTACACTTTCATTTGAGTTCCTGAAGCCGTACTCTTTTCCTCGCGGGGAGAGTCCGTAGTTGTGTATTCATCGGCACAACAGGGATGCGAGGTTTTTAACGAGGCGGTCTTCTTGTGTAATATCTCCTTGGAAATTATAACAAGGACTCCCCAAGATATCATCGGTGTGCATCAGGAAGTCCGAAGTGACGCAACTCAAATGAAATGAGTTGTCACTTTCGGTGCAGGAATCACAAACACAAGATACTGCATAAGTGAACAATTACGTTTGGCTTCGGTAAAGAATGCAAAACGTAATAGGTTCACTTAGAATGCTCACAGCGAAGCTGAGCTAAAAAACAAATAAAAAAGCCTTCAGCAGTCAATGCGCAAAGCCCCTCGGGAAAAACCACAGGGATAAGTCGACTCGTTAAATGGCGTAGTCGCAAATCATCTCCTTCTTCTTTAGCAAGGAAAGAAGCCTTCGACAATGTATGCGCGAAGCAAAATGCGAGACATGGCTGACGAGCCATCTCGAGGACAAAAAGTTTCTTACTAGCACGAAATAGAAACGTCGCGTCGCGGCATTACACGCAAACACCATTTCACACCATGGCGTCAAAAGCGCGCATCGAAGCAAGACACGTAAAGTAGAAATTGTGCGAAGGTAGCACAGGAAAGTAAAAAAATGTCGTCTTCGTGTCGCAATAAGAAAAGTGCAATATGTAAGTAAGCATGCAAAAATTGTTTGTGAAACGCGGAAAAGGAAACTTGGGGGAGGCACTTCGCAGTTTAAGTTCCCTTTTTCCTGGGTTCCAAAACAAATTCATTAGGGAAAGCGAGACAATTCGTTACATCAGTTACACAAACACAACAGAATACATCAGTTACAGCCAAGACACCCGAAGCAGCTTGTCAATGAGAACGCTTATAAATGTACTCATGCACGTCATCTTCGGTAAGGTCGACAATTTCAACCTCATGCATTGCAAGGGAAGAATCACCAGCAACTGAAGGGCTTGTTGAAGGTTGCGTAGGGACAAAAAATCTCCTCCACGAAGATGTCGTTGTGAAGTCAAACCATGAATTAGGTGGTTTCTGGTATGCTGTTCAAAGAAATCCTTAGACGCAATATTGCGATCATCGTATCGTTTGATTTTGTAGGACCAAAAATTGTCAAATGACACTTGAGAAAAATTCGAGTGAAATTTTTGCCATATGGAACCCGACATGAAGTAATCACCGTGATTTATAATAATTGGACAAACATCTTTGTCTATCTGCGCAGGGCACAACTTCGGCACCTGCGCATATTCGCAAAATATTTCAGTTACACAGGCAAAATGTATTCTATCGCTTCGCCTAGCACTAATCACCGAAGCCTCACTCCTCACACCTCTTCGCTCATGTGGGGAACGACTGAAGAAGGCTGTACGTTGGTAGTGGCAGCGCCTTGTGTTCCAGTGGCCAAGGAGGAAGGATCAGCAACAGCTTGACCGCCAGGACTGGAAGCACCAACAGTTGACGAAGGAGTAGTAGAAGAGGGAGTTGCCATAGCACCGGAAGTGCTCAAGACTTGATCTGAAGTGGCGGGGCTAGGGCTCGTCTGACAAAAAAGCAAAGCAGTATCGAAGGTAAGGAACATAAATAATGAACGAAATTGCAGGGAAAAGTAAACCAACGAAGAGTAAAGACAAAAACCTTGCGAAGCACGCGGCGAGCCTCAACCACTGCATAAGCAAATCCAACCTTGCGATAGAAGTCTTTGAAAAAGTTCTCTGCATTATTCTTCGGTAGCCTATCCTGTCGATGTTAGTCTCTTGTGGCCAAACGAAGGAACTATCACGCATTTGGCGAAGAGCTGACTTTGAAATAGCCGGCTTAGATCCATCAGAGGGGTTGCTCAAGAGAGAGTACACAAAATGGCAAATGGTACGAGCAACAACCCCAGCACTTAATTTGCCAAATGAGTGGCCAGTCGAAGCTAGGGAAGAGACGCCGTCAGACAGCCACTTGAAAATATCACTGATAAATTGATCCTTGATGCTGTACCGAAGTCCACAAGAAGATCGTGAACCTTTTTGCAGACCGGAACAATGTGCTTCTGGACTTCATCTCAGTACTCGTCATGTTCCTTAACAAGAGTAGCATGGCTAGTTTTCAGTTCATCCAGCTCTTTACGCTTCCCTTCATACAAGCCTTTAACACCTTTGCTTTTCTTTTTCTCGCTCTCTATAGCCTCCTTCAGCTTCGAGACATCGTTTTCAAGTGAAGTGTTTTTCTTAGAAAGAGAGGTTATTTCCAAAGAGAGTGCGAGGTTTTTCTTTCTCTCTTCCTCTAAGGCAGCCGCAACGGTCTCTTTATCTTTCTGTAGCTTCTTAATCATAGTGATTTCCTTTTCCAAAGCAGCAGAAGTAGTCTGGTTGCGAAGGTCAAATTGACGCACATCATCACGGCATCGACGCTGAGCAACTCTGCAAGCAACGAAGGTTTTCATTGCAAGATCCTATGCTTGAGTCAGAACTTCGTCGGCACCTTCGCGGCCCAAATCCTCCTTCATGATAGGAAAGCTGAAGAATTGGCTGGCTTCTTGAAGCAATGCACGCTCACGGTCATCGCTGCAGAACTGAAGAAGTTTCTGCTTACGGGCACTGAAGAACCGGGAACTCTGAGGAATCCCAAGACGGCGCGCGACGAAGGAGGGAGAGTCAATGCTAACAAAAACACTAGCACTTCGGCGACCGCTGTCCGATTCAGTCTCAGAGCTGTTGTCGCTCTCACCAGCATCAGCACCAGAAATAACAATAACCTTGCGTGAAGAAGAGGGCGCAAGTTGCCCAGCAGAAGGAGAAGCCACATTAACACCTTTGGTAGAAACGGGAGCTTTGCCACTAGGAGGTCTGGCAGGAGGAACCAATTCTTCATCACTTTCAGGCTCACGATCGCTGATATCAATATCAAAGGGGTGAGCGATGGTCCCAACAGCTGCATCTCGGGGGGGGGGGATAACAAAGTAACATCAACTTGTTTGTCAGCATTTCCGGGGTCATACGCCTATGTGCTTCGCCCAGACAGCGCCTAGTCACCAGCATTCCCATCACTCTTATTGCCATCGCTTTTGTTTCCGTCACTGCCGTTCGGGCTAGAGGACACAGTTTCGGGAGACGTAGATCTCTGCTTGCAGTGACGCTTAAGCTTTTCCACGCCTTTTTCCAGGCCGAGAAGAAGCACCAGCAGCCAAAGGTTCTAAATTAGCACTAGAGCCTTTCTTCGCAGCACGTTTGGCAGTAGCTTCGCAACGAAGAAGAGTGTCTTGGCGCTCGCCGGCAGCAATAGAAAAGAATTGGAAAACACGATTGTTGCAACAACCACCAATGCGATTGTTAATGTCATTATCTTCTTTGAGGCTAGCAGGTCCAAGTATTTCATTGGCAGCATCTTCAATCAAAAGAACATCGATATCTTAAAAATACGAAGACAGATAAGGAAAAGCTCGAATATAGAAAACCAGTATAACAAGTGCATAATTAATGAGACACAAAATACAAACCTTCGAGTTTGAGACTGAAGCTCTTTGCGAAGTCAGAAATCTTTACGGGGCTTGTAAAGTCGCTCCAAGCAGCGAGAGACCAACCAGATTCCACAGGAAAAACCTTGTAGCAGCAGTACTCTTCGACAAGATCGCGAGTACCCATGACCTTCGCAATTTCCCGGAAAGCTACCAGGAACAGCCGGGTCTGGTCAGAATCATCAAGCCCAGTGCCAACACCTTTTGGCAGGTCTTGCAGTTCCTTACAAACCAGCAAAGTGGTGCTGCCATCCACCTTGTGGTAAAACCAAAATGTGTTCCACTCGTCTTCCCATTTGTTCTTATAGCAGACAACAGGTTGCTCCACATCAGGTCTGTACCTAAAATTCAGCGAAGCAAACTGGGCTTCTTCCTTGATATAGGTATCACCTTCGGCACGTTCCATGTAGAGGGGTTGGTGATGGATGGTGTGAGAAGTTCGCCACAGTCGGACTAACACCCATGGTCTTGCACGCCCACATGAATAGACTAAGCCAAAGAATGGAGTTGGGGGGTCAGGTGATGGACGTACATATTGAAGTTGCGAAGAATGGCAACAACAATCGGATCAAGGGGAAACCGAAGTCCAGCAGCGAAGAGGTCACGTAAAACGACTACCTCATCATCCCTCGAAGTCGGGATCACTTCGTTCCCAGGAGCTCTAGCTTGGCCACTCTCGAAGTATTCAAGCTTCTCGTACTCGGCAATAAGCCTCGGGGTCACGCGACTTCGACCGAAATCCCAAGTGGTAGCCTTCAGGGGCTTCGGCGCAGCAGCTTTAGGGGCCATCGAAGCGGCACAAACAAACAAGTGAAGCGAAGTGCAAGCTACAAAATGGAAAAAATCATCTAAGTGAGCAACAAGAAAAGAGGCGTAGGAAAAGTTACGAAGCGAAGAGAGAAATCAAAACTTAGAGACACTAACCAAGTGAAGGAGGCGACAGAGCTGGTAGGCAGGCAACAGTAACAATTAGGGTTTTGACCGTGGGGCGGGGGCTGGCTTTTATAGCCTTAGCGGCGTGGCAATCTAGGAAGACATGGCACGAGAATATAGGAGTATGCAGAGCGGTTGTTACGGCAAGCATATCACGAAAAAGCAGGAGAATCGTGCTGAAAAATCAGGAAAAAGATCACGACATCAAAGGCATCCGTATCATGAAAAAATAGGAGATCAAAATAGATATGAATCAGGGACACATGTAAAAACATGGGGCTCGACGAGCCGAAATGGGGAGGTGCTTCGGTACGAGCAAATTTCTACTCACTTTTTGTTTTGCTAGTTCGGCTCGTCAAGAGGTAAACCTTCGCTAGCGAGGGGATAATGTTGGGGAAATTTATTTCGTACCTAACCCCAGGTCCCATTTCAGCTTGACCTTCGGGCATCGAAGCTTTTCTTTTGTGTTTTTGGTGGCTGCGCAGGTATGGAACCTTCGGGGCTCCGGTGAGGCGAAGGGCCAGAAGTCTTCGGGAGAAATTGAGAGCAAGTAGGCTTCGGGCGACCGAAGGTAGGGCGGACCTTCGGAGACGGGATTGAGCGACGTAGCTGCTTACCTTCGGCGGAGCAAGCGGATCGGCTGCGTGAAGGGCTGAAGGCGAAAGCAGAGCGAAGGTTAAGGGACAGTGCACATTCAGCTGTTGAAGCGTTGGGCGAGGTCTTCGGGGCGATGTAGCTTCAGCGAAGACGAGCAGAAGAAGTGAGGGCCGCGTGGAAAGCGCCACGTTGTAAAGTGATGAGTTGTAACACAGAAACTAGTGAAGTCGGAGTGAAAATAATGTAATGCCCTCAAAGATCCTTCACACAATGTAAAAAGCAAGGGCAAGCGTGTAAAGTGTAAATGTTACGGGCCTATTTAAGGGACCCGAGAGGAATGGAGAAGGGATCAAATGCGCCTGAGGAAGAGCTAACCCTAGCTCGACCGAAGACATGAGGAGGTCTTATGTGTGTGCTTGAGTGAGTGTTTTGACCGCATTTGTTGGCCCTTCTTCGGGGACGGGTTTCTCCCCAACAAGGAGGAAGCAGAGGCCACCGCCACCGCGGCCGCTGCCACAATCGCCGTGCCCGCTTTGACACCCAAGAGGGCACCCTAGGCCTCTAATATGGCAAATGAGACCACCGCATCCTTCGATTTGACTCAGAAACGTGACAAATCAAATCTTGTCTATCAAAAACTGATTAAAAAAACCCAATGTAATATGTAATAATTTACATTCAAGATACATAATTTTTATTGATGCTTCCGCCTACATCCCGATGTTCATCCTGCTGACGGCGTACTCCACCGCGACGCTGAATGCACACGTCTAGAGGTCGAACTCATGACGGATGTGACACTCGGCGCTGCAGTAGTGGATGATCCCTGGGGTCTCCGGCCCGTAGCGCCTACATCCCGCTGCCCAAATGCAGACGTGGGGATTCTAGATGGGCAGCAAGGGAATTTCGTCGTCACCGTCACGAAGCCAATACCACCACGCAATGTTCTCGAGATCCCGGCGGACGAGGAAGCACAGCCGCCCCAGGTTGTGGTTCTTCCACCGCCCGTCAGGGGGTGATGGGGCACCACTGATATTGTGGAGTAGTGCCATCACTTTGGGGTCCGTAGGGTTGCAACAGTACTTCAGCATTGCTAAGAAGTACTTCGCACCGGAGTCTTTGGCAGCGGCCTTTCCGACGAGGTTGAGACCCTCATCGGGATTCCGTTGCCTCATCAACCTCTCCATCCCCTCAAAGCATAAGGCCTCCAGATGTTTGGCGAGGCGGAAGTGCTCCTCCAACAATAACCTGGCATGGTGATTCCTGCACACATCACGAAGCTCACGCAGCGACACGTGCAGGAGTACCTCATCCAAGTCGCAGATGTGCCGGATGGTGCCGCAGACCCGATTATGAAGGATCAAGAAACAAATGATGGGCTCATCCTTGATGGAGCAGAGGATGATCTGGGTGATCAATTCATCTGGCAGCAGCTCCATCAAGCACACCACAACCATCAAGGAGAAGGGGAAGGAAATGGAAAGGCGACGGGATTTGGAAATTGAAAGGCGATGGGGTTTGGAAATTGAAAGGCGACACGGCCATTTATAAACACTCGTTACTAATAATATGGAATTTGAAAGGCGACGCGGTTTGGCTGCGGACACGTGGGCCCGACAACTACCCCTGCCCCTCCACCTCCCCGCGAAATTGAAAGGCGACATGTGTTTTTGGATGGTTTTTCTCCCAAAAAACGGTTCCCGAGGCGTAGTGGGACGTGGGGCGTGGGAGGCGCCCTGATGGTTCGCGTCTTGTCATCATAAATCTCTGACTGGTTGCTCCATAATCATATCGTTTCTTTTGCTTCATCTTCTTCACCCTCGCCATCACCACCACAATCTCCGGTCACCGAGAGATCACCAACAAGGAGCGAGAAGAGCATGGCGTCGAGTGACCCGTCGGTGAAGCGGGGACGAAGGGAGGATGACAACGACTGTTGACGGCTGTTAAGTACCATTTTTATGGCCATCAAACCCTGCAAATTGAAGCATGAATTGCACATCCACACTAGAATAGTAGCTTAAACTAATACTTTCCACCACTGTCGATGTCTATTCGAATGCAGGTATTTAGCATGGGAAATGAGAAGAATCCATGCACATTCACTTCACTCCAATCCAAGGCACTCAAGTGCTGGCTAATGAGGGGCTACCACATGGATTCTCCTAGATCCATGATGTCACCAATCCATGTGAAGAGCTCTCGACGAATCACACGCTTCCACGTCAGCATCACATGGATCTATGAGTCCACTTTGCTAACTAAACTATTAGGAAACATGCCATGCACGGAGGAGGGGCATCAGGGCCCACATGGAAGTGAGCCAGAGGAAGCACGGGCCAATTGGCCAGCTGAGGGTTTCGGCCGACCCTAGGATCGGCCGAACCGACCTAGGGTCGGTTGATCCCCTCCTTCCACGTGTTGCTCGCCCATTGGTCCTTGGCTGCATCTCGGGGTGTTTTGGAGCATTTGGAGCCTCGGAGCAATCCACTCCCTTGCCTATAAATAGAGGGGGAGGGGCCTCATTTCACACACACCACCAAGCTCTCAAGTTCCACTTCTCTCTTGTGTAGCTCTCTCTCCCTCTCTCTAATTCTGCCCATGTGAGGTGATTCTCACCTCTATGTGGTAGAATGGGGTTGAGAAGAGATCTAGACTAGGATTAGTTGAGAGATAGAGTAGGAGTGAGGAGTGAGTTGATGTCCTCGTGGATGCTTGTTCTTCATTTAGACCAAAGTGAGTATTTTAGTATTTCTTATTTAGACTATGGTGGACATCATGCAAGAATGATTTGTTCTTGTGTTCTTAGCTCGTTCATAAGTTAGAGGCTTGTGTTCTTCGTAACACAAGGCTTTGATCCTTTAGAGCTAGTCCATTAGTTCCAGTATCTGTTTGCATGCTCTGATCCTGTTTAGCTGAGTGAGTTTGCTGTATCTCGTTTGTTTGCATCCAAACCTTTCTTGCTGCTCCGTAACTTGATGACTAGTATGATTTGATCTGTTCTCTCTCTAGTTCGTGGTTCTGTATTTATACAGGTTGCTATAGTGTTGTTAGCGGGTTGACAGACGTAACCACGCTATAGTAGTTATCGGGAGTGTAGGCGTGGTGTCTGGGCTCTGGTTATCCTACGAAGACCACGTGCGTTCGCGTAATGATTGAGGTAGGCCGCAGTGGTGACAGCCTGTTGGACCCATTGGAATCCTCCGTGCCTGCGTACCGAGTTGGGCCCTGTTGCCAGTACATTGGCCTATCCCTAAAAAGTTAGGATGGGCTGGCGCCCCACAGGGAGACTAATAGCGGACAGATCCATCTTGAGAGTTAAGTTCCTTAAGAAAGTGCTTCTCATATCCCTACCTATCCCAGCAGTAGCTGGTGTCCTTGGATAGACCCTCTCTGGTTACTCCTCTGTCCTAGGAACGATACCCGACGGGAATGCTCATTCTCCTAGGGAGAAGTGCTGCAACAGTGTATCTGTGCGCTTGCGGATTCGTTCGCACTCGTCAGTGTACCCGGGAGTCTCTTACACGCTCACGCTATTACGGCGCCTAGCGTTGAGGTTAAGAAATGCCAACAACGACGAAAGCCGCCGTCGGAGGAAGTTGACCATCAAGGAAAAGGGGAAGGAGCCGGCGGCGCCCAAGGAGAAGGAGAAGAAGGAGGCCGACGACATCAGCTTCGCCATCGAACTGCTCCAGGGCGCGTTCAGGAAGCTCCGAGATGTTGGTGCAGCGTTCAAGATAGAGGCGCCTGACCATTACAAGGATGACAGTGTCAAGGGTCTCACCTTCAGGATCCACGTGTTGGCTGAAACGTTTGAGAAGCTCCTCGTGATCTAGTGGGCTCTCCTCGGCGATGACGGCCCCGACGGCGGCTTCGACGACTCCGACGGTAGGACTTCGACAACGGCGACCGACTAATTGATCCACTCCTGTACCATTAATAATGTGTCTGTGGTTATTGTGTGTTCGTCAGGTTGCTGGACTGCTTTGTTTGTTTGTCGATCATGAACTGCTTATTTAGTTTGTTTGTCGATCATGAACTGCTCAGTTTGGTTGTTGGATTTTGTATGTCATGAATGGAGATTCATTGGCTACACGGGTTTACTAACCTGCGTCGCCTTCGTTGGCAGGTAGGTCCGGGCAGTTATCTTCTTTATATAAGCTGCTGACACTGACACGTGGGCCCGACACCATTTTTTAAAATTGAAACTTGTATCCCTCAAATATTAGAGCCCGTAAAACAGCACCTAAAAATTCATCAAAAATAACATCAATTCATATTTGGACATTTAGTATTTTAATAAAATATCAACAGTCACACTTGTGTACCCCACATTCTTATAATTCGATAATACATCTCATGCTTGTGATATAATAATTCTAATAACATCTTAGTTTGCTCCAGAAATTATACAAATTGACATGACAACATAATTTGGGTACCTAAACTTGTCATAAAAAATTCAAATGGTTTAGAGAAAGGAAGAATATACTTGTGTACAAATGGCTACATCTCTCACATAGTTTCCTAGAATGTTGCTTGAATATTGAAGTTTTCCACACTTTGCAACATGTTCGATCTCGTACGCATTTGAAAATTTAACACAAGCTTGTGTTCACCTTAAGTTTACGAAATGCAAAGTTTCATTACTAATGGTTGTGGAAAACAAATATTATTTCTATGTTGTACTTACAAAGAACAAGATAAGGCATATAAACATTATTCACAAAACATAATATACACTAAACAATGAAATTAATGAAAATATGGGGATTTAAAAAAAGTAGGAAAAAACCCACCAAATTTGGACTAAGTACGACAGAGAAATACATGTTACAAAATTTGGCTGCAGATTAAAAGGAGAAATGAGAACTGTTCTTCATTCCAATAGAACTGAGCCCCACCCTAATTAGAGACGCGGGATGGTTAATGCTCGTCTCATTTGCCGATACAAACTGTTCTTCATTCCAATAGAACAGAGGAGGAAGCAGAGGGCACCGCAACCTTCGATTTGACTCAGAAATGTGAGAAATCAAATCTTGTCTATCAATAACCGATTGGACGATACTTTACACGATAGAAGAAGACATTACATTTGTAACGAAGCATACATTCATCACTAGAGAAATACATGCAAAACCCCCTCTGGCTCGGCTCCGTACCGAAGAATGCTTTGCCTGCGCAATGTTGAATGTTGCCTCGCGCCACCGCCGTTGGCAGTGTCGGTCGGCGGAGGCCACGGCGGAGGGCGACACTCCTAATTTGCCAAGCCAGATTGACCTCACGATTCCGAAAATCTAGGGATTGCACATTGCTGATCAAATACGGAAGCCACTGCCCTTGCTCCTCGCCCTCAACCTATTTCATGTAGGCAATTGCAGTGGCATCGGCGTCGGCCCCTTTGTTGGCTCTGTAGAGGAAGACGACGGCCACATAGGCTGCCCCTCTGTGCCCATCCTTGGCAGCGTGGTGGAGCTCGTCGAGGGGAGGCTGAGGGCTGCGTTTCCTGCCGAAGATGTCGTCCATCCCGGTGAGGAAGTAGACCATCGGGTTGCCGGCTACAGTCAGGCTACGGATGAAGGCGTCATAGCCGACGGGGTCGTTGTTCTGCATCTGCTCGACTGGAACCTGATCCAGTACCAGGGGCCTACTGACGTCTCTGTCATGGCAGGGGCGAAGCATGTTCTTGCAGGTGGCCCGTAGGTTCCAGAGGTCCTCCATAGGCCGATTCGATGTCGCACCGACTCGGCCAATGATGATCACCAGCACATCCTCCGGGAGTTCCACGAGTGACCGCGGGTGCTCCCTCGATGCCATGAGTGCCGGCGTGGAAGGGAAGTCGCGCAGCGTGGAGCGGAGGAGGCACAATGGAGGGACACGACGAGGAGTGTAGGCAGTTGTGGTTTTTTCGCGGGTAGATGAAGGGGTTGTGGTGGTTTCGCGGGTAGATGAAGGGGTCGGGGCAACAATTATTTATTTTGGAGAGAAGATATAGGAGACGCGTCTCCGATGAGTGGATACTACTAATTGCACATCTCGCTTATCGAGGAGTCAAACTCTTTGAAGTTTGACCAAATGTAGACAAAATAATATCAATATTTGTATCTCCAAATAAATTTTAGTATGAAAATATATTCCATAACTATTCGGCCAGGGGCAATTCGGACAATGGAGAGTTATCGGCGACGCGGGTTTAGTGAACACGCGTCTTCTTTGTCGGGCGAGCAGGCGACTGTTGTCTTTTTTATATAGGCTGCATTTCTCACGTAGTTTTTCAGGTACAATATATACCGAATATATACAGTATCTTAGGCAGAATATACAAGCATCATATATTATAGAAAGGAGATTCAAATTCCACCAATACACATCCTATATATATTACAAAAAGGATTCCATTTCCAGCAATAGACATCTCTGCATTTTACAAAAAGGATCGGATTCAGCAGAAATCAATCTTGCTTTTTCTTCTTTGATATTTGTATATGGATCTTTTCACGATGGTCGCTTCGCAAGTATGGTGTTTTGTCAGCTCCCAAGACTCGGGGCATGTATGAAGTGGGGAAGGATGGACTTTTGTCAAACTAGTTGTATTCCTCCTCCTCAACAACATTTTCAACCCCAACAATCCTTTTTTTCGGGCAAAACCACACTCCAGTTATTCTTTGCAAGGTCAGGTACATAGAACACTTGCTCAACATCCTTGGCGAAGACAAATGGTTGGTTCATGTAACCAAAGACCCGGAGATCAACACTAACATAACCAAATTTTTCCTTGATCACAGCTCTCTTCGCATTGGTGACCCATCTACACCAAAACAAGGCTACCTTCAATCCTACATAATCAAGCTCCCAAATTTCCTCTATTTGACCATAATATGTGGCTGTGTTTTTCTTATTGTCGATGGCCCGTACACGCACACCACTATTTTGGTAGATGCTCTTGGCTTCTTGTGCCATGGTGTAGAATGTGTATCCATTGATATCCATTGCTTGATATGTTGTAATAGTGAATAATGGCCCTGTTGCCAGTTTTCTTGCCAGATTGTCGGTTATAGCAGCGCTGTCACTCTGGACATAATCTCGGAGCCACCTGTTGAAGCCTTGCATGTGCCTCTTTGCAACCCAATTTTCATTACAACCAGGGTTTTGTTCACGTAATTGTTGCTTGTGCTCATTGCCAAATGGTGTAACCTCTACGCTCTGTTCTATCACAGTGAAATGAGCCTTGTTGAAGGCCTCTGGGTCCGGAGTGATTGACTTTTTCCCCAGGGTCCCAACACCTGAAAGCCTACCTTCATGCCTTGAACGAGGCACACCAATGGGGTTTTGGGGGTCCATATAACCCATGGCCCACTCCACTGCTTCGATGGTCTCATATCCACGAATAATGGCTCCCTCCGGAAATGACTTATTATGTACCAATGATTTGAGGAATCCAAAGTACCTCTCATATGGAAAGATCTGATGAAGGTAAAATGGGCCAAGGTACGAGATCTCCCTCATGAGGTGTGCTGTTAGATGCAGCATGAGATCAAAGAATGATGGTGGGAAGTTAGTTTCAAGCAGGCATAGGGTCTCGAAATGCCTCCTGTCTAAGTTCAATAGTTTTTCCTCATCAATCACCTTCTGTTCTATTTCATTGAAGAATAAACACAAGCTCGTGACCGTGTCGCGAACCAGTTCTGTCTTGATACCTCTTACTACAACAGGAAGAATAGATGTCATCAACACATGGCAATCGTGAGATTTCATCAAGTTGAAATTCATTTTCATGTCCTTCACTGACACTAGCCTCTTGAAGTTCGATGAGTAGCCTGAAAGTACTTTCAAACCATGAAAAAACTCACATAATTCTTGTCTCTCTGCCTTTGACAAGGTGGTTACAGCAACGGGAAGGTTCATCCCCGTGTCTATTTCCTCTGCATAGAGCTTCGGCCTAATGCCCATATCTTTAAGATCCTCCCTTGCATTTTTATGATCTTTTCCTTTCGACTTTTGTTGTAGCAATGTTCCCAAAGTAGTTTCACACACATTCTTCTTGACGTGCATGTTGTCAATCGAATGACGCACATCCAAAAGCGGCCAATACTCTAGCTCCCATAGAATTTATTTCTTGTTCCACATTTCTTGCCCATCTTCTTCTTCTTCTTCACCATCTCGCTTCTTTCTTTTGCCAAGTTTCTTTTCAGACAATTTGGGTAACTCCTCGATAGTTTTGATGTCCTTGACTTGCAAGTGGAGCAGATCTCCAGTCACATGCATTGGCACCTATCGATTCTTCTTTTCCCCATTAAACTGACAATCCATGTCCCAGTAGGCATGTTTCTTGTTGAGGAAACAACGGTGCCCCATAAATGAGAATTTCTTTGAATTTCTTAGCCACACTGCACAAGTTTCTTCCAAGCAGTGTGGGCAAGCTGTGCCTTTCCTTTTACTCTGGCCAGAAAGGTTGCGAAGAGTTGGGTTGTCGTTGATGGTGGTGAACAACATGGCGTGCAATGTGAACTCCTCACAGCTGAACTCATCCCAAACCTCCTTCACACCAGGCTTCCAAAGTATCTTCAAGTCATCAACTATTGGCCTCAAGTAGACATCAATACGGTCGCCAGGTTGCTTTGGCCCGGAGACCAATATTGTCAGCATCATGTATTTCCGTTTCTTGCATAGCCAGGGTGGAAGGTTGTACAGTGACAGCACGACAGGCCAGGTGCTATATGTTGAGCTCTGGTTACTGAATGGGTTCATGCCATCTGTGCTCATAGCGAACCAAATGTTCTTGCTTTCACCGGCAAATTCCTCAAAGTGGGAATCAATGTTTCCCATTGTTTGCCATCTGCGGGGTGCTTACTCTTGCCTTCTTCCTTCTTTTGATCCTTATGCCAACGCAAGAGTTGGGCCTCCTTTCGTGTGGTGAACCATCTTCTCAACCGAGGAATGATGCAAAAATACCATGCCACCCTCATAGGAGCCCCTTTGTTAACCTTCTTCTTCTTCTTGCCTCTGATCTCCACGGGCTCGTTCTCGTCATCATCGGCATTGTTATCATTTCCACCATCTTTTTTCCTCTTGTATCGATCGAACCCACACATGGGGCACTTGTCAAGGTCTTCATAATCTCCACGGAACAATACACAACTGTTCTTGCAAGCATGAATTTTTTCAACCTCTATTCCCAGAGAACAAATTAGCTTCGTTGCCTCATAGACAGACTCGGCTATTTGGTTTCCCTCGGGTAGCATGTCCTTAAGGAGATTCAATAGTTGTTTGAAACTTTTGTTGCTCCAACCATGATCTGCCTTAAGCTGCAGAAGTTTTAGATTATCAGAAAGGCGATAGTACTTCTGGCAACAAGGATAGAAGGGTTTCTTTGAATCTTCAATGAACTGCTTCAGCCTTGCTAATTCAGAAGCTGTATACACTCCTTGAAACTCAACATCCCACAACATTTGATCAACATTATGCACACGTTGCAACACCTCACCATCATTGAAGCCCGTAACTTCTTGATCGGTGATATCCTCAAGCCTCATCACAATTGGTGGGAATGGTTCATTTTCCTCAAAAACTCCACCTTCATAAAGGTCTTCATCATGGCATCACGTTGCCCCTTCATTAAGGCCGGTAGCATGGTGTCGCACTTCACCTTCATTTAGGCATCCTACTTCGACTTCATTAAGGCCTTCCTCACCATGTTTATTCCAACATGTGTACTTTTTTGTGAAACCACGTGTGATCAAATGATGAAAAATGTTGTCCTGTTGTCCGAACTTCTTCTGGTTGAGACAATCTATACAGGGGCAAAGCATTGCCTGAACACCACGGTTTCTCATATCCGCCTCTACCTGATCTAGAAAACCATTGACCCCACTTAAGAAATTGTCCCAATCTCGGGACTTACTGTACATCCAAGCCCGAGCAGCAGTAGCCATCTGCAATTTCCATACATCAAATGAGCATAATTCATCACCAAAACCGATGAGTAAGAGGATTAGGACAACGAAGTTCAATAAAAGGGGGCAATTTCCACCTTGACGAGGACTGTCTACGAGGCGAGCGCGTCCGAGGAGGAGAACGAGGCGTCGCGGTCACGGTGACGATGTGGAGGATGGCGCCAAGCTCGAGGAGGAGGATGAGGCGTCACAGCTGCGGTGACGGCGATGGTGCGGAAGATGGTGCCGAGCTCGAGGAGGAGGATGAGGCATCGCAGCCGCGGCGACAGTGACGGCACGGAGTTTGGCGCCGACCCCGAGGAGGAGGATCAGCTGCTGCTTTGGAGGATGGCGACGTACGGTGCAGAGGGATGTCGCACTACGGTCGACGTCTACCGGCCCCTTTCGCCGTTGCGCACACGGCCGGCCGGCCGGCCTGCTGTAGCGCCGGTTTTCTGAGGAGAGAGAGCGTGCACGCAGTGCTTTAAATTAACTAGCGACAGCAGGGAGAGAGCAAGTGGGGACTTCAGAGGGGAAGAGCAAGTGTAGTTGTCAGAGATAGCAGAGTGGTTAGAATGCAAAGACAAAGACGCGTAATAACAACACGCATCTTTGATGTGAGAAAACAAAGGAGATGCTGGCTCCAAACAAGTGTCACCAATTGGGTCGTCATAAAAGGAGACGCATCCTAACAACCACACGTCTCCAATAGGAAAGTGATCGATAACGGACTTAAAGAGCCCGTTACTGATAGGTTTCACTTTTGTATCAGACGCATTTTAATGTCCATTACAAAGAAAACAAGTAACGAGCGTTTAAGAAGTCCGTTACCAGAAGTCCTCATTGGTAACAGGCGTTGTGGTGGCGAGGTCGGGGTCGAACCTGTCGCGCTTATGCGTATCGGCCGCCAAACAACAACCGTTACAGATGCGAGTCCATGTAACGGGTGTTAAGGACCCGTTAGAAATACTACGTGACCTATTTGAGGTTTTCACGTAGTGTGATGTCCTCATCATCCTCTCCCTCTTGAAAAGGAGTCGCCCTCGACTCTTCAAATCCAAAGAACGGAGACAGATCGACGACGTTGACGCTTGTACTAATACCATATGATCTTGGAAGATCAATTTCATAGGCATTGTCGTTGATCTTGTGAAGCACTTTGAATGATCCATCCGCACGGGGCTGCAACTTGCTCTTGCATTGGTCGGGGAAGCGATCCTTGCGTAGGTGTACCCAAACCAAGTGACCTTGTTCAAACACAATCTTCTTGCGACCCTTGTTGGCATTCTTCTCATACATCTTGGTGATCTTCTCAATGTTGGCTTTTGCTCGTTCATGAAGTTTCTTGACAAATTCAGCATGCTTGATTGCATCAAAGTTTATATGTTCCTGCAAAGGCAAAGACAAAAGATCGATGGGAGCAGCAGGTTTGAAACCATATACAATCTCAAATGGACAGAATTTAGTGGTTGAGTGTATCGCCCTACTGTATGCAAATTCCACATGGGGCAAGCTTTCTTCCCAAAGCTTCAAGTTCTTCTTGAGAACAGCCCGCAACAATGTTGATAAAGTATAGTTCACAACTTCAGTTTGTCCATCAGTTTGTGGGGGACAAGTTGTGGAGAACAACAATCTTGTTCCAAGTTTGCCCCATAAGGTCTTCCAAAAGTAGCTTAAATTTTTTTTGTCACGACCAGACACAATGGTTCATGGCTGTTGGCGGTCAAATATGACACCCCTAAGGAACTTGTTACACTTTGGTTTCGGCTTTGATTTGGATCTAACTCGCCACTAGGCATACTAATGATGTAACAAGTTCGACACGAGCATGTGTTTTTGGAGTTGTATGTTTATGCAGGAAATAACAAGCTTAATGGATAAGTTCGCATCAAGTTCGGAAGGTGTTAAGCAAGAGGATCAAGGAGCTCCGTTCGTGTGTGAATACAAGATGAACTTACTTCCAAAGGTGGCAAGGACCAAGATGCAACACAAGATATTCCCGAGGACCAAGACAAAAGACCAGAGTTCAAAGCCCCCTATCTTGATCGCGGGGATAACGATGTCCAAAGCCCACATGCAAAGGAGCAGAAGGTTCAAGGGCCGAGAGAAGCATACACGAGCAAGACGGAGCCGAGCCGGGCCAAAATGGGCCTGGGCTGGCCGGCCCATGCCGACCGGCCTAGGGCCTTTTTGTGGCGGTTCGGCCTCCCCTTTCTCGTGCGTGATGTTCATCGAACCCTAAGTCTATGCCTCCGCGGCCATTCGCCAGAAAGACCGATAAAAGCCCCCGAGGTCGACCACATCAAGGCATTCAACTTTTAGATATTCAACCAAGGGAGAGAGCCACATAGAGGAGAGAGGAGGACGCCCAGAAGCCCTGGCAAGGTCCCTCCGACGCCGCCACAAGATCAAGAGCAAGGAGGAGATTGGATCTTCAAGGGAGAAAGCAAGATGGAGAGCATCTTCCTCGTCGATCTTCATCTACTTCGGAGGATTCTACACCATGTCCCGTGCTTCAATGTGTAACATTATGCGGTAAAGTCCTTGTTTGTCCTTGGGGTTGAAGGGAGAGCTTGAGTTGTAATCACCAAATCTATGTTTTGGATCTATTTGCTATCGTATTCATGTTGATGGTGCTTTAATCTTAATGGCCGGCTGGCTTGCTTAGGGGATGCATCGCTCGTAGCCTCATGTATCGTGTTCCTTTTGTTCTTTATTTGATTACCGTCATGTAGTGATAGTACGCGGGAGGGAAAGTATATTGAACTAGGTTCACACCCTTAGTCTTGCATCCCTAGTTTACATCAACTCCTTGTGCACCTATCGTTCGATCGCGGATTACCCTCGTGTAGTGACTAGTACGCGAGAGGGAAAGGATTGAACTTGGTGCACCCTTACCTTTGATAGTTTAAATCGGATGATCTTGCTCGGTGGTTACATCTCTAAGTGATGCTAGATCCCTTGGACAAGCATTCTTAATATCTTGTACTCTCTATACAATTGCTCTCAACGTTGATTTCTTTAACTTAGTTAGACCAGTTCTTTGCTCATACACACTTCACTCGATAAAGAGCTTTGAATCAACGAGATTAGTGCTTAGTTGAGCGTAGCAATCCACTTGTTCCACGGATTGATAAACCTTGGGAGATACTCTAAGGGAAAAGCTACAACCGACCCGTGCGCTTGCGGATCGTAATTTGGCGCGTTATCTACCGTCAACAAGCTTTTCTGGCGCCGTTGCCGAGGAACAAGCTAGTTTGCTACGTTTAACTTGGTATTAATTTTGTTGATCACTAATACTAACTTTTCGTCTAGAAAAACCTTTGTTTTTGTTTTTGTTTTTGTTATCTAGATGGCTCTTGTCAATCACGCCATGGAGGAAGAAGAAAAAACACTAATGTAGTATGCTATCCCGCGATTGGAGGATATTAAAGTGCAAAAATCAAATTCGATACCCAAGGCTATTGAGTACAAGATCAAGCCTTGAATGATCAAGATGGTAGCATCAAACCCATTTAGAGGGGCGGAGATGGACAATCCATATGAGCACATTAGGCGTTTCACGAGGCTATGCAACATGGTACACCAAGAAGGAGTTCCGGCTGATTGGTACAAATGGAATCTTTTTCCATACTCACTTGCGGATGAAGCGAAAAGATGGCACTCATTTGCATCCTTCGAGGTGGAAGGAAATTGGACTCGATTGGTGAAGAAATTTTTTCAAAGATTCATTCCGATAAGTAAAGTTCAAAACGTGAGGAGGCAAGTGATAAATTTTGCGCAAGGAAAAGAGGAAGGAATAGATCAAGCTTGGAAAAGATTCAATAGACTAATCAAACAAGGACCAAAGCTTGGGTTCTCCAATGATGTACTCTTGCATACTTTCTATTTTTCCCTAACCCCCGAATGCATGCAGTATGTTCAAATGTGTGTAGGCGGAAATATCATGGAGAAAACACTCACGGAAGCCACCCAACTACTAGAAAGAATAAGCAATGGGGTGGCCATGCAAAGAGATTGGGGAGAACATATTCCGGGAAGCGTTGAGCAAGAAACTCGTGTGGAGGTACTTGCTGGAATTTCTAGAAAAAAAGTCCTGTAAGTGAAGAAAGAAGAAGCAAAATAAGAAAACATTGAAGAAGGAACCCACAATGGAGGAGGACCAATCCAAGGAAACAAAATTTGCAAGCTAGAAGAGGAAAAAGGAAGAAGTTTAGCAAATGTAAAGCCGCTAAAGGAGTTCGAACAAATGGATTGGATCCCGATTGACTTCGAAGAAATATACAACAAGAGGAGATCATACCCGAACCAAAAAGAATCCGCGAGAGCCATAGAGTTGAACTTTCCAAAGGAAAGACACTCGGGGTACGAGCTAGACAAAGAATCGGTCGAAGAAATTATTCAAAGACTTTTCAATGAGGAAGAAGAGGTAGATCCGGATCACATTGCCGAAGTAAAGAAGATTATGGGAGTAAAGCCGGAGGCCTCGCCATATGCACACCTAGCCGAGGTGTACGCGATAGGAGCCGATCATGTCGAAGGTACCTCTCTACCAACA
Organism: Cenchrus fungigraminus; assembly: GCA_036936925.1. Classification (NCBI taxonomy): domain Eukaryota; kingdom Viridiplantae; phylum Streptophyta; class Magnoliopsida; order Poales; family Poaceae; genus Cenchrus; species Cenchrus fungigraminus. The sequence goes on along the minus strand of CM072781.1, from coordinate 59,152,091 downwards.
CCTCACATAAGTTGCACCATTAATGGGGAGAAAATTTGCAAGGCTTTATGTGACATCGGATCCCATGTAAGTGTCATGTCTTCCAAGATTTATTATGAGCTTTTTAGTAAAACTTTAAATCTAGCTCCAACACAAATAAAATTGATCATGGGAGATGGTAGAACAACAAGACCCTTGGGTGTGCTTAGAGATTTACATGTTGCTATCTCGGGTAAAATTATTTCAACCGACTTTTTTGTAATTGATGCTTGCCATGATGAACATGATGATACAATTCTTGGTAGGCCTTTTCTTAAGTTGGTCAATGCTGTTCTTGATGCCGGAAAGGGTAGAGTTACTATTGATCTAGATGGAACTAAACTCACATATGATTTTCTACCCACTTCTCGTATTGCTTTACCTCTACCTCCTGGTAACGAAGAGGTAGAGGACCTTTGTTTTGTTGATACTTTCAGGGATCCTCTCCAACGAGCAATGGAGAATGATGCTATTTATGATGACCAAGACAAGGAACTAGCGGAAGCAACCAAGGAATTGAAGGCACAAGAAGGAAGCTTGGAGGAAGAAAGTTTTGAAGATATTGGAAATTTGCAACAACAAGAACCCGAGGTATCCGATATTGAGTTAAAGCCACTTCCCAAGGGATTAAAGTATGAATTTTTGGGAGCTGATAAGACGTACCCGGTCATTGTGAGCGATGAATTGAGTTCGGAAGAGATGGACAAGTTGCTGAATTTATTAAGAAGACATAAGAAGGTGATTGGGTATGCAATAAGTGACTTGAAGGGTATTAGTCCAGCCTTTTGCACCCACTGCATACCACTTGAAGAACAATGCAAGCCCGTTGTTGAGCATCAAAGAAGGTTGAGCCATGCTATGCGCGAGGTGGTGAAGAAGGAGGTGATCAAATTGTTGGATGCTGGAATAATATACCCTGTGCCACATAGTGAATGGGTGAGCCCGGTGCATTGTGTACCAAAGAAGGGAGGAATAACGGTTGTGAAGAATGAGAAGGAATAATTGATACCGCAACAGATCGTGACCGGATGGAGGATGTGCATTGACTATAGGAAGTTGAACAAGGCAACAAGGAAGGATCACTTTCTACTACCATTTCCATGAGATGCTTGAAAGGTTAGCCAAACATTCCGACTTTTGTTTCCTTGATGGATACTCAGGATTCATGCAAATTCCTATCCATCCGGATGATCAACACAAGACAACCTTCACATGTCCGTATGGAACTTTTGCATATAGAAGGATGCCATTTGGTTTATGTAATGCGCCGGCTACCTTTCAAAGATGTATGACGGCTATATTCTCGGATTTTATTGAAGAAATTATGGAGGTATTCATGGATGACTTCTCGGTGCATGGTACGTGTTTTGAAAGTTGCTTGGAAAATTTGGAAAAAGTCCTTAAAAGGTGTGGAGAAATTGACTTAGTGCTTAATTGGGAGAAGTGTCACTTTATGGTGAAACAAGGGATAGTCTTGGGACATGTCATCTCCGAGAGAGGAATAGAGGTGGATAAGCTAAGATTGAAACGGTTGAAAAGTTACCACCCCCGACAAACATCAAATCGTGAAGAAGCTTTCTCGGGCATGCCGGATTTTATAGGAGATTTATAAAGGATTTCTCGAAGATCACCAAGCCATTGACACGACTTCTTCAAAAAGAGGTGGAATACGACTTTGATGAAGAATGCTGGCACACCTTTCGAACGTTGAAGCAATCTCTCATAAGCGCACCAATTATGCAACCACCCGATTGGAATCTACCATTTGAGATAATGTGTGACGCAAGTGATTATGCCATTGGAGCCGTTCTTGGACAAAGGAAGGAAGGGAAGGTACACGCAATTTATTATGCAAGCAAAACTCTTAATGAAGCTCAAGTGAATTAAGCAACTACGGAGAAGGAACTGCTTGCCGTGGTGTTCGCATTTGAAAAATCAGATCCTATATTGTCAACTCAAAGCTGATCGTGTATACCAACCACACTGCAATCAAGTACCTTTTGTCCAAGAAAGATGCCAAGCCACGATTGATTAGATGGATTCTACTATTACAAGAGTTTGATATGGAAATTAGAGACAAGAAAGGGTCGGATAATGTTGTAGCCAACCACCTATCAAGGATGCATCATGGAGACGATGGGATGGAGCTAATTGAAGATAAAATGAGAGATGACCATCTATATCGGGCACCTGATAGGAGAGGATGGATGAATGATATTATAAGGTGCTTACAGAAGATGACATTAGATCACTTGGATAAAAATGTTAAAAGAAGGGTAATTGCCGAGAGCAGAAAATTTTATTGGGATGCACCATACCTATATAGATTGGGAGATGATGGAGTGCTAAGAAGATGCGTACCGCGGGAAGAAAGAGAAGAAATTCTAAGAAAATGCCACTCATCGGAGTATGGAGGACATTATAGACACTTTAGAACGCAAGCAAAGGTATGGGCGCAGATTCTATTGGCCTGTGATGCACGAGGATGCAAAAAGGTTTGTCACAACTTGCCCGGAATGCCAAAGGAGTGGAAATATATCACAAAGGAATGCAATGCCGCTGAATTATAATTTGCAAATTGATCTATTTGATGTTTGGGGCATCGACTTTATGGGACCTTTCGTGAACTCGCATGGATATGAACACATCTTGGTCATAGTTGATTATGTATCAAAATGGGTTGAAGCAATTCCATGTCGGAAAGCATCTATGGAAGAAGCTATTCAAATGATCAAGACGGTAATATTCCCTCGATATGGTGTTCCTAGAATTTTAATAAGTGATGGTGGGTCACATTTTATTGACAAGGATTTCAAAAGATGCTTGGCAAAGTTGGGAATCGAGCATAGGGTCTCCACGGCCTATCATCCACAAACAAATGGCCAAGCGGAAACATCGAACAAGCAACTCAAAGACATCCTCAAGAAGACGGTGACTAAAGGAGGAAAAGATTGGTCAAAGAAGCTAGATGGAGCATTGTGGGCATACCAGACTGCGCATAAAACACCGATAGGTATGACCCTTTATCAATTTGTCTATGGAAAAACATGTCATTTGCCGGTAGAACTAGAGCACAAAGCTTATTGGGCAATAAAGGAGATGAATCTTGATATTGATGCAGCACGAATAAAGAGGAGGATTCAAATAAGTGAAATTGAAGAGCTAAGATTGAAGGCATATCACAACGCTAGCATCTATAAAGAAAGGATGAAGAGATGGCATGACAAAAGATTGCATAAGAAGGAATTCAAGGAAGGAGACAAGGTCCTACTATACAATTCTCGATACAAGGTCTTCGGCAAGGGAAAATTGCAAAGCAAATGGGATGGACCATACGTCGTACACTCGGTGTCACCATCAGGAGCGGTAACAATCATGGACATCAAGGGAGATCAATATGTTGTGAATGGACAACGACTCAAGGTATTCCTAGAGCCTGACATTGTGCCCATTAAATACATTGACGTCTACACCTTGGATGGTGACCCGGATCGTCAAGACTAGCGACAAAAACAAGGTAAGTTTGTAAATAATTTTTATTTTTTATGAGCAACCCACCTTTGCCCCTAATTTATTTTATGACGAGGACGTCGTATGTTTTAAGTGTGGGGGGAAGGTGTGATCTCTTGTTTTTTAGTTGAGTTGTTTCCTTTTAAAAAAATTAGTTCGATGGTGTGATTTAAATTAGTGTGGAGTCAATAAAAACAACATCCTTGTGCAAGTTTTTCCTTTCCTCTACTTGTTGGTATGTTCTTTACCTTTATTATTTGAGCATGAGTAATGAGCATTAATGTTTACCGTGGTGCTTAGTGGAAGTTTGCCTATAAAGTACCCATACTCTACTTTAATCTGGAACCTCACTTTGACTTTGTTATGAGTAAGACTAAAATTGGAGGCTTTTATTTCTGAAAATTTATTGAAAAAACCTTGCAATAAAGGTTAGCAACTTCTTTTTCCAAGTTGAGAGACAAGCACATCCTATACAAAGCCTATATTATATATACTCCACCATAAGTGTTGTTAGCATGATGAATTGGGTTAGGACTTTTCTCTCTTGGAAGTTCTAATTTCGAGCAATGATCATGTCCTTGCTTTATATCTTTTATTGCTAGCCTCGTCATATATTCGGTAACGAGACTTTCACATTGAAAGTCCCGTGTATCACCGGATTCCATACCCAACTCATAATATCTCTTTTATTCATCTTATTCCTTGAACACAACCTATGCCCGAAGATTCGTTCCGTTTCTAGAAAGGATTTTAGTTAAAATTCAGATTGTGTGTATGGTGAAGGAAGCAAGCGAAGATCTTCGGAGAAGAGATAAAGATGTCAAGAAAAGAGGAAAAGAAGAAAAAAATGTGTATAAAAGAAAAAAGGGAGAGAGAAAAAAAGAAAAAGAGAAATTTGAGGAAAAGCAAGGAAGGTATAAGGGGGATGGTAAATCAAGTGAAGATCAAGAAAGTGCAAGGAAGGATGTTATGTTGTTGAGAATGAATCTTTGATTTTCCAACCATGTGCAATCCGACAACGAGGACATCATTAGTGCCTTGAAGTCATATTTTCTTTTGCCTTTGCACATGTCCACCATTCTAAATCTTCTCATCCTTGATACCCTCACATTATGGTTTCATTGTCATGATCCTTGGCTCGAGAGGTGAACAACTATTAGAGAACTTTCCTAGCTTGATAATATTTGTGTTAGCTTCACTAGCCATACCTATAGCCCCACCATGAATTATAAATGAGAGACTTATGGGAGGTGAGAGTTTATGAATTATTTAGGATAGCCACTTCAAATGAGCAACATGTGAGGACTTGGAGAAAGACTTTGTCTAATACTTGTTGCAGGAATTTATTTTAAACTCGTGGAAAACACTCTAATGGAAGTAAGAAAGTAAGTATGGTTGGATTTGAGGATCTCTAGTAAAAGGAATGAGTTGTGGGGTAAGTCTTGAATTGGCAATATTTCTAAATGCCCATGTTTATGTCATGATCATTGCTTTCATGTTTCTTATACTAAAGATAAGGTTTAATTGACTGGTAAGGAAAGGTGAGACGAAGCACATTTCAACTCCATGGATGAACGATTGCAAGCAACTTGCTCGAGGACGAGCAAGATCTAAGTGTGGGGGAGTTGTTGGCGGTCAAATATGACACCCCTAAGGAACTTGTTACACTTTGGTTTCGGCTTTGATTTGGAACTAACTCGCCACTAGGCATATTAATGATGTAACAAGTTCGACACAAGCATGTGGTTTTGGAGTTGTATGTTTATGCAGGAAATAACAAGCTTAATGTATAAGTTCGCATCAAGTTCGGAAGGTGTTAAGCAAGAGGATCAAGGAGCTCCGTTCGTGTGCGAATACAAGATGAACTTACTTCCAAAGGTGGCAAGGACCAAGATGCAACACAAGATATTCCCGAGGACCAAGACAAAAGACCGGAGTTCATGCGACAAGACCCCCTATCTTGATCGCGAGGATAACGACGTCCAAAGCCCATATGCAAAGGAGCAGAAGGTTCAAGGGCCGAGAGAAGCATACATGAGCAAGACGGAGCCGAGCCGGGCCAAAATGGGTCTGGGCCGGCCGGCCCATGCCGACCGGCCTAGGGCCTTTTTGTGGCGGTTCGGCCTCCCTTTTCTTGTGCATGATGTTCATCGAACCCTAAGTCTATGCCTCCGCGGCCATTCTCCAGAAAGACTGATAAAAGCCCCCGAGGTCGACCAAATCAAGGCATTCAACTTTCAGATATTCAACCAAGGGAGAGAGCCACATAGAGGAGAGAGGAGGACGCCCGAAAGCCCTGGCAAGGTCCCTCCGGTGCGTGTTGGCATTTCTTAATCTCAACACTGGGCGCTGTGGCAGCGTGAGCGTGTAAGAAACTCCCGGGTACACTGATGAGTGCGAACGAATCCGCAAGCGCACGGATACACCGTTGTAGCACTTCTCCCTAGGGGCATGAGTATTCCCGTCGAGTTTCATTCCCTTAGGACGGAGAGTAACCAGAGAGGGTCTATCTAAGGACACCAGCTTCCGCTGGGATAGGTCGGGATACAAGAAGCACTTCCTTGAGGGACTTAGCTCTCAAGATGTATTCTGTCAGGTCTTAGTCATCCCCGCGGGGTGACAACACTCCAAGGTGCTGGCAAGCGAGCTCAACTCGGTACGTGACGTAAGAGGGTTGACAAAGGGTCCAACAAGCTGTCACCACTGCGGCCTACCTCTACGCTATGATCGTACGTGGTCTTCGCAGGGAAACCAGGGCCCAGACACCACGTCTATACCCCAGATAAATACTATAATGTGGTTACGTCTGTCGACCCACAACTACACTATAGCAACCGTATAGATACGGTCCCACGAACAAGGGAAAGATCGGAATCAGATCATATCATTGAACTGGGAGTAGAAAGGAAGCTATGGATGCAGCTAAATGAGATACAGCGGACTTACTTAACTAAACAGGATCAGAGCATGCAAACAAGTAAATGAACTACGGCTCTGGCTCTAAAGGATCGAAGCCTTGTGTCATGAAGAACACAAGCCTCTAACTTATGAACGAGCCACGAACACAAGAACAAATTAATCATGCATGATGTCCACTATAGTCTAAATAAGAAATGCTGAAATACTCACTTTGATCTAAATGAAGAACAAGCATCCACGAGGTCATCAACTCACTCCTTACCCCTACTCTACCTCTCAACTAATCCTAATCTAGATCTCTCCTCATCACCATTCTACCACATAGAGGTGAGAATCACCTCTCATGGGCAGAATTGGAGAGAGGGAGAGAGAGAGCTACACAAGAGAGAAGTGGAACTTGAGAGCTTGGTGGTGTGTGAGAAATGGAGCCCCTCCCCTCCTATTTATAGACAAGGAGGAGGCTTGCTCCGGGGCTCAAAGTGCCCCTAAACACCCAGGAATGCAGCCAAGGACCAATGAGCGAGTGACACGTGGACGGGGAGGATCAACCGACCCTAGGTCGGTTCGGCCGATCCTAGGGTCGGCCGAAACCCCTGGCCGGCCTCCTGGCTTGTGCTTCCTCTGACTCGCTTCCATGTGGGCCTTAATGCCTCTCCTCCGTGCATGGCACGTTTCCTGGCGGTTTAGTTGGCAAAGTGGGCCCATGGATCCATGTGATGCTGACGTGATAGTGTATGATTTGTCGAGAGTCCTTCACATGGATTGGTGACATCATGGATCCAGGAGAATCCATGTGGCAGCCCCTGATTGGCCATCATTTGAGTGCCTTGGATTGGAGTGGAGTGAAAGTGCATGGATTCCTCCCATTTCTTATGCTAAATACCTGCATTCGAATAGACATCGACACTGGTGGAAAGTATGAGTTTAAGCACCTATTCTAGTGTGGATGTGCAATTCATGCTCAAATTTGCAGGAGTTGACGGCCTTGAAAATGGCAAATATCGACCGTCAACAGCGCCGCCACAAGATCAAGAGCAAGGAGGAGATTGGATCTTCAAGGGAGAAAGCAAGACGGAGAGCATCTTCCTCGTCGATCTTCATCTACTTCAGAGGATTCTACACCATGTCCCGCGCTTCAATGTGTAACATTATGGGGTAAATTCCTTGTTTGTCCGTGGGGTTGAAGGGAGAGCTTGAGTTGTAATCACCAAATCTATGTTTTGGATCTATTTGTTATCGTATTCATGTTGATGGTGCTTTAATCTTAATGGCCGGCTGGCTTGCTTAGGGGATGCATCGCTCGTAGCCTCATGTATCGTGTTCCTTTTGTTCTTTATTTGATTACCGTCATGTAGTGATAGTACGCGGGAGGGAAAGTATATTGAACTAGGTTCACACCCTTAGTCTTGCATCCCTAGTTTACATCAACTCCTTGTGCACCTATCATTCGATCACGGATTACCCTCGTGTAGTGACTAGTACGCGAGAGGGAAATGACTGAACTTGGTGCACCCTTACCTTTGATAGTTTAGATCGGATGTTCTTGCTCGGTGGTTACATCTCTAAGTGATCCTAGATCCCTTGGACAAGCATTCTTAATATCTTGTACTCTCTATACAATTGCTCTCTACGTTGATTTCTTTAACTTAGTTAGACTAGTTCCTTACTCATACACACTTCACTCGATAAAGAGCTTTGAATCAACGAGATTAGTGCTTAATTGAGTGTAGCAAGCCACTTGTTCCACGGATTGATAAACCTTGGGAGATACTCTAAGGGAAAAGCTACAACCGACCCGTGCGCTTGCGGTTCGTAATTTGGCTCGTTATCTACCGTCAACAATGGCACACCATGTAACCTAACAATTTCCCTGAAAAACAATTCAACAATGTGTGAAGCATCGTCGCTCTTGTGACAGGGAATAAAATGAGCCATTTTGCTAAAGCGATCAACCACAACAAAGATTGAATCCCTCCCCCTCTTTGTTCGAGGTAAACCAAGAACAAAATCCATAGAAATGTCTTCCCCTGGTACACTAGGAATAGGCAAAGGGTGTATAAACCATGAGGGTTCGAGCGAGACTTAGCTTTGTGATAGGTTACGCAGCGTAGCACATATCTCTCAACATATCTTCACATCTTTGGCCAAAAGAAGTGATCAACCAACACTTGCTCTATTTTCTTGGTGTTGACGACTGTTAAGTACTACTTTCAGCCATCAATATTCTCACATAAATGGAGGCATATGCATTATTTACTTGCATTTTGGTTTGAATAATGTAGTTCCACTTGTCCTTGAAGATTATTTGTATGTAGGTGAAATAAGCATGAAAAGAGATGGAAACCCACCTTCTATGGAAGAACCATGTCAACTCAGCTAAGGAGGTGGATGCCACCAAGGAAACACGTGTCAATCCACGTCACTGATCCAAGGGAGGCACTCACCGACGAATCAGAAAGCGACACATGGACTTCACATGGATCAAGGGGTCCACCTAGGATACCAAAACAAGCCATGCACCGGGGAAGGATCAGAGGGCCCACAGGGCAGCCACCCAGAGGAAGGACACCCCGAGAGGAGGGCCTAGGGGGCCGGCCGATCCTAGTATCGGTCGAACCGCCTCTGGTTCCTCCCATCTCGTCCCTCCATGTGGCAGCTCCCCATTGGTCCATTGCTTCATCCCCGGGTGAATTGGAGGCATTTGGTGCCCGAAGCAAGCCTCCTTCTTGCCTATAAATAGAAGGGGAGGGGCTCCCATTTCACACACACCACTCTCTCATTCTCCTCTCACTTTTAGTTTCCAAGGCTAGGGGGTAGGCTAGAGTAGCTCTTATTCAGGTTCCAAGTCTACTTTGGAGTCTAGGTATGAGTTCTTTTTTATCTTTATTTCTTTGTATGACTTTGATCTACTTCAGTTATTCAGCTATTTCATATAAAGTCATGGTAGATCATATGATTGATATATTCTTGAGTTCATCTCTTGTTCATCATTTAGAGGCTTGTGTTCTTCGTGAACACTACCTTTTGATCCACTTGAAGGATGATTTACTCATTCCTTATGTGTTTGTTCATAAGTTAGAGGCTCGTGTTCTTCAAGAACACGACCCTTTGATCTTGTTTACTAGACATAAGAGAGTTCATATGTCTAGCCTTAGTTAGATCTTGTTAGATGGAATGATAGTGTTGAATGAGGTTTGTGTTCAAGCTACAATACCCGATCTAAGTTGACCAGTCTTCTGGTGGCTCTCACCCTGGGTCACAATAGCCCGGGCCGGGGTGAAGTCTAGCAGCAACGCAGGCATGGTGCCTGGGTTGTGTGGCTACATTAGTTATGAGCATGCCCCCCGTAACGATTGAGGTAGGCCGCAGTGGTGACAGCTGTTGGACCCTTAGGAACCCTCCGCGCTGGGGTATTGCTGTAGGAGTCTAAAGTATAGTTTCGCAGAGTGCTGGTCGTCGCGGGCTATCTCCCCGTTTGTACCTGGGTGCTGAACCTTACTCTTTCATGCAATGTTTCATGCCTATCTCTTGTATCTTCTAGCTTTGTATGTTTAGTACATTAGAACCTAGAGCTAACTCGTATGTTCCCCCTAAGCCGTAGAGTACAAGAGTAGAGGTAGATCTGAGTGTGTGTCACACTACCCTATCATATCTTTTATCTTACCCCTGCCTTTGAGTTATTATTTTTTATATCTATCTCTTGGTTTACATTCAGTGCAAAAGCATAAGTCTTGATATCCGCCATTGCCTTCCACGGATACGATAACCTTGGAATATTCTCCTTCCTTGGGGAAATGCTACAATGGTTTATCTGTGCGCTTGCGGATTCGTTCATGATCGTTTAGATTTACCTTTGGCAAGTCTTGATGTTCACGCTAACTCGGTATCGTTAGTGGTGACGTTAAGGAATGCCAACAAGAATTTCTAGCGCTGTCGCTAAGGATGGATTCTAAATCTGTTCTTAAGTGATCGACGCTATGAAATGCCAACAAGCATTTTTGGCGCCGTTGCCGGGGAAGGCACATGATTTTAATGACTATGCTTTGCACTGTTTATAAATCATGAGTAGGTTAGGACAACTCTCAATACAGGCTAACCTTGATTGTCTTCTTTTATCTTTGGATGATGAAGACAAGTAGTGTATGACTGGTTTCGACTTACCGGAGAATTTCACTGAAGATCCCGAGTCACTAGTAAGGAGAGCTCAAATTCATTTTGACTCACCTCGTCGTACTCGTCCAGAAGGCGAACCAGCTTCCTTTGTACCATCCACGTCACACGCTATGGCCCAGAAGACGCTTCGTGAGTACTCAGCTCCTTCTGCTGACCAGGTGCTGCAAGGCCCTGAGGTGGCAATGGGGACTGAAAATTTTGAGATCAAGATGGGTCTGATCACGATGGTACATGCTAGCCCATTCTGTGGCAAGCCAAATGAGGATGTCAATGCCCATCTGTAGCAATTCCTAGAGCTATGCAGCACTTTCATCATCAGGGGTGCAAATATGGATGATGTTCGTCTTCGACTGTTTCCATTTTCTCTCCTGGGGAAAGCCAGGCAATGGTTCTATGCAAATCGTGATGCCATTAATACTTCAGATAAGTGTTTAGAGGCATTCCTCAAGAAGTTCTTCCCATTGGGTATAACCAATGCTCTTGGTGGAAGGATTTCTGGTTTTCAGCTAGCAGCAAGTGAATCCATTCCAGAGGCTTGGGAAAGGCTTTAGGAATACGTCCTGGCTTGTCCTCACCATGGGATGGAGGATTGGCTTATTCTTCAAAGCTTTTATAATGGGTTGACTCTGATAGCCTGAGGCCATATTGATGCTGCTGCTCAAGGAGCATTCTTCTCACTCATGTTGATAATGCTAAATTACTCATTGAGAAGATGGTATCCAACCAAGGGTAGAGTGATGAAAGACTCCAACCACGTCCGAGGGGTACTCATACTGTCAAGGAAGCAGATATGATTACTGCCAAGTTGGACCTTCTTATGAAGAGATTGGATGATTACACTAGCGAGAAGGCTGACATGGCCACCACTACCCTGCCTATGGATTCTCATATGATTTGTGAGGTCTGTGGCAACACTAGGCATTCAGGAAACTACTGTCCTGAAACTCAGGAGGAAGTGATGTACATGAATGGCAACAACAATGGTTATCGTCCACCTCAACAAGGAGGCCAAATGTGGAATCAACAACTCCCTTATTATCAAGGAGGTAACCAAGGTAACTCTTACAATCCTAACCAACCCTCCTTGAGAGATCTTGTTTTCGGGCAGGCTAAAATCAATGAAGGTGTTAATAAGAAGCTAGTTGCCCTTGATAAAACCTTGGAAAGTCTCAACGTTAAGCTTGAAAGTTTTTCTTCTGCTCAGAAGAGCCAGCTAAGTTTTAACAAAATGTTAGAAACTCAGTTAGCTCAGTTAGCTGCTTTGGTTCCGTCTGCTGATAACGGGAGGATCCCGGGGCAACCTGTGTCCTCTTGTGAAAATGTTAGTGTAGTGTCGACTAGGTGGGGTAAGCCACCTAGGAAGATGTATGCTCCTAACTATGCAGGAAAACCCATACAACAAATTCTAGACCCATGGGAGGAATCAACAGTTGTGCACAGAAGAGATCCCGGCTATCCAGCTATCACATGCACAATCTATTACAAGACGATCAAGCATGCCCTTTGTGACCTTGGTGCAAGTGTCAACCTCATGTCCAAGGCCATGTTCGAGCAACTAGGATATCCAATTCTCTCTCCAACAGCACGGACTATCCAACTCGTCGATTCAATGATACGATATCTAGAAGGAATTGTTGAGAGCTTATTGGTCAAGGTCAAGAACTCCTACGTCTTCGCGGATTTCGTGGTCCTTGATATGGATGACGAGGGAGGAATGCCGCTCATCCTTACGCGACCATTTCTTAGTGATGTCCGAGCCAGAATCAATGTGGGGCCCGGAGTAATCCATTTCCGCATTAGGAAGAGGAACTTGGTATTCAGGTTTCAAGATAAAGAAGAGCAATGCTATTTGGTGCAAGATAGTGTTGAGCAGCTTGGGGGAAGGACGGAGCCTTCACCCCTGAAGAAGAAATCTCCGTCAAAGAAGCAAAAGAAAATTCGTAAAGAATGGCGAAAGGTTGAAAAGACAACACCCTCTACTTCTCAGGAGTGGGGTGCCGAGTGGAATTAACCGCCGAGAAGAGTCCAACTCGTCAGACTAAAAATGATGAGTCCTTTCTACCAAAAAGGTTAAAGATAGTACTTATCTCATATTTCCCTTTCCAAAATTTTATTTGATTTCCAAAATTGCATATTTGATTTTTCCAAACCTTGAATCTGCATGCTAGATTTATCTATCCATTTCCCCTTTCAAATAAAATTTCTGAAAATAATCTCTGAGTTTGAAAATTCTAGAAAAATCCTTTGAAAAATATTTTGGGTGAATTTGGGCCAAGGCACTCAGGCAGGCCCCCAGCTAGCCGTTGGGGTGCCACTGGCCAAGCCTGGGGTCGGCCGACCCTAGGTTCGGCCGAAGCAGCCCAACGGCTGCTGGGCCCCACCTTGCTCCAATGGCTCCTAGTCGTTGCCCAACGGCTATGTCTGGATGCCCGGCGCATTTGCCTATAAATAGAAGGGGGAGCGGGGGTGTTCTTCACCCATTCAACTCATTTCACTCACACTCCCCTCTCTACTCCTTGCTCTCTTAGTTTTCTTGGATTTAGTGCTCAAGTTTGGATTATCAAGTGTTCTCTCTATTGTGTTGCTGCAAGTATTGCTATTGCTGGAGCAAGCTCGGTAAGAATTTCATTCGATTTCGCTAATCCATCACCGAGTTGCTCTTGTTGTCCCTGTTGGCACAAGTGTCCGACCAACAAGCACGTGGAGGGGCTCGCTGCAGCACCTCTGCGTAGGCACCGGTCAGACCGGTGTGTGTCACCAGTCAGACCTTTGCCCACAGGTCAGACTGGTGAAGGTCACCGGTCAGACCTTTGCCGAGGTGAACCGGCGGAAGACCTCCGAACGTCGCCCGGGCAGGATCCCGTCAGGGAGGTGCACGTAGGGTTGCTCTAGGGTCGGCAAGGCCACCTAGAACGCCCTCAATCGACGTAGAGACGAAGGAGGAACAACAAGTAATAGATTGGAAAAGTATAAGGCAAAGGGAAAAGATAAAAATATAAAAGTAGATTGATTTGATCGATTGGATCCCTCAATCGGCCGTGGCCCTTTATATTTATAGGGTGGGGAGGTCTTGCCCCGCAAGGAAATCCTTTTACAAGCCTAAATCTATCAGGACTCCTTGTTTTGGTTCGGACAGGTGGACACCGGTGAGGGGCACCGGTCAGACTGGTGCACTAGACGTGTAGATCTTGTATAAGTCATATCTCCCTCATCCGGACTCCGATTTGGATGTTCCACATATGAATCTTGATCTACTCGACGAGACCTATCCAATGGTGAAGTCCAAGTTGTATTTTATGGTCTTTGACCACACCGGTCTAACCGGTGGGACCCACAGGTCAGACCGGTCAGACAAGACGTGCCAATTTTGGGTGCGAACATGTGCCCCCCTATTTTCTGGTAAATCTTGCGTGCCAGAAAACATTTACAAATATCAAAATTGGCTAAAGACGATGATCAACAATGCATCACCCATATTTTTGCTCCTAAGGGCGATAATCACTTTATCGGCCATAAAATTGCTCCCAACTCATGGAACAACTTGTTTCGGTCTCCATACCTGCTTAGTAGCTGCTGACCTTGCCGGTATCACCGCTGCTCGTTGCTCCATTGATCCTTGCTTCCGCATCCGTTGCAATCTTCTTTTTTGTGTATGTGTTAAGCCTGAGGGACACCACCTCGGCTGTGAGTATTTTGATTCATTGTTGTCCTTATGATCTCCTTTAGAGTTAATGGATGCACTTCCGACCAGATTATTATCAAGAACAATCGGTCTTTGCATTGAACCATGATTTACATATGTAGGAGGATATTGAATCATATATGAACGCATATGTAAATTAGCATAATCCAAAGGTGAATAATAGCAAGGATATGACCAGGACCATGGTGAGGTCGGTCCAGCATATGAATTAGGTGCAGCAACATAATTTTCTTGAGATTTGCAAGAACAAGGTATATTTTGATTTTTTGTTGAGTTTCGAATTTTTACCTTTACTTGGCCGACTCCCTTGCTTTTGGCTTGCTCCCTTCTTCTTGTACTTGGCCAAAAGCTCCTCGAAGGTCGGCTTCACCTTTTTCTTGACAATGGGACATCTCTGGGGGCACCGGTCAGACCGGTCTGGGACACCGGTCAGACCGGTCGACGTGCTGCCAGTCTTCTTCGTCTTGCCTTGCCCCCTGAGCATTGAAGCCTTCGCTGCAACCTTGGGGGTATCCTCCAGTAGCTTGTCCTGCACCTTTATTTCAGACCTTCGCTCACCAATGATTACATTTTTTCCTTTAGCTTTTCGGCTTGATCTGGCAGAATTAGCACTTTTGGATTGTTTAACTCAAGAGTATTTATCGGAAAGGGATTATGATCGACTTGCATAGCATGAAAAGTCAAAACGACCTTCATTAATAGCCGATTGCACTTGCCGACGAAATACATTGCAATCATTAGTTGCATGAGAATAAGAATTATGAAATTTACAATAAGCACGTCTCTTCAACTCTTCTAGTGGAGGTATAGTATGAGTTATTTTAATTTTCCCACCTTTCAACAACTCATCAAAGATCCTATCGCACTTGGCTACATCAAAAGTGTATTTAATTTCCTCTTGCCGATTCTTACAGACCGGCTTTAAAGATTCACAAGTGCTAGGTTTATCTTTATTTGGCCAAACAAATTCAGCAGTTAAAACATCATTGCCTTCATCGTCCGAATAATCAGATGCATAATAAATAGGACGATTAGACTTTTCATTGGTTTTTTGTGAACTCTTAGATTCCTTAAGTCGGTTTTCATTAGCTAAAGCTTTTTGCAACAACCGACTAACATCTAAGAAATCTTGACCATCTAGCTTCTCTTTATGAATATCAAGCAAACCAGAATAAGCAAGATCTTTATCAGAAATTGTCAAACTATAGCATCAGTTTCTAGTGTTTCTAAATCTTCTAATATATTCCGTCACAGATTCATTAGATTTTTGCCTAACCGATACAAGATGTGACAATTTCAACTCAGTTTCACCAGTAAAGAAATAATCATGAAATTTATTTTCTATATCAGAAAAAGTATAAACTGAGTTGGGTGGCAAAGAAATAAACCAAGTAAATGCTGCACCCGATAGAGATAAAGGAAACAATCTCATTTTACAAATATCATTAGAAGCAGCTGCACCACATTGTATAGTAAATTGGCCTATATGCTCTAATGTACTTCTACCATCATCCCCACTAAATTTAGTAAACTCTGGTATTTTAAATCCCTGTGGGTATGAGATATACTCATAATTTTCAGGATACGGTCTTTGATACGACCGACTCTTAGTTTTAGGCTCTGTACCAAAAGTTTGCCTAAATATCTCGAGCATCTCTTCTCTAAATCCCTCCATCCCCAAAGGGGTTCTAGGTCTAGCCGATCCAGGATGTGGTGCTCGATTTATAGTAGGTTGTGGTGTGCTATATGTTGATGTTTGGTTCGGCAATGTGTTAGGAACATGCTGCAACGAACTATTAGGAACATATGCACCTGGCTCGCTATATACAACCGTATGCGGCATCATTGCATTAGTAGCAGCCATTGTACTCCCTCCACCAGCCGAAGCACCAATAGTGGTCCGGCTTTGTATGTGGTGGATTGGAGGTACACCAATGGGGACTTTAGGTATATGCAAGTCTGAAAAATCATCTAGTGTGCTATCTTTAGAATTTTCGGTATTAGAAGTAGATGCATTAATATCATTACCAGAAAATTATTTACCAAATTTGGCCTCTATACGATCTAAACGAGAATTAATCGTAGATTCAAAATTTTCACTCATGGCAACAAATTTGTTATTTAAGCTAGAACTAACAGCCCCATCAATCATATTAGCAATATCTGAATTATCTTCAGGAGGAGCATCAGATTGTACCTTGAGCGCGGGAATATTGATGACGACATCCTTGTCCTTCTTGACGTTCCCTTGTCGATCCACGAAGAAGTGTGAGATGTATTGCTTCATGCCTTCTTCTTCCAACTCCAGGATCTCCCGCTCCTTTTGTTCACAAATCTTCCTCCTGACTTCAGCAAGTGCTTTCTGCTCTTCAACCAATGTTTGCTCAACATTCGGCCTTGCAATGTTTTGAGGGTCAACCTCAGAGTGTATAGGAAGTTTACCGGCCATGGCAGCCGATTGATCTTCCTTCTTCCCCAGCGGAGTCGCCAATTTGTTGGCACAAGTGTCCGACCAACAAGCACGCGGAGGGGCTCGCTGCAGCACCTCTGCGTAGGCATCAGTCAGACCGGTGTGTGTCACCGGTCAGACCTTTGCCCACCGGTCAGACCGGTGAAGGTCACCGGTCAGACCTTTGCCGGGGTGAACCGGCGGAAGACCTCCGAACGTCGCCCGGGCAGGATCCCGTCGGGGCGGCGCACGTAGGGTTGCTCTAGGGTCGGCAAGGCCACCTAGAATGCCCTCAATCGACGTAGAGATGAAGGAGGAACAGCAAGTAATAGATTGGAAAAGTATAAGGCAAAGGGAAAAGATAAAAATATAAAAGTAGATTGATTTGATCGATTGGATCCCTCAATCGGCCGTGGCCCTTTATATTTATAGGGTGGGGAGGTCTTGCCCCATAAGGAAATCCTTTTACAAGTCTAAATCTATCAGGACTCCTTGTTTTGGTTCGGACAGGTGGACACCGGTCAGACTGGTGAGGGGCACCGGTCAGACCGGTGCACTCGACGTGCAGATCTTGTATAAGTCATATCTCCCTCATCCGGACTCTGATTTGGATGTTCCACATATGAATCTTGATCTACTCATCGAGACCTATCCAATGGTGAAGTCCAAGTTGTATTTTATGGTCTTTTCCCACACCGGTCTGACCGGTGAGACCCACAGGTCTGACCGGTCAGACAAGACGTGCCAATTTTGGGTGCGAACAGTCCCGTTGTTGTGCTAGCATGAGTTGGGTGGCGAATGCTCTCTGGAGGGTGACACGCTCCCGTTCACGGGCAATCACGAGTTCATCCGTCCCCGCCGGGCCGACGCCAAGCCCATCAACGATGGACTATGAAGAAGAGCGAGAAGAAGCCGAACCTCAAGCAGCAGAGGAGGTCGTCGATGACACCCCCTACCTCAGCTTGCGGGGCGCTCGAGACGAGCAAGCCTATGCTCTCCTAAAGGACCAAGTCTTCGCCCACACCCGGGACTTCGACCCGGCACTCATGGGGAAAATAGGTATGAACCTCGAGTTCGCTTCCATTTGGTATGCTCTTGGTTGGGAGGAGTTTGCGCCGGTTATAGAGCTTGGCTCTCGGCCCCTCACCATCCAGTTTCTTTGCTCTCTTTCTGAGGTGGCCGATGGTATTGAGTTTCGTCTCTTTGGGACTGATTACCGAGTTTCATGGAAAGAACTTAGTCGTCTCCTTGGTGTTAATCAGCGTTGTGCTCTTTCTTTGAAGAAGGCTTGTGAGGGTTTTGTTCGAGACTCTTTCTGGGCAGACATCTCTGGTCTTGTTTATAGTGTCAAATTTGTGCCTCGGTGCAATGATATTGTGCATCCCACTCTCTACTTGTGGCACAAGTGGCTCGCCATTACTCTCTTTCCACGAGAGGATGTTCGGCCCGTGCGCAGCGATGAGTTGATGCTTTTATATGCCGCTACTAAATAGATCAAGGTCGCTCCCATTAAAGCTATGATTCAGCAGTGGATGATGAATTTCAAGATGATAGGTCCTATTGAGTGTACATCTTTGGTGACTCGTATTGCTCTCAGACTTGGGGTTCTTAGCGGGAATCCCGTACCCTTCATCGGGACGCCCCGAGTTCTCATTGATGAGGCATACTTGATCCAAGGGCATATACTTAAGAGAGGACCAAATGATTCTTTGACTTTCTTCTTCCCAGGTTATGCAAATCAAATCCCGTTACCTAACCCGGGGTTTCGATTGTATAGCTCGGAGTCACTAACCATTCCCCTTGTTACACAAGAGGAAAGTCGTCGTGCTAGTGTTTCAGGTAGGTCCACCAGAAGCGCGGCAAAGAGAGCACACATGCAGCAGCAGCAGTCACAACCACCACCACAGCCACAACCACAGCCTACTACACCACCGGTGGCAGGAGGGGCCCCCGTGGGGTACATGTTTGGGGTTACCCCTGGATATGGACCTGGTTGGGATCAGCCCACCTACCATCCAAGTGCGAGTGGTACGGCTTGGGCGAGTGCAAGCGGTGCTCAGTGGGCTACACCTGCTAGTTCTAGCTCCGGTGGTCCACCTCCGTCTTCGTCCTTCAGGCGGCACTCCTTAGCCTCTACACGCGATGCTCAGCTCGTGCAGCAGATGGGAGAGCTCACCGTCCAGGTCACGGGATTGGAGGAGACGCTGAACACCCACGTCGAGTCTACCTCAGCGTGGCAGCGTCAGGCCGGTGAGAGGATTAAAGCCATGCAGCAGGCACAGAAGCGACACATGGAGGAGCAGAGGGCTTACTACGCGAGTCAGGGTTTCTTCTTCCCTCCTCCCCAGTGAGCCTGAAGCTAGCTTGGGGGAGGACCCCCATCCTGAGGTAACTTGTATCTTCCTTTGTTTTCAGAATATCTTATAATGAAAACCCCAAAAAAATCTGCAAAAATAAAAAGACCAAAAAGATTTATTTGCTTTCATCATCAAGTTTGCTTAGTTTGCTTTGATATGCATAGTAAGAATGCTTTGCCTCTATGGTTGAAATGATGAATAGTTGCTCTGTTTATTCTTCTCGTATGTCTTGCTTACAACTTTGTATCCTACCTAAGTTTTGAGTTTGTTGGCTTGCATGTTTAAACCTTAGCTTGAAAACTGTGGGTAGCAAAAAGCATGATCCTTTCCTAAGTTGTTGTAAGACATGATATGGTATAATAGAGTGCTATGATCTTGTACCTAGTGAAGCTTGACATCCGGAGTTTTCCTTTTTGAAAAAAAATCAAAATATGATGAGTTCCTCAATGATGAGCATTTCCTATCCAAGGCCATATGTAGATTCTAGCTCGTGTTAGCCTCCACATATGCAGCTTGTTCTCTCATTGAGCTTTGTCAAATTGTTGTGACCCTTGTTAGAGCTCATACTCCCCTGATCAAGATCACGTACACGGTCATGCTAAACTTCTACACTAGAAGTTAGCATTCATCATTTGTTCCATTTTGCTTCCGCATTCTTCCACAAATAAAACTCTATGCATCTTTGTACCATTCATCCCTCTCCGAATATCCCCAATAGAGACAAAAGGCTAGCTATAAAAAAAGAGAGAGAGAAAAGAAAAGCATGCTCAAAGCATGGAAAAAATAAAATAAAGAGAGATAGCCCAAGTCTCGAAAAATTCTAAAAGGAGAAAGGGATTGATATGTGCAAAAGAAAGAGTTCCACCATATAGATGGTAATAACTAGTACCCACTTCGAGGCTAGTGTCCACCTTACCATCAATCTCTCATTTCCCATATAAAGCATGGTAATATCTAGCACCCATTTCCGGGCTTAGTATACACCTTACCATGCTCACTATCATCACACACATATGCACATCTTGATCAGGATGTATGTTGTTTCTTCCAAGGATCTAGTTTTTGACTTAGCAAAATGTGAGAGACAAGTATGCCACATTTCTTCCCTACCTACAACTCCACATAAGCCTATTAGGAGTAGGATGTGAAGAAAGGCAACTTAATGCCTTGGTGAGGAACCATACACTTTGAGTGATCCGAGAGTATGATTTGAGGAACTCTGATTTTCTTTTGAAAAACTTGCAAAACCACCGGATTGATAGCTGATCAAGGTATGAGTGATTATGCATTTGCTATATAACCATTCTATCTCTCAACCGCCTAAGGCAGGTGAAGCTATATGCCCCATGTTATCAAGTGCATGGTAAGAACATTGCCAACTTGTTCAACTCTTGGTAGAATACTTTGCTGTATGTTCGCCATAAGTTAAGAATATGACATCGTAGCAACTCCTGATCAACCAACCTAAGTCCTTAATGTCTTGCTTCGATACGAGCAAGAGGTTAGCTTGGGGGAGTTTGTTGATGGCTGTTAAGTACTACTTTCAGCCATCAATAGTCTCACATAAATGGAGGCATATGCATTATTTACTAGCATTTTGGTTTGAATAATGTAGTTCCACTTGTCCTTGGAGATTATTTGTATGTAGGTGAAATAAGCCTGAAAAGAGATGGAAACCCACCTTCTATGGATGAACCATGCCAACTCAGCTGAGGAGGTGGCTGCCACCAAGGAAATACGTGTCAATCCACGTCACTGATCCAAGGAAGGCACTCACCGACGAATCAGAAAGCGACACATGGACTTCACATGGATCAAGGGGCCCACTTAGGATACCAAAACAAGCCATGCACTGGGGAAGGATCAGAGGGCCCACAAGGCAGCCACCCAGAGGAAGGACACCCCGAGAGGAGGGCCTAGGGGCCGGCCGATCCTAGGATCAGCCGAACCGCCTCTGGCTCCTCCCATCTCGTCCCTCCACGTGGCAGCTCCCCATTGGTCTATTGCTTCATCCGCGAGTGAATTGGAGGCATTTAGTGCCCGAAGCAAGCCTCCTCCTTGCCTATAAATAGAAGGGGAGGGGCTCTCATTTCACACACACCACTCTCTCATTCTCCTCTCACTTTTAGTTTCCAAGGCTAGGGGGTAGGCTAGAGTAGCTCTTATTCAGGTTCCAAGTCTACTTTGGAGTCTAGGTATGAGTTCTCTTTTATCTTTATTTCTTTGTATAACTTTGATCTACTTCAGTAATTCAACTATTTCATATAAAGTCATGGTAGATCATATGATTGATATGTTCTTGAGTTCATCTCTTGTTCATCATTTAGAGGCTTGTGTTCTTCGTGAACACTACCTTTTAATCCACTTGAAGGATGATTTACTCATTCCTTATGTGTTTGTTTATAAGTTAGAGGCTCGTGTTCTTCACGAATACGACCCTATGATCTTGTTGACTAGACATAAGAGAGTTCGTATCTGTTCGTATGTCTAGCCTTAGTTAGATCTTGTTAGATGGCATGATAGTGTTGCATGAGGTTTGTGTTCAAGCTACAGTACTCGGTCTAAGTTGACCAGTCTTCTGGTGGCTCTCACCCTGGGTCACAATAGCTCAGGCCGGGTGAAGTCTAGCAGCAACGCAGGCATGGTGCCTGGGTTGTGTGGCTATGTTAGGTATGAGCATGCCCCCCCGTAACGGTTGAGGTAGGCCGCAGTGGTGACAGCTGTTGGACCCTTTGGAACCCTCCGCGCTGGGGTATTGCTATAGGAGTCTAAAGTATAGTTTCACAAAGTGTTGGTCGTCGCGGGCTATCTCCCCGTTTGTACCTAGGTGCTGAACCTTACTCTTTCATGCAATGTTTCATGCCTATCTCTTGTATCTTCTAGCTTTGTATGTTTAGTACATTAGAACCTAGAGATAACTCATATGTTCCCCCTAAGCCGTAGAGTACTAGAGTAGAGGTAGATCTGAGTGTGTGTCACACTACCCTATCATATCTTTTATCTTAGCCCTGCCTTTGAGTTGTTGTTTTTTTATATTTATCTCTTGGTTTACATTCAATGCAAAAGCATAAGTCTTGATATCCGCCATTGCCTTCCACGGATACGATACCCTTGGAATATTCTCCTTCCTTGGGGAAATGCTACAATGGTTTATCTGTGCGCTTGCGGATTCATTCATGATCTTTTAGATTTACCTTTGGCAAGTCTTGTTGTTCACGCTAACTCGGCATCGTTAGTGGTGACGTTAAGGAATGCCAACAAGAATTTCTAGCGCTGTCGCTAAGGATTGATTCTAAATTTGTTCTTAAGTGATTGACGCTACGAAATGCCAACACTTGGCACCAAAGTGGCCCATCAGTCCTCCAGCATGAGCTTCCTGCAATAGCAAAGGACGAACAGAACAATCTGGAATGCAAAAATTTATTAGCTCAAAATAAAAAGCATTCATGCAAATGGAAATTTTCCCAACCTTTGCCATCACAACATTTAGAAAATGGTTCAGCAAAGAATGAATCAGTAGCATACAAATTTTTAACACTTTCCAAACCAAGAATTTTAGCATCAAGTTGAGACAGCAAAGCATGGTGTCTAGACAAAGTGTGTGCAACAACATTATCCTTCTCTTTCTTGTACTTAACAATGTAAGGAAAAGATTATATGAATTCACTCTATTTAGCATGTCTTTTGTTCAGTTTTAATTGACCTTTTAGATGTTTCAAGGATTCATGATCAAAATGTATAATGAACTCTTTATGCAAAAGGTAGTGCTGCCAAGTTGCCGAACTCCTCACAAGCGCATAAAGTTCGTTGTCATAAACTGAATAATTCAGAGTTGGACCACTTAGATTTTCACTGAAGTATGCAATAGGTCTTCATTCTTGCATGAGCACGCCTCTAATTCCTACACCACTTGCATCACATTCAATTTCAAAAGTCTTACCAAAATCTGAAAGTGCAAGGAGTGGGGCTGCTGTCAACTTCATTTTAAGCTCTTCAAATGCTTTCTCTTGTGCTGCACCCTAATGGAATGGTACTTCCTTTTTTGTCAACTCATTGATTGGGGCAGCAATGGTACTGAAATCTTTGACAAACCGACGGTAGAAGCTGGCAAGTCCAAGAAAGCTTCGCACTTGGCTCACATTTTGTGGAGGCAACCATTCACGAACAGCTTTAATCTTTTCTTTCATCAACCTCCACACCTTGAGCTGAAACAACAAAACCAAGAAACACTACCTTGTCGGTGCAAAAGGTGCACTTGGCAAGGTTAGCATACAAGCATTCCTTCCTCAAAACAGCAAGCACACATTTTATATGTTCAACATGTTCATCAATAGACTTGTTGTAAATCAAGATATCATCAAAATAAACCACAACAAATTTACCAATAAATGCCCTAAGCACATGATTCATTTAATGCATGAAAGTACTAGGTGCATTGGTGGTTTTGAAGGCTGTTTTTCATTCATCTCCTTCTCTCATTCGAATTTGATGATAACCACTTCTCAAATCAATTTTTGTGAAAATGATAGCACCACTAAGTTCATCAAGCATGTCATCTAGTCTAGGTATGGGATGTTTATACCTTATGGTGATGTTATTGATGGCTCGGCAATCAACACACATTCTCCATGAACCATCTTTTTTTGGAACTAAAAGACCAGGAATAGCACAAGGTGAAATACTTTCTTTTACATACCCTTTGTTGACGAGTTCTTGCACTTGGCACTAAATTTCTTTGGTTTCTTCCGAGTTGGTACGGTATGGTGCATAGTTTGGAAGTGAAGAACCAGGAACAAGGTCGATTTGATGTTCAATCCCTCTCTTGGGTGGCAGCCCTGGTGGTACTTCCTCCGGAAACACATCTTCATATTCCTGTAGCACATCAAAAACAGCACTAGGCAAAGTAGAGGGTAAGTCGTTAGTGGAAAGAAAAGTGTCATTGCACAGGAGTACAAAGAACATATCATCAGGTTCACTCAATTCTTTTAAATCCCCTTTCCTAGCCATCATAACTAATCCCTCTTTTCCAGTGGGCTTGGTTCTTTGCAGCTGTGGGGTTTTATTTGGCTGTGAAAACACTCCCTCACTAGGTATGTGGCTCACTCGTAAGTGTTTCTCGCTCTCTCGCTGTTTTCTTTTCAGATCATCCTTCAAAATTTCCTCCGGCGACAAAGGAAGCAAAGTGACACACTCTCCTTTGTACATGAGAATAGCCTTGTTAGTACGACTACAAATCTGAACATCAAAGTCATATAACCATGGTCTTCCCAACAACAATTGGCATGCTTACATTGGCACTACATCACACTCCACATGATCACTATATCGCCCGATAGAGAAAGGGACAGTCACAATATTGCTCACATGCAGTGTACCACACTCATTTAGCCATTGAATCTTGCATGGAGAAGGATGATGCCACTGTTTTAACCCCAATCTCTCAACCAATTCTTGACTTGATATATTATTGCAGCTGCCATTATCAACAATTATTTGACAAAGCTTGTCCTTCATCATGCCTCTGGTGTGAAAAAGATTATGCTATTGATTATTTTCTTCTTTCACTGTAGTGACACTAAGTACTCGTTGGGAAATGAAGCAATTATTATCTCCATCATTAGGTTGAATCTCATTTGCATCATTCACATTTTCTTCATCATATATTGGAGCACTTTCTTCATCACTTTCAAATTCCCATTCACCTTGCTCATTTACAATCATGGTCCTTCAACTCGGACATTCAGCAGCCATGTGTCCACGACCTTGGCACTTGTGACAAACAATGCCTCGGCTATGTGATGATGATACAGCGGCTGAATTAACTAAAGGGGCTGCTGTACTTGTAGCAGGACGTCGAGTTTCTTGCTGAATTGCAGGTGAAAAAGCACTAGAAATAATTGTCTTTGCAGCACCAAAGGATGTAGAAGGTCTAACTGTAGCACCTTGGGATCGAACACCACTAACAGAGGTATCGGGCTGCTACCGGCGTCATGGAAATGAGAGAGATCGACTCCCATAGGACCGCCCACGGCCTTCTTGCTGAATTTTTCTCCTGGTGCGCATAGCTTGATCAACAAGATCTTGCAAAGTTCGATATGGAAACATCTCCACAAGACTGGAAATATCATCATTGAGACCATGCAAAAATCTTGCAATTCTTGACTCCTCATCTTCTCTGATATCAGACAAAATCAAGAGCAACTCCATCTCTTTGAAATATTCATCAACCAATTTGGAACCTTGTTTCAATATTTGTAACCTATTACGAAGGTCATGATGATAGCTTGATGGAACAAAATGTCTCCTCATCACACGCTTCATTTCAGCCCATGTGTTGATATGATCACGTCCCAACACAAGCTGATTTTCTTGTATTTGATTCCACCAAGTGAGAGCATAACTAGAGAATTCAACGGAAACAAGACTAACAGCCTGTGGTCAGAGAGATTATGCACTCAGAAAATTTGATCACACTGCTCTTCCCAATCAAGATATGCATCAACATCTTGCTTTCCTAAAAATTTTGGAACACTGAGTTTAACACGAGCAATGCTATCCGGATCATCTCTATTGCGACCACGATGGAGTTCACCATCATGACCAGCACCACGACAGCGATCTCGGTGACGTTCAAACCGCCCACCATTTGCAAAAGGATTCTCATCATTATATTCCTCTTCATGGCTGCCCTGAGATTCATCTTCATCATCAAAGCGAACACAGCGGCGATGATCATGATCACCTCCTGCACGCCGGTCCTCATGACCAGCACACCTACCACCACCATGTTCATCACGACCACCTCCAAAATGGTCACGAAAACCATGCCCAAAACCAAAATTTTCATCACCAGATTCATCATGGTGACGTGGAGATCTTCTTCCCGCAGTAGGAAGACGTTCATTGAACATCCTCTCCATGGCCTCCACAAGCGACTTTGCCACATTGCGTAACTCAACCCGTGAGACAGGAGGCTCCTCGTCTCCATGGTTCCCACCACAAACACTCGAATCAGATCCTGCCATGTTAGGAGTTTGCAAGAGATAGTAGAAAAGAAAAATTATATGTGGAAACTCACAACCTCACCTCTTGCACACTCGTTCTCAAGGACCGTGAGTGTGCTAGTGTGGCGTAACCAAACCTGAGATTAAGCGGTCGAAAGGATTACAAATCAAAAGCCCCAATTACGGATTTTTGTGGAGCTATAGGTGGTTGTACAAGGAAGGCTATGGTACTGAAACAAAGAGTGTAACGTGTTCAAAAACTTGTTGTCCAGAACCACCACCAACTTGACTTACTGATATCAAACTTTTGGTTACCCAATCCGCAACAGAGCCCTTTCAACTTCTCTTTTCTTTCTTTTTTCACTCTTTTTTTGCTCTTTCTGTCACACTTTTTTTCTGAATTTTTTTTACTAACAACAAACAAAAGCGAACATACGAGGGGTGCGGGGAAAAAAATAAAACACAACGGACAACAACGATGGTGACTAGCAACATGGTGAACGAAACACACAATGCAATAGTACCACAAAAAGGATATGGGATTTTTTTTTTGTGTGGCTTTTTAGTGGACTCTAGGACATAAACAAAAAGATGTAACATATGATAAAAGGTGGGAGGGTGGGTAAAAACAAAACCTACCGTGACAACAATATCTTTGATTACCACTTGATAGGGACCGTTGCAAGAAAGGTCCAGGGGATGGCCTGATCTTCACGACAGTAGGTTTCGTAACAAGATAACTTGCTGCAAGCAGTGGGTAAATGCTTTATACCTGACAAAGGTTGGATGCGACCAAGAGATGGGGAGAGAGGCACCAAAACTGCAAGGACTTTGAATCGATCTCCAAACAACCGCAGAACCACAAGCCGGAACTAATCCACATAATACGACACAGCTGAATGGAAGCCGTATGGCATGAAGTAGTGGAACTGAGAGGGATCTCTTCACAAGTCCAAGAAGAACAAGGAAGAACAGGGGTGTGTAAGGCACTCAGCAGCTCGGCTGTAAGAAAACCATATGTGGTTGTCAATTCATAATAATCAAAAACTGAGTTCTCAAAGGTACATAGGGGTTATTTATACTAGGAACAACCCTCCTAGATGGGTTTGGGATAGGTGTAAACTGAAGTGGCCACGTTGGGAGGTGGAAGGCCAACTGGTTGAAGCATTCACGAAGTGTTCTTCAGTTCACGCACGTCTTTTCAGCTTCTGCGCAGCCTTCAGTAAATTGGTCATTACTCCTAGCTCGGAAGTCGAAAAGATACACCGTTTGTTAGGTTGGAATCTTGACTTCAAGGTGCTTCCAACCATTTATGGCTTGATCCCCGTCTCTTCCCGAGATGGTATAGACTTGGATGTAAAGTTGGTGCTTCTGTCACATAACCCTAAGTCTTGTGTCTGTAACCATCCTCAGCTTGGGCAGTAGTCTTGGTGTCTTCTACGTAACCTTTTGCGTCCTTCACATAACCCAGTGGAGAAGTCTCTTGTGTAACCGTGAGAAGGAGCAAAGTACAAGACTTAGGTAGTATATGACTCTCATCGATATTACAACGTAACTCAGAGAGGAAAGCATGCACCTCTTATTGAATTTTCTTTGCACGACTGCGTGTAACCGGTCCTTCATACATTTGTTCTTGTGTAACCGGTTGTGCACTTGATCCTTGATCTGTAACCAAAGGTGGACTTGGTGTAATCTGCGATGCATCTAGTGTAACCAAGGCATTTGGATTACGTATGGCTGTGATGCCCTCATCACTTCTCTTCTCTCTAGATCCAGCAGGGCGACAGGTAGGCAGGTCGCGGAGACCAAACGACAGCATGGAGGCCAGCTGGGGACGCGGAGGCCTGACGGTGGTGCGTGGGCGTGGCCGCTCCGGTGTGCGGGCACTGGCTGCCCCGACGCGGAGGAGGGCGTAGCGGCGTGGCGGCAGCACGGCACCCAGGGCCAGGCTGGCAACCTGACGCGTGGCGCATGGGTTCAGGCCAGCACGGTGGCGGTGCGGGCGCGGATGCCGGCACGGTGCTCAGGGTTCCTCTTCGATTCTTTAATTTCTCTTGAATTTCTCATATATCCTCACTTATCTTGTGTCTATTTTCGATGGATTCTTGTGGTTCTTTGTGATTATGATTCACTACAAGGAATGTGCCGACTAGTGACACAAAAAGGGCGATTCTCGTCATAAACCGCGATTAATGATGCCGGTTATTACGAAAACCCTCTGTCATTAATCGAGGGTCACAAACCGCAATTACTGACGCGACATTTCGCGGCGTCATGAGTTTAATGCCGTGTATAAAATCGTCCTTACAAAATGTCATAACTTCGTTCCTGCATCTTTGCCACGCTGGACATAATCTAATGTGGCATCTGATGTGGCATGCCAATTGTGACAAACCATTTGCGTCATAAAACGAATTTGGCCCGTTTAAAGCTGGGTTGAGCCCAACATGTTACTGTCGGCCGGCGTTATGCAGATAGCCCAAAAAAAGATTTTGTTGGGCCTATTTGTTGTTTTTTCGACCACAATTTTGATTAGGTTGGGCCTGTTTTTGTTGGGTCGAGTCCAACAATTGTGCACATTGTTTGCGACCTTATATGTCACATTAATTTCAATGAAATTGACTTTTGGCCCAATAAATAGTGGGCTAAGCCCACTGAAGGCCAACAAAAAATTAACTACTCATGCATCAATATTAATTGATTTCATTTCAATTCTGATCTTTTTTTTGAATAATTCCGATCCGGTTGGCAAAATTGTAATCAACACATATTTCTTTATACTATAAAACAAATTGTTGTTTACTATCAAGCATGACCATATTGTTCGTCACATATCACAAACTATTACAAGATAACAGTCTCACAAGGAACATAGATTAACAAAGCTAAATCCAGGTCATAATCACAAGAGATATTGGAGATTTGATCTAAGGATCTTAACCTCTTCATCTTTTATTGCTAAGCAGTAGACGAAGGAGGTCTTCACTGTCTTCGGTAAACTTCTGCAACCTCTTAATCTCAACCGACTGCATTTTCAGAGTTGATTCTGATTCTTCGGTCTTCTTCTTCTTCAAGATACATATATAACTCTTTCTGGTGAGCAACAAACCGTTGTCGAAGTTGTACCCGTCCTGATTGGGAGCGTCAACTCGCTCTTCATCAACACTACTATATAAGGATTTGGTACTCATTCTTGAGTACTCCTCTGTTTTAATTTGTTCGGGAAGAAGCATCATTGAGTTGGTAGCTTCTATCTAGCAATAGTGGATCCCAAGTCAGATTAAGATCTTGTAATTGATTTGAACTAAGGAAACAAAGGTGTTAAGTTTGTTACATTAGAGCAGGTCTGAACAGGAGCGGCTACAGATGTTGACCCTTTGGCTCGCTGAAACAAGTACAAGAACAACAGGTAAGGGTTGAGATCATTCGCAATCGGAAACAAAGAAGGTGTCAATTAAGTTTGTTACCATGGAGCAGGTTTGAACAGGAGCGACTACAGATGTTGACCCTTTGGCCCGCTGAAACAAGTACAAGAACAAGAGATAAGGGTTGAGATCATTGGCAATTAGAAGCAATTTCATCTATTAAGTTCAATACGGTACAAGAACGATCACACCCAATCCATAATCACCCAAGCATGCAACAAAAATATGGAAAGCCAAAGAGCATGGGTAAGTAATATAATAATTTTATCCTTTAATTTCTACAAACCTCAAATAAGTCGACTTCGAACAATCTCTTGCAATAGGGAACAGAAGATCCACAATCACAAAAGCATGCAACAACAATATTCAAAGACAAAGAGCATGGGGAAGCAGTCTAATAATTTCATCTACAAATTTCTACAAACCTCAAATAAAATGACTTCCAACAAACTCTTGCGATAGGGTATAGTAGATCCACAATCACTCAAACATGAAAGAATATTATAGAATGCCAAAGAGCATGGGGAAGCAATATAATTGAATCGATCAATACAGGGAGGAGCCCGCAGACCTAATGAATAGGAAGGAAGAAGGTGCCGAAAGACATCTCGATTTAGCAGCCTGAACTTGCGCCTTGAACACGTTGTTCTTCACAACTGTTGCAGATCTGTTGCCGCTAAGGTGAGCCTCGGGGGAGCTGACGGAGCAACGGGTTTGAACCATCTTGCAGCTTCAAGGACGTTGCCGAGAAAGGCCTCCGCTCATAGCAGAGGAAGGCCGCCACTCGTAGCAGAGGAAGCTAACCTCTCGTAGCAGAGGAAGGCGTCATCGGTAGCTAGGTCGCCATTGCTGCTTCCGCCACAGATCTACTAGGGGTCTTCGGCGGTAGAGGAGAAGATCCCTTGATTTTGGAAAATTACAAGAAGGTAAATGGGAGGCCTGGTTTCCCTCTTTATTTTATATATAACAGGGAAGACCAGGAGGAGGAGCGGGGAATTCAAAATTTCAAGTCCCGCCTCTCTGCTCCAGAGTCCCACCTCTCTGCACCAGAGCGGGAAACAAAAGACTTTGGATCATGGACCCAAACGTCAGTGATCCAAACAAAAGACCACTTGGGTGTCGCACCCAAACGTCAGTGACCATATGCAGAGAGGCAAGTTGTTGATTGTGGGTTGTCCGTGCCACCATGGATCATGGAATTGACAAACACACACAGGACTATACTCTACTTCATATTCACGTTCGACAGATGATTCGATTATTGCATTACAAATGTACTTACTGCAACAAATTAACGTACATTTCAACTGTTTATTACATGACTAAGCACAGTTCAATAAAACATTAAAACTACAGACTAGAGGGACTCTAGTGGTACCACCCTCCGTGAAATCTTCTACGGAGATCATGCATAAATTCAGGATGATTGATGCATATGATCGCCCAATAATGTGTTAGTATTCCGGGAGGAAAGATTCGCTCTAAGAGAGACATGCACTTGTCCTGCAATTGTGTGCAGTTAGCCTAAATTGCCCATCGTAGAAATGAGGTCACAGTTTCCTCGCTTGCCATGTCCCACATCTTTGACACACGGTGCAGCTTCAACTTTTCAACTTGATACATGTCGGCGACCCAGAGTACATAAGGCCAGGCATTGGCAGGAGTGTCCCATAAATCAGCTTCCTCCTGGAGTGATCCTTCCCTAGCATATTTGATCATGAGCGAGAAGCCATCCGGGTATGTTTCTATAAGTGTAACAAATTCAGAGCGTGACTCCACTCCTTGGTCGTAGAGCATTGCCTCCATCACACAAGATACTTTCGCCACATCATCACGTTTTGCTCGTATCACCCGGCATTCTGCACCTCTATGGAAGACAATGTCAATAGGGGCTTGGGCTGCAACACTTTCACATATGCTTGTTTGTACTGATGGAGGAGGAACTTCAATGCAGTCGTCCTCCAGTACTATAACACCACACGATATGTGTGTGCGATTTTCATTGGAGGTCGTGCGGTCAATGTCATGATGCTCCACCAGACATTCAGAGCCTCTTTCTTGTAGATCCCGATTAGTGAAAGCCACTTCTTTTGTAGCTTGAACTCGAAACGTATCATCTTCATCGTTTGGGTCTCCAGCCATCTCACACAACAATACTCGCACCTACGTCAAAGGAAGCAGTCACATGCTTGACATAATGCGACTGTATTGCCATGTGTGAGTGTGTGTATTCATAGCAGCAACGAGACACGTACCATTTGGGATTTGTGCACAGGAACGAGGACGACGGCAATGCCGTCTGGAACATCCATCCACTGATGATCATTCAAACCTGTAGGATAGCAATGTAGCCTCCATTGGCAGCCTCCCACCATGAACGTACTGGATTCCTTGTACTGGCCCCGCGGTTCCTTCTTCTTTCGCTTCCTGGCTTAAGAATGAGAAGTCGACTTGAATGGAAGGAGACATTTTGGCGTCTAAAGCCATGAACACAAATGACCTGCAATGATCATCTCGTGCATAAATTGTCTCTTATTATGGTAGTTGGAGTGAATATGTCGTTTCGAAATGTCCGTTTGTGGACATCAGTTACCACCTAGAGAATGGACGTGTCCCTTCAGTGCGGGTGTCGCCACGTTCGGGTCATGAACTTCACAGTTCTAGATCTTAAGTGCTATTCACAATGATCGACACGTCCGTTCAGAGCGGGTGTGCACACAAGTTCATCGGTTAACGTCCGGTGCCTGTCCTTAACTGCAATTCTCAATGATCGACACATGGAACAACTTGTGAGAGCGTGTCATCCCCAAACGCCCATTCGAGATGCCCTTCTGTGCTTATATGCATGTTAATATTACACCCACACACACACAAACATATATTGCTTTTCCAATTCCCAGTTTATTCCGTTTTGGCCTTGTCGCATCAACAAGTTCATCACGTTTCTTAGTCTCCAAGGCCCGCGGGAATCATCAAGTGTGAATCCAAACCATTTGTAGACCTTTTCAGTCACGACTCACTGTTGACGGTGGAAATTCACCATTTCCAACCCTCAATATTCTGACATAAATGGAGGCATATGCATTATTTACTAGCATTTAGGATTGAATAATGTAGTTCCACTTGTCCTTGGAGATTATTTGTATGTAGGTGATTTACCCTTAAAAGAGATGGAAACTCCACTTCTATGAAGAAACCATGCCAACTCAGCTGAGGAGGTGGCTGCCACCAAAGGAAACATGGCAATCCACGTCATCGATCCAGGGGAGGCACTCACCGACGAATCAGAGGATGCCACATGGACTTCACATGGATCAAAGGGCCCACCTCGGATACCAAATCAAGCCATGCACCGAGGATGGATTAGAGGACCCACAGGGCAGCCACCCAGTGGAAAACCACCAGGTGGAGCCACCCTAGGGGGCCGGCTGACCCTAGGATCGGCCGAACCGACCTAGGGGGCCCCATCCTGGCCCTCCACGTGGCAGCTCCCTATTGGTCCATTGCCTCTCTCCCGGGTGTTTAGGGGCCATTTGGGCGTCCGAGCAAGCCTTGCCTTTGCCTATAAATAGAAGAGGAGGGGCTCCCATTTCTCATACACCACTCTCTCATTCTCCTCTCACTTTTAGTTTCCAAGGCTAGGGGGTAGGCTAGAGTAGCTCTTCTTCAGGTTCCAAGTCCTCTTGGAAGTCTAGGTATGAGTTCTCTTTTATCTTTATTTCTTTGTATGACTTTGATCTACTTCAGTTATTCAGCTATTTCATATAAAGTCATGGTAGATCATATTCTTGATATGTTCTTGAGTTCATCCTCTGTTCATCATTTAGAGGCTCGTGTTCTTCGTGAACACTACCTTTTGATCCACTTGAAGGGTGATAAACTCCTTCCTTATGTGTTTGTTCATAAGTTAGAGGCTCGTGTTCTTCACGAACACGACCCTTTGATCTTGTTGATTAGACATAAGAGAGTTCATATCTGTTCGTATGTCTAGCCCTAGTTGATCTTGTTAGATGGCATGAGAGTGTTGCATGAGGTCTGTGTTCAAGCTATGGTACTCGGTCTAGTTGACCAGTCTTCTGGTGGCTCTCACCCTGGGTCACAATAGCCCGGGCCGGGTGGAGTTTAGCAGCAACGTAGGCATGGTGCCTAGGTTGTCTGGCTACGATAGTTATGAGCATACCCCCCGTGACGAGAGGTTGGTCCTAGGGCAACCTCCATGTTGGGGTACCTGCTGTAGGAGTCTAAAGTCTAGTTTCGCAGAGTGCTGGTCGTCGCGGGCTAGCTCCTCGTTTGTACCTGGGTGCTGAACCATGTCTTCCTCATGCAATACTCATGCTCATCTCTTGTATCTTCTAGCTTTGTATGTTTAGTACATTAGAACCTAGAGCTAGCTCGTATGTTCCCCCTAAGCCGTAGTGTGCTAGAGTAGAGGTAGATTTGAGGTGTGTGTGTCACACTACCCCTTATATCTTTTATCTTACCCCTGCCTTTGAGTGTGTTGTTCCCTATATCTATCTCTTGGTTTACATTCAGAGCAAAAGCATAAGTCTAAGATATCCGCCATTGCCTTCCACCGATTCGATACCCTTGGAATACTCTCCTTCCTTGGGGAAATGCTACAATGGTTTATCTGTGCGCTTGCGGATTCGTTCATGATTATTTAGATTAACCTATAGCAAGTCTCAATGTTCACGCTAACCTGCGCCATTAGTTGTGACATTGGGAAATGCCAACAAGCATTTCTAGCGCTGACGCTAAGGATGGATTCCAAATCCATTCTTAAGTGATCGATGTTTAGAAATGTCAACACTCATGCAGCGTACCTGATCGAGGAGGACTTGTCAAGTTATCCTGCACCGTGTGTGTTGCAATGCAAGGACCATCCGGTCGATCTGATTGCCTTGTGCAGCCTTACAACACCCAATCTGTTTCTCCAGATGCAATTGACGCCTAAAACTTTTTGTAAATAAACGGTAGAGAGTTGTCTCGCAGTTGATGCGGCATAAGCTGAGGCAGTTGACACGACCATTAGATGCAACTGGTGTGGCTTGAGTTGTCCGCAGGATTTTCTTGTGGTCTAGACCGGAGAGTCCAGAAATGAACACATACCTAGACACGTCGGGCTCATCCCATGATACCCGTCGTCCACACATGTAATCGATGTGCGCCACTGAAGATTCTGACCTAGATAGATTCGTATAAGGTGTAGGCCTGATTATATTCTGAGCATCTCATGTTTTCTATAGTAACTTTAGCAATGCTACACCGAGCTCACATGCCCGCCGTAGTCCTCGATAAATAGGCGAGTGTGGCACACCGTTCGTCTTGCATTTCTCAACTTCAGTGGGATACAAGGGTGAGATCATTTTCTTGGCTAATCTTGTTTACTTTATGTATGCATGGTATTGAGATGGTCCCATTATATTGTTAGCTTATGTAGGGTTTGTTCTTCATTTGTGTATGCAGTACGTGGAGAATGTCCGGGCAAGGAACGGACGGAGCATGGAACTTGGAGGAGTCGGGGAAGCGGGAGCAGTCGAGCACAATGGAACCTCACCAGCACCCGGTTCAGCTGCTGCCATCAGCACCGCAGCAGCACCCGACCCCAATGGCACCTGCACTTCTGCTGGCATCGGCACCGCAGCAGCACCCGGCCCCAATGGCGGCTCAGGATCAGTTGAACCTCATGTCACCACCTTTTCACCTGCAACCCAGGCTGCTACCTCTGATGTTGCCTGTTGAAATGCCACCCCTACGGCTAGTGCTCATTGAACAGGATGAATCGCATGACCTGAAATGGTCTGTGTTGCTTTGGCTTCAACAGGCCGGTCCAACCCGTGTTTTCACGAAGGAATGTGGGTGTGCCCTTTTTTATTGAGGGGTCACATGCAATGGATCATTCGTGACCAGCTGTTACACGCACATAACATCGCCATTTCGCCTGCCTGGCTATGGGATACAAGGGCGAGGCATTGTGCTTTGGAGGAGTATCAACTCCAAGATACACATTTTGCTGCACTTCGTGCAGCGGCGGGATTGCCATGAGGTCGTGATGGTAGTAGTATGTCGTTAAGAGTATGTCATTGTACTTCCACCCATAGTGGATCGATCCATCCTCATGTGTAATCAATGCGTATGCATGCATTTGTCTTGTAATGTCGTTTGTATTTGGATTGTGTTGTTTCTAATAAAAATGGTAATGTGTGTCTACTCCCTCGGTATAAATTCTGTGAAAACGTAAAGTATGTTCCCTAGATTTCTTAAATACCGGATGAACACAAGGCGAAAGTTCGTTTTGTAACAAACATCATAAGATGATTAGGTTGCTACAAGTTTCTCAACTCATCACAACAAAGTTCACACCACCAAGTAGCAAACATCAACATATCGACAATTCTCCCCGCATATGATAAAACCAAAATCTTAAAAAAAGTAGTAAAAGAAAAGATAAAACAAAGCTGAACAGTAGTCGTTCTACGTAATGAGACTGCATGAACAACAGGTGAAAGTCCGTTTTGCAATATTCAGTCAGACCGGATTAAAGTGTCACTGGTACACAACATTTTATAAGGAAAACCCAACATCTTACAATTTAGTAGTACGCAATGATAAAACCAAAAATCTTGAGAAAATAGTAGTAAAAGAAATTTTAAAATAGAGCCACTGCTCTACATCTTCTAATCCATCTACTAGTAGCAATTACCACTAATTGTGGTGCTGCTTCTTGGTCGATGGTGCACCCGGCACCTTGTTGCAGCTGCTCACAGACGAGGTAGTCGTTATGTTGCCGCCGCCCATGGAAGATGGCGGCGGACCACCCCGGGCATCGACCGCAGATGAGGTCATCCCTCCATTAGCACCTCCTGGGGATGATGGTGCTGCTCCACGGTGGTCGGTCGAGTATGGTGGATGATGGCCTCTGCTCGACGAGGATGGGAAAGATTGACTGCCGCCGACCGATGAGGATGAGATAGTATGATGGCGCTTGGAAAAGATAGTTCGCCAGCTAGTGGCGGTGCTTCCGCGCCCCTGACCCCTAGCACCTCTTGCTGACCTGCGAGGTGTGCGATGTTTCAGAAGTACCCCATCTTAGATTTCCATTTGTTCCACAAACTCCGAATCATCAGAGGATGTGTCCACCAGCACTCGAATGGGGCTCTGCTCTACCTCCTCTTCACCAGACGACTGGGGATCCTCCCTTTCATCAGAAGAAGAGGAGGATGTGGCTTGCGCCACACCTCTAGGAGACAATGGCTCCATGGGGAGAGGAAGAGGGCGATGTGCGAGAATGGAGTTTGTTGTTGGTTGCAAGAGTGGGGAGAGGAAGGGAGAGGGCGCTGTGTGAGAATGGGGTTTGTTGTTGGTTGCAAGAGTAGGATATTTATGGGGAGAGGAACCCATTCAGCCATTGTTGACAATACGTCCCCTGAAAAGATTACTTTTTCTATAATATGGGAAATATTTGTTGAGAAAGGGGGAAAGTCCGTTTGGCGGAATGTTAACGGACCGGAAGAAATGTTGTACTCCCTCCGTCCCAGAATAATCGCATATTGTACTTCGTATCTCATTTTTCGAGGAGTCAAAATGTGCACTTATTCGTCCCAACTTAAGTGCACGTCTCAATTTTCAAGGAGTGAAAAATATGCACTTGTTTGACTTTGGTTGTAATGGGTTATTGGCATGAGCAACTCTTCTCAAGTCGAAGGTCAAGACCGATTGTTCATTATTGTTTTAGAGGAGAAAGAAGCGGAGATGG
Source organism: Cenchrus fungigraminus (assembly GCA_036936925.1). Taxonomy (NCBI): domain Eukaryota; kingdom Viridiplantae; phylum Streptophyta; class Magnoliopsida; order Poales; family Poaceae; genus Cenchrus; species Cenchrus fungigraminus. The sequence goes on along the minus strand of CM072781.1, from coordinate 59,114,777 downwards.
TCGAATTAACTCTGCATTCATTCGTCGGGGACATTTGGCAGCCTATTCCCTGGGACAGAGCTCCTGAGTTCCAGAATAAGATCACCTTGTTTGGTCCTGACAAGTGCACTGTTACACAAGAGCATGCCATTTCCAGCTTGCCTAACCTGAGGGCAAATCACGTTTACTTCCTATGAACTTATCAGCACGATGAAGAGGATCAGTATTGGATCTACGAGCAGGGAATAGGAAATGTTCCAGGCATCAACGCTACTCCTGCGATCCGAATCAAGCAGGTTCTTAGGGATTGGATTTGGTTGCGAGGAACATGGCTGTTGCCTAGCTATGCATAATGTGGATATTTGATTATGTAACCATCTGTAACACATTTCTATATATAACATACAAATATCTATATTATTAGTCTTCCTCAATTATGTAGTGCATTATTTTAAATGGTAAATATGATGGAACAAGTTGCTACCACAATCAAATTCGCAATCACAGTATGATACAAGCAGCTACGCATTAGTTTCTGAGGAAGGTCCTTCCAACAAAACATTAACAGATCGGAAATAGATTAAACCAAATCATCATAATAAAAGATGGCATCTCATAGCTACTCATTACCATAAAGTTCACACCACATATAATAAGCAGCAAACATCATAAGATGATCGGGTAGCAAACACCAAAATACAAGTATGATACAAATCTGAACCGTCTACCTAGCAATAACACCACGAATCACATTATGCCTCATTGTTGTCCTTGAGTGACCTCTTATATGAGGCCTGTCACAGCAATTCCTTCACCTTCTTCACCACAATCGTGGCAAAATCCATGTTCTTCTTCTGCAGCTCAGAGACAGTCTCTTGAATCTCTCTGTTAGCCTTTGCACATTCTTCCTTCCACATCCTTGCCTCGCTTTCAGCTTTTAGGTACCTGTTGTCTTCGCCCTTTTCTGTAGGAGACAACAAAGCATCGTTTCTCATTTTCTTTCTTGTCTCAAACATGTTATGGGTTACCTCCCTGTAGTATCGCGCCATCGTCTTCAGCTCATCTGCTTTGACATTGGCCTCCTCCTTAGCAGTTGTACATGCTTCTTTCCACGACCTTGCTTCCTCTTCTGCTTTTCCCTTCATTTCCATTAGTTTCTCAAGAACTTTTAGAGTCCTAATATCACATTCTGGATCTATCCACCTAAACAACGCGCACTTCATGCCATCAATCTGCAGTCACCGATTTCATTCATATAATTAGCGATTGACCACACTAACATCAAACGCAGAAGCAAAATTTGTTATAAGTGAAACAAGTTATCGTTTACCTCGCAGCATCATACATACCGACGCCCAAGGTTAGCGCCTGTCCAGTCATACATCAGATAGATAGGCAAACCGTCCTTGCACTCGTTTTCATTAGGATCTAGAATGATAACTTCACGAGGACCAGGCGTCGGCGATCTGGGGCTATCGGAGTCTACTCCAAACACCTTTAAAATATATGAATATAGTCTATTAACCCAGAATGATAGGTCAAAGTAGCATGGCAAAACAGAGGACTGACCTGACCGGAGCGAGTCATGCTCCTCTGTTCGTCGCTAGGGCCGCTACGATCCGCCATTCTTGCCATGGGCAAGAGCAAATCTACGCACTGACGCTATCTCCAGCCTTTGCACAAGGAACAAGAGCGTGGTACCGGCGAGTCTCTTGCAGAGTTGCAGTATTGTACGTCGTGTCGTTGAGAGAAATGAGATATATACACTTGTCTGCGGGAAAACTTTTTTTGGCTGCAGCACGGGCTTTTCTCCCGCCAACTTACCAGAACCACTCCATGCTGTTATTGGGGCTGATGTGTCTAGTTACCACGAGGTAGATGGCCACATGGAATAGGCGGCACTTGGAAACAAGCAGTTACACAATTGTTACTCTGGAAGGTCCTTCCTGCAAAACATCAAAAGATCGGACCTTCCTCATTCCTAACTTCCCCCTTGTATCACTATATTATTACGATATATCCGTTGTTCTCTCTCTACCTTCTTTTTTGCCTAGTTCCACAATTATGCAACGCTTATGAATTTAGAATGGTGATTAGGAGTATGCTCGAATCAACTTGAAATAGATTAAACAAAATCAGCATAATAAGATGGCATCTCATAGGAACACATCACCACAAAGTTCACACCACCGAGTATCAAACATCATAAGATGATCAGGTAGCAACAAGTTTCTTGGCTCATCACAACAAGATGATCAGGTAGCAACAAGTTTCTCAACTCATAACCACAAAGTTGACACCACCAAGTAACAAACATCAACATAGCTTAGACATGTCATCTAGCTGCTGTAATGTTTGCTTATATAGGCCCTTGTATAGTACAGCCTCTCGTAGTGCTGTTTGTAACATCCCGGAGTTTTCCGGAATGTTAATTTATTCAAAAATGTGGATTTCAAAATTTTTGATTGAATTTGAGTGCATGCTTAAAATATTAAGGGTGTCTTCTTTGAACCGTCCCTAAATTCCTAGATTTATTTTGAGCTAAATAATAATTTTTAGGAAATATAAATGCTAGTGTGACAAATTTGGATTTTAATGCTTTTTATTTGGATCTTAATTGTGTGCTGTTCAAATTTGAATTTAGAATTCAATTTTGAATTGAAATAGATTAAGGAATAGGAGTTAAGGAAATAGGAAAAATCCTTTTACCTCTGCTGGGCCTTTTCTCTTTGTTGAAAGTCCATCGAGCCTCCTCCATCTCCTGGCCCAAGTTCGCTTTTTCGTCGGCCCACCAAAGCCCGCCGGCGATTCAGCCCAGCAGGCCTGCCTCCCACCAACCGCGCAGCCGCCGCTGCTTACATGTGGACCCTGCCTATAAGCGCCACCACTGCACACCTTTCTTCATCCCGCTGACGCACGCCGGGGGGGAAGGCGACGAGCGCCGCAGATCCCCGCCATCCCACCAACCTCCAACCCTAGCTGCGCCCCTATAAAAGCCACACCGCCCCTCTCTTTCTACCCTGATCCACCGCCGCTCCTGGGGTTTTCCCCCGTCCACCTCCTGTGGAGAAGCGAAGAAGGAAGGGGGAGAGGAGCACCCAAGGGAGCTCCTGCCGTTCGCCGCGAAGACGGAGCTGTTCATGTCGAGGACGTCCAGGAGTCGGAGCCTGGGCCAAGGATGCCATGGACCTGCGCTGCTTCCCCTGCTCTTCCTCCCCGGCTTCGACACCGCCGCGTCCCTACTCTATCCCGCTCCGCCGCCGTCTCTACACCGACACGCTCCACTTCGACCCGAGCGTCACCAAGGTGAGCCCATCCTCTCCCTCTCTCTTCTGTGAGCACCCGGCCTTTGCGCCGTGGGGAGGATGATCTCGCCGTTTGCCCTGTTCTTGCCCGCTTGCTTCGTGCCGCCACGCATACCACCGTCAACTTGTGGGCCAGCCTTCGAGCTGAGCAGAACGCTTGCAGGTGCTGCTCGCCATCGTCGCCGCGCGCCGCTTTCCTCACTCGACCTTACCGCCGTTTCTCCCTTGCCGCCCCTTTCCGATCCCGCACGCGCACGCCGCGCTGTCGTGGCCGAGCCGCCGGCGCACATGCGCGCACACACACAGTGAGTCAAGGCCTTCAATTTTTGGGCCAATCCGCACCCGTGCACTCACCCAACACGCACACACGCTCGCGTGAGCTCTCACGCCGGTCACACCGCCGTCCTATTTCTGGCCGCGACGACGGACTTTGACCTTGACGCCGCCGTCGCCAGAACCCGGCCAAGCCCCGGCCTTTTTCCCCTTTGGCACGAGTCAGGGTCCGCCCCCGGTGCACGTGCTCACCGCACGCGTGCACCCGACCTGCGCGCACCCACGCGCACACGCCAGCAAGCTTGTCCACGAGCCCGCGCTCTGCCTTGCCTGCGTTGCCTCGCCGTGGCCGCTCCCTCTCACCGTGCTGTTTCTGTCTGCCGCGCCTCAACTACCACCGCCGAACCTTCCTCCTGCGCCACGGATGAGTTCCCGGCTGGTGCACCCGCGCACTCGTGCCGTGCCCGCGCTCGTTCGCCGCCGGCGTTTGCACGTGAGCCTATCTGCACAGCCGCACCCCGGATCTGCCTCGCGTTGCCACCTGCTGGCCACCGTGCCGAGCCGGCGTCTTGGCCATGCCTCGCCGCCATGCTCGTGCACCGAGCCTTGCAAACGCGCCCACACCCAGTGCGCACTCGCGCTCTTGCACACGGGATTGCACGCCGGCGCCTACTCTCGAAGCCCCACCGCCGTCTCGCAGCCACGCCGCCGCTTTGCTCCTCGTCACCGTGCACGCCTCCGCCAAAGCCGGCCAAAGGGTCACGATTCTCCTTGCCGTGCAAAACCCTAGGTCCTCGCGAGCCTCGCCGTGAACTCATCTTGCCGGCCGCCGTGGGAAATCGTCGCCGGTCGAGCTTTGCCGCCGCGGAGTGCCTTGGGGGAATTCCATCGAACACCCCCGGGGGCGCCTTAGTTCTAGGTCTTGCCCCGGCCAATCCCTGCTAGGCCCCACGGTTGGCCACACCACCGCCCGCTGCACCGGATTGCCTGGATCGTGTGCGCTCAGCCAATCCCCACGGAAGCCACACGGCAGCCCACACCCACCTCCGCCACACGCCACAAACGATCCCGCGCCTCAGCTGCTGCGTCAGCCGCCACGTGGGCTGCCACCTCGGCTGCAGCTAGCTTTTAGCTAGCAGTGTGGCAGCCACGTAAGCCGCTGCAGCCACCCTATAGCTAGCCTAGACCCCCTTGCAGCTAGGAAGAGTTAGCTTATAGCTAGCTAAGAGTTATTTATATTGTGGATGCGGAATTTAATTTCAGAAATGGTTTTAACCTTCGAAAATTCATAACTAATTATTCTGGGGTCTGAAAAATATGAAACCACTTTTAGAATCTTTCTAAAATCATGACGCACCCGTTAGTTAGGTGTTTGCTCCCTTTTGGCTCTTATTGCTTCTTCTTTTGGTGTTGATTGCAATTAGCTCCGGTAATTTATTTGTATTCACGAATCTAGGAGCTACCGGAGCCGGAGAGTCGACCCAGTACTACGACGATGACATCGGCTACGACGACTACCCGCACGCAGGTTCACGCCTGACCGACTTTTTGAATGCCCATTAGGCATTGCTATTAGAACTGCTAGCGCTTTAATTACTGCATGATGATGGATTATGATGAAACCTTGCACTGCCCCTTTTTAAATACCTTGTCCTTGATTGACCTACTACTACTACTACTATATATACGCGTGATTATACGCTGAGCTTGCTATGCATGTGTTGGGGTTATGTGGTAGTTTCTTGGTGTGTGTGGGGAAAAACCGGCAGGAGAAGGTGTTTTTGGGATACTTGGCGGGGGTGAGCTCAAGACAACCCGATCCGGGATCGGGGGCCAGGGATCGTCTTCTCGGGCGATGCCCAGTTTGGTACCTATGGCGGGTACACTGTTTTAGGAGCACAGGTGTTGGGGTTTTTGTGATGCCTTGGAGGATAAGAGCTCGCCCTGATCTGAAATCGAGTGGGTCGCTTTGTGTTCACGGAACTTTCGTACACACCACCTCGCCGAGCGTGGGGATAGGGCCGGGTCAACCCTAGCAAGTGTGTTTCCATACCTGCTAGTAGGATAGAGGGTATCAGCGGGAGGGAAGTGGGTGAGGACCCCTTTCCCTTTGCAGTCGCTCCCCGTGTGGCCACACGGGGGCATGTTCACAGTTTGGGGTGGTCCTTTGCGAGGGACCGCATCGAGTCCCGGATGCAGGGTGGAATCGTAAATCCTAGGTGTTCGTCCGATAGGGTGGGTTTAGTCAGATCGCTACCGGCTGAGCTCCATCCCGAGTTGGGTATAGGTGTACACGCTCTGCAGAGTTTATATCTATACGTATAGCCGCGTCCTCGGTTATGGACATGCCCGTTGTTTACTCCGACTCTTACGTTTTGGGATTTCTACCTCCCCCTTATAGGATGAGAGTGTATGGTGAGCCGTGGTTGTACTCAGGGGAGGAGAGTTGCTCCCTCTGCCTCGCGGATCCGGGTGCAATCATTGAGGTGCGAGGAGTGGGAGTTCTCGCACCGACCCTAGATGGAGATAGGACTTGGTGACTGTGATCTGGGTAACTAGGTGTTACCGATCGTGGATGAGAGACGTGGGGATTGGTGGGAATTGGAGAATTCTATTCTTAATGAGATGCTGCTGCTGCTGCTGCTTAGGAAACCCCAGCTCTTACCTTGATACCTTTTTATACCTTTAGAAGTAGGCCACTTAAAGCTTGCATATGGTTGGTGATGTGGACCTATCCCGATCCTTGGGGATAGCCCCTGAGCTTGCAGGGTACGAGTCAGACTTCGACAACAACGCCGACGGATGGTACGATTGAAGGGCGCGACGCTACGCTCAAGGATGCCTGTGGGAGAGAAGGTTGAAGTTGGAGACATCTTCTGGAAGCTAACTACCGCTGCGTAGGCTCTTATTCATGTTATTCCGCCAAGAGGCGTGTAATGATGTACTCCTATATGGATTTGTAATAAAAGTAATACTTTTGGATGCTTTATCTCGTTGTATGGTTGTGATATTTATCTGTGATAGATGTCTGTGCGTGATAGCGTCTGATCCAGGGACTATCACGAGTATAGGTTGACCGGTTTTCCTCTTTTGAAAACCCGGGTCGTTACAGATGGTATCAGAGCCGTACTTGACCGTAGCTCGTGCCCATAGACATGGTCGTTAGTGAATAAGGATTTTCTACTTTTCCTTACTTTATATAAACTCCTTGAAATATTTCATAAACACTTTCCTCTTTTCAAAAGCTTCTCTCTTACCTACGGGACTCAACCATTCTTACGAGGACATGATCATTTGGTCGAGAACATGTCCAGCACACACTGAAGTAGAGAAGTTTTTGATACACCTTGAAAGGCACCCCCTATATAAGTTGGTTTCCCGACAAACTAGACCGTTGAAGTGTTGCGACCTCCCAGGCCCGAGTCAGCCTCGGGGGAGCATATATAACTATAATGCTTGCTGAATGATCGGCTCTTAATGGAGTTAGTTGTGTTTTAATGGCTCTTCCCATTGAGTGTAGGAATATATAATTAGTAAATATTTTCATGCTTGCTTATGAGACTCAACTTGTTGGTGAGTGACGTTGTCTAAAGTTTCTTTCCTTGGTCGGGTTTTCAGAAGGATGTCGATCAGAAGGTTCAGACGCTTGCTGGCACGCTTTGAAGCTGCCGAGGAAGAAGAAGGCCCACCGGTTCGTGGCCGTGGACGTGGCCGAGCACCCGCTCATGGGCATGGACGCGCTCCCGCTCGTGGCCGCGGACACGCGCCTGCCCATGGAGGAGGCCGAGGCCGAGGCGCTGAGGCACCACAGCCACCACCTCCGCCTATCGGTCAAGGTGATGCTGAAGAAGAGGAAGACGCTGAGGGTGAGCCTGAACCTGACCCCGCACCAGCTCCCCAGGGGCGTGGTCGTGGTCGTGGCCGTGGAGGAGCACCGCCACCGCCACTGCCTAAACTGTTTGAGGTGATGGCCCTTCAGACTCAGCTGATGCAGAGGATGGCTGATGCCGTTGAGAACCGAGTCAATGGTGGGAACCGTAACTTTCCGCCAGAGGAGGACTTCGCCAAGAAGATCGAGAGGTTCCTCCGCCTGAAGGCCCCTACCTTCAGTTACTCGGATGACCCCCTCGAAGCCGACGACTAGCTCTGCGTGATCGAGACGAAGCTCGACCTCACCGCCTACACTGATGAAGAGTGTGTGGCTCTTGCCGTCCACCAGCTCGACGGTCCTGCCAAGTCTTGGTGGGACAACTACTCGGACAGCCACCCGAACCCAGCTTTCGTCACTTGGCTGGAGTTCTGCGAGATTTTCCGCGAGCAGTACCTACCAAAGGAGCTCATGACTCAGAAGGCCCAGGAATTCCGCACCATGACACAGGGTGCGATGAGGGTGGAGTATGAGAGGCACTTCATGAAGATGATGCGCTATGCCCCAGATGACATCAACACCGATGACAAGAAACAGTTCTGGTTTCTGCGAGGCCTCCACCATGGTCTCCGCCAGAGCTTGAAGGCTAGTGAGCACAAGTCCCTTCACCACCTGGTGAACCACGCTATTGCTCTTGAGGAAGAGAGAAGGGGCCATGAAGATCGTATGAAGGATAAGAAGAGAATGGGATACCACCAAGACCGGTCAACCCAGAAGCCGAGGGATGGACACCGCCAGCATGGAGGCAACTTCCCCGGAGGAGGAAACTACAGCTACCGTCCGCAGAATGGAGGATACAACCACCCATCCCAGGTCCCGCCAGGACCGAACACTGGAGGGTTCGGGCCCATGTGTTTCACCTGTGGCAAGCCAGGCCACAAGTCATACTTCTGCCCCGACAAGAAGACCGTCGCTACGCCCGCCAAAGCACTGGCTCCAGCAGGACCTCCTTAGTCTGCTCCTCAGCAGTCTGCTAGCCGTGGAAGGCTTTACCACCTGAAGGAAGGAAAGGTCGCTGATGCTCCTAACGCTGTGGTTGGTGAGTTTTAGTTTTCGGTGCATTAGTTTCACCTCTTTTTCGATGTGGTGTAGCTAGTTCTCTTTTACCTTTCCTCTCCTTAGAAATCGGGGGTAAGTTCTTAATCTCGAGGACAAGATTCTTGTGAGGGGGGGAGTTCTGTAACATCCCGGAGTTTTCCGGAATGTTAATTTATTCAAAAATGTGGATTTCAAAATTTTTGATTGAATTTGAGTGCAGGCTTAAAATATTAAGGGTGTCTTCTTTGAACCTTCCCTAAATTCCTAGATTTATTTTGAGCTAAATAATAATTTTTAGGAAATATAAATGCTAGTGTGATAAATTTGGATTTTAATGCTTTTTATTTGGATCTTAATTGTGTGCTGTTCAAATTTGAATTTAGAATTCAAATTTGAATTGAAATAGATTAAGGAATAGGAGTTAAGGAAATAGGAAAAACCCTTTTACCTCTGCTGGGCCTTTTCTCTTTGTTGAAAGTCCACCGAGCCTCCTCCATCTCCTGGCCCAGGTTCGCTTTTTCGCCGGCCCACCAAAGCCCGCCGGCGATTCAGCCCAGTAGGCCTGCCTCCCACCAACTGCGCAGCCGCCGCCGCTTACATGTGGACCCCGCCTGTAAGCGCCACCACTGCACACCTTTCTTCCTCCCGCTGACGCACGCCGGGGGGGGGAGGCAACGAGCGCCGCAGAACCGCGTTCGCCCGCCGGATGCACGACACGTGGCTTCGGCACGAACACCGAGGATCCCCGCTGTCCCACCAACCTCCAACCCTAGCCGCGCCCCTATAAAAGCCACACCGCCCCTCCCTTTCTCCCCTGATCTGCCGCCGCTCTTGGGGTTTTCCCCCGTCCACCTCCTGCGGAGAAGAGAAGAAGGAAGGGAGAGAGGAGCACCCGAGGGAGCTGCCGCCGTTCGCCACGAAGACGGAGCTGTTCGTGTCGAGGACGTCTAGGAGTCGGAGCCCGGGCCAAGGACGCCGTGGACCTGCGCTGCTTCCCCTGCTCTTCCTCCCCGGCTTCGACACCGCCGCGTCCCTGGTCTGACCCGCTCCGCCACCGTCTCTACACCGACGCGCTCCACTTCGACCCGAGGGTCACCAAGGTGAGCCCATCCTCTCCCTCTCTCTTCTGTGAGCACCCGGCCTTCGCGCCGTGGGGAGGATGATCTCGCCGTTTGCCCTATTCTTGCCCGCCTGCTTCGCGCTGCCGCGCATACTGCCGTCGACTTGTGGGCCAGCCTTCGAGCTGAGCAGAACGCTTGCAGGTGCCGCTGGCCATCGTCGCCGCGCGCCGCTCTCCTCACTCGACCTTACCGCCATTTCTCCCTTACCGCCCCTTTCCGATCCCGCACGCGCACGCCGCGCCGTCGTGGCCGAGCCACCGGCGCACGCGCGCACACACACACAGTGAGTCAAGGCCTTCACTTTTTGGGCCAATCCGCACCCGTGCACTCACCCAACACGCACACACGCTCGCCTGAGCTCTCGCGCCGGTCACACCGCCGTCCTGTTTCTGGCCGCGACGACGGACTTTGACCTTGGCGCCGCCGTCGCCAGAACCCGGCCAAGCCCCGGCCTTTTTCCCCTTTGGCACGAGTTAGGGTCCGCCCCCGGTGCACGCACTCACCGCACGCGCGCTCCCATCCTGTGCACACCCACGCACACACACTAGCAAGCTTGTCCACGAGCCCGCGCTCTTGCGCACGGGATTGCACGCCGGTGCCTACTCTCGAAGCCCCGCCGCCGTCTCGCGGCCACGCCGCCGCTTTGCTCCTCATCACCGTGCACGCCTCCGCCAAAGCCGGCCAAAGGGTCGCAATTCTCCTCGCCATGCAAAACCCTAGGACCTCGTGAGCCTCACTGTGAAGTCATCTTGCTGGCCGCCGTGGGAAATCGTCGCCGGTCGAGCTTCGCCGCCGCGGAGTGCCTTGGGGGCATTCCATCGAACACCCCCAGGGGCGCCTTAGTTCTAGGTCTTGCCCCGGCCAATCCCTGCTAGGCCCCACGGTCGGCCACACCACCGCCCGCTGCACCGGATCGCCTGGATCGTGTGCGCTCTGCCAATCCCCGCGGAAGCCACATGGCAGCCCACACCCACCTCCGCCGCATGCCACAAATGATCCCGCGCCTCAGCTGCTGCGTCAGCCGCCACGTGGGCTGCCACCTCAGCTGCAGCTAGCTTTTAGCTAGTAGCGTGGCAGCCACGCAAGCCGTTGCAGCCACCCTATAGCTAGCCTAGAGCCCCCTTGCAGCTAGGAAGAGTTAGCTTATAGCTAGCTAAGAGTTATTTATATTGTGGATGCGGAATTTAATTTCAGAAATGGTTTTAACCTTCGAAAATTCATAACTAATTATTCTGGGCTCCGAAAAATATGAAACCACTTTCAGAATCTTTCTAAAATCATGACACATGTTGGTATTTCTTAACGTCACCACTAGTTGTACACCTAGAGGGAACGTAAGAGAGCAACCGGGTATACCGCAAGCGCACGGAAATACCGCTGTAGCACTTCCCCAAAGGAGTATTCCAAAGGGTATCGAATCCAAGGAACGATGTGCACTACCTTCTATCCTAGATGAACGGTCCAAGGACACCAAGCCCCAGCTATGGTAGAGAGATGATGGGGTGCTTCCTGTAGGTACTCGACTCTAGAGAGGAACAAGCTCGGATAAGATCTCACTTCGGACACCGGCCCCTCCTGACTATAACATTTGGTTCACGGCAAAGGGTCACCTACACACTGTATCCGAACGTGGGGGATTTCAGAGGGTCCAACGACTGTCACTACCGCGGCCTACCCCAAGACAAACCATGGGATACAGGGCATTCGAAGGATAACCCGTAGTCTAGACACCACGTCTACACCACCGATTACTACTATAGCACGACTACGTCTGAATTCCCGTAGAAACACTATAGCACTCCGTATAAATATGGAGTGATGAACCCGCGAGGTTGAGCTAGACCTTACTCATCATTGAATGGATTGGCATGAGGAAGAATGACTAGTCACCGATTCATGCATTCCAACAAGATCTAACGGGATAATTCACACAAACGGAATGCAAACTTATGCACTTGTAACAAAAGATCAAAGGGTCGTGTTCGTGAAGAACACGAGCCTCAAACTTATGAACAAACGCAAAAGCGTGAGTAACTTGTTCATCAACTAGATCGAGGAGACGTGTTCATGAAGAACACGAGCCTCTAAATGATGAACGAACGAAGAACTCAAGAACATATCAGTCATGCATGAACATCACTTTAGTCTAATGGGAAAATACAAGAATACTCACTTTGCTCTAAATGAAGAACAAGCTGGGATCTCACCCACATCACCATCTACAAAAGCATCTCCTCAACCCATTTGATCCATGAGAGATCAAGTGAGAAGAGAAACAAGTGTTTCTTAAAGAGGAGGAGAGGAATGGGATGCCACTATTCTAGCCCCCTCTCCATCTATTTATAGGCATGTGTCACCGCGCGAGAACACCCCAAGCACCACGGGAATGCCCTTAGGATCCAACGAGGAGACGACACATGGAGGACGGGCGCGAACCGCCTTAAGGTGGGGTCGGCTGAACCCTGGTTGGCTCCGTTCGCGCCGCCTTTCGTCTGGGTGACTGCTAGGTGGGTCCTCAAGGCAGTTCCCGGTGTATGGGTCGGTTGGAGGCGGTTTGCTCGGGGTTGTGGGCCCTTGAATCCGTGTACTGGCTCCTGATTGGTCGAAGGTGTATTTCCTTGGATTGGTGATGTGTCATGGACACATGGCATCCAACGTGGCAACACGTCGCCACGTGGTCTGGTGTGGGTCCCACTGGGCCCAAATATCAAGATGGTGATCATGTCTTGTGCATATCTCTTTCATCCGGACTCAGAAGTAGACATATGATATATCCATTTCGATCGTCTCGACGAGCCCGTTGTAATGGTGCAGTCCAATTTGGCATTTGAGGTTGTCTATGATGACGTTCTTTAATATCCATTGGATCACTTGCTCTTAATTGTACCATTTGGCATGCATTTCGGTGCATCCTGCAACAAAAGCTAGAAACACCAACACTTGTGGAAATCATTAGTATCAAGCCCTATTCTAGTGTTGATGATCCTTTTACAATTATTTTATGCAGGTATTGATAGTGTAAAAGTAGCACTTAACAGCCGTCAACAACTCCCCCACACTTGACCTTTGCTCGTCCCGAGTGAAGGGAGTCAGATCAAGGTGAGACATGATATCCAAAGGTATGAAGCAAACATAAGAGATATTCCAAACCATACCTTGTACTCATGAACTTATGAAGTGTCTATCATGCTATCTTGGGTAGTTGAAGAATGGAACGGTCATGAATCAAATCACTCCTGCTCATCATGTCAAGTAACTTGGGGTTTTGCAATAAATTTCCAAAACAAACCTTGCTTAGCTCCTCATTTGATTCTCTCAGATCGCTCAATGTGTATATGTCCTTACCAAGGCATTAGACTGCCTTTATTCATCCTACTTCTAATGATAGCTTATGTGGAGCTCAGGGTAGGTATGAAGGATAAGGCATACTTGTATCACATGTATTGCAAAGTCAAAGACTAGATCCACAGAGAAAATCAAATCACACAATCAGATCAAGATGTGCACGTGTATGGATATGGTGAGTATGGTAAGGTGGATACTAGGCTCGGAATGGGTGCTAGATATTACCATACATGTATGATGAGAGTCGGTAGATGGTAAGGTGGACACTAGCCCCGGAATAGGTACTAGTTATTACCGTCTAAGTTATGGAACTCCTTTTTGCATGATTTTCTCCACTCTCCTTTTTGAAATTTTCGAGATATGGGCTATCTCTCTTTTCTCTCTTCTTTTCTTTTTTTTAGATCATGCCTTTTTGAGCATGTTTTTCTCTCTTTTTATATATAGCCCAATCTCTTTTAGAGATATTTGGAGAGGGATAAATCAGGGAACAATGCATGGAGCTTTATTTTGTGGAATGGATGAATGATACAATGCTAACTTCCAGTTTAGAAGCATAGCAAGGGGAATATGGTGGTGTGCACATAAATCTTGATCATGAAGGTAGTGAAGAGAATTCTCACAAGGGTCACAGAATTTGACAAAGCTCAATGCAATAACAAGCAGCATATGAGTATAAGGTTTTCAACTATGAACATCATATAGCTTTGGTACGACTGTGGCATATCAAAGAGGAGCTTTGCAAAGGGTTTTATGATTTTTCAAATAAAATTCCCAAGAACTCAAACATAAAGAGCGAAAATCATATCATCAAACCATATCACAAACATCAACTGCTTAGATAAGCATGAGTTTCCTAATGATATTTATTCACAAGCATCAAGATAATAAGTAAGGACTAAAATATATGCAAGCCAACCACAGGAATCATGGAGAGCAAGCAAAACACCGATATTTGAGTTTGATTTATTGGATAAGAATTGAGGATCATTCAAACTCATAGGTTGAGAGTGAGATGAAGGGTGCACATATCATCGCTCCTGAAGGATATGAGGAACAAGGGAAACTAGTGGTGATTCGGCTGGCCAAAAGGCAGCCGGCTCACTCCGGTTTACCTTGCTCTTGTCATGAAGGCGTAGTCGATGTCGTGCTGCCCTTTGTGTGGGAGTTCTCAGGTGGATATGTTGATGATGAGCTTGAGAGAACTCCCCCACACTGGTGTTTGTACTGGTGTTGTTCTTCAAGCACAAGTGGAAACAAAAGATGGACTCTACTGGTTTGAGAACCATAGAGCCTTTATTCAAAAGCAAATATTTTTGTTGTTTTTATTTTATTATCACCATGTCATTTGCTCGAAAGGGTTAGACCAATATTACACTTCATGCACAAAGGGGAATATACTTACCTTGGACCTTTGAGAGGTCATATGTACCACCTTTGCATGTTGTGCAACATGAATCTGACACCTCAACTTACCTTCCCATTTGGATTCAGCTCAATGACTTACCCATTCAAATTTGACAATTTTCTGCAGGGGTTAGTCCGCATACATGCATCCAATATCCATGAAAGTATAATTCTAAGGTTCATCAATCAAAACTCGACACCATGTCTAGCTTGGTTGAAGAAGGCATTTTAACCTAAGCACCATGCTTAATTTAAAAAGGCCTATGAATGTACATCTAGAATAATAACATTCAAACCAGAGCATATGAGCATAGATAAATGAGGCATGAAAGCATAATTGAGCCATTCTTCAAAGGGAGCATAAGCATAAGCAAAAGACGGTGAACCTCTCGGAAGGTCTTTGTTTAATGTCGAAAGCAGGACTTACCTAAATAGTGGGCAAGATGTAAGAGCTGACATCACCTTCACACTAGGGTAAGATTTGGTAGAGGAGGAACTTTACTCAGGATGCTCACATATCTCCCCCACACTTGAAGTTTGCATTGCTAGGCAACAAAACTCAAGTGTGTGGTGATCAAGCTTCTTTTTGTAAATGTTCCCTCACCAAAACTTATCTAGGTGTTGCAGCTGATGTGGCTCACATGTTCGGAGGCATCACCTGTCCATCTTTCTTTTCAATCTCCACCTGAAAGGTTAGTGACCAAAAATACCCGAAAGACGACTTATCCTAAAAACATGTTCTTGCTTTTATTCGAAAGGGAAATGAAATCTAAGCTAATCCAGGCTATCTCCTGGTAGTGCTTTGTCTATTTAAGGTCATAAGCTCGACCATGGGAACTTCATCTTGCAGCTATCATTGGTGGTGCCATTCCCGTCTCACCACCAATCTTGATGAATCGATGAAGCTTCAGCTGCAAGGTTAGTGCCACAGTGCACACACGAAATCTGATATGCTTATGATAGACATATACATCCACAACCATCCTTCTAAACTTTCTGCAAAAGAGGACCATAAGGTGATTGCAGCCCTCACGTGTGCTCAGCGCACTAAGCAAGTTTGACTCTGGAGGGACATGATGCGAGCGTGGTCTGTACGGTAGATCAAGAATGAAGCTACCATGCTCGTGTGTGGAATCCTTTCCTCCGGACTCCAGAGTCAGTGCCTTGAAAGGTTCCATGGCCCATGAATTCTCCGTCTCAAGAGATGCATCATGGAAGCAAGATGTTGACTCTTGATCATAATCGAAAGCAACATAGTACGGGCCAGCGGGAAGAGGCTGAAACTCGGTCGAGAGTGGTGACAATCGTGCGCCTTTACAAAGGTAAAGAGAGTCTTCCGAGTCGTACTCATGGGGAGTAGAAGGCTCTACACCCTCAATGAGAACAAGCTTGGATGACACAAACGGAGATATACTCGTCATCTTCTCGAGCGGGTTTTTCTGGGGAAGAAGCTTTGCCATAGGATGCCTCGGACAAGGGGTAGCAGAGGCAGAAATGACTCCCCTGAGCTTATCATCTAGGCTCCCTAAGGATGTATCAAAGAACTGCTATAAAGGGGAGCCTAGGAGAAGATCGAGATCAGGGACATCGGAGATGTGAAAGTCTAAGCTAGCCTCGATCCCGTCTATGATCAGCGGCACGGCACTTGCGATCCCCCGACATTCAAGAACATGTCCAAAGGGACAAGTCTTGATGAGCATGTCGGATGGTGCTGGCGGAACTTTGCCCAAAAGAGTTTCCGCTACGTGCCATGGCAAAATGTTAACCTCCATGATGGGGTTACAATGGGCCTCTACTACAGTGCCTCTACTAGAGTAAGAAACAACCAGAGAAGGTGAACTATTCCAAGTTGCCTCGGAAAATCGTGTCACTCCCTCTGACCATTCCTCCCTCATGGCCTCCTCAGGATATGCTTCGTCAGGAGGATCAGGAGGTAAAGGAGGCACCGCAGGCCTAAGGGAAGGTTCTGTCAAAAGATCTCTTGAATGATTGGTGTGGACAGAATAAGGTTCCTCCCCTGATTGGGCATCGAGAGAATTCGAGGTGTCTGAAGGATTTCTAGATGGGTCATCCTCGAATTTGCAAGTGAACACCGAAGGTTGAATTACTTCTTCCTTTGGTGCCTGGGGTTCAAAAGAGGGCTCGACAGACAAGTCTTGGGATTCGAAAGATGAAGGCTCGGACTTGGATGCCGAGGGGCTCTCATGGCTCGACTCAGATCCCACTAGGTATATGGGATCGATTAAGAAGTAGCAGTCCAGGTATTCCCAACCTTCAGTCGGTTCCCTCTCAAGAAATGGTTTTACGGAATCGAGACCACGCACAGACCTTTTGTCGAGACTATCATAAAATTTGCGAAGCAACTGAGGCTTAGTCATCGACAAGGGAGGTCCAGCATACACTAAGTCTAAAAATCTAGACCAGGCCCTATACACCGTTTCCTTCTCTTTTTGTCGAAAACAACGGATATCCTCCTGTATAGCAGCAACACAAGATGGAGGGAAGAACTCAAGGCAAAACCTGTCTCTAAGCTCTTCCCAACTATCGTTCACGCTACCTACGGTATATGTGTACCATTGCTCCGCCTTCCCAACAAGAGAGTATGGAAACAACTTCCACTTGAAGGTATCCAAAGTCGTACCCATAGTGTAGATGAGAGAACACAAGTTCTCGAAGTCACGAAGATGGAAATATGGGTTTTCGCTCGATAGACCAGACAAGATAGTACTTCGAGCGAGATCGATAGCCGCAGGGAGATGCTTATAGCCGGGTGTGAGAAAAAGGCACACCGAAGGTGGTGGCTCTGGGAGCTCATCCCTGGGGGTAGTGATGCTTTTACAGGAAAGCTTTACCATGGGTAGCAGGGGTAAAGGTAGAAGGAAAGAGACAAAAAGGATATCTGATGGGTAACGGGTGAAGGTAGAAGAAAAGGGAAAACAAAAGATATGAGAACCACTAGGTTCGAAGATAGATACAACAATCGTTCCCCGGCAACGGCGCCAGAAATGCTTGTTGGTATTTCTTAACGTCACCACTAGTTGTACACCTAGAGGGAACGTAAGAGAGCAACCGGGTATACTGCAAGCGCATGGAAATACCACTGTAGCACTTCCCCAAAGGAGTATTCCAAAGGGTATCGAATCCAAGGAACGATGTGCACTACCTTCTATCCTAGATGAACGGTCCAAGGACACCAAGCCCCAGCTATGGTAGAAAGATGATGGGGTGCTTCCTGTAGGTCCTCGACTCTAGAGAGGAACAAGCTCGGATAAGATCTCGTTTCGGATACCGGCCCCTCCTGACTATAACAGTTGGTTCACGGCAATGGGTCGCCTACATGCTGTATCCGAACGTGGGGGATTTCAGAGGGTCCAACGGCTGTCACTACCGCAGCCTACCCCAAGACAAACCGTGGGATATAGGGCATTCGAAGGATAACCCATAGTCTAGACACCACGTCTACACCACTGATTACTACTATAGCACGGCTACGTCTGAATTCCCATAGAAACACTATAGCACTTCGTATAAATACAGAGCGACGAACCCGCGAGGTTGAGCTAGACCTTACTCATCATTGAATCGATTGGCATGAGGAAGAACGACTAGTCACCGATTCATGTATTCCAACAAGATCTAACGGGATAATTCACACAAACAGAATGCAAACTTATGCACTTGTAACGAAAGATCAAAGGGTCGTGTTCGTGAAGGACACGAGCCTCTAACTTATGAACAAACACAAAAGCGTGAGTAACTTGTTCGTCAACTAGATCAAGGAGACGTGTTCATGAAGAACACGAGCCTCTAAATGATGAACGAACGAAGAACTTAAGAACATATCAGTCATGCATGAACATCACTTTATTCTAATGGGAAAATACAAGAATACTCACTTTGCTCTAAATGAAGAACAAGCTGGGATCTCACCCACATCACCATCTACAAAAGCATCTCCTCAACCCATTTGATCCATGAGAGATCAAGTGAGAAGAGAAACAAGTGTTTCTTAAAGAGGAGGAGAGGAATGGGATGCCACTATTCTAGCCCCCTCTCCATCTATTTATAGGCCTGTGTCACCGTGCGAGAACACCCCAAGCACCACGGGAATGCCCTTAGGATCCAACGAGGAGACGACACGTGGAGGACGGGCGCGAACCGCCTTAAGGTGGGGTTGGCCCACCTGTGGGGTCGGCTGAACCCTGGTTGGCTCTGTTCGCGCCGCCTTTCGTCTGGGTGACTGCTAGGTGGGTCCTCAAGGCGGTTCCCGGTGTATGGGTCGGTTGGAGGCGGTTGCTCGGCTTGTGGGCCCTTGAATCCGTGTACTGGCTCCTGATTGGTCGAAGGTGTGTTTCCTTGGATTGGTGATGTGTCATGGACATATGGCATCCAACGTGGCAACACGTCGCCACGTGGTCTGGTGTGGGTCCCACCGGGCCCACATATCAAGATGGTGATCTTGTCTTGTGCATATCTCTTTCATCCGGACTCAGAAGTAGACATATGATATATCCATTTCGATCGTCTCGACAAGCCCGTTGCAATGGTGCAGTCCTATTTGGCATTTGAGGTTGTTTATGATGATGTCCTTTAATAGCCATTGGATCACTTGCTCTTAATTGTACCATTTGGCATGCATTTCGGTGCATCCTGCAACAAAAGCTAGAAACACCAACACTTGTGGAATTCATTAGTATCAAGCCCTATTCTAGTGTTGATGATCCTTTTACAATTATTTTATGCAGGTATTGACGGTGTAAAAGTAGCACTTAACAGCCGTCAACAACGCACTCGTTAGTTAGGTGTTTGCTCCCTTTCGGCTCTTATTGCTTCTTCTTTTGGTGTTGATTGCAATTGGCCCGGTAATTTATTTGTATTCACGAATCTAGGAGCTACCAGAGCCGGAGAGTCGACCCAGGACTACGACAACGACCTCGGCTACGACGACTACCCGCACGCAGGTTCACGCCCGACCGACTTTTTGAATGCCCATTAGGCATTCCTATTAGAACTGCTAGCGCTTTAATTACTGCATGATGATGGATTATGATGAAACCTTGCACTGCCCCTTTTTAAATACCTTGTCCTTGATTGACCTACTACTACCACTATATATACGCGTGATTATACGCTGAGCTTGCTATGCATGTGTTGGGGCTATGTGGTAGTTTCTTGGCGTGTGTGGGGAAAACCAGCAGGAGAAGGTGTTTTTGGGATACTTGGCGGGGGTGAGCTCAAGACAACCCGTTCCGGGATCGGGAGCCAGGGATCGTCTTCTCGGGCGATGCCCAGTTTGGTACCTATGGCGGGTACACTGTTTTAGGAGCACAGGTGTTGGGGTTTTTGTGATGACTTGGAGGATAAGAGTTCGCCCCGGTCTGAAACCGAGTGGGTCGCTTTGTGTTCACGGGACTTTCGTACACACCACCTCGCCGAGCGTGGGGATAGGGCCGGGTCGACCCTAGCAAGTGTGTTTCCATACCTGCTAGTAGGATAGAGGGTATCAGTGGGAGGGAAGTGGGTGAGGACCCCTTTCCCTTTGCAGTCGCTCCCCGTGTGGCCACACGGGGGCATGTTCACAGTTCTAGGGTGGTCCTTTGTGAGGGACCACATCGAGACCCAGATGCAGGGTGGAATCGTAAATCCTAGGTATTCATCTGGTAGGGTGGGTTTAGTCGGATCGCTACCGGCTGAGCTCCATCCCGAGTTCGGTACAGGTGTACACGCTCTGCAGAGTTTATATCTATACGTATAGCCACGTCCTCGGTTATGGACATGCCCGTTGTTTACTCTGACTCTTACATCTTGGGATTTCTACCTCCCCTTATAGGATGAGAGTGTATGGTGAGCCGTGGTTGTACTCGGGGAGAGGAGAGTTGCTCCATCTGCCTCGCGGATCCGGGTGCAATCATTGAGGTGCGAGGAGTGGGAGTTCTCGCACCGACCCTAGATGGAGATAGGACCTGGTGACTGTGATCTGGGTGACCAGGTGTTACCGATCATGGATGAGAGACGTGGGGATTGGTGGGAATTGGAGAATTCTATTCTTAATGAGATGCTGCTGCTGCTTAGGAAACCCCAGCTCTTACCTTGATACCTTTTTATACCTTTAGAAGTAGGCCACTTAAAGCTTGCATACGGTTGGTGATGTGGACCTATCCCGATCCTTGGGGATAGCCCCTGAGCTTGCAGGGTACGAGTCAGACTTCGACAACAACGCCGACGGATGGTACGATTGAAGGGCGCGACGCTACGCTCAAGGATGCATGTGGGAGAGAAGGTTGAAGTTGGAGACATCTTCTGGAAGCTAGCTACCACTGCGTAGGCTCTTATTCATGTTATTCTGCCAAGAGGTGTGTAATGATGTACTCCTGTATGGATTTGTAATAAAAGTAATACTTTTGGATGCTTTATCTCGTTGTATGGTTGTGATATTTATCTGTGATGGATGTCTGTGCGTGATAGCGTCTGATCCAGGGACTATCACGAGTACAGGTTGACCGGTTTTCCTCTTTTGAAAACCCGGGTCGTTACACTGTTAGTTCTCTGAATTCTTGGTCTTGTAGGTCTCTCTTCACCTTCTGGAGCTCAGCGGCAGTGGCTTGTAGCTCCTGCAGAAGCTAGTAAAATACAAGAACTTATAAATCCATCAAACGATGCAAATTAGAAAATAACTGAATCTACCACCTATGAGTTGTGCAAAGGATAAGAATCATGGCAGAATCCAGATGTCCCTTCCCAGTCTGCAGCTTAGAGATAGTCTCTTCAATCTATCAATCCATAAAATGATGCAAATTGAAAATATAAGGACTGTTGACGCATGTTAACGTATACTTTTACTTGTCAACTAAATATAGAAAAGGGCATAAATGAATATCAATATGGACTTAGGAGTTTGCTACTAATGAATTCCACAAGTTTTGGTGAAGTTATGATTTGCAGGGACTAAACAGGAAAACAGCGAGAGTTATCAAGTCATACGACTCCAAGACGTGTCCCAATCGTACTTCGATCCAACTCCTACAAAAGAGCAACCTAGAAGTATCTCAAATGAAGAATTAAAGTGCAACATTGCGAAGAGCTCGTCGAGATGATCAAAACGAATATATCATTTGCCATATTCGGAGTCTAGAATCAGAAGATATCAGTCGCAGAGCGGGATTACCTGGAATTGCACCCAATCCCACAGATAGTTTGTGGTAGCCACAGGTGGTGACAGCCCTGACGGCCGACGTATTCCACCACATTTGGGTTGGTGTTTGTAGGACAATTGTTAGAGCTTCCTAGCTCCTTTCTCATCTCTTTCCGTGGCTAGTGTTCTGACGTCCAGAAATAAGTAAACCTTGAAGTATATTTGATTTTTAGATCCATTAGAGAAGCCTTAGAACTTTCTCACTCCCACAAAAACATATAGTTATCCTTGGACGACTTTAACCTTGATTAGTACACTTCGCGTTCCCCGTGGAAATTGATACCTTGGAATACTCCCGAGTGAAAACTACATCGGTATCCGTGCGCTTGCGGATTTTTCTGTGCGTTAATAAATACCAACAAGTTTTTTGGCGCCGTTGCCGGGGAACGGTAGCTCTGCTAGTCTCGAACCAAGTTCGTCTGCGTATCCTTTTTATCCTTTTACCACCTTTTTCATTACTATTATGGACCCCACTCCTATTTGCAAACTTTCTGCTCCAAAGGGCGAATTGCTAGAGCCACCACAATCATCACATCCTATTCTTACGGATGGCTTTGAGCTTCGTCCTGCTTTAATAGCTTGTTAAACACTAATCATGCTCTACCATCTCTGTTTGAGTAAATCTCTATATTCTTTCATATCACCTTTTGTCTACCATAGTAAGCTTTGGTTTGGAAGTACGATCATACTTCCATTGGCTTTTAAATTAAGCGTGGTGCTTAGGTTAAATAGCCTTCCTTAATCTGATTAGGCATGGAGTCTGGTTTGGTTATTGAACTAGAATTGCTTGTGTAGACAATGGTATATTTTCTGGACTAACCCCTGCAGAAAAGAATAAACTTTGACAAGTTTGGGGGCGGTCGAGATGAACTCACTTGAGATGGAGCAAGACACGTGTTTCAAGAGAGAGAGAGAGAGAGAGAGAGAGAGAGATGAATTCCCTATGAACCAAGAAGAAGAAGAGTGACACAGACAAGATCCACAATCAAAGCACTCACTCAAGGAGGAATTCATGGATGATGGATGCATAAAGGAAGGAGGCCAATTCCATTGAAGATGATCAAGCCATGCCTCCTCACATGCATCTGTCACTCCACAAGCTGCATACACTCAAGGGAGAGACCACCACAAGGTGTCATAGCGCCATCATACTTCCATAATAAAGGTAACACCTTGAGGTAAGTTGTCATTAAGATTTCCCTTTACTCTGGCATCCTCATAAATGAAAAGTCAAACATGCTAGAGTTACAGTTTCACATGATCCAATCTTGTTAGCTCAACATGTTAGCTTTTTAATTGTTTCTAGCATCACTTTCTTGATCACTCTTTATTTTGCTAAAAAAAGATTCACGTGCTAGATTCATCTTCTGATCTTACTACCCTTGTCATAAAATAAATTTATACATTATCTTTATCTTGGTCAATGTGCCCAAGGTTAGAGTAGAATGAATGAAATTTTGGTTTTGTTGGTGTTTTTCCACCAACAGAACCCATGCACTTGATCTCTACCTTGTCTTTGCAAGCAGGACTCACTTTGCATAACAGAGGAGAAGTCTTACTTCCCCAAATCCTACAAGTGAAAGCCCCCGACCTACAAACATGCACACTAAACAAGACGCTGCTAGCAGCTGAATCAGCAAAGGACAGGGGCGACGCCATCACCAAGTGGCTATCAAGATCAGATGATGTACTCAAGGATGACCAAGCTGACAAAACAAGAAGAACAGCGACACGTGGAGGGAGTCTGGATGATCAACCCGATCAAATCAGACTATGAGCACCTACTCCCTTCACCACTACTGCCTAAGATGGACGACCTTGGAATGCCGACTATACACCGCTCCATCAACCAAAGAAGTTTCCAGAGAAGTTGTCCACAACACGGGAACATGCATTAACTCAATGTTAAAGATGGCGGACCAAGCCCACTAACTCCAGGATACTAGTGTGCAAGACGTCCCCGTCAAGATTCAAGACCGTTCCTGAACACCATAAGACCCAAGAAGAACAAGACGCGGAGACGTTTCCAGGATTCACAAGCCTAGTTGGAACGGAGTTGACGAACAAGGAAGAAATTAAGAAGATCGATGAGAAGTCCGCTCAATCCTAACCAACTGAACACCCAGTACCTGCTAAAGAGGACGTCAAGAGTACACCTTCGGAAGAACTACTGCTACCCGCGTCACCAACTGGACAAATGCCATCTCCATTGGCTACCTCATCTACGCCACGCGTCGAGATCCTTGAAGGCACCATACTAGGCATGACATTCTGACGAGGTGTCATTGATGACGCATGCCATGGGAGTAAGTACTTAAACGCTCACCGAGAGGTAACTCGATATTTATCTGCATATTTATTTTCTGCATATTTCATTGAGCAAATTTCCTTTAGCATATTTACTTCCCTACACCAGCATTAGAAAAGAAAAAAAATCCAAAAATATGTGAGCTCATGAAGGCTCACAACATGTTCCTAGAATTTGCTCCTTCGGGTATATGCGGAATTAATATTTGCAGGGAGAACATTTAAGGAGGACCCGAAGACGGACAAGTTCCAAGGACGATTCAAAGGACTACTTCAAGATCCAGCTTGGGGGAGAGCACCCCCAGTTATCACGATAAGTATTACTATCTTTTAAATATTACCTAGTTATTATATATGTTTGCTTTGATTAGAGTTAATGAGTCTTAGTTAGAGTCTATATAAATAAGAAGAGTCTTAGAAGTTGATTTATGCTACATGATCTCTAAAGTTTGTCCTCATGCTTGGAAATGAAGAAGAGTTGATCCGCCATAATTCCTCTTAAGTACTCAGTTTTCATACTTAGATTCTCCTAAAGCTTTAAATGTTCAATTTGCTCTAAACCCAAAACCTGTGGGAAGCACACGCTTGATCTAAGTCTAGGCGTTAAAGGATAAAGATTCATGAAAAGTTGAGCTGTTGTTTATCAGTTTCCTAGAGATACTTGATTCCTGGTTATTTATCTTTAGAAAATCATAAAGGTTTACATGATGAGTTCCTGTATTTATGACCCTTGAGAGCTTGTCATACACATCAAGATCATCCCACTCCACCAAACACTGCTTCTAACCTGGAAGTACGCATCACCCATACTCCATCAAGCTACAAGACATGTTACAAAATAGCTCATGCAATTCTTGGATATGCTCTCTCAGTGTGTCAAAAAGATTCTGGAGCTACATTCGAAAAAAATAAATATATATAGAGAGAAGAAAAAGTGAGACAAGTGAGGGAGAGAAATGGACAAGTGTCATACTAGGCGAGAAGGGCCTACCTCCCTAATAAAAAAATTTAGAGACGAATAATGGACGCGTGTCCGAGGGCGAGAAGAGCCCACATCTCTAAGGAGAGAGAAAAATGGACAAAAGTCCGGGGCGAGTAGAGCCCACCTCTCCAAGAATGTAAAGCCCAGATCGTAAAGTCTTAGAAAGAGAGATGTAGTCCAAGAGCTTGAGAAAAAGAAAAGATATTACACAAAAGGCTAAAGCTTACCACCTTTCACCCTCATCCATTTACCACTATCATCCCATCATTCACATCTTACCACGTGTGACTCCACTGCTTTTACCATTTACTTGAGAGGGTCATACACAGGATCTCTGAGTTTTATTTGAAAATATTGCAAAACCCCAGGATGATAGTTGATCAAAGAACTTGAGACATAGTGCTTGACTTGATTGTTCTGTCTTTTAATTGCTTAAGATTTATGAAAAGGCCAAGCACCATGGTTAAAGGTAAGAGAGAGCAATCTTGTTGAGAGGAGAATTTATTTTGAAAACCACAGTATCTTTTTGAAGTGTGAAAGCGTAGTAGCAACTCCTGATCCATTGCCATCTTTGGCTTTGCTAGGGACTAGCAAAGGGTAAGCTTGGGGGAGTTTGTTGACGCATGTTAACGTAAACTTTTACTTGTCAACTAAATATAGAACAGGGCATAAAATGAATATCAATATGGACTTAGGAGTTTGCTACTAATGAATTCCATAAGTTTTGGTGAAGTTATGATTTGCAGGGACTAAACAGGAAAACAGCGAGAGTTATCAAGTCATACGACTCCAAGACGTGTCCCAATCGTACTCCGATCCAACTCCTACAAAAGAGCAACCTAGAAGTATCTCAAATGAAGAATTAAAGTGCAACATTGCAAAGAGCTCGTCGAGATGATCGAAATGAATATATCATTTGCCATATTCGGAGTCCAGAATCAGAAGATATCAGTCGCAGAGCGGGGTTCGGTAAAACGGGCATAACTTCCTCATCCGGACTCCGTTTGACGTGAATTATAACTTTTCGGAAACGGCACGACGACACGCACGCACCCGTCAAAGTTGGACCTGCAACTTCACCACCAGAGGCCGACCGGCCTCCCTACAGGGCCGACCGGCCTGCCACGGGGCCCGTTTCGGTCCAGCTTCTGGAACCTTCCTCCACCGCCAATGAGTAGCAATCTAAACCGTATATTGAAGGTTGGTTTGATCGTATGGCAGCGTGGCACCTACTTCAGACTATATAAGCAGGCCCTGGGGCACCCCCCCAGGCCATCATCTCCTCATTAGCTATCTACAGAGCAAAATCTAGGGTTTCAATTAGAAGAGAGAGAGGTCCCTCTAGTTGTCTAGTTGTCTAGTTCATCTAGTTGTAAATCAGATCAGGGAGAGAGGAGAGGAGAGAGCTGAAGAGCCGGACCTGTCGGATCTTCTTCAACTTTGTACTTTCGCAGCAACTAGTTCGTCTTCAGCAATCTCCAGGTTCTTCATTTATTCTAAGTTCTCTATTTACTTTCATATAGCATTTACTTTCAGTTTATTTATTAGATTCTCGCTTGCATCAAGTGCTCTAGCCTTTGAAACGCTAGAGTAGTAATCTTTAGATTAGGCGTGGTGCTTAGTCTAGCGGTTACCTGGAATTGCACCCAATCCCACGGATAGTTTGTGGTATCCACAGGTGGTGACAGCCCTGACGGCCGACGTATTCCACCGCGTTCGGGTTGGTGTTTGTAGGACAATTGTTAGAGCTTCCTAGACCCTTTCTCATCTCTTTCCGTGGCTAGTGTTCTGACGTCCAGAAATAAGTAAACCTTGAAGTATATTTGATTTTTAGATCCATTAGAGAAGCCTTAGAACTTTCTCTCTCCCACAAAAACATATAGTTATCCTTGGACAACTTTAACCTTGATTAGTACACTTCGCATTCCCCGTGGAAATCGATACCTAGGAATACTCCCGGGTGAAAACTACATCGGTATCCGTGCGCTTGCGGATTTTTCTGTGCGTTAATAAATACCAACAAGGACCTATCAATCCTATCAACTGTGCACCTCCAGAAAAATCCATAAAACGAGTAGCATGAAGAACATCCAGAAGCTACTAAAATACAAGAACCTATTGTAAGACGATGTAAATTGAAAACTAACTGAATCTAACACCTATGAATTGTCTATAGCCTATCAACTTCTAACACCAATCGAAGTGCAAATCTAAGGGTATGATGAAATCTGAATCTAACATATATGATCATCAATCCTCCAGATCCCTAAATCTCAATATCCCCAAACCTAGGAAGATAGGGGAACATATAGCGGCTCAAACCAGAGGACTGACCTTGTCGTGTTGTTTCATCCTCTCGTTGCTTGGATGTGGTGGTGCAACCATCTTCCCGTCGCCGCTAGGATCCGCCATTCGTGCCAAAAGTCTCACCTTCGAATTGCTGATCTGCGTAGCAAAAGTCGAGAGTCTTTGCGAAGACAGTGAAGCGTTTCACCTTTGAATTACCGATTTATATTAAAGACTCACCTAAAATTTACAAGTAGGACCTAGTCAATGTAAAAAATTCCCCTTCGAGTGGTAATAGGTTCGACCCACAGGAGGAGCACATTTTCTCCTTATTTTACCGCCATATTTATCTGTTTTAACTTACATGGGGCATGCAAAATAATATAAACACAAATAAATTAATATAAAAATCTTCTTGGCTCAAATAACACAAACTGCATCTTGTCTCAGTGGTAGTGCCGCCTTCCCCTTCAGAATCAAAGGTCCCGAGTTTGACACCAGCTATTGGCATTGTATCCTTTTAATTTTCCTCCCTTTTTTACCAGACTAACTTGTGGGGCTCTATTAAATTTTATGACAAGTTGGAACACTCTATTTTTAAACAAATGCTTACATGTGGGACCCTGTATAATTTTATGACGAGTTGGAACAGTGTATTTTCAAAAGAATGCTTACATGTGGGAGCCTTCCGAATTTTAGGACGACTTGGAACACTCTATTTTTAAAATAATGCTTACATGTGGGACCAAAGTTGGTTTATGACGTTGTTGCGGAGCTTATGACGTCACAAAACAAGCTTGGAACAGGGAATGCTCGGCTACAGTAATGACTGTTATGATGAAAGTTTTTTTTGTCACTAAATTTGCTCGGAAGTGAAATTTAATGGCGAGATCAGCCAGGAACGTCATAAATCAATGACGCTAAAATATGACTGCATCACTAGTCAATGATTTTCTTGTAGTGTAAGGGTACGATGAAATCTGAATCTAACATATATGATCATCAATCCTCCAGATCTCTAAATCTCGATATCCCCAACCCTAGGAAGATAGAGGAACATATAGCAGCTCAAACCAGAGGACTGATCTCGTCGTGCTGTTTCATCCTCTCATTGCTTGGATGTGGCGGCGCAACCATCTTCCCGTCGCCGCTAGGATCCACCATTCGTGCAAAAAGTCTCACCTTCGAATTGCTGATCTGCGTAGCAAAAGTCGAGAGTCTTTGCAAAGGCAGTGAAGTGTTTCGCCTTCGAATTACCGATTTATATTTATGACTCACCTGAAATTTATAGGTGGGACCTGGTCAATGTAAAAAATTCTCCTTCGAGTGGTAATAGGTTCGACCCATGGGAGGAGCACATTTTCTCCTTGTTTTACTGCCATATTTATCTGCTTTAACTTACATGGGGCATACAAAATAATATAAACACAAATAAATTAATATAAAGAAATCTTCTTGGCTCAAATAACACAAACTACATCTTGTCTCAGTGGTAGTGCCGCCTTCCCCTTCAGAATCAAAGGTCCTGGGTTCGACCCCTTCTATTGAGATTGTATCCTTTTAATTTTTCCTCCCTTTTTTACCGGACTGACTTGTGGGACCCTATTAAATTTTATGACGAGTTGGAACACTCTATTTTTAAACAAATGCTTACATGTGGGACCCTGCAAAATTTTATGACAAGTTGGAACACTCTATTTTCGAAAGAATGCTTACATGTGGGACCCTTCCGAATTTTATGACAACTTGGAACACTATATTTTTTAAATAATGCTTACATGTGGGACCAAAGTTGGTTTATGATGTTGTTGCAGAGAATATGGCGTCACAAAACTAGCTTGAAACATTGAATGCTCGGCTACAGTACCAACTGTTATGACGAAAGTTTTTTTTTGTCACTAAATTTGCTAGGAAGTGAAATTTAATGATGAGATCAGCTAGGAGTGTCATAATTCAATGAAGTTAAAATGTAGTTGTGTCACTAGTCAACGATTTTCTTGTAGTGGATTATGTGATTGCGGATTTGTGATTGTGGATTGTGTGAATGTGTGCTTGTGAAGACATCGATTGAGAATATATATGTGTGATTGTGTTTTGTGGATATGTGATTCTCGATTGAGAATATATGTGTGATTGTATTCTACGGATATATGATTGTGAAGATGAGATGAGATGGGAAAAGAATGGGAAAAAAGAGAAGAAAAAGAAAAAAGAAAGAAAACAATGACGAAGACGGACGGGGAGGGGGTGACGGAGACGGACGGGGAGCCATCCACATTTGTACTGATGATAACACCACCCGGTACAAATGTTCACATTTGTATCGGGTATCTCACCGGTTCACATTTGTATCAGGTATCTCACTCGGTACAAATGTGACTCCCTCATTTGTACCAGACGGGTTGTACCGGTTCAATACCCAGTACAAATAAGAGTTGTGACCCGGTACAAATGTGTGTTTTTCTGTAACACCCGATTTTATAAACACAATCAGGTGCCACTTTATGTATGTCAGGATCATATTTCATACATAAAGTACAACATCATCAATGGTACATTTCCATATCATGTTTAAATATTACAAAATGACCCGTTGGTCTGAAAGAAAAGTACAGCCAAAGCTTAATATCTTGTGCGGAAGCAGGCTCCATGACACAGGCAATCAATCGAGGGATACGCACTCCTAGATCTTCATGGCCTCCATAACCTGAGCAGCATTTAAGGGGAGGGAGAGAGACAGCAGGGGGTTGAAAGGGAAACGGTGAGTACATTGAAATGTACTCTGCAAGTGTAGGAGGTATAGCTATGAGGGCTTAGAACAAGAAAGGCTGACACAACTGGCTGCAAGCATTGATTTTAGTTGGTCAGATTTTATTAAACAACCTATTTACTAAGGTGAGAGTCTCCCCAAACCAAACCCAAGTTAAAGGTAAAGCATCTATCATCTAAGGCCAAACAACCCATCCGAAACCAACCATTCCTCCGACTAAACATGTGAGGGTCCAGGTCGCTCTTATCTGTGAGCATGACTATCATGATAGTTTTACACTCTACAGAGGTTGTACAACTTTACCCACAAGTCACGTAAAAGTTCAGAAGAACTTTAAACCCAACCATGTTGTGCTAGCTAGGCACAATACCACACTTCCGAGGTGTGATCGCATAGGGACGCTACGAGGTCTTTATTGTATGGTCTCTCAGCAGTATGTAGGCCTAGCTATAGGTTTCCTTAGCCCGGTGTGTGGTCATTCCGAAGACATGCCACACCACCATGAAGCCTCTTTTGCCCCATGCGGTCCTTTCCGCCCTCCCTGGCCCATACGAACTGAGAGAACACCTAACGTAATCAGCCAAGACCCGAGCCATATAGTTCTCGTGGTTGCATGGGTAAACCTGGGTGATCGCTCCACGCATTTATCCTTGAGATGGCTCGAGCAAGACAAACAACAAACCCAAAACACCGTCCACCGGACAAGCACTTGCTCGAGCCCCTATAGTTCCATGTTTCTAAAAAGATCACCCACCAAGTGATTAGATAGTTCATTAGTCAAAGTTAACATTTAAAACCCAGCCCATGTGTTCAGCAAACTAAGCATTTAACTACCCATAACCAAACTCTCTAAGGGCTTCAAGGAATGTCATATCAAAATCTAGTAGACCCTATGTAGGTTTCCCATCATATTGACTCGAAGCATGCATAAAGCGTAAAGTAAAGTGTGATATTAATGTAAATGCATGAGAATCAAGGAGTATGCATCAAGGACACTTGCCTTCTTCACGCTCTTGCTTAGCCTTCACGAACTCTTGATCTTGATCACAACAGCTACTCGCAGCAACTACCGGAAACAAGCATACATACAAAGTATAAGAAACAGTACACCAAACAGGGTCAAAATAGTATGAAAGTATTTTAAAAGAATGGGCTCATCTCTACGATTGCGTGAGCGCAAGAATCACCTGAAACGGAGCTACGAGCAAAAAGTATTAATCGTTTTACTAAACCAGGGACTAAACTGTAAATCTAACATTTCTGGAATTATCTTAAAACTGGAAAAGATGAATTATGACGTCATCATAGTGATTTATGATGTCAGCATGGATTTATGGAAAAATCGGAATATATAAACTGGAATTTTGGTGAATATTCCTGGTGATGACGTAAGCATGACGTCATCAAGGGTGTGGATGTGATTAACTAATAGGACAGGGGGTTATTGGTAAGTTTCACAAGACTGTGAAAACAGTGAAGGGATTTCAAGGTTTTACAGGGGCTATATGGCAAAAGTGGCACTGACTGGGCGGCTACCGCTGACTGGGCGACGCGTGGCGCACGCTGATTGGATGAGCGGCTGACATGGCCATGACGTGGCGGTGATGTGGTCCATGGACCAGCGGTGGACTGCTGCCCACGGGTCTACGGTGCACCGGTTATACACCCCGAAGGGGTACGCGATCTGGGGCATCCGTGAGGGATCCGACGGCCCGGAGTGCGCCGCCGGTCTTCGGTCGCTGGCGCCGCCCAGAACAGGGCTCCCGCGGCGGCGCTTCGCCGGCGAAGCGCGGCGGCGGTGCTGTGGTGCACGAGGGAGGATGGGAGATGGAGGAAACGAGAGAGGAGTGGACGGCGAGCTCACTAGAGGACAAAGGATGAGCAGGGGCGGCGTGTGGAAGGCGGACGACGGACGGTGGCGGAGCGGACCTCGGGTGCTTGTGGGTGACGGCGTCACGATCGCGGTACGGCCCTCCTGGGCGTCCTGGTGGCGTCGTGGAAGGACTACGACGACGAAGTAAGAGACGGGGGAGTGAGATAGGGCCGGGACGTGGTGAGTCGTGATGGCGGGGCGGCTTACCCGTGCTCGGAGGGGCAGGGCTCCGGCGAGCAACAGGCGACGGGAGGCACGGCGAGGTGAGAGGTGGTGGGGTGGAGTGGCAAAGGGAGGAGCGAGCGCTGTCGCAGGGCGTTTTATAGAGGCGGGGGCGTGCGGGACAGGGAGGAAACAAGGGGGCGGAGATCAAGGCCATGGCCGGCCGTTTGAATGGCAACACTTGCCATTACACGAGCGGGAGAAGGGGGAAAGGAGAGGGGGACGTGGGGAGAGGCGCGGTGATCACAGGTGGGGCCGGGCAGACGCGGAAACGAGCGGGACGGAGGGGGATTTGTAATCCCGGCGGCGGTGTGCAGCGTCGTGAAAGGAAAGAGGTGAGGGAGAGGTAGAAGATGGTGCCGACGGGTGGGGTCCATCTGACGGTGAGAGAGGGAGGGGGGAGTGACTCCGGGCTGCTGTTGGGCCGGCCCAAGAGAGAAGGTTGCGCGGGGAGGGGGAGCTGGGCCAGAATCGACCGGGTTTGGTTGGCGGTTAGGCTCAAAGGGAAAAGGGGAGGTGAGAGAGGGAGAAAGGGATTTTGGGCCAGGATTTGATGGGGGATTTGGCCCAGATTTGAAGGAAGAAGTTTTAGCATGTAAACAATTCCAGATATGGAAGCTATTCAAATTTTGAAATACAAATTCATTTTCCAAACATAAACACAATGCAAACCAGCATGTATGCAAGCAAGCAAGAGTATACCCTATGGTTCATTAATGTCTTTAGAAAATAACACTTGCTTACAACTAGTTGTGATTATAAGCCAACTAATTCTATAAAATTTTAAACTATTGCAAAAATTTAGAATTAGGGTGTTACATTTTCCTGTAGTGATCCGACAATACCCATGTGTCCGCAATCCTTCTGCCGTTGAGCTCGTTGGTTGCCATCGGCTTCAAGCTGCTTGTCCACGCGCATCTGACCGTTGACGCCGTGTGTGGCTGTGTGACAGCGTGTGGCACCATCGCAGCCGCGTCATGGTGGCTTCATGGTCCGTCACCATGCATACTGGCGCATGGCAGCCTGTCTGTGTCGTGGCCGCTGCAGCTCAACGTGGTTCCATTCTTCTTGGGCTCTAAAGTATCCACAACTAAATAAACAATTGAACACTGAACAGCCATGCATGTGCATGCAGCATACTAGTTAGCATTCGATACGATCGATGGTAATTATTATCGAATGTGCTCTGACCTTTGCAATGTGAAAGAGCTTCATCGGCTGATTAATAATAAAGCCAGCGTCAACCCAACAGTCCAATCATGGGCTTTTCTTTTTTTTAAGACGTGCAAAGCACATTTTTCATTAAGAGAGGAGAAGAAACATACGTTTTCGAATACAACAGGCACGGGGCCTAACGAAAAGAAGAGAGGTCGAAAAAACATTACACCGCCCGCACCGGGCGAACACCTAACAGCCTAGCGAGCGGGAGGAAGCCCGCACGCGCCCAAGTTCTAGCCTCCTCCAGGATTACCGGAACGAGCGCCACCGGCATGAGAGCTTCCTTGTCGTGAACGCGCCGGTTCCGCTCCTTCCACAGCGACCAAGCGACCAACCAGACGAAGGAGTCGAAACCTTTCCTTCGTGCCTTAGCGACCTGTTTCCTGGCGGAGCACCACCACTCGGCGAATTTCACCGGGCGATCCGGAGCCAGGTCCTGAAGGAGAATATGCCTGAGAGCCATATGCCAGGTCTCTCGAGAGAAGACACAGTCCACCGTCAGATGGTCCAGCGTTTCGGATTCCTGAGCGCACAGTGCGCAAGAGTCCGAGCCCCTAAGCCCGTGATGGTGTAGTCGGTCCGACGTCCAGCAGCGGCTGTGCAAGACCAGCCAAGCAAAGAACTTGCACTTCCCTGGCATGTGAACCTTCCAGATCTGGTGTGCCCCGAGGATGTCGACGCGACCAAGAAATAGGGCGGAGTAGGCCGAAGCCGAGGAGTAGACTCCGCTAGGCGACCATTTCCAGATGAACCGGTCAGGCTCGGACGTGAGGCTGACCTCCTGCAGTAGGTCCCAGACGACAAGGTACTGCAAGACCACCTGCACAGTCCGGGCGTGGGTTACGTCAGCGACCCAATGGATCCCGGCCGCCCCGGTCTGCAAAGCCTCAGCGACAGTGCGGGCCCGACGCACCCTAGGCAAGACCGCGGCCATGAGGTTAGGTGCAAGGGATTTGATGGAGCACCCGGAGAGCCAGCTATCTTCCCAGAAAAGGGCCCGGGTACCGTCCCCCACCTCCACGGAAATGGAGGCGTTGAAGAAAGCCTGGGTGGCCTTGTCCACGGGGAAGCGGAACGCCACCCAAGTCCTGTCCGGGTTAGTCCTCGCCAGCCACAACCAACGTAGGCGCAGCGCGGTGCCGAAGACACGAAGGTTGGGCAGGCCGAGTCCACCGCAGCGAGTGGGGCAGGTGACGTTCACCCAAGCGACCAGACAGCGACCGCCCGAGGCCACCTCTGTGCCGGACCAGAGGAAGCCACGGATGACGGTTTCGACCGCGCGCAGTGCCCAGGGGGAGATGGAAATCGCCATCGAAATGTGAACCGAGATGGCCGAGAGCGTGGATTTGGCAAACACGAGGCGGCCACTGCGGCTCAATAGTCTGCCTTGCCAAGGGGGCAGGCGCCTAGCGACCTTATCGACCAATGGCTGCATCGCCGCTTTGGGTAGCCTCTTGATAGAAAGAGGGACCCCGAGGTAGGTGCAAGGGAAGTCGGCGATCGTGCAGGAGGGAATGGATCGGACCAGAGATAGGTGCCCCTCAGAGCAGTTGATGGGGTAGACCTGGCTTTTGGTGTAGTTTGCCGCCAAGCCGGCTGCGCTTTCGAAAAGCGACAAGACCGCCTTGACAACCCGCAGATCTAGCTCGACCGGAGAGAATAAAGCGACCACATCATCAGCATAGAGAGAGGCGTGAAAACGAATACTCCTCCCTAGATCTAGAACGAGACCACGGGATTCTGCCTTGCGGAAGAGGGCATGGAAGCATTCCATGACCAGCACAAAGAGCATGGGGGAAAGGGGATCGCCCTGACGCAAGCCTCGCCCGTGGAAGATCCGCTGCCCAGGGGCATCGTTAAACAGAACCCTGGTCCTGGCGGTGGATAGAATGACTGAGATCCAGTCGGTCCATCTGCGAGGGCAGCCGACAGCCGAGAGGAGTTCAAGGAGAAAAACCCAGCCGATCGAGTCGAAAGCTTTCGCTAGATCAATTTTGAACATGATCCTAGGAAGCTTTCGACTAGAAAGCGCTCTCGCCGTGCGAAGGACGTAGCGGAAGTTGTCGTGGATGAGGCGACCTTTGATGAAGGCACTTTGGTTGGGCGAGATTAGAGAAGAGAGGTGCGGGGCGAAGCGATTGGCGGCCGCTTTGGAGAAAATTTTCCCAAAGCTATGGATTAGACTGATGGGTCGGTAATCTAAAAGAGCGACCGGGTCTGGTTTTTTAGGCAAGAGGGTGAGTAGGGCACCGTTCAGGTGGTGGAAGCTGCGGAAGTCCATGTCAGAGAGGGCGTTGAACGCCCGCAACACATCACCCCTGATGATCAACCAGCAAGATCGGTAGAAGCGACCCGTGAAACCATCCGGGCCGGGGGCCTTGTCCAGTGGGAGGTCCTTGATCACCTCCCAGACCTCGGCCTCCGAGAAGGGAAGAGCGAGGTCCTCCAGGTCCATCCACGGGAGTCCCAACTCCTCAAAATCGAGGGCACAGGAACGCTCATGATGGGCGCCCAGGATACAGTCGAAGTAGTCAAAGGCTGCCGAAGCCTTGTCCTCTTCCCGAAAAACTGAACGACCACCAACCAGAAGGGAGGGGACGAAATTTTTCCTCCTACGGTGGTTGTCATGTAGGTGGAAAAGTTTCGTATTGGCGTCCCCCTCACGCAGCCACCTGAGGCTGGACTGTTGCCGAGCGATCGTTCGCTGCAGCGAGGTCAGGCCTAGGTAGCGTAGTTTGAGGAACCGCCGTAAAGCGATCTCCTCGGGAGAGAGCGACCGTGAGTCCTGCGCGACCTCAAGGCAGAAGATGACCTCCTTGGCAATCTGGATCTGCAGGCGAATGCTGCTGACCACCTTGGAGCTCCACTTTACAAGCGCCTTCACTGTCTCACGAAGGAGGTGGTCGATCATACGGAGCGGGTCAGCATCAGGGCGCGGCCCTGACCAGACCGCCTTGACTATGTCCAAGAAGCCTTCGACCTTAGGCGAAAAGGCCTGAAAGGTGAAGCGTTTCTTAGAGTGCACCCCACAGTCGAGAAGGAGGAGGAGGGGAGCATAATCGGAACACCTAGAGGACACAGCATGAAGAGCAGAGGAGGGGAAAAGAAACTCCCAGTCCTGGGAGACAAAAACTCTGTCAATACGCTCCAAGGTGGGATGCGACCACTCGTTGCTCCAAGTGAAGAGACGGCCTTGGAGGTGCAGCTCAAGAAGCTCAAGGTCGTTAAGGAAACGACGGAAGCGACTCATCATTCTGCGCGAGAGGCGGTCGTTATTCTTGTCGGCCGCCTGGTAGATGAGGTTGAAGTCCTCGCAGAGAACCCAAGGTCCAGAGAGCATCAGACGGAGGGTAAGGATCTTAGTGAGAAAGGAGATTTTATCCGCATCGGACTGCGGACCGTAAACGTAGGAGAGCCACCAGTACTGAGAGGGAGCGGAGAGCAGCGCGACCTTCACCGTAACGTGGTGAGCGCCAAAGGAGAGGGAGGAGACGAGGCAGGTGTCTTTGCGCCAAGCGACCAGAATTCCACCGCGGGAGCCCGCAGCCGGCAACGCAACATAATCAAAGTCGAGCCCTAACATATCAAGCATGAAGGAGGGGGGTACAACCGCGAGCTTAGTCTCTTGCAGACAAAGAAGAGAGACACGCTCGGAAGCAACCAACTCGCGGACCGTCGAGCGTCTAGCACGCTGGTTAAGTCCACGGACATTCCAAACATCAATGTTTACATCCATTTAAACACAAAAACAGACGACCTCTCGACTAGCACAGACTTAGGCCTGCGCGTCGACGACCAGCTACTCCTCAGGGAAGAGCTCATGAATCGTCGCCTGGAACTCGTCATCTTCCAGCACGGAGCACTGAAAGTACCCCTCGACCTGGGCACCGAAGAGCTCTCGGATAGCTCTGCAGTGCTCCTCCGACAGGCCAACAGCGAAGAGCCTGGTGTAGCACTGGAACGCGGCAGCGTCAGGTGCCTCGCGCGGCCCCACAACTCCCAGCTTCCGCATCAGCAGGTTCTGGCCCGCGGTGACCGGGTTCGGACCCCGGGCCCTGGAAACCGCGGCGAGACAGCTGCTGCGGCGAAGCATGGCGAGTGGAGGGCAGGCCTTCGCCCGGCGACGGTGCGGCACCCCCAGAACCGGGGGAGGAGGAGGCCGCTGCAAAGAGGTGCAGAAGTCCGCCACCAACGACTCGAGGATGTCCTGAGAAGGCCCCTCCGTCGCAGCAGAGGGTGGAGAGTGCGACCTGAGAGCCTGGGAGGGGGTAGCCAGCTCCGCGGCCAACGGAGGGACGTCCGGCGAGTGCCGAGGGGTAGAGAGACCCGACTCGGTGGGGGCCGGGGAGGCAGGAGGCGACCGACACGGAGGTGGAGCGACCACGAGGGAAGAGCCAAGCAAGGGGGCCACGGGCAACGTCAGCCGGTGGGCCGCCAGAGGGGAGAGCAACCTGCGGAAGACGTCCGCCACCGACACCACGTGAGGGGGGGCGGAGCTCGCCCCTCCCCCCCCCCCCACGCGCGGAGGCAGTGTCAGGCACGGCCGAGACGAGAGCAGCCGTCGTCGCACAGAGACCAGAGGGCGGCGGGCCACCAAGGCCGACCGCGGCCAGACCGGAGGCGGTGGCCGGACCGCGGCCGGCAGAGGCCAAGCTGCCCCGAGCAGCGGCCAGGCAGTGGCTGGCAGTGGCCAGGCTGCGGCCAGTCGCAGCCAGGCAACGGCCAGCAGCGGCCGGGCGACGTCCCGCGACGACCGGGCGGCAGCCAGCCGCAACCAGGCTGCGGCGCGCCGCGGCCAGGCTGAGGCTGGCAGCGGCCAGGCTACTGCCGGCAGCAGCCAGGCGGCGGCCAGCCGCGGTAGGGCGGCAGCCTTCGGGCAGCGGCCGGCAGCGGCCGGCTGGCCCGGGCCTGGCAGCAGGCGGAGCTCGGTAGGCGACGGCCAGGTCAGCGCGAGCAGACGAGGCAGAAGCGGCGACCAGAAGCTCCGCCTCAAGAAGCATCGGGTCGTCGGCGAGGCTCCTAGGTGGTGTCGACACACGAAGAAGAGGGAGGTGCTCCGGCGGCGAGTACTCGTCACAACGGAAGTGCCGCGCAACCGGAGCCGAAGAGGTAGCAGAGGAAGCCCGGGCGAGTGGGGCCACCGCTGGCGACGCACGTACCTCGGCTGGCCGCGTAGAGGAGGGGGCAGCCGGGGCGCGAAACGGCGTAGCAGCGGTGGAGAGACGAGACGACCGAGGTAGGACGGTAGGTGGGCGGTGGATGCCCTACAGCGCCTAGTAGGGGTAGGAGGGAGCCGGAAGGACCGGCGGAGGTGCTGAAGTGGGGGCACCCCAGCAGGCGGCTCCCTGCCCACCCTCTGCGGCACGACCAGACCGCCCGCCGGAAGCGGGTGGCCCCCCCCTCGGGGCCCGTGACGGCACGGCAGCAGCGCCCCCGACGGCCGAGGGCCCCGGCAGAGGAGGGGCAAAAGAACGACCCGAAGAGCCAGAAGGGCCACCCTCCGACCCCTCCCCCCGACTGGGAAGCCCCATCAGCCGGAGGAGCCAGAGTGTTGACGATCTGGGCGATGTCGACCGTCGCTCGGTAGCGCAGGCAGGGCTGGCCGGCGCCCAACCCGGGGAACTCGATCGGTGCCAGCATGTCCATCTGCACCGGGATCAAGTCTGGGTCGACGCAGCCGGCCAGGACGACGAGCTCCTTGAGGTTGGCCTTCGACTCTGACTCAGGAGCCAAGTTTATGACTGCGCAGGAGGAGCCGAGGACGTCGTGTGCCGTGGAACGCAGCCACAGGTAGGAGGCACCCCCTTGATGCCCACCCGCACCTGGTAGCGTAGCGCCGCGTCGACCGCCTAGTTCTCCCGCCGCCACCGGCGGAAGGTGAGGCGAAAGAGGCCGTCCGGGGTGGGTGCATTGAGAACCCGCAGCATCTCAGGGCCGTCCTGGAAGACGATGAGGAAGTCCTCAGGGTGGAAAGGATAGGCCATGAATGTCCCCAGCTATACGCCCAAGCAACCAGTGAGGTAGGCAACCACATCCGTCGTAGTGGCGGACGGACGAGTGCTCGCGACCATGGCGACCAGAGCGCGCTCCAGAGCGACCTCGTTGGCCTCGACCTCAGGAGTGCGTGCGACAATGCACGTCTCCAGCTGCGGGCGGCGCGAGGGGTACCCCAGGGGCGCCGGGGGGCAGGGGCGGAGGCGGAGGGGCCACGGCCCCGAGAGCGGGGACCGCAGCGAAGGCCCCCGTGGCCCCCGCGGGAAGGGAAGGGGGGCGGCACCCCCCAGGGCACCTCGCCCGCCCTGGCCGCGGCACGATGAGGCGGCGGAGGAGCGTCGTCCCGAGGCGTCGCGTCGCGAGGCGCTGCGTCGTAGCGCGCCGCGTCGTAGCGCACCGCGGAGGGGGGCACGCCCGCGGGCCACCAGCGGCAGAGGCGGCGGGGCGTCACGGGCTGCCGGAGGTGGGCGACGACGCCCCTCCGGCGGGGGAGGCGGCGGGTCGCAGGCCGCTGGAGCAGGGAGACGATGGGGCTCCGGAGGCGGCGGCGGCCGCGCCTCCAGCCTCTGCCGAAGAGGTGGAGGCGGAGGAGGACGGGCACCCCTCCCCTGCACAGCGTGGGGCGGGGGCGGGGAGCGGCCGGCCGGGCGCGGAGTGACCAGGGGTGGGGAAGGGGTGCGACCTCCCAGACAAGGACGGGCGCCCTCCACCGTCACCAGGCAGACCTTCAGGTGCCCGCACGAGCTCTCGTGGTGTCCAAGCTGGTGGCACCGGAAGCAGCGCGGCGCGTGAGGGCAGGAGGCGGCGATGTGGTCCTCCCCGAAGCAGTTGAAGCATTTCCCCACCAGATCCGGGGGGAAGGAGGACGGAGGTGGAGGTGGCGGCGGCGACCGCTCCGCACTCAGCTGCCTGCGCGACCGCACCTCGACGAAGCCGTCGGCGTCCACCCGCGGGCCCCGGGCGTGCCCGCCAGGAGGTGGCGGCGGTCCCACGGCCGCCCCCCCCCAGCACGGTGAGGCTCGACCGCGGGCGGAGCAGCAGGATGGCCGCCTCCCGCCTTGGCACGCCACCGAGGAGGGGACGGAGGCGGCTGCGGAGGCGATAGCGGCCGCTTGCCCAGGATCCCCCTGGCAGAAGTGGCCACGGGCCGCGGAGCAGTCGTCGACGAAAGCTCGGCAACGGCGGAGGCAACGAGGGCGGGGGGAGCACGGAGTAGCGACCGAGACGGGCCACCGGGATGCCGGCCGCCCGCACCTGCGCCGAGAAGGTGGGGGAGGGGGAGCGACCGCGCGGCACAGGGGAGTATGAGCCCGAGGCGGAGGAGCCCGAGGCCTCAAGGTCCCAGAGCTCCCTGGAGGAGGGAATGGAGGGGCCGGGCTCCGCCGAGCCGGGCTCCACTATCTCCACCTGCACGACCAACGACAGATCGGGACCAGAGGGGCCGCCATCCCCCTGCCCAACGGAACGCGTCCCCGCACCTGCAGCAGAGACGAGTGGCAGGCGGTCGGTGCCCGGCGCCTCTAGGGGGCGCGGCCAGGCAGCGGGGGTGGAGGGAGAGGGTGGCGCCTTGCCACCGACGAACCCTGCGCTCGCATCCAGCTCGCGGAGAGGACGCGACCAGGCAGAGGGGGTGGAGGCGGAGGGCGGCACCTTGCCGCCGCCATGCCCCGCGCACGCCTCCAACACACGGAGAGCAAAGGCAACCGCGGCCGGCCCGGGCGGTGGCGAGTGCGGCGGCCGTGGTGGGGGAGAGTCCCGGGACGGCGGCGAGCGCGGCGAGGGCGTCCACCGCACCCACGGGCGTCACCCCCACAAAGGAGCCTACCGCCCCAACGAAAGGAGGTAGAGGAGCGACCGAGAGTAGAAGGGGCGAGGGAGAGGGGACAGCCTCAACCGGCGGTGGCGAGCCCACGTCGAGACCATCGTCGAGCTCGTCGAAGCGAGATGAGGAGGGAGCGACAGGAACGGCAGGGGAGGCAGAATCCAGAGCAGCAGCACCCAGCAGACCGTCCACGGCCGGGGCAGCCGCGACCGGCCCGGACCGAGCACCGGCTGGCCGCGCAGCAGGAGGGAGTCCTGACGCGGCCAGCGGCCCGGCGGGGTGGCGCCTGCCCGGGACAGCGGAGGCGGCCGGCCGGGAGCCGGCAGCGGCCGGCGAGCCCCAGGCGGGCCGCGAGGTGGCCGGCGGGCTCCCGGCTGCGCGGGCGGCGGCCGCGCTCAGCCCGGCGGGGAGGCACCCGTCCAAGGTAGCGGGGGCTGCCAGCCGGCGGCCGGGCGCAGCCGGCGGCCGGGCGCAGCCGGCGGCCGGGCGCAGCCGGCGGCCGGG
Source organism: Cenchrus fungigraminus (assembly GCA_036936925.1). Lineage (NCBI taxonomy): Eukaryota > Viridiplantae > Streptophyta > Magnoliopsida > Poales > Poaceae > Cenchrus > Cenchrus fungigraminus. The sequence goes on along the minus strand of CM072781.1, from coordinate 59,073,214 downwards.
CGCAGCCGGCGGCCGGGCGCAGCCGGCGAATCCCTGGCCGGCCGCGAGGTGGCCGGCGAGCCCCCAGCAGACCGGGCGGCAGCCGTGCCTAGGGGGCCAGCGGAGGACGCGACCAAGCGGCCGTCGGCCGGAGGAGGGAGGGGGGCATGGTCGGCGGCCGGAGGCGGGATGGAAGGGGAGGGGGCCCGTCGGCGGCCCCGTCGTCGGGCAGCTCCTCAAGGAGCATGCCCCCAGGTGCGGCGGCGGCCGGCGGACCGCGCGTCGGCAGCAGTCGGCGGCGCCCGGCGAGGAGGCGGGCGGAGAGGCGGCGGTCGGCAAGGAGGCGGGCGGGGAGGCGGCTGTCGGTGCAGAGGAGCGCGGCCGGACAAAGGAGGGAGGCGCAGGCGGCCGCCGGGCCCCAGCGACGGCCGGTGGCGGCAGGGGAGGGTGCGGCCCGATCTGCTCGCCCGCTGCGTGAGAGGTGCCGCGGCCTAGTGGAGCAGGTAGAGGGCGAAGAGGGGGTCACGGATCCGGACCCGCCGTGGCCGGGGGGTGTCGGAGCGCGGCGAACGAGCCGGCGGCGGCGACGGGAGGGGGGAGGCGCGAGGAGCGCCTGGGGGGCGTCGGGAGGAGGAGGGTTCGCCTATCATGGGCTTTTCTTTGCACGAGGATATCTTCCTTCGGCCGTATATCTTGCTGATAGAGAATCTGTATCTTTCCGGCTGCTGCTCCAATAATATTTCATGCCTCCTTTTTATGTAAACAGTCCAACTAACTTGCTGATACGAGTCCGATCTGTATCACATACGAATTTCTTCAAATCTTTCACCAACTTATTTATGCACAATGTGAATCATTAAAGATTCCAAGACAGCTCTATTCAACATCCGCCAGTTCCATCGGCCAAGTCAAAACAACTACACGTACAGTATCCTCTTGAGAATCTCCTCTTTAATTAACTTGGCACAAGATCCATGGCATACGGTATGTTGCATTGCTTTTGTCCATCCTGGGGGTGTTTGGATGATGGGGTAAATAGGGTAAATGGGGCAAATCTATCCTAAATTTATCCCAAAGCATCCAAACATGTGGGGCAACTGTGGTGGGGCAAATGTTTTGCCCCCCTAATTCCATTTACCCCTAAAAACTAGCAAATGTGGGAAAATTTTGGTGGGCCCCACAGTCTCTCCCATCCACATCCCGTCCTCCCCGCGGGTCGCGCGCGGGCTCTCCGTGCGGAGATGCGCCGCCGCCCCCGTCTCCTACCCGCGCCGCCGTCCCTGTCTCCCAGCCGCGCCGCCGCCTGCTCCCCGACCCGCGCCGCCGCCCCCCGTCTCCCACCCGCGCCGCCCCCTGCTCCCCGACCCGCGCCGCCGCTGGCACCCACACGGGCATCCAGGAGACCACCCGCCGCCGGCACCCACACGCCACCGGCGACCGCCCGTACTCCGCCTCTCCCTCGACTTCGCCGCCGGGGTCTGCAAGACGGGAGAAACTACACTGCTCCTCTGCGCCGTCCTCTCCCAGATCCGCCGCCGTCTCCCAAGAAGATGGAGGGTGAGGGCACCGGTGACGACGGGTTGGATCCACTATTCCCTCCGGCGGGTGGCGCCTCCTCCCGCGGCTTCAACCTCTTCTTCCAATCGGATTTGACTGGCGGTGTGCAGGCCTCCCGGACGGGCATGGAGTCCCTCGACCTCAACTCCCAGGTGGACGCCTTCCCTCACATCAGCGACTACCAGTCCTACCTTCAAGGTGGCGCGTTCCCTGCAGGCAACCACCACCTCGGTGTCCACAGGCATGACAGAGGGTTGAGCCAAAGGGGAGGTGGTTCTAGTGGACGCGGCCGACAGTTGGACTTCCTTGCTGCATCATCGTCAGGGGCAGCCGCCGGTGGCCGTGCCATTCGTCCGTCAGGCGCAACCGGAGGCCGGTCCATTCCTCCGTTGGGCGCAGCCCGAGGCCGTCAGCGTGGCACCTCTGCATCCTCAGGCCATGCCTGTGGCACTGCATCCTCAGGCCGTGGTCGCTCTTCCCACCGTGGTGGTCGTGCTCGTGGTCAAGGACTGCCAAGAGGCAATTTCTACAACCTTGAAGAAGGATACGAAGAAGATGAAAACGAAATCCAAGTCATAGGCACTTCTCGAGGGAATTCAGTAAGCATTTGTCATGGCAATTAAGTTTCTTCTCCTCATGTACTATTTTTGAAATTTCCATGCTCTTGTCTGATAATTGATAGTTGTTAGATAATTTCTGCAATTCTCTGAAAATGGTGTGCATGATGTGGTCATATAAATTGAAAATTGTGGATGCAGTAGCATGGTTAGTATGGCTTGCTTGTTAGAACAACTTCGTTCGTCTAGAGATGAGACCAGCCAGTCATTCCAATATTCCATTGATTTGATGCAGTTGCTTTGTGCATATTTTTTTCTTTGTGTCAATCGAGCTAGTGATGCGGGGAGATAGTTATGAGCATCATGTTGCTTAATTAAGTGATCTGTTTGCATGATGACAATGTAGATGCTAGAAATAAAATAAACCCCTAACAGTCGATATCTACAAGCCATACTTTTTGGTAGCGGGCAATAAATAATCCAAGAACCTGTCTCCTTCCACAACGTCCATCCATCCATCGGCAACTGTTTCTTCAAACGCCTGGAGGAATAAAATATTTGCTATTTTCTGCACATGATCGTCGAGAATAGCAATTACCGTTAGTCCAGACCTTTTGCCAATTTTGTAGGTATTATGTGTTGGTTCGTAGAGAGCACTGTTTCCAATCTCGCTAGCTTATGTTTCTCCATCTTTGTAATTGGCTAGGACTTCTTCCTCATAAGTTTCTTCAGAGTTATGTTCTTCTCCATATTGGTTTCCACTCTCAGACTTATCACTTATCAGTCGAGACTTGTCCTTCATCGTTGTCTGCACATTGTTGGGGATTCGGGAAAGGGCCCCACCTTGTGGGCCACCCCTGGACCATGGACGAAGCAGGGCGAATGATGTCACGACCCCCCCCCCCCCCCCCGCAGTGAAGGATCGCAGAGAAGGGAAGCCCCCTCCCCCAGAAGATGGGATCTCTCTGGGGAGGCTGCCTCAGAGGATCTCCCGGAGAAGATGAAGGACCGGATTGGCGACCAGAGAGGGGGGAGTGAATGTGAGCCGATAAAAATTCGTCTGAAAGAGATGAACTCGACTATGCCCCCAAAATCAACTCCGAATCCGAGCACACAAGATGGAGAACGAAAACCCAACCAAATCGTCAAGGTCGCATAGTCACAGCGGACCTACCAACCCTAGGAACGATTCACGGAACACCGATCGAAGAAGAGGAAGCACAACTCAAGAAGCAAAGCACTTAGCCGATTCTACCTGTCCAGGACGGACTGTCTGTGAGGAGGGTTCAGACCGTCCATGGACTACAGCAGACCGTCCGTGGATCAAAGACGAACCGTCTGAAAAAGCAAACCGAACCTCCAGTAGCACCCCGAGGTATACAGACCGTCCGTTTAGACAGAACGGACCGTCCGTCCACCACGGACCATCCGACCCTTGCTCACAGACTGTCCGTCAAACTTCCCCGAGCTCAAAAGCACAACTCTCACGTATCAAACAACGCGGCACAAAAACTCACGAAGAACACGCGATGAACTGGGAGTGCCACAGACTATCCGTATGGATATGACGGACCGTCCGTCAGCTCTCCAGAACGCGAGTTCAAGCAGGCCGCGCGGTCAACCCCAACTTTCCAACAAAGGATCTCCCAAACTGTTGGATGGATTGAGCCCAAATTTTAAGTAGATGAGAAGCGTCTCTGTGAGAAGCTATGCCTAAAATCTTATGGCCCCAACCACACCCAATCAAGAGGAATCACAAATCTCGGGCACAAGCACCATGAACATGAGCTCCTCCAAAAATCGACAAGTCGACCACGATTACCGACATTTGAGGGGTCAAGATCATCCACAAAGAGGCACAAGGCGCTCACCCATGAACCCTCAAAGAAATCCAGAGAAAAACGGTCTAGAAATCGACGAACGAAAATCACTCAAAAATAGCTCTGAAAATGACACAAAAATCACAAAGAGCTAAGAAGAAGATAGAATTACAACATCAAATTCTTCCATACATCCCAAGGTCAGAGTCTATACAGAGATTGTCTAACCTACGGAGCATAGGAAATGAAAGTAGTTCATCCGGGGGAGAGAGAGCCAGAGAGGAGAGAGAGTTGTCATCCACCTCCTAGCCACTATATATATGAAGTCTTTTGGTGGTGGAAAAAGACGACGCTACCCCTAGTGCATAAATAGAAGATACACGCCCCTCAGGGGCAATTTGGTCAAGTCTTTGAATATTTTCATCAAGCAGACAAGTATCCACCATAGCCTCGCTTCACCTCGATGCAAGATCTACGATCACACTGCGCGTCCCCCGTCTCGAAGCTTCCCGACACACCCGGATCCCATCTCTGTCACGCCAAGTCCTCGAGCTGTGTTGGTTTTGTGGCCGAACCAACAAAACCCCGAGCACAAGCTCCGGTCGCTAGCTGCTACCTTGCACTGGCTCCATGTTCACGGCTTCATCTTGCTCTTCTTGCACCATGCGGCTCACACTTGACCCCGCCGGCCACCGGATCCATCGAACCAAGCCTACTTGTCTCTCCATGACCTGAAGGCCACCTCGACATAGACCTTTCACGATTGTTCTTCACCTGCACCAATACGATTAAGGCCGCAACCTACACCTGCAATACTAAGCTAAGAATCAGTCCACACAACGTTGTCAATCACTCATCACTGAGGAGCGACCTTCCTCTGGTCCTCAATCTCCCCTTGATGAGTGCGACAACACCCATAGTAACCAATTCAGGAAAGAAAGAAAAAACAAGAAAACGAAGAACAAACCTCCAATAAGTGATCCAAAGTCACGAACAAGCGAAAACAAGATCACTCGAAAGAGAAAGTCTCGATCCCCTAAGGTAAGGGCAACGACTCAACACAACCAAGACAACAAGCTCCCCACATAGGAGCAAACCACAAAGCACAGAAATCAGGTGACGCAAGGAGCTCCCCGTGTACATACGCAAACTCACCCTAAACAAGTACGTGCAAAACTGAATTTGATGTAATTTCCCACAATTTCTCCCCCTTGTTGACAATGCATGAATCAAGGTACCATGGAGGTGCACAAATGCATGTCAAAGCATATACAAACTACCAAGCTTCTCAAATATATAAAGAGCACGACAAAATGCTACAAATGAGATAAAGAGCAAGCAAGGTAGACATGGTTCAGTTAGAGCATTACCATCAAGAGAGTAAAGACGTACATACATGTGACAAAGCCAAAGTCGTTTTAAGCAATTTTGAAAAAAGAAATTCATCTCCTGAGCAAAATCCCATTCATGATCAATTTGAGCAAAAATGAGCTAGACCACACAAAGCTTATACAAGGTCACAAGTTCTCATCACAAGATCATCGCAAACACCCACAAGCTACATCATGTCATATCAAAGCCACCGAGCCATGTCTCTACTTCTAATTCGAGACTTCTCATGGTAGACAACATGCAACAGTTTAGCACCCAAGATATATACATGAAAGCATAACGACATGATGAGAGCACATTTCAAGCATAGACATTTCATAGATACCAAATTCATTTTCAGAGTTAAGCATGGTACATGAAATGCATTTGTGGGAAAAAGAAGCTTATGCCTCTCCACAAGATAACACATGGGCTAAACATTCACAATCATAAATGGGTCTTTGACCCCAAGTGAAAAGAGCATGATTCTCAAGCACAAACTATGCATGATATAGACATTTGAGCACAAAGAGAATATGAAAAAGGCATCTACTCATGAGTGAAAGCATTTTAGCATTTTTCACAAAAAGAAGCTATCTCAGCATGAATATACAACAATACCATCAAGAGCATAGCTTTCACATTTCCAACAAGCATGCCAATATCTCACAAATAGCACATCATGGTGATCAAAGTATATAGGAGAAGCTCATCCTAACAAGTATGATACAAAGATGGCTATCCTACCAGGTTTTGGTACGAAAAAGTAAATGCATGCATGAAATGGAACAAATGATCCAGCTTAAAAAGGTAAACACACTCCAAGTTCACCTCGCAAGCGTGTGAAGGTAACTTGGTCAAGTGGTTTATTGAATATGTCAGCTAGCTGGTCTTGCGTAGGTACATAGGACAAGGAAATGTTCCCTTTCTCAACATTGTGCCTCAGGAAGTGGTATCTCACTTCTATGTGTTTGGGTTTGGAGTGAAGGACTGGGTTTTTGGCTACACTTATGGCACTGTCACAAAAGAGTGGAACCTGGGTACACTCCACACCAAAGTCGCTCATAGTGTAGGTCATCCATAGAAGCTAGGAACAACAACTGGCTGCAGCAACATACTCAGCTTCTATGGTGGATTGGGCTACACTAGATTGCTTGCGAGATTACCAAGAGACCAAAGAAGAACCAAAAAAATTGGCAACAACATCCGAGGTAGACTTGCGATCCAAACGACACCCAGCAAAGTCAACATCGGAGTATCCATGAAGTGTGAGTGTCGAGGAGGCAGAATACCAAAGATCGAACTCAAGAGTGTAGTTCAGGTACCTGAAAATCCTCTTGACGGCTTGCCGATGCGAAGTCCTCAGAGAAGCATAAAAACGAGCGCATAGACACACGCTGAACTGTATGTCAAGCCTCGTGGTCGTCAAGTAGATGAGGAAGCTGATCATGCTCCTGTACTCCTTCTGGTCCACGGGCTCACCATCTTCGTTAGCATCCAAAGCCGTAGTGGTACTCATCGGTGTAGTAAACGGCTTGGAGTCGTTCATGCCAAATTTCTTCACGATGTCCTTGGTGTACTTCGCCTGATGTACAAACGTCCCATCCTTGCATTGATTGATCTGAAGCCCGAGGAAGAACTGCAGCTCACCCATCATCAACATCTCAAACTCCCTGCTCATATCATCGCAAACTTCGCAACCAAAGAGTGAGACGAGCCACCAAAGATAATTTCATCCACATACACCTGTACGATCAGGATGTCATCACCCTACCTAAGGAGAGAGTTTGATCGACCTTTCCCATCACAAACCCCTTGCTAAACAGAAAGCCCCTCAACCTTCCATACCATGTCACGGGTGCTTGTTTTAGGCCATAGAGATATTTTCTAAGTTTTTACACTCGGTGGGGATGGGTGGAACTATCAAAACCCGGGGGTTGCCTCACATACACTTCTTTCTCTAGAAACCCATTCAAGAAAGTACTCTTCACATCTATTTGGTACAACTTGAATCCTTTAGCAATGACAAATGCTAGAAGAATTCGAATTGCTTCGAAATAGGCTACCGGAGCAAAGGTTTCCTCATAGTCTATCCCCTTCTTCTGGCTAAACCCTTGAGCTACCAACCTCACCTTGTTTCTCACAACCTCTCCATTTTCTATCTCTTTGTTTTTCCACACCCATCTGGTACCTATAGGTTTGCAATTTGGTGGAGGCTCAACTAGATCCCAAACTCGGTTTCTCTCAAAGTAATCAAGCTCCTCATGCATAGCATTCACCCAATTCGAATCAGAAAGTGTGTGTCCAATATCATTGGGCTCGAAAAGACGCAACAAATGCAAAGTGAGCAAAATGAGAGATTTTCTGTGACCTGGACCATGTAGTGCGTTCATGGATATCACCTATGATCCTGGACGGTGGATGATCCACCTGTACACATTGGGAAGCCTCACGCCTGGAGACAACCTCCCCCTCAATAGTAGCTTCCACTTGAACTCCACCTGTCGTCGTAGGAGTAGGGGATGGTCCATCCTCGATCGTCGTCGCCGTAGTGGAAGTAGTAGGTACATGAGCTGTCGGAGGATCACCATCATCTCCATCATCTTCTCCATCACCATCTTTCTCATCCTCGAAGATCTTCTCACCAAGCTCATCATCATCTACACACTCAAAGACAGTAGAGCTACATGGTTGTGTCTCATGGAAGGTTACCTCGCAAGTCTCCATGATTTTATTAGTCTCAAGATTGAGCACACGATATGCTCGAGAGTGATTAGCATAACCAAGAAAAATGCCACCAGAAGACTTTGCCTCAAATTTATCTAGCTTGCCCTTCTTGAGAATATAGCACTTGCAACCAAAAGCTCGAAAGTGACTCACCTTGGGTTTTTGTTCGTGCATCAGCTTGTAGCAAGTCCTCTTCTTGAAAGCACGAAGGAAAATATGATTCGACACATGGCAAGCGGTATTGACCGCCTTGGTTGGCCAATATCACCTAGGAGTCCTATGCTCATCAAGCATCATCCTGGCCATCTCACAAAGGGTCTGATTCTTCCTCTCCACGACGTCATTCTGGCAAGCAACGTGTGAGGAGGAATACTGATGTTCGAGACCAAGATCACTGCAAAAGGCATCAAAATGAGAGTTTCTAAATTCTGTGCCATTGACACTGCGAATCGCTTGAATGGCATCCCCATGTCTCTCATTCTTCAACCTCAAGATCAAGTCTCGAACAAAGCTGAAAGTCTCACTCTTATCCTCCAAGAAGAAAACCTAAGAGTACCGAGAAAAATCATCAACCACAACCAACACATAGCACTTCCCACCCACAGAGCGAACATGAGTTGGCCCAACTAGATCCATGTGCAACAACTCACAAGGTCGCTCAGTCATGACAAGAGTCGGGGGCAGATGAGAAGCAGCAACCATCTTTCCATGCCGACACGGAGCACATACCAAATCTTTCTCGAACTTCAATTTCGGCAATCCTCGAACGAGATCTAGGCCACTCAAGTGGGAAAGCAAGACAAAGCTCAAGTGTCCTAGCCGCCTATGCCATTTCCAAAGCTCAGCTGAAATGTTAGCAACAAAGCATTGAGAAGGACCGACAGACTGGGAAAAATCGGCACGAAAGATTTGACCCTCGGGGACGTTCGTGCAAACTAGATCACCTCGAGAATCAAGCACACAAGAAGTGCCCAACTTAAACCGAACCTCAAAACCTTCGTCAAGCAACTGAGATACTGAAAACAGGTTAAAACCAAGTGACTTGACCAGAGCCACACACTTTCAGGTCACCTTGCTACTCACCTTAGCCACCCCTTCAGCAAGTACTCGTCCTCTCTCGTTATCCCCGAAAGTGATGTACTCCCTGCTACTCACCAGGGTGAGGCTGGAGAACCACCTCGGATCTCTGGTCATGTGTCGCGAACAATCGGAGTCCATCAACCAAAAGTCCTCCAAGCCTCCTGCCTGGAAAATCAAAAACGAGAACGAGAATGAGCAAACGACTCAGCACTGGGGTTAGCACAAAAAGAGTCAAACCAGTGTTGAGCTATCTGCTCAAAAGTAGGGTTAGCAACATCCATCCTATCAAGCGACCTAGGCGGAGTCCTCTCGCACCTCCCATCAAAGAACCTGTCACGTCTCACTTGAGGAGTACGCACACCATAAGGGGGAAAGCGTGGCCCGTAGTCCCTTTGAGACCCAAAGCTGCCACCGTTTCTCCCAAACTCGTATCGATCATGAGGAGGAGCATGTCCAGCAAACTCACTATGCCCAAACCCAACATGCCTACCACTATCTCTCTGAGGAGCAACACGACCACCCTGTGTAGGAACAGTACGCACAAGCCCCTCACCCCGAGGTAGAGGCACCACACGAGGCATAGGCTCACCACGAGAAGGGCGGTACCTGTCCTTGTTTGCCATCTCCCTAGCAAACCTCCCATCCCTTCTCTTCCTGAAACAAATCTCCTCTTTATGCCCATCCTTTCCACAATAGTCACAATGGAAACAGATTGGCTTTGGCTTTGCACTCGGATGTGGCTTCTCACTAGGCTCAGGTTTCTCACCCACTTTCTCTCCTTTCTCAGACACAAAGCTCACTAGCTTCTGGAAGTTGTTTGTCTTAGGTGGAAACCTAGGTGGATCTGGGATTGTGTCAAGCTTGTTTCTCAGTGGGTTTGGCTTGGGTGAGAGAGAGAGAGGGAGAGGGAGAGGGAGAGAGGGGGAGAGGGCACGCTGGCCGCCGTCGATGCAGGAGCCGGCGGCGGCGGCGGCGGGGAGCTCGGCGACGCGAGGGAGGAGAGATGTTGTCGCCTTCCATCTCAAAACATAGATATAACTATTGTCATTAGCTTTACAATTCCAATCACATTAAGCATTATAGCATGGTAATATAATACAATGTATAACATTCACATGTAGCAACACACAAGCATAATTGCTAATTTATACTATAGGCTAATGACCTGCGGCTGTGCCACCATATTTAAACTTACATAATAATATATCTAAATAAAAGTAATTATTAAATATACACGTATATTTATTTCTCTTTTTCAGAGTTCTTACTAATAAAACTTTATGTGACCCGTCCAATCCGCATGCACTTAACATGACGCCCCTTTTCGAGTGGCAACTTTACTTTATTTATTTATTAATTAACCTGTCATGCATGTGAGCTTCTCCAAAAATTTTCACCCAACTAAACACTGTCTTCTCGGATGGGCCAAACATGATGGGCGGCATGGCGCACGATACTAAAAACCACGACACTAACACAATGTTGTAGTGTCAGTGTCGACACGACACGATGGTCGGGGAAATACTATATATCATCTGGAAGATAGTTTCTTATGAAACTATAACCCATTAGAAGCCCAAATAACAGCCTATTCAACCCAACAAAATCAAACCCAAACTCAACCCACCACCTCCAGACACACACACACACACACCTACCTGCCGCCGTCGCCGGCTGGCGAGCTCGTCGTGCGCCATTGCAGCTGGCCGGCTGCGCTGTCATGCGCCACTTCTGCCGTGCGCAGCACGACTGCTGTTGATGGTTTAATAATGCGCCAAGGTTCACCGCAAGTTTACGGATCATGTAGTACCTTTTCCCTCGAGTATCACCCAAGGTATCGAAACCGTGGAACATGTGCAATGCAAGACTCAATCTAATAACCGAGAAACACTTGCATCTTGAAGAAGTTTCGAATGCATCTAATCTACTAAGATCATGAGAGGTAGCAAGAGACAGCATAGAGGTAACCGATCTAGAGGGGCCTAGATCGTGCTTATGTTGTAGTTCCGAGTGAGATAGAAGAAAGCAAAATGAATCTCATTAAAAGCATCTTTAAACCTTGACCTTTGGTCAAACCCCCTAAGTCGCCCCGCCGTCCTCGGTGTCAACATCCTGTCACGATGTTTCCCTTTCTTCGCAGTCGAATCTTAGAGCACGCTCACAAGGAGCGTGTTGAACTACTTGGTAGATCGGGTATGCACCTCTAGCCACCACGGCTACAAGAACATCCCATGCAATCTATCTCGAGAATAGATTAAGGAAGAAAACACCCAAGCAAGAACAAGAATCATAAACAAAAGTACTCGATCCCTAGAAATCGGATCCATTAAGACTTCATCATAAGTGTATACATTAATAAGATCACAACTGGGATCCTACCTTGATCTTGATTCAAGCCTCCGGAACTCCGACGTGGTCTTCCTTGCAAGGTTCCCACACCAGCTAGGTAAATCCTAGACAACTAGGACGACCCTCCTCTCCGAGATGGTGTCCCTCTAGCTTCTCTGCTCCTCGGTGACGAATGACGAATGGCTTGATGAATGGCACTTCGCACGGGGACTATAAATAGCCGAAGGGGGTGCTGACGGCTGTTAAGTACTACTTTTAGCTATCAATATTCTCACATAAATGGAGGCATAAGCATTATTTACTTGCATTTTAGTTTGAATAATGTAGTTCCACTTGTCCTTGGAGATTATTTGTATGTAGGTGAAATACCTATTAAAAGAGATGGAAACTCACCTTCTATGAAAGAACCATGCCAACTCAGCTGAGGAGGTGGCTACCACCAAGGAAACACATGGCATTCCATGTCACTGATCCAAGGGAGGCACTCACCGACGAATCAGAGAGCGCCACATGGACTTCACATGGATCAAGGGGCCCACCTCGGATACCAAATCAAGCCATGCACCGGGGAAGGATCAGAGGGCCCACCTGCAAGCCACCACGAGGAAGCACACCAGGTGGGGCCGCCTTAGATGGTCGGTCGATCCTAGGATCGGCCGAACCGACCTAGTGACGCCCCATCGTGGCCCTCCACGTGGTGGTTGACCATTGGTCACTTGTTGCATCCCCGGGTGTTTTGGTGGAGTTTGAGCCACGAAGCAAGCCTCCTCCTTGCCTATAAATAGAAGGGGAGGGGCTCCCAATTCACACATACCACTCTCTCATTCTCCTCTCACTTTTAGTTTCCAAGGCTAGAGGGTAGGCTAGAGTAGCTCTTCTTCAGGTTCCAAGTCTTCTTTGGAGTCTAGGTATGAGTTCTCTTTTATCTTTATTTCATTGTATGACTTTGATCTACTTCAGTTATTCAGCTATTTCATATAAAGTCATGGTAGATCATATGCTTGATATGTTTTTGAGTTCATCTCTTGTTCATCATTTAAAGGCTTGTGTTCTTCATGAATACTACCTTTTGATCCACTTGAAGGATGATAAACTCATTCCTTATGTGTTTGTTCATAAGTTAGAGGCTCGTGTTCTTCACGAACGCGACACTTTGATCTTGTTGACTAGACATAAGAGAGTTCGTATCCGTTTGTATGTCTAGCCTTAGTTGATCTTGTTAGATGGAATGATAGTGTTGCATGAGGTTTGTGTTCAAGCTACGGTACTCGGTCTAAGTTGACCAGTTTTCTGGTGGCTCTCACCCTGGGTCACAATAGCCCGGACCAGGTGAAGTCTAGCAGCAACACAAGCATGGTGCCTGGGTTGTGTGGCTACGTTAGTTATGAGCATACCCCCGTAACGATAGAGGTAGGCCGCAGTGGTGACAGCTGTTGGACCCTTTGGAACCCTCCGCGCTGGGGTAGTGTTGTAGGAGTCTAAAGTATAGTTTCGCAGAGTGCTGGTTGTCGCAGGCTATCTCCCCGTTTGTACCTGGGTGTTGAACCTTACCCTCTCATGCAATGTTTCATGCCTATCTCTCGTATCTTCTAGCTTTGTATGTTTAGTACATTAGAACCTAGAGCTAACTCGTATGTCCCCCCTATGTCGTAGAGTACTAGAGTAGAGGTAGATCTGAGTGTGTGTCACACTACCCTATCATATCTTTTATCTTACCCCTGCCTTTGAGTTGTTGTTTCCTATATCTATCTCTTGGTTTACATTCAGTGCAAAAGTATAAGTCTATGATATCCGCCATTGCCTTCCACGGATACGATACCCTTGGAATATTCTCCTTCCTTGGGGAAATGCTACAATGGTTTATCTGTGTGCTTGCGGATTCGTTCATGATCGTTTAGATTTACCTTTGGCAAGTCTTGATGTTCACTCTAACTCGGCGTCGTTAGTGGTGACGTTAAGAAATGCCAACAAGCATTTTTAGCGCTAACACTAAGGATGGATTCCAAATCTGTTCTTAAGTGATCGACGTTAAGAAATGTCAACAAGCATTTCTAGTGCTGTTGCCGGGGAAGGCACGAGATTATCATGACTATGCTTTGCATCTGTTTATAAATCATGAGTAGGTTAGGGCAACTCTCGATGCAAGCTAACCTTGATTGTCTTCTTTTATCTTTGGATGATGAAGACAGGTAGTGTATGACTACTTTCGACTTACCGAAGAATTTTACTGAAGATCCCGAGTCACTAGTGAGGAAAGCTCGAATTCATTTCGACTCACCTCGTCGTACTCGTCCGGATGGCGAACCAACTTCCTTTGTACCATCCGCGTCAAACGCTATGGCCCAGAAGACACTTCGTGAGTACTCAGCTCCTTCTGCTAACCAGGTGCTGCAAGGCCCTGAGGTGGCAATGGGGACTAAAAATTTTGAGATCAAGATGGATCTAATTACGATGGTACAGGCTAGCCCATTCTGTGGCAAGCCAAATGAGGATGCCAATGCCCATTTGCAGCAATTCCTAGAGCTATGCAGCACTTTCATCATCAGGGGTGCAAATATGGATGTCGTTCGTCTTCGACTGTTTCCATTTACTCTCCTTGGGAAAGACAAGCAATGGTTCTTCGCGAATCGTGATGCCATCAATACTTGGGATAAGTGTTCAGAGGCATTCCTCAAGAAGTTCTTCCCATTGGGTAAAACCAATGCTCTTCGTGGGAGAATTTCTGGTTTTCAGCAAGCAGCAAGTGAATCCATTCCAGAGGCTTGGGAAAGGCTTCAGGAGTATGTCCTGGCCTTTCCTCACCATGGGATGGAGGATTCGGTTATTCTAGCACTGACGCTAAGGATGGATTCCAAATCTATTCTTAAGTGATCGACATTAAGAAATGTCAACAGGGTGCTAGGTCAAAGGGGGTGGCGAACCGACCCAGAAGAAGGCCAGGCCGGTCGGCCTGGGCCGACCAGCCCAGGGTCTCCTCAGCCCGGTTCGGCCCCGGTTTTCTTCGCGAAGCTTCTCGCGTCTTCCTGAGTTTTTGTCGAGCTGCATGTGGGTCCTTGACGTCATTTTCCTCACGGTTTAGATAAGGGTGCTTGGCGCATGAACTCCCACATCTTCCGTCTAGGTCCTCGATACTTCTCGGCTTCACGCTTTAGTCCTTGGCTCATTTGGAGTCATGTTCATCTCGTGTCTTGACTTGTACCGAGCTTCATGATCTTCTTGTAAAACCCTTGATGAACTTTACCCGGAAGTCCTCATTTAGGCTCTTGATTCCTATGTAAACAATAAACTCCAAAAACCATGCGCGAGTGCGAACTTAACATATAATGGGGGTTAGGATCGTTAGTGTGAATATCAAATTATTGCCAACATTGAAGGTAAACTCATATGGCTAGGTTGACGGAAATCGACCGCCAATATCCCCCCATGCTTAAACCTTGCTCGTCCTCGAGTAAGCCTTCAATGGATATCAGAGTTGCCCTTCGATGTTCATACCCTACACTTGATCATAAATGAGAAAACATAATGCTTTCTAGATTTATATTCATTAAAGTTCCATAATGTACTAACTTTTATCTTTATGGAGGGTAGATATCATTCAAGCTCTTTCCACAAGTACTTGATCATGCTCTCAAATTTTTAAACAAATCTCAGAAATTTTCAAAAATAAAGAATGAGATAAAGAGAAAAATTGATTTACCAAGATCAAAAATAACCATCTTGCACCTTGCTCATGTACTCTCATCTCATCTTGTCTCTCAAGCCTACTTGTTCTACTCCTTTCCTCTCTCAAATTATATAGGGGAAGGCTTTATATGGAGCTATAGGAAAATTTTAGTCCTACCAAGATATTATAGCTGGAATATGATCAAAACAAGACTAGCTTCTCATGGTCTTACCGAGACTCGTCAAAAAGGTCATTGGAAAAATAATGTTGTCAAGGAGGGGGGAGAGATGAACACACACATTTTTAGATAGGTGGATATGTGCAAATGGCAAAGAGTGATCCCGAGGCACAAACGAAGTCCTCGTTATCAGATTGCACATGGTTGGAAAGATGAGTATGGGTCTTGATCTGGAATCCTCTTGAAAACTCAAAAAGCACTAAACATAGCTAGAGAACCGGGGAGCTTTATTATTATTTTTTCTTTCTTTCTTCTTTCTTCTTTCTTTTTTTTCTCATCATACTTTTTTCTTCTTTATCATTTTTTCATTCATTTTTTTCTTTTCATCGTACTTTTTCTCTTCTTTTTTTATTTGCTCCCTTTGAACTCTAGACTATACTAGCACTTACTTGGCAACCCCCCCCCATGCTTATACGTTTGCTCATCCTCGGGCAAAAGAGGTGATAAATATGCCAATGTAGAAATTGAAGCTCTCATATTTTCTAAGAGAGAGATACTCGAAAATCTTCTAGGGATCTTTTTGGAAGTCTCCCAAAGTCTTGCTCACTTGATGCACCTTCCTTGTAATCTTCCTCGAAATATTCATCCATACTCATATATTGGGTTGTGGTCAAGGAGGTGAACACAAAAAAGATATTTTTGGGTTTTGTGGTTGGATATCCGGCGAGATTTGCGAAATTCCCAATGTGGAAACCCACAATGCACGGATAGAAGAGGCTAGCATAAAGAAAGATACGCAAAAACGGAATGACCAGCTTCTTAGTCTCGGGCCAGAGAAATCAGGCCTTGAATTAATGCACCCAAAAATAAATCTTGTATATACTAATGTTTTGCACTCAAGTAAATTTAGACTTTGGATAGGTAGAGCAAAATACAAGCGGTACTTGTGACAAGGTTAGCATAACATTTTTAGAATAAAAATGGATCTTTGATTCATTTAAAATTGAGAGCAACGAAAAAGAACTATGGGACTTAAGTTATCATAACCTCCACACAAGATTAGGCTAGCATTTAATTAAATTTCAGATTCATATTAAAGAGAGCACTAGCTCAAACATGCATAAATCAAGCATAGGATCGAGCAAAGTGGCAACGATCATCATATATCAACATGGTACAAATTTTCTATCCATATTTAAAGATCATAAAAACGATGGTGAAACTTATTCATGGAGATGGAAAACAAAACTACTACTACCACACACATGCTGAAATTAAATAAAACAAGAAAATACTACGCATACATAAACGCGCACAAGCTGAAAAATAAAGAAAAGGAAAAGGAAAAATCAAACCACACTTAAAAAGCTTCATCCCTTCCTTCTTTCTTCACTCCTCATCCGATTGCTCTTGCTCCGTTGGTTGACTTTCGTTGAATCCTTGCTCATAATATGTTTGCATGGCCCCTCCATGAAATTGATCTGGTGGCACAATTTGAAGGCGTCCTAGTTGATGGGCGATCCCCGCCGTTCCTTCTTGCCAATGGTCGACATGAGTCCGGATCCTCTCGACGTCTTGTACATTCCTTTGCATATACGCCCCAATGATGGCTGCACTTTGTTGGGGCTGAAGCATGCTTGCATAAGGTGCCACGAATGCTTCATTTGGCACTACAAAAGTTGGTGGACAATATGTTGGAGGAGGTGGCGGTATGGCTGCACCACTCCCCCATGCTTGCATTGGCACACTTCCGTAGTAGGGTGGCGGCATAGGAATCCCTCCATATGGTTGATGATATGTAGCCCCTCCTTGATCTTGGGCTGCGGAAGACGATCCCTCTTCTATAATTCTTCCTCTTTTGTTCTTCTTGGCCGGCATAAGAACTCCTTCTTCTAACCAATTCTCTCTCCCTTCAATAAATAATTTCAGCCTCATATTTGGGAGAGGAACATTGACTTTTGCCACCTTGTACCCTCTCTTTTCATCTCCACTTATATATTTTCATTGCTTCATGCAATCAATTCCAAGTGAATTCCCCGCAAGTAGGAATTTTGGGTTTCTCGAAATTCTCGGCTTCACAGAAATTGCTATCATAGAGAGATAGCATCCCAAACCAATATCTCCGGTCCCCGAAATTGCCTCACAACACCATCAATTGATCATGATATATGAAGTATCAATGGCTTGCGTCGTAATCAATTCCGAATAAAGCCAATTAAGTTCCATGTCGGTGATCTTGGACTCCCTCATTCTTCCCAAAATCCTTTTGCTCATCCAAGAGTGAAATATCCGGATGATAGGATTTCGGATGCTACTTCTTTGTCGGTTATTTTCTCCCGAAATCATACTCCAAAATCCTTCCAATACACTTTCATTAACATCCACTTGCTCCGGGGCTTCCCTCTTAAAACCGAGCAATTCTCTAGTTTGCTCATAAGGAATTATTTGCTCATCACCCTTGAGTCGAAATGAAAGGGATGGCACCTCACCATTAATAACCGGTGCCATCGTGTCAATCCCTGAAATTCCCAAATTTCAGGATGTGAATAGGAAGAAAAAATTAAACAATGATTTTCTTTTAATTTTTAAAATTTTGCCCAACATTTAATTCTTTATAGGGAATATAGTACAGGAAAAAAAATATTATTCATTTTCCGAAAATAAATAAATGGCTTGAGGTTTGTTGCATACATGCTGCCGCATTATTCTTGTTTGGTTGAATTCAAATTGATATTTGAATTCAATTGTTTGAATCCTTTTATATAAAAAAAACACAAAACCCTATCTCTTTGCTGTCTCTTGTTGAAGCCCGGCTGCCAAGGTCCGGCGGAGATCCTCAGACTCAACCTCTTTGTCGCTCTCTAACCCCTCAGCCTTGCAGCCCGCTCAACAGCTCGGCCCAACTTCCGGAAGTGTGTCGAGCACCCCGGACTCCTCAGCTTCGTTCGCTCAGCACCTCTCCTTTGCGGTCCAGTTGGCCTTTCGACCCAAAGCAGCCCGCGACCGCCTCCCCTCTCCCGCTGCCGCCGACACGCGGGCCCCGCCCGTCATCCCTGCCGCCGCGCTGACCGAGCCGGACTCGAGCTCGAGTCCGACCTCGCCGCTCCGCGCGCGCGCCAGGCTTCGCCCGCACTCCTAGGACGCAGCCATCCCGGCCTATATAAGGCACCGCCTCACACCGCGTCGTCCTTTTTCCCCAAGCCCGGCGCCGCCCCGCGAACCCTAGAGCTCGGCCGCCGCCGTCGATCCGCCTCGACGCCGCCTTTCCGTCGACAAGGAGACCGCCCGGAGCTTCGCGTGGAGGTGAGGGAGCATCCCATGCCGCTCGTTCGCACCCTCGTGCCCTACATCGCCGGCATGTGCTCACCGGAGGTTGCGCCGTCGCGG
This sequence comes from Cenchrus fungigraminus, assembly GCA_036936925.1. Lineage (NCBI taxonomy): Eukaryota > Viridiplantae > Streptophyta > Magnoliopsida > Poales > Poaceae > Cenchrus > Cenchrus fungigraminus. Next base: position 59,054,545 of record CM072781.1, on the reverse strand, counting down.
CCGTCCGCCTTGCCGTGCCGCGCGCCGACGTCGCCGTCCGTGCACCCGCACAGGTGCTCTGGTTGAGTGCGCCGTGACCCTTGCTTCGCCCCAGTGCCTTCCGCGCATGAAACCGAGCCCCCTAGCTCAAATCCAATCGCGCCTGTCGAAGTCCGGCCGCTCGCCGGCACGGTCGCCGCCGCTGCCCGCTGCGTGCGATTGCAGCCGTCGGATCTCAATCCGATGGCCCAGATCGAGTATGACCCCGAGTCAACTGGTCAATACCGGTCAACCCCAGCGCTGTGCTGTGTTGTTTTGCAAAAAGGTCCCTCTGTTTCTTAGATTCACAAGTATGCCCTTCCACGTGCAAAGACCCTCACGGTTAAGTCCTGTTTTTTATGCTTTAGGCCCTGAACTCCTTAGTTTTTGTGCTCGAGATCCTAAGCTTTAAGTTTTGCACCACAGCCCCTGAGTTTTTACACGTAATCTCGTTTTAGCCCTCTGTTTCTTACAGTTTAGCACCTGTTAGTTTAGTTTTCCTGCAGAAAAGCCCCTATACCTTGTTTTGGCCGTAGAATACATGTTTTAGCTCCGTTTTTAGCGTTCTTTATATCCACGCGATCGTATCGAAGTGTAGAACAGTTTTATGCCCCTGTTTTGTTCTGTTAGTACTGTTTGGTGATTGTTTCTTATTTTATTCCATTGTATGCTTGTATGTGAATGATGTGGTGCGTAGAAGACGAACCGTACGTGGAATACGCTGAAGTTGAAGATTTTCAAGACCTTGAGCAGCAGCAAGCGTTGGTAGAAGGCAAGTCCTTGCTGCATTCCCGGTTATCCTATTACAACATGCATTTTAATTACACCGTTATTTATTTATTGCTTTGCATTAAATTGAAGGGTCCTATTATCTAAGGATTGACTAGCTTTATTTTATCCCTATGCCTTGATCAACCTGGGTTTATGTTTATGTTGGGTAGATCTTGCTTAGTTGCTCAACTTGGGATCATGGTGGTTCTAATGAACAACAATGTTAATCTTGCTTTACTTATGTTATACCTTCATTAAACAAGATCACCTTTGTTAATCGGAACATGGAGAACCACCCAGGAAAACAGTACTACCACAAGACATATGGCTCTGTCTTGGCCAAGTAATTAGAAACTTTAGTATGTGGTATGCTTTACCTGAAAGGGGTTGGGGGCTGACGGTAGATGGTGTATAGACCTGCTCTGGCGCGGAGTTGGGCTTTGCTAAGACACGGTACCCGCTAGGGAGCTTTATGCGCTGCACTGATCAGGTAACCTAGCGAGCAGCCCGTGCTAGGGAATCTTTGTAAAGGCCTCGTAGCGTCCCTATGCAATCACACCTCGGTAGTGTGGTATGATGCTTGGCCGGCATCGCATGGTTGGGTTTAAAGTTCCTAGAACTTTTACGCGACTTGTGGGTAAAGATGTACAACCTCTGCAGAGTGTAAAACTGACTAGTTAGCCGTGCCCACGGTCAAGGGCGGCCTGGACCCTCACATGAGTAAACTATGAAAGATGGATTAAACTTGTTGCATTTACCTTCGTTTATGATGATGATGCTTATGTTAATCTCTGGGTTGGTATAAACTTACATTTGCTAGTAATTCAGCTTGCTTAATAAAATTTGACCAACTAAAATGCTGACCTGCTATGCAACCACAAGCTTCCACCATAAAGCCTTTGCATGTTGTTATAGAATTTTCCCTTGTTGAGTACGACATGTGCTCATGCTTGTTGTTATTTTATATTGCATCTACACAACCCGGTTGCTGCTCAGACGGACGCTTTGAAGACTTTCCTGGAGAGTTTGATGGTTTCTAGGCGAGCGTGCCACCAGTCAGCTGCCTGTGGAGACGTCCTTTTCCGCTGCTAGTACTCGCTTTTGTTACGATTTATGAGACATTCGGTCATGTAATAAAGTTATAATACTTCATTTACGTTTTACACTATGTTTTGGTATTCACTAAGTCGATGCATGTGTGTAACTTGATCCTGGCGCACATGTATTCTTTGCATTCGGATTTGCCCTTAAATCCGGGTGTGACAAAGTGGTACCAGAGCTGTGTTGACTGTAGGACGTTAGCCTAGTTAGAAAATGGTCGAACTTAAGGATTATATTATTTTAGAAGCCATTCTCACTTCATGCTATGCTTTAATTCCATCTTGAATATACTTATCCTTGCTTTTACCCCCACCCTTGATATTCTACTTGTTCTCTACCTTACATTGGCTATCCTTTTCACTCTATACTTCCTTGTTCTTGCTTTAGGAAATCTTTAGCACCTGTTCTATGCTCTCTGATCTTTTCCTATCTTTACCCTACCCGTGTTCAGAGTTGTTCTCAGTTATCTTATGACTTTATCATGTTCAACCCAAAGATCTTTGCTAGGATGTAGGATCTTTAGGCTTTAATCTTATGTAATCGTTAGCCACGATCGTCGTTTAGGTGTGCTTAGTTTAGTGGTGTATTTGGATGCTTGATCTTGTGTTAATGCTTGATTTGGATCTTTGTTTGAGTGCAATGTGTTGTGGATTTATAACCACAATGATATTGGTTTAGTAATAGGTTTGCTTAGTTGGGTTTAAGCTCTGTCTCAGCCACCCTTTTTATCTTGCACCTTCTTAATCCTTTATTAAATCTTTACTTATCTATCTTGGAATCTATCTTGCTGCAAATCTGTTCTCGTCAACCTTCGACACAGTAGTAGTGTTTTGATAATATCTCGAGCTACAGAGCTCCGATTGATGCAAAACCAGTTGTGTTAGTTCACAAATTTCATAAGTGATTTTCTTTCAAAAAATCAGCCCCATCCAATATATATCCTGGGAGTTATGCACGAAACATTGGAGCTATCAGAATCTGTAAAACTCTGCTGACACATTGAATTCATTATTTTATATCTGGAGTTATAGACCTCCGTTTGAAGCAAATCCAGTTGGAGAAGTTCAGAAATTTCATGGGTGTTTTTCTGTCCAAAATTCAGAAATTTTGATTTCATAGTCAGAGAGTTATGCCCGAAACTTTGGAGCTACTTGAATCTGTTAGCACTGCTGATATACCTGACTTGTTTATTTTATATCTGGAGTTATAGAGCTCTGATCGAGGTGATTCCAGTTGGACTAGTTCCGTAATTTCATTACCTTTTACTGGTCAGAAGCTCATAATTTTTTGTTAGCCACGTTGAGAGTTATACCTGAATATCTGGAGTCAACAGAATCTGTCCTTAAACTGGAAGTCTGCACTGTTTTATCTTTTGAGCTTTTCTCTTCGTGCAATCATCTAAATCAATGTTCCTAACACTCAGATGGTGAACACCAGGTCCGGATCAGGTGTTGATCAGCCCCAGTGACTCGTCTAGGGAGAGCCAGTAGTTCCGGCAGTGCACAACAACAAGGACAGATGGATCCGGCTATGCAGCAATTCATCGAGACCCAGACCCAGCTTCTCCAGAACCTGTCCAACACTGTGGTGAACCTACAGGCCCAAGCCAATAATCCACCCCAGCAGCAGCAAGCACCCATGGACAAGCACAGGGAGTTCATGAGCCATCGTCCGCCGGTGTTTACACATGCTGCAGATCCATTGGAGGCTGATGACTGGCTGAAGACTATAGGCAAGATGCTCACTACCGCTCAGTGTGATGACAGAGAGAAGGTCCTGTATGCTTCAGGACGACTTCAGGGTACAGCAGGAGCATGGTGGGATGCTTATGTTGCCACCCATGCTACACCCGATGCAATCACTTGGCAGGAGTTCACCACCAGTTTCAGGAGCCATCATATCCCGGCAGGCCTGATGAAGCTAAAGAAGAAGGAGTTCCTTTCTCTCAAGCAGGGAGCAATGTCAGTGGCAGAATTCAGGGACAAGTTCATTGAGTTGTCTCGCTATGCGCCTGAAGATGTGGCTGATGATGGGAAGAAACAGGAGCTATTCATGGAAGGATTAGCTGGACCACTTCAGTACCAGCTTATGTCTCACACCTTTCAGTCGTTCCAGCAGCTGATGGACAAGGCTATCTGCTTGGAGTCAAAGCGCAGAGAGTTGGGAGATCTGAAGAGGAAGGCCACTACCTCTGTACAGTTTGGGAGCAGCACTCGCCCCCGTTTCATTCCACAGCAGAGGACAACACCCCATGTTGGAGGTTCAGGTGGTAACTCTGGGCAGAATCTGTTTCAGCGTAACAATCAACCGTTCAAGCACCCCATTCAAGAGTTGCAACACTCCACTCCACAGACTCCACGCCCCAATGACCAGCAGTCTAGTCAGAACACCCCAGCGGGAACCCTAGTGAGACCTAGTGCGCCCAGCACTCCTGTTGGTAATACTTGCTTTAAGTGTGGGGAGACTGGTCACTATGCCAACAACTGCCCCCAGAGGAGCGTGCAGAATACTCCAGTGCAGAGTCAGCAGATGAGGAATGGAAACAAGACCCCGCAAAGCTCCAAGGGACAGCAGAACTCCGCACGTGGTAGATTGAACCACGTAAATGCAAGGACCGTGTCTGGTATGTTCTCTATCAACATTGCCCCCACATCAGTTCTATCATATCATTCTCAAAATCTTTCTTAGTTCTTCCGAATCTCGAGGACGAGATTCCTTTTAAGGGGGGTAGATTTGTCACACCCTGAAATTCCCAAATTTCAGGATGTGAATAGGAAGAAAAAATTAAACAATGATTTTCTTTTAATTTTTAAAATTTTGCCCAACATTTAATTCTTTACAGGGAATATAGTACAGGAAAAAAAATATTATTCATTTTCCGAAAATAAATAAATGGCTTGATGTTTGTTGCATACATGCTGCCGCATTATTCTTGTTTGGTTGAATTCAAATTGATATTTGAATTCAATTGTTTGAATCCTTTTATATAAAAAAAACACAAAACCCTATCTCTTTGCTGTCTCTTGTTGAAGCCCGGCTGCCAAGGGCCGGCGGAGGTCCTCAGACTCAACCTCTTTGTCGCTCTCTAACCCCTCAGCCTTGCAGCCCGCTCAACAGCTCGGCCCAACTTCCGGAAGTCTGTCGAGCACCCCGGACTCCTCAGCTTCGTTCGCTCAGCACCTCTCCTTTGCGGTCCAGTTGGCCTTTCGGCCCAAAGCAGCCCGCGACCGCCTCCCCTCTCTCGCTACCACCGACACGCGGGCCCCGCCCGTCATCCCTGCCGCCGCGCCGACCGAGCCGGACTCGAGCTCGAGTCCGACCTCGCCGCTCCGCGCGCGCGCCAGGCTTGGCCCGCACTCCTAGGACGCCGCCATCTCGGCCTATATCAGGCGCCGCCTCACACCGCGTCGTCCTTTTTCCCCAAAACCCTAGCCCCAAGCCCGGCGCCGCCCCGCGAACCCTAGAGCTCGGCCGCCGCCGTCGATCCGCCTCGACGCCGCCTTTCCGTCGACAAGGAGACCGCCCAGAGCTTCGCGTGGAGGTGAGGGAGCATCCCGTGCTGCTCGTTCGCGCCCTCGTGCCCTACATCGCCGGCATGTGCTCACCGGAGGTTGCGCCGTCGCGGCCGTCCGCCTTGCCGTGCCGCGCGCCGACGTCGCCGTCCGTGCGCCCGCACAGGTGCTCTGGTTGAGTGCGCCGTGACCCCTGCTTCGCCCCAGTGCCTTCCGCGCATGAAACTGAGCCCCCTAGCTCAGATCCGCTCGCGCCCGTCGAAGTCCGGTCGCGCGCCGCTGCTCGCCGGTACAGTCGCCGCCGCTGCCCGCTGCGTGCGATTGCAGCCGTCGGATCTCAATCCGATGGCCCAGATCGAGTATGACCCCGAGTCAACCGGTCAATACCGGTCAACCCCAGCGCTGTGTTGTGTTGTTTTGCAAAAAGGTCCCTCTATTTCTTAGATTCACAAGTATGCCCTTCCACGTGCAGAGACCCTCACGGTTAAGTCCTGTTTTTTATGCTTTAGGCCCTGAACTCCTTAGTTTTTGTGCCCGAGATCCTAAGCTTTAAGTTTTGCACCACAGCCCCTGAGTTTTTACACATAATCTCGTTTTAGCCCTCTGTTTCTTACAGTTTAGCCCCTGTTAGTTTAGTTTTCCTGCAGAAAAGCCCCTATACCTTGTTTTGGCCGTAGAATACACGTTTTAGCTCCGTTTTTAGCGTTCTTTATATCCACGCGATCGTATCGAAGTGTAGAACAGTTTTATGCCCCTGTTTTGTGCTGTTAGTACTGTTTGGTGATTGTTTCTTATTTTATTCCATTGTATGCTTGTATGTGAATGATGTGGTGCGTAGAAGACGAACCGTACGTGGAATACGCTGAAGTTGAAGATTTTCAAGACCTTGAGCAGCAGCAAGCGTTGGTAGAAGGCAAGTCCTTGCTGCATTCCCGGTTATCCTATTACAACATGCATTTTAATTACACCGTTATTTATTTATTGCTTTGCATTAAATTGAAGGGTCCTATTATCTAAGGATTGACTAGCTTTATTTTATCCCTATGCCTTGATCAACCTGGGTTTATGTTTATGTTGGGTAGATCTTGCTTAGTTGCTCAACTTGGGATCATGGTAGTTCTAATGAACAACAATGTTAATCTTGCTTTACTTATGTTATACCTTCATTAAACAAGATCACCTTTGTTAATCGGAACATGGAGAACCACCCAGGAAAACAGTACTACCTCAAGACATATGGCTCTGTCTTGGCCAAGTAATAAGAAACTTTAGTATGTGGTATGCTTTACCTGAAAGGGGTTGGGGGCTGACGGTAGATGGTGTATAGACCTGCTCTGGCGCGGAGTTGGGCTTTGCTAAGACACGGTACCCGCTAGGGAGCTTTATGCGCTGCACTGATCAGGTAACCTAGCGAGCAGCCCGTGCTAGGGAATCTTTGTAAAGGCCTCGTAGCGTCCCTATGCAATCACACCTCGATAGTGTGGTATGATGCTTGGCCGGCATCGCATGGTTGGGTTTAAAGTTCCTAGAACTTTTACGTGACTTGTGGGTAAAGATGTACAACCTCTGCAGAGTGTAAAACTGACTAGTTAGCCGTGCCCACGGTCAAGGGCGGCCTGGACCCTCACATGAGTAAACTATGAAAGATGGATTAAACTTGTTGCATTTACCTTCGTTTATGATGATGATGCTTATGTTAATCTCTGGGTTGGTATAAACTTACATTTGCTAGTAATTCAGCTTGCTTAATAAAATTTGACCAACTAAAATGCTGACCTGCTATGCAACCACAAGCTTCCACCATAAAGCCTTTGCATGTTGTTATAGAATTTTCCCTTGTTGAGTACGACATGTGCTCATGCTTGTTGTTATTTTATATTGCATCTACACAACCCGGTTGCTGCTCAGACGGACGCTTTGAAGACTTTCCTGGAGAGTTTGATGGTTTCTAGGCGAGCGTGCCACCAGTCAGCTGCCTGTGGAGACGTCCTTTTCCGCTGCTAGTACTCGCTTTTGTTACGATTTATGAGACATTCGGTCATGTAATAAAGTTATAATACTTCATTTACGCTTTTACACTGTGTTTTGGTATTCACTAAGTCGATGCATGTGTGTAACTTGATCCTGGCGCACATGTATTCTTTGCATTCGGATTTGCCCTTAAATCCGGGTGTGACACATCGTCATGAGAATTTCCAAGGCAAGCTCCAAATGAAAGCTCACCCCTACTCCATCAGAAAATTGCCCCCAACCAAGGTGATTCATCATTTGATAAATATCCGGAAGAAATCCCAACACTTGGAGGGCATCATCATCGAAGTCAACGTTGGGCACAATCGTCTTCTCTAGGCGACCAAGCCTCTCCTCCTCCTCCTCAGTCATCATGAAAAATCAATACTTGGAACGCCGCGGAGTGCATGGTGGTGGAGCGGATGAATGAGTCGAGCGACGAGGTTGGACAGGTGGCTCCTCTGTGCGCCCTTGCAGTTCAGTGTACCGCATGGATGAGCTTCGCGTGTCTTTTCTTCCACTAAGGAGCATGGTGTCACTCCTTGATGGTGCTACATCCTCTTCCATTCTTCGCGGCGACTCGGAGATTGAGTGCCTCCGCGAAGAACTTGTCGATGGTGGCTTCGACGATGACGATTGTGTCTTCTTCCCAAAGGCCTTGTTGAAATCCTTCCTCATTTTTCCTTGCTGCACAAAGTCACAAACAAACTCTCCCGGGGGTTTCTTGCTGGTAGAAATACACACAAAAGAAGTATATGGAAGGGCAAGAATTGTGACGAATTTTTCTGGATTTTTGGACTCAAGATTGAAGAACGAATTTTTCAAAGGTGTTTCTGGAGGTTCTGGACTAGGAGCTCAAGAACATGAATTAGCAATGGGGCAAATGACTTACCTGAGGAAGACGAGCAACGGGGGGCAATAAATAGGCCAGGCCGGCCGGCCTGGGCCAACCGTCCTAGGGCCCCTGCCCCCTGTTTTGCCTCCTGTTTTCTCCCACTTGTTGAATGCATCATTGTTCCGTGTACTCGTGTTTCACGTCGTTCACCGTCCAAATTCTCCTAGCCACTCCTTTTTCTTGCATGATGAAGTCCTCCATCTTGATCATTTGCTTTGTGTCACTTCCATGCTTCCTTGCCTCCCATGCTTTCATTCATATCCTGCAAAACAACACATTGCCCCCCCCATGCTTGTCCTTGCATGTGCTCAAGATGCCTTAATGATGAAGCCTTCCCGTGATGCATCATGGAGCACTAGAAATCAATTAAGCTCAAAACCTTCCCTTGATCACATTTAGATACTAATTACTCCTCTAATTTCAAAAATTAAAAATTAACTCAGAGATATCAATGAGTTCAAATGTATTTTTAGAGGAGTTTTCAGGCATCAAAAACATTTGTAAGTCGAAATTTTCTGACAACTTTGATTTTGGTTACACTGGGATCACTTGCTTTCATTAATTGATAGCGAGCTCCTCCGGCTTGACCGTGGGGGTATGGGTTTAGGTTCTAATCTTTGCCGAACATGAGAGAGATGTTTTGAATGAATAAAAATAAAAGGGTCTTGGAAAAATTCTAAGTTTAGAGAAACCAGTGGATATCAAGTTGAATAAAACCAAAAATCGAATTTCCTAGGTTCACGCGAGTCCTAGCATGCGTCAAAGATTAAAAATCATTAAAGACCAACGCGGGGCTCTACTCGTGTGTTTTTATGATGTAAAACAAACCAACCTTGTCATCATGAAGAGGATCAAAGTGTGGGTAGGTTCTGAATTTTTGGTGTTGGTTTCTCGATAAGAGGCAAACAAATCGTAGGATGGCTCATGTCATAGGTTTATGGTCAAATAAATCCAAATGAAACATCCGAGCAAATTAAATGACTCAAAAATAAGTTCAACCACTTGAGAGTTTATACCAAGTCTTACGTAGCAAATTCTATGACCAACTTACTTGAAATCGGAAATAATCCGGGTTGTCCTCCCGGCAGCTTTATTCTTCATGGGGTTGTCCTCCCGGTAGCTTATTCTTGACTCGACGAACGGGTTGCCTCCCGCCTAGAGCTTCGTTTATAGTCCATGGCTAGACTTATTCTCTTCTTCACTTCGGATCAACACTCTTCGCGGGCATTGCAATCTTGGGTACCCACTTCTGCACCATCTTGGGCGCGGGCTTATTCTCCGGCTTAGTCATCTTTTTGGTCTTCACAGGCGGCTTTTGTTCTTTGGTCTTGACGGATGCAACGTCTTCTTTGATCACCTTCACTTCCTTCTTCTTGGGCTCTTCCTTCTTCTTTGGCTCTTCCTTGATAAAGCAATGATGAGGTGGAACATATTTAACATTGATCATGTTGCATACCTCGAAACATGGTCGAAACTTGAATATGCTCCATGTGCCATTGACGTTGAACTTGATCTCTCCCTTGCCAACGTCGATCGTTGCCCCGACGGTCTTGAGGAAAGGCCTCCCTAGGATGAGAGGTGGCTTCTCCCTTTCTCCCATCTCGAGAACCACGAAATCAACGGGGATGAAATGATCTCCAACTTTCACGGGCACATCTTCGGTGATTCCCACGGGATAGCGAATAGAGTTGTCGCCTAACTCCAAGCACATACCCGTAGGCTCTAGTGGTAGGCGTAGCTTCTTGAACACATCTCTTGGCATGACGCTCACACTTGCTCCAAGGTCGCATAATGCCTTCTCGAACGTGAATGAGCCAATAGAACATGGGATGGCAGACATCCGGGGTCTCTTTGTTTCTCGGGCCCTTGATTTGCAATGGCGGCACTACATTGTTTGGACATCTTGACGTGATATGCCCCGAGGGTTGCCATCTCATACTTGTTCGCAAGTATGTCTTTGAAGTAGCGAGAATATATAGGAACTTGGAGAGCGTCCAATAGCGGCATGTTGATGCTTAACCTGCGCACCACTTCCACAAATTTTTCAAAATGACTATCAACTTTACCTCGAAAGTAACGTGTCTTTAGTGTAGGCATCTTCGTGTCATCACTTGGCATCTCGAATTCCGGCTCTTCGGTAGCAATCTCCAGAATAGTAGTCACCTTCTCCTTAGTGTGATCTTCCACCTCGACGATTGGCTTAGGCTTCCTTGCTCTGGCTGGAAGTTCGGGATCCTCCGTCTCCTTTCCCGAGCGAGAGTTTGAATAGTCTTTGCTGTCTCGGGACCTTGGGGCTGCCCCGGCAATCTTCCTTCATTAGCGGTTAGGCGTCCGGCAAGTTGTCCCACTTGCGTCTCCAATATCTTCATCATGTTGAGCACTTGATGGTTGGAGCTCCCGACCTCTGTCACCTTGCCATCGATGTTCTCCAATATCTTATCCATAGCCTTGAACTTAGTGATGGTGTCCTTGTTGATCTTTTCTTGCTCGTCCATGGAAACCTTCAATTGTATAAGAAGAGGCACCATATTTTGAATAGACAAACTTGCATTAAATTGAGGTCTACCTTGCCCGTAGTGGAAGTTTGGCAAATCTCCTTTCCTCATATAGTCGAGCACCTTTGCTTCCTCCAGACAATCTTTTTGGACATGGCCGTACTCCCCACACTCTTCACACGTGGATCTTGCTTCGGCGGCCTTTAGGTGTTGGGTTGCTTTCTTTTCTAGCTCCATCTTCTCCAACCGCCTCATGAGTGAGTCAATTTTTCCTTCTAGAATTTCCTCCTTTTCAACCTGCAAAACACCTTTAACGTTGCCCGAGGGTTGAACCGGAAGTAGGCATCCCGATGACGCCCATGTATCATTATCTGCAACCTTCTTAAAAGAGTGAATTCTTCTGTCGGAGTAAGCTCAATGATGGATCCTCCCGCCGATGCGTCAATTATGGTCCTCGATGCTAAATTGAGACCTTGATAGAACTTTTGAACGAGGTCCTCCTTCGGGAACTTGTGATGTGGCACGGCTCGGGTGTACTCATTAAAACGCTCAAAAGCCTCCGCGATAGTCTCCGTAGGATATTGAGTAAATGTAGCAATCTTATTACGCAAGCTTTGAGTCTTACCCGGCGAATAGTACTCCTTCATGAAAGCTCTCGTCAACGCTTCCCAATTTTGCACCGTCTCCACTGGTAGAGTGTAGAACCATTGCAAGGCTTTTCCAAGAAGTGAGAATGGAAAAAGCCTAACCCTCAATTGATTTTGATCCAGCCCTTCCATTGTGAATGCCTGACAAAGTTGAATGAACGCTTGAATGTGAAGGTTAGGATCCTCTTTACCGGTGAAAGGTGTATGTTGCACCATGCGGATGGTTGAAATCTTGATCTCGAACGGTCTTCCGATGTTGGCTGGGTTGAGGATGGGAAGATCAACGAGCTCTGGTGTCACACCTGATTTCCGTAAAGAAACCAAATGCATCTCATATGTGCGCCAGGATCAAGTTACACACATACGATAGACAAAAGAGTGTAATACCATAACTGTAATCAAACGTACAAGAGTTAACCATTACATTATCCATTATTACACTCAGGCACTGGACACGAAGGTCCGATAAAACAAACGATAACTAAACGGATGACTTCATCTTCAGCTTCCACAGGCACATGACTGGGGGATTGCATGCCTTAGAACTCCTCAAAGTCGCTGAAGTACTCCTCACTGTTGTTCTCATCTGAACAGCGGTAAGCAAGGGTGAGCACTCTTATGGTTGGAGCTCAGCAAGTGGGGGAAAACATGCAAGGCTATCAAGGATAGGCTAAGGGTTTACAGCGGTTAGCATTTTAATGTTGGTCAACTTTTATTAGCAAGCTTATTACTAAGTGTAAGTTTATACCAACCCCAAAGATTAAACATTTGTAACCACATCTTAAAACTATAAGGAACCACAATTTGAATTCATCTTTAAGTTTAATTATCATGTGAGGGTCCAAGCCGCTCTTAACCGTGAGCACGGCTGATCGATCAGTTTTAACTCTGCAGAGGTTGTACACTTTACCCACAGCTCGTGTTCCCCATGTTGCCCGGGTTAGCTAGACCCTTAAACACTGTCGAGGTGAGTGGCTAGGGGTTCACTACGAAGCCTTTACAAAGGCATGCAAAAGACCAACGACCCGCATAGTTACAGACCAGGGCGGACCATAACCCTCCCTAATGGTCAGCACCTTAGCAAAGGCTGCTACCCCAAAAGAACCGGGCTATACCCCTGCAACCCCGGTCCCCCTCTGCCCCTTTCGGATAAGGTCATCAGTTCATTCACACAGGGGCCTTTCTGAAAGAAAACTAGGCTCACTGGACTTATTTGAAAGAAACCAGGGACTTAAAACGTAATTACTTATATAAACAGAGGGGTTTATATGTGAAAACGGGTAGAAAGGACCTCGGGTGCTATTTTCCAGAGAAGACAGGGGCTAGATCATAAAAGGAAGGACCTATCTGTAAGAGTCTTTGATGGTGGAAGGATCGGCTTGCGAAATGAAGAAAACTCAGGGGCTCTTAAAGAAAAACGTCGGGCGCAGACCGTTACGGTCCGTTTGACCCCAGGGCTGCGGCGGATCTCGACCGCGGATCTGGGATCGGACGGCTGCGGTGGCGTATAAGCGGGGAGCGGCGGCGGGTTTCGCCGAAGAGAGGGGTTGCGCGGCAACGCGCGGCGGCGACTCGCCGGCGTGGGCTCGAGAGAGAGCTTCCGGCCACCATTTCGTGCACGGGTGGGTGCTACGCGAAGCGGGGAAGCACGCGCATCAGATCGGGGTAACAGGGAGGTGTCTCCGATGATGACGGCGAGATGCCGTGGCCGGCAGCGGACGGGGGCTCGCCGGCGTGCGGCGGCGGCATGCAAAATCACGCTACGGGCCTCGGTTCGGCACGCTGAGCGGCTCGACGTGTTGCCCGGGTGACGGTGAACACAACCGCGACCAAAAGGGGGTGTCCCGGCCAGTGGCGAGGCGGCCATGGCCGGCGAGGCGGCCGGCAGCCACTGCGTGCCACGGCGGCACAACTGAGCGCTCGGACCAGGGGAAAAAGAGGGGTGGTGGCTTCCTCACCTTGCAGTGAAGCTACGGCTGAGGAGCGGGACGGCGAGGAAGAAGTGGTGGCGAAGTTCGTCAACGGCGGCGAGCTCGGGCGGCGCTCCGGTGGACGAGAACAGGGCGCGGCTCGATCCCGTGACGAAGATGTGCCCCTGGAGCAAAGAGAGGGAGATCTCGGTGAGCTTCGAGCACAGAAAGGAAGAAGGGAGAGGCCCGGGTACTTCACCGTCGACGTTTTCTCCTGCGGACGGCGAAGAGCAGAGGCGGCAGTGCTGTGAGGGAGCTGAGGTGTGTGTGCATGAGGGAGCAGCGCACGAGAGCAAAGGGTGAAGCAGGAGCTTGCGCACGGGTTGAAGTATGGCCAGAGAGGGGAAGGGGAAGCGGAAAGGGGAGCGGCGGCCGGCGAACTTGCCATTGATGGCCGGTGGCACATTCGGGTGTAAAGGAGGCAAGGAGAAGGGGGAAACGGAAGGGGAATTGATTGAGTCGTGGTCTGCGGGATTAATTGCCCTTAATTGGGGCTCGGGGATGGAAGGGGGAAGGCGGGGGAGCGCGGGGCAAGGCGGCGGTCTTCACGGCGGTGAAGCAGGGGAAGGTGCCCGGGGAAGGGGATGGAACCGACAAGCGGGCCCCGCGACGCAGTGAGAGAAGGAGAAGGAGCGGGCCGTGGCGGGAGATGGGCCGGAAGGAAGGTTAGCGGGCCGAGGTGGGCCAGAAAGGAGGAAGGGAGGGGAAAGGCTCGGTTTGTCTTTTTTTCCTTTTCTTTTTCAAACTCCTTTACTCAAAACCTTTTCAAACTCAAATCAAAATCAAAATTTTCCAAACTTTCAAATTATTTTATAAACTTTTAAAACTTCACATAAGCATTCATAAACACCATGCAAAGCCAATTAATGATGCACAAACACTTGTTGATTCTAAATTATTTAAATTAAATTTAATTACTCTAGAGCTCAAATTAATTAGCAATTTAATTAAGTCCTTAAGACTAATCCTAATACACTATGTTGCTTAAGCAAATTTTAGTGATGGAATTTTAGGGTGTTACAAATCCTACCCCCTTAAAGAGAATCTCGTCCCGAGATTCAGAAGGATTAGAGAACAGCTGAGGAAAGTCTTCCATGAGTTCGTCCTCTCTTTCCCAGGTTGCCTCTTCCTCCGTATGGTGACTCCACTGTACTTTACACATCCTGATGACTTTGCTTCGAGTAACCCTTTCTGAGGTGTCCAAGATTTTGACAGGGTATTCTTTATAAGTCAAATCTTTTTCCATCTCAATATCTTCCAGTTGTCCTGGTTCTATTCTGACTTCACTTGTGCATTTCTTTAACTGTGATACATGAAACACATCATGTACTCCTGACAACTGTGCTGGCAGTTCCAGTTGATAAGCTACCTCTCCTCTCCTTTCCAAGATCTTAAAAGGTCCAATAAAACGAGGTGACAACTTCCCTTTGACATTAAACCTTCGCAGACCTCGGATAGGTGACACTCTAAGATATGCATAATCACCCACTTCCAATACCACTTCTCTTCTACGAGGATCAGCATAACTCTTTTGTCGAGATTGTGCGACTTTGAGATTTTCCCGAATTATCTCAACCTGCTTTTCTGCTTCTCTTATACTATCTGGTCCAAAGAGTTGACTCTCTCCAGTCTGATTCCAAAACAAAGGTGTTCTACATTTTCTTCCATACAAAGCTTCAAAAGGTGCCATCTTAATGCTAGACTGATAGCTGTTATTATAAGCAAACTCTGCATAAGGCAAACTCTTATCCCAGCTACCTCCATACTTCAAAGCACAAGCTCTTAACATATCCTCCAAGATCTGATTTGTTCTTTCTGTTTGTCCATCTGTTTGAGGGTGATATGTTGAACTGAAATTTAACTTTGTGTCCATCGATTCATGTAACTTCTGCCAAAACCGTGAAGTGAACTTAGTGTCTCGATCTGACACTATCTTTTTCGGAACTCCATGTAAACACACTATTCTTGAATTATATAGTTCAGCCAACTTGACTCCAGTATATGTCGTCTTCACTGGTATAAAGTGTGCTACCTTGGTTAACCGATCCACAATAACCCATATAGAGTCATACCCATCACGAGTACGAGGTAGACCCACAATGAAATCCAAGCCAATCTCTTCCCATTTCCACTCAGGTATCTTCAAAGGTTGAAGCAACCCTGCTGGTCTTTGATACTCGGTTTTTACTCTTTGACATGTGTCACACAAAGCTACATGAGCTGCTACATCCTTTTTCATCCCATACCACCAATATCTTTGTTTTAAATCTTGGTACATTTTAGTACTTCCAGGATGAATAGAGTAAGTTGAATCATGTGCTTCCTTCAATATGGTTTCTCGCAGCTCTTTAATCTCAGGTACACAAATTCTGTTCTTGAACCACACAGTTCCTTGTTCATCTTCCCTAAATTCCGGAACTTTACCCAACTTTATCAATTTCTTGTATTCCATAATCTTTTCATCAGTCAATTGCCCTTTTCTAATCTCCTGCTCAAGTGTCGACTCGATTTCCAACGTTAAGGTTTCATTCTGAGCAACTATTCCCAAGTTAAGCTGTGCCATTTCCCAACATAACTCCTGAGGCATCAAGCGACCTATCAGCATATTGGCCTGATTCTTCCGACTCAATGCGTCTGCTACGACATTTGCTTTACCAGGGTGATACTGAATATCCAGATCATAATCCTTGATTAATTCTAACCATCTTCGTTGCCTTAGATTAAGATCCTTCTATGTAAAGATATACTTCAGACTCTTATGATCGGTGAAAATCTGACACTTATTTCCAATCATATAATGCCTCCAGATTTTGAGAGCATGCACAACTGCAGCTAACTCGAGATCATGAGTAGGATAATTCTGCTCATGTTTCCTTAACTGTCTCGAAGCATATGCTACGACATTTCCTTCTTGCATCAACACACAACCTAATCCTTGCCTAGAAGCATCACAATACACATCAAACCCTTTGTGTATATCCGGCATTATCAACACAGGAGTTGTGGTCAATCTTTTCTTCAATTCCTCAAAACTAGCTTAACACTTATCATCCTACTTAAACTCTTTACCCTTCTCTAGTAAAGTTGTAAGAGGTTTCACAATCTTCGAGAATCCCTCGATAAATCTGCGATAGTATCCTGCAAGTCCAAGGAAACTTCTGATCTCCAGTACATTCTTAGGCGGACTCCAGTTCAACACATCCCGAACTTTGCTTGGATCCACTGCAATCCCTCCATCAGTGATAATGTGTCCGAGAAAGGAGACCTCTTTTAACCAGAAATCACACTTGCTAAACTTGGCATACAGTTGATGTTTCCGAAGCTTCTGCAATACAAGTCTCAAGTGCTCTTCATGTTCTTCCTCACTCCGAGAAAACACCAGAATATCATCAATGAATACCACGACGAACTTATCAAGATACTCCATAAACACTTTGTTCATCAAGTACATGAAGTAGGCTGGAGCGTTGGTCAAGCCAAATGACATCACAGTGAACTCATACAACCCATACCTAGACATGAATGCCGTCTTTGGAATATCCTCCAGTCGGATTTTCAACTGATGGTAACCCCATCGGAGATCTATCTTAGAGAAAACTTTTGCTCCTCTCATTTGATCGAGCAAATCCTCGATCCGGGGTAAAGGGTATTTGTTCTTGATGGTAACCTCATTAAGAGATCGATAATCTATACACAACCTCCTAGATCCATCCTTTTATCCACGAAGAGAGTGGAGGCTCCCCATGGTGAAGAACTAGGACGGATAAACCCTTTACTGAGTAATTCTTCTATTTGTTTCTTTAGTTCAGCTAAGTCTTTAACATCCATTCTATATGGTCTTTTTGATATAGGAGCAGTACCAGGTATAAGTTCAATACTGAATTCAATGTCACGGTCAGGTGGCATACCTGTCAAATCATCTGGAAACACATCAGGATATTCATTTACTACTTTTATATCTTCCAAGGCCTTACCTTCAACTGAATTCACAGTGCCACTATTGGATGAGGGAGTACCCACATATTCTATTCTTTCTCCTTGTGGACTGGTTAACAATACTGACTTCTTACGGCACTGTATCACTCCATCATATTTCTGTAACCAATCCATATCTAGGATCACATCTATTCCCCATGACTTTAAGATCACTAGGTTAGCTAGGAAGTCTACTCCCATGATATTAATATTCACTTGTGGGCATATATTACCAGTTTTCATTTCACCTCCCGGGGAACTAACTATCAATGGTGTCTTCATAGGACTCATAGATATGTTATGTTTTGCCACAAATTGATCAGTTACAAATGAATGTGATGCCCCCGAATCAAATAAAACTGTAGCAGGTATAGAGTTGACGGGAAACGTACCCAGCACAACACCGGAGTCATTCTAGGCTTGCTCCACAGATACATGATTCACTCGGCCACGCATATAGTTCTGCTGGCCTCTCTTGTTAGGAGCTTGGGGAGTGCGAGGCTGAGATGATGACTGTCCAAGCCTCTGGCCATTATCATTTTGAGGAGTCTGCATTCCTCTTTTGGGACAATTGTTAGCATAATGTCCCAGCTCTCCACACTTGAAACATCCACTGGGCTGAACAGGAGTGGTGTTTCTGACAGGTGCCCCAGAGCCATTGTTAGAGCGATTCTGCTGAGGAGTAGGAGTTCGTGGTGTCTGAGGGTTGAAGCGCTGTGGTTGAAACGAATGTTGCAACTGCAAATTCTGAGGATATTTCCCTCCTTGACCACCAGAACGATACTGAGATGAGCCTTGCTATGAACTGTAGCGAGGACGAGTGTTACTGTTGGATTGCCCATGAGATTGGAACTTGCATTTCTGCTCACCCAGTTCCTTCCTCTTACTCTCCAGGCCAATAGCTTTATTCAGCAGTGTCTAGAAATCTAGGAATGTATGGCTTTGTAGCTGATAGTTTAGTGGCCCAATCAAGCCATCAAGGAACCTTTCCTGTCTCTTGGGATCTGTGTTGACTTCATCCGGAGCATAATGAGACAGATGAGTGAACTTGTCAAGGTACTCAGTGACAGACATATTCCCTTGCTTCAGTGCCAGAAATTCCTTCTGCTTAAGCTTGATCACTCCTGAAGGTATGTGATATGTACAGAAGTTATCCCGGAACTCATGCCAAGTAATGTTGTTCCTGTTAGGATGTGTAGTCGAATATGCATCCCACCAATCACCAGCCTGCCCTGTCAGTCTGCCAGCAGCATACAGGACCATCTCTCTGTTAGTGCATTGAACAATCTCAAGTTTCTTGGTAATTGTCTTCAACCAATCATCAGCATCCAGCGGATCAGTAGAGTGAGAGTAGGTGGGAGGGTTGTGGCTCATAAAATCCTTATGTTTGTCCCTCAGCTGTGGGTGAGGAGGGGGAGGTGGTGCTGGCTGGTTTTGTTGCTGAGCTTGAAGGTTTTGGACTGTAGCAGTGAGGTTCTACAACAGCTGGGTTTGGGCGGCAATGAACTGCAGCATAGCCGGATCCATTTGGTTAAGTAGTGGAGGTGGAGGTGGTGGTGCTTGAGCTTGTTGATTAGCTATATGAGCACGAATCACTGGCAGAATGTCTTGACCTCCTCCTGACCTGGTTTGTACCATCTGATTATTAGAGAAATATATTTTAGATAAGCACAAGTGATGCATGAAGAGTAAACTCAATGGATAAGGATGCTTGAACTTTTAACTTGAACAGATTCTGTTAGCCTCAATAAATCACGTGTAACTCCCAGTGATGTTGTCCAAAAATTATGAACATTACTCAGCATATGCAGTATGAAATTTCAAAGCCAACCCAACTGGTTTCATCTCAATTGAAGATATATAACTTGAGATACAAAATAAACAAGATCACTGTGTCAGCAGAGTTTTACAGATTCTGACATCCCCCAAGTTTTGTTCATAACTCCGTGAATACTTATTCATTACTGCTGAATTTTTACCAGAATTTTACTCATAAAATTTGTGATCTAACCCAACTAGTTTCACATCAAACGGAGTTCTGTAGCTCAAGATAAAATTCAAACTTGACTGCTCTATCAGAGAGCTGCGTGAACAGATTTTGTATCATCCAAACTTGATATAGAAACATCACAGATAAGGACAAACCAACCCTTTATTATCTAAATGATTTTGTTCTCGTTGCTTTGTGGCCATCACTCCACAAAACAACACACTCAAACAAAGAATCGAAACAACCAAGTTTTCAAGCAACAACCATTATTACAAGAATCGTCCTCACAGGAACGTTCTATCGATGACAAAGTAAAGGGGGGTCTTCTAAACTCTACTCCTGCCGCACGCTGGTAGTAGCCTCATCGGTACCATATCGAGTCCTCTTGCGAGGCGGAGACTCCAGAGGATAGAAGGGTGCTTCTTCCTCTGGAGGACGTCGTCCAGCAACCTGCGCCTCCAACTGAGCAATCCGCGCCTGTGCCCTCTGGAGCTGATCATGGAGACGATCCACCTCGTCGTAAGAACTTTCCAAGTCCGTGTTGAGTGCTAAAGCAACACGGGCCAGGATATCCACGCGACCATCTCTGTTATTCCCCATGGGAACAACAGTGTTCGCGCTGGCTCGAGGACGGCTAAGGACATGGCGGAAGTCAGACTCGTGCAGCTGCTCACGATATCTGTTACTGATGGACCACAGGGCCCTCCTCGCTGCATCGTTCACCGAAGCAGCCTCCACTGTCATAGAAGCTGAGCTGAAGTGTGAAGAATGAACATGGTGCCCGACACCTCCACGAAGAGGCACACGAATGTGAACCTCAGTGGTATAATAATCCTCCAAACCAGGCTCCGTGTAGTGCTTAGTGACATAGAGAGGCCTCGCTGTGAAGTCAAGGTGCTGCAGGGTCTCCTCCAGTAAGACTACAAACTGTCCCTCAACCTCCTCGGCATAATGATAGTCATATGTCGCTCCATGGAAGCGAGGGTCTTCATCCACCTGATTATTATTCGCAGCACTGTTAGCATCTTCAGTCTCGTCGTTGATATTGCTGCCATCATCATCATCACTGCCATCTCCATTGCTGCTATCACCAATGTTGTTGTCACTGCTGTCATCTCCAGAATCATCTGGATCCCCTCCAGCAGCATCTTGCGCAGGAGCATCAGGGGCAGGGGCGGCTGGAGGTATCACCACGTCGCCATCGGCATCCACTTCCAAGTAGGTGCCGTCGTACAGCTGCGGTATCCCATGGTGATCTTCGGTGTCATCCTCGAGTATCCTCTCCTCTGGATCCTCCTCAACCTCATCTTCCACTTGAACCTCCACCTGAACCTCAGGCTGCTGCTCTGGCTCAACCAGTGGGTAGCGGGGTGCCAACTGACCAGTGGAAACACGGCCACCGATGCTCTTGCGTGCAGTGTTCTTTGTTCTAGCCATCTGATAAGCAAAAAGAAGACTCAGCATAGATAAAACAAAATGATAGCAGTTAAATAAAAGAAAACTGAATAAATTAGTTTTTATACATAATTAAGTAAATTTTGAATGATGATATGGCTTCTAGATCATGAATCCTTAATTTTCGACCATTCTAACTTAAGGCTGCGTCCTACAGTCATTACTGCTCTGGTACCACTTTGTCACACCTGATTTCCGTAAAGAAACCAAATGCATCTCATATGTGCGCCAGGATCAAGTTACACACATACGATAGACAAAGAGTGTAATACCATAACTGTAATCAAACGTACAAGAGTTAACCATTACATTATCCATTATTACACTCAGGCAGTGGACACGAAGGTCCGATAAAACAAACGATAACTAAACGGATGACTTCATCTTCAGCTTCCACAGGCACATGACTGGGGGATCGCATGCCTTAGAACTCCTCAAAGTCGCTGAAGTACTCCTCACCGTTGTTCTCATCTGAACAGCGGTAAGCAAGGGTGAGCACTCTTATGGTTGGAGCTCAGCAAGTGGGGGAAAACATGCAAGGCTATCAAGGATAGGCTAAGGGTTTACAGCGGTTAGCATTTTAATGTTGGTCAACTTTTATTAGCAAGCTTATTACTAAGTGTAAGTTTATACCAACCCCAAAGATTAAACATTTGTAACCACATCTTAAAACTATAAGGAACCACAATTTGAATTCATCTTTAAGTTTAATTATCATGTGAGGGTCCAAGCCGCTCTTAACCGTGAGCACGGCTGATCGGTCAGTTTTAACTATGCAGAGGTTGTACACTTTACCCACAGCTCGTGTTCCCCATGTTGCCCGGGTTAGCTAGACCCTTAAACACTGCCGAGGTGAGTGGCTAGGGATTCACTACGAAGCCTTTACAAAGGCATGCAAAAGACCAACGACACGCATAGTTACAGACCAGGGCGGACCATAACCCTCCCTAATGGTCAGCACCTTAGCAAAGGCTGCTACCCCAAAAGAACCGGGCTATACCCCTGCAACCCCGGTCCCCCTCTGCCACTTTCGGATAAGGTCATCAGTTCATTCACACACCTAATTAATTGGCTAAGCCAGAGCCATATGGACTGTGGTTGTACTGTTTTTTTGGGTGGTTCTCCATGTTCCAATTAAATCTTAGTGTTCTTGTCTTTAAACATAACCAACATTTCATAAGCATGAAAGTCTTTATCATAAAACCTCTTCTAACCAACCCATGTAAAGCAACTAAGCATTCATCTACCCAAAACATTTATTAAAAAAAAGGGTTGATCAAGGTGAAAGGGGTAAAACTCTAGTCATGTCCTTAAAAAGGTGATTTCCCATCAAATTAATGCATAACAACATATAAAAGTAAATATTATTTAGATATGCAGTTATATAGGACAAAGAGGAAAATGCAGAGGGGGAAGTCCACTTGCCTTCCTCTACAAACTGGGTATCCTCTTCTTCGAAGAAAGGTTCTTCTTGATCTTCTCCGATAGGGTGCTCAGTTGAAACAGGCACGATATCTACGCACAAACATGAACATACAATAAATAAATAAAACAGTACACCAAATAGGGCTATATGCTAAGAACATGCTGATAAAAAGGTTCTACTCACTGATACGATCATTTTGATATATTATACGTGAAAAACGGAGTTAAAACATGAAAATTATGATTAAAACAAAACACAGGGGCCTTTCTGAAAGAAAACTAGGCTCACTGGACTTATTTGAAAGAAACCAGGGACTTAAAATGTAATTACTTATATAAACAGAGGGGTTTATATGTGAAAATGGGTAGAAAGGACCTCGGGTGCTATTTTCCAGAGAAGACAGGGGCTAGATCATAAAATGAAGGACCTATCTGTAAGAGTCTTTGATGGTGGAAGGACCGGCTTGCGAAACAAAGAAAACTCAGGGGCTCTTAAAGAAAAACGTCGGGCGCTGACCGTTACGGTCTGTTTGACCCCGGGGCTGCGGCGGATCTCGACCGCGGATCTGGGATCGGACGGCTGCGGTGGCGTATAAGCGGGGAGCGGCGGCGGGTTTCGCCGGAGAGAAAGGTTGCGCGCCGGCGCGCGGCGGCGACTCGCTGGCGTGGGCTCGGAAGAGAGCTTCCGGCCACCATTTCATGCATAGGTGGGTGCTACGCGAAGCGGGGAAGCACGCGCATCAGATCGGGGTAACAGGGAGGTGTCTCCGGCGACGACGGTGAGATGCCGTGGCCGGCAGCGGACGGGGGCTCACCGGCGGCATGCAAAATCGTGTTACGGGCCTCGGTTCGGCACGCTGAGCGGCTCGACGTGTTGCCCGGGTGACGGTGAACACAACCGCGACCAAAAGGGGGCGTCCCGGCCGGTGGTGAGGCGGCCGGCGGCCACTGCGTGCCACGGCAGCACAACTGAGCGCTCGGACCAGGGGAAAAAAGGGGCGGTGGCTTCCTCACCTTGCAGTGAAGCTACGGCTGAGGAGCGGGACGGTGAGGAAGAAGTGGTGGCGAAATTCGTCAATGGCGGTGAGCTCGGGCGGCGCTCCGGTGGACGAGAACAGGGCGCGGCTCGATCCTGTGACGAAGACGTGCCCCTGGAGCAAAGAGAGGGAGATCTCGGTGAGCTTCGAGCACAGAAAGGAAGAAGGGAGAGGCCCGGGTACTTCACCGTCGACGTTTTCTCCTGCGGACGGCGAAGAGCAGAGGCGGCGGTGCTATGAGGGAGCTAAGGTGTGTGTGCGTGAGGGAGCGGCGCACGAGAGCAAAGGGTGAAGCAGGAGCTCGCGCACGGGTTTAAGTATGGCCAGAGAGGGGAAGGGGAAGCGGAAAGGGGAGCGGCGGCCGGCGAACTTGCCATTGATGGCCGGCGGCACATCCGGGTGCAAAGGAGGCAAGGAGAAGGGGGAAACAGAAGGGGAATTGATGGAGTCGTGGTCTGCGGGATTAATTGCCCTTAATTGGGGCTCAGGGATGGAAGGGGGAAGGCGAGGGAGCGCGGGGCAAGGCGGCGTTCTTCACGGCGGTGAAGCAGGGGAAGGTGCCCGGGGAAGGGGATGGAACCGACAGGCGGGCCCCGCGACGTAGTGAGAGAAGGAGAAGGAGCGGGCCGCGGCGGGAGATGGGCCGGAAGGAAGGTTAGCGGGCCGAGGTGGGCCAGAAAGGAGGAAGGGAGGGGAAAGGCTCGGTTTGTCTTTTTTTCCTTTTCTTTTTCAAACTCCTTTACTCAAAACCTTTTCAAACTCAAATCAAAATTTTCCAAACTTTCAAATATTTTATAAACTTTTAAAACTTCACACAAGCATTCATAAACACCATGCAAAGCCAATTAATGATGCACAAACACTTGTTGATTCTAAATTATTTAAATTAAATTTAATTACTCTAGAGCTCAAATTAATTAGTAATTTAATTAAGTCCTTAAGACTAATCCTAATACACTATGTTGCTTAAGCAAATTTTAGTGATGGAATTTTAGGGTTTACATCCGGGATGCAATGCTCCCCAATCTTCCTCTCTTGTGCCATTGGTGGCGGTTGAGGTTGATCTCTCCTCGGACCTGGAGGTGGTGATTCCTTCTTCGGACTTGGAGGTGGTGATTCCTTTGGAGATCCCGACGATCCTTCGGCTCCGGCTTTTGGATCTACAATCTCCAGTTTCTTAGCTCGTGCTTCGCGTCTCCTTTGCCTGTAAAGTTTTTCTGGATCATCCACAAAATTTTTCGGTTTGTTGGAGAGGTAGCCGTCCATCTCCTCTTAGGGTTAGCGATAAACAAAATATACAAAAGATCTAAAAAGAAAAGAGAACTATGAAAAGGGTTAGTCAAAAACTAGATTAGATTGGTTTTTGAGGATGATCAAAGTTTAATAGATGCAAAAGAAAATCAAAAGAAAACTGAAAATACTTTCAAACGAGATACTAGATTGGATCTTGATTACTTGTTCCCCGACAACGGCGCCAGAAAAAGGGCTTGTTGATGGTTCAATAATGCGCTAAGGTTCACCGCAAGTTTACGGATTATGTAGTACCTTTTTCCCTCGAGTATCAACCAAGGTATCGAATCCGTGGAACATGTGCAACGCAAGACTCGATCTAATAACCAAGAAACACTTGCATCTTGAAGAAGTTTCGAATGCATCTAATCTACTAAGATCATGAGAGGTAACAAAGAGAAAGCATAGAGGTAACCGATCTAGAGGGGCCTACATCTCGCTTATGTTGTAGTTCCGAGCGAGATAGAAGAAAGCAAAACGAATCTCATTAAAAGCGTCTTTAAACCTTGACCTTCGGTCAAACCCCCTAAGTCGCCCCGCCGTACTCGGTGTCAACATCCCGTCATGATGTTCCCCTTTCATTGCGGTCAAATCTTAGAGCACGCTCACAAGGAGCGCGTTGAACTACTTGGTAGATCGGGTATGCACCTCTAGCCACCACGGCTACAGGTACATCCCAAGCAATCTATCTCGAGAATAGATTGAGGAAGAAAACACCCAAACAAGAACAAGAATCATAAACGAAAGTACTCGATCGCTAGAAATCGGATCCATTAAGACTTCATCATAAGTGTATACATGAATAAGATCACAACCGGGGTCCTACCTTGATCTTGATTCAAGCCTCTGGGACTCCGACGTGGTCTTCCTTGCAAGGTTCCCACGCCGGCTAGGTAAACCCTAGACAACTAGCACGACCCTCCTCTCCGAGATGGTGTCCCTCTAGCTTCTCTACTCCTCGGCGGAGAATGACGAATGGCTTGATGAATGGCACTTCGCACGGGGACTATAAATAGCCCGAAGGGGTGCTAGGTCAAAGGGGGTGGCGAACCGACCCAGAAGAGGGGGTTTTCTTCCCGAAGCTTCTTGCGTCTTCCTGAGTTTTTGTCGAGCTGCATGTGGGTCCTTGACGTCATTTTCCTCGCGGTTTAGATAAGGGTGCTTGGCGCATGAACTCCCGCATCTTCCGTCTAGGTCCTCGATACTTCTCGGCTTCACGCTTTAGTCCTTGGCTCATTTGGAGTCATGTTCATCTTGTGTCTTGACTTGTACCGGGCTTCATGATCTTCTTGTAAAACCCTTGATGAACTTTACTCAGAAGTCCTCATTTAGGCTCTTGAATCTTGTGTAAACAATAAACTCCAAAAACCATGCGTGAGTGCGAACTTAACATATAATGGGGGTTAGGATCGTTAGTGTGAATATCAAATTATTACCAACATTGAAGGTAAACTCATGGCTAGGTTGACGGAAATCGACCACTAACAGCTGCCCCACGCGTCGCGCCGATGTGCGCCATGCCCGCCGCAACCCGCCGCGGCCTCGTCGGAGCTCGCTGTGCTGCCAGCGCCGGAGCCAGAGAAGAAAGGCTCCAAAATGTTAGGCTACAAAATGTTTGTCCAAAAATTGTTGACAATATTTCTTTTTTTAAGACGTGCATAGCACGTTTTTCATTAAGAAGAGGAGAAGTTTGGATATAAAGTCTTATCCATTGAGTAATAACAACAGAACAAATGAAAAAGGCCACAAGCGTATAAAAGAAAGATAACAAACTAAGACGACCAAGGGCGTCAGTCCTGGCAAATCCAGCATGACCGCATCCACGACTTCACCTGGGATTGGGACGTCGACCGAGCCTCCACAAACACTATGACGGTGAAGCATCCACCAAGAGAACCGATGGCCAAGCATCCACCTGAGGACCAAGCCTCCAACCTCAGACAACTTCACCCGGTCGGATTGGGATGTCGACCAAGTCAAACACCGTGACGGCAAAGCATAAACCGGTGGCCAAGCACCCACCCGAGGACGAAACTTCCACCCCTCCAGACGACTTCCCTGGTCGGATTGGGACATCGACCGAGTCTCCTCGATACCACGATAGTAAAGCATCTGTCAGTCGAACGGTGGCCAACCATCCACCAGAGGACCAAACCTCCAACCCCAGATGACTTCCCCCGGTCGGATTGGGATGCCGACCGGATCTTCACAACATCACGACGGCAAAGCATCCGCTAGAAACTAGTGGCCAAGCATCCACCCGAGGATGAAGCCTCCACACCTTCAGACGACTTCCCTGATCTGATTGGGACATCAATCGGGTCACCACAGTACCACGACGGCAAAGGCACCTTGAACAAATGCACATCACCGACTCTCGCCAAGTCGATGGAGAAGCAGCATGTAATCCAAGATGACGATGATGAGGAACATCCGCAGGCACAACAAAAGGAACATCCGCAGACCACCATCACAACCAGAGGAACCGACCATTGAACGACTACACGACTGAAGGCGAGGAAGACCAACAACCAATAGAGACACCACCGTACCACAAATGTTGACACAAAGCCAACAACAGCTATGAGCCCTCAGCACTTCCCACCATAGCCATGAACGACCACAACCACCCAACGGGCCACACACCCAAGGCCGTCTCACCCCAAATGGTGACAAAGTGACTGCAAGCCAAGCTCGGTCCCAAGAGCCGTCGCCTCCGAGGAGGACGTGACACCAAAAGACGTTGTCGACGCTCGTCCAAAGGTGGATAGGGTTTTCACCCAGAGACCTCACGTGTAACAGGAAGAGTGGCTCCTAATGGTGCCCCTAACGGGGAGGACGACACCAGAGGGTGCCGCTACCCAAAACTTTCGCCCAGAGAAGCCCCAACCTGCTGCATGAAGAGAGCGTCCTACCCCACGGTAACCAACCAACAGACGAGACGACCGAAGAGCATCACCAGAGGGGTGACCCAGCAAGGCGCAGCAGCACCACCACGGTGTCACAAATGTGGCACAGGCCAACCTGACACCGCCATCGTGCCACCGCCACCGGCAACCCGCCGCGCCGCCACCAGCAACACCGCGGCAGGAGCCCTCCCGTAGGGACTACAGCAGAGCAGCTCGAAGAGGCCCCCCGTCGGCGCCCACGTCCGCCACCAGGAACGAAGTAGGGAAGGCACCCGTACAGGGAGACCCAGATGACGATAACAACGGTGACGGGCTTCCTGGGCTCGACAACAAAGAAGTGGCGGCACACGGGGTAGGGTTAGGAGGCCCCAAGATGCGACCTAGAGGACGCCGGAAGCCGACAGCAGGTTCGGGAGCCCTCACGATGTGACCTTGGAGTCACCGGGAGTCGCCTGGCGGCCGCTGACCCCACAACATGCCGGCGAGGTTGACGCCGCGACCGGCCGAGCGTAGACCGAGAGCGCCACAGAAGCCTAGCTCTACCAACGCCGTAAGGCCCCTCCCCGCCATCACTGGAGCACGACCTAGATCCACATATGTAGCACCACGACTTGTTGTCGCCACCTCACTGCCGCAGCGAGCTGCTCTGCGCCGTGCGTGGCCACGCCCACCCAGTGCCTGCAAGGAGCGTGATGAGTACGGCCCAGCACACCCCTCGGGGAAAGGCCCAATCGCACCAAAAGACTAGTCCAATAGGGGAAGGGTGGCTCTCCCTTTTAAGGTGACTTGGTCCTCCCAAGCTAAGCAAGGTGGAATAATTCGGACGTGCACGTCTTCACCGCCTACACCGTCGTGCGCCTACACTATTCTACGCTTAGCCCATGGGCCGCCTACACCGTCGTGCGTCTGCGCTGTTCTGCGCCTGGCTAATTCGTACTCCCGTTGGACACGACTGTCGCCTACACTGTCGTGCGTCTGGCCAAACCGTGCTCCACGGCTGCCGCCTACACTGTTGTGTGCCTAGCCAAATCGTGCCCTAGGATGTCCTCATCATCCTCCCCTTCTTAACAAGGGTCTAGCTTTGATACCAAATGATGAGTACGGCCTAGCACACCCCTCGGGGAAAGGCCCAATCGCCCCAAAAGACTAGTCCAATAGGGGAAGGGTGGCTCTCCCTTTTAAGGTGGCTTGTTCCTCCCAAGCTAAGCAAGGTGGGATAATTCGGACGTGCACAGTTTCGCCGCCTACACCGTCGTACGCCTACACTGTTCTACGCTTAGCCCATGGGCTGCCTACACCGTCGTGCGCCTGCACTGTTCTGCGCCTAACTAATCCGTACTCTTGTTGGACACGACTGCTGCCTACACTATCGTGCGCCTGGCCAAATCGTGCTCCACAGCTGCCGCCTACACTGTTGTGCGCCTGGCCAAATCGTGCCCTAGGATGTCCTCATCAGAGCGCCAGGTCGGGAGTCCGCCTCCCAGGTCACCGACGGGCTCGCTCCGTGTCGATCCGGCTGCAGGGGCCACACACAGGAGAGGCACGCCACGCCTCTGGGCATTGAAAGCAGCGTCGCCGGCCGCTGCGCCGCCATGGAACCGCACCACCGACCGCGACCAGTCGTCCGTGCATGGCCTCGCGCAGCCGGGATGCCGGTCTCCCACCTTGGGAACCTCCACGGCACGGGGAGCCACTGTATACGACCGCAGCCGGCGCCCAGACCAGGGGAAGCCCACAACCTAGATCCAGAAAAGAAGGGAAGAGGTGGGGAAGGAGATGCGGAGCTCAGAGCTCCTCGCAGCCGCCATCCTAGAGGTCGTCGGGCTTCCGGCCAGCCTCTCAAGCAGCGGCGAGGTAGGGAAGAGAGTGGGGGGCGGTTGGCGGCGGTGCGGGCTGGGAGCCGTCCATGCCGCCCCAGGGAGCGACGTGGGGGCAATGTGTTCGAATCCGGGATGACTCGGATCAACTGTTAAGATCGTGTTGACAACATTTCCAAAAATGTTGTAACAATTTGAAAAATGTTAACGAAAAAGTAACAAAAAATATTGAAAAAAATGTTGCAACATTTCTGAAAAATGTTGTACTAACATTTTTTTATTTAATAGTTATGAGGTGGGATTATTGGAAACTACTAGCAAGCAATCTTAGGTGGGTTTTGGTGGGCTGGAAGTTTCAACCCTTATCCACCTTCCGGTAGCCATATAGGAGCCCCCGATGGTCAAGTCTTGTCTGGGCCGCAATCTCAACACGCAGTGCCAGCACGAACATGACACAAAAATGGTAGTCCATCTAAACACGAGGCCCAGTTAAATTTCGGCCCACCAGCCAATTAATCCGGCCAGCCCAACATCTACCACTAACCCTACGTATATAAGATGAGCACCCCACTCTCTGCCTCTCATTTTCTACCTTCCTGCTGCCGCCGCAACCCCCAGCCTCGGTCGGCCATCGGCGCCATCGCAGCATCACACGCCCACTGCAGGCGAGCCAGGCAGCAGCGGCGTAGCGGCCCGGACTCCCGGAGACCTGGACAGGCGGACACCGACCTGGCGAGCAGCGGCATCGGTGTTTATCATTCTGCCATGGTCAGCGCCGGCCGTTGCTGTCGATAAGGCACCAAATGGGGATTTTTTTTTTTGTAATTTTTTGATTTATGGATTTGATCTATGTATGTGATGGATTCTTGAATTTACTAATTCTTTGTGGTGATATCTTGATTGTTGCACCTCGATTTGGATTGCTCCTCTCTTTCTTACTCTCTTACGGTAGTGTCTAGGCCGGCGCTAGCACACCGTGTTGGTCGTGCCACCGGGCTGACACGACACGGCTAAGTGAGGTGCGTGTCGTGTATGGGCCAAGGAGCCGCCACGGCATGCTAGCACACCACGACACGATTAACCTGTCTTGCCTAACCGTGGCATGTCCATTCGTGTCGTGTCTAGGCGTGTTCGTGTAGTGTCATGCTGGGCGGTCTAGTTGGACATCTATAGGTGAAGCTACTTATGGTGGAACTCCATGATTCCATGAAATTTGTCACAAGTCCATCGTACTCTCATTTAGAATGTTCTATTCTACACAGTTCATTTAGATTATCAGCCAACAATCTTTTTTCTCTTAGAACAAATCAGCACTAGCTACCAGTCAGACAATGGTATTTTTCTCGCAGAACAAATGGATACTAGCCAGCAGCCAGCCGAACAGCCGAACAGGCTATCATCAGCCAAAATCTGACGCTAACACTGATCAACCACCAACCTGTGTACGCATGCTTGTGGAAAAGGTGCACTGCACTAATAATCGGCTTGTTATCAAGTTATTTTCTGTGCTCTTGCCTATTACCGTACACGTGCGCGCTCTGTCCTTCTAATTGCCTGTAACTCCTGACGGCGTAGCCGATCCTCCTCCCTTAGACACTGGTTGTACGAATCGGCCGATGTATACTGATAGCAGATGGCTTCTCCTTTGTTGTCAAAATTCAGTGTCAACATATGTATTTTCCTCTGTCTGGCCGGTATTAACGTTATCAATTTTGTATATCAACAGGACATAAGATTTTTTACCAAAATCTGGTGCCAACACACACATTGAGTTGTATTTATTTTAAAATAATATAAGTAAATACTTGTTTCAATACATATATTTTACCATTCAAATTTGTTTGAGCACCAGAATGGCTTTATAAAGAGTAAGAGTTCATACTTTTCAGAAACCATGTTTGTGTTAGTTTAAAAAACATATTGTTATATGTTTTGATCTACGTGAGCCAAGGGTAAAAGAGATTTTTTTCATTAGTTTTATGCTAATATAGAGTACCACATCTGCCCAAGGACAAGTTTGATCCATAAATAAAAATTGAGGGGCTAAATATCTCAAATTGAGCGACAAATTTGGATTCTGCACCTGCAATGCAAAAGACTACAATTGTTATAATTCTTGCTTATTTCGATTGAGGTAGAAAACGTGCAAAGGATTTTTATTGCGTTTCAGAACCCAAAACCAAACTCTTTTTTTTTTTTGGTCAGAGGTTTCAGTTATTAGATATACAGATAAAGGCAGCATGAATTCGAATCTTCTTTTGGTTTTTTTACAAATTGTACTGCTTGGCGGGAGGCAAGACACCATCGCACCGGGATATAAAAAGCGGGTAAAGTTGAACACTGGGGCCCGTGACGTCTCCGCTCCCGATTCGCTACGCCTCCACGGCTCCTCCTTCCCCTGCCCGCCGCCGCCCGCCCCGCCTGAAGCCATGGATTCCCCAAGGGGCCGCGCGAGCTTCGCGACGCAGGCCAACGCCCTCCTCCGCAAGAACCTCTGCGTCCAGGTACTGGCACTGCCTCTTTTGTGCGCCTTCTCGCTCCCCCCCCCCCCCCCCGGCCGCCCGCCCGCCCCTTTTCAGTTGGTTGATCTGTAGAGTTGCTCTGCTCGTCGCGCCCGCCAGGTGTTCGTGGATTTGCCCGTCCGGTTCTTCATGGGTATGGGCCTTTTGAGGATTTTTTTTCCGTAATTTGTTGATTTTAGCTTTAGCAGTCTAGCTTCGTACCAATCTGTGTGCCTGCTGTTTTTTAGCCAGACCGGTAGGTAGTCTTGGCGTGTCGGGATTTCTTGCTCTGCAAGAGAAATAAAGATAATGCGAGTTCTGTTCTTTGATTTTTCTATTTCCGTTTGTTTTATGAGGTTCAAAAACGTGATCCAAAATAGACACAAATTTTAACTAATGCGAATTTTGCTTGTCTATATGAACAGTATCAAAGCTGGCTCTGTTTTTCTTTTATTCCCTATGTTGGCTCCACGAAGAATGCCTCAATTTATCATGTATACTATGCATTGCAGAAACGGAACCTCAAGACAAACATCAGCATCACCTTCTTCCCAATCCTCATCTGCGTCCTGCTCATCGTGCTCCAGAACATCATCAACAACGAGCTTGACAAGCCCAAGTACAAATGCGGCTGCAGCTGTCTCGAGACCAGTGTGGACGGAAGATGTGTGAGGAAAGAGTGTGGCATCCAGTACTCGACACTGGACCAGGTTGGGAGCTGTCCAATTCCCAGCCCGCCACGCTGGCCAGCCCTCATTCAGGTTCCCCGTGCTGATTTCCGAGCTGTAAGGACATCCTCCCAGCCGTTTGATGATTTGCCTGATCCATTGTGCCGTGACTCCTGGTCTTGCCCTGCAACTGTCCTTGTAACTGGAAATGACAAAGCGGTCGCTGGAGGTATGTACTTGTCATACAACAGCACTAAAACACACTTCATAATGTTTGTAATTTTGATGAATGTTTGTAATTCTCGAGTGTTCTCCAATTGTCAGCAATTTCAAGAGGGTTGTTTCCTGCCCTTTCTCCGTCTTTGAATTCAACGGATTTCCTTGACATTCTCTCCAAGATAGTTGTTGTGAGTTCCCTCAATGCCCAATTGAGTGTCTGGCTTTTAAATTTTAAAAACTCCGCCCTAGGGAAAAGACCTCCCCCAAGGTATTAGCAGTAGAAGAATTTTCTCGCTGCAGGACCGAGAAAAGACCCCAAAGGCCCCCTCATCTACGCTGCCCAGGACGTACCTGCAGGACACGTTCTGGAAGCAGCAAGGGTTGCGAAGGGTCTTTTTTTTACCCAGCCCTGAAAATTTGCGCGTAGGAATAGTGCTGGATTAGTACTTTTTGTGAGAGAAGATGTGATGGATGTGATGGGTGAATAGTGCCACTTTTGCTCCTTTTTTGCACATCTAAACAGCCACTGGGGTGCTATTAAGGCACTGCAGCCACTAGCCTGCAGTGTGCAGTCCTGTTCGCTGTCTTCTAAATTTCGCTGCTTCATATTTTGATTTATGTGGTTACCATTGGCTTTGATTTGTCATAGGGCTCAGACACACAGCCATGGTACATACAACTGCTAGAGCCTGCATTTTTCTCTGGCCATACTTTGTACCTGATCCAGCCTGAGTGCCTACCCTTCATGTCACAAACCATTTCATACAATACTGGGGGCATACCTTTTCAGCTCAGTAAGTATATGTGTCTTCCTTCAAATATTTTTTTAGAAATAACATTCCTTAAAATGTTGAATTTTTTGTTTTGGTTTCCATATTGCTTTGAGGATTGTGTTCTTAATTGATGTTGAACTGCCACTACTATAGTGTATGATGATTCTTACTTTGACATACACATAATTAGGTTAAAATATGCAGTCCATTTATTTGGACATGGACAGAAGCACGTTAACAGTTGCATACTGGATACTTGTAGAAGATTTAATCATTATAAATATGTGTACTGCTCTTCCGTTGCTGTGCTGTTTATAGTCTATCTATGATCAACTCAAAAAGTGACACCCATTTGTATATGATTATAACTTGATATATATGTACAATGTACGCGGCATCAACAGTTGAGAATTGTTCTCTCATTTTCACAGTTCATTAGGCATCTTTACGCTGCAGATCTGATACCCTTTTGAAATGGACCAGATATACAGTGTGTTGAAGGTGTCCCGTTATGGCGTGAAAGCGCATCAATTATCAACTATGAATTCTTAAAGGGTTATAGACAAAGAGGAGGAGAACTAAATGAATTTATTGCAGGTAATACATCTTGATACTGCAATTTCTGTCTCTTTGAACTTTCAAGTACTTCACATATCGATGATAGTTCGAAAACATTTCGTGACACCCTACTGACCAATGAATCCTTGGGTATAATTAATGTAATCAGTAATTCCATTGGCTTCCTAACAGTTATTGTTCCAAAATATCGCAAAAAAAAAAAAAAAAAAAAAACCATTCCTACACATGGTTTTCTCTTGGATTGGCATACTGTATGACTGCATTCATTTCTTCAGGTTATGACTTCTTGGGAACAACACAGTACGGGCTTGGTGTAAATGTTTGGTACAACTCTACTTATAATGACGACAATGCATATTCATTTATCGCAACATTGCGGGTTCCGCGCTTGGTGAATGCAGTATGTGCTTTGTGTTCCATAATTTTATCTCTGACTAATCAGTATCTTTTGAAACATGGGTCCTGTTCTGACAGTTGGTGATTTGTTTCCTACAGGTATCCAATGCTTACCTCAAATTTATCAAAGGAACAGGGGTAGAAATGCTACTTGAATATGTAAAAGATATGCCCAAAGTTGGGACAAGCTTTCAGTTGGATCTGTCTTCTCTTCTTAGTGCGTTATTCTTCACATGGATCATCGAACTTCTTTTCCCAGTGAGTATGAGATGTATTGATGTAAGTACGGCCGCAAATTCGTTGAACATGTTAATAGTCAGTATCAGTAGAGCTTGCAAACTGACTCATTTTTGTTAGGTTATCTTGACATATCTCGTGTATGAGAAGCAGGAGAAGCTAAAAATTATGATGAAAATGCATGGTCTGAAGGATGGGCCTTACTGGTTGATATCTTATTCTTATTTTCTTGCTCTATCAGTTGTCTATATGCTATGCTTTGTGATTTTCGGCTCCTTGATAGGTAAATTATATTACAGTTCACTCATGAATATGCTATTGTGGAAAATGAATCTGCAATGTCAAATATAATTCACCTTCTTTTCAGGTCTCAATTTTTTCAGAATCAACGAGTACAGTATACAAGCTGTTTTCTTCTTCACATGTGTGAATTTACAGATTGCCCTTGCATTTTTTGTGGCATCTTTCTTTTCATCTGTCAAGATGGCCACAGGTTAGTAACTCAAACGTGTTGGTCAAAACTTTGCCTTCGCCTTTTCATATTGACAACTGACAAATTTCATTCACCTCCTGCTTCAGTGGTTGGCTACATGTATGTATTTGGCTCTGGCTTACTTGGGGCATTTCTTTTCCGCTTCTTTGCTGAGGACAAAACTTTTCCCTGTAAGTTGCTAGCTGAATTGTGATTTGTCTCAGTTATATAAGATTAATTACAACTTAAGGTTTTGCCTTATTCAGATGGTTGGATATTAGTCATGGAGATCGTCCCCGGATTTTCCCTGTATCGGGGGTTATATGAACTTGGTCAATATGCATTCTCGGGTAGCAGTATGGGAGTCACTGGTATGACCTGGAGAAGTATGAAAGATCCCCTCAATGGAATGTGTGATGTCTTGATCATAATGAGTGTAGAATGGGCACTACTTCTCATGTTTGCATTCTATTTAGATCAAGCCTCTTTGTTAGGCGATGGTGTCAGAAAAAACCCTTTTTTCTGCTTCAGTTGTTTACAGAAGAAGCATGCGCCATCATTCCATGAACCTAGCGGTACCCAACAGGATTCCAGAGTCATTCTCAATATGGAGAAACCTGATGTTGCTCTAGAAGTAGGTTATTTCTCATACTTTGATGTCTCTTAAACTTCTTTATAATACATATGATTCACACTTAATTCATTGACTAACTCTATTCAGAGAAAAGTAGTTGAACAACTTCTGATAGATCCCAATGCAAACCAAGCTATCATCTGCGATAAGCTCAGCAAGGTTTATCCTGGAAGGGATGGAAACCCTGACAAGCAGGCTGTTCGAGGATTATCTCTTGCCCTTCAAAAGGGCCAGTGCTTTGGAATGCTTGGCCCCAATGGAGCTGGGAAAACATCTTTTATTAACATGGTATGATACTAAATTGGAAAATGGATGCTTTTTCATTCTTCTGATAGAAGTTGCATATAGTCTTATATATCTTTTCATGCGACCTGATAGTTTTTTTTATTATTATTCTTAGATGATTGGACTTGTTAGACCTACATCTGGTACTGCTTATGTCCATGGAATGGATATAAATACGGACATGGGTAACATATATACAAATATGGGTGTGTGCCCACAACATAAGTATGTACTCTTAACAAGTTATTTTCTGCAAAAGATTTCCTTCATGAATCAAATTTTTTAATCATGGTAATTGATGGTATTAAATGCAGCTTGCTTTGGGAAACATTGACAGGAAAAGAACACCTTTTCTTTTATGGCAGGTTGAAGAATCTTAAAGGTGCTACATTAGTCAAGGTACCTCACGTCCTCACCTCCAATCTGTATATGCATACGTCCTTTTGAACATTATATTCACATTTTGGTGTTGGGCAATTCTAATTGCTATGCCATTTATTCTTCACTTCCTTTTTTGGGAAATTATCCAGCTATTCAGAGATTTACAGATATTTTGTCCATTTTTTTTACTGCTCAGGCTGTTGAACACTCTCTGAAGAGTGTAAATCTATCTCATGGTAATGTTGGCGATAAGCAAGTCAAGAAATACAGTGGAGGCATGAAAAGAAGGCTCAGTGTGGCAATCTCATTGATTGGGGACCCTAAAGTATATTTTTTTTCTTTTTCTTGTTTCTATATTTCTTGCTGTTCCATGAAATGTCATCCAACCACAAGTAACTTAGCTTATATTCTTCAGGTTGTCTTCATGGATGAACCGAGCACAGGACTGGATCCAGCATCAAGAAATAACCTGTGGAATGTTGTGAAGGAGGCCAAGAGAAACCGGGCAATTATTCTGACTAGTAATGATCTTTTCCTGTCCACTTGTGCATCTAAATTCTAAACCCTCAACTCTACTCCATTACTTCAATGCATCTGAAAGTCATAAGATTAATTAGTGTTTCGTGAATAAGCAAGTAATAAATGCGATTCTTCCAGCACACTCAATGGAAGAGGCAGAGGTATTGTGTGACCGGCTTGGCATCTTTGTTGATGGCGATTTCCAATGCCTTGGAAACCCTAAAGAGGTGCATTTCCTTCTTGCTTTGTTGTCATCACATGAAATAAAATTTCTTAAAGTCTTTGTTTTTCCAACACGATGCAGCTAAAGGCTAGGTACGGGGGCACATATATACTCACAATGACAACATCTCTGGACCAAGAACAGGAGGTTGAACTGCTAGTGCATCAACTCTCACCCAGTGCGAACAAGATCTACCATCTATCTGGAACTCAAAAGTTTGAGCTCCCGAAGCAGGAGGTGAATATAGCCCATGTTTTTGCTGCAGTCGAGAACGCAAAGCGCCGTCTCACAATACATGCCTGGGGCCTGGTTGACACTACCTTAGAGGATGTCTTCATCAAGGTCGCCAGAGGAGCACAAGCATTCAACGAGTTTGCATAGATAATACCTTGAATACACTACTGCCTTCATGGCTGGCAACGGACCCAAGGTATTAGATGGGACAGCGTTGCACACTGCATAGAGAATCTTGCGATTTTGTAGGTAGTTATTCTGTGAGGAGCATTCTTCTGTAGAAAATTTCTTCTATATGCTTGGTTTACGTGTTTGTACAAAAATATACTTTTGATAAGTGCCATTGCAGAATTAAATGAGTGTCTAGTTGTGTTCATCATTTATATTCAGGCATGTGGGGGGGGATACTATAATAGGCGGTCATTGTTCGCTTATGAGCTGTTAATAATCTTCAGAGTTAACAAGAGCTTTTTCCCTTCCAGATATTTCTTCTTCTGAACATGAACATGAACATGAACATGAACATGAACATGAACATGAACATATGAGCTTATATTTACCTATATCTATCCAGAGAGGATTTGTTTTGTGAGATTTGCAAGAATGAAGAGACTGAGGAGCCCTAGTAGGATTGGTGGACCCATCATTTATATTATGCTTCTTTTTTGCTTTTTCATCAGCTGCATCTTTAGGTGGGTTTTCTTTTGCTTTGTAAAGTTGCTATTGTACTCATTGCTGTTCAGTCTCTAAAACAATGTGCAGATAATTATCGGTAATGAGTGTTTCTGGCTTCCTGCAATCTACACACCTTCCAATTGCTGTTTTTGTAGGGCCAATTGTGCATCAGAATGTCCTGTTCATGTGTGAGGGGCCAATTGTGTTATCTGCCGTAGAAAACTGAGACCAAGCATTAACATTTAAATCTTGCAAAACACAACACGTGAGATCTAGTAGATCTAGTACCAATCTGATTATCTAAAATTTTCGAATTTAAAATCCCCCTTTGACGGTGACTGGCGCTATACAGATCGATCTTCTGCATGTGTGAGGGGTTTGAAATTTTCTCCCATGCATCTTGAAATTTATAATATTCCCCACCACGACCTGAGCTAGCTAACGTATGTAATGGGGGCACGCGAGTCAAATATATATACGAGGAGTTCGTGCCGGTGCATGTGATAGCCCATGTTACCTCGGTCAACGCAAGAATAGTTGTTGCCACTACTATTTGAAGGAGAATTTTCCCCCTTTTGTTTACAAAGGTCAGAGGATATTCAAGGTTACAAAATGGCACACTAGACTTCATATTTCATTGATAACATGGGATGAGTTGGTGAGGTAGATGTTTATAGCCTACCTACGTACTGGTGTACATTGCAGTTTGCAAGGTTTTTTTGAACTTTTATACTCGAAATGCGCTGGAGAAGATGTAGCTCGGTGCTCGGCTGCTTCCATTAGGGGCACACGGTCTCTTTAGAAGCACACTGACGATACAAATACCACAACGCTTACACACATGTCTCCTCCATCTCAAATTACCATTTGTCTAGAAAACCTAAAACAAATAGTAACTTACAATGGAGGAAGTACATACGACCCATTACATACATGCATAAGGCATGTCAGCATATGCGTTTCACTGTCAATGAACACGTCGCCCTACAACTGAATAATAAAGAGCTAAATGGATGAGCTATACATATAGAATGCCAAAC
This sequence comes from Cenchrus fungigraminus, assembly GCA_036936925.1. NCBI lineage: Eukaryota > Viridiplantae > Streptophyta > Magnoliopsida > Poales > Poaceae > Cenchrus > Cenchrus fungigraminus. The sequence goes on along the minus strand of CM072781.1, from coordinate 59,015,392 downwards.
TTTTGATCTTTTGATGGGCAGGGTGTACAATCACATATGCTAACTATACAAGCAGTGGCTCTAGTGGATCTTAATGAATCATGAGATCCAAAACATATATAGTGATTGAAACCAACGTCAAATGCATAAAACAGGAATAGTGAAAGTAGTTCTTTGGTATCTCAATTTCAAGAAATTTGTTAATAAAATTATCGGTATGAAGGTATCCTTATTTAGCGGCAGCTAACAGGAAATTTAATCAATGCATGTCCATACTTGCTCCTCCCTATGACGATCTCACTCCCCTCTCAATCTTACTATGTTCTCCATCACATTCATATCGAAATGGTGAGTGGTGGCCACCGACTAACGACGAGATATGTTAGAGTTATGATTTGTTGGAAAAGTGAATCTAGGGTTTGTGTTGGATAGAGCAGTATCGAAGATAGAGAGAGGAGGAGAGGTAGGGATAGCATGAGGATCTTGGCACCCGACACAACAGTGGTGGTAGGCGGCATGCTACAAAGGCTAGCATTGGGAGTAGGGATGGAACCGGATACCAATTCGGATAGCATTTTTTAGCCGTTCTTTTTTGATTTTAGCTAAATTAGGCATAATATTTTGTATCTAAAAATTTATATTCTTGCTCTTGGCATTGTGCTTCCAAATGTGTGCTATATTTTGATGAAATGATGAAAAGAAATTCGGATTCGGATTCGGATACGGATGTTTTTTCACCTTTTTCTCTATCGAAAGCAAATAATCCATAAAAAATTTGTAGCTTTTTTATTTTTTCCAGTAATTAGCTGGTTATAATGCATAAAAAATTAGCACTAAATTTATTTTATTGTGATCTAAAAAAATCAATTTATTACACAATTCGGATGTTTTGGTTCCATCTCTAATTGGGAGAGGTTATATCCATGAGTGACCCAGGATGCAAGTGGGGAACCAACAAAAAGGATCACGACCAAGGTTACTTGTCGCGTTGCTATCGGATCCGGATGTGCAATAACAGAAATCTACGAGCTTAATGGGAACATCGGTTGTCCCAAGCTGCATCTTAGCAAGATGAATGAAAATGTTACTTGTCGCTTGCTGCCAGGACGGATTTTGACTAACTACACCGATCTTATGTGGAGATTGATCTTCCTAAGTTTGAAAAGAAAGTTTTACATAAGGTGTTTTTCATAGGCCATTTCTCACGGAGACTACTAGCAGTTCCTCGATAAAAGGAGAGCCTTCTTTTCGAATCGAAAAAAAAAGCAATAAGAAGAGACGAGGACGAGGAGGAGGGCAACGTGACTGCGCTGACCGAGTCAGCGCCACGCGGTCGCCACGTCGGCCCAGGGGAAGGGCCCCACTGGCGCGGTGCCGCCGCACGCGGAAAAAGACCCGGCCACGTCGGCCACGTGCTTCCGAAAGAAGAAAAGGGAGCGCGAGGAACATTTGTGCCTTCCCTTCCGCTCGCTGCCTGCCTGCCCCTCTACCATTCCCTTTCTCTCTCTAGTCTCTAGACGCTGCCCTGCCTGCACTCTCTCTCTAGACGACACATACATTCTCTCTCCTCTCCTGTGGCTGCCTGCCTTGACACAATCCATTATTCCTTCCCCTTCGCTTCGCTTATTCCCCACTCCCCCCACCCCTCACATCGCTCCCGTTCACACCACCACCACCACCCGCAGCCGCCGCCGCTCCCGCTGCCGCGTCCTCCCTCGGCCGTGGAGGGGGACATCGGCTCGGCTGCTACGCGGCTCTCGTTCGTGTCCCTTGCCGGTGCGGGTGGTAGTCTTCTCGGTGGGAGGAGGAGGAGCGGCGGGTTGTGTGTTACGGTGCTCCTCGCGCGAGAGGCGCTCCCGATGCGGCGGGATCGCGCGGCCAGCGCCCGGGTCCCGGCGTGATTCGGCGCGATTCGGCGGGGGACGCTGGATCTCGGTGCTTCCTCGGCGGGGGAACCCGTGGGATTTCCGGCGGCGGTTCGGCGGTCCCTCGGAGGGTGCGGCGGGCGGGTTGGCGCTCATCGGCGCGGGCGGTGAAGGTTATCCGCAGCCGATCTGGTTTCCCTCGCGAGGCCTTGGCGGAGTGTGTGGGTGGTGAGGCACGAGGAGGTTGAAGCAAGGCCATGGGGCTCGCGCCGCCGGAGCTGGGGCAGTTCGACGGGTGGGAGAGCTCCGGGGAGGAGGAGCGGGAGCGCTGGGGCTGGTGCCGCCGCGGCAGCAGCAGGCGCCGCGCGTCCACCAAGGGCGCCGCTGACGACGACGACACCACCGTCGCCACCGGGTGCTGCATCCGCCTCTGGCCCGTGGGCAGCTGCCCGCCCCCGCCGCAGACGAGGTCCAAGGTCGACACCTCCACCAGCAGCGCCAGCACGCACGGCGGTAAGCGTCCCTTTCTACGCCTGGGAGTAGGGTGTGCCGCATATACTTGCATTGTGCTTTCCTGGCTGCCTGTTGGCGTGGTAGATGGGATTTTGCGTGTGCTAGTGACCATAATTGGGAGGCCGTACTTATAAGCCATGGTTTCGTTCTGGTTAATGATGTTACGCACGTCGCAGTTTGTCACCTGATGCTGAGGTTGCAACTGATTGATTGTTAAGGTTGAGGACGTGTGCAGTTTTTCGGTAGTTACTATGCTGGTGTTGAGGGAGATATATGACTTGCAACTGGGAGTGATAGCTCTTTGGGGCTGTATCCATGTATGGAGCATTGAATTTGCGAATGGAATGGTAATGATTGCTTTCAGCGTGTAGAGGAGATAAGGATTACCAAACTGTCGGCTAATCCTGTAAAACTAGCATGGTTCTAGCTGAGCTGCAGTGCGCATGATCGTTTGGATTCTGTATGAGGAAGTGTGCATGGGACCAGTGTCATTAGTGTTTTCCTGAGTATCTGTATTTAGTATAGCACGTGTCGGTTTCGGCTCCATACTGTTCGCACTAGATGCGTACTAAATTTAGCGTTACCATGCACAGGGAAGGAATGTTATTGGCTTGTCCGTTACAAACAGTTGTTAGCGTGTTAAACTCGTCCACCTGTCTTTTGATTTTGATGACGTAACGGTAATGCTGCAACACGTGTGATTTTTTAAATGGTTGCAATTTTGGCAAGTCATGCTTGCCTGAACTTTTCTGTGTCCAGATCCAAATGAACAGGAAAATTCACGAGGACTGGGGACATTGTGCTAGTTTATCAAGACATTTTGGTTACAGTTTAGTTTCTATCACTGTTTGGTGTGCTCAATATGGTGCGCTATATCTCACGTAGAAAATGTAAATCTTCTTTGCTACTTCCAGTTGTACAGTTCTGTTGTGGGCCTAAAACTGGGTCATTTTAGTTAGTAAACAGGTCGCATTCGTTAGTTAATATATCCATAGGTAGAGTAAGGAAAATGCTTCATAAAATCATTTCAAAGCCAAACTTACCTCCAGAAGGTTGTTCGCCATCTGCAAACCATATCGTCTGACAACTGTATAGTACAGAAACTTAAATAGTACAGAAAAAGAGAGAAAGATTTCTAAGGAGTCAGCCACAAATTAATTTTTCTGCAGGTACAAGTTGAAACGCCTTTTCCATAATTGTAACTTGGACATGAATGAATAACGCAATAAAAGAAAGCATGGGAAGGTATGAGATGAAGGGTGCCAGATAGCAGCTAGATACTTTAAGTATGACAAGAAATGCCTATTTTTGTATTTACAGCAGTGACTTAAATGAAAATAATGAGTTACTAGATCTTCTTTAAACCGGTGAATTAACTAATTGATCTTTAGCATGCCAAGTTACAGCATTAATTGGAGGCCACATAAGTCATTATTAGCTTTGGGTTGCCTTGTATGATGTGCTTTTTCTTTCATATTTTACTACGGTTTTCAGAAAGACACACTGTATAGTTTGATCTTTGTGAGATGCACCCAAGTAAGCAGCACGTGTCTTTGTTCAGATCATTGCTGCACGGAGTTAAAATATTTTTAAGAAGACCCCTCTTTTGTTGATATGTTGTACTAAACTATTATATGTTTCATGGAACAGCAGAGAAGTCAACTGAAAATGGTAGCAAGAATCAACCTGCTGCATTAGTAGTCTCAGGTTCTACAACTACTAGTAACGCTGAGAGCAGTTCATCTGCATCTAAAGTTGGAGAGGAAATAAAAGTTGCCTCTCAGCTGCGCAAGTTTGCATTCAATGATCTAAAATGTGCCACAAGGAACTTCCGGCCTGAAAGCCTTCTTGGAGAAGGGGGTTTTGGATGTGTTTTTAAGGGGTGGATTGAGGAGAATGGAACTGCCCCTGTGAAACCTGGTACAGGTCTCACAGTTGCTGTCAAGACACTCAATCATGATGGGCTTCAAGGGCACAAAGAATGGGTGGTATGTGCTCTGTTTTACCTATTTCAAGTTAATATACCATCTTGCTTACCTATTTTCCATTTGAATCTGTGATGATTGCATCTCATACGTTGTCTTAATTGATTTTCTTTCAGGCTGAAGTTGATTTTCTTGGAAACCTTCACCATCCCAATTTGGTGAGGTTGATTGGTTATTGTGTTGAAGATGACCAAAGATTGCTGGTGTACGAGTTCATGCCCCGTGGCAGTTTGGATAACCATCTATTCAGAAGTATGTACTGGCTTATTCCCTGGCCGCTGAATATTTCCTCTTTAGGTCTCCCCTGTTTTCTCTATATACGTAGTATCATATTTGGGTTCCTGTTTCTTTCTATATTTGTTTGTGTAGTTTATAATTTTTAAATAATGAAATAGAAATGTGGGAGGCTAAGTAACAATTATGCTTTCATCTATAGGGTCTCTTCCTCTTCCATGGGCTGTCAGAATGAAGGTTGCTCTTGGAGCAGCAAAGGGTCTTGCTTTCCTTCATGAAGAAGCAGAAAGACCAGTCATTTATCGTGATTTTAAAACATCTAATATACTGTTAGATGCGGTAAGTTCATAAATCATTTATGCAGTATGTGGCACATGATTTGCATACTGTTGCATCATATGTTTGCATTGCTCATGCAGGAGTATAATGCAAAGCTCTCAGATTTTGGGCTTGCCAAAGACGGCCCTGTAGGTGATAAAACTCATGTCTCTACTCGAGTAATGGGGACCTATGGTTATGCAGCACCGGAGTATGTCATGACAGGTGAGCATTATCAGACTCAACTTACATCTTACCTGTCTGGAAGTGTGCTCTCTTATGAAACGGTATATCTGCTTGTTGTGTGTGTATTAGAGAAGTTGCTGATTTACAATTTGGTATACTTGCATCAGTTGTGCATCATTTGATGCTTCTGTGAAGACATTTAAGATTTGAATCTATTCTTGTTGAAGACATTGTGATGCTTTACCACTACATGTCATACTTATTTGGATATACTATACTAAGTTACTGTTGATGATTTATTTATGCGGTGGTAATTGGACATATATATTTGTTTTCTTTAAGGTCACTTTTGAAATGAAGCTAAGATGGGCAAAGAGAGGTTTATGCCCTTGTTGTACATGTCTAGTGTGTTCATGTACATTGGTGAATTTGTAATTTACAAGAGACTATACTGTAGCACTCTGCACTTGTCACAATGTTTGCATGACTTTATTATCCATGCTCTTCATAATGAAAACTGAACGCCTGACAGGGGCAAACTCAAAAGGTGTGCTCTGAACTGTGGAAATAGATGTACCTATTTTTTGACTGCAGCAAAGATATTAGCATTCCTGGCACTAACAAACATGAGTATTTTTTGTTTCTTTGTCCCACTTTTCAGGTCACTTGACATCAAAGAGCGATGTCTACAGCTTCGGGGTGGTGCTTCTCGAGATGATGTCTGGGCGCAGGTCAATGGACAAGAACCGCCCAAATGGCGAGCACAACCTCGTCGAGTGGGCTCGCCCTCTCCTAGGAGAGAGGCAGCGGTTCTACAAGCTAATCGACCCTCGGCTGGAGGGCAACTTCTCTGTCAAGGGCGCCCAGAAGGCAGCGCAGCTGGCGCGTGCCTGCCTCAGCCGTGACCCCAAGGCGCGCCCGCTGATGAGCCAGGTGGTGGAAGTCCTCAAGCCGCTGCTGAACCTCAAGGACATGGCGAGCTCCTCCTACTTCTACCAGACGATGCAGGCGGAGCGGATGGCGCACTCGAGCAGCATGAACGGGAGGAGCCTCAAATCTCATCAGGGCCCGTTCGCGGCACGTAACGGGCAGCAGCCTGTGAGGAGCCTCTCCGATGGGCCCCGTGCATCCCCGTTCCGCTACTCGCCGAAGCCGAACATGAAGTGACCAGAAGGCATGGACGTGGCTACGGTACCCATGGTAAAACGGCGGGTTGGCTAGTTCTTCTGGTGGGTAAACTTGGTGGGGGGTGGCTGGTTTGGGGCAGAAATGCTGGCGTCGAACCTGAATTGCTGCTTGTTGTAGATTGACCTGTGCACAAAGGATATAGGTTAAAAAAGGAGGTGTAGGTATGAGGAATCTCCTTTGTGGATGTTTTTTTCGCTGAGGTTTTAGCTGAATGCTGATGGACCGTTTCTATACATGTTTTGTCCCAATTAAGGTAGCTCGGGGTTGATTTCCCTGCACAACGTGTGGCGCGTCTCTTACATCTTGGTAGCTAGTTGTTCGTTTATATTTAGGTCTGATGATGATTGAAGATAAATGCCGATTTCCTCCTCTTGGAAGCAAATAAGATTCTGTCTTCGTTTTCCTGCTAATCCAACGTTAATGTACCGGATATTTTCTTCCCCCTTCGATGATATCTTCTCGTGTACGGATGGCCAAACTTTTATCGTTGCGAGAAATTGTTTGCACAGCAAGACACACCTCTATCATGCCAGCGCGGTTTCGTTGACAAATAAATCGCCACCAATAAATCGCTGGAAATAGAGATTTCTTGCCAGTCCGTCCGTCTTCATTTGACACTGTTTCTTTACTCGAAAGCAGCAGTGTGAGTTTCGTAGCCTCGTGGGCATTCGAACGCATTGCCCATTGGGGATGGGGACTACATATAGCGTCGGAGCACCGCGGAATCGGGCTCGTGGGCGTGGCCGGCCGCACGTCGCCATGTCGGTGCCGAACAAATTTGTTCATGTTAACAGACCGGGTTACGTACCTTCAATTCTTCAGGTTAAGGACTTAAGGTTACCATTACTCCCTCCGTCCTAAAATATAGTTTCGTTTAGATTTTTTCAAAGTCAAAATTTTACAATTTTGACTAACAATAATTTTTAAAGTAATTTATTTTAAATAAAGAAGGTTAGATATTTTGATAGTTGGTTTCATGATAAATCTACAAATATCATTTTTATGTTATTAGCATTTATGATTATTTTATTATTTACGGTCAAAGTTGAAAAAAAATTACTTTGAAAAATTATAAACGAAGCTATATTCTGAGACGGAGGGAGTACTATAATTTTTTTTTAAAAACTTAAGGTTACATTACCGCAAAAGAATCGCAGAAAATAGTGGTGCGAACTCCGTAAATTTCTCTTTATTTTTATAGAAAAAGTACTTAAAGAAGACGTCTAGAATATGTCCTTAAACTGCGGGGAACCGGAACATTACGAATCTGACTCTGTTTTTTTCTTGAACATGTCATATCTTTACCTAGTACAAGTAAAATGCACGTGCGACACGCACGTGTTAAAAAAAGCAAACACAGATACAGTAAGTGGCCAAGCTAGCGACATAATTGGTTTGAAACTCCAAGACAGTATTATGTCAGTATATATTTAATTGGAAGAAACCACAAACATCTTGGACTGCAATTAGCCCATCGTACACCGGAAGGCAATGAATGGTAGGTAGATGGGCGGCGGCGTGATGGGCACAGCAGGGGATAGCTACTACTTCGACCTCAGGAACTTCAGGAAAAACAATACTTGTTCGACAAGAGATAATTATATTTTGAACAAATACTTTTTAAAAAAACTAATTCTCCGAAATGACTTGAGTTAAAACACACCTACTTAGTTACTGTTACCAAGCAATTTATTTCCTTTCATTCTCAAATCCATCGAGTAAAAGCTGTCTGATCAAGCATCCTAAATCTTCAAATATTATATTGACCAAGTAAATACAAACTTCAGAAACAAAGAGAAAGAATTCAGAGGGACCCAATTGTATTGACCAAAAATTGAGACAAGATAAGCAAGGAAATTATACATACGCATTTCGATAAAACAATCAACCATGAAATCTCAATCAAATATTGTTCAAGCCAAGAAAATTGCATAGGCCACATTACTATTATATTGGATTGAATTAGTTCTAATTGTGTAATTGTATTCTAATTGAAGACAAATTTACTGAAAATTGTGGAAAGAGTTTCCATCAAAATACATGCTAATATAGAATGTAGCTTCACATCTGGTTCTAGGCTGCCCCGTCGTCAAAATCTTCTGCCATAGGAAAAGTTTCACTCAGTTGGGACATGATCCCTTGCCCCCCAAAAGTCTGTCTTCTGAAGATGTCATAGGGGTTTCCTTAGAAGCTCGCTATACAACACTAATACCTTCAGCTTCTGCAGTTGAGGCCAGTGGCGAAGCCAGCAGCAGCTCTTAGGGGGGCTGCTGACGCCTTCTTCCTCCTCCGGACTCTCTTCTCCTCTTCTTCTTGTACCTGCAGCGTAGGGGGGGCTCCGGTGGGGCTCCATGGTGCCGCCGGTGGTAGGGGGGCTCCAGCCCCACCCGCCCCACCGGTAGCTTCGCCGCTGGTTGAGGCCACTAACAAGTATCAACATGCCAATTGATTTTCCGTGCACCCTGAAAATATTGTGAACTCATTCAGCTGTGACAACATCAACAGCAAAATTCTACAAGCACCGAAGATACGAGTTAGAAACCTAAACCCCAAAAGCTGTGTCTTGTGTGTTATTTGATGTTTGCTGAACAGGTAAATCCGAATAATAATTATGATTCTTTTGAGTTCCCCCTCCGGATTGCTGAACAGGTAAATCCGAATAATAATTATGATTGTTTTAGTTCCCCCTCCGGATTATATTAGCACTGTACATATATGAAGTAATTTCTGACAGGAAAGGTGCATTCTGAGCAATAAGAAAATCTTCGAGGACGATATTTGTCAGTTGCTTCTTTATTTTTGAAAAACTAAACATATAGCATTTTTGTTTACTGAAACTAAATTTTTGAATTTGTTCAACCTATGTCACAATGAAAAAAAAACTGCAAGGTGTTTTAAATATGGATATAGAAAGACACAAGACAACCATCAAGAAAGCACGAATCCTGTAAGGTACAAGGTTGCATACTATTGCAAAGTATGAAGTTGAATATACATAACACATTTAAATAATCAGACCTTCATAGCTGAAGTATCTGACTGATATTATTTATATTCTGAAGAGAATTTCAGCATGAAATCAAGTAAAATAATCAGTAGACATATTAATTGTGTGGTTGTCAGCAGCTATGCTAAGGACATGCCATTCCAAAGACAGATCCTACACATTTCTCTAACAGAACAATACTAATTTCAAGAACCATGGGTATAAAAAAAGAAGCTTAACTAAAACACAAGCTAATTTCATTCATCTCCTATTGAACTGAAATTTTATCTCGTATGTTTGTATAGATTTCTATCCAAACTGATATAGAATCAAATTAGGCGGGGAGAGAGACAAATGGAGTCGCAATTTGCTAAAATGTGATGTGGAGGCATGATGATTTGCTCGTCAATCAGGATCTGGTTCAAACGCCAAATCAACAATCAATGGATGCAATCTATTATACAAATGAAATTGAAACATGCAGGATAATAGTGGATCGATAGTAGTATTTTACTCAAGGAAGTAGAGCCGACAATCGAATTGTGCATCACGCGCAAGCGGGCGGGCACGGACGCCCAGCACCTTCACCTCCTCGGACTTGAGGAGCCGGCTGGCGGACCTCGCGGCGGCAGACAGACTGGCGCGAGAAGGGGCCCCGCCGGCGCGATGGAGGAGCAGGGGCCAGTCCTCCTCATCCCACCGCCGTCTGCGGCCACTGCGTGGCAGTGGCTCGGCGCGTGCTGCTCACCTCTGCCCCTCCCCTGCTGCACGGTGACGCGGGCCAATCGATTCAGGCCGAGCGTTGGCGCGTCCGGCAGGATCTGAGAGACTGCGCGCGACAAGATGGTGGGCGAGCGAACCGCGCCGCCCCTCCCCTGCTCCCTTCCTCCCGAGCTGGGAAAGCGGAGCACCTGCGGCGATGGCTGCTGCTCTTCAACGATGACGACTGGCGGTGAATCAATCTGCGTGATAGGAAGCTCGCGGGGGCTACCAGCGATGGGGACGTCGCGGAGCTGGAGGAGCCGGCAAGGGCCAGCGCGGGCAGCAGCTTCGGCGCCAGGAGCCCCCTCCTAGGCTCGCCTCCTCAAGGAAGCCGTCGGGGTCGATGGCTGCGGGCCTCGACGACTTCGACGGCCTCGGCGAAGGTGTTGTCGCCCACCTTGAAATACGGGGTGGCCTTGAAGAGGCTCGAAAGCTTCTCGCTCATAGCACCGCCCTGCTCCGCCGCGGAAGCCGAGGTGGACGTGGAGGCGACGCCGGGGGCGTCCGCCGCGAAGGTCGCGTAGCCCCTCTGCACCTATATCTGCGCTGCCCCACCCGCGGTGGCTCCTGCGAGGCGAGGCTCATCCTCCCGACGGGGTCGGCGATCCCGGCCGCGGCGGACGTGGAGGACAAGGTTGGCGTCGACCCCGATCCCGACGGAGGCGGCTGACATTATAGCTCTCCGGCAGCTTGTGGGTGGGGAGGTCGACGCCCGACGGCCCAGGGATCCCGACGGAGGCAGCCGACGGTAGAGCTCCCCGACTGTCGACCGGGCATCCCTGGGCCCACCAACACATTGTGGGCCCTACCCGGGAGATGAGTTCCTGTACACCTGGACTACTCGACTAGTAGGCCACGGTGCTGGTACCGTGAACCACAAGGCAAGACAAGGCGGACAAGGACTTGTACTAAGACTAGGATAGCTTTCCATACCTTGTATAGGCTACTCCGGGTCCTACTCGAATAGTACCCTTGTACCAATCCGACTTGTAACTCTGCCTCCCATGGCATATAAGGCGAGGCAGGGACCCCTCTCAAAACATACGCAATCAATACAGAGCCACATAGCATACAGGACGTAGGGTATTACGGACATTGCGGCCCGAACCTGTCTAATTGTGTGCCCCGTGTCTCACCATCGTGTTCCTGATCTCGGCGAGCCCCACCGCACAATCTACTACTTCGGGTACCCCGTCGTAGGCTCGGTGTCTAAAACACTGACAGCTGGCGCGCCAGGTAGGGGTTCTCGTCGTTGATCCACTGGCGAACTCGATAGCTCTTGTCACCATCAAGCCGATCGTCGCTTTCCGGCAAGGCGACACCTTCGTTTTCGGCTCCTGGGTTTGCGTTGCTGATGGCGCCGGATCGTTCCTGCGTTTCCTAGCGCCAACTCCGGAGTCAAAGCTCAAGTCCTCGACACTTACGCAAGCTTCGATGGAGAATCTCGTCAAAAATTTCGGCGACATTTCGATCTCTGACCCGCTCAGAGAACTCGAGTCGGAGTCCGAGTACAACTCGACTTCGCCTCCTATCCAGCCTGGGTTGCCTTCTTCAGCGTCTCAGCTTGCGCTCAGTCTGGATAACATTCCAGCACCACCTCTCTTCGGTCATCGTCATGTCAGTGCTGCTTATCAAGCCGCATTGAAGCGCCTTATGTGCCCTGGCCCGAAGATCGCGCTCGAGTACTCTTCAGATTCGGATGATAACTTCGACTATGCTTCGCATTCTTCTGAGTTCGAGTTCGACTACGGTTCGGATTATGCTGAAGTACAACAACTGTCTGGCCCTGCTCATGGACTGGTGATCACATCAACACCAGAGGGTAGATTCGTCTACTGGCCTGAGCATGTGCCTGCTGATCTCACCTTGGATGATCAGGAGCGCTTTATCGCCTGTCTCGACAACTTACCTTTTCAGGAAGGCGTTAAACTTGTTGATTATGACACCGATACTGAGCTCATTCAGAGTACGGGTACTTACTCATCGCATCGAGAAGTGTTCGTCGTTGATGCATCTACTCCGCAAGGGCACCGTTCCAATTATCATTACCCGGATGATGTGTCTGATGATGAACTCTCTGCTAATGCTCCTGTTGATGAAACCGCGGAGGTCAAGGCTGCACGTCGCCAACGCAATGCTGATCGTGCAACTCTTCGTCGAGAACTCGCGGAAACTCTACCTACCCATAATCTTCAAGAGGCTCTGGATGCGGTTACTACTCGTCAATATCGTACTCTAGAAGAAGCCATTAATGCGATCAATCTACTCGGTCGCTCTATGCCTCGTGACAGGGCCACTGCTGAAGTTGCGAAGCTGGCAGAACTAGCCTACACTATGCTCCGACAGAATACCAGCGCTCCTAGTCACCATGGCAGCAGTGGGGGTGCTTTTCGTACTACTCCTACTCCTAATCGCACACGTCCGGAAGCAAGCAACAAGGCCAAAGGCGACGATGGTAGTGTCAACAGCAAGTCAGGAGACTCTCGCTACGACGCTCGTACAACTATCAACGCCAGACGTGCTGAATGTGAGAAGCAAAATGATAATGACTCTGATTCTTTTCCTGCTTTCTCCGCTCGACTTCAAGCTTTGTTTCTTCCGAAAAAATTCAAGCCTTACGACATCTCCAAGTATGATGGCAAGCAAGATCCAAGGCAGTGGCTGCACTGTTATGCTTTGTTCATCTCCAATGCCGGGGGCAACGATGATACCAAGTGTATCTATTTCCCTTTTATCCTTGAGCAAGAGCCCCTCACATGGTTTGAGTCCCTCAAATGTGGCTCTATCGACAATTGGGGACAACTCAAGCACCGCTTCACCAGTAACTTCGCGGGTTCTTTGGGTCGTCATGGCACCAGGATGGACCTTGCTCTGATTAAGCAAAAACAAGACGAGACTCTTCGCGAGTACATGCGCCGCTTCTTTGAGAAAAGAGCTACTGTTGTTGATGTCACTGAAAAAGAAGTCATAGACACCTTTCAGGATGGTTTCTATGATGACAGGCTATTCCAAGACTTTGGTCGTGCTCGTCTAGCCAACATCACCAAACTTAAGGAGATGGTCACTCATTGGGTAGACGAGGAAGACAAAGCTCGGAATCGATTCAAGCATCTTCGCAACAATCAGAACAACAATAACAACAACAATGCTGGTGGAAGCGGCAGCGGCAAGCAACAGCAGGGCAACCGCCAAGGGAATAACTACTCGAGTAATCTCAATTGCAAGCGCAAGCCCGAGAACACTGTTGCAGCTATGAAAACTACCACCAAGCCTGAAGATGATCCTCACTGGGCAACTTTGACCAAGCAGAAATGCCCATGGCACCCGGAGGGTGATCATACTACAGAGCAGTGTTACCAACTTCGACGTGCGTTAAAGAACACACCTGAACCAACGCACCCAAACCCGCGTTATCGCAAACACAAGGGGAAGAAGGCTAACACAGACAAAGACACCGGGTTCCAGAACCCGTCCAATACCGTCAATGTCATATTTGGTGGGATTCCAACCAAGCGCATGCAAAAACTAGCTCTCAGGGAGATTATGTCCATCCAACCAGCAGCTCCCACTTATCTTAAGTGGTCTGAAACTTCCATTACCTTCTCAAGGGTGGATCAATGCACTAGTTTCTCCGAACCAGGACGATATCCTCTCGTTCTGGATCCAGTGGTGGCAGGCTCCAGGCTTACCAAGGTTCTTATTGATGGTGGCAGCGGTCTCAATGTTCTGTTTGCCAAGACCTTGAAGAAGATGGGCCTGGATATCACCAATATGCTTATCAAGACCAACTCACCGTTCTATGGTATCATCCCGGGCAACGCAGCTGTTCTTTTGGGTTCAGTTGTACTACCCGTTACCTTTGGGACCAAGGATCACTATCGCACTGAGTACATCAAGTTTGAGGTCGCTGACTTTGAGACTCCTTACCATGCCATCATCGGCAGGCCCGGACTCGCTAAGTTCATGGCTATCCCTCACTGTGTCTACTTGGTTCTCAAGATGGCGAGCCCCAAAGGAGTTCTTTCATTGCAAGGGGATCTGAAGCGTTCCTACGACTGTGATACAGAAGCCGTGGAACTTGCCTCGACTACTCAAGTACCCAACGCAATGATGGAGGTCTTCACTGCTGCTAAAAAGCTTGCTCCGAGCGAGCTGGAGGTTCCTGAGAAGACTGACAACAACAAGCCTGCACCATCTGGTGACGTCCTGCTCAAAGTCATCGACCTCGGTACTGGTGACAGCAGCAAGACGACCATGATCAGTGCACAGCTTGATCCTAAATAGGAAGACGCGCTCGTCAACTTCCTTCGGGCTAACCGTGATATCTTCGCGTGGAAACCATCTGACATGTCAGGTGTGCCCAGGAGGTTGATCGAGCACTCACTCAACGTCGATCCTAACACTACCCCCAAGAGACAACACCTTCGTCGCTTTGCTGATGACCGCAAGGCTGCTATCAAGAAAGAGCTTGCTAAACTACTCGCGGCTGGCTCCATCCGGGAAGTCTTTCACTCGCAATGGCTCGCTAACCCTGTGCTTGTCAGAAAGAAGAACTCTAATGACTGGAGGATGTGTGTCGATTACACTGATCTCAACAAGCATTGCCCTAAAGATCCTTTTGGGTTGCCACGGATTGATCAAGTCATTGACTCTACGGCGGGCTGTGCTCTACTCTGTTTCCTGGATTGTTACTCTGGCTATCATCAAATCGCAATCAAGGAATCTGATCAAGAAAAGACCGCATTTATTACCCCGTTTGGTGCTTATTGTTACACAACAATGTCCTTCGGGTTGAAAAATGCTGGTGCTACATATCAAAGGGCTATCCAAGCGTGCTTCAAGAGGCAGCTTCACAAGAACGTGGAAGCATACGTGGATGACGTCGTTGTCAAGACTAGGGATCCAGACATGCTTATCACAGATCTTGAGGAAACTTTCGCTTCGCTACGCGAGTACCAATGGAAGCTCAACCCCAATAAGTGCGTCTTTGGCGTATCTTCAGGAAAACTACTCGGGTTCATTATTAGCCATCGTGGCATCGAAGCAAACCCCGAGAAGATTACCGCCATCTCCAACAAGCAAGCTCCGACCACTATCAAAGATGTCCAGAAGGTTACTGGTTGCATGGCGTCATTCAATCGCTTCATCTCGCGACTTGGACAACGGGGTCTTCCTTTCTTCGAGTTACTTAAGCGGCAGGAGAAGTTTACGTGGACAACTGAAGCTGATCAAGCTCTTTCTCAGCTCAAGGAGTTCTTATCCAAGCCTCCAGTCCTAACAGCTCCTTTGCCCAATGAAGAGCTCTTGCTCTACATCGCTGCGACTACTAATGTTGTCACCACTGCTATTGTCGTTGAGCGGCAGGAAGAAGGCCATGGCTACCTTGTCCAGAGGCCTGTCTACTTCGTCAGTGAAGTACTTTCGGAATCCAAGGCTCGCTACCCTCCGGTACAGAAGCTACTCTATGCAGTTCTGATTACTTCACGGAAGCTTCGCCACTACTTCGACGAGTACAAGATTTCTGTGGTCACTAGCTACCCGCTTGGCGAGATATTGCACAACCGGGACTCCACAGGAAGGATTTCTAAATGGGCTGTAGAGCTTGGCACTCTATCGCTCGAGTTCAAGTCTCGCACTGCTATCAAATCTCAAGCCTTGGTTGATTTCATAGCTGAGTGGCGTGAAAATCAAGTCCCAATTCCAATTGAGCGTCAAGAACATTGGGTCATGTACTTTGACGGTTCCCTCAAATTGGAAGGCGCTGGTGCCGGGGTACTTCTGATTTCTCCCAAGGGCGAGCAACTCAAATATGTTTTGCAGATCTTTTGGAATGTCTCAAACAATGAAGCTGAATATGAATCTCTACTGCATGGTCTTCGCCTTGCAGTCTCTTTTGGCATTACACGACTTCTTGTCTATGGTGACTCTTTGGTGGTCATCAATCAAGTCAACGATTCATGGGATCGTAATGCTAAGAACATGGATGCGTACTGTCAGGAGGTACGCAAACTTGAGAACAAATTACATAGTCTCGAGTTCCATCATGTGATCCGTGACAACAATGTGGCTGCAGATGTCTTGTCGAAGCTGGGATCTACACGAGCTCAAGTGCCAGCTGGAATCTTCGTTCATGAACTCCACAAACCATCAATTCCGGAGCAATCATCTGCACCTGCGACTACTTCAGTTCAACCTGATCAAGAAGTGCTTATGATTGATGTGGACTGGAGAACTCACTTCATCGACTACATTAAACACCAGTTGATTCCACAAGACAAGTCAGAAGCCGAGCGCATCTCACGCCGCATCAAGGCTTATGCTCTAGTCGGAGATCAACTCTACAAGCGAGGCGCAAGCTCTGATATACTCATGAAATGCGTTTCTTGTGAAGAAGGCAAGGAAATCTTGGAGGAGACACACAAAGGAATCTGTGACAATCACGCTTCTTCCCGCACCTTGGTGGGAAAAGTGTTCAGACGTGCTTTCTACTGGCCTACAGCTCTTGCTGATGCAGAGGAACTAGTCAAGAAGTGCTAAGGATGCCAATTCTTCGCCAAGCAACAACACGTTCCTACCTACAAGCTCATTACGATACCACCAACTTGGCCTTTCGCTTGCTGGGGCTGGATATGATCGGTCCTCTCCCAAATGCGCCAGGAGGATTCAACAGAGTTCTGGTGGCTATCGACAAGTTTACCAAGTGGATTGAGGTCAAACCTGTTACCTGTCCCAAGGCTGATCGTGTCCTCGACTTCTTGGATGAAATCGTACATCGTTATGGTTTCCCTAACCGCATCATCACAGACCTGGGTTCGAATTTCAACGATCACCAGTTCTGGGAGTACTGCGAAAATAGTGGAATCGACGTCCGGTACGTCTCCGTTGCTCACCCACGTGCCAATGGCCAAGTGGAACGCGCCAATGGGATGATACTCGATGCTCTTAAGAAGCGACTGTACGATGCTGTAAATACCAATGGCGGCAAGTGGATCAAGGAACTGATGCGGAGGAAGTTGGGATGCGCTCAATGGGGTTCGAACCGGGGGCGGATGAAGGAATTTTAGCGGGACGGCAGTGCGGGTGGTGGGCCCGGCGGGTACAGTCGCGGGTAGGTGCGCGCCGGGTGAGAAAAAAGTGCGATTTTTGACAGAAACACTCTCCAAATTACGATTTTTTGGTACTTCATAGTCCTTCCACCCTATCCACTCCAAAAAACATATGACGAGTGGGTCCGGCATGAATGGTACGGTGGACCAGATTTGGGTGAGAAAAATTTTCAATTGTCTTCGCTCCTTATAGTATAGATATCTTAGCATTACCAATTTGATATATTGTCTCGGCGGATAAATAACATTCTTTTTTTTAGAATGGTGAATTGTCGCTTGCCATGTACGGGCTGGAGTTTGAAATCTCCATAAGTACACAATGCTTTTTTTTTTGAGATAATAAGTATTGCTGCTCTCGCTCTTCTTCTTCAATCAAATGAGCAAGCAACATGTGCACTATAGGTCTCACCATCAAGGAACATGCCAATTGCCAACATAAGCCCGCCAATGGCCCACATGGCAGCCACCCAGCCGGAACCCGTAATAATCCCCCGGGCGAACGGATAATCATGAAGCCGCCAACCATGGTACGTTACGTAGAGTGCTGTGGCGGAACCGGCGGGGACTCTGTCGTTAGACGTATAATTTTTTACATTTTGACTTTTTTAGTAAGATATTTACATTTGGACTTCTAGGGAAAAAAATCTTTACATTTGGACTTCTAGGGCAAAAAATCTTAAAAATGAACCTCTAGTATGTCGTCATAGGTCATGGCGCCGTGCTGTTGTACAACGACGTCAATGCGTCATAGTTTTTGACACTGTGTATTTCCACTAAGTGATTTCGGATGATGTGTTTCAGAGCATGACTCCAAAGACCATGACACCGTTGTACAACAACAGCACGGCAACCATGACGCTCTACTGTTATACAACGGCGTTATGATAAGAGTCCATTTTTTAGATTTTTCTCTCAAGAGTCCAAATGTAGAAATCTTACTTAAAAGTCAAAATGCAAAAATTATACTCGTTAGACACGCAGGCGGCCGTTGATCTCCTGCCGGGACGCGATCTGGACCGTCCGTCAGGTGGGTCAGCACGCTCTCGGGCAGGCCCCTGTCTTTCTCTCTGCTCGCGACGCGTGTCCGTCTATATATTCAGGGCCGCGCCCGCGGCAGGCGGAGCGATTCCCCCACAAAACCCCAATCGCGTCGGCTCGCCTGCTTTACCCCTCTGCTCCGCCGCGCCGCTCCGGCTCCGCCCGCAAGGATCGATCGGCCAAGGGTAATCGATTCTCTCCTTGCTCGCGCATGGATTCGTATGGAGTAGTTGTTGTGTGGATCTCGGATGGATGCATTAGCGGTTTGCTGCTGCTTTGCTGCATTACATGGCCGCGTCCTAGGTTTGGGAGATGCGCTGTTTAGGGCCTTTGGTGGTGGGTTTCTTGGGGATCTTTTCGGGGGGTTTCTTCCCCTGTTCTATCGAGCTCTGCTAGCTAGATGCGCGGTTTTCTTTTTCGACGTTGGGTAACGGCGTCCTCCTCACTCAAGAGTCAAGACTCTCTTTTTTATTAGAGGAAAAAAGGCAATAATTGTAGCTGCTGCTTTTGCTTGTCTTTCCCCAATGGATTGCTTTGCTCCTGTCAGAGGGGGTAAACTTGGTAGAGAAAAGGATTCGGGTGGCTGGTTCAGATGGGATCGACAAGTGTCTGAAATTCTTGGCGTCTTTAGTTCATCAAGTGGTGGTTTCCTGTTCAGGGTGGATCGAAAGAATCGGTTAGCTGATCGAGCAGTTTCCTTACTTTGTTTTGTCACGAATGTGACCTGCACTATTCCATATCTGAACGTTGTGGGATTAGGTGTCAAATTGCATAGTTTATTCGAAACATTTTGTAACACAGCCGTGCGGGTTATCTTATTTGACATACAGCTCTTCTGCCCGTTGTTTTTTTAATAAAAAAAACGACTGCATAGTTTGTCTGCAGTTTGTATGCACAGGCATATTACCAACCCATATGAGTATATCAATCTGCAAGAATGCAACTTCTTTTTTTTAACCTATGATCAAAGTAATTCACTGAACATAAGTTATTCTTTTTATGTCAATTTTATCTAGTTAATTTAGTATGTCTTACTTGTGTTTGCTGAATTTCTGTTCTGCTGCTACTTTTGTTCTTCAGTGGATATAATATAAAGTAAGCTGTTGGACAGTGAGTTCAAGAATTCTAGGGCATCACGTTTTTTTTGTTGTCCTCATGTAAGTAGATTCTGGTTGCACACAGGGTCGTTAATCACTATCGATTTAGGTGACCTTATCCTAGTCATATACTGATATATATTTTCATTGACTTGCGTGCCATATTTTCGGACTTTCTTTATGATGTCAAACTTGTATTTCATTCAAGATGTACAAAGTTGATACAAAAGTTGCTTGTATATCTAAGCTATCTATAAGGGTACTTTTGGAATCAAGATATTCTTGGATGACAAATCAACATTGCCTTGCTTTTACACTGCTGTCCTTTATTATGCATTATTGGGCTACTGATAGCATGCCTAACAGATATTCTTTTTTGTGCAGATAAGACATGGGTCAGGTTTTGGGTTTAGTGCAAGTTGATCAGTCAACTGTCGCCATCAAAGAAACTTTTGGCAAGTTTAGTGAGGTCCTGGAGCCTGGTTGCCACTTCCTACCCTGGTGCATAGGGCAGCAGATTTCTGGTTACCTCTCCCTGCGTGTGCGGCAGCTGGATGTCCGCTGCGAAACGAAAACAAAGGCATTCTCCACTACCATTCTATTTTATATCTGATTTCGCTGAATCTGTTGTCATGATCAATCTGTTGTCTGGGTTTTATCTGTTCAGGACAATGTCTTTGTCACTGTTGTTGCATCTGTCCAATACCGTGCGCTTGCTGATAAAGCATCTGATGCCTTCTACAAGCTGAGCAACACCAGGGAACAAATTCAGTCATATGTATTTGATGGTAGGTGGTCCTTCTGTTTGAAATTGTACTTTATGCGTTCAACTGAGTCCATGTTTGCATTCTATCTTTTTGTAGTTTTACTCGTGCTTGTCCTATCACCTCAGCATGCTACCTGTATATTTGATCTGCACAAGTACTTGCATACCTGTATCAGTTGACTATTTTTGTGTTTGTAATACTGATGAGATAACACCTTCTGCATACAATTCTTAGTTTTTTTCTCTCTCCAGGAGATAATTATGTTTCTATACCGCACAAATCACAATTCGGATGAACCAGTTTTCTTATCATTTCACTGCTTATTTCAGTCATTAGAGCTACGGTTCCAAAGCTGGAGTTGGATGACGCATTTGAGCAGAAGAATGACATTGCAAAAGCCGTTGAAGATGAGCTTGAAAAGGTTTCTGTCATACATTTGTTTTTGTTTACTTGTGTTGAATTTGCTTTAGAGCATGTAGAATCTTTTGACTGACCTGGCTTGTTTCTGGTGTAGGCAATGTCTGCCTATGGCTATCAGATTGTGCAGACTCTGATTGTTGATATTGAGCCTGATGACCGTGTCAAGAGAGCAATGAACGAGATCAATGCAGGCAAGTGCTTTGCCATTCACATAAGTATCAGATTAAATTGGCAATACAGCATACTTGAGCACAAGCATCTATGAGTTTGATCGATTAATCTTACTTGTTACCCTTTGTATGGTACAGCTGCTAGGATGAGGTTGGCAGCCGGCGAGAAAGCTGAGGCTGAGAAGATAATCCAGATCAAGAAAGCTGAAGGAGAGGCCGAGTCCAAGTACCTGGCTGGTGTGGGTATTGCAAGGCAGCGTCAGGCCATTGTGGACGGGCTGAGGGACAGCGTTCTTGCCTTCTCGGAGAACGTCCCTGGCACCACTGCTAAGGATATCATGGACATGGTCCTGGTCACCCAGTACTTCGACACCATGAAGGAGATTGGGGCCTCATCAAAGTCCTCTTCAGTGTTCATCCCCCATGGTCCTGGAGCTGTCAAGGATGTCGCGGCACAGATAAGAGACGGCCTCCTGCAGGCCAATCTGCAGTGAGAGGGCCCTAAGAAAACAAAGTATTGGTTTCGATTGCAAAAGCAATGTTGAGAGCACCGGTTATGTGGTGCTTTAAACTTGTGAATTATATGATATAGCTAGACTTGAATGGTTTGTGAACTGTCAGTAGGCTTTTATATTGACTGCAGTAGTTGCGAGTGAGCCTGGATATATCCTATATGGTTGTGTGGAGAGTCCATTTGGATCGGATTTGGAGCTTAATATTGAAAGTTCAGCTTCTGAGAATTTTGTGTTTTTTTGTTGCAGTGATGTTCTTCTGCAAAATCTTTGTAATGACAAGATATCTGTTGCTGGTGAAATTGTTTTTGTAGGCTCGATTTTGATGGACTGCAAATGTGATGCTCAGTTAGGCTGTTCTACCTTTTTTTTTCATCTAAGACCGTGTAGTTAGATTTGTATTTTTCGACAAAGAAAAAATCATACTTCTGCAAAGCACGCTGTGCTGATAGTATACACAAACTTTTTTGCAAGCGAATCCTAGGACAAGTTTTCTCGCACACCTGATGGGTAACACACCACCAAACAAACACATTTGCACATCCATTGTTGTGCATCATGTAACTACAGAATGCACCTACAAAATGATGGGCCTAAAACAAACTTAGATGATATTAAGTGTCCACAGATCTCCTTTGTAATGATCGTTCTTGTGCAATACAACACTAAGTTTTACCAAAGGGATGCATTGTCTTTTCAAGAATGCCCATTATGATGGATTGTATAACTGGAGCGGGCTGTTTTTATTTCAATATTCTTTTACACATGTTATTATTTCTACAGTACATGAAGTTGTTCTGTTGTTTTAGAATGCATTAGCAGCAAGTTGGATTAGTTTTTTTGCACTTCCAAGGAACTAAAATCTCAACATAACTGCAAAGCACATAACGTGCAGACTCTATAGCACTAGCAAGTCCCAAAACCCTGATGGAAGGTTCTTTCATTATATGGAGGTACAACACATCACTCACCAAACATGTACATCTGCACATTGGTAAATTATACACCATTTAACAGCGCAAAAGTTTTGATTGCCAATTTGCCATATACATGATCCTGTAACAATGGCATGAACAGTAAATCTATTGCTGCTTTCTGCCTGGTAAAAAATGACAGGACAGCAAGTCCAGGTCAAGGGCACAGACTACGCAGGCTTCTGAGTGAACAAGTAGCGCATAGCGGCTCGCGCATCACGGACAATCCGAACTGGTTCCAAGCATCCAAGTACTCCTTCCTCCACTCGTCTCTGAGCTCTGCAGAATCGCGGTACCATTGCCTGGTGATCCACAAAATGATAGCACATTTGCATACATATGAGTTACTGAACACTGCCTAGGATTAGGGTTATTTGCAGGAAAAGGGAAAGACATCAGGATTTGGTGCAGTATCTGTTAAGTGGGATTCCTTTTTTTTTTTTGGCTAACAAAACACATTTCAGAGGTTTTGGCGAGCTATTTAATACAAGATATAAACATAGACTACCAGCTAGTAGTTACATCACATTGCAGTCAGTAATTTTCTGAAAAAACAGTCATGTTAACCATGCTGTTTTAGAACACGAGAGAAATGTTCAGGATCCAAGGAGCAACTGATTTTGAGAAAGGTATCGAGTATTGGAGCGTGGAGGCTTCTACAATTCAGTAGAGAGTGGCATAAAGCAACACCAATTTATCTGCTTAGTTTTGAGAAAGAAGCTAGAAGCTATGATTCAGGCTCTGATTAGTGGTTGCTTGGTTAGTTTGATCATGTCACTCATCCATAGATATCAATTGACCATCTCCTGTTCAACAGATGCCACTGAAAAAAGGGGTGAACCAAAGCCGGAGAGCACACGTATGATCGCTGCGATTTCGTACACCGAGATCAGCAGGACACACGCATCTCCTGAACTCAGACAAGAGGCTATTTTCTTGGGCCTTCAAGATATCTCCCTCGATCTAATATTACCAGCATCAGACACACATGAGAAAGATAAGCGCGGAGGCATTCCGTCGAGCACCACTCGCGCGCGATAGAGAGGAGAGACGAGAGGCGGCAGGGGACAGGCAAACTCACTTGCAGACGAGGGAGCAGCTGAGGAGATCGACGCAGTCCAGCTGCGAGAACACCCGCGCCATCACGTGCGCCGGCGCCCGCAGCGCCGCCGCCGAATCGCCGGCCTCCTCCTCCCGCAGTTGCGGCGCCATGGCCGGCCGATCCGCGCTTTCCCCGGTTCTTGGATAGGAGCGGAAAAGCAGCTGCAGGAATCCTCGCTCGCTCGATCGGTCGCTTCCTTTCGAGAGGTTTATAATCCTATTCCTACGTCACCTCGGTTAAACCATTCACGACTGGGTCGAAGCGAGCGACTTTTATTGATCTCCCGCCGGCCGCCGCGGATCGAAACGCGATGCAGCGAGAGGGGAAAAAAGAAGGCCATCTGAAATTTGTTTGAGAAAAATCAGGGTAGAGGTGACGATGGACGAGATGTGGATTGCCTGTCGCCTGTCGGGACAGAATAGATGAGGGCGATTCTTGGATAACACGACCGCATGTTTAGCGAAACCGTGGATGCTCACGCAGTTGATGATAACATAATCCCTTTTTTTTAGATTAACATAATCCCTTTTTCATTTCGCGTCGATGATAACATATTTTTTAGTGGACGTGATCATGACCATTTTCTGTTGGAAAAATTAGATTCGTACCATTAAAAGATTCACACTATAGAAAAATACCATTGAAAGATTCATCTCTAGAACAGTTGCATGAAAGACTCCTCGTTATAGATTTTTACCACCACCGTGATCAGAACGTTAACAGGCCACCTCGCTCACCCTATGACACCTGGGCCCCACTCGTCATCCCTCACCTCTAGCCATCCCATTCGATCCCCAAATCGCAGCGGCCGCGCCGCTCTCCTGCCTTGCCCACCCGGCCGCCATGCGCCACCTCCCCGTTGTTGCTCGCCGCCGCGCTCATGCTGAAGCTCGCCGTCTCCATGTCGCCCCTCGTCGATCGGCCGCCGCTCTCCATGTACCATTTCGCAACTCCTTTCTGCGCCGCCATTGCTTGCTCCCCGTGCTTCGTTGCCGCCCACCCCACCTGTCTAATGGCCGCTGCTGGCTGCGACATCCCGTTCACGTCCCCGACTTCCCCTCCCGTGGTGCCGCGGCGGTGGTGCTGTACTGCGACGTCAAGCTCGATTTCCCCGCTGGCACGTCCTGGTGGTACAGCTGCAGCATGGAGATGAGGAGCCCCCTGGAAGCTGCATGCGGGCAATGATGAGCTTGACAGCATGTCGACCACGATGTGTCCGACACCGGCGAGCTCACGGATGATACCCAGCTCCACCTGCCTGCTCAACGCTCGCCATGCCTGAGCTTGTTTTCAGCTCCAGTTAACGTCAAAGTTCACAGCGATGGTAGATTGCTATAACGGAGGAACTTTCGATGCTAGTATTCTGCATCTCAAACTTTCAATGGTATTTTTCCATAGTTGGGATCTTTTGATGGTACTAACCCAATTTTCCCTTTTCTGTTGGGCCGGTTCATTTTTGGCTGGGCTAGAGCCTGTCCAGCCAACTTTGGGCCTTCACTCACTATCCTCTCACCCGCCAATCCTATATACCTTCCGGAAGGTGGGAAGGCCTGCTGCCTTCTGGTGTTTGAGATTCGTGCGGGTCACAGGGACCGCACGATCTCCACCTTCTCCTTCCTCTGGCTGGGTCGCGCTCGCAGGCGCTGCCGCTGCTTCCACACCGGCGAAGGAGCCCGGAGGGGTGGGAGGTGGGCGGGGCGGTCGGCGGTCGAGGCGGCGGCCTTAGGGTTAGGGGTTCGGGGCCTCCATGGCCGGTGGACCTAGAAAGAGGGAGGTGGGGGGAGCCGGAGGACCGGTGGCGGCGGCGGCGGCTCGGCCGGCGACGGAGGCGAGGCGGCGCGGTAGCGCCGCCGGCTGGGCGGGGTCGGACCGGCGGTGGGGCGGTGACTGGCGGCGGGGGCGGCGAGGCACACCGGGTTAGGAAGGGCGGGTGGGTGGTGGGCGGGCGGCGCGACGGCGGGGAGCCGCCGGCCGGGGCTGGTGACGGAGGCGGCAGGGGTGGTGGACCGTCGGGGAAGATGAAGGAGGCGGCGGAGAAAGAAGATCTCGATGGGCTTTGGTGGGCTTATAGTTCCATGCCTTATCCATCTTCCGGAAGGGAGATAGGAGCCCCCTTCTCACCTCCCTCCAAAAAAAAGTGTATGGGAATAAAATGAGCCGCACGAACAGGACAAAAAAAACTTGGTTAGAACAACACGGGAATCTGGAAATTTTTTAGTCTCAACTCTCAAGATTGTACTTGGAAAGTTGTGACCATAGTATACCAATTTAGGCCCTGTTGTTTACATAAAAATGAACAGTGAAAAGTACTATTCACCTATCACATCTTCTCTCACAAGAAATACTATTCCAACACTATTTATTTGTAATTTCACTATTCCTTTTCACCCAAAAGAACGAGCCCTTGTATTCTTGTTTTACTTGGCAGTTCCAAAAAGTGGATGTTCGCAGCACTGTCGATTGTTAAGTTCAATCCTATTGACTATTGCTAAAGAAGATAGAGCCAGACCATCCAACTAAGCAACATTAACAGGAAGAAAAAAACCAATCATACATTTAAACTAGTTGATCCGACGGAACCGGATTCTTTGCCGTTGGTCCCTCTGCCATTGGGCCCTGTAACGTGGGTCCGGCCCCACACATCAGTGTCTCAGTGGCAGACACCCAACGACAGACGAGTCTCGTCGGATCCGATATGGTACTTTATAACAATTCAACCCCGTCATGCTCGATAGAGAGGTGTTTAAGACTTTGCAAGCATCACATGGCTCCAAAAGAATAAACTCTTTGGATGCTTGGCGACATTTTCAAAATGCTAAAGACACAATAAAAGTAACACGTGACATGGTCGATCTTTATCTCCCAAGTTAAGCACGATTGACTTTGGGCTTAAGCGGTCCGATTTATTTTATTTTTTATTAAGCTCAAGGAAAATAATATCAAAGTATGCGAGATGGTATATTTTTGTTTTGAGACATGGTATATTTTTGTTTAGCTGATAAACTAGTTGGACCATGATGCCATATTGATAAAATGTTTAGGAGAAATTGAGTTGTGTCAATTTAGATGCCGATATCTACTGTTGTTTATGATATATTTGGACTTATCTTATCACTTGACATAATTGATTTGTTTTATTTGTATCGCTAGGGAACCATTTTCAGGTGGTATGATTTAGCAAGTTTCGACATTAAAATTGATATGTAATAACCCACAATGGTGCCATTTGTACAATGTAAGCTATGCAGAGAGAGAGAGAGCGAGCTCGTGAAATTTTTGGGTGCTCTTAGAATTTATAATAGTAATCAAAATTATATATAATTTAGAAACAATTTATAGTATGGTGTTTTGTAAAGAAATAAAATAGAATAATTTTATGTCACACCCTGTTTATCTTCAAAACCATAGAGAAAACGGCTACAGTTTGTTCAACTTGATGGAGAAGCCATCTGTGGATTAGCCAATAGCTATTTTTTTTAAAAAAAAACAGATGGCCAGTGCGAAACCCAAAGACTAAAAAAACGTGGAAAGCGAAAAGAGCAGAAACGAAATAAACTAGGGTTTAACCGGGCCCACGCGTCAGCCGCCGCCCCGTGGTTTTCTCAGCCTTTATTCCCCGCACCTGTCCTGTCCTCGACACCTCCCTCCACCTATCCGCCGCCTCCCAATCATCCTCCCCAACCCCCCCACGCCCGCCGCCGCATCTCGTCACCGCCGCCGTCACCGCCACCGACGAGAAGATGGTCGGGCCAGGCCTCTACACCGAGATCGGCAAGAAGACCAGGGGTGGGTGCCCCCTTTTTCCCTTCCGCCTGTCCTCTTTCCCCCGGATTCCTTTCACGCTCGGGAGATGAGCTCGCTGGCGTTGGTTTGCTGATTGTTTCCGGCGTGCTTTCTCCGCAGATCTGCTGTACAGGGACTACCAGACGGACCACAAGTTCACTCTCACCACCTACACCTCCAATGGCGTCGTAAGTGATCCGCCTTCTCTCCGCCCCGCCCCTCCCCTCTTTTCCACTGTTCTCAGATGGATTACGACTCGATTGTGTCGGATTGATGAAACCGTGTGGGGGTGGGTAGGTAATCTATATTGGTTCATCTGTATGGTTTTAAACCTATGACGCGGCTTTAGTGATGGGCTGCTAGGTAGCGGGATTTAGGCAGGCATGACCGTCAGCACACGAGATTAGTTTCCTGCATGAACTGCTTATGAGCTGTGCTTTAGCAACCTGTGGTTTGCTTGTGTTGCTCCTTTACTGCATGCTTTGATTGGTAGAGAAGCTTCTGGCTATTCGAATGAACAGGAGTCAGTAGCTCACTAGCTTAGCCTATTTGTGGTTCTAAAAAAAAATTGTGGTGATGTGAAATAGTACTGAGCTTGACCTAAGCAATCGGTGTCAGGATCATCAAGGGATGCAACACATGTTAGCAAGGTGGGAGGACAGTACGAATAGTCCGTTATTGAGTGATGTGCATTCTGAATACTGGCAAGGTAGCTTATAGGGTTGTAAAGCATGGCGTATTTTGGTGCTGTTCGGTGGGTTTCCTTCTATTGCATATTCTGATGAAAATGTGTTTTTCTCCTGAGCTGTCTATTGGGGGTAATGGAACTGCAATCAAAGTATAGAACTCCTGACTAGAGCCTTTCCCAACACAAAACAAAGATGGTATTGAACCCTAGTTATGCTGGGTTTCCTTCTATGGTCTGTTTGTGATTATTTATTTATTTATTTTTTCTTTTTGCATATTCTGATGAAAATGCGGGTTTTTTTTTCTGAACCAAATCGATTGGGGATAACGGAACTGCAATCAAAGTATAGAACTCCTGGCTAGAGCCTTTTCCCAACACGAAACAAAAGATGGTATTGAACCCTTGTTATGCTGCTTCCATAATTGGGTTCTCCAACTCATGGTATCTTGTCTTGTTATTTTTGTCGCTGTGCTGGAATATGGAATTATGTATGCTGTTGGGGCTTGTTTGTGTGCATTTGATTTTTCGCTGAGATGCTGCTTACATGCTTATATCATTCGCCTGTGTTTAAAGCATATTGTTTCTTACGATTTTAATGGTCTCTATTTACTTGTTCATGCAGGCTGTCACAGCTACTAGCACTAAGAAAGCTGACCTGATTATTGGTGAGATCCAGTCACAGATAAAGAACAAGAACATCACCGTTGATGTGAAAGCAAACTCAGACTCAAATGTAAACCTCTCTGTTTTCTCTCTACATATACCTTGCCTGGCATACCATGCTTATAAAAGGACCAGAAATATGTTCATTCCTTTTGATATCACTTGGATTAATATATAGCAGTCTAACAAACTAACATCAAATGTGCCTTTTGTGGTTGATCAACAATTTGCACTCTTAACTAATTAGTTGCTCTGGTATATTCCCAACTTTAGATACCAGTTGATTGCTTGCTTTCACGTTTTCTTCAGGTTATTACCACGCTTACTATGGATGAGGTTGCAACACCAGGACTGAAGGCCATCTTGAGCTTTGCTGTTCCTGATCAGAGATCTGGAAAGGTAATACATCTAATCATCAGGTAGTGATTTCTTAAGTGGATGCTTATTGCTTAATGTGTTAATTTGTTTGTATCTGGTTGCAGTTTGAGCTTCAGTATTTGCATGATTATGCCGGAGTTAACGCAAGCATTGGTCTGACTGCAAATCCTATAGTCAACCTCTCCAGCTCCTTTGGAACCAAGGCTCTGGCAGTTGGTGCAGATATCTCACTTGATACTGCCACTGGGAACTTCACCAAATACAATGCTGGACTGAGCTTCACTCATGAAGACCTTATCGCATCCCTGAACCTGTGAGTATTCAGAGTGTAGTAATCCTAAATCACTAAGTTTGACTGTTGTTTAAAAGCACTTAACTGTTCTTTAGCTGGAAAGCACACAAAAATTAGTCAAAATACAAAGATATTGGTCACCATAAATTCAATCTATCTTGGAGCCATTTCTCAAATGAAGTATTTTAAAGGAAGCAACATTTACAATTTGCTTCATATATTCCTTGCACCTAGAGCTTCTTCGATTATTGAATGCAGAGAAAATTCGTCTAAACAGCAGAGTTTGCTGTGTGCATTTTTATTTATATCTAAAAAAATAAATTTGGTGTCTTCCATTCAGCATATGGTAATATAGCTAATATTGAACACTGCCTCTAAAAAGTGGTTGATGCTGAGCAGTTTAGTTGTCTAATAGAATAAAAAAAAGCTCTATGTATAATTTTATTTATCTGAAGAAACTAATGTCCTGTGTGCTGTGGTCTATCATTGCCTCCACAGCAGATTTAATAACTACTATTAATGACATGCAGCACGCCAGTGTGTTCAAGGAAAAAAGATATAACCTGTCTTATTTATTTTCGATCGAGTGTCCCATGCCTGTTTATTTTCGATCGAGTCTCCCATGCTGTCTGCCATATTTTTGATCAAAACTTGTTTTGCAGGAACAACAAGGGAGACAGCCTAACTGCAGCGTACTACCACAGCGTGAGCCAATTGACTAGCACAGCTGTCGGGGCAGAGCTGACCCACAGTTTTTCAACTTATGAGAACACCCTCACCTTTGGCACCCAGCATGCTCTGGACCCATTGACTGTCTTGAAGGCCCGCTTCAACAACTCCGGCAAGGCCAGCGCTCTGATCCAGCACGAGTGGAGGCCGAAGTCCCTGGTGACCATCTCAGCCGAGGTCGACACCAAGACCATTGAGAAGAGTTCGAAGGTTGGAATCGCTGTGGCCCTCAAGCCTTGATGGGTTACAAGTCCCTTTTTTTTTTCTCTTAGCTCCCAGCATGTACTTTCCTTCCCAGCTGAAATTGGGGCCAGGTCAGCTGGGGAAAACCGAACAGTTTGGGCTTCCCTCTCTCTGCATCTTTTGGTCGTTGCAGTCTACCGATTTCATGAACTGTGATGTTTCCTTGAGGCAATTTTTTTGGTCGTTGGTGTAGAGCTCTGTTAAATGAGCAACCTTCACAATAATTCATGCTCGTAGAATTCTGAACTCGTTTTACTATGTCAACTTAAATCAATGGCCACTCAGCTGGTGGTCTTCATGTTTCTGGCAGATTTAAGTTTGCAATGTGTCACTGTTGGCTCGTCTGATTTCAGTGGTACTTTTGTGAGACGTGATTGTGACTTTGCGTGTTCATTTTTGGTGGAGAGCCTTTTTTTCCAGCTGCATTCATTTTGTTTCTACCTTTGGTCTGAGAACGCCGGTAGTTTCTGCTAACTTTTGATCTGAGAACGCCGGAACTCTGATGTGCCAGTTTGTCAAATTTGTTTACGTTTAAACCATGAATTCATGGTTTATTTGGTTTGGTCTGTCGTTTCTGTTACATTTGTGTAGCTTTCCGCAATGGAATCTATTTCTATAGCGTCTTTTATTGGATTGTCATTTGCTCACAATACTTCATGCTCGGTAGAATTATGAACTTGTTTTACCATGTCAACTTAAATCAACAGCCACTCGGCTGGCGGTTTTCATGTAAGAACGCCGGAACTCTAAGATGTACTCCCTCCGTTTCAAAATCTAGATCATTTTGGTTTGCTAGATAAATAGAACTTGTTTTACCATGTCAACTTAAATCAACAGCCACTCGGCTGGCGGTTTTCATGTAAGAACGCCGGAACTCTAAGATGTACTCCCTTCGTTTCAAAATCTAGATCATTTTGGTTTGCTAGATAAATAGGTTTTGCTGTACATTTAAATGTAGAGTTATGTTTAGTATATTGCAAAACTTATTTATATGAAAAAGTAAAACAATCTATATTTTGACGTGCAGAGAGCACTGGTTTCTTAAATTTTTGTTTACATTTGAGCAGCTTTCATTACATGTGCATTGGTAGAAATCATGGTTCGAGAGTTTGTCGCTCGCTTGTTTTACATTATTTGTGTAGCTTTCCGCAATGACGTTGAGGAGGCGCTGAGGAGCCCGTTATGTGATAATCTTTTTTAACATAGAAAAGATTATATGTTAGAAAAGATTATCACACAGTGGAAATGCGGGAACCGGGAAGACGCAATTTGTTAGAAAAGTTTATATGAGGAGCCTAGGATTCCAGGAGGAGCCAATTTACGATTGTGCCACTTATCTCCATGCGAATCTTCTCTTATCTCTTCTCGCAAATCACGACCACGACGTGCGTGCGGGCAGTGCAGTGTGCCGTACTGCCCTGCCTGCCCATGCTGTCCGCGACCTCCTTCACCTCACGCTAGCTTGACGCTGCAGGAGGCCCGGCCACGAGCTTGAACCGCGCCGCGACGTCGCACGCACGCGCGCTCGCCGATGCCGCCGCCGCCGCCGCCGCCGTCTTCGTCGCTCTACTCCCCCGGCCGCCTCCTCCCGTCCCGCCCGACGTCCGCGACGACGGCACGTTCTCTCCTTTTCCGTTATGCGCTGCCGGGACACGCCCTGACGATGGCTCATCTTTTTCCTTGTGTGGGCGTGTGTGCACTGCAGGTCGGGAGATGGGCGCGCGTGTCGTGCTCGCTGTCCTCCATGAACGGTTGCGCGCCGGGCGCGGGGGAGCGCGGCGCGGTGTGCGTGCGCGAGGCGCGCGCGCTGCCGGCCGCGCCGGCGCCGCAGGACGCCGTGGGCCAGCTCAGGGCCGCCGTGGACGCGCTGGGCGCCGGCGCGCCGCCGGCCGCGCCCTCCGGCATCATCCGCATCGAGGTGCCCATCGCGCAGCGGGTGGACGCCGTCGAGTGGCTGCACGCGCAGACCGCGCTGCCTCGCTGCTTCTTCTCGGCGCGGGCGCCGCTGCCAGACACGCCCGCCTTCGCCGCCGGCAGCAACGGCAACGGTGGCCTCAGCGATCAGTGGAAGCAGCCGGTGAGCGTCGCCGGCGTGGGCTCGGCGGTCTTCTTCCGCGGGACCCAGCCATTCTCCCTCACTGATTGGCGCGCAATCAAGAGGTAATCAGCGTTGGCTATTTCAGCACCGACAGAAAGTTCATTTTGCACAGTGGCATTGACGCTTCCACTGTTCCACATGATGCTATCTTATCTTTTTACAGTATCTGTGGTTTCAAACAAAAATGGCATGGTCGTGTTTGGAATGGTTGTCTTACGTTGACTTCTTGTGTTTGCAAATTTGTCTTCCTACAAAAGATTTCTTTCAAGGGACTGTCCACTGATTCGTGCATATGGCGCCATCCGATTCGATGCGACCAGCGATGCTTCGGTTGAATGGGAGGACTATGGCTCATTTTACTTCATTGTTCCACAGGTAAGTTGCTCTGCCATACTGATAAATTTGGAGATCAGAGGAGGAACGGAATTGGACACTGTAAAGTGTTCTGAATTTTGTGAAAAATGTGTGAACTACCTGTATAGGTTGAGTTCAATGAGCTTGAGGAGAGTTCAGTCCTTGCGACGACCATCGCGTGGGACGATTCACTTTCTTGGACATGGCACAATGCTGTGAATGATCTCCAGTCATTGCTGCAGAAGGTGCACGTTCTTCTCCATCCAGGTTTTGCCATCTGAAAGATAGTAACAGCTTGTACTTTGTGCAGATATCACCTTGCTCTGTACAAGTGAACAAGTCCAGCCTGCAGACAACGATCATGAGTCTCAACCATGTCCCAACCAAGGCATCTTGGGATCTTGCAGTTACTAAAGCTCTTCAGATGATCAAAGGGAGGCAGAGGGATTTGGTAAAGGTAAATCTTTTGTAAACTTCACTGCTATGCCACAGCGAGAAAATAGAGAAGTGTAATTGATATTACGGATTATTGCTTGTTAACTGTGCTCCCGTGACTTTATTTCTTAACTAGGCACCCATCACAAAGAGACAGACAAATATAATTGACATAATCCACAAGGCTATTGTTGTGTCTAGCCATTTATAGGCTTCAAATAAGACAATCTTTTCAATATTGATACTATTCATGTATGATTGATTATAGTAACTCCACGACAAAACTATATTGCCATTATTAGATTAAGTATAAATCTTTTCAAAAAAAATTTCTCTAGTTTGTTTAGAGTTTGTCAGACAAAAAAAAGGAGTTACCAATGTTTTGTTCAGGTTGTACTGGCAAGGTGTAGCAGATACATTACTGATACTTGCATTGATCCTGTGGAACTGCTAGCTTGCTTGAAGGTATGATTTTATCCATAGCTTGCCGTTTTCAAATCAATTCCATTCCATGATAAGGTCACTCTGTAATTTAACTATACAGGTTGAGGGCCAAAATGCTTACCAATTCTGCATACAGCCATCCGGTGCTCCTGCATTTGTTGGAAATAGTGTATGTCTACTCTATTCTTACATAGAAAGTTATAACTGCATACTTGATATTTTCCTTCTATTTCATTAAAAGTGAGTCAGGCATATCTGCTAGTTATGTTGCGACGACGCCAACTAACTGTTATCCAACTAATGTAAATTTTGTGCAAACATTCTGAATAGCCAGAGCAACTATTTCACCGGAAATACTTGAACATTTCCAGTGAGGCTTTAGCCGGTACTCGAGCAAGGGGGAAAACAAGGGCAGATGACTTTCAAATTGGTCAGGATTTGCTTCTAAGGTTCCTTTCGCTCCTTAGAGTTCATAACTGTCTTATGATTCAGGAGTTCAGGGTGGAGGCAAATACTTTAAAATGAAATCAAGCAATTACTGATACAACATTTCTTGCAGTAGCAAAGAGGATATTGAATTTACTATAGTGCGGGACAGCATAAAGAAGAAGCTGGAGGCAAGTTGAGTTCTAGAAATACTGGCGCTCAAAATAGACAATGCTTTTCAGGGAGGCAGATGGTCCCATCAATATACTAAACCAGCGTCTGTAATCTGATCTGCAGATGATATGTGATGAGGTGGTTGTCCATCCCAGCAAGGCTCTTCGGAAACTTCCAAGAGTACAGCATTTGTCAGCACAGTTAGCTGCAAGAATGAGGAACGAAGATGACGAGGTAACCTATGACTGGCTTCTACTTTTTGAAGGAATATATTTTGTTTGTAACTGTTGAGAAACATGAACCACTCATCTTCGTTACTAAAATGAACACTGAATATATTCCTTTAAAAATTCATCACAAGGTTATTCATGGGAATGGTGATACGAATATAAAATAGTTACTAAAGGAATATAAAATAATGATTCTTTATCGTTGCATTACAGTTTGAGATTCTAAATACTCTTCATCCAAGTCCAGCTGTTTGTGGTTTACCCACTGAAGAGGCACGGCGGTTTATACAAGAATATGGTACATTTAAATTTATTTCAGACAATTAAAATTCAACTTAATTTGTCGATCTCCTAAAAAGAACTGCCTATTGAGTATCAAATTTCTTTCTGAAATAAGAATAACACATTAAGTACAGTGAATCGCAAATACTAAATTGTGATATTCTTGCAGAAATTTTTGACCGTGGAATGTATGCCGGTCCTGTTGGTTGGTTTGGAGGAGCTGAAAGCGAGTTTGTGGTTGGGATTAGGTCAGCGTTACTTGGAAAAGTAAGGAAAACTGCAAAGTTGTTACAGTTTACTGCACAGTTGCCATCTGGGATTCTAAGTTTCTTCTACCAGACTTGCATCGTTGTCGTTTCTCACAGTTACAGATTTCCTCTGTTTTCAGGGTCACAGCACTTTAGTGTATGCCGGTGCGGGGATCGTTGAAGGTACAAATCCATCTTTTGAATGGGATGAGCTTGATCTCAAAGCATCTCAGGTACCATGTTGTCTAAATGTTGATAAACAGTGTACTTGGTATTAATTGAGAGGCTAATGCTTTTGATTTTTGGGTTATTTTCAGTTTGCAAAGTTATTGCAGTACCAAGAACAATATATTCGCTACCATGAGGCTGAAAATATGGGAACGGTGATACGAATAGAGAATTAGTAACTAGTAAGTCATCACAAAGTTCAGCACTCATTTTTGCTAGTTATTGCTCCCTTATTTGTTTGATAGTAACCTAGAAGGAATTCAATTGAAATTGTGTAATTATGGAATTCAGAAGAGCATTAGTGCTGAAAATACATTGATTGAATCAGCACGTGAATGTAATAGAATATATTTACAGCATAAACCTCCTGGCGATTGAAACATATCACAAATTACTCCCTCTATTTTGCAATGTTTGTCTGGTCCGTATATGTATTTAATTATGTATGATGACATTATGTCAAAGTTGTACTCATTGGATTGATCAATAATAAATTTATCCAATAAGAACAATACAAACATTATGCAATGGAGGTAGTGACAATCTCCAGCTATTTATATTATGGCATTTATCGTGCTGGTGCACTGATCATCAGTTCATCACAAAAACAAATCCATATCTCTCAAGATCTTACATTCCTTCTACAGGGATATTTTGATTCGATTTGAAGATTCCAAGGTGAGAGATTTTGTCTTGTAGAAACTATTGCTATGTTCAAGTACTTTCCCAGCAGACAGGATAAAAGGTGCCACCAACAGGTTATCCCCTGAACAGAGTGTGATGATTCGGGAGTTGCAAAATGTAAAAACATCCATAGAGAGCACTTCAAAATCAGTATATGTACAATAATCGTAACAAAACCCAGCTAGTGTAAGTGTACAACAACTGTATATCTTGAACCCTCCACGCTGCAGTGGGTGTTCAGTTTCTTATACAACTGCATGTATCTTGGAGAAGCAATAATAAACTTTGCTTTTGATTTCTTCCTTCTCTTGCATACTATTTACCATTTTAGTTATGACCAGCTTGTAAGCTGAAGATATTGTAAACTTGGCTGTGTGCGGTCGCATAGGCCAGAACCTTATCCATTTTCTAAAAAAAGTATCTTGGAGCATGTAAACACACAAAGCCATCTTATTCATATTTCATCAACATACACAGCTTTGTACACAAACACTGCTACACAGCCTCCAAAATCTATAGATAAAACTAGGCAGCAAACTAGAAGTCTAGAACCAGGAGAGAAAAGAGTCTCATGGTACCTGGAGATGCTCTTCATGCTTGAGATAGTATGTATATGCCGTCTTGGCTGGCTAGTCTCTCTTCTGGAGCCCAGGCAGAGGCAGGCGACCATAGAAGAGCAATACCAGCATCAGGAGGTAGCCGACGGCGACCAGCGCCACCAACCTGGCGTCGTCCCTGGCCAGGTACGCTGAGAAGGCCGAGTGCGCGGTGAGCACGGCGAGAGCCGTCAGCCGCAGCCACGGCGCGCGACCATCACCTCCTGCAGCGCCTGAGGAAGAGGACGAGGAACTGGCAGCTCTTCGGGCAGAGTGGCTCTTGGATTTCTTGGCCATGGATGGTGAGAGGAGAGCGTTGAGTGGAGGGGAACGGGGAGCAGTGAGCTCAATTGCCGGGAAGTTTCCCGGGACGAGTAGCTTTCACTTTCAGAGGATCAGAGTATGTGACAAGGGACGCAAGTTCTGTGCTGATCCCATGACGACATCTTTTGACTAGACGGACACACAGAAAGTCCAAACAGAAACTGAAACACACAGAAACTGGGAATCCATGCGCGTCAATGTCACCACTCGTGAAGCCCGGTGAAACACTATCATACGGACAAACAGAAAGTCCAGCTGTATGTATGTTGGAGCATTGCAAACATACATGGCCACAACCATATACAGAGCTACACAAATCTGTACACAACCTCCAAATCAAGAGCAGGCAGGAAACTGGGACCAGCAAAAACAGTTCTTACAGTACCTAAGATGCAGGCGCACGTCTAAAATAATTTTGCTGGTCACGAAGTTGCGTTACCATGTCTACCGCGGTACCGCCTACTCCACACTCAGACGTGGAGACGTAGGGTGAGTGACCATGTCACTGTCATGACTGATGAAACCCAAAGAACACCATCTTGAGAACATACCATCTCTGAAACCCTGTTACTCAACAAACTCTGTTAAAAGCAAAGTCATCGATGAAACAATGTGTTCTTCAACCTATCCTCAATTCTTACAGTGTTTCCAGCTACTAGTACACAACTTTGACCTTGGAAACTTTTGTCTGCAAATGTCAGCTCAACTTCTAAAGTGTGTAATTTTCAAAACAAAAAAAAAACTTCTAATGTGTTACATGATCCTGGGACCTCACAGGTGTCCAGATATAAGGAGTTTCTAGTACATCTACTAAGGTTCCCTATATTCTGGTTGGGTGAAGTCAAACATGGCATGTGGTTAGTGAGAGACTGTCACTTTGTAGCTCCTTGTCCTGAGGGAGGATCAGCCTCAGGCCTGGCATAAAATGCGGAAGTTTCTGCATCCAGTAGAATTTGCCTCAGATGCTTGTCTTCCAGATGTTCCTACAAACAGCAAAAAAGTCAAACAGTCAAGATATTATTATCAATAAAGAGGAAATAAAGTAACAGAACATACACTCAAAGGTTAATGTGAAGAGAATTAAGAGTAATCATGTAAAATCTGAAGAAAGCTTGGCACGTGTTTAACATGACTCATTTTACAAACATCCACCAATGATAAATATTTCCGTCAGAGGGATAGAGATTTGAAACTCAATCCCTTAAAGCAGCAGCTATTCCAGTAACTACTTCGAAAGATGCAGGACATAAGTAATTCACTATGGCAGTCAAATACTCTCTCCATTCAAAATTTATAACAAGAAAAGTATTATAACATGAAAGCCTTTTTTTTTTTGAGAGTGACTAACAGTATTTTCATATCGCAAAAGGCTAATTGATGATAAAATAATTAAGATGTTCAGGGAAAGTAGACAAATTACACGAATACAGGTTGAGTTTCAACACCACAAATAACAAATCCATCAATTTCACTGCCAAGAATATCCGACTCCAACAATTGCTTAGGGGGTGTTTGGCAGGCTGCATAAGGTCTATCCAGGCTTATGGAATGCAGCCCACTGCTGTTTGGCAGTCTGCATAGAGCCTTATGCAGCCTTGGGTTGTGCAAAAGAGGCCTCCCAGCCTGCATTCCCGGAAATGGATTGGATGAGCGTTTCCGGTTGTGCAGGCTTGCACAAGCTACGCTTGCTTCCCCTCACCCCCGGATGGCCACAGCGGAGGTCACCACCACCAGATGGCCACACGGAGCTCACCCGCACTCCGGCGGCGGCAACTCCGCGTGGCGGAGCTCACCCGCACGACCGGTGGCGGCGGCCTTGTGCAGCGGAGCTCGCCTTACTCCGGCCGGCAGCGGCGTCCCCGCACGGGCGGAGCTCGCCCGCACAACCGTCGGCGGCGACCCTGTGCAGCGGAGCTCACCTCACTCCGACCAGAGCGGCGCGCCCGCGGCCAAGCTCCCGACGCGCGGAGCGGAGCTCGTGGCCGGCGCGGTCGAGCTCGTGGCGGCGCGCGAAGCGGTGCTCGCGGCTGGTGCGTCTGAGCTCGTGGCGGAGCGGTGCTCGCGGCCGGCGCGGCTCAGCTCGAGGAAGAAGAGTAGGACGGCGCGACCGAGCTCGAGGAAGAAGAGTAGGATGGCGCAACCGAGCTTGAGGAAGAAGAGTAGGGCGCCGGCGCGTCCGAGCTGGAGGAGGCATGGAGTTCGATTCGAGCTTCTCCTGTCGGTCCATCCTCCCACTACCTCCCTCCCTCTCCAGGCCGGCGGAGGAGCAGGGCCGCCGCCGCCGTCGCGGCGTGCGCGTGGGGTGCCCTGTGGTTGAGAAGGGAAGAGAAGAGGAGGAAGATGGTGGTAACCACACCTCTAGAGAACACAGGGTCATCCTACCACAGTGTGCAGCCTACCAAACACGAGCACAGCAAAACAGACTATCTTTAGTCACCCTGCCAAACACGAGCAAATTGCATTGTATTACACAAGCTTGGGCTAACCTGACTCCAGATTCTAGCCAGGCTAGAGTTAGCCAGGCTGCCAAACACCCCCTTAGTGGCTATCCTATCTATGGTTGAAAAAATAAATTGAGAATATAGCTTATTGTGTTCTAACCATCTAGTTTGGGGAATAAACATGACATTTGTGCTAGGCTAATCAGTAATCAGAAACACTGAAGAGAGTTGTTTGGCAAAAACAGAAACGTTTCAAGGTTAATCTATTTGTTTATGTTGACAATACTTTGCTTCCTTACTAATGAATCATTCAACTAAACTCATGTTTCTAAAATTAACTTGGTACCCTGGACCAATTGCTAAGGCATACAAAAATGTTTTAGTTGATTCATAAAGAGTTGCCTGGGAATCCTTTTAATGGTGCTCCCACAGTCCCAATGCAGAAACTACACAACCAACGAGATCTATACATGAACATCCTTCTCTAGATCTTGCCACCCAATACAAATCCTCCTAGAAGGATCCCAGTATAAACTGCAAAAACAGCCCGGATTACGCAGTCCCTTCATCAAGGAGCGCAGCACAATCCAGTGGCGTCCCCCCATTGGAGCACCATCGCATCCAAGAACAACTTCCGTGCCACGAAACAAAGGGAGCAAAGATGAGATCTTTGCCGAGCGAGCATAGCAACAGGATCAATCCGTGATCCTCCGGTGGCATCTCGGCGAGCAAGAGGGTTGAGACAGGAGACTAGGAGAGGCGTGGCGAGGGCTGGGAGATTTACCTCGAGGCAGGCGCGGTACTTGTGCCAGTGGTCGGCGCAGTCATCCTTCTGAAACTGCCCCTTGGCGAACTTTTCGGCGTACCACCGGTTGAAGCACTCGTGGTACGCCGCGCGCAGCTCCGAGCACGCCGCCGCGGCCTTCGAGGGGGCGGACGGCGTCGTCGATGAAGACGACTTGTTCCGGCCGAACACCATCATGCCTACTTGCTCCGCCGCCGCCGCTTTGCGTGAACCTGCGGCAGGTTACCTGCCTATCAGTTTTTCCCCGGTAAGCGGAAGTCAAGGTTTGACGTGAGCTTAGTGCCGAGACGTATTCTTTACTTTACGTATCAGGGGACGAAAGCGGAATTGTATTGCCGGCCGCGCCGATGCGAGAAGATGTCGACTTTGGACGATGCTATCCGCTCAAACACAAACTGGATTCAAAATCATAGAAATTGAAACAGAATAATAATCCGTAAAACAAGATAGCTGAGAAAGGTGATCGACCTGTCGACTTGATAGCATGAGAGGAAGAGTTACTCTCTCCGTTTCAAATTACTTGTCACTTTTGATTTTTTTTATCACAATATTACAATTAATCTTATTCAAAAAATTATGTATACATCATCTGTTTTATTTGTGATTTACTTCATCATCAAAGGTATTTTAAGTATAACTTGACGTTTTACATATTTTCACTATTATTTAAATAAAATTATTTTTTAAATAAGACGAATAGTTAAATATTGTAATAAAAATCAAAAGTGACAACTAATTTGAAATGGAGGGAGTACGAACAAAGATGCATGTCGAGGAATCGAGAATGACTATGGACAAGGGTCTTTTTAAATTAGATGGTTCTTGCATTAACTCTAAAATTGGACTTGTTGGGGGTAGGGTTTTTTTTCCCAACCGGTAGAATCAAACTGTCGGCCACCGGTTCCGGTTTACCGGTCCAGTTAGACCGGAAACCGGTAAAAACTGGTTGAATTCAAATTTCGAATTCAAACCTGCAGTGCAAGCGGTTTCGATCGGCCGGTCAGACCGGTTAGCCGGTCCGGTTAGACTGGTTTCCGGTGTTTTTCCTGAAAACCGACAGCAAAAAAATGCATAAAAAGTGTGACATGAATGAAAATTTTGGCATGAGTTAAGCACATATTAATGTAAGACCACATCAAAGTACAACAATTGATAAACATGCATACAAATACAAGAGTAAGCATACAAACACCATAGTGCTTAGCGTGCATACAATTACGGGTACACACTACACATCAATAAAAGTTCAACGTAAGAATGGGAAGATCCCCATTTGGGACGCCATTTGGTATTCGGCCACAGACATCAAATTCAAACCTCGCACTCTAAGTAACTCAGCCTTGTAGTCTTGCCAAGTTTGGCCCGTCCACGCCGATGTTGTCTCTCATTCCTGCACCAACACAGAGTAGAAATGGGGGCCTTCCCATCCGTACACCCATCTCGTCGGTGGCTGCATGTTCATGTCAGGTATGGGGATATGGACAAGACCGCGAGGTATCACTATACGAGGTAGAAGAGTATTGTGGAGTGTCGTCGTCCCTCGGTCCAACCCTTTTCCTCTGAGATTCCGGTGCTCCATGGTCTTGATCCTGAGTAGCATGCATGCACTGAGTCTCTCCTGTAATGAACCATATATCATAATTAGTACTCAGAGTGACAAACATAAGTGCATATGTACGTGCGATTGATACATGTGAAATGAATTGCACCACCACCACCACCACCGCTACCACCAGCACCACCACCTCCGCTACCACCAACATCACCACCACCACCACTGTCACATCCTGCTTTTTAAGACATTTTAAAAATACCAACTTATTAAAAAATTTCTCTAATTATAGGCTTAATTTTCTTTTTTCTAGATATTCCAAATTTTCCATAATTAATTTTTGCATTTAAACCGACATTTGTGTTGCATTTGATTGTTGAGTGATCCTTTAAGGATTTTTTGTTTGAAACTTGAATTTGAAATCATTTCAAATTCCTCATTCAAACAATAGTTAAGTCCCTTTTCTTCTCTTAAGGATTTTGGGATGAAAATAAATCTAAAATTCTATTTCAAATTTATTTTCCAAAAACCCTAGTACAAATCTTTCAGGATTTTGGGTTAATCCATTTCAAATTCACAATAAAACCCTAGTCAAACCCCTAAGGATTTTCGTTTGAATTCGAATTTGAAAACACCTTTCAAATTCACATTTCAAATCATAGCCAAAACCCTTTTCTTTTTCCTAAGGATTTGGGTGGAAAATGAATTTGGAAATTTATTCCAAATTTGCTTTTAAAGCCCTAGTATAAATCTATAAGTATTTGTGGTTTGAAAATAAATTTGAAATTTTATTTCAAATTTGACCTTTCAAACTCTAGATCAAAATCCTAAGGATTTGGTTTAAAATTTAAATTTGAATCCAATTCAAGTTCATCTTTAAAACCGTAGAAAACCTTTCCAAAATCTAAAGTCCACTGGACGTCCCTGGATTTCTTCTTTTGCAGTGGCCTGCCCCCTCTTCTCTTTCGCAGCCCAAACCACCGCGCCAGCACAGCAGCCCAATGCGGCCAAGCCCACCACGGGGTCATCCCCTACCTTCGTCATCTTCCCCCGTTGCCCGCGTCACCGTGCGCCGCTACCCGCCGCCGCAATCCGCCTCCTCCACCTGCTCCCCTCCGCCGTACGCACACCCGTGCCCGCGCGCTCAACCGCTGCATCACCTTATCCTCCCGCGACCAAGAGTGGCTGCCTTTTCCCTCCCCACCGCAAATCTTGATGCCGCGCCCAGAGGGCCGCCGCTGACACGCCTGCCCGGTCGTGCTGCCACAACTCCTCCCTCACCCTAGCCGCGCGAACCCCAGCACTGCCTGACACCCCTCCACCCTCTCCACCCGCTTGAACTCCTTATCCGCCCGCAACAACACCGCAGCAGCCTCGCCACGCCTAGAGTCGAGCACTGTGCCGCACGCCGCCGCAATGGCATCCCCGCCTCGATCTCTCGCCGTACAGCTCTTCCCCGCTGCCCAGCGCACGCGCCTCAACCCAGGACCCCTAGAGCACCTACTCCGCTCCTATTTCCCATCCGCAGAGCCTCCTCTGGCCCTATTCACCTGTGCAGCTGCCTGCCATGGCCATTAATGGCCGACCGGCTACGGCCTGTCCCTGGCGAGCTCTCAAACCCTCTCGAGCTTATCCAAGCGCTCGAGCTCGCAATCCACAGCCACGCCCACCTATAAATAGCACCCCAAGGCCTTCATAGCACCTCACGCGCCACCGCCGGCGCAAGCCGGGCTCTCCCGTGCTCCGCCGGAGCGCTGTCGACCGGGCATCCCTGGGCCCACCAACACATTGTGGGCCATACCCGGGAGATGAGTTCCTGTACACCTGGACTACTCGACTAGTGGGCCACGGTGCTGGTACCGTGGACCACAAGGCAAGGCAAGGCGGACAAGGACTTGTACTAAGACTAGGATAGCTTTCCATACCTTGTATAGGCTACTCCGGGTCCTACTCGAATAGTACCCTTGTACCAATCCGACTTGTAACCCTGCCTCCCATGGCATATAAGGCGAGGCAGGGACCCCTCTCAAAACATACGCAATCAATACAGAGCCACGCAGC
Organism: Cenchrus fungigraminus; assembly: GCA_036936925.1. NCBI lineage: Eukaryota > Viridiplantae > Streptophyta > Magnoliopsida > Poales > Poaceae > Cenchrus > Cenchrus fungigraminus. Next base: position 58,972,032 of record CM072781.1, on the reverse strand, counting down.
ATACATGATGTAGGGTATTATGCACATTGCGGCCCGAACCTATCTAATTATGTGCCCCGTGTCTCACCATCATGTTCCTGATCTCGGCGAGCCCCACCGCACAATCTACTACTTCGGGTACCCCGTTGTAGGCTCGGTGTCTAAAACACTAACAGCTGGCGCGCCAGGTAGGGGTTCTCGTCGTTGATCCACTGGCAAACTCGATGGCTCTCGTCACCATCAAGCCGATCGTCGCTTTCCAGCAAGGCGACACCTTCATTTTCGGCTCTTGGGTTTGCGTTGCTGACGGCGCCGGATCGTTCATGCGTTTCTTAGCACCAACTCCGGAGTCAAAGCTCAAGTCCTCGACGCTTACGCAAGCTTCGATGGAGAATTTCGTCGAAAATTTCGGCGAAATTTCGATCTCTGATCCGCTCAGAGAACTCGAGTCGGAGTCCGAGTACAACTCGACTTCGCCTCTTATCCAGCCTGGGTTGCCTTCTTCAGCTTCTCAGCTTGCGCTCAGCCTGGATAACATTCCTGCACCACCTCTCTTCGGTCATCGCCATGTCAGTGCCGCTTATCAAGCTGCACTGAAGCATCTCATGTGTCCTGGCCCGGAGATCGTGTTCGAGTACTTTTCAGATTCGGACGACAACTTCGACTACTCTTCGGATTCCTCTGAGTTCGAGTTCGACTACGGTTCGGATTCTGCTGAAGTACAACAATAGTCTGGCCCTGCTCATGGACTGGTGATCACATCGACACCTGAGGGTAGATTCGTCTACTGGCCTGAGCATGTGCCTGCTGATCTTACACTGGATGATCAGGAGCGCTTTATCGCTTGTCTCGACAACTTGCCCTTCCAGGAAGGTGCTAAGCTTGTTGATTATGATACTGATACTGAGCTCATTCAGAGTACGGGTACTTATTCATCGCATCGAGAAGTATTCGTCGTTGATGCAACTACTCCGCAAGGGCATCATGCCAATTATCGCTTTCCGGATGATGTATCTGATGATGAACTCTCTGCCAATGCTCCTGCTGATGAAACCGCGGAGGCCAAGACTGCACGTCGCCAACGCAATGCTGATCGTGCAACCCTTCGTCGGGAACTCGCGGATGCTCTACCTACCCGTAATCTTCAAGAAGCTCTGGAGGCGGTTGCTACTAGTGAATGTCGCACTCCAAAGGAAGCTATCAACGCGATCAATCTACTCGGTCGCTCTATGCCTCGTGACAGGGCGGCTGCTGAAGTCGCAAAGCTGGCTGAGCTAGCCTACACTATGCTACGCCAGAATATCAGTGCTCCTAGTTACCATGGTAGCAGTGGAGGTGCTCATCGTACCACCCCCACTCCTCAACACACACGTCTGGAGGCTAGCAACAGGGGCAAGGGCGATGATGGCAGTGTCAACAGCAAGTCAGGACACTCTCGCTACGATGCTCGCACAACAATCAATGCCAGACGCGCTGAGCGTGAGAAGCAAAAGGATAATGATTCTGATTCTTTTCCTGCTTTCTCTGCCCGACTTCAAGATCTGTTTCTTCCGAAAAAGTTCAAGCCTTACGGTATCTCCAAATATGATGGCAAGCAAGATCCAAGGCAGTGGTTGCGCTGTTATGCTCTGTCCATCTCCAATGCCGGAGGCAATGATGATACTAAATGCATCTATTTCCCTTTTGTTCTCAAGCAAGAGCCCCTCACATGGTTTGAGTCCCTCAAACGTGGCTCCATCGACAACTGGGAACAACTCAAACACCGCTTCACCAGCAACTTCGCGGGTTCTCTGGGCCGTCATGGCACCAGGATGGACCTTGCCCTGATCAAGCAGAAACAAGGCGAGACTCTTCGCGAGTACATGCGCCGCTTTTTTGAGAAAAGGGCTACTGTTGTTGATGTCACTGAAAAAGAAGTCATAGACACCTTTCAAGATGGTTTCTATGATGATAGGCTTTTCCAAGACTTTGGTCGTGCTCGCCCAGCCAACATCACCAAACTCAAGGAGATGATCACTCACTGGGTGGACGAGGAAGACAAAGCTCGAAATCGGTTCAAGCATCTTCGCAACAATCAGAACAACAACAACAACAACAATGCTGGAGGAAGCAATAATGGCAAACAACAGCAGGGCAACCGCCAAGGGAATAACTACTCGAGTAATCCTAATCGCAAGCGCAAGCCTGACAACACTGTTGCTGCCATGGAAACCACCGCCAAGCCTGAAGATGATCCTCACTGGGCAACTTTGACCAAGCAGAAATGCCCATGGCACCCGGAGGGTGATCATACTACAGAGCAGTGTTACCAACTTCGACGTGCATTGAAGAACACACCTGAACCAACGCACCCAAACCCGCGATATCGCAAACACAAGGGGAAGAAGGCTAACACAGACAAAGACACAGGGTTTCAGAACCCCTCCAATACTGTCAATGTCATATTTGGTGGTATTCCAACCAAGCGCATGCAAAAACTAGATCTCAGGGAGATTATGTCCATTCAACCAGCAACTTCCACTTTTCTCAAGTGGTCTGAAATCCCCATTACCTTTTCAAGAGCGGATCAATGGACTAGTTTCTCTGAGCCAGGACGATATCCTCTCGTTCTGGATCCAGTGGTGGCAGGCTCCAGGCTTACCAAGGTTCTCATTGACGGTGGCAGCGGTCTCAACGTCCTGTTTGCCAAAACTTTGAAGAAGATGGGCTTGGATATCACCAATATGCTTACCAAAACCAACTCACCGTTCTATGGTATCATCCCAGGCAACGCAGCTATTCCTTTAGGTTCAGTTGTACTACCCGTTACCTTTGGGACAAAGGATCACTATTGCACCAAGTACATTAAGTTTGAGGTTGCTGACTTTGAGACTTCTTACCATGCAATCATCGGCAGGCCCGGTCTCGCTAAGTTCATGGCTATCCCGCACTATGTATACTTGGTCCTCAAGATGCCGAGCCCCAAGGGAGTTCTCTCATTGCAAGGGGATCTGAAGCATTCCTACGACTGCGATACAGAAGCCGTAGAACTTGCCTCGACTACTCAAGTACCCAATGTAATGATAGAAGTCTTCACTGCCGCTAAAAAGCTTGCTCCGAGCGAGCTGGAGGTTCCTGAGAAGACTGACAACAACAACAAGCCTGCACCATCTGGTGACATCCTGCTCAAAGCTATTGACCTCGGTACTGGTGACAACAGCAAGACGACCATGATCAGTGCACAGCTTGACCCTAAATAGGAAGACGTGCTCGTCAACTTCCTTCGGGCTAACCGTGATATCTTTGCGTGGAAGCCATCTGACATGCCAGGTGTGCCCAGGAGGTTGATTGAGCATTCACTTAACGTCGATCCTAATGCTACCCCAAAGAGACAACACCTTCGGCGCTTTGCTGACGACCGCAGGGCTGCTATCAAAAAAGAGCTCGCTAAACTACTCGCGGCTGGCTTCATCAAGGAAGTTTTTCACCCGCAGTGGCTCGCTAACCCTGTGCTCGTTAGAAAGAAGAATTCTAATGACTGGAGGATGTGTGTCGACTATACTGATCTCAACAAGCATTGCCCCAAGGATCCTTTTGGGTTGCCGCGGATTGATCAAGTCATTGACTCTATGGCGGGCTGTGCTCTACTCTGTTTCCTGGATTGCTACTCTGGCTATCATCAAATTGCAATCAAGGAATCTGATCAAGAGAAGACCGCATTCATCACTCCATTTGGTGCTTATTGTTACACAACAATGTCCTTCAGGTTGAAAAATGCTGGTGCTACATATCAAAGGGCTATCCAAGCGTGCTTCAAGAAGTAGCTTCACAGGAACGTGGAAGCATACGTGGATGACGTCGTTGTCAAGACTAGGGATCCAGGCATGCTCATCACGGATCTTGAGGAAACTTTCGCTTCACTGCACGAGTACCAATGGAAGCTCAACCCCAGTAAGTGCGTCTTTGGTGTATCTTCAGGAAAACTACTCGGGTTCATCATCAGCCATCGTGGCATCGAAGCAAACCCTGAGAAGATTACTGCCATCTCCAACATGTAAGCTCCGACTACTATCAAAGATGTCCAGAAGCTTACTGGTTGCATGGCGTCACTTAATCGCTTCATCTCACGACTTGGAGAATGGGGTCTTCCTTTCTTCAAGTTACTCAAGCGGCAGGAGAAGTTTACATGGACAACTGAAGCTGATCAAGCTCTTTCTCAGCTCAAGGAGTTTTTATCCAAGCCTCCAATCCTCACAGCTCCTTTGCCCAATGAAGAGCTCTTGCTCTACATTGCTGCGACTACTAATGTCGTTAGCACTGCTATTGTCGTTGAGCGGCAGGAAGAAGGCCATGGCTACCCTGTCCAAAGGCCTGTCTATTTCGTCAGTGAAGTTCTTTCAGAATCCAAGGCTCGCTCCCCTTCAGTGCAGAAGCTACTCTATGCAGTTCTGATTATTTCACGGAAGCTCCGCCACTACTTCGACGAGTACAAAATTTTTGTGATCACTAGCTACCCGCTTGGTGAGATATTGCACAACCGGGATTCCACAGGAAGGATTTCTAAATGGGTTGTAGAGCTTGGCGCTCTATCGCTCGAGTTCAAGTCTCGCACTACTATCAAGTCTCAAGCCTTGGTTGATTTCATGGCTGAGTGGTGGGAAAATCAAGTCCCAACTCCAATTGAGCGTCCAGAACATTGGGTCATGTACTTTGACGGTTCCCTCAAGTTGGAAGGCGCAGGTGCCGGGGTACTTCTGATTTCCCCCAAGGGTGAGCAACTCAAATATGTTTTGTAGATCTTTTGGAAGGTCTCAAACAATGAAGCTGAATATGAAGCTCTACTGCATGGTCTTCGCCTTGCAGTTTCTCTTGGTATCACACGACTACTTGTTTATGGTGATTCTTTGGTGGTCATCAATCAAGTTAACGATTCATGGGATCGTAATGCTGAGAATATGGATATGTACTGTCAGGAGGTACGCAAACTTGAGAACAAATTTCATGATCTCGAGTTCTATCATGTGGTCCACGACAACAATGTTGCTGCGGATGTTTTGTCGAAGCTGGGATCTACACGAGCTCAAGTGCCAGCTGGAATCTTCGTCCATGAACTCCACAAACCATCAATTCCGGAGCAATCATCTGCACCCACGACTACTTCAGTTCAACCTGATCGAGAAGTGCTTATGATTGATGTGGACTGGAGAACTCCCTTCATCGACTACATTCAACATCAGTTGATTCCAGAAGACAAGTCAGAAGCCGAGCGCATCTCACGCCGCGTCAAGGCTTATGCTCTAGTCGGAAATCAACTCTACAATCGAGGCGCAAGCTCTGATGTACTCATGAAGTGCGTTTCTCGCAAAGAAGGCAAGGAAATCTTGGAGGAGACACACAAAGGAATCTGTGGCCATCACGCTTCTTCCCGCACCTTGGTGGGAAAAGTGTTCAGACGTGCTTTCTATTGGCCTACAGCTCTTGCTGATGCGGAGGAACTAGTCAAGAAGTGCCAAGGATGCCAATTCTTCGCCAAGCAACAACACGTTCCTGCCTACAAGCTCATCACGATACCACCAACTTGGCCTTTCGCTTGCTGGGGGCTGAATATGATTGGTCCTCTCCCAAATGCGCCAGGGGGATTTAACACAGTTCTGGTGGCTATCGACAAGTTTACTAAGTGGATTGAGGTCAAGCCTGTTACCTGCCCCAAGGCTGATCATGTCCTTGACTTCTTGGATGAAATCGTACATCGCTATGGTTTTCCCAACCGCATCATCACAGACCTGGGTTCGAATTTCAACAATCACTAGTTCTGGGAGTACTGCGAGAACAGTGGAATCGACGTCCGGTACGTCTCCGTTGCTCATCCACGTGCCAATGGCCAAGTGGAACGCGCCAACGGGATGATACTCGATGCTCTCAAGAAGCGACTGTATGATGCTGCAAATACCAAGGGTGGCAAATGGATCAAGGAACTACCCAATGCACTCTGGGGGCTACGCACTCAGCCTACTACCCCCACAGGGTAGTCACCTTACTTCCTGGTCTACGGCTCTGAAGCCGTTTTGCCTGCTGATGTCATGTGGCGTTCTCCGACGGTTGACCAGTACGAAGAAGGCGTAGCTGAACAAACAAGACAGACAGATGTTGACAGTCTCGAGGAAGCTCGCTGCAACTCACTCGTTCAATCCGCTCGATATCTTGAGAAGATTCGCCGTTACCATGACCGCAATGTTAAGGAACGCTCCTTCAACGTTGGTGACTTAGTCCTTCGTTGCATCCAGAATATGACAGGGCTACACAAACTCAACTCGCCATGGGAAGGTCCTTTCTCTGTTGCAAAGGTTACTGGCCCAGGCTCATATCGTCTTCAAACTCTAGAAGGCGAGGAAGTCAACAACTCTTGGAACATTGACCAGCTTTGTCGCTTCTACCCGTAGAGGGTTTCAACAACCCTCTCCACACGGCTTCGGCTGTAAAAACAACTCGTATTGGGTTTCTTCAACCCTTTCCAGGCAGCTTCAGTTGCAACCACTCAACAGACAGCTACGGTTGTCACCACTCGTAGGGGATCAAGATAATCCTCTCCAGACAGTTTCGACGGTATCTTCTCGTAGCTTTCAGCTGCAAACACCCGCAGGGGGCTTCATCAACCCTCTCCAGGCAGTCTCATTCGGCGACCTCGTAGGGAGTCATGATAACTCTCTCCAGACGATCCTGTATCGTGTAGGACAATAAGTGGCACATGCTGTCCATGTTCCTATTTTTTTTCAATAAGAGGCTGCGGCCTAGAGTAACACCCTGCTGGTAGGGTCTCAGTGGAACTCTCATACAAGTTGCTGCTACAGCAAGGATGAGTTCATCACACTGTCCCCTACGGTCTTACTCGTTCTTCGGAACATTCTTGCTAGTATTCTCTCACTAGGCTCATAGCCTCAGAGATACTTAAGACATTGTAAACACTGTACAATGTATTCAGTAATCAAGTTGCTACTCTATACTGACTTGTTACTGTCCTTTACTTATTCATAACAAAGCCTTCTTTACGCTGCTACAGCTAAGGTGTTCAACTCGTTATGAATAAGTTCTTTTCGAGTACTCTCTCACTAGGCTTGTTAGCCTCAGAGGTACTTAAGACATTGTAAACTCTGTACAATGTGTTTAGTACAAGTCGCTACTCTACATCGACTTGTTACTACTCTTAGCTTATTTCATGACAAAGCCTTCTTTTACGCTGCTACAGCTACGGTGTTCAACTCGTCATGTTTTAAGTTAACGTTCTTCGGAACATGTTTACACTTGAGTACTTCTACTCGTGTATCGTATCTCTTTTTGCAGCCACACACTCAATACCAACTCGAGTACTTGGCCAACACATAAGCATACAAAGGGATCCAGATAATTGATTTCTTCAAAGTTTTCAATTATATTACATAAACACTTGTTCGGGATTACACTCGTTTTTCCTTAGTGTTTCTACTCTACAGGTACATCTAACGGAGATCGATGAACTTGGAGACTGCTTCCGCGATTGGTGAAGTCTGTTGCATCAGCTCGTTGAGTCGATCATCGGTGCAATCTCCAGATCAGCCGTTCATGATGACCGTGAGGTCCGCCTCGGCATAGAAAGACTTGATGAAGCTCAGGAAGGACTTGATTTGGGATCGTGCAAGCTAGCCTTTGAGCGTATTCCAGAATCTTCTTCGGCGTGTCTTTCAGCCTCTCCACAAGTGGACGGGGCTGAACTGCAGCGACTCTGGGCTCGAACAGATTTGCTACTGGCTCGGCCGCCTCTGTCAAAGCCTTCAGCTCTGAGCGTAGGCCCTCAGCTTCTTCAATCTTTTCCTTGAGCAACTGCATGCAACGGAGCAAATCAGTCCAGCCGGCAATGCGGATGTCCATTTCGCGCTCAAGTTGGAAGCACCGCACCTTATAGTCTTCCTTCAGATCCATATGAGCTGCTTCTTCATGGTTGAAGGCTAGCTGCTAGTCCAGCGCCTTATTCTTGAACTTGTCAACTTCTTCCGTCAGCTCTGCAAAGGATCGAGGCTACTTATCAGATGTGGTGCGCAAGAGCAAAAGTACTCAATGATGATTTCAGAAGGGAGATTACCTTTATTCTTCAGATGCAGGGACTTGTTCTTACCAACAACCTCATCCTTCTTCGCTGTCAGCTTCTGGATCTCGTTGTGGTACTCAGCGGCGTTGACATCAAGTTTCTCCTGCAGCTTCAGAGACAAGGCTTTTTGCTGCTTCAATTCTTCTCTGAGCTGCGTGACTTCCTCAATGTCAGCCGCGTGTTGTTCAAGCAGGCGAGTCTTGTGTTTCGACTGCTTGACTACCTCCTGCAAGGGCAAAAACAACCCATGAGTCAGAGACAAGATATCTGTGATTACAAGTACTCTACAAGAGACTACACAACTTACTGCAAGGAGCTTTTCTACACCACAGAACATCTCTGCATGAGCATGCAAGTTGTCCTCATCCAGGCAGGAGTCATCATATGGCATCAAGTTCTCTGCCATGGACTGGGTACTTGTGCTAGCTGCAGAGTACCTTGCAGCGCTGCGCAGAGGAGCTGGGTCTTCGATTTGTGGCTCGTGTGGCACCATGTGATTCTCCGGGCTCTCTTCCAGCGCTAGATGTGCATCAACATGATGCACGGGGGCTTCAGCTGCTGGGACTGTCGACCATATACCCCTGGGTACCTATACAAGGAAGAATACGAACTCATACCATAAATCCTTGTAATCCTACTAGGACTCGTACCATGTAATCCTACTAGAACTCCAATCTTGTAACCGACTAGGAACCCGCCCCCTGGACTATATAAAGGAGGGTCAGGTACCTAGGAGGACAGGCCAACACCTCAAGGTGAATCCCCCAACCCCTCCGAGGCACACCAAGCGCAGGGCGCCATACATGATACTCCAAACAGGACGTAGGGTCCGCTACTCTGGCGGCCCGAACCTGTATAAATCTGTGTCCCGTATCCTCGCGCGTACCTTCGAGTTCCAGGTCTGGCGATCCTTCACCGCACAATCTACTACCTCGGGTACCCCCTTGCTAGGCTCAGTGGCCAAAACACTGACAGCTGGTGTGCCACGTAGGGGTGATCGTTGGGATCACTGAGCAAATTCGAAGGACCTTCATCACCAAATTCAATCTTCACGACCACCAAGTCAGGAACTCGTCCACTACGTGGCAATTCGTCGACTCGGCGAAATTCTAATTCGAGACCGACGTGAAATAAAGTCTGAAGCTGAAACAAAAACAGTTTAGTTACTGCTGTCCACATCAATCAAGGCGGTGACGTGAGCTCTACTCGTACTCGTACTAGAGTCCGATGCACACAAGCTGCAACGTTTGCTGTGCTGCGGACCTTTTCTGCTGCTGTCCGAGAGAAATATCCAAGCTCGCGGACCGAGGCGTATGTGATCAGGTCCAGTAAATCAAACCGCACCTGCTCACACGCGAATCGAAGCCGTTCTGGAGTCTGATGCCTTACAGCCGTGCGTCAAGCTCAATATCCAAAAGATTGGATAGGAATTATGCTACACTCACACACAAAGGCTACCAGGAAGCTCCCACAAGACCGCAAGGCTCATTGCTTGAGGTACACCAGAGATGCACCAGAAAGTTTCAAGATTCTTCGCTCCAAGTACACAACATATGTACGCGAGTACTGCTACATTGATTTCTGGCTGCATTGACTACTCGTCGTCCGGTTGCACCGGCTCTACTGCGCCTATTCCGTGCATCCGGACACACCATCTCACCGCTCGACTTCTCGTCGGTCGGTCGCACTGGCTCTCGCCGTGCGCCCGATCACTCCGTCTCGCGGCTCAACTACTCATTGTCTGGTTGCACCGGCTCTACTTCGACTACGCCGTGCGCCGCCTTGACATCGTCTTGTGGTCACACCAACTCATCGTGGACTACTTCAGCTACTCTTCTCGGCTAGTTTCTACTAGAAAACTAGTCGAGAACGGCTTCTACGCCCCCACAACTAGTCGAACCCGCCTCCGACTAGTCAACTTCGTCAACACTCGTCCACGAGTTCATTCAAAACCCGCTCCGGCGGTACAAGCCGACTTCGGTCGCATCTCCAGACCGCTCTAGTGGTATCAGTAAGTCATTTATTTTTAATGATTACTTTTTTCTTCATTCTTTGGCTTGTTTTGCGCATGCAGGACAACACGCCAAGGACTACTTATTGGTGTACGCTTCTCAACGGATTTTTCCACAAGAGCTACACTATGCCGACTACTCTTGGGACATATCAACAAGTCACCACGAGCTCACTCCATCAACTCGGGGGCTTTCCCAAGGAGGCAACTTCTAAAGTCTGCTCCGCGTGGCAATCTAAAGTCGACTTACTCAAGTCGCATCTCCAAGTCGACTACTCTAGTCGCATCATAAAGTCGATTTCTAAAATCGCATTATCAAAGTCTGCTCCGCGCGGCACAAAGTCGACTTACTCAAGTCGCAATCTCAAAGTCCACTCCGCGTGCCAATCTAAAGTCGACTCTGGTCGCACCTTCGCCCACTTCGGCGGCATACTGCGTGTGTAAGCTTCGATGGAACCTAGCTGTAAGTGGCCCTCGCGTCCTGGCAACGATGGTACCTAGCTGCACGCGGTCTTCACTCTTCATACCATGGGTCTGAAACACATGGCCCTAAGTACTCTCGCTCTGCCCAACTTACCCTGGGTCTCCCTGTTATCGTGCCGATCCATACTCTAAGACCTCCCTGTTACCATCCGATCCTTACTCCGGGTTCCTGCTTCTATGTCGATCCCAGGCTGTAAGTGATTCTCAGGTCCAGACGATTACCTAGCTGTATCCGGTTTTCTGATCCAGGTGACTACCAGCTGTAAGCACCTCTCGGGTCTGAGCTACAACTCCCTGGGCAGCTACGGTTGCCACTACTCGTAGGGGATCAAGATAATCCTCTCCAGATAGTTTCGGCTGTAACTACTCGTGACTTCGGCTACGATCACTCGTAGGGGATCATGATAATCCTCTCCAGGCGGCTTTGGCTGCGACAACTCGTAGGGGGTCACGATAACCCTCTCCAGACGAATCCGTGTCGTATATTTAATCAAGAGGCTGCAGCCTAGAGTAACACCCTTCATAGTAGGGTCTCAGTGAAACTCCAACACATTGAGTTCATCACACTGTCTCCTATGGTCTTACTCGTTCTTCGGAACATTCTTGCGAGTACTCTCTCACTAGGCTCATAGCCTCAGAGGTACTTAAGACACTAGTGTACAACTCTACCTGTAGTCGAGGATCACGATAATCCTCTCTAAGCGGTTTCGGCTGTGACTACTAGTAGTCAAGGATCACGATAATCCTCTCTAAGTGGCTTCGGCTATGACTACTTGGGGGTAGCGATAACTCTTTTCTGATTTTTCTTTCGCTTTTGCCTTCCGGAAGTGCTTTTTTCGTTCTTGGCTTTTCAGCTTTGTGTTTCGGGTTTCATTCTTGGCTCGAAATACTCAAAGTCCGCTCCGTGCTGCACAAAGTCGACTTACTCAAGTCGCATTCTAAAGTCTGCTCCGCGCAGCACAAAGTCGACTTCGGTCGCATTTCAAAGTCTGCTCCGCGCAGCATAAAGTCGACTTACTCAAGTCGCATTCTAAAGTCTGCTCCGCGCAGCACAAAGTCGACTTCGGTCGCATTTCAAAGTCTGCTCCGTGCAGCATAAAGTCGACTTACTCAAGTCGCATTCTAAAGTCTGCTCCGCGCAGCACAAAGTCGACTTCGGTCACATTTCAAAGTCCGCTCCGCGCGGCATAAAGTTGACTTACTCAAGTCGCATTCTAAAGTCTGCTCCGCGCAGCACAAAGTCGATTTCAGTCGCATTTCAAAGTCCGCTCCGCGCGGCATAAAGTCGACTTACTCAAGTCGCATTCTAAAGTCTGCTCCGTGCAGCACAAAGTCGACTTACTCAAGTCGCATTCTAAAAGTCTGCTCCGTGCAGCACAAAGTCGACTTACTCAAGTCGCATCTCTAAGTCGACTACTCTAGTCGCATCACAAAGTCGACTACTCTAGTCGCATTCTAAAGTCCGCTCTGTGCGGCAATCTAAAAGTCGACTTCGGTCGCATTTAAAGTCCGCTCTGACGGCATAAAGTTGACTACGGTCGCATCTAAAGTCCGCTCTGACGGCAACATTACCACTCGAAGATGACTCGAGTGTCTATGCTACTTCTCAAGTACAACGGCTTCACGCCAAATTACTACTCAGAGACAACTTCAGTATGCTCCGTTCGTTCTTCACCTCGGGGGCTCAACTCCAATTACTACTCGACGTGGCTCATATGGCTCACTTGGTTCGTAATCTCGGGGGCTGGACGCTACAAGAGTACTCGGATGATGGCTTTTGCGAACTGAAGACCCTTGGATTGATCATGTAATCACTTCAAGGCTCGGGAGCTACTATGCTACAACCATCCACCTCTTTTTTCAAAGACGGAAGATACAGATTCAAGATTGATCCTCAGCTTGATTCTTCGATTCAAACTCAGGCTCGGGGGCTACACTCCATATGGAGTGCGATTTTTGCAAATCGCACCTCCATATAGATCAAGACTTCAAGACAAGATGGGTATTTTTTGGAGACTTCCTGGGTTAGAACTCGGGGACGCCTGGGAACTACTCGAGGACGATTCAAAAGTACTCATAGATGAACTAGAGCACATTCCACTCTGTCGGAAATTCAAGTACTATTGAAGACTTCGGCTAGCAGTACTCAAGACGATCAGAAACTACTCGACGAAGCTTCAAGACTACTTGAACTCGCTGCTCAAGACTACAAAGTGCTCGGGGGCTTGTCGACCATATACCCCTGGGTACCTATACAAGGAAGAATACGAACTCATACCATAAATCCTTGTAATCCTACTAGGACTCGTACCATGTAATCCTACTAGGACTCCAATCTTGTTACCGGCTAGGAACCCGCCCCCTAGACTATATAAAGGAGGGCCGGGTTCCTAGGAGGATAGGCCAACACCTCAAGGTGAATCCCCCAACCCCTCCAGGGCACACCAAGCGCAGGACGCCATACATGATACTCCAAACAGGACATAGGGTCAGCTACTCTGGCGGCCCGAACCTGTATAAATCTGTGTCCCGTGTCCTCACGTGTACCTTCAAGTTCTAGGTCTGGCGATCCTCCACCGCACAATCTACTACCTCGGGTACCCCCTTGGTAGGCTCAGTGGCCAAAACACTGACAGGGACTTCTTCGTGGCGCAGCATGGCTTCAGGATCAGCCTCCAAGCCTTCATTCACCACGACTTCGATATCTTCAGGATTTTCAGCCCTTGGCTTGGAAGCTGCCTCCACTGCTGCCTTAACCACGTCACTCCAAAGGAAGCGCAGTGCTTCAACCGCATCAGCTTCTGCGGGTACTTCTTAGCGCTCTGGAAGTACATCTTCTGGTTGCTCTTGAGGAGATTGGTCTCCTTCAGCAGCACCACTTCCAGAGGCACCCCACTTGACATCAGTGGATTTTCTGCATCAACAAGTTGGTCAACAAAAGTAGAGTACATAATCATAATAAGTATTCAAAGTACTCGGGTACTTACAGAGCAGCACGAGATACCGATACTTTCGGTCCCAGCATGTCGAAGAAAGAAGGCGCTGCCGGCACCTCTGTTACACTTTCCACCGACGGCACACTTCCTGGTACCGCGGCTTCTTGTGGCTCATGCGCCACCGTCTCCACGGTTGACGCTGGAACCACCTCGGGTTCTGTTATTCTTGGGGGGCTACTCGAGGGTACATGAGCTGCACTCTCGATAACCTGCGCAAGTAAAAAATCAAGACATTACAGCAGAGAACAAGTACTCAGTGCAACAGTGATTACTTAAGAGTTCTCCAACACTTACTGTAATGACGGGGAGGCCTGAGATCTTCTTTACGGCTCGCTTTCCCACCGTGGTCCTTTTCTTCCGCGGCGGCAGCGTCACATCATCTGCAAGAGATAATGCCGGCCTTTTCGATGACCCTGCGGCAAGGCCACTGCGGATGGACGCCCCTGAGTACCCATAGTGGCTCTTCACTTCAAAATGCTGTTGAAGTGTTTGGCCGTCTTCGTCGCTTGAGGAGGCGTCCTCCACCAAGACTTCTTCTTCTTCTTGAGCAGCCTGACTACCTTCGGGGGCTTCAGGTTCCGCTCCTGGTGCCTCTTCTTCTGGCGCTTGGAATGGGTCCTCAGGACGAGGAGGAGGGTCAGATACAAACTTCAAGACATCCTCCTGCAAAGCACAAGGCAAATGTTAGTTACTCAACTACTTTCAACAAAGTACTCGGGGGCTAAGTACTCGAAGACTTACCAGACACGGAGGGTTGTCTGCACTGAACTCAGGGACAGCTGTAGGAATTCCATGAAGATTCTTGAAGATCTTCTGCAGCCGCTCCATCACAAGATCATCGCTGATCTCTTCAGCAGATAGCCTGGAGCCATTATCCGCTCTAGTGTACTCGAACCCAAGATGCTCTCGCTGCATCAACGGTTGTACCCGTCGCTTCATGAAGCTGAAGGCTACTCGCTCCGCTGTCAAGCCTTGTGCCTTCTTCTGCGCAATCTTTGCCAGCAACTCCGGGATCTGGATGCACTCTTGCATTGTGGGTTCATCTTTCTAGAGCCGGTCGTATACTGGCGCAAACATGCTGGACTTCGACAGCTGTGGCGGGGCGTTCTCTATGTAGAACCACTTATTCTTCCAATCTTGATTGGAGTCAATCAAGTCGTACTTAAAGTACAACTCCTGTGCCTTCTGGCGCATCTGCTCACCGGCTCCACCGACTACAACCGGAAAGTTGGCGTTGGGCTGCGGCTTCAATCGGAAAATCATCCTTAACAAAGCCCAGTGTGGGCAGATGCCGAGGAAAGCTTCGCAGAAGTGCACGTACACCGCGATCTGAAAGATGCTGTTGGGGTTGAGGTGTACGTGCTCCAACTTGAAGAAGTCGAGGAAGCCGCGGAAGAAATCCGAAGATGGCAGCGTCAACCCACGCTCGACGAAGTGCCCAAACATCAGAATCTCATCCGGGCTCTTTTGCATCGGCCACGCATCACCAGCAGCAGAGCTCCAGCCGGCAATCGCCTTCTCATGCAGCAACCCACCGGCTTCAAGAGCTTGGATATCTTCCTCCCTCATCTTGGATTTCTTCCAATAAACAGCTTGGCTCGGGGGCTTCGTGATGACCACCGTCTTGTACTTGGGCTCCGGCAACTCATTCTTGCCGCGGCCGGATTTCCTCTTCTGTCCCTTGGATGGCGCGGGCTTCATCTTTTCCTGTCACGAGGGTCTTCTTTCGCATTGACCGGAGGACGGCGAAGGGATGAAGGTTTGCAACCTTTGCACTTTGGGCGCTCGAACTCTGCGGCGGCTATGGATGCTAAGGTGTTCTGGATCTAAGGACGAATGGAAGCAGTGAAACCCTACGGGATACCCCTTCGGGTATTTATAAAACCAAAACCCTAATGGTTCGACCTGGTGACCCTTCGTATTCAACAGATTGGTTTCACACAGGCAAATATTTGGCTAAGTCAGAGGACTAAAATTCAAGACCTGCTCAGCTCTATCTCGGGGGCTCGACTACTCGATGGAATTGGATTTCACTTAGCTACAGTTCACTTAATTCAGGCCACTATTCTACAGTCAGATTGGATCCTTCAGTACGAGAAAGTACTCGACTCAAGGCTCGGGGGCTCCGTGCCACATGTCCTTTAGTTTTTCTCAGGATTTTACTAGATTATTTGACGAAGACTACTGATTGACCCTCAGCTTGAATTGTCAATTCGAACTAAGGCTCGGGGGCTACATCCATATAGAATGCGATTTTTTGCAAATCGCATTCCTATATTATTTCTTCAGATTGTCTACGGATTTTTCGGAGCAAGATCAAAGAGTTCAAGATTGACCCTCAGCTTGAATCCTGGATTTGACCTAAGGCTCGGGGGCTACATTCCATACGGAATGCGATTTCAGTAATCGCATTTCCATATGGATCTTTGATGCAAAGATTTCAAGAATGAAGCGGGTATTATTGAAGACCTTCAAGGGAAGTACTCGGGGACGCTTGGGAACAACTCGAGAGGACTTCAAGACTACTCGTGGAGTTAGCTGGAGTACCTTCCAGCCTCGTGATGATTCAAGTACTATTGAAGATTGAAGCTTGTAGAACTCGGGGACGCTTGGGAACTACTCGTGGAGACCTTCAAGACTACTTGAAACATTGCACTCGACTACAAAGTACTCAGGGGCTTGTCGACCGGGCATCCCTGGGCCTACCAACACATTGTGGGCCATACCCGGGAGATGAGTTCCTGTACACCTGGACTACTCGACTAGTGGGCCACGGTGCTGGTACCGTGGACCACAAGGCAAGGCAAGGCGGACAAGGACTTGTACTAAGACTAGGATAGCTTTCCATACCTTGTATAGGCTACTCTGGGTCCTACTCGAATAGTACCCTTGTACCAATCCGACTTGTAACCCTGCCTCCCGTGGCATATAAGGCGAGGCAGGGACCCCACTCAAAACATACGCAATCAATACAGAGCCACGCAGCATACAGGACGTAGGGTATTACGCACATTGCGGCCTGAACCTGTCTAATTGTGTGCCTCGTGTCTCACCATCGTGTTCCTGATCTCAGCGAGCCCCACCGCACAATCTACTACTTCGGGTACCCCGTTGTAGGCTCGGTGTCTAAAACACTGACAAGCGTTGCCCACTTCCCTCGCCGGAGCAAGCTTGGCTGAGGCCAAGGAGCCTCCGGTGAGCTTCTAGCCACCACCCTTGTCCTAGCAAGGCTCTGCCCGAACGCGTGGCAAGCTCGCCGTAGCACCTCGTCGACCATAGGTCCGCCGCCGCTAAATCCCATCGCCGTCGTGTTGCTCCGCCGCGTTCGAGACCTTCGGCGCTGTTCCACTGCCACTTGTAGCTGGTATGCACCATTATGCTGCTAAAATTACCCCCGAGTTCCTTAGCCGTAGTGTCGTAGGTGACCACCCGGCGCCGCTGCTCCGCCACCGGGCATGTGCTCGCCGCCAGCGTCTCCCCGACGAGCTGGCATGTTGCCCGAGTGTGCCGCCGCGTTCACCAAGTCCTCACGTACACGCACACGTCTTCGGTTAGGCACAACCCCGCCCCTAGGATCATTCCCGTCCATGAGCCCTTGGATCGCCGTGAGACATCTCCATCGAGCACATGTACCCTCCCTAGCTCCGTCGTGGCTAGTAGTGCCCCTACGACGAGCTTGAAATCCAGCCGGCGAGCTGTAGCCGCCGGAATCGCCAACTCCAGCGAAGACCCCTGTCTCCGCCGCCGCGCCCCGACGCATCTTGGGCAGCGCTGTCCAGCTCAGTCCCGCACCATCGCCTTCTCTCGCTGCCGCGTGGGCCTAGCCTTAACACCATCCCACCCCGCCGTCGCCTCCCTTCTCTTTCCCCTTCCTGCACCTGGTGCACGGTGCACCGAAGGCACACGCGCACCACGCACATGCCGGTGCACTATGTGGCGGTCACGTGGCAGCCACGTGTGCACCACGCTAGCTGCGCTGCGTCAGCCCCCTCCTTTTTGCTAGGTATACACCGTTTTTGCACACCAATCTTCACTTAGAGCACTTAGACACTTCCAAAAATTCTAGAAAAATTCCTAAAAATATTAGGAATTATTCTAAGCCTAATGGTACCATTTGTTTCTATAGTTGACCATCCTAAAGCTCCTTTTCATTTTAGCCCCTCCCTGGGTAAATAGAAAACCTTGTAGAAGTGTACCCAGAATTCCGCACTTCAACCATCTTAGCTTCTAAAATCTTAGGAAAATTCCCAAAAATACTAGGAGGAATCTACACTTAGTGGTGCCATTAGTTTCCATAGTAAGCTCTCTAGGACCCTTGTTCTATTTTTCCATTTCTCGGTTTAATAGAAAACCCGGTGAAAGCGTATATAGGAATACGCACTTCACCTATCTTGGTCCCAAGAACCCTAGGAATGTTACTCGAGGTACCATAGAGCTACATGAGCTTTACCTCGAGCCTCTTCCCACACACACACCCTTTGCACAAGACCATAATCCTCTCTCGGATACCGGGAATCTTGCCGTCATGCTGCCCGGGAAAACCCTAGATTTCAACCCCTGTGGCCATTATGTCGCCAAACCTTAGACCCCATGTCTTCGCGATATCCAACTGTGGATATCATAGAGCAATAGGAACTATTGGCGGTTGATTTCCGTCAACCTAGCCACATGTTTACCTTCTATGTTGTTATTAATTTGTTATTCACACTAACGATCCTAATCCTCATTATATGTCAAGTTCGCACTCGCATGTGGTTTTTGGAGTTTATTGTTTACACAGGAATCAAGAGCCTAAATGATGACTTCCGAGTAAAGTTCATCAAGGGTTTTACGAGATGATCATGGACCCCAGGACAAGTCAAGATACAAGATGAACATGACTCCAAATGAACCAAGGACTAAAGCGTGAAGCCGAGAAGTGCTAAGGACCTAGACGGAAGATGCAGGAGTTCATACGCCAAGCACCCTTATCTAAACCGCGAGGAAAATGACGTCAAGGACCCACATGCAACTCGACAAAAAGTCAGGAAGTCGCGAGATGCGTCTGGAAGAAAGACGGGGCCGAACTGGGCTGAAGTGGGCCCAGGCTGGCTGACCCAGCCCATTCCGGGCCCGGTTCAGTGCCCCCTTTGACCTTGGTGATCCTCGGGCTATTTATAGCCCCCGTGCCTCGATCCACACATTAAGCAATTCGTCATCCGCCGCCGAGGAGCAGAGAAGAGAGGGACACCCTTCCGGAGAGGAGAGGGTCGAGATGGTTGACTAGGGTTTCCCTAGCCGACGTGGGAACCTTGCATGGAAGACCACGTCAGAGTTCTAGAAGCTAGGATCAAGATCAAGGTAGGATCCCGGTGGTGATCTTGTCCATGTATTATACTTCATGTTGAATTTGCAAGATTGAATCCGATTTCTAGCGATCAAGTGCTTTCACTACGATTTTGTCTTCGCTTGGGTTTTCTTATTCTCCAATCTATTCCGGATAGATTGCTTAGGATGTTCTTGTAGCCATGGTGGCTAGAGGTGCATACCTGACCTACCGAGCGTTTTCAACACGTTCCTCGTGAACGTGCTCTTAGGTTCACCTACACAATAAGCGGGACATCGTGACATGATGTTGATCACGTGTACGGTAGGTGCCTTTGAGGGTTGGAACGGAAGCCAAGATTTAAAGAGGCTTTTAATGAGATTCATTTGCTTTATCCTTCTTGGTTTTGAAACTTCAACAAAAGACCCGATCCAATCTCTAGATTGGTTTTACCTCCCCTCTCTTTCTCTTGCTACCTCCGGTGTTGAGTTGATTGGATGTGTTTTCATGGTTCTTCCATAGATTAGATGCAAAAACCCTTTTCAAGATCAAAGTGTTTTCCGCTTATTAGATTGGATCTTGCATTACACATTGTTCCACGGATTCGATACCTTGGGTTCGCCACTCAAGGGAAGAAGGGTCCCTTGACTACGACAGAGGATTTGTCCGCTTGCAAGTCCAAACGAACTTTGCAACGATAATCAAACGTCAACAAGCCCTTTTTTCTGGCGCCGTTGCCGGGGAACAAGTAATCAAGATTCAATCTAGTATTGCGTTTGTGAATATTTTCAGTTTTTCTCTTGATTTTTCTTTTGCATCTCTTAATTTGATCATCCTCAATAAAAAAATCAATTTAGGGTTTTGCTAAACCCTAGTTTTCTTTTAGTTTTTGTATATATTTGGCTAACCCTAATGGTGGTGGACGGCTACATCTCCAACAAAAAAACATATATTTTGTGGATGGTCTAGAAAAATTTTGCAGGCAAAGGTGACGTGCAACACGAAGATCTAAAAGCGGAGGCCGGACATCGTCGGAATCTCCAAGAGAAACTCCACCTCCAAGATCAAAAGGAGATCGCCCTCGTCCGCCACTCATCCTAAGGAGATCGTTCCTCAAGACCGTCAGAGCAACAATCGACGTCGGCAAGGGGGAGATCAAGTGATGGCGAGAGGAGTGCATTCAAGTTAACCACGATTCAAGGTATGTAATGTGGTCAATATAAAATACATTCTACCTCATCGTTACATCGGAAGAGAGGAGCCAAAGGATAATGAAGTGGAGACACAAAAGTTGTTGCATCCGTCAAGACCACGAATCAACGCCCGCCTGTGAAGACCAAAAAGATTACTAAGCCGAAGAATAAACCTACACCAAGGCCAAGGATGGTGTAGAAGTGGGGTCCCCAAGATTGCAATGTCCGCAAAGAGCGTTGATCCGAAGTGAAGAAGATAAGAAGCCTAGCTATAGACTATAAACGAAGTGCTTTGCGGGAGGCAACCCGTTTGTCGAGTCAAGAATAAGCTACCGGGAGGACAACCCGATCAAGAACAAAGCCACCGGGAGGGCAACCCGGAAGATTTCTGAATTTCAAGTAAGTGAGTCTTAGAATTTGCTACGCAAAACATTTTATTAAGTCTTAAGTGGTTGAACAAGTTTTGGAGAACCTTTTGTTTGCTCAGTCGTTTTATTTGGATTTTTCGATCATAAACCAATGACATGAGCCATCCCATGATTTATTTGCCTCTTTTTGAGAAACTCGTACCAAAAATTCAGATCCTATCCAAACCTTTTATCCTCTCCATGATGTTAAGGTTGGCTAGTTTTACATGTTCCTTAATAGTTTTTAATCTTTGACGCATGGCCGAACTTGTGTGAACCTTGATTTTTGGTTTCTTTCAATTCGACATCCATCGGTTTCTCTAGAATTAGAATTTTTCTAAGCCCTTTGAATTTATTTTTATTCAAAATCTCTCTCTCTCTCATGTTTGGCCAAAATTAGAACCTAAACCTATGCCCCCACGGTCAAGTCGGAGGAGCTTGCTATAAATTAATGAAAGCAATCGATCCCAGTGCAACCAAAATAAATTTTACAATTGTTTCGGATGCCTAAAATCTCCTCTAATGATATATTTGGACTCATCGCTAGTGCTGAGTTAATTTTTAAATTTTCAAAATTAGAGGAGTAATTAGCATCTAAACATGATCAAGGGGATGTTTTTGAAGCTTGATTAACATATAGTGCCCTATGATGCATCTTGGGAAAGCATTAGTCGTTTGGCATGTTGGGAATTTGCAAAGGACAAGCATGGGGAAGCAAGGGCTTTGTTTTGCAGGAAATTAGTGGAAGCACATGAGGCAAGGGAACAAAGAAGTGACACAAAGCAAAATAATGGAGGTGGAACCCTAAATCACGCAAGCAAAGGAGTGGTTGTGAACGTTTGGGCGATGAAATCTCATTGGTCATGCAGATACAAGTTAAGAAGGGAGCAAGGAGCATCTCGGAGAAAGATTAGAGCAAATGGAGCAGGAGGGCCCCTAGGCCGAGCGGCCTAAGCCGGCTGGCCGAGCCTCCACTTATGGCCCCCGGTGCTCCCCTTCGTCTGGTAAGTATTTTATCCATTTGTTAATTCGTGTTCTTGAGTTCATAGCCCATAAGTTCCAGAAACAACCTAGAAAAAATTTGAGTTCCATGGGGTTGTAGGATCTTGTCATGTAATCGCCGATCCTTTTGTTTTTGATCTATTGTTCATGTTGATGATGCTTTGATGATTAAGGTTAGCTACCTTGCTTTCGGGGTTGCTCCCGTAGATCACGTCAACATATCATGTCACACCTCAATAGATTGGCTTCACCATGATAGGCGGTTGCATGTTCAAGTATTCATAAACCCTTTGGGCAAACATCACTCCTATCTTGTGCACCTCACACTTCACCCTAACAATAATAAACTCCGCCATCCATATTCTTTCTTTGTGTGTATTTCCACCGGCAAGAAACCCCCGGGGGAGTTGTTTGTGACTTTGTACAGCAAAGAATGATGAGAGAGATCATGAACATCATCCTCGGAAGGAAGACACGATCGTCATCATCGAAGGTCATCATCAAGCTCTTCGAGGAGGCACTCGGTCTCCGAGTCTCCCCGAAGCATGGAGGAAGACGTGGCACCACCGAGGAGTGGCACGGTGCCCCTTGGTGGCATAAGGAGTACACGAAGCATGTCCATGCGGTACACCAAACCGCAAGGACACCGGAGGAGCCACTCGTTCCACCACGACGCTCAACTCGTTCATCCACTCCACCACCATACACTCCGAGGCATTCCAATGGATTCATCATGAAGACGGAGGAGGAGGAGGAGAGGCTTGTTCGTTTTGAGATGAGGTTTGTGCCAAATGTTGACTTCGATGACGCCCTCCAAGTGTAGGATTCTACTCGGATATCAAATCTTGAGCAACCTTGGATGGGTGCAATTCTTTAATGGAGTTGGTGTGACTACTCACAAGGAGCTTGCCTTAGAAATTCTTATACATTGGCACCGGTCATTAATGAAGGGGTGTCATGCCTCTCATTCTGCCTTGAAGATAAAGAGCAACTAGTTCCTTATGGATATATTGGAGAACTACTCGGTTGCAAGAAGGAAGCCCCAAAGCAAGTTGACGTCCAAAGAATATGTTAAAAGGATTTTTGGGGAATGATTTCGGGAGAAGATAACAAGGAACCCAAAATTTCTCCTTGTCAGGATTTCTTTGGGATCGAGTACATGAAGCAAGGAAAATTTATTAGTGGAGATGAGAGGAGAAGGTACAAGTTGACAAAGATTAATGTTCCTCTTCCCAACATGAGGTTGAGATTGAATGAAGACAAAATTGGTTAGAGGAAGGATTTCTTGTACCAGCAAAGAAGATTAAAAAGGAAAATTGTGGGAGAGGGATCATTCTCCGCGGCCCAAGACAAAGGAGAGGGTGCACATCAAGATAATGAACAACCACATGGAAGGATTTCGATGCCAGCACCATATGGAGGAAGTATGCCAATGCAAGCATGGGAGAGTGGGGCAGCCACACCACCACATCCTCTACCATACATGATTCGTAACGAAGTTTTCATGGCACCCCATCCAAACCAATGCAAGTCAAATGGAAGAAGGGACCGCAAACATTGCCTACCAAGTTGGTCGCCTTCACATATCATTGCCGAAGTAATTTCAAGGAAGACCGGCGCAACCATGATACAAGCAAGATCATCAATATCAACCACCGTAAGATGAAGAATGAAGAAGGAGGAGGAAAAAGAAATATTAATGCTTTCAACTTCAGTTTGATTTTCCCTCTCTCCTTTTCTTTATTTTCAGCTTTTATGCAAATTTGTGCGTGCGAAGCATTTTCTGTTTTTATTTATTTTCAGCATGTGTGTTAGTAGTAGTGTTTGCTCTAAATCAACATGAATAAAGTTTGCCACCATGATTATCACCTTTAGTGAAGATAATAAGTTGATGCCATGTTGATATATGATGAAAGTTGCTGCTTTGCTCATCTTTGTGCTTGTTTTATGCATGTTTAAGCTAGTGCTCTCTTTTAATATGAATCTGAAATTTAATTAAAATGCTAGCCTAATCTTGTGTGGAGGTTATGATAACTCAAGTCTCATAGTTCTTTTTCGTTGCTCTCAATTTTGAATGAATCAAAGAACCTTTTTATTCTCAAAAAGTTATGCTAACCTTGTCATGAGTACCGCTTGCATTTTGCTATACCCATCCAAAGTCCAAACTTACTTGAGTGCAAAACATTAGTATATACAAGATTTATTTTTGGGTGCATTAATTCAAGGCCTGATTTCTCTGGCCCGAAACTAAGAAGCTGGTCATTCCATTTTTGCGTATCGTTCTTTATGCTAGCCTCTTCTATCTGTGCATTGTGAGTTTCCACATTGGGAATTTCACAAACCTCGCCGGATATCCAACCACAAAACCCAAACATATCTTTTATTGTGTTCACCTCTTGACCACAACCCAATATATGAGTATGGATGAATATTTTGAGGAAGATTACAAGGAAGGCGCTTCAAGTGAGTAAGGGAGACTTCCAAAAGGATCCCTAGGAGATTTTTCGTGTATCTCTCTCTAAGAAAATATGAGAGCTTCAATTCCCACCTTGGCACATTTATCACCTCTTTTGCCCGAGGATGAGCAAACGTCTAAGCATGGGGGGGTTGCCAAGGAAGTGCTAGTATAGTCTAGAGTTCAAGGGGAGCAAATAAAAAAAGAGAGAGAAAAATATGATGAAAGAAAAAAATTATGAAAGAAAAAAATGATGAAAAAATGATAAAGAAGAAAAAGTATGATGAGAAAAAGAAAGAAAGAAGAAAGAAAGAAAAATATATATATAATAAAGCTCCCCGGTTCTCTAGCTATGTTTAGTGCTTTTTGAGTTTTCAAGAGGATTCAAGATCAAGACCCATACTCATCTTTTCAACCATGTGCAATCCGATAACAAGGACTTCGTTTATGCCTTGGATCACTCTTTGCCATTTGCACATGTCCACCTATCTCAAAGTGTGTGTATTTTTCTCTCCCCCCTCCTTGATAACATTATTTTTTCCAATGACCTTTTTGACGAGTCTCGGTAAGATCATGAGATGCTAGACTTGTTTTGATAATATCTCAACTATAATATCTTGGTAGGACTAAACTTTCCTATAGCTCCATATAAATCTTTCCACCATATACTTTGAGAGGGGAAAGGAGTAGAACAAGTAGGCTTGAGAGACAAGATGAGATGAGAGTACATGAGCAAAGTGCAAGATGGTTATTTTTTATCTTGGTAAAGCAAAATTTTCTCTTTATCTCATTCTTTATTTTTCAAAATTTCTGAGATTTATTTAAAAGTTTGAGAGCATGATCAAGTACTTGTGGAGAGAGCTTGAATGATATCTACCCTCCATAAAGATAAAAGTTAGTACATTATGGAGCTTTAATGAATATAAATTTAGAGAGCATTATGTTTTCTCATGTATGATCAAGTGCAGGGTATGAACATTGAAAGGCAACACTGATATTCATTGAAGTCTTACTCGAGGACGAGCAAGGTTTAAGCATGGGGGGATGTTGGCGGTCGATTTCCGTCAACCTAGCCACATGTTTAGCTTCTATGTTGGTATTAATTTGTTATTCACACTAACGATCCTAACCCTCATTATATGTCAAGTTCGCACTCGCATGTGGTTTTTGGAGTTTATTGTTTACACAGGAATCAAGAGCCTAAATGAGGACTTCCGGGTAAAGTTCATCAAGGGTTTTACGAGATGATCATGGACCCCAGGACAAGTCAAGATACAAGATGAACATGACTCCAAATGAACCAAGGACTAAAACGTGAAGCCGAGAAGTGCTAAGGACCTAGACGGAAGATGCAGGAGTTCATACGCCAAGCACCCTTATCGAAATCGCGAGGAAAATGACGTCAAGGACCCACATGCAACTCGACAAAAAGTCAGGAAGTCGCGAGATGCGTCTGGAAGAAAGACGGGGCCGAACTGGGCTGAAGTGGGCCCAGGCTGGCCGGCCCAGCCCATTCCGGGCCCGGTTCAGTGCCCCCTTTGACCTTGGTGATCCTCGGGCTATTTATAGCCCCCGTGCCTCGAGCCACGCATTAAGCAATTCGTCATCCGCCGCCGAGGAGCAGAGAAGAGAGGGACACCCTTCCGGAGAGGAGAGGGTCGAGATGGTTGACTAGGGTTTCCCTAGCCGACGTGGGAACCTTGCATGGAAGACCACGTCGGAGTTCTAGAAGCTAGGATCAAGATCAAGGTAGGATCCCGGTGGTGATCTTGTCCATGTATTATACTTCATGTTGAATTTGCAAGATTGAATCCGATTTCTAGCGATCAAGTGCTTTCACTACGATTTTGTCTTCACTTGGGTTTTCTTATTCTCCAATCTATTCCGGATAGATTGCTTAGGATGTTCTTGTAGCCATGGTGGCTAGAGGTGCATACCTGACCTACCGAGCGTTTTCAACACGTTCCTCGTGAACGTGCTCTTAGGTTCACCTACACAATAAGCGGGACATCGTGACATGATGTTGATCACGTGTACGGTAGGTGCCTTTGAGGGTTGGAACGGAAGCCAAGATTTAAAGAGGCTTTTAATGAGATTCATTTGCTTTATCCTTCTTGGTTTTGAAACTTCAACAAAAGACCCGATCCAATCTCTAGATTGGTTTTACCTCCCCTCTCTTTCTCTTGCTACCTCCGATGTTGAGTTGATTGGATGTGTTTTCATGGTTCTTCCATAGATTAGATGCAAAAACCCTTTTCAAGATCAAAGTGTTTTCCGCTTATTATATTGGATCTTGCATTACACATTGTTCCACAGATTCGATACCTTGGGTTCGCCACTCAAGGGAAGAAGGGTCCCTTGACTACGACAGAGGATTTGTCCGCTTGCAAGTCCAAACGAACTTTGCAACGATAATCAAACGTCAACAGGAACGTTTCTTTGTTTGATGTCATTTAATTTCATTGATTGATGAATTGCTTTATTGATTGTTATTTTATGTGTTATTATACTCGGTAGACACCTGAGCTCTCTCCCGAAGCCAAGGATCGAGAAGGACATGAAGTTAGAGCTCAGGATGTCCGTAAGTCAAGCTAGCCAACCAAGTCCCCGAGGATCCAGAAGGCAAGACTTGGTCAACTAGGAAAGCAAGTATAAAAGGCAAGTTCCAGCACCCCCGCGTTGGTCATACTTTTATCCACTGTTTTATAATAAAATAAGCCAAGATAATAACTTGACCTGCATTTGCTATAAGGACTGGTTGAGGTTGATCCCGGTCTCGACTAAATCGATGACCGAGCGTCAACCCTAGATTTACTTTTCACAACTATTCATGTGAGTACTATGGAAATAGGGAGAGATAGAAGTAGATAGTAGATAATAAAATGAACCAACTAAAGTGAGTTAGACTCCCTAAGGACGGACATGGGAGTATGGGAGCAGCCTCGGTAGAAGATCCTGTCCATGCTTACTCCGGTCGTATAAGGATCGGTTCACGGGAAAATCTTTCCAAGGATTTGGTACGGCCGCACGGGCCAAAACGGCATAGCCTTCGGGAATGCCTATTTATGTGAGGACTTGATCCACACCCCACTACTGAACCTAGTAAACCATCCCAAGGGGCCATGGTGGGCAATGGATGCGCTGGAGCAGGACCTTCGCATAGTCCCAGGCCTGGCCGGTACGGGTCATCCGGAATGTTATGGCGTCTGGGTGACACGGTGGTACTTGTACCACATTTTAATGCATATGCTATTGTCTCGGGATGTGGACCCGCGAGACGGGTGGTGGTGGAATGACCCCTACTTAGGCCCCAGTGTAGACATGGATGGAGCTAGGGAATGTTGTCCAGGATTGGGTGATAATGTAATCCATGAATGGACGTTGGTGGGTACGGGTTTCGTAGGGCAGTACCGCCTTTGTGCAAGGTATGGGCTGACCAACCGTGCAGGTAAAGCGTACACCTCTACGCAGAGTATAATCTATTCGAATAGCCATGGCTCTCAGTTATGAGCCCTTTGGGTTAAAGCTCTTGTTGATTAGCACACATGCTTTGTAGGGTTAGATTTAGTGGTGAGACATGGCAGTGGCCCTTAGAAAGGGATATGGCAGATGTCGGCTCAGTAGGACCCCGATGGTCGCTGAGTTTGATAAAACTTGGGGACTGGTAGGAGAGGCTATGTGTTTCCCCTCCAGGACCAACCTATATAATTTAATTGCTTTACTTATTGTTTCCCCGAAACATACATCACTTGCATTAGTTTATTTATATTAATCAAGGCATGCTTTCCTTTTCCTTGGAACCTTGCATGTAGTCTATAGGATTAATATCTTATACGCTGGGATTTGCTGAGTACGTTGATGTGTACTCAGCCTTGCCTCCATTATACCTTTTACAGGTAGACTACGTGGGTTCCAGGTGTTGAAAACCATCTAGTTAGTGGATGGGCACCTGCGCTTCCCCTCGCTGCGTTGAGGTATTTTCTTTGAATATACGTTATCTATTGCCTCTATACTTAACTCTTATAAGAACTGTGTTAGCCTACGTGATCCAGGGACTAACATAGGTGCTTAATGGGAATCCCGAAGGTGGGTCCCCACAACCACCACCGTCCTCGTCACTACTATCATCATCATTATCACTAGCATCAGCACCATCACCACTAGCCTCACCATCATCAGCAGAGCTACTATCCTGAGACTCCTGATACGGTGGACTACGATCACCCTCCTCATCATCAGTCTCGTCGTCGCTCACCACTGCTACTGTTGATTTGCCTCTTGTATCGTCACTTCCTCGTCGACGCTTCGGGTCACCCTTTGTAGGCCCCTTCCGGAACATCCTCTTACCTAGGTGAGTGTCACCCACATGTTGACGTGCCCAATCGCTAATGCAATCAGCCCTCGTAGCATCACAAAGATTTGAGGGGTCTATTTGATCCCTAACAAGCTGTGACGAGATAGGGATGTCTCCGTCGTCATCATCCTCATTGAGAACTGGAGGTTGATTGGATCTACCATATTCCATCCATTCCCGCACCGAATTTCTGTGATCATAGAATAAAAGATGAGCCAACTGATCAACAAAGTCACCGTCATCACGCTGATAGCCTCCGGAGACCTCATGCAGTCGTAGTCGAAGGTTGTAGTTGACATAGACAAGCTTGTTAAGTTTCTTGTGCGTCAACTGATTCTGAACCTTTGTATGCAGCAACGCAAAGGTACTCCAGTTCCGCTCGCATCCACTTGATGAACAACATTGTGAAACAAGCTGCAAAGCGAGGTGCTGCAGCTGTGGAGTGCTGCCTCCAAACATCATCCACCAGGATGCTGTTGCAAATGAGTATGTAAGCAATATATTCCAAATCGACATAACATTATTTGCACATGAAATAAATCTTACATGGGGATGTCTTCGGGTCAACCGCCATTCTCGCAGCCATCTCACTTCCAAACTCGCCATGCTTCTTGTGAAACACCTCAGCCTCCTGCAATGCCTGAACGGTTGACTTAGTATCCATCATGCGCTCAAATGGATCCCATAGTGAACGATACATTTCTTGATTTGGATAACCCACATATGAATTCCTTAGATTTAGGACCGCAGCTGCAAAATGGAAATACTGACAATGAGCATAAAATCATTAGAGGTACTAAGAGTTTGAAAATTTAGTACTCGTCATACTTGCTCCCACATACGTGCGGTCGTCATACGTGTCTCGTATCCTGCGATTAAGAATCTTCTTATACTCGTTCCAAGTCGCAACATTACATCCAAAGAAAGACTCCATCTCCTGTCTCATGGTCTGGTAGGCTACCACGACATCACAAAGGTTGGCCCGCTTGTCCTGATCAGCAGATCAAAGCAACTTGTATACTGGTTGAACTATGTCAATAATATATTTCATCCCGTTCCACCACTCCATACTTGAAAGCCTGGCGTGAGCAAATCTACCTTCTGTGGTGTCCGCCCATTTGCTATTTACAAACTCAGGAGAACCCATCCACTGCAAGAAACGATCACATTTCCGATGCATGCTCTCTAGGAACATGTAGTTGGTCCCAAATCGAGTGGCATTCCACTTGATCAACTCACCACCAATGGCATTCTTCATCATTGCATGCAACTGACTATGATTGTGCAACCAAGTTGAAATTCGCTTGCATATGTTGATCATACCTTTGTGTTCCGGACTTTCACCTATATCCTTTAATATCAAATTCACGGTGTGCGCTAGGCAAGGTGTCCAAGCAATGTGCTGATATTCCAATCGTAGTTGCAAACATATTTTCTTATAGTTGGAGCCGTTGTCGATGACAACATGAACGACATGCTCCGGACCAATATCCTCCACCACCTTCTTAATCTCCTGCAAAAAAAGGGTACAATATTTAGTATCCTTTACAACATATTAAATGGTAATGGCAAATGTTTAGAGACTACCTTGATCAAAAAATCAAAATCTTGACGATGTCCTGTAGAATCAATAGACTTGTGGAACCACGTCACCCCATTGTAGTATATCAAAAAGTTGATGACACTCATCCTCGTTGGGCCGGTCCAACAATCACACATCAAGGTGGCGCCAAACAGGGGCCAGTCTTGCTTGAACTTTGCATACCGATCCTTCAAGTCTTTCTCGTTTTGATCAAGGTACTTTCCATCAATATCTCGTCCAATGGGTGATTGGATACCTTCACCTGCAACCATATGGAATGCATAAGCGACAGGAATGTAAGCTCATAGGTGTCATTACAACATGGAAAGTATGGAATGTAAGCATGAGATAAAACTTACCCCATTTCTGTGTCTCCCTGACCGTGCTGACAAAGTATGGATTGTCAGCTTGTCTTCCAAGTACTCTTGCAATATGAAAAAACTTGGACCAAGCTTTGACAATATTCTCCTTTTCATTCTTACCCTTCTCCGTCCAACGGCCTGTATCAATCCTTGGTTGAGTCATTCCTCTTCTCCCACCGGATGCCAAGTTATAGTCGGCCACCGCAGGACTCTCCCTCCTCGAAGTTGCTCTTTGAAACAACTTCACCACAGGATTCCCCCTAGCCGAACCACTACCCCATCCACGCTCATATTCACCTCCTCTCTCTTCCACCCTTTGTCGGTACTCTGCTTCCTCTCTCGATAGTTCTATGGCACGCTGCAGCTGAGCCTCCTCATCATATTGCTCACCGGGATTGTTTCCCTCCACTGCAGCCTGCTCTCGTGCCAACCTCTTTCGAGCCCGATCAGCAGTTGCCTTCTTAGCCCTCTCAATTTCGCGCTGAAAGTAATCCCGCACATATGGTGGCACATTCCTGCAGCCCCACGCCCAGCCAAATGTTGTTTTAATCTAGTTGTACCACCTCCTCCTTTCTACGTATTACAATATTTGCAACGCCATCCGGGATAAAGATTTTCACCATGTTCCCATACAACATCTTTATTTCTGCTTGACATTGTCTATCTCCATAAATGGACAAGAATAACGTATCAAACACACAAATAAAATGTACATAAATCTACCTAAGTACGCAACTCATATAGTCATTTAAGACCTAACTCAAAATCTACACCTAAATGCTAAATCAAATCTACATATAGAATATACCTATAAAATCTGTCTAAACCATATATGCAACTTAATATTCAAATCTACCTATATCATAAATTCCTAACATTCAAATGTACCTAAATCCTAAATATACATCTAAATGAAATGTACCTAAATCCTAAGTCGTACCTACATCCTAATACATATAAATCAAATCCCACCTAAATCAGCTATCCAATCAATCATAGATACATCAAATCATACCTAAATCGGAGATTCGGTTGCTTACCTTCAAGTGGGCGACCTTAGCACCTCCGGTCAGCCGTCCGAACCGCCTGGCTAACCGTCGCTCTGCTAGCGCGGCTTACCGCCTCAAGGCGGTAGATCCAGCGGCCGCCCGGCTTACCGCACCGTCCGCTCGGCTTACCGGCCGGGGGCGACGGTTAGGCGGCGGCGCGGGGCGGATGGGGCTCCGCTCACCAGGCCATGGAGCGGACAGGATAGAGGAGGTAGAATGGAGGCAGGGTTCGCAGGGGCATGGGTGGTTGGCAGATATTTTGACCCCCCCTTGGGCCGAACTGGACCGTAATGGGCCGGTGCCTTTTTTATTTTTCTTTTTTTAACTTATAATACCCGAAAAAAAGCTAAATGAACGAATTTTTGAAAACATTTGGCACCATTAGATTGGTCGCAATTTGAACTATTTTTAGGAATTTTTTGGATTTTTTTTCATTTTTTTAAATTCAAATTGAAAATTTGAATGAGGTCGGTTTGTAACCGACCGGAACCGGTACCGGACCGGTTACCGCGGTTTCCGGACCAGTTCCGGTTGGGAAAAAAACCTTGGTTGGGGGTGAAGAGTTACATGGTTTTTCATTAAGAAGAAATAATCTTCTTCGAGTCAAGAAAAACTTTCAAACCTTGGTTTGCATAGGTCTATGAAGACAATGCTCTCCGTCTAGCTAACTTACAATAATATTTCCAATTTCAGTTACCTGTTGACACTTTCGGTTGATCGGCTTAAATTTTTGTGATTCAAAATTGCTATGTTAAAAAAGATGTATTAATTATGTGGTTATTAATTCGATGTAAGAAGTGCAAACTAAATGTGCATGTGTATTTATCATTACTAGGTGATTCTTCCTCGCGTTGCTACCGGATTTGAGAGAGTTTTTTATGACACTCAGGATGGCTCTGATTTATAGATTACTAATCGTGCTAATTACATATTTAATTGCGTTATCAAGGTAGTTGGTCACTAAATCTGTAATTCAGAGCAGAGCGGAACCATGATTTTTACTGACATAAATTAAGGCTCGGCGGGGCAATCAATTGTATTCAACGCGCTGCACAATGAATAGACACAATATAAGCAAGCCACTGATTCTTCACGTCAATACCAAAATTTGCTCACAGAAAGCCTTATAAGCGAACCATGGATACATTCATAAAGATATAGAATATTTTCTGTTGAACCTAAACTTCCACGGCGAGCGATTGAAAAGGAAAGAAAAATCCGAGGGTGGTTTTCTTTTGTACCAAAATTTTCCTCACCAGAGACTGAAAAGCGGTGGTCTTCGCTTCTGCCCCGCAGCAGTAGTAGCCGAGCACCACGCAATTGCCACACACTTTGCCGCAAATATATTGCTCGACAGAAGAAAAAAAAAGGCTATCCTTATCTCTTCTTCCCCAACACCAGCCGTAGCATCTTCCAGTCCTGCCTCACGCATCCAACTGATGCCTCCTTTGCTTGCTTGGAGCCGTGGCCGGCCGTCGGCGCCATCCAGCAGCGGCCTTCAGTGAGTGCCAACTGCGCCCTTCTGGCTCCCAGCCGCGACCACCGGTGGCGCCGGTTCCCGGCCAAGCCGACGCGCCTGCAGGGTCCCAGCTGGCTGCGTCCTCGCGGCCGACGCGCCTCCCAGCAGGCCACGGGCCCGCAGCCAGTGGCAGCTGAAGGCCACGCTCCCCCGCCCCTGCCCTGCGAGATTTGGGAGATCCACTTCTCAAAGGAGGTGGCCGGCGTGCAGATTGGGAAGGAGAGGTTGCCGACGGGCAGATAGGAAAGGCGAAGGTGGCCGGCGTGCAGATTGAGAAGGTGAAGTTGCCGGCGTGGAGATGAGGAAGGGGAAGGTACCCGACGTGCAGAGGAGGTGGTGCAGGTGCGGGATTGAGCGCGTCGCCGGTGTGGGTCGGAGACAGAGGAGGGACAACGCAGTCTCGAATCTCAATGGCAGACGGAGGAGGGGCGCAGCCGACACCTTCTGACGGGGTAGCGGAAAGGCACGTACCGGGGGCGATTTTACGGGGGAAAAAAAAGTCTAAATCACCCCCTAACTAGGGGCAGACTACATAACCCCCAACCTATGAAACAGTCTATATCATTCCTGAATTTTTCAAAACAGGTCAAATTACCCCCTAAAGCAATTTTGAAAAATCATAGTAAATCACAGAAAATTCATAAAATGAAAAATCCAATTGTGTTGGACTCAAAATGAGTAGATCTTCACAATGAACATATAATATGATATGCTTTAGTACATTTTTT
The DNA here is from genome assembly GCA_036936925.1 of Cenchrus fungigraminus. NCBI lineage: Eukaryota > Viridiplantae > Streptophyta > Magnoliopsida > Poales > Poaceae > Cenchrus > Cenchrus fungigraminus. The sequence continues at coordinate 58,938,509 of CM072781.1, read as the reverse complement.
ATAGCTACGAAGAAAATCATAGATCTAAAGCTACATCAAAAAAATTAAACTAAAGCATACCATATTATATGTTCACTGTGTAGATCTACTCATTTGAAGGCCAACACAATTGGATTTTTCATTTTATGAATTTTCTTTGATTTATTATGATTTTTTAAAAATGCTTCAAGGGGTAATTTGAACGGTTTTGAAACGTTCAGGGGGTGATATAGACCGTTTCATAGGTTGGGGGTTATGTAGTCCACACCCCATAGTTGAGGGGGTGATGTAGACTTTTTCCGATTTTATGGAGACAGGTGAGCGGTGGGAAGGTGAGGTGGCGGGGAGGCGAGAGGGCGGCGGGGACGTGAGGTGGAGGCGGCTGCGGCGAGTTGAGGCGTGACGGTGGAGAAGGTGAGGCAGCGGCGCGTCGGTTGGAAGGCGAGGTGGTGGCCCCGCGGGTGGAGAAGGCTAGAGGGACGGTGGAGAAGGTGAGGCGGAGGGTTGCGGGGTGAATGAACATGACACAAGCAGATGACGTGGCTAGGCTGAGAGTCTAGAGAAATCAAGCTTGGACTTGTAGTGAGTACCGATTATATAGTTGTTATAGATTTGTGATTCCATCTGTATTATTGCCATCTATTTTTATTGAGTTTCATATACCAGCCAAATCAATGTAAAAGTTTAAGCTCATGAGAAAAAAAATATAAGAATTCAATTATATTTTAACACTCCCCTTACATTACATGTAGGCTCCCCTCGGACCTCAGACGTGAAAATAAGAGTCAGACGTGAAAATAAGAGTCAGCTGCAAGTAGAGCGCCGATGTTCCAAGCTGCCCAGGCTGCAACCGGGGTCCAAGGCCAAAATTCCAATGGTGGTTTAGGAAAAATCAGTTAATATAAATATCAAACGCTGACACACATAAGCTAAGATCAGCACTAGTCCTTGCCAGTTCCGGGGTCCGCCCTATCAGCTGCAATTGTTGTATCTAATCACTTATGTCGGAATTTGCACTCGATATCCCTGATGCCATATTAAGTTACATGCATAAGAGCAACTCCAGCAGAGCTCCTACTTGAACCCTTACTTTTGGGCCAAGAGCAAAAAAACTCACTCCAGCAGGGCTTTTACTCGGGTACCAATTCTAGAGGGCCCCCCAAATCCCCCCTCGGGCCCCTTCTCCTGCGGGTGGTGGAGGGAGCCCCTATCGGTCGTTGGCCGTTCCTCCCTCTGCGCGCCACCGAGCGGAGCGGCTTCTCCCTCGCCGGTCCCTCCACGAGCGCCACTGGGAGCTCTCCTCCGCGGCCGCCCGAAGCTCCCGCCACCCACCATGGCCGCTTGAGCTCGAGAGCGACACCTCCACGCCCGGTCGGAGCTCGATTCGCCGGCTGGAGCTGGAGCTCACACACCGGCGGCGGACCGTGCCCCGCCTTCTCCCGGAGCTCTACCCGCCCGGAGCACAGATCCTCCGCCGCCGCTGCCGGAGGGGAAGGTCGCTCTGTCGCCTCGCGCAACCGGGAGGGTGAGGACGCCGCCTCGCCGGCAGGGAAGGTCGCTCTGTCGCGCCTCCATGCGCCGCAACGCCTCGATTCGCTCGGCCGAAGATCGATTCGCCAGCCGTCGAGGTCGATCCGAGCATCCACGGGAGCATCCCGGCGCCGTCGCGAGATCCAGTCGAAACGAAGGTCGAGCTCCCTCCCGCTGCGCCTGGCCGGAGGTCAAGATCCCCCTCCCGCCGCGTCGGGCCGGAGCTCGAGCTCCCTCCCGCCGTGTCCGCCGCGTTCGGCCGGAGCTCGAGCTCCTCACACTGCCGCCGTCGTGCTAGGCCGGAGCTCGGCCTCCTCAGGCCGCCGCTACCGCCTAGGCGCCACACCCGGACTCCCGGAGCTCGAGCCCCTCACGCTGCCGCCGCCGAGGTCGACCGGAGCTCGGCCCCCTCACGTCGCCGCTACCGCCCACGCCTGGAGCTCGAGGGCGAGCCCTCCATCGTCTGGACGTAGGAAGCAAAGGGGGAAGAGACAAGAGAGTAGCGATGGCGAGATGTGGGAGATAGAGGAGGCCAGGAAAGAAGAAAAGGTATCACTCAATGACAAGTAGGTCCCGCATATCAGACAAGAGTAGGGGCTTTAGAGTTGGGGCTGTTGCTGGAGTTGAACACAAAATTAGACCCCTAAAAAGTTGGGGGCAGCCCCTACTAGACAAAATAGGGGCTCTGAATAGGGGCTATTGCTGGAGTTGCTCTAAACATGTCGAACCAAAAACTTAAGATGATGATTATCCTTCAATAGATTTTTATATATAATCAAAAGATCAACACTACTAGAAAAATAGTTTTTGGTACCGGTTGGCAACCCCCATTAGTACCGGTTGTCCAACCGGTACTGGCCAGGTGGTACTAATGTGGAGGTCACATTAGTACCGGTTCGGCCCACCCGGTACTAATGTGACATTAGTACCGGGTGGAGTTATGACCCGTCAACTCTCCGTCCGCCCCCTCCCGTCTTCCCACTCCCTCTTTTTCTTTTCCTTTTTCCTTTTCTTTTCTTTTCTTTTCCTTTTCTTTTTTTTCTTTGTGTTCTTCTTCTTCTTTCCTATTATTTTCTTCTTTTTTCCTACTTCTCCATCACATATTCACATCACACAATCTCTAGCAAGAATCACTCACAAAAATCACATGAATACATTCACAGGACATATACAACCACATGAATCATAGTCCATGAATCACAGATTTACGAGAATCACAAATCATTCACAACCACATGGATCACAATCAAGAATACATGAACATGAACACAAAACTAAAAGAACCGCAGGCCGCTGGCCGCCGTGCCCGTGCGCCAGGGAGCCCAGGCCGGAGAGCCCCGCCGGCCGCCGTGCTTGTGCGCCAGGGAGCAACGCCTCCGCTCCACCGCGCCTGCGGCCAGGCCGGCTGGCCCCGCGCGCCCGCCTCTGCCCGCGCCAACCGTGCAGCCGCGCCAACATCCGCCACCGTGCCCCGCCTGGACGCCATGAGGCCGCGCATGCCGCCGGCCCGGGCCCCTGCGAGAGGAGAGGGAGTTAGATGGGCAAAAGAGAAGAGAGAAAGGCACCTGTGTCCCCGACCACCACGCTCCCCGACCTCTGTGCCGCCGGCCACCACGCGCTCCCCGCGCCCGTGCCGGATCTGCGTCTCCCGACCGCCGCCGCGCTCTGGCCTGGCCGCGCGAGCGTCACGCCTGCGGCCGGTCCGCGAGGCCACCTGGCTGCTGCGCTCCGGCCTGGCTGCGCGAGCGCCGCGCCTCCGGCCGGTCGCGCTCCCTGGCCTCCGCGCCGCCGTCCTGGCCGCGCGTGCGCCCCGCCGAGGAGGGCCACCACACGCCGGGAGGCGAGGTCGGGCCGCGCTCCTGCTCCCGCCTGGCCGCCGGTCGCGCCGTCCTGGGGAGAGATCGAGAAGAGAGAGATGTGAGGAACAAGAAGATAAGGTTGAATGTGCTGTGGAAAGGTGAGGGAGAGAAATAAAGAGAGGGAGACCACGAAGATTTTTTCTAAGTGTTGAGCTGCTGTATCGGTAGGAGTACATTAGTACTGGGTCCTCTTTTCACCTGGTACTAATGTGTGTCATGGGGAGCGTGTCGGGGCTCTTTCTTCCCACCTGATACTAATGTGCACATTATTACCGGGTGAAAAAAAACCGATACTAATGTGAAAAATGATCCAGGACCAAAGGTTGTTTTTCTAGTAGTGCAACTAGATTGCGCTACAAAATCTACTTTATGTACTAGTTTTGATAAAACTTTATTTTTACAAGAAATAGCAAATGCTTCCAACAAGAAGATCACACAATCACGCAATGCCACTAATTATTGAGAACTATACTTTTAGAAAGATATTATAGCTGTTAGTAGGGTTTTTTTTTCTGTAGACTCCATAATCGGTGGACTACTCGAGATCTCCATCCTTTTTTAAATTTGATGGAGTCTATAGAAAAAGACAGTAACAGCTATAATATCTTTCTATTGATATATTTATTTATAATTGTGGGACATAACATATTTTTCTACATTTTTTCTGTTTCGAGAGAAAAATGCAGCTACCATACCAGCTGTCGACCGAGCATCCCTGGGCCCACCAACACATTGTGGGCCATACCCGGGAGATAAGTTCCTATACACATGGACTACTCGACTAGTGGGCCACGGTGCTGGTACCGTGGACCACAAGGCAAGACAAGACGAACAAGGACTTGTACTAAGACTAGGATAGCTTTCCATACCTTGTATAGGCTACTCCGAGTCCTACTCGAATAGTACTACCAATCCGACTTGTAACCCTGCCTCCCGTGGCATATAAGGCGAGGCAGGGACCCCTCTCAAAACATACGCAATCAATACAGAGCCACGCAGCATATAAGACGTAGGGTATTACGCACATTGCGGCCCGAACCTGTCTAATTGTGTGTCCCGTGTCTCACCATCATGTTCCTGACCTCGGCGAGCCCCACCGCACAATCTACTACTTCGGGTACCCCGTCGTAGGCTCGGTGTCTAAAACACTGACAGCTGGCGCGCTAGGTAGGGGTGATCGTCGAGATCATCGGGCGAATTCGAAACACCTTCAACTACAAAATCAACCTACCGGATGCCATAATGTTGCTGCTCTATTTCGGCGACACGGCGACTTTTAATCGGAAGCGGGTTCAAATCAGATTTGTTTTCGCCGAGTTCGCATTCGAAGCAGACAAAAATTCCAGCGAATCACGACGGGAGCAAGAGTCCAGAGGCTGTCGCACGTCGCAGGATCGATTTCCGGATGGAAAAAAATTTCTTTTTTTTCTTTTCCATCTCGGAGTCGAAATCTTCCATGTGACCTGGGGCATGCAATTATGCATGGCTCCAATTTCTTTCCCGAGACGCAACTTCAAAGCAATTTTGATGGACTTGTGCTACATGCACACAGAAGACTACCAGAAGCTTCAAGATTTATTGCTGGACGCACACAAGAGATACACCCGGAAGCTTCAAAAAAATTTCGCTCCAAGTACACAGCGCGTGTACGCGAGTACTACTACATCGACTTCCGGCTGCATCACCACGCGTGCGCTCGACTACATCGACTACTCGAGTACAACTACATCGACATTCGGCTACACCATGCGCCACCTCGCCGTCGACTACTTCAACTACTCGAGTACAACTACATCGACACTCGGCAACGACTACTCGTTGTCCGGCTGCACTAGCTCTCGCCTATGCTGTGCATCTGGACGCGTTGTATCGCTGCTCGACTTCTCGTCGGTCGGTCGCACTGGCTCTCGCCGTGCGCCCGGTCACTTCATCTCGCGGCTCGACTACTCGTCGTCCGGTTGCACCAGCTCTACTGCGCCTATGCCATGCATCCGGACACGTTGCATCGCCGCTCGACTTCTCGTCGGTCGGTCGCACTGGCTCTCGCCGTGCGCCCGGTCACTATGTCTCGCGGCTCGACTACTCATCGTCTGGTTGCACCGGCTCTACTTCGACTACACCGTGCACCACCTCGACATCATCTTGCGGCCACACCAACTCATCGTGGACTATTTCGGCTACTCTTCTCGGCTACTTTCTACTAGAAAACTAGTCGAGAACGGCTTCTACGCCCCCCACAACTAGTCGGACCCGCCTCCGACTAGTCGACTTCGTCAACACTCGTCCACGAGTTCATTCGAAACCCGCTCCGACGGTACAAGCCGACTTCGGTCGCATCTCCAGACTGCTCATGCGGTATCAGTAAGTCATTTATTTTAAATGATTACTTTTTTCTTCTTCTTTGGCTTGTTTTGCGCATGCAGGACAACACGCCAAGGATTACTTATTGGTGTACGCTTCTCAATGAATTTTTCCCACAAGAGCTATACTATGCCGACTACTCTTGGGACATATCAATAAGTCACCACGAGCTCACTCCATCAACTCGGGGGCTTTCCCAAGGAGGCAGCTTCTAAAGTCCGCTCTGCGCGGCAATCTAAAGTCGACTAACTCTAGTCGCATCTCCAAGTCGACTACTCTAGTCGCATCATAAAGTCGATTTCTAAAATCGCATTTTCAAAGTCCGCCCCGCGCGGCATAAAGTCGACTACTCTAGCCGCATTCTAAAGTCCGCTCCGCGCGGCAATCTCAAAGTCCACTCCGCGTGGCAATTTAAAGTCGACTCTGGTCGCACCTTCGTCCGCTTCGGCGGCATACTACGTGTGTAAGCTTCGATGGAACCTAGCTGTAAGTTGCCCTCGCGTCCTGGCAACGATGGTACCTAGCTGCACGTGGTCTTCACTCTTCGTACCATGGGTCTGAAACGCATGGCCCTAAGTACTCTAGCTCTGCCCAACTTACCCTGGGTCTCCCTGTTATCGTGCCGATCCATACTCTAGGTCTCCCTGTTACCATCCGATCCTTACTCCGGGTTCCTGCTTATATGCCGATCCCAGGCTGTAAGTGATTCTCAGGTCCAGGTGACTACCTAGCTGTAAACGGTTTTCTGATCCAGGCGACTACTGAGCTGTAAGCAGCTCTCGGGTCTGAGCTACAACTCTCTAGGCAGCTACGGTTGCCACTACTCGTAGGGGATCAAGATAATCCTCTCCAGACAGTTTCGGTTGTGACTACTCGTGGCTTCGGCTGCGATCACTCGTAGGGGATCATGATAATCCTCTCCAGGCAGTCTCATTCTGCGAACTCGTAGGGAGTCATGACAACTCTCTCCAGACGACTCCGTGTCGTAAAGACCAATAAGTGGCACATGCTGTCCTTGTTCTATTTAATCAAGAGGCTGCAGCCTAGAGTAACACCCTTCATAGTAGGGTCTTAGTGGAACTCCAACACATTGAGTTCATCACACTGTCTCATACGGTCTTACTCATTCTTCGGAACATCCTTGCGAGTACTCTCTCACTAGGCTCATAGCCTTAGAGGTACTTAAGACACTATTACTCAATAGTGTATCCAGACATTGTAAACTCTGTACAATGTGTGTTTTTTCCAGATGGCTCCGGAGGCAAAACAATTCGTTTTTCTATTTTTTAATTCGCCTTTTGCCTTCCGAAAACGTGCTTTTTTGGCTTTTTCAACTTTGTGTTTCGGGTTTCATTCTTGGCTCGAAGTACTCAAAGTCCACTCCGCGCGGCATAAAGTCGACTTACTCAAGTCGCATTCTAAAAGTCTGCTCCGCGCAGCACAAAGTCAACTTACTCAAGTCGCATCTCTAAGTCGACTACTCTAGTCGCATCTCTAAGTCGACTACTCTAGTCGCATTCTAAAGTCTGCTCCGTGCGGCAATCTAAAAGTCGATTTCGGTCGTATCTAAAGTCCGCTCTGACGGCATAAAGTCGACTACGGTCGCATCTAAAGTCCGCTATGACGGCAACATTATCACTCGAAGATGACTCGAGTAGTCTATGCTACTTCTCAAGTACAACGGCTTCACGCCAAATTACTACTCAGAGACAACTTCAGCATGCTCCGTTCGTTCTTCAGCTCAGGGGCTCAACTCCAATTACTACTCGACGTGGCTCATATAGCTCACTTGGTTCGTAATCTCAGGGGCTGGACGCTACAAGAGTACTCGGATGATGGCTTTTGCGAACTGAAGACCCTTGGATTGATCATCTAATCACTTTAAGGCTTGGGGGCTACTATGCTACAACCATCAACCTCTTTTTTCAAGACGGAAGATGTAGATTCAAGATTGACCCTCAGCTTGATTCTTCGATTCAAACTCAGGCTCGGGGGCTACACTCCATATGGAGTGCGATTTTTGCAAATCGCACCTCCATATAGGTCAAGACTTCAAGACAAGATGGGTATTTTTTGGAGACGTCCTGGGTTAGAACTCGGGGACACCTGGAAACTACTCGGGGATGATTCAAAAGTACTCATAGATGAATTAGAGCACATTCCACTCTTTTGGAAATTCAAGTACTATTGAAGACTTAGACTAACAGTACTCGAGACGATCAGAAATTACTCGACGAAGCTTCAAGACCACTTGAACTCGCTGCTCAAGACTACAAAGTGCTCGGGGGCTTGTCGACCATATACCCCTGGGTACCCATACATAGAAGAATACGAACTCGTACCATAAATCCTTGTAATCCTACTAGGACTCATACTATGTAATCCTACTATGACTCGTATCTTGTAACTGACTAGGAACACGCCCCCTGGACTATATAAAGGAGGGCCGGGTACCTAGGAGGACAGGCCAACTCCTCAAGGTGAATCCCCAACCCCTTCGGGGAACACCCAAGCGCAGGGCGCCATACATGATACTCCAAACAGGACGTAGGGTCCGCTACTCCGGCGGCCCGAACCTGTATAAATCTGTGTCACGTTTCCTTGCGCATACCTTCGAGTTCCAGGTCTGGCGATCCTCCACCGCACAATCTACTACCTCGGGTACCCCTTGGTAGGCTCAGTGGCCAAAACACTAACACCAGCAGCAGCACGTGGTGCGGAGGGGGAGCAGTATCTGATGAAATCAGGCCATCAGGGGTTGTGCTCACATGCTACAGATTATTTATTTAAGCAGCTTTTTCTTCGCTTTTTTCGGGCATGATGAACTGATTTCATGGCCAATTAACTTTTTTTTAGACGTGCAAAGCACATTTTTTATTAAGAAAAGAGAGAGTTACAAAGCGTTGCAATGGGAGAACCCCCAAAGAGCGAGCAAACAAGAAAGTTACAACTGAAACGAACAAAGAGAAGAATCCACACCACAATCACAAGAGAGACAACCGCTAGGAGTAAAGGGAGGGTTACAACCCCACGGACAACCAGAGCCTGTACAAACGAACGCCGAGAAGACCCGCACATCACCGCTTGCTAAACAACTTGAAGGAGCGGCGGCCGAAGTGGAGGTTTCGCAAAATGATGCCTTCAGGAAGGGAGCGACGACGCCGCCGCCATCGTCCGCCCACCCACGAAGGGGCAGGCCAAGTCTTCACCTCGCAAACCATGGCTTTTGGAGGCCGCGACAATACCCCCAGCAGGGTCAGTTACGAAAGGAGCGCAACCATTGTCGGCCTAGCAGAAGCTAGACAAGGCTTTCGCCCAGGCCTCGAAAGCCGAACCACATGACCGACCACATCAAACAAGAAGAGCACAAGGCGATGGAGAAAGCAGCAAGAAGCCTTGGCGATTGAAACGGAGGACAGGTGCAGGGAACTTCCACAACCAAGATGACAGCAACAACGCCCCCGGGACCAGACGAGGCCGTCCGAACCACCTCACCGTCTAGGCGCCGGCTGCAACCCAACGGAACCGCTAACCAGCTATCAGACCTCGAGCCCTGAGCAGAGGGAGGACTTGGGGCCGCCGAAAGAAGGAAGGGCAGCGGCCACCAGCAGAGGGAAGGGCACAGCGGCCGCCGGCACAGAGGGAGGGGCCGCGACCGCCAGCCCGGAGAAGGGCGCCGGCAGCAGGGGGGAAGCCGGCCGCCCGGGAGGGGCCGCGGCCGACGGAGGGGAGTGGTCAGCGGGCGCAGTCAACGAGGTCGGCGGGGAGGGGGCTCAAACGGCAGTCGTTGGCGAGGAGGAGCCGCGACCGCCATCGAGGCAGGGGGTGTCACGGCGCCGCGGGGATGTCAACAGGGAGGTCGACGGAGGCCAGCGGTGAAGCGAGGGGAAGCCGCCGACTGCTGACGAGGAGGGACGCAGCGGCGAGCGGGCCGCCGCTGAGCAACTCGTTGACGCGCTTGACCTCGGGGAGTCAGAGGATCGCGCGACGCCGGCAGAGGGGCGCCGCCGGGCGAGGACCGCCGAGAGGAGGGCGACGTTGCAGCCTGGCCGGAGAGGGCGCGGCGCAACAGCCGGCGGCGGAGGTGCGGCTACCAGGTAGAGGGGCGGCTGTAGCCCGGAGGGAGCGGCCGGGCCCGGCAGTGAGGAGAAGGGGGGCCAGACCCCAAAACCAGGGGGCCGCCGGCGCCAAGTCCGGCCAAACACCAGACCCCCGGCCACCACCGAACCACCACCGGCCCCCAAACGACAGCAAGGTGGCACCTTGGTGGAAAGGCCTGCTCCAACACCAGAGGGGGGGACGGCAGAAGAGCGGGGAAGGGTTCGAGATCCGGCGCCCGACAAGGCCGGCCAGCGTCGAGGGAAGGCGGTGGCCGCGCGTCGGAGGCGGGAGCGGCGGCGCCCGACCCTCCGAGATCCAGTGAGTCGTCCGCGGAAGGGGGGGGGGGTTGGGGGTGACGTCGTCGTGGCCCGCCGGCGTCGAAGGGAGGCGGCGCGGGGGGCAGGTACCGGCGCAGAGCGCCCCCGGCGGCCCAGTAGGAGGAGCCTGCCGCGGCCTGCAGCCGGCGCCGTCCGCATCGTTGACGACATGCCGAGACCACCGTCGACGGAGGTTGGGGCGGCGCACGTCGGGAGCTGCAGGAGGAGCCGGTCGAGGCTCGTCCTCGACCTCCCGCCGGCCGGGCAGCTTCGCGATGGCGAGGGGCACCGGCCCGAACCGGATCTGGGGTGACCAGGCGGCCGGGCCCCGCGCGTCGCACCAGAATCGGGGAAGGGGGTTGCACGCGTGGCGGAGAAGGTCGGTGCAGGCGCCGGTGGGGCGCGCCGGCCGGCGACGACCCCGGAGAATGACTGCGTCGCGGTGGTGGTGTGCAGGGAGGAGGAGGAGGAAGGAGCTAGAGAGAGAGGGGAGGGGGAAGAAGAGGAGGAGGAGCACACGGGGCGGCGGTTGTGCGCCGCGACCGCTGGCCGCCGCCGCCGGCGGTGGGGGTGGCGGCGTGGCCGTCGACGGCAGCAGCGGGAAGCCCGGCGGCGCGGGGTGGGAGCCCCCGGGTCACCCTCCGCGTGAGAGCGACGCGGGGTTTTTTTCATCCGTCGCGACAAATTAACTTAATACATGGTAAAAGGTGGTAGTAGTAATGTTTTAGTATTTTTCAGGAGTTATGATTTATCAGTGACCAAAATTTTATACTTTTGGCAGCCCAAAATATCGAAGTATATTTGTTGATAACCTGAGTTGTAACAAAATTTGGACAGTCCAGAGAAGTGATGATGCTGTTGCCTTGTTTTTCTAAAATACACAGTACAATGCACACGCTCACAACACGCATGCACACACACACTCACCCTTTTTTTTAGAAGGAAAATATATTGATCTTAGCGCATTACATCGGCCCGTTTACAGACAGGACCCGAAAGAAAAGGAAAATTACAAAGAAGTTCAAAACTCCTGTTCATCTTCCTCGAAGCCTTCAGCGATCCGTTCGTCGCCACCGTCGAAGCCGCTTCCCAATCGTCGCCGGGCACCAGAGCCAAACTCCACAAAGTGGAGGCCGCAGAGGAGGGCTTACTGCTAGGCGAATCAGCCGAGTACGCTGCCTCCCAAGCGCGTCGGCCAACTCCAGTACCCATGACGCATCCTTCGTTTCCATCGCCGGCAACCCGAGCAATGCTCAGATTTTCTTGAAAGATCATCTTCCTTGAGATTAACAGAGTCAACAACATCATCACCTGAAGAAGACGACGATGCGTCGGCCCTCGACTCCTGGACAGGTCTCCCCAGCCTCTCCGTTGACGTCGGAGTAGATCGCCATCGGAGAACGGAAGAAGCTGGGAGAAATTATTCCTCTGCAACGCCGTCGCTTCCGCATCGCCGGCGCTGCCAGGAAAACCAAGCCGCAGCGGAGCCACGCTCCTCCGGCAAAACCTAACTCCATCACCGAACATCGACGGCGAGCAAACCCTAGACCTAGTTGGACTCGACCAAGACCCTACGAAGACAGTAGATCTGTTGAAGAGACGGACCTCGCTCCTCGTCACCACCGGCAGTGAGGCCGGAGGCGAGGGAACGGGGGCCGCAATCGGCGACGGCGGCGGAGTCGCCCTCGCGGACGGAACGTCGAGGCAGCCTTTTTTCGTGGGACACTCCGTATGATGCCCCCACACACACTCACCCCTATGAACACACGTATGCAAACTCTACCCCTATGAGCACCTCCGAAGGACTGAGTACCGGCAGATCTAGAGATTCCCGAAGTCACCACTGGCGTCTCGTCGTCGACAGGAACGTCGCTTACCACTTAATGCATAACGTCGGAAAATCCCAGAATAAATCCAAAAAAAAGGTGCGAGCACAAGGATTTGAATCCTGATGAGTAACGTCCCACTGAATCGTCCTACCATTGAACTACAAGCTCATTCGCTGCTGTTGCCTTGTTGGTATTAGATGGTTCGCGTACGTTAATTGGGCTCTCGCAAATTAAACAGTGGGCCCAGCCCAGCCCAGTGGCAGAGCAGGCAAGCAAAGCAGCAGCGTTCACTGACTCACTGGCCCCACTTCCCTTCCTCCTCGTCCTCGACACACCACCATGCTGGCTGGCAAGGGCCGGCGGGTCCACCTGCCCGTTCCGCGAGGCCGCGACAGGCGCGCCGGCTCCCGCCAGGCGCTAGCGCTCTCTGCTAGTGCGGCGGTTCTCCCCACTGAGTCACTGACCCGCCACAGCCACCACAACCAGCCGAGGGAGACCGGTGGCGGTGGGAGGAGAGGAGGCGGTCCCCGTCCGTGGCGCGTCGAGTCCAGCGAGCCCGACGCGGGCGCACCCATCGTATCCCTCGGCCGCATCCCCCTGGCGGTACGTGGCGCCCCGTGCCTCTCCATCTCCCTGCGCCCGCCGCGGTCAACGACGAACGTGCTGGCCTGGCCTGGCCTGCGTGCCGCCTACCTCTGTACAGGCTACTACTTATATACCACGAGACATCTGCCTCTCCCTCTCTCAGGCCTCAGCCTGCGTGTGGGTGGACGACGGTGGCGGACGGGCACCACCGGCGGCGACAATCACCGGCGCTCGCGCGCTGCTGACCGCGCGCTTGCTTGGCAAACCCCAGCGCGTACGTGCAGCGTGCGTCCATGGCTCCAAGCTTGTTGGCTTTGATGGCCGCGACGACCACGGCGGCGCTGCTGCTCCTCGTCGTGGCGTCGCCGGCAGCTGTTGTTGGTGTCGCCGGCGACAGCGACAGCGGGCGGGGGCTGGAGGAGGCGGCCGGCAGGAGTTCCACTTCCGGCAAGGTAACTGATGAGAACTGACGCGCGCCCTGCTTCATTATTGCTTCCTTATTACTGTACTTGCGTGTGTAGCTGTCTGGCCGGGTCAAATAATTTGTACATAGTATAAATTATTTTCTTATCTGCATTATAATTCGGTTGTCTGTACACCACACGTCCACACCAGCAAGCAAGCGTGGTGGGTCCTGTTTAGAAGCCAGATTTCTCCCAAAATTTATTATGCAAAAAGAAGATTCTCCATCACATCAAACATCACATCAAAAATGTCGGCACATGCATGGAGTACTAAATGTAGATGAAATCAAAAACTAATTATACAGTTTGGATGTACTTTGCGAGACGAATCTTTTGAGCCTAGTTAGACCATGGTAGGACAATATTTACCACAAACAAACGAAAAGTGCTACAGTGCTTTTCAGTTCGGAACATTGTTTTTCAGCCCAAAATCCGTGCAAAATTTCGGAATTTTGCAACTCAATTTTGGGCTCTAAACACACCCGTGGTAGGAATAACGTTAGTGTCAGACTGTCAGGGGTGAATGCCACGGCGGGTGTTGACTGTGTGACGCGTAAGTGTAGCAGTGGGCTAATAATCTGCTACACGGTTCTGATTCCAAGCAGGGACGGAGGGAACGGTGGGGCGGGGGGGGGGGGGGGGGCGCGAGCCCCCCCAACGGCGCGCGGGCAAGTGGAGCCCCACCGTAGCCCCTAGTAAAATTTTGTACGGATTACGTAGACAAGACTACTTTAAACTGTTATATCTGTCAATTATGAGAGGTTACGGTGGTGTTATGTGGATATAGTTTTATAGTTCTGCCCCCCTAAAAATTTTCCTGGATCCGTCACTGATTCCAAGGGCCTGTTTAGTTGGCTAAAAAGTAGCAAATGCTACTGTTTCAACTCCTGTAGCACTTTCATTTGTTTGTGGTAAATATTGTCCAATCATGGACTAACTAGGCTCAAAAGATTCGTCTCGTGATGTACAACAGAACTGTGTGATTAGTTAATTTTTTTACCTACATTTACTGCTCCGAACATATGTCTTTTGGTGTATTTAATGTGATGTGATGGAGAGATAGTTGAAAAAGTAGCAAAATTTTGGCTAAATTTTAGCCAACTAAACAGGGCCCAAGCACATAACCCAAACATCAGTTCACTGGCTGTCTGGCTCACGGCCAGTGTGCGAGTATCGACTGACCACTGTGACCTGTGTAAACAGTGGGTTAATTAGTTAATCTATCGGGCCAGACCACTGATACATCGTCGTTCATCGATGAAGAGTCAAAGACACGTCAGTGTTCTGAAACACGCCAGGTTTCCTATATACAAAACCTTAATTAATGAATTAGGATATGCTTTTGAATCGCGCAAAGGAGGGAACATCTTAGGACAAGTGCAATGCTACTCACATAAGCAGTATTATAAGTCGCATCTATTTCAATATCACGCAGGAACTTGGTGATGTGCGGTTGAGGATATAGATAGTGAGATGAGATAAAGAAATAGTCACGAAAAAACCACGTCATGAGCTAAAAATTAGGACTAGGAGTTTTGTATAAGAATATCCTCCTCACCGTTTTTTATGGCCTTTTGCTGCCACACGACACAGAAAACTCGATCCATTCTATCCACAGATAAAGGACACGGTATTATACAAGACAACTTATTCTCAAAAAAAAAAAAAACAAGACAACTTAACAAATCGATCTATTCTATCCACTCGATCAATTCTTTATTTTAAAAAGACAACTTAACAACTTATTGTATAAGCTACAAAACCGTTCCAAATCGTAGCTTGTTTTAACTTTTCTATATATATATATTTGTATTTATATAATATAGTGTATGTCTAGAACTCTAGATATACATATAAATATATGCAAACATAAAAAAGTCAAAAACCACTTGCAATTTGAAATTGATGGAGTGTAAAACATCATTAATACACTTACCCTTATACTACCTCTATCCTCAAATATATGAGGTTTAGGATAAATGGACTAAATTCTTTGTCCTAAACGTCATCTACTTGAGGATGGAGGGAGTATAAGTTAGGCACGCCGCATAACATCTTAGCTTGCTATTATAAAATGATTGTTAGTTAATCAATTTTTTTTATGGAAAGACCACTTGTGGTATCCTGTGATTCATATTTTCCACAATACAAACTTTACATCTTGGATTCTTGGGCCGTCATTCATGGATCGGATATGGCACCTCTGAATCTTGACAAGAGCAAAATCCAAAGAAACCCTTTGAGCAGAGCAAAGCCGATCCATCTGCACCCCTTCCTTGTCGATCGGCATGCGCGAGAGATCCTCCAGCCTGTCTCCTCCACGCCACTCCTCGAAATGCGTCGATTCACACGATCCAAATTCTTTTACGCGATCCGCGCGCGGGGTTTTCTCCACGACCTCTTCGTCGCCGCGCCCGCGCCGGGAGGTGACATGCCCGCTGCTGCTGCGGCCTGCGGCTCTCGATGGCTCTCCCCGCTCCCGCTCCCGCTCCCCAGTCAACGAAGCGGCGCTGGCCCGATCCGCAGGCCGCGCCTGGTACAGGGACTAGTGGAGGAGTGGCCCTCCTCCCATCGCTCGCCCACTCTACTGAGCTGGAGGCGGTTGGGTGTGAGAGACTGACAGTGAGGAGTCGAGCGGAGTGGTGGTGGCACTGCTGGAACCGAGTGAGAAGCTAAGGAGGTAAAGACGAAGAAGAGGCAGAATGCAGTGGGCGTCCACGGCTAGGACCGGCGCCTGCTCCGGCGCCGTACTGCTCTTCGTCCTCGTCTCCGTGTTTCTGCCGGGCGCCAGAGGCGGCGGCGGCGGCGGCGACGTGGTGGCGCATGGCGGCAGGAAGATGGGGCGAGGCGGGGAGGCCCGGTACTTGAACAAGGTAGCGTCCTCCCTGGCTAGCCAAGCGATGTGATGTGGCTGGCGCACTAGAGTAGTAGTAGCATTCGATGTGCGTGGCATTTCGATTCGAATTCAATCAGCACGTTCATACTCTGTCATGGCATAGCTTCTCGTCAAAATCGTTTCAAACTACTGCAATCTCTGTACAATTTGCGTATGGGCTTGTCAATTCCTGCATTCTCAGTTTAGGCCCTCTCGTGTTCGTTGTGGGCCCAATAGGCCGTTAGTGGGCATCAGGATTCGGCAATCGTTTCTGATCCTCCTGGTGTGCACACCTCAGGCCGCGAATGTCGAAGCGGCGGCGGCACCTCCTCCTCGCCGCGCGCCGGCGCCGCCGGTGGCTGGGTCGCCGAGCCAGTTCCGTGGGCAGGCGCGGCTCCCGCGCTTCGCCGCGCCGCGCCGCTACGAGCTGCGGCTCCGCCCGGACCTCGTCGCCTGCACCTTCACGGGCACCGCCGCCGTCACCGTCGACGTCTCCGCGCCCACCCGCTTCCTCGTCCTCAACGCCGCCGACCTCACCGTCGACCGCGCCTCCATCCGCTTCCGGGTACGTACGCGCGGACCCAACTCTCTCAGCAGACAGAGTGTTAGCATGTACATTTGTCCATCTCTTGGCGCCAAAATGTCACCTCGGATGGGTTCTTGCAGGATTTGGCGCCTAAGGATGTGGTGTTTTTCGAGGACGATGAGATCCTGGTGCTGGGGTTCTCCAACGAGCTGCCACTCGGCGTGGGCCTGCTCAGTATGAAGTTCAACGGCACCCTCAACGACCAGATGAAAGGGTTCTACCGGAGGTATGGGTTTCGTAGGATCCTAAATTCATTTAGTTTTGGTACTTCTATAAACGAGATTATTTGTGGTTTTTTTTTAATAGTGCTAGCCCCAAAAATACACGATAGTCTATAGAAGGATTACCATATTATAGGCAAAAGTTTATAAAACTGGACCTTGTGGTTTGCAGATACATACTTGTTGTACCAATATTCATGATCGCTGACCAGTGTTAACTATACACTTGCTATGTTATTTGAAGAAGCATACATTTCAGGAAGCTTATATCTTAAAACGAGCAACTAATTGAGAGCTATTTTTATATTTTGAGTGTGCAATTCATATCCATACTGTTCCTTCTCTTCATTATTACAAGTTCTGTTCTTTTGCACTTCTAATTCCAAATGCTTTTTGATTGCAGTAAGTATGAGTATAAGGGGACGATGAAGAATATGGCGGTGACACAGTTTGAGTCTGTGGATGCTCGACGGTGCTTCCCATGCTGGGATGAGCCTTCATTCAAGGTGATTACAATAATATAATGAAATATCCAATAATCTGGTTTTGCTCCTTCAGGTGTTTCATCTATTACGCTTTTGTGCTCTGAGCAACATTCCAATTGCACTCAAGTACATAAAGGGTGGCAAATTTTATTCCAACATATAGCTATGCTCTTCTCACGTACACACGTCTGAAATATCAATGAAAAGCGACCTATCTTGTAACGCTTCCATTTTGCTTTTTCTATTTTTAGGCAAAGTTCAAGCTTACACTTGAAGTACCACCTGGCCTGGTGGCATTGTCCAATATGCCAGTAGCTAATCAGACACTTACTGGTCCTATCAAGACTATCAGTTACAAGGAATCACCTCTTATGTCAACTTACTTAGTAGCTATAGTTGTTGGTTTGCTTGAATATATAGAGGGTGTAACACCAGAAGGTATCGACTCAACTTTTCTAGGATTACCTTTGACAGCTTCCATTGACTGTTGGTACCATCTGTCTTTGCCTCCTTTCCCATTTCCTTAATCTTGTTTTTTTGAACTGCATAAAGGCACAAGAGTTCGTGTGTACACTCAAGTTGGCAAGAGTAATCAAGGGAAGTTTGCACTGGATGTTGGAGTGAAGTCATTGCATCTCTATAAAGAGTAAGATCAACCATACTGTTGCTTGTAAACATGCTTGCAGGGAACCATAAGAAAAGTTTATGGATAATCTGCTACCTGTGGTTACTATAGGGTAGAACCACTAATATAATGTCCATTTCCCACTTTTATAGTTACTTCGGTACTCCTTATCCACTTCCCAAGTTGGATATGGTTGCTATTCCTGATTTTGCTGCCGGAGCCATGGAGAACTATGGGCTGGTTACTTTCCGCGAAGTAGCTTTGCTTTTTGATGAGGAGTCTTCATCAGAATCCAGCAAGCAGAATGTACCTTTCGTAACTCAAGAGTTCTTTGTTGCAAAACTTCCCACCATATATGTTTTGCTTGTTTATGTGTCACTTGTTATAAATGATGAGTCACGTCCACACCAGATTGGTGCTTTAAGAAAATCAGGATATATTTCAAATACTAGCTGCAAAGATGTCCTTGCTTTAAAGATCTTAACATTTCTGTGTTTTAGATTGCAATTACTGTGGCACATGAGCTGGCTCATCAGTGGTTTGGCAATCTTGTAACCATGGAATGGTGGACTCACTTGTGGCTCAATGAAGGTTTTGCTACATGGGTAATCAATTTGAGAGCCTAACATTTCAAAATTTTCTTTTCTCTGTCTGCCACTATATACTTAATAATAGACTTTTTTAACAGATGAGTAATCTAGCAGTAAATTCTTTCTTTCCACAATGGAATATCTGGACACAATTCCTTGATGACACAACCGCTGGTCTCAAATTGGATTCACTTGAAGAATCTCACCCTATTGAGGTAACCTCCTTAGAGATTACTATGAGCTATTGATATGGTAGGAGTAGGGACAGCAGGAAGAACCTGTTAGTCGCCCTCCCTCTGGAGGCTCAGACTGCTTTTAGGTTTATTGCTTGATTACAACTGGTGCTGCGGCTAGGCATTTGTAGCCACTAAGACTAACAGATAACCATAACAAATTGACAACTTGATCTAATCCCGGAAAAGCTAACAAACTAACTAATCTAATCCACGGTACTGTCCACGCACTACAATAGCTGCTTGAACAGTACTCCCCTATTCTTTTGCTCCGTGTTGGTCCCACTACCATAACAGCTGTGGGCCTATGACGTTGGTCCAATGTTTTAAAAATACATGTGTTTCACGCATTATGTTTGTTAATTGCTTTGTATATAACTAAAGACATTGCATGTTTTAAGTTTGTGGTAGATCTTTACAGTTTACTAGGTTGCAGTAGAAATATATGAGTACATTGTGGATCACAATTGTTGATATTAAAAAAAGGAACAGCAGATATGATAAACTCCTGACGTGTCCTGCTAAGCCAAATTGTCTATTGAAGTACTGCCCTTTTTCCCTTTTATTTTCTTTTTAGTTAGTGCTAGTGGTACCTGGACACTGACATGGATGCTGAAACGGATTCGGACTCGGGAAAGTGTTTTGACAAAATATTTTTGGACATGGCAAGTAGCGTTTGGAATTTGATTCAAGTGTTGGAATATGATGCGGGTATTGAGCTTCAAACTCGGTAAAAATGTTATGGTCTCAGGTGTCCTTGTAACAGTAGTTATAGAGCCTTTTTTTTCATCTTCAATTTTATTTTTAGTTAGAATTTTGGGGACAAATCCCAGCCTTAATTTATTTTTGGGTTGAGAGGGGTTGAACTTGGGCTGAGGAGGGGTCAAGAACCTCTGCTGACCAGGAGACTATCCGAATCTCATTCTTGAAATGCCTATGGAATATAAACTGAAGCATAAACTTTACTGCAATTTTTCAATTTAAAACTTAGGGGCTAGCTTCTGCAACTAACTCCAAGGCTTAGTTGTTGGCGCTGAGCTGCTGACTTTTTCACCTTCTAGGTACTAAGTTGTGGTTTAATTTTGTAACAATATTCATTTTTTTCTCAGGTTGAAATACATCATGCTAGTGAAGTTGATGAAATTTTTGATGCCATTAGCTATGATAAGGGTGCTTCTGTTATTCGGATGCTACAAAATTACCTTGGTGCGGAGCGTTTTCAGGTTTGGATCAACTCTCCTTGAAACTCTTTTACTATTTGAGTCTTGATATTCTGTAATGCCTTGAGTCAGCATCTTCTGCTTTATTATGCTGTTTAACAATGTATGGAATCATCATGACCCCTTTACCTCTTGTTCTGATATAAATTAGCGACAGTATCATCTTATTGTTATCTCTTCATTTAGTTGCCACATGTGTGAATTGTCATGAACCATACTATTTTTTTTCCTCTTTTTGTTTCAAAAAGTGATGCTTTATAGACAAAACCTTGATCCTTTAAGTTCAGGAACATGCTAGTCCAAACCTGGGGCACAATCATGCTGGCCGTTTTGGTTTGGCTACTCTAAACATTGAAGAGATGTATTTATGTGTTATTTCTATGTTTCTGAGGGCATAGTATATCCATTTCTTTCTAACTTGCCCTAACCATGTTCAATGCACTGTCAGTTGTGCAAGACTCAACAATTGGTTGAGTGCCTTGAAAACTTGTTTATTGGTCGAGTATTCTGAAATTGGATGATTCGTAGATGAAAATATGTAATTGGGAAATTGGTTAATCAGTGCCAATAATACATGAATTAGGAAGTTGCTGAAAGGAGGGATGATATATAGAAGGAAGAAGAATAAGAAAGATATATAATTCCAATGTGTATGGTCTATGAATTACATAAAAAAAAGCAATGTGATAAAGCATCAATATAATAAATAACAAAAAAGGAGAGAATTTGAAATCGTAACTTTTGAAATAACAAATCAAAATTTAAAGAAATAAAAAAGAGTTTTCATATTCTGTTACCAAGGATCTTGTTTATAAAAAAACACGCCATGGTATCTTTACCACGAGTCCCATGTAAAAAAGGATATGTTAAACTGATACTTTTTAAATAATGGCTGAATAAGCTATAGCTATCTTTGACTTCTCATCCTTTTATCGCAAGTTATCTTCATTTTTTTATTGGTCAGACTATGTATCTACTATATCTGACATATTTTTGTGGATATGTATTTTATTTAGTGAAGACTGATTTTTGCCTACCTTGATGTCCACTTTTATTTGCTTTTACTCTCAGGTCCCTTAAGCAGTTCTCTTATAATACATCTTATTGTGCTAAATGTGGGAAAATTCTACTCTTTCAGAAAGCGTTGGCTTCATACATAACAAAATTTGCCTACTCAAATGCTAAAACTGAGGACCTGTGGGCTGTTCTTGAAGAGAAATCTGGTGAACCCATCAAGAATTTGATGACTACATGGACAAAGCAACAAGGGTATCCTGTTATTAATGCAAAGCTTAATGGGAATTTCCTAGAATTTGAACAGGTTTTTATAAGAAACTGTTCTTCTTATGTAATTTTTGCATTCTCAAAATATGAACTGCTGAATTGGGTGTAAAAACATGACGGTTTGTTTTAAGTGGAATATGTAGCATGCTAGTCATCACATAGATGATAGATCTGCATTTTTTTTTGTTCTATGGTCTTTTTCTTCAGCCTTTAAGAAGTTACTATTTCTTTTGTTGCAGACACGGTTTTTGTTAGATGGATCCTCTGGCCCTGGAATGTGGATCGTCCCTATAACGGCAGGATGTGGTTCATATGGTATGCAGAAAAAATTTCTACTGAAAGGAAAAAATGATAGGATGGATATAAGAGACATTTCTTCACAGTGCGGTAACCAAGAGAAGAGTGGAAACTTTTGGATTAAATTGAACGTAAATCAAACAGGATTTTATAGAGTCCAATACGATGATAGACTTTCGGCTGCACTTCAAAATGCATTACAGTCCAAGAAGCTCTCTGTAATGGATAAAATTGGTAAGCACCATGTGATACTAATTAATTTTCTTACCACTGTTTTGGTGATAGGTATCATAACATTAACACTGCAGGCATTGTGGAAGATTCGCATGCCTTGTCTATGGCCTGCAAGCAAACCTTGACATCATTGCTACGCTTACTGTATGCTTATCGTGAGGAAGCTGATTACAGTGTTCTTTCACACATTAATACTGTATGTAAATCTTGCATAACCAATTGATTCCATGATCTTGATCTTGATCTTGAATACGATTCGAAGATAATTTTCTATGCAATTTCCTTTCGTTTCATAGGTGAGTTTAAGTGTTGCTAAAATATCGGTTGATGCTACTCCTGGATTGGTTGGTGACATCAAACAACTTCTGATCAAGCTTCTCTTGCCACCTGCTGTGTATGTCAAATGATGTCTTACATCGCCTGCTTCTGAGCCACTTTAATGGTCATTGCCCTGAGAATGATCTTGTTTCTGTTTTGCATGTTTGCTAACATGCCTTGTTATGCAGTCACATTTAGTCTTTCAGTGCTACTGTCTATTTGCTATGACTTATCTTCTGTTTTCCACCTTGGCAACATGACATTGTCCTTGTTCTTTTCTTTTAGAAAATTAGGCTGGGACCCCAAGAAGAGTGAGAGCCACCTGGACGCATTGCTGAGACCAGTGCTCTTGTTTGCTCTTGTCAAACTTGGGCATGATAAGACTATAAATGAGGGAGTTAGGCGTTTCGGTATCTTTGTACATGATCGCAACACTTCACTTCTTCCTCCTGATACCAGAAAGGTCCCTGCCTTTTTCTTTACTTTACATGATGCTCTTGCGTTTTACTTATCTGTATGTCTTGCAATGTTATACAGGCTGCATACCTCGCTGCAATGCAGAAAGTTACTAGTTCAAACAGATCTGCTTATAATGATCTTCTGAAAGTCTACAGGGAGTCAGATGAATCAGAGGAAAAATCACGTGTCTTAAGTATGTGGTTTTTCAACCATTATTAATTTAACAGAGCTTGCTGATGAGTTGGCTTGTTTTGAATGCTTTATCTCCCTGTTCCAGGCACATTGGGTTCTTGCAAAGATAAAAATATTGTTCTTGAGTCATTGAATCTCCTTTTTACCAATGAGGTAGGCCTTTTTTTCATTCATGATGACAGTGAAAGCTTAATTGAATGAGCTTGTACTCATATGCTGACTACTGTTAGATGTGATCTCATTTGCCTCTACTGCTTGCAGATTCGCAGTCAAGATGCATATTATGTACTTCAGGGTCTTGGCGTGGAGACACGTGAAACAGCTTGGCTGTGGTTGAAGGTAAAATCTCTTTTAGTATGTACTGAAAGGAAGAAGCCTGATAATTTGTTTGATTTTTTCAACGTACAAGTTGAAACTGTTGAACCTGTTTCAAGTATAGGGTTCCTGTTCAAATTCTAAAAGAAACAAAATATCCGCCATTTGATGCTTTCTTTTGTACCAAAAGTTTGAAATTCCTGCTGGGCAACATGGCCTAGGATGTTGTGGTCCATGGAAACATCATGGTGGAATATTTTTAAAGGAATTTGTTCACTGTTCCATCTCCATGCAGTTTTTTTGTAGCTACAGTTTGAAATCACACCAACTTCCCCTTCACTGATTCCTTAAAATATCTGTGCAAATTGAAAGTGGGAACCGTTTTTTCCCCTTGTGGGTAACCACAAACTATTTGAAAGCATGCTGCTTACATGGCACTTGTTCTGTGGGTGCAGAGCAGCTGGGACCGTATCACAAAGAAATACAGTGACACTCAAGAAGGAGGTTTTATAAGATATATCGTTACATTGGTAAGTTTGTCACCATTCTCCATTTTATCCCCATCAATCAGCTGAACCTCCCTTTGTATCCTGGCCATCTCAGTTCTCCTCCAACGAGAAGGCAGCAGAGTTCTCCAGCTTCTTCGCCAGCCGCAAGAAGCCCGAGTTCGAAAGGACGCTGAAGCAGAGTCTCGAGAACGTGCGGGTGAACGCGAGGTGGATCCAGGGCATCAGGAGCGAGACCAGACTCGCTCAGACGGTGCAGGAGCTGCTACGGAGGCCCTGATCTATCTGCCTTGTTGTGTTGCCTTGCTGGTATGGGTGTGTGGCTGGTAATAAGCTGCCGGCAAAGATGGCAATATGGCGTGCATTTGCACATTCTCAGTGTGAAAAGGTTGTCTCTCGTAGTGTTCTCTGCAGCATACTCGGTTCAGTTTTTAGTTGTATATCGGTGATGTGGGTATCTGATGTGAGAAGTATCTATCTATATTATCTGTAGAAAGTACAAAGAGCGAGTTTTTCTTTAAAAAATAAAAATAACTGTGAAAGAGTAGGGTTTTTTAATATATTTTCGCCCAAGCAACCTACATGTGCCCCTCACGATGACCCCATCGGACAGGGAAGAGTGAAAGGTTTTCTTGGGAAAACACCTAAAGATAGGAAAATGAAATCACCTGTTTGCAATCTTTTCATTTTATCGCACCTCATGGCAATGTGTTTTTTACCCTGCGAAGATATAGGGTGGGTCAATTTTTGTTGTAACCCATGAGTTTGTTCATGGGCACAAATATAATCATTACTCATAAGGAGGGCCCCCTACCCCTTCTGTTTCATAAAAAAAAAATAATCACTACTCTCTGAATTTAACCTCGGTCTAACCTAGTGCATGTTGCTACTTTAATTTGTGAACTTACAATTAATTTGATGCCCTTCCTCCCTTGCACTTTGCTGAATTCTGAATGTGTCAGTGGTGGTTGAAGGTGTTATGTATGCGGCAGATTGGTGACTTTGTGTGATATTGTGGTCACTTGATTATAAAACTTATTATTTGTAGTTTTATTTTATCTACTAGTACTTTTTAGTGAGCTATGAACTTGTTGCTCACCATATGTTTATATAATGTATTTATGTGGACTATGAACTCGTTCCTTATTATGTTAAACTTCTTGATTATGAGAAGTACTAGCACAATCTATGGGTAGAGCAACCCGTGAGTACCCACTAACCCAACAAGCATGGGTATGAATTTTTACTAGGTTAAATATTTTTCGTGAGTATGAGTTTGGGATAGCAAGCCCAGCATGTCTATTACCGCAAGGAATTAGAACTAGAAGCTGAAAAAGGAAGGAAAATGAAAATTGTATGGAAAGAAATAGACGAGAAAGAAAAAATAAACATCAAAGTTTTAATGTCTTTATAGCACCCACAAAGTTAGTCCATAGAAAAAGAGAAAAGAAAATAAGTAGAACCAGGAATAAAATAGAACAAAAAAGGAAAACAGAAAAATAAAACAAACAATTTTTCCTTGGCACCCGTTTGCAATCTTTTCATTTTACCGCACCGCAATATGGCAATGGATTTTTAGATTTTACCCTACGAAGATATGGGATGGGTCAATTTTCTAACCCATGAGTTTGTTCATGGGCACAAATACAATCACTACATTTTGAATTTACAGATATAGGTTTGTTCTTGTATTAGCCGAACCTGTAAAACCTGTGGATTTTTAAAATCCAGTCTGACCTAGTGCATGTTGTTACTTTAATTTTTAAACTTATAATAAATTTGATGTCCTTCCTCCCTTAGTTTTGTACTTTGCTGTATTCTACATGTGTTCGTGGTGGTTCAAGGTGTTGCAGTGTTTATGTATGCGTTGGATTGGTGACTTCAAGTGATATTATGGTCACTTGATTATAAAACTTATTATTTGTAGTTTTATTCTATCTAGTGGTACTTTTTATAGTGAGCTACAAACTATTTGCTCACCATGTATTTATATCATGTATGAACTCAGTTTTTATTATGTTAAACTTGTTGAGATTATGACAAGTACTAGCACAATAGAGGTGGAATCTATGAGCTGAACAACCCGTGAGTACCTGCTAAGGTATGGGTTTGGGTAAAATTCTAAACCTATCACGGGTATGAATTTTTAAGAGCTTTAAATATTTTTCATGGATATAGATTTGGGATAGCGAAACCCAGCATGTTTGTACCTGCAAGGAATTAGAAATAGAAGGCAAAAAAGGAAGAAAAATGCAAATTGTATGGAAAGAAATAGAAAAGGTAGAACATAAAAGTTTTAATGTCTTTAAGCACCCACAAAGTTAAAATGAACTATGAAAGAAATGAAAATAAGTAGAACCAGGAAAAAAATAGAAAGAAGGAAAAATACATTAAAAGGAAAGACATGAAAATAAGTAGAACAATGAATAAAATAAAATAAAAAATAGAAAGAAAAATAAAACAAAAAAGAACCATAATGTACCAATCAAAATAAAAGAAAAGGAGATGAATTAAATGCATGTCATAAAATACTAAGGAAAAATTATAGAAAAAAGAGAAAGCAATAAGGAACAAAATAGATGAAATTAAAACACATACAAGTATATATATAAAAAAGAAAAACATGCCCCTGCATGACAATTCATGAGAGAGGCCCGTAGTTTCATATTATTTGGATCCCTCGGGTTGCTTCAATGCAGAGGTGGGGCAAGGCACATAGTATCATGGTCGGTTCCCGAGGAGGGGATAAGGATAACCAAATCAAATCAATGTGAATAGGCAACAATCATATGGATGGAATTTTAAGGTGATGTGGAGTACTTAGAAATTAATGAGCTTTGGAGGTATTATTGCAAGATTGAATTTTTCACAACTGATTTCAAGTAGGCCTGAGTAATTCATTCTTCTTCCATGCCTATTTAATTTTCACGGTAGTCTTGGCCAATTCGGCTATCAGCCAATCCTAATGGGAGTCCTTTGGTAAATGCCAATATGGTTACTTGATGGTGCCATCTTTTTTGACACCATTGACATAGAAATAATAGCGTTGGTGGGCAAAGTTGCACCATAAAAAATCTTACCAGCTTCGTAAAGAACCAGCTTTCACTAACTCTAACTATATCCACATCTAGCTTCATAAGTTATAATAAATTCACGAAATAAAATTAAAGGCCACACATTTTTATGGTAACTCTGGCAGTTGGGTTTATTTATAGTAACTAAGTAACACATTTAATTCACACAATAAGTTCATAGTGATATGTTACAAACTCCAATCTTCCTATTACACAACAACCTTCAACATACAGCTTTAATATTTTCTAGAAATATACAAACACATATAGGCACATGCCCCTAAATTATGAAGAACAAACACATATATTCACACATATAATGATGCGGTTGATATGTATACTAGTGCATGCCTATACACACAAATAACTTAGATGTTCCTGAAATACATATACAAACCATTTATTCCACAAGATGGATGCAATGCAACCATAGATATACTATATTTATGCAATCGTCTTTGTTCCCTCTCACTTCTTTTTAGTACCTGCTTTGGCCCTTGGAAGATGGTGTTACCATGGATGCTGGTGTTGTGGACACCGTCGATGATAACTCAACGGTGTTGACATGGTCGGAGTTCATCCCAATGTCCTTCTGTGACACCATTGGTAGCGAAGGTGGTGTAGTCATGAAGCTGGTAGCACCTAATGCGCCCATGCCCATCTGATGGTAGAAGGACATTGGCGGCACATGAGCCATCGGGTCCCCAAACAACGTGTCATTCGGAAGCCCGTCACCGCCCATGCCTACCATAGGTGGCATCAGTGGTGGCACCGATGAGGAGCTCGCTCCAATGGTGGAGTAGTATGATCCTACAGGGTCCATGGTGAATGCTGGTGGGTTGGGAAATTGCATCGGCATGGGCATGGGCATGGTGATGTTGCTTTGTTCAATCCCACCGCTGGTTACGGCCATGTCATACAATGGTGTAGGCACAAATGCCTTCTTGATCCCTGTGTTCTTGTGGAACACACGACAGACCACCCAATCATCCTGCTTGAATTTCACATGTAGAACATTAAAAAAATTTATTATGGTATGAAAAGCAAGAAATGGATGCATGCTAGTGCTGCTACCACCTTGGAAGAAAGAGGAGATTCCATGGTGGTGTCGGAGTTTGAGCTTGATGTGGGGCAGGGGATCTTGCTGCTATGTTCGAGCCTAAACTCGTGCATGACCCAATTAGTCTTTTCACCCCTAGGAGCTCGCCCCTTGTAGAAGACAAGTGTCTTCTTCATGCCAATAAGCACTGGTAGTGGTACACCTACTTTGGCCCCATAGATCTCCTTGTCCTTACCGGTGGCCTTCCAATAGCCCGCCTCAGTAGCCCGATTTGCCCTCATCCCGGTCGGGTACTTGCGGTCCTTCTGATAAAAGAAGTACCATTCTTTTTCTCTTCCCATCTTCGCCTTTACTACATGGATCAATTCAAGCACCATTAATTCAAAACTCACAAGCATGCATGAGTCCACAGACCAAACAAGGTGTATATGTATAGAGATTGCGTATGTACCTGGGAGTTCCCATGGCTCGGTTCTATTGAGGTTGACCTCTCCAATGGCGATGCATGTGAAGCCTCTCTGGAGCACCTTGGGGGTGAGGTAGAAGGTGATGATCTCCTCATCACTGGGATGGAACCGGAATCCTGGAGGTAGCTCAAGGTTTCCCTCAACACGCATCCCCTCTGGTTGCTGGTGGTGGTCCCCCATGGTTCTCTTGCTGCAAATGATCAAGATAATTTGAAAAAAAAATACAAAAACGATTGCACTAAGCAATAAGGAATATGGGTATGTAGTAGGTACTTAAACAAAGAGTAGGTAACCGTACATGTGCGAGCACTTCTTCATCTGCTATAGTCGATCAGTCCGGATCTCTCAGACGGAGCTCCAAGATGGATGTCGGAGGAGTTTATTTATTGTGTCTATAATAATAAATTAGCCCGGGAGTGCAATGGCTTTAATAGGCTAGAAGGCGTGTTTGGGGATGAGAAATCGCCTTTTTATCTGTTGTTGTCTATTTCTACTAGAAATTGGAAGTATGTCCTTTCCAACTGTGCCATGGTTGTCCTCACGCACCACATTGTCATTTTCGCACTAAGGGCCATCGATCCCTGCTAGTAGTGACAGATGCCCTAGCATCTAAAGCTCTTTGCCATGCGTGTCTGTTGTGATCCCTCCGGTTTGCCTGCCTTGGTTTGTGATTCCAGTGGACAAAAACGCGTTGCCCATGCATGCATCCCACCCCTAGCCAATCTGCCACAACAGGATTATGTGGCCGGCCGGGTGGTCGGCTAGCCGGCCTTTGTCAAGATATGCACGTGTAGGTTATTGCTCCGATCGATCGATCTCTACTCTACTACAGCAAGAACTTTGTGATCGATATGATCGAGATGATGTAAAGTGGATAGACAAGCGTGGGGTTCAAGTTACCATCATGGCCGGGGCAATGTGCATCCAGTTTGACAAAGATTAGTACGTGTGACGGGGTCATCGTGATCTGCATGGTGATTGTTCTGGAGCTAGCTAGCTAGCTTCATGTTTTTCACCCAATCTCAGATGAGGTGTAAAGAGAGAAAATGGGTGCATGCATGCTGCATTGTGTCCATGTGGCCGGTGGCGTGCATGCATGTACGTATATGTGCTGTCTGTTGCGGTGCGTGTAGACGTACACGATGATGTAATGTATATCGATCCAAATATCCAATGGACACTGTATTCATACATGCATATGCATGTGTTTATAGTCACGCGCAGATCATGCATTGTCCAACTGCATGCCAAGTGTACTTTGATGCAATTATGCTCGTCGAGGCCCCCTTGCGTGCCAGCCTAGGAAAACTAAACCATGGGCAGCTCTAGCTCTGCTAGGTGGCGGACAAGCGACGACGATGGCTATATATTGCATGTATGAGATTTTGTTTTTTTTCCTTTTTCTTAGTTTCCAAGGAGAATTAATTTAATAAAGGTAAATTCATGCACTATGATCCATCGATCACATTGTGCGTGCGTGCATACAGATCAACTGCCTACGCGTGAAGGCCAGGTGAAATGGCATGACATATCACTACTAGGGAAAGAGGCTTTCATCACTTGTGGAGGAGGGACCTTTCGTCCCGGTTGGTAAGAGTAATATATCTCTAAAAGCCAATCGAGACAAATCTATAGAGACACGAAGTGAAAAAAACAGTGTTCAGCATGAAAGAAAATACTGCGCCCGGCCCGGACGGCTTCGGAGTCTCCTTCTACAGAAAATGTTGGGACACGGTGAAGGGGAGATTGATGGACATGGTGAATGACTTTTACAAAAGGGACTTGGACATAGCCAGGCTTAACTATGGGGTGATTACGCTGATACCGAAAGTTAAAGATGCCAACAACGTGAAGCAGTTTAGACCAATTTGTTTGCTCAACGTCAGTTTCAAGATTTTTACCAAGCTGATGCTGGATAGGCTAACCCACTTTGCTACCAAGCTAATTAGCCCAAATCAAACAGCCTTCATAAGGGGGAGACTAATCACGGATGGGGCAATCATCCTGCATGAGGTCATGCACGAACTCAGAACCAAACGGCAGGCGGGCGTGGTTTTCAAGATAGATTTCGAAAAGGCGTACGACAGCATGAGGTGGGACTTCGTGGAGGAAGTCCTAGATAGGAAAGGCTTTAACGCAAATTTGAAAGATTGGATTATGCGTTCGGTCCGTGGGGGGAGGGTGTGTATCAACATCAACGGGGAGAATGGCCCGTACTTTAAAACCCATAGGGGCTTGCGGCAGGGGGACCCTCTGTCCCCACTAATCTTCAACCTAGTAGCGGACGCTCTGGCACATATGTTTGACAAAGCTAGAAACGAAGGGCTGATTACAGGGGTGGTGCCTCACTTGATAGAAGGAGGGGGTTTCACACACTTGCAGTACGCCGATGACACGGTTCTTATGTGTGGCTATGACGAGCGCTCAATCAAACACATGAAATATCGGTTGTATTGCTTTGAGTGGTTGTCCGGGCTAAAAATCAACTATCACAAGAGCGAGGTGGTGACTTTCGGGGTGGACAAGGAGACCGAGGATAACATAGCAAACTTGCTGAACTGCAAAATTGGCCAACTCCCGATGAAGTACCTGGGTTTCCCAATAAGTGATTCGAGGGTGACTATGGGGGTGTTTGGTGAAATAGTAAGGAAAATGCGCAACAGGCTTCAGCCGTGGAAAAGCAAGAATCTCACGTCTGGGGGGAGGCTGATTCTAACCAACTCTTCCCTGAGTAGTCTTCCAATCTATATGATGAGTGTGTTCCAGCTGCATGAGGGGGTCCACCAGCAGATGGACACGGTCAGGGCCGAGTTCTTCTGGGGGAGTGACGGAGAAAAACACAAATACCACATGATAAAGTGGGAAAACACGTGCCTACCAAAAGATTTGGGGGGGAGGGGGGGGGGGCTGGCATCATCAACACGCGGAAGCTCAACGAAGCCCTCTTGCTGAAATGGTTATGGAGATTATATAACCTACAAGAAGGGGATATTTGCTGCCAACTGCTGACAAGGAAATACCTAAGCAAGAAACCCCTGGCGCTCTACAAAGCCAACAAAGGTTCACAATTTTGGCAGGGGATCATGAAAGTCAGGGGGAAGTTTAAGTGGGGGGGGGGCGAAATCAGTAGTTAATAATGGAAAAAACACCCTTTTTTTGGGGGATGTGTGGTTAGGTGAAACCCCTTTGAAACTCTCCTTCCCACGCCTCTATGAGTTCTGTAGGGACAAGAACTGTCTAGTCAGCGACTGTCGTCACGGGGGGGGGGGATGGGTCATGGACTTTAAACGCGCACTGAGTCCATCGGATGCTGTGCATTGGGGGGAGCTGGTGGAGATGCTGGAGGGGACTCAAATCACCAGCGGGCAGGATAGTGTTACGTGGGCTTTGGAGAAATCTGGAAGATACACCTCCAGATCTATGTATAGGTTCCTGTCGCATAGGGGGGTGGTGAACAGAAGAGTGAAACGACTCTGGAAAAGCAAGATTCCGATGAAAATCAAAGTTTTCATGTGGCTAACATACCACAATAGGATCCAGACGGGGCCGCGTTGGGAGAGATGAATTGGAAGGGGAATACTAACTGTGTAGTTTGTGGCAAGCCGGAAACCTCAGATCATGTTCTTTTCGGTTGCTATTTGCCAAAGCTTGTATGGTCAGGCTTGAGGGAGTCTTTTGGGTGGCAGCGACCGCCGTCCAGGTTACAAGATTTTCACGATAATTGGCTGCCGATAGGGTGTGATGCATATAATCTGAAATTACTCTTGCTTGCTGCTGTGTTATGGTCCATATGGACAACTCGGAACAAAATCGTAATGGAGGGGGTGTTTCCGAAAGCCCCAACTGAAATTTTCTTCAAAATCTTTGCTGTCCTGCAGAAATGGCGAGTCTGTTTGAGGCAACCTGATCAGGAGGCGCTCGACAAGAGAATGATGCAAGCTCGAGCCTGGGTGGAGGAGTTTCTGTTGAAGTTAAAAGACAAGCCGCCGGAGGATTGGTTCGGATGATCAGTGCGGGCTTGTTGTTTTTGCTGTTCCCTTAGAGTCAGTCGAGTCCTTTTCTTTCTGCATGAGTGTCTCCGTTGAGCCTGCGTGCTCTTGTGCTTCCCTGTGTCGCTGGCAATCCCAGCTTGGGCGTGTGCCGGTTCTGTGTACAAACCTTATATGCTTTCTATAAAAGCAGGGGACCCTCCCTTTAAAAAAAAATCTATAAAGACAAAAGGGCCCCCATTTTATCCCGGGTGAGCAACCGGGACAAGGGAGTCTTTAGTCTCGGTTGGTATTACCAACCGAGACTAAAGAGATTTCACGAAAATAAAAAAAACCCCACCTGCCCTGTCCGTCCCCTCCTCTGTCCCCATTCTCTCATCCTCCATCCCCAATCCCCTCTCCATCCCCTATCTTCAGATAAAAACACACTTCACAAATTACATTCAACACATGAGTTCCATTTGATTCATCATCTCGATTTGATTCACAAGACAATTCATCATCACAAATTCGATTCCAACAACAACCACAAATTCAATTCGATTTAATTCACAACATCAAACATAGGAGATGGAATACAAATCATGGAACCCTAACTCACAACCGGGCTCCTCCACGCCGGCCGGGCTCCACGCCGCCGCGCCTCCCGCGGCTCGTACCGGCGCCCTCCCGCTGCCGCGCGCCGCCGGCCTGGGGGCGCCGCGCTGCTTCGCCCGTGCCCGCCGGGGGCCGCACGCCGCCGCGCCCACCGGGGGGCCGCACGCCGCCGCTCCTGGGGGCGGGCGCGCTGCTTCGCCCATGCCCGCCGGGGGGCTGCGCACCGCCGCGCCTGGGGGCACCACGAGCCCGCCGGCCTGGCCGCGCCGCCCGTGGCCGCCGGCCTGGCCGCGCGCCACCGGGCCGCGCCGGCCGCGGGACGCCGTGCCGCCTGAGCCCCGTGCCGCCGCCGAAGGGCGGGCCGCGCCGCGTCGCCACGCTGGCCTGCTCGCCACCGCACCGCGCCTGACCTGTGTGGATGAGGGTGAGAGAAAAGAAGGAAGAAGAAAAGATAGAGGATGAGGATGGACGAGTGGCTCACGGGGGAGGAGAAAGGATAAAAGAGATGAGGAGAGAGAGTAGGCCGACGGTGGGCAGTTGGGCACGGGACTTTAATCTCGGGTGGTGTTTCCACCCGAGACAAAAGATTTTGTCTCGGGTGGAAACACCACCCGGGACTAAATTTGTAGTCTGGGGTGGTGTTTCCACCCGAGACAAAAGGGAGAGCTTTTATTCTCGGGTGGAAACACCAACCGAGACTAAAGAATCTGTTGGTGTTGCAGTTGTTGGGCGCTTCTCCTTTTGTCTCGGTTGGTATTACCAACCGAGATAAAAGGGTAGGAGGCATTCGTAGTCATTCTATGCCACGTCGATGCAACCCTTTTTGTCTCGGCTCCAAATTTTAACCGGGATTAAAGGGTCGGATCAAAGGTTGGTTCTCTACCAGTGCATCCCAGTCCAATTTTCACATTAATACCAGTTTTGTTGGCGTCCGGTACTAATGTACACACAAACCGGTACTAATGTATGGGTGGGAAGGGAGAGCCTCACCGCGCCCTCGTGAGGACACATTAATACCGGGTGGGGACTAGCCTCGGTACTAATGTGTCCGCATTAATATCGGGGCTAGTTCCCACCCGGTACTAATGTGGTTAGACCACATTAGTACCGGGTAGGAACTAGCCCCGGTACTGATGCGGACACATTAGTACCAGGGCAAAAACAAAGCCGGTACTAATGTATTCCCCGTCCCGCTCCCGTCTCTCTCCAGAAAAATCTAACTCCCGGCCCCCTCCCTCTCCATCCAATCCTTATCTCATTTCCTCATCCTCTCTCCCGTTCCCATCTTTTCTTCTCCTTATCTCACTCAATCGATCTCACTTTCGATCTGCTTGCAGAGGCATGGAAGCAGGGGCACCGGGAGGCTTGGTGGCTACGGCGGAGGGTCTCGCCTGGAGCGCCTCGCGGCGGCGTCTGCCGGAGCAGCCGTGCGCGGTGGATCGCCTGGAGGACTGGAGCGACTCGCGGCGGCACTTGCTGGAGCGGCCGCGCGCGGCGGAGGGCCTCGCCTGAGCGCCTCGCGGTGGCGCGGCCAGGCCTAGGCGCGGCGGCGCGCGCACGGCCGAGGCGGCAGCGCGCGGCCTGGGTCGGGAGGGTAGGAGCACGACGACGGCGGGAGCTCGGAGATCGATCTGTGTTCGTGTTCTCTGTTCTTGTTCTTTAGTGCGAATTTTTGTGTTGTTGTTCGAGATCCCTTGTTGATCTTGTGAGATGGATGCTTTGATTCTGTATGTGCTGTAAATTTTGTTTATCTTGTGCTATGAATCTTGTAAAATTTGTGTTGTGTCTTGTTGGGATGAATCTTGTGATCAGATGATATGATATGAGATTATAGAGATGAGATGGAGATCAATGAGATGAGATGAGATGGAAAAGAAAAAGAAAAAGAAAAGAACAAGGACAAGGGAGGAGAGAATTGAGGCTGACGGGAAGGGATACATTAGTACCAGGTGTAACACCACCCGGTACTAATGTGCATACTGGTACCGGTTTTTCAAACTGGTACTAATGTGACTTTACATTAGTACCGATCGGACAATACCGGTTTGAAAACCGGTACTAAAGAGGGGTTTAGCACCGGTACAAAAGGCTGTATCCCTAGTAGTGTATGCTAGCTTTGCAAAGTAAAGAAAAGTTGCGGCGACGTGTACGTATACTCGCTTTGTCCCTGTGTGTGCAATATGGCCGGTAGCATCTAGCTGTGATATGGATATGAATGTGTACATGCATGTTTATTAATTGCTTGCATTGGCTTTGATTTTGGCTGCGCCCCTCGGTAATGAATCTTGTCATGGCCCAACCTTAAGATATCCAGCATCCAGTATATATCACTGCAAACTATATGGCCACTGCACCGAATAATGTTTGATGGACTATCAGCGAGAATACTGTATGCAGCATTACTCTCTCTGTTTTTTTTCTGGGCACAAATTTCAGTCTCAGCTAGGTGTGATTTCTTGTCGGTACAAAAATTAGGAAATTAAAGTGATATTGTTTGCCGTCAGATGGAAATCACATAGTAGCTCTAACAGTGCGTTTGCAATTTTGCATTGAGCCCCAGCCTGCCTCATCACTAACCTATTTGTGCGATTCCTCCACCCTCAATTTCATATATACACACAGTTGGCGAGAAGAATAACCAGCCGCATGCTATATGTTCATAAAAATACACTACCAATCAACACTTGGGCCTTCAGGTCATATACATATGCATCAGGATCAAGCCAGGCTGAAATACTTATGAAATATATACTTTCTAACACTCCATCTCACCAGGCATCATCTGGGCAACACTCCCTAGCTGTCCCCAAATATGCACTCTTCATTCGCCCATGAACTTGCTAACAACCAAAAATTAATGAGCTTTTGATGTGCTCTCACCCAAATATGTGCTCTCCACCGATCACCATTCTCTAAGACAAAATCAATGAGTCACTGACGAGTGACGATGCGCCTCCCTTTTGGTTTAGGGTCTAACACTCTAGCCATACCTTTAAGGGCAGTCCCAATGGAAAATTAATTGCGGTTTCTATATTCATTAATTACTGTGACAACTCAGCATTTTTCTGATGTGGCACATGAGTTAAAAGAAGAAAGAGAAGGAAACGGTTTCTTCCTCAGGAAACGAATTCCACGCTCGCAACGAGCATCCCCCGTTGGGAAGAAACTGCTGGTTTCTTGCGGTCTCCTTCTGGATCGATTGCGCCGCCGCACCTGTGGAGATGACCATCGTCCTCGCTGCTCCCGCCTCCCATCTCCGCGCAGGCGCGCACCCTCCTGCCGGCCAGTAGAGCACGGCCCAAAGCGCGCTCGCCGCCGGCCCCCATCCCCGACCGGCCGCATCCCATCACTGCTTCGCTCTAGATCCCTCTGTCAGCTGCTCCTCCCCCACCAGGCACCAGCCACGCAGAGGATCTATGGCCGAGGACGGGGACGAGCTCAGGCGGCCGGGCGCACGGCCACCGCGCCAGGCGGCCGGGCGCACGGCCTCCGCACCAGGCGGCCGGCGGAGACGAGCTCCTCTGTCGGTGTGCAAGGCCGGCACTCCCTGCGCCCCTCTGACGGATTGAGGAGTGGGAGGGTGTCCCGCATGCAGGGAGAGGCCGGAGCAGGGGCCACCGAGCTCCACGCCGCCGTCCATGGACGCGACGAGCAGCTGCGGGCGGGGGCACCTCACGCGCCAGGGTTGGGGGCAGGCCGATCCACGGGCGCCTCGCCTACCGGAGCTGGGGCCTCGTCGATCTGCCTCGTGGGCGGCGAGCACAGCTCGGCCGGCAGGGAGCGCAGGCTCCTCTGCCGGCGTGCCTCACGCCATTTTCCCCCTTTCTTTTTTCATAGGAGATGGCTCGAGACGGGAGAGACCAGGAGAAAGGAGGCGGATAAGGTTTTGACTTTCATGTTTTGCCCCCTTCCTTTATTTAATAGTTATAATTTAGTCCCTTGAAATTTTGTTTTCTCATATTTTAATCCTTAAAATTTTTATTTTCTCACATATTAGTCTCTAAAGAAGTAGTGTTGTTCTAGAGACTACATGGCTGATTTGCACAGTTGATCCACCATTCTTTTGTGTTATATTTAATTTATCCTTTATATTAACTCTCTTGTAGAAACCATGGGTTGGGAGAAGTGGTTTATGTGGACATTTATTGTTCGTTTTCTTTCTTGGAATCTACTTACTAGAAACCCCCATAGGGACTGCCCTAAGTCTAATCGCCATTTAGACCCTAAACCAAGCCCTAACCTCATAGGCAACTTCGCAACATACTACATTGCCTTAATCTAGGATAAAGAAAAAACAACGTTAAGTTGTAGAGAAATTCTAAACATTTAACAAATAATTACTCAGACCATCTCCTTACCCAGTCCTCAAAACTTACATTTATTGTCAAGTTCTGTATTGTGCTTGTTGGAGATATGCCCTAGAGCCAACTGGATTACACTACGTGAAAAGCAGACACTGGTAACGAGCGCGGATGGCCATAAGTAACGGGCAAAACGCCCGTTACTGATCAAGCGTTACAAATGAGCCAACAAAGGTAACAGATCGATGCCCGTTACTGATGACATGTAAGTGTAATGGGCGTCGAACAAAGACCGTTACCACAACTACTTACCGGTCACCTAAAATGGTTGTTTCTCCGGGCCCACAGGGGCCTTTGGTAACGGGCGCAGACACTGAGCCCGTTACTCATAACACTTATTCGTAACGGGCACCTTACAAAGACCGTTACCGAAATTAGTTACCGGTCACCTGAAATGTCTGTTTCTCTGGGCCCACATGGACCTTTGGTAACAGGCACAGAAACCGAGCCCGATACATGAACTCAACATCGAAGACGCGGAAAATACTTCCATAACGCGCCTTCTCTGTCTCGACGAAAGGAGACACGTCGTGTAAGTGCGCGTCTTCTCTGTCTTGATGAAAGGAGACGCGTCTTGTCAGTGCGCGTCTCCTCTGTCTCGACCAAAGGAGACACATCTTGTCAGTGCGTGTCTCCTATGTCTCGACGAAAGGAGACGCCTGCCATGAACCCGCGTCTCCCTCTGTCTTGACCAAAGGAGACGCATCTTGTCAGTTAGCGTCTCCCTCTGTCTCGACCAAAGGAGACGCGTAATGTGTACGTGCATCTCCTCTGTCTGGACCAAATGAGACGTCTACTATGTACGTGCGTCTCCTCTTATCGACCAAAGGAGACGCGTACTGTGAACGTGCGTCTCCTCTGTCTCGACCAAAGGAGACACGTTGTCTACTTTCACAAAAATTAGGTCCAGCATCCACATTCACAAAACTCCACAAACTGAATAGAAATCCACAAAATTCACATGCATCATCAAACAAAATTCAGGCATTCAGCATCCTCATCTAACAAGTAAGGTTCACAACAATAT
Source organism: Cenchrus fungigraminus (assembly GCA_036936925.1). Taxonomy (NCBI): domain Eukaryota; kingdom Viridiplantae; phylum Streptophyta; class Magnoliopsida; order Poales; family Poaceae; genus Cenchrus; species Cenchrus fungigraminus. The sequence continues at coordinate 58,900,469 of CM072781.1, read as the reverse complement.
CACTGGCTTAACCATAAGGATTGGTAGTGAATACAATGTGAGCCATCAGAGCATCATCAATGTGAATTTTTCCTGAGGGTGTGATCACCTGGTTCATGAGGAATGAGGCAGTTCTTTCCCTAACATGGAGCAACGTCTCTTTGTGGAGCGGATAAATAGGTAGGTGAAATACCTGAATATAACAATGTCAGCAGTCAGCACACAGGTGGTTACCAAACATGTGCAGTGCTAATAAGCAAGAACTGTGCTCAGTTGCAGGTGTTACAAATGCAGATCCCAAGAAAGTACCTTAGGGTCCTTCAATTTATTTTTTAATGTAAGCATGTGATAGGTACAATAGAAGCCGCAGACTCTGGATTCTTCAGGTTGTTGGTGGCACTGCGATAAATATACAAAGACAAACAATGGTGAGAAAAAATAAACTCAAACTTTAGTACTAGCTTCCACAGACAGGAAATACTAAGTAATACGTACTGTAACATTCATGTCATGTTTCAAGGCGCGACAGGGCAACTTGTTGTCGTCGCAGTAACTATTCCAAGCACTACAACAAAACATGCAACAATGGTTAGGGCACCATTAATAAACTCTGCAGAGTGTGTTGAGGAAGTTTGCAGGTTAAGAAAGAAAGAACTTACTCATCAATGGCAAGTACCAACTCAGAGAAATCAGTGTCTAGGATCCTATATGAATCAAGATACAAGACTCTGTTCTGCTTTGGAAGGATCGCCACTGCAATCCAGTGCTTCCTAGTGTTATAGCTGGAAATGATGACTCTCGTTTTAGCATATGACTGATAGGCACGCTTCATATAGGACACAAAAAAAAAGAATAGCTATTTTGTATATTTGAATTGCTAAAGCATTCAGGATCAAGGAAGGCAACTTCATCCTTCTTATTCGCAACTTCTACAGCCATATTCCTAATATTAAGAAAAAACAGAGTGTAAGGAGGTAAAAAACATAGTAAAGATGAACTGAGGCAGAAAGCACATTTAGATAGAAAATGATTAGTGAGAAGCAGATTAAATTTTCAAGTAACTTACAGGATGAAACAATGGAGAAGTCCCATATCCAAAGCATCCAAGTTGAAGAGATCGTACAAGTCGGTGATGATCACAGTTAACAACTCATATTTATCATCTTCTCTCACAGGCCACCAGCCGTGCTTGGGCCATATTACGCCCATAATCGGAGACTCATCCTTGTCCTTACAACGTTCCATGTAGAAATCGTGGAGATCAGTGATAGAAGAAGCTGTTTTTGGATCCTTGAGTTCAGCAGCACTGAGCATTTTTTTTCCAAATTTGTAGCATGGGTTAATCTCAGTCATAGCAACATTGGCCGCCTTCTTCTTGGCGTTTCTCTCAGATGGTTTTCCGGTAGGCTTCTTTTCCTCCTACTTTGAGATGGCTGAAGATGGTTTCTCAAGGGCTTTCTTGTCTGATGAAGAAGGATCCTCAGATGGCTTTCTGGTGGGCTTCTGAGACCTTTTCTTTTTAGCAAATTTCTTTTCCTGCCGCTTTGAGATGGCTGAAGAAGGTTTCTCAGATCGCTTTTTGGCAGACCTTTTATTTTCAGCGAGTTTCTTTTTCTGCTGCTTTGAGATGGCTGAAGAAGATTTCTCAGGTGGTGTCTGACCATCAGCTATTACAGAGATATTGGGCCCAGATGTACCTGCAACTTTCTTCAAATTGTCGTCGACAGATTTCTCAGCATCAACCAACACATGACTCTGGGCTCCTGCTTTGGCATCATTGTTTTGAGCACTTCCATTTGGGGATGGAGGTTTTGTTGTTTCATGAGGAGGAGGAGGAGGAGGAGGTGGGGATGTAATTTGCGGTTGTGGGGGTGGAGGAGGAGGAGGTGGGGATGTAATTTGCGGTTGTGGGGGTGGAGGAGGAGGTGGTGGGGAACCATGTGAGGAACGAACCCGTCCCATATTTTGCAGTTGTGGGGGTGGAGGAGGAGGTGGGAAACCATGTGAGGAAGGAACTTGTCCTATATTTTGTAGTTCTGGGGGTGGATGAGGAGGAGGTGGGGAACCAGGTGAGGAAGGAACCTGTCCTGTAATTTGCGGTTCTGGGGGTGGAGGAGGAGGAGGAAGTGGGAAACCATATGAGGAAGAAACCTGTCCTGTAGTCTGTGAACTAGAAGGAATCTGTATCGTAGTGTGCGAACAAGATTTTGGAATTGGTGCTCCCTTGATGTGAATGTGACACCTCTTCCACTGTATCATCTGGTGTAGAGCTTGTCCAAGTGTCTTCACCTCGTCATTTGGAGGGTGTTCCAGCGTGTGATCCCTAAAGACAGCATATACATGCAGCACTTCGACCACAACATAGTCTTCATGAATCGAGACTGTATGTAGCGTAGTCTGCTCTGGTTGAACCACACCAATTGCAGCTTCACATTCAACACTGTGAAATATGATCCATAGGCCATAGTCTGTGGGTTCAGTCAACATGCCTATAAGGTCTTCCTGTGTAGGATCTTCATAGCGCACTACCTATGTCGACAACTCTATGGTGCCATTGATCAAGCCTACATTATCTACGGACGCAGAGCTGCTCTTCAGTCCGGCGGGTGAAGGGCTTGTGCGATTGGACACTGGTGTAAACACCACCTGGTCAAGCATATCCTTCTCCATCTCAGCCTTGAGTTCTTGCTTGATTTCTTCCTTCATCTGTTGCTTATCAACTGATGAGTCGGTACTCGCCCTCTTCCTCTTCCTGTACATGGAAGCGTGCTGAGGCCATGCAAACTTCCATCCCTAGTAGCTAGAGACACCACGCACGCGACCTGATTGTTCGGGGCAGCCCAGGCACTGACTTAGCACATCATTCTCCTCAGCCACGAAGTCATTCCTGAAGATTCTGCATGTGCATTCTTTTCCATGATGTCTGCAACCACATTTTCATTTGCTTCTTTGTTGTACACTATCACGACAACGCCGTCTTCCACCACTAGCTTACTCTTTGCTCGCACCCAATTCCTAGAACGATCATCAGTGTAGGCATCATATGGGTTGGCGATCTGCATGCGCACGTGGATAAAAAAACCACTATTCGCTGGAAACCGACCACAAAGGAAACAGTTCTCCTTTTAATCTGCAACCAAATTTTGTGTCACGTATTTCTCGGTCATACGTAATCCAAATTTGATGATTGTTTTTTCTGAAGTTTTCTAAAATCGCCATCTTTTCATTAATTTTATTATTTAGTGTATATTTCCGTTTCGTGAGTAATGTTTTTATGCCTTATCTTGTACTTGATAAGTACAACATAGAAATAATATTTGTTTTACACTTCCATTACTAATGAAACTTTGTATTTCGTAATGTTAAGGTGAACACAAAGTTGTGTTAAAATTTCAAATGTATATGAGTTCAAACATGTTGTAAAGTGTGGAAAACTTTAGTGTTGAAGTAACATTCTAGGAAACTATGTGAGAGATGTACACATTTGTACACAAGTATGATCTTCCTTTTTAGAAACCACTTAAAATTTTTATGACAAGTTTAGGGACCCAAATTATGTTGCCAAGTCAATTTGTAGAATTTTTAGACCAACCTAAGATGTTATTATATTTATTATATCCCAAACATGAGACAAAATTGGAATTTTAATAATTTTGGTTACACAAGTGTGCATGTTGATATTTTATTCGAATACTAAATGACCAACTACGAATTGTTCATATTTTTAATCAATTTTTAGGTGTTATTTTATGAGCTCTAATATTTGAGGGAAGCAAGTTTTATTTCAAAATAGTGTCGGACTCACGTGTCAGCATCTGCAGCCTATATAAAAAAGATAACCGTTGCCTGCCAGTTCGGACCCACATGACAACCAATGAGACGCGGGTTCTTAAACTTTCCTCATTTCTCACTTGGGTTCTCGAACCCGCGTCGATAATGACTCTCCATTTTGGAAAATGAATATAACATACCGAATGGATAAGCTTTCCTCATTTCTCACTAGGGTTAGCGGAGGTGAGCGGAGGCGGCGCCGGTGAGGTGAGCGGAGGCGGGGAGACGATGATGAGCGCCGGCGATGGGCCAAGAAGCGGATGACCCCGCGCACCGTGGATCGAGGAGGAGAAGCCGAACGCGATGCGGTGCCGCAACTGGATCCGCGCGCATGCCGGCGAGATGGCGGCGAAGACGGAGACGACGATGAGCGTCGGAGAAGGGCCAAGCGGCAGTGGAGCAAACCCAAAGCCGGAGCTGAGCGTCATCAATTGGATCCTCTCGGGTTCCGACGAGGGGCCAAGGAACGACAGGGAGGAGCGTGCCGGCGAGGGGGCAGCGAAGAGGGCGAGGCGCCTGCCTCACGTCTGCGACAACAAATGTCTTGCAATGACGAAGAGGGGTCGAGGGAGCAGCGAAGGTGTAGAGGACCTCATATCCGACTCTGGCAACGACCACGACGACGGCGAGGCAAGTTTCTCTGAATCACAGTGCCTTTTACTTGTTGTATAGATGGAGCAGCTTGAGCTTGAGCTTGATCAACTTTTCCAAAAAAAAAGCTTGATCTTGATCAAGTTAGTGCCTATGATGATTACTTTGCTTATGATTATGACTGTGATTTGGTCTGAGTTCTGAGGCAAATCAGTTCTGAACTAAGGCCTCCTTTGGAATGATGGGAAAATGAAGGATTTTTTTAGGATTTGAATCCTATAGGAAATTTTCCTATGGAGCCCTTTGGAACAAAGGATTGAACCCTTTACAATTCCTATGAAATGGCTTGTTCCATAGAGATTTTGGAGGATTTCTAACATGAGGTCCAACCTCTTGGAAAAAATCCTTTGTCTATCTCTATCTTCTCATTCCTATGGTTCATCCAAATGATCAATCTAGCAACTTTCTTATGTTTTTCATTCCATAGGAATCAAAATGGCATGACACTCTAATCCTACATTTTTCCTATTCCTTTGTTTTGGAAATTCTTTGTTCTGAACTATGTTATGCTTATACCATGTTTAACCCTATTTTTAGCAAACACTCCTCTACCCGCGGGCAGAACTTGAGACACTACTAAACCTTCAAGTCTTGGAATATGTGAAACCTGAGGTTGATAATATTATGGAAGAAATGCGCATCCTCCTCAAAAAGACTACATTCATGAGGAGGTACAAGTTTGTAGCTAAACAAAATCTGCAGCCCATGGAAGATGCGCTCGATCTGTTTCAAGATACCTTGGTTGCATTTGAAAAGGCTGCAAAAAAAGCAAACCTTATTTGAAGATACCATGCTTTTGTTGATGTTAAAAGGGGTATGCTTTTGTTGATGTGCATGGTCAGATAGCATGACCATTGTAAAAATGTGATGGGCAAGTTAAGGCCTAGCTAGATGGACAAGTTAACTGTTTGTAATAATTATGTATATCTGTGTGGATCTTTGTGGACAAGTAATCTTTATCTATATATGTGGACAAGTTATCTTTATCTATATTATGTCTGTTTTGTCTCAAAAGATATGTGTTGATTATGCTTGTTTGTTGAAATGGGAGCCCCGAGAGATCGAGTTGACCTGTCAATCAAGACAGACACAAAGGAGACTACGTGGGATGGTTATTCCGCGTCGCATTTGCCCCTCCAAACCGACGAGGAGGAGCCGGACCCACGCGCCGCCCCCGTGCATTGGAGACGTGGTTTGGCTAATCTACGTATTCTTTGTTCCTAATGTTTGACCAAAAGCCACTCTCCCTGCCACTCTGCCATTCTGCCTTCCTTCTCAAACCTTCTACCTTCCTCGTCTCCGTCACCTTCTCTCCCCTTCTCCTTCCTCGTCTCCGTCGTAGAGATGGCCGGCGGAAAGCAGTCGTTCTGTCACGACTCAAGAGGGAGGTTCTGTAGCGAGGAGAAGGCCCCGCCCGCCGCCCCCGCCAAGAGAGTGAGGTTCTGCAGCGAGGAGGAGAAGGCCCCGCCTGCCGCTCCCGCTAAGAGAGTGAGGTTCCGCAGCGAAGAGGTCGGTTCTTCGTCGGCCAGGGGGAGGAGGCCGTACACGCGTGCAAACGCCAAGGGTGTGCACTCCGGCAACACCCGGCAGGCAGAGGCTGAGCCTTCCTCAAGTTTGGTAGTTTCTGTTTTGTTCTGGGTTTTGAGTAGAAATTTTGTTAACTACAGAGGCTATAGGTTTATGCTTGAAGTTAGGTTTATGCTTGAAATTGAATTCCTAGTACTCATCATATGCTGCTCACAAAAATGTTGAAATCATTCTATATACTACTTCAATTTTTGAATCTTCATGCTCATCGACTTTTATTAACTGAACATCCAGTGCCTTCACTGATCAATGGTTCCAATGCATCAATTTTCCATTGTTTTAGAAAGTTGTTGTACCAGCACATGACATTGTCAGCATCTGGATAGAAATCGTCAGGCACAAGAAAACCTTAGACTACACCTGCACATTCCTAAACAGGCTGGAAAGAAGGATGGATGACATTGGTAAAGAGAAGCAGGCAAGTTCTGAACCTAGTTCTAGCTAAACAACTTTCTTGTTTGATCGGTTACAACTTTATGATATTAAACTTGGCAATCTAATTATGAAGCTTGCTTCAATTTGCCTTTGTTTTAGAAATGTGTTGTTACTCGGGAGGAAAATTTTTAACCTTTCGAGTAGAAATTTTGTTAACTACAGAGGCTATAGGTTTATGCTTGAAATTTAATGCATGGTACTCATCATATGCTGCTCACAAAATTGTTGAACTTATTCTATATACTACTTCAATTTCTGAATCTCCATGCTACATCGACTTTTATTAACTGAACATCCAGTGCCTTTGTTTTAGAGAGTTGCTGTAACTCGGGAGGACCTTGACATGATCTAGAAAGAAATCCACAGGATCAACCAAGCTCTTGACTACACCGGGAATGACATAAACAAGCTGGAAGTAAGGAGTGATCACTTTGCTGAGGCAAGTTCTGAAGCTAGTTACAACTAAACAACTTTCTTGTTTGACCAGTTACATCTTTCATGATGTTAAACTTGGCAATCTAATTATGAAACTTGCATCAATTTGCCTTTGTTTTAGAAATGTGTTGTTACCCGGGAGGATCTTGACTGCATCTGGAAAGTACTCGACAAGGTGGATAGAAGGATGGACGACAAGGCTGTGGACGACATAAGTCTCCTAGCAAATGGTCAGAAAATACTAGAATCTGAGGTGGAGAAGCTTAAAGGCGCACAGAAGATGAAGGATATTGAACTTGCCGAAGCTGCAAAGAAGAATGCTGAGCTGCAGGAAAGACTTGTAAAACTAGAGGCAAAGATAGCTGAACTTGAGGCTGTAGCACAAAAGAAGCCATCTAACTAGTGCCTCTGCTGATGCACGTCAGATGTGATCATGTGAATATGTTTGTTCTGAACATTATGCATGCCATATGTGAACATGTGATGCTATATATGCATCTTAAATATGTAGAATATGCTCTTATGACTACTATCTATGTGTGTGGTTTTGCATCTTAAGAGACATGATTATATGTTTGTGTGATATCCAATATTTGCTATGATGACATAGTCAAATATTTGACGGCAGTGAGAGTGCTAATGGACTTCAATTATTGAGCTCTGAGTCTAGTAACGGGTGTCAAATTGTCATCAGTAACAGACTTAAAGAGCCCGTTACCGATATGGTAGTGATCGGTAACAGACTTAAAGAGCCCGTTACCGATAGGGCAGTGATCGGTAACGAACTTAAAGGGCCCGTTACCGATAGGTTTAACTTTCGTAACGGCAGCATTTTAACATCCATTACAAAGAATAACTGTAACGGGCGTTTAAGAAGCCCGTTATTGGAAGTCCTCATTGGTAACGGGTGTTGTGTTGGCCACGTCGGGGTCGAGCCTGCCACACTTATGCGTAACGGGCGCCAAACAACAATCGCTACAGATGGGGCTCCATGTAACGGGTGTTAAGGGCCCGTTACAAATGCTGTGTGACCTATTTGAGGTTTTCACGTAGTGTTAGATCCATTAGTGGGTTCAGATGGATTTGATCCATTGGATTATAAAAGTCATAATGGGCCACAATTGTTGTAAAGCCCATTAGTGTTGGAAGGGGGTACACCATCTATTAGTCCTGTATTGCTAATGGACGATGGTGTGGGGGATTTTCCCCTCATAAATTAGGACCATACCCCCCTGACTCGGTTGACTCTTAAGCAACAACCGTGCCGTCGCGCCGCCCACACCCTCTCATCGCACCCGCGGACCTAGCAGTCCGGTGTGTGACACTTCCTTCACGTACGTGTGGATACCTTGGAGGTGCTGCATCTGGAGCACTCGGATGAGCCACACCTGAAGGACGTGACATGAGAAACTGCACGACACTACTACCCTCGACGCATTCGTCTACATCGAGACAGTTCCGCTGCAACTGTGCGTCTAGTGGTAGTCTCTTGATCTATAACTGCAGTAGATCTTGTTTGCGGGGAATTAGTTATGCGCTAGCGTAGCTTCCCCGTATCCTTCAGTGGTACCAGAGCCATAACTGCTAAGTTTTAGATTCGAGATGTGTGCATATGGTGATATGTGTGGACGTAGATGAAAAATTATGATCGGTTTCATGTTCTTGCCATGATGGTCGTGTAACGAATTACTCCTACTGGTTGGAATTCCGCCATCGGAGTTAAGTGATACATGTAAACCCAGTCATGGTGAGGAAGAGATCAATTGGATTGGTCGAATCGAAGCTAGGTCAAGTTCCAGGCGCATGGGATCGGCCCGGGAAAAACCAGAAAACATGTTGTTCGGTAAAACAACCATAACTTTTCATGGTTAACTCGGATGGAGACGTTTTCTATATGAAAATTGATCTACAGAAAATTTTACACATGAGATTAACTAGCTTTGCTAGTCTCAGCGAAATTAGATTTCCCATAATCGGCTTGTAAGATGGGTTTTTTTGACAGTTTAAGTTTAGACGTGGGAAGTACGATAATCTGTTTTGCAGGTTTTGTGATCGGCATGGCCCATATGTGTATGTGATGCATGCGTGTAATTTATTCGTGACTTGCGTGTCACGCGTACGACAATACGGCTGGAGCCACATGTATTGTCAAAAATTAATGTAATGGTCTGCGTACCAAATTGTGATGATCTAATGCGTGATTGTGTAATTCTATTTATTAGCACGCATTAGATAGTTCTTGGAGGACTCATCACTGGAGGATGGCATACATGGATCATGGAGATGGAGATCATCATGATGGACAGTACAATGGAGATGGAGATCACCATGTGTTAATGGGCCATACCGTGTCATTACTATGTGAATGTCATTCTTATTGTTTTACTTCTACATATGCGATGATAATAGTTATTTTTCTGCACATGATGGTAGAAGTAGCACGATCCCTCGGTAATGTTTAAGTTTCATGCCCTCCCAAACCTTGCACTGTCACGAGTCTTGTACAATTGGTGGTGGGTCTATGAAATTAGGGTGCCACCAGTTTTCCTTGACTAGATGGGTACATATCGGATACTTACAGCATAAGGTTTGGTTACTTGATCAAAGCCATCTTAACGGTTAAGAGCTTTGGGGAATAAAGGTTGGGCGCCGAGATATAGAGATGTCACCCAACAACAGGAGTCATATGTGATATGATTGGCAAAGAGTTGCTTACCAATCTACATGTCTTCTAGCAGTGATGCTAAAGCTCACTAGTCGACTTGGTAGTTGTGGGTCCTGAATCACTAAGTATCAATTGAGGGATATTGATTTTAGTGGGAGTAGATTCTGTTAAATGCTTAATATAATTTACTCCGTCATGGATGCATTGTCTTAGTATTTTGCATTATTTTATTGTAGATCAATGGCACCTAGCAACACCACATCGTTTACTTTACGTATGGTCCTTGAGAAGGACAAATTGAATGGAACGAACTATACGGATTGGATCCGTAACTTGAGAATTTTTCTCAAGACTGAGAAAAGAGAAGAAGTTCTAGACACCCCATTACCAATAGAGAGTGACATTGAGAAAGGCGCTAACAGTAGCCATGTGATGGCAATCCAGAACAAGCCTACCTTTAAAAGGAAAGGTAATTCTTGGAAGAAGAAGAAGGGCAAGGCTAAAAATGGGATATCTAAGCCAATACCCAAGGCTAAAGCTGGATCAACTACTGATAATGAGTGCTTTCACTGTCATGACCTGGGCCACTGGAAAAGAAACTGCAAGTTGTACTTAGCTTCTATGAAAAGCAAGGGAAGTAAGGGTACTTGACGACGGCCTAGACCAGGTCCCACCACGACCACCAAAAGGAGAAGTACGGTCTACACTCCAAGTACCCAGTGGCCTGTACGGCAAGTACCCCGTCTCCGAGTACTTGGTTGTCCGTACGGCCAGTTTTCGTTAAGTCTGAGTACTTGGCGTCCTGTACAAGCAAGAACCACCTGCCTCCGAGTACTTGGCAGCTCGTCTGACAAGTTTCCGAGTACTTGGAGGCCCGTCCGACAAGTTTCCGTCTACTTGGCGGCTCGTCCGACAAGTTTCTGTCCCCATCACAGCTACTCGATTCGCACGAGAAGTTTCCGCCTCATCTCTGACTACTCATTTGCACAAGTGGTTTCCGCCATCGGCCGGTCCAGCCTTCGCGGCGAAGCAAACCACAGGCGGGGCCCACTCCTGATGTGACGGGTCCTCTGCGCACGCCCCCTCCTGCAGCGCCACATACAACCCTCTCCATATCGGGCCGTACTGACAGGGGGTGTCAGGTGTCAGGAGGTGTGGACGTCCATTGAGCCAGGAACGGCACAATGTGAGCCGTCCTGTCCGCACAGGAGCCCCACAGTGCCCCGGAAAGATGCATACCAACTACGCTGACGAAAGCACGAGACGAAGCTGACGTTCCACAAACTCAAACTACTCGGAGACGCGCCTGAGGGGCCCCGGGTGCCTACTACTCGGAAATCACGAATTCGGGAAGCCATACGGTCAACAACCACTCCGCTACAGCCCCTAGCTGACTCATCACGTTCGGACGGCCTGCCTGACGTGGAGAAGGACACCCTACACTGTAATCTATTTTCCATTCCCGTTTTACCCCCCTTGCCCTCTCCCTTGTGACTATAAAAGGGAGAGGAAGGGATCACATTCACACACGCACTCATACGCTTCCACCCACACGTACGCAGATATTTGCTACAAGAACCACATACACACTCTCACCAGGGACTTGGGCTCCGAGACTCTCTCCCCACCAGTTTGTAACCCCTACTACGAAATTGGGCATAAAGAACACTCTCCTCAGACTGGACGTATGGTATTACACTCCGGAGGCCCGAACCAGTATAAACCCTAGTGTCTCTTGTGCTACCATGCGGATCCCGACACGCGATCATATAAATTTACTTGTCGGCGGTGACAAACCCCGATAGTACTTCCACTTCAGGTACACTTAATGTTTATGTTACAGACATTTTCCTTGCTGATTCTTATATTAATTCTTGGGTATTTGATACCGGATTGGTTGCTCATATTTGCAACTCGATGCAAGGAATGATAAGAAGTACAAGCGTGGAACGAGGAGAAGTTGATTTCTGCATAGGCAATAATGCAAGAGTTCCTGCATTGAGCATCAGAATGATGCAACTACACCTCCTATCAGGATTTATTTTGGAATTGAATAAATGTTATTTTGTTCCTAGTTTGAGTCGAAACATTATGTCTCCTTCATGCTTGATGAAGGATGGTTATTCATTTGCGAGTGAAAACAATGGTTGTGTGTTCTCTAAGAATAATATGTTTGTGGCTTGTGCATCTACTGTGAATGGCTTATTTGTTTTAAATCTTGATGATTCACCTGTCTGTAACATAAGTGCTAAAAGGTCTCGACCTAATGATTTGAGTCCTACCTACATGTGGCATTGTCGTTTAGGTCATATAAGTGAAAAGTGCATGAAGAAGCTCCATACTGATAGACTTTTAACTTCGTTTGATTTTGAATCTTACAAGACATGTGAGGCTTGTTTGCTTGGCAAGATGACCAAGATGCCTTTCTCAGGTTTTCTGAGAGAGCCTCAGACTTGTTGGAACTCATACATACGGATGTGTGCGGACCAATGAGTACGACAACTAGAGGTGGATACTTGTTGGCGTTTCTTAACGTCACCACTATGGCGCCGGTTAGCATGAGCGTGTAAGAGACTCCCGGGTACACTGACGAGTGCGAACGAATCCACAAGCACATGGATACACCGTTGTAGCACTTCCCCTCGGAGATTGAGTATTCCCAAAGGGTATCGTTCCAAGGATGGAGGAGCTCTGGTTCCGAACCTAGCTGATGGTCTAAGGACACAACACTGGATGATTGGATAGGTAGAAAGGATCTGCTTGACAGAGCACAGAGTCTAGCACGGTCTCTCAGGTATAAACACCCGCCTTGGGCACCAACCCACCCTAGTTGTTTAGGACTAGGAATATGTTCTGGCAACGGGGCCCTACTCAGGCACGGAGGGTTTCGAAGGGTCCAACAAGCTGTCACCACTGCGGCCTACCTCTATCATTACGCGAATGCACTTGGTATTCGAAGGATAACCTATGGTCCAGACACCACATCTACACCACTGACTACTACTATAGCCTGACACCGTCTGACGTCCCGGTACCTACTATAGCACTCCGTATAAATATGGAACTACGAATTTGTGAGGGAGATACTGACACTAGCCCAAGGTATGCTCTATCACTCATGCAAAATCACGAATGCACTTTGATCTAATTAGAGATATGTAAGAGCATCAACTTTGTTCTAATAGACAAGCTAACATACAACCAAAATGCAAACTTATGATCCAGCTCTACTAGATCGAAAGGGTTGTGTGCGAAGAACACAAGCCTCTAAATCAAGAACGAACGAAGAACACAAGAACAATTCACCTATGCATGCATACGACTTTAGTCTAAATAGAAAATGTCGAAATACTCATTTTAGTCTAAATGAAGAACAGAGGCACCGCTGAGGATCATTCTTGGGGAAGATGTCATGAACATGACATGGCCCCAAGCATCCCCCTCACTTCCTAGCACTAATCCTACACAAATAGCTCTCCTCTCCTAAAGAGAGAGGCTCCAATGCCAAAATGAAGAGGAGGAGGAGAAGTGTGTGTCCAAGAATGAGGCCCCTCCCCTTCTATTTATAGGCAAGAGAGTGGCTTGCTCTGGGGATCAAAGTGCTCCAAAACGCCCGGGGATGCAGTAATTGACCAATCAGGAGGTGACACGTGGAAGGCCAGGATCAGCCAAATCAAAGTCGGTTTGGCCGATCTAGGGTTCGCCCGATCCCTAGGGGCCACGTGGCACCTTGTGCTTTCTCCAGGTGGTTGACAAGTGGGCCCCATGGTCACTCCCCCGTGCATGCCAAGTTTCCTAGCGGTTTGGGTAGCAAGTGGGCCCTTGAATCCATGTGAAGTTGACGTGGCAGCGCGTGATTCGTCGAGAGTGTATCACATGGATTGGTGATGTCATTGGTCCAGGGGAATCCTATGTGGCAGCCCCTCATTGGCTGGGCTTGAAGTACTTGGATCAAAGACATGTGCTTTTGCTCCTCTTTCTAGTGCTAATTGCCTGTATTTGCATAATCACCAACACTTGTGAAAATGATTAGTTTAGGCCCTATTCTAGTGTTGGTGAATATTTCTCATGCCAAAATGTACATGTTGACGGGTACAAAAAGAGTGGATAACAGCCGTCAACAATACTAATACTTCATAACGTTCATTGATGATCTGAGTAGATATGGCTATGTCTACCTAATGAGGCACAAGTCTAAAACATTTAAAAAGTTCAAAGAATTTCATAATGAAGTAGAAAATCAGCATGGTAAGAAAATTAAGGCCATACGATCTGATCGTGGAGGCGAGTATTTGAGCCACGGGTTGAGCAGTCATCTGAAGAGTTGCGGAATTGTTCCACAGCTTATGCCACCTGGAACACCTCAGAGAAATGGTGTATCCGAGTGACGTAATCAAACTTTGTTGGACATGGTTCGATCAATGATGAGCCAGTCGGACCTACTGTTATCATTTTGGGGTTACCCTCTAGAAATTGCAACTTTCACATTAAATAGGGTACCATCTAAGTTTGTAGATAAGACACCATATGCGATATGGACTGGTAAGACTCCTAGTTTGTCTTTTCTTAAAATTTGGGGTTGTGAAGTCTTTGTCAAGCGACTTTAGTCAGACAAGCTTACATCCAAGTCAGACAAGTGCATATTCGTGGGATATCCTATGGAGCATTTAGGGTATTATTTCTACAACCGCTCAGAGGGCAAACTGTTTGTCGCTCGGAATAGTGTTTTCTTAGAGAAAGATTTTCTCAAACGAGAGAAGATGAGCCGCTCGGGAAAGAGTTCACAAATGATGCTAATGTAGCTGAGTGAGTTGAGATGCCTATGGCAAGAGAAGCACCATCGCAACCATGAAGGTCTGAAAGGGCACACCGCGCAACAAATAAGCTCAATCTCATGATTGCGGGAGAGCGCGACATATCGTTGTTGGACAATGATGAGCCTATGACATATACGGAAGCAATGATGGACTCAGATTCCGAGAAATGGCAAAGTGCCATGAGATCCGAGATAGATTCCATGGGTGACAACCAAGTTTGGAACTTGGTTGACCCGCCAGATGGTATTAAACCTATAGAGTGCAAATGGATCTATAAAAGGAAGAGAGATATGGATGGAAATGTTCACATCTATAAAGCTCAACTTGTTGCAAAAGGTTTTCGACAAGTTCAAGGGGTTGACTACGACGAGACATTCTCACCCGTAGCGATGCTTAAATCTATTCAGATTATTCTAGCTATAGCTGCATATTTCGATTATGAGATATGGCAGATGGATGTCAAGACAGCTTTTCTAAATGGGAATCTGACTGAGGATGTGTATATGACACAACCTGAGTGATTTGTTGATCCAACCAACGTTGGAAAGATATGCAAATTTTAGAAGTCCATTTATGGATTGAAGCAAGCATCTCGGAGTTGGAACCTTCGCTTTGATGAAGTGGTCAAAGGGTTTGACTTCATTCAAAGTGAAGAAGAACCTTGTGTTTACAAGAAGGCAAGTAGGAGCTCTGTAGTATTTCTAATCTTATATGTGGATGACATATTGCTGATTGGAAATGACATTCCTATGCTTGAGGCCGCTAAGACCTTATTGAAAAATAGTTTTTCGATGAAGGACTTAGGTGAGGCAGCATACATTTTGGGAATCAAAATCTATAGAGATAGATCAAAAAGGCTTATAGGATTAAGCCAATACACTTACATTGATAAAGTGTTGAAACGGTTCAACATGGAAGAGGCGAAGAAAGGGTTCTTACCTATGTCACATGGCATACACCTTAGCAAGACTTAGTGTCCTTCGACTGCTGTTGAGCGGGAACACATGAGTAGAATACCGTATGCTTCGACTATCAGATCTATTATGTATGCAATAATATGTACACGTCCAGATATTTCGCATGCGCATAGTGTTACAAGCAGATACCAATCTGATCCAGGTGAGGGTCACTAGACATCGGTTAAAAATGTTTTTAAGTACTTAAGAAGGACAAAAGACATGTTCCTAGTCTATGGTGGTGAGGAGGAGCTCGTTGTAATGGGTTACACCGATGCTAGTTTCTAAACTGACCAAGACGATTCAAAGTCACAATCAGGATATGTATTTACAATAAACGGTGGTGCCGTGAGCTGGAAGAGTTCCAAGAAGGAGACAGTGGCTAATTCTACAACAGAAGCTGAGTACATCACGGCTTCAAAAGCTACGAAGGAGGGTGTTTGGATAAGAAAGTTCCTTACTGAACTTGGTATGTTTCTGAATGTCTCCAGCCCATTGGATCTCTATTGTGACAACAATGGGTCTATTGTGACAACAATGGGGCTATTGCACAAGCAAAGGTGCCTAGGAATCATCAAAAGAACAAACATGTACTGCAAAAATTTCATCTGATACAAGAGATCGTTAGACGAGGTGATATCAAGATATGCAAAGTACACACAGATTTGAATGTTGCAGATCATTTGACAAAACCCCTTCCACAGCTTAAGCATGAGGCACACATGAGAGCTATGGGTATTAGATACATTCTAGATTAGCTCAAGTGCAAGTGGAAGAATGTTAGAAATATGTCCTAGATGGAATCATATATATGATTATATTTCATTGTATCCATGACACATCATTCACTTATTGAATATCCATGAAAGGCGACTTGTATTTGATTGGCAATTATGTGAATTGTTTGTGAAACTCTTTTACTTGTATAGTTATTCAAAAGTTGTCCCTAGTATGAGTTAATGACTAGCACATTTATTAGTTGATGACTATGTTTCACAAGTCATGAAAATGGAGATGTATAACTAATAATGTGGGCACATGTATGACATGAGGCTGGACTGACCCAATTTGAGAGTTTGTTACATAGTTCTCTCTTTACACAACGTGTATGCTATATCCTTAGACTTGAGATTGTCGCATGTACTCAAGATGTGAATTGACCTACTTAGGGGTTATCAACCGCTACTCCGTAACTGGTTAGTTATAAAGGTGGCTTTCGGGTTGTCAGGAAGCATGCTGTGAGGCATGGTCAATCAAGATGGAATTTGCCCCTCTCTACTTAAGAGAGATATCTCTGGGCCCCTCGAGTGATCGGATCAAGAAATGCATGACCGTGCTGGGTTAAGTGTTAACCTATGAAAGGATCCGAATCACGGTATCGAGAAAGAGAGGTCAGCTTGGAGCTAGACCAAATATCGTGCGGCAAAGGGAATAACATGTATGCTACACTATGATGGTTCGTCTGATATGATCTTTTCGTATGCATAGAAGTTGACACGTCTTGCTAGAGGCCGCTGTCAACTATTAGTCGAGTAGGAGTACTCAAGCCATGTCCATGTGTATGTGAACCCGTAGGGTCACACACTTAAGGGATTGGAAGTCGAATGAGGATGTACTTGCATAGTTGACTCTAGTGCAAGTGGAAGACTGTTGGAGATATGCCCTAGAGCCAACTGGATTAGATCCATTAGTGGGTTCAGATGGATTAGATCCATTGGGTTGTAAAAGTCATAATGGGTCACAATTGTTGTAAAGCCCATTAGCGTTGGAAGGGGGTACACCATCTATTAGTCCCGTATTGCTAATGGACGATGGTGTGGGGGATTTTCCCCTCATAAATATGGACCATACCCCCCTAACTTGGTTGACTCTTAAGCAACAGCCGTGCTGTCGCGCCGCCCATGCCCTCTCGTCGCGCCCGCGGACCTAGCAGTCTGGCGTGCGACACTTCCTTTCCGTACGTGTGGATACTTTGGAGGTGCTACATCTGGAGCACTCAGACGAGCCACACCTGAAGGACGTGACGTGAGCAACTGCACGACACTGCTACCCTCGACGCGTTCGTCTACATCGTGACGGTTCCGCTGCAATTGCGCGTCTAGTGGTAATCTCGTGATCTATAACTGCAGTAGATCTTGTTTGCGGGGAATTTGTTTTGCGCTAGCGTAGCCTCCCCGTATCCCTTTAGTGCTGTGATTCTTTTAGTAAGCTTTTATATTTCTATATATGTTCAGTTTTCTCCTAGAGTAAATCGTGTTGGAGATTTGGTTTATATGTAAAGATCACTAGTTCAAACAACTTAATATTGAACCAAGATGATCACTAATAACCACACAAAATAGTAGGATGACATCAACATGGTCTCTGAAATGTACGTGATTTCTAATGAATGTCTTGGGTTGCCATAGATACACATCTAGGCTAGATTTGGCGAGAGTATGACAGGCTAAAGAAAGTTTTTGTTGTTTAGGAAATAGGTTTAATATTTCTGAAAAGTGTCAAGGTAATTTAGCCCAAGTATTCACGGTTATTAACTCAAGTTTAAGCTCACAGCCAGATAGAAATGGTCTTGGGCCCAAACCCAAATGGATATAACCCACACAACAGAATGACCGTTTTTATTAATTACTGAAGGAGTAAAAAGAAATTGCTATATGTGTTGGTAATTTAGTATCACTTTATACATGGAGCAATACATAGTGCTTCAACTAGATCCTGGATGCATAGTGCGGGGATGAATAACCTTTTCTAAAATTTCAACAAAACAGAACTTGTGGAGGAATTAGTCCGCCGCAATTTTCCCATGGATGTATACCAGAAATTCCTGCTAGGTAACAAAAATTTGCAGTTCAATGTTGGAAAAAAACTGATACAAGAAATAAAAACTGCAACTAAACTATGATGATGCACTTCTTAGAAATCTAACATTTATCGCGTGTATTTGGTGTGTGTATAATATAAGCTTTCTAACCAATTATTGAAAATCAAATGCTTGTGAAAATATTTAATGGCCTGAATCAATGAAAAATTAATTAAAAAGAACAATATAATAAAGGACGCAAATAAGTACTCATTTTAGTAAACACAAATAAGCACACAGAGGCGAATGGGCTTGTAGTCCAATGGTAGGATGGTCCAGTGGGACGCTACCCACCAGGGTTCAAATCCTGGTGCTCGCACCTTTTCCTGGATTTATTCCGGGATTTTCCGGCGTTATGCTTTAAGTGGTAAGCGACGTTCCCGTCGACGACGAGGCGCCAGTGGTGACTTCGAGAATCTCCAGATCTGCCGGTGCTCAGTCCTTCGGAGGTGCTCATAGGGGTAGGGTTTGCATACGTGTATTCATAGGGGTCAGTGTGCGTGCGTGTTGTGAGCGTCTGCGTTGTACTGTGTAATCTCAAAAAAAAAGCACACAGAGACAATGATTTATTCACAAAAGTTCAAATCCAAAAAGGACACTGTATCTCAATTGAGGAGCCCACAAAGAGCTGGGTCTATTCGACCTACTCATCTGTCCACAAAGATCAAGATTAGGTCACCCTTCTATGCATGGTTTCTTGGGTGAGAATGGTAACAAATTTCCCTGCAACACTCCACATGAGTTATTGGGTGCTTGGCGGGTGATGTCTAGCTGGCTAGGGCTACAAATAGAGCTTCAGAGTAACAAATACACAACCCACTTTCTTTACTCAAGACCTCAAATTCTAAAGATAGGGTCACTGCTGGAGACCGAGACTTTTGTCTCGGTTCGTAAGGGCCTTATTGCTCTAAAGCAAAACCAGGACAAAAGGTTCTCTCCTTTAGTCCCGGGTAAACCAACCGGTACAAAAGGGACCCTTTAGTCCCGGGTGGTATTACCACCCGAGACTCGGGTGGTAATACCACCCGGGACTAAAGGATCCCCCGTCATTTTTTTGTTTTTCAATTTTAGTTAATCTAATATTGTTATACATGTATATTCTACTTGTTGTCTCATGTGTATGTATATATATTTAAAGTAAATATCTATGTATACATATGTACTATATATATACGTACTTAGTCTTATATATCTACGTATGCAAATATACACACACACACATAAATAGAAAGTATATTCTACAATTAGGATGTATACATCAAAATTTCGTTTCATTCAAATTCCTAGTCTCAAATTCTAAAGTAGGGTTACATATTGGTCATAATGATGTTTCCCGGCTGGATGAACCACCTCGTCCACGAGGAATCCGCATCGACCTTCTTGAACTGCCAGGAGACGATCCTTCTCAATGAGTGCATCCCGAACCATATTCATCTGTAATATGTGAAAATACGCTAATATATATTACACCTAATAAATAAGTATATAAACAGTGAGAAAATGACGTATTATTAATAGGTTTATTTTACTTACAGTGTAATCTTACAGGTTAGTACAGAAATCGTGTATGAGCTCACAAACGTAGTATCCACATAAATTAGTTCCTTGTTGCTGTCTCAAACACTAAAGTGGAGAAAAGAAATTATAAAATATTAGTGTTATACAATTGAAATGGTCCATAACCTGAATAATAATATTTGGATAACGTACCGGAAAGTCTGGTTTGAACCTAATACTTTCTTTAAATGGTCCAGGGTTTGTACGAATGAATTTTGTCCAAGCTCTGGGGTGAAATAATAAAAGAAAGAGTGTTAGCTATTAAAAGCAAACAATTGCATTAAAGAAATCGTCTTAGCTAGAATAATTACACTTGAAACAGATCTTGAAAGTCTTGGTACTTCTCGAGGTTTTTTCTCAACGAATCAAACACCATTATTGTGCAGTTGTCCATTAAAATTACACAAAGAATCCAGTGGAAATTGTGTATACATGCTCATAAAGATTAGAACTAAGTAAAATTAACTAGGATAATTAGTTAGTAAAGCAAATCATTTGTTAGATGGTAATCACACTTACTCGAAGTTGTAAGGTAGTAGTATGTATTCTATGTAATGCTGCTTACATAAGGTCTTATAGATTGCATCCAATGCTCTCAGTGGTTGCTTCTAGACCTGATCCTGGTTAACAACCGATGGGTCTAGGAAACCAACCCTGGAATCACCCTTCTTTCGCATCTCAGTAAGCTCCAAGCTACAGAAATAAAACACGAAGTTAATTAGTAGATTGGCAGACACAAGAAATTAATTAATAAATATATGAAAATATATGCCACTTACAGACACTATGCGATAATAAGATCAGTATTCAGGGAATCTAGATGGTAAATTTCATAAAAATCTTGGAATTTTAACCATATGACCTTCTCGGCGTCACTGGCGAAATCATCTGGTCTAACAAGAATAACAAACATCTCCAGACCGTCCGTTGACTTTTTCATGTACCACTCATGAAATCTTTTCGTCATAGTTGGGAGCAATTTCACCAATTCTGGCCTGACCAACGTTTCTCCTAGCTTAAAGGGCCATCTCGGTACGATGTTTCTATCCGGAGGTGGTAGTTCTCCATCACCGAGAAGAGCATCTAGAGGCAGCCCTGTTTCTTCTTGAAATTTAATAACATTCGATAAATCTTCTGTAGGCATAACTGCAAGAGCTCGTTCATGTGCGCTGAGGCCGGAGGCAGCATAAGTTTATGACGTTGATGCATCTGTTTTCTTCTTCTTCGACACACCTATTTCCTCGATGTAACTATTTGGAGACCCTCCTCATCTGTTCTTTTGTAGGGACTTGGTCAGCGAACGGTCATAATTTCTTTTCAACACTACCTGTTTCTTGGTGTCTTCTTTCATTTTTTGAAAAAGGATAGTTTATTTGGATCCACTTTCTCCTTTTTTTCATACTGCTTCTGTCTACCTTCTTCCTTGATTTTCTCGAGCCACTCTTTAACTTGTTTTTGACACTCCACTTCATTTTCTTCGGTTGTCATCTCATATGGTGGCTTCCTTTTAATAGGCTCGGCCTTTTCCCCTTTCTTCATCGGTTTATTCAGCTTTGGCGGTTGCATAGCCTTGGAAGTTTGTACTCAGGGCCTCTTTGGCGCCTGCTTTGGGGAAGGTTGCTTTGGTGGTGATTGATGGGTAGGGATGCCATCATCATCGCTCGCACCTCCAGAATTGCACGGTTGTGGAGACGGTGAGCGAGCACGATTCGTCGACGATCCTGGTGCTGATGATGTCCCGAGAGATGGTGGTTGCGAGGGATCTCTCGGAGGGATTGATGCTGGCATTGAAGGGATTATGATGTAACGTTTCGTCCACAATATGATACCATGAACCGCATCCTTGAGTGTCCTTTCCTCGTCACCTCATTGGACCTTTAGATCTAGGTCGTTAAATTGTGGGTTAGCAACCTCCTCCACACTAACTGAGGCGTAGCCAGGTGGAATCACCATGTCGCGACTTGTTTGTCCAGGAAAATGGGCAAAAAGAACTTCTGTACGCCACCTATATATGTAGATAAATAATGAAGTTATTAAATGTCTGAGTCATGCATCAATAGTTGAGCTAATTGCATATGTGCTATTAATCATATTTATACCTTCACTGTGATGTTGCCAAATGGCTTGTGCAGCTCACATGCGGTGCACTGACAGAGGTCATCGACAGGGTACCGTGTGTTGTCGTCCACTTGAACTCCTTGGATTGCCCTTTGCTCTTCGGGGATCTTTGTGGAAGAAACTTGTGGGACCTCTGTGGAAGCACAACTGCTTCTGCGAGCGGAAGGGCTAATTATTGGATCCACTGGTACTTGGGGCAGTACTCCAGAATGGGCCATCTCATTTATCGTGGTGGCCACTCACCGTTCAATCTCTAAATTCATCTGTTCTTCTTGTTGTTTAAGTCTTTGCTCCATCGTTTCGCACCACTGCGCCTCTTCGCGATCTCTTCTTCTTCTGCAGCTTCTATAGGTGTCATTGTTTCCCTTAAAAGCATACTTCCAAGGTACCACCCTGTAGCCCCTACAACATCCTGGGTGTTCTAGATTCCTGAGCGCCATAGTGAGCTCATCTATCTCTCTGTCAACCTTCAATCTGCCCACTTTGACATCTTCAATTTTTTGGAATAGCTCAAGTGCCTTCTCTCGTAATGTGGGTGTGCCTCCATGAGCATAATACCAATTCTTCGATCGCTCGGGCCAGTCAAAGACTGCTGGTACGATACCTTTGGCAAGAAGGTCTTCTTCCATCTTCCGCCACTTGGGAATTGCAACCGCGTAACCACCTCGACCAAGACGATGGTTGTACCCATCCTTCTTACTAGCACTTTTCTTGGCGAAATCTTTAGTTTTCTTGTAATCCACAAAGTACTTCCAGTGATCCTTTGCCTTGGGATAATCATCTCAATTTGAAGTTTGGTTCTTCTTGATATAATCTCTATGCAGTTGCTTCTTGAAATTCTCCAATTGAGTTGCCATCTTCGAGAGAGTCCACTGCTTCACAAAGTTTAGTTGGACGCCTTCAGAAAGTGTGAAGTGTGTTAGGATATCATTCCATAACATATATTTTAATGACTTCGGAACCACATATGGATTATTTGCTTTTCCCTTCCATTCTATATACTTGAGGGGCATGTTGTACCTTACAAGGACCCTACATTGGGACACAAACTTGTCTCTGATCTTTTTTGGTTCCCATGGCTGGCCAAGCTCGTTCACTGCCGTGATATGATACATCACTTCACCGCGGATTACTTGTGTACACCCTCTCTTAGTCTTTTTTGTTACCGAGCATGAAGCCTACAAGTTGTGGATTCGTTATATACGTGGGGTTCGAGAATTAATGCATGATGAACTTAATACATGATATATATATACCTCGATGGAACCTTCCGCATTAACAATGCGAAGGTCCTCATTATTGTCGACGTCCTCAGCGTGGGTGTCGTCGTGCTCGGCGTGGGTGTCGTCATGCTCGACGTGGGTGTCGTCATGCTCGGTGTGGGTGTTGCCTTCCTCGGTTATGTTGAGGAACCTGTCCGCCTAGCTACGCTCCTCATCGGTGTAGGTTGGAAGAACGTTATTTGAACTGCCAGTAATAATGTTCTCCGTAATCCTCTCATGGTCCTTGTTGTTATCCATAACATGAATTTCTATGAATAAACATGCATTTTTGAGAATCTATGAATTTTCTATGAATAAACAAGAATTTCTATGAATAAATGCAATTTTTTATGAATAAACAATAATTTCTATGAATAAACACGATTTTTCTTAGAATATACACTAATTTCTATGAATTTCTCGAATAAATAAGAATTTCTATAAATAAACACTAATTTCTATGAATAAACACTAATTTCTATGAATTTCTCGAATAAACAAGAATTTCTATAAAGAAACACTAATTTCTATGACATTTCTAAGTATACATGAAATTTCTATAACATTTCTATGAATTTGTGGAATAAACACTAATTTCTATGAATAAACACGAATTTCTTAGAACATACACTAATTTCTATGAATTTTTAAGTATACATGAAATTTCTATAACATTTCTATGAATTTGTGGAATAAACACTAATTTCTATGAATTTCTAAGTATACACGAAATTTCTATAACATATCTATGAATTTGTGGAATAAACACAAATTTCTGAGAATAAACACGATTTTTGTATGAGTACACTATCTATGAATTTTCGCGACTGCACCTACCGAAGTAGGCTGGAGGTGGTGCCACGTGGGCGGAGGGGTCGGAGGACGGCGGGGAGAACACAGAGTCACTGTGGTCGAGCCGGTGCGGAAGAAGTGCCGCGACGAGAACCGGCCGGCGCAGTGACACAACACGTCTCTGATTGATCAATTACATACATATTTTCCAATTTACAAACAATATATTAAAAAACACATTAAAAAAACTTGTTGACGCAAGCCATTCATGGGCTTGCGTCATCAAGAAAACCCTAGCTCTCCCCCGCGCGACCAAGCAGAGGAGCCGGCGCCGGTGGCCAGAGGGACGACACCAACCACGCGTGGCGGCGATGGTGGAGCCCGGCCCGCGTGGGGACTGCGGGGTTGCCGTGACGATGGTGGAGCCCGGCCTGTGGCGAGGACGGCGGCGACGGTGGCGCCGGGTCATGGAGGAGGCTTGCGCTGGGGGAGATGACGCGGAGGATGCAGTGACGGAGAATGACGACGGCGCCCGGGGACGACGAGGAGGTCGGTATCGGGGGACACAACTGCGGAGCCCGCCCCGCGCAGCGGGGATCGCGGCGGCATGAAGGATGCAGCGGCGAAGAATGACGGCGTCGCCCAGGCACGACGAGGAGGCTGACAGCGGGGGAGATGACGGCGGAGCCCGGCCCGCGTGGCGGGGACAGCGGCGGCGGCGGTGCCGGGGCGTGGAGGAGGCTGGCGCTGGGGTCGCGGCAGCGTGAAGGCGACGGCGCGTCGGGGATGATTAGAAGGGGGCACCGAGGACGACAGCGGGCGGATCGACGGTGAGTTGGCCGCGGGATGACGAAGACGAGGAGGAGGGGTCGGCGCGGTGGATTTGGCTAAGTCCGGGGCGTGAAGGAAGCGAGCACATATATATACCACATTTAGTCTCAGGTCATAATACGACCAGAGACTAAAGCCCCTTTACTCTTGGGTTGTGTTACGACCCGAGACACCCCTTTTGTCTCGGGTCGTAACACAACCCAGGACTAAAGGGGCATTTCGCGCGAAGCCCCCAAAGGGGAAAATTTCGCCCTTTAGTCCCAAGGCACCATTTAGTCTAGGGTTGTTATTTTGCACGGGAAGTAATTTTCCCCCCTTTTCCTTCCTCATTTTCTCATTCTTTCTCTTTACAACTTTACAAAAAAATAGTAACTTTCAATATTTCAACCATGCAAAATTATATTAAGTAAAAAATAATAAAGTATACTTTTCTATTTACAAATTAATTTAAGAGTTGAAACAATTACTTTCAATTTTCATTTGTAGTCTTGATGTTTCGAATTTTCAACCGGTGATGTCGCACGGAAATTCAATTAAAGTGAAAAAATTAAATCGATTCAGAAAAATCTCAAATTTGGTACTTCATTCTCACATGGCATATGCAAGCCTTAGAAAAAGTTTGAGACCAATACAACACTACAAAGTGCATGGACTTCAGAATCGCAATGAACTTAAGTGTATACACATGGTTCGATGAAAGGTTTCATATAGTTTTGTGAAGCACGTGTACTTAGTATATGTCGAAATGGTCTGAAATTTCTGTTATTGTCATTTACACCCAAAATATGGTCTCACGTAAGATCTTAGGTTTTTTGGATGATTTAATGTATTATTATATTTTTCTTCTGCATGAGCCAAAATATGGTGAATTACACATCGAAAACTCAAGAATTATGATTCAGCCTCCACAAAAATTAGTCTTCTAAGGCACAATAGAACTTGTCGAAAAGTTTGGCACCATTCCGGAGCTTTTCAAGGGTGGACTCAGTACAACATTTAATTACTGGGTCATGTTGCACGGAAAGTCAATTAAACCGAAAAAACTAAACCGATTCAGAAAAATCTCAAACTTGGTAGTTCATCCTGACATGGCATATGCAAGCCTTAGAAAAAGTTTGAGACCAATACAACACAACAAAGTGCATGGTTACATTATGTTACATAAAAGAGTTGATCATTAGCATCACACAAATGATTTTATCATTAATCATTACAGTACGGCATTACAGTTCGTCACGTAAGTACGGTGTCTCTTCATTTCTAAGCAATACGCTTGGGTCAACTTCGACAGCGAATGGAGGCATGCCATCAAATTGATCATAATCATCGGACTGGTCTGTTTTGTTCTCGACTCGCACGATTACTCGTTTACCCGGAAGAACTATGTGACACTTTGCCTCTTGTGTTATTTCTTGAGGATTTTTATTCTTCGGTATGCTAGTCATATCCTTGATATAGAAAACCCGATCCACATCTTTGACAAGGACGAATGGATCATCTTTCAACCCAATCTTGGTCAGGTCCACTATTGTCATTCCATATTGATCTTTCCTTACGCCACCTCCAGTTAGTTTTACCCATCGGCAAAGGAACAGAGGGATGTTCAGTGCCCTGTACTCAAGCTCCCATATCTCTTCTCTGATACCATAATAGGAGTTCTTGCACCCTTTGTTGTCGATGGCGTCCATACGAACACCACTATTTTTGTTTGTGCTTTTTCGATCTTGAGCTCTCGTGTAAAAAGTATAACCATTTATATCGTAAACTTGAAATTTTACAATTGTACTACAAGGTTCCCTAGCTAACAAAGCGAGTTGTGGATGAATCGTTGAGTTACTGATGAGGTGTTCACTCAACTATGAGGGAAATGTTTCCATGTGATGGCGTTTAATCCAGACTTCATATTTGGTTGGATTTTGAGAAGCAATAATCTGCTTGTGTTCCTTCATATACGGAGCCACCATGAATGATTGTTCAGAACAGTTAGGAGTGCTTTATGGAATAAATCAATATTATTGCTTAAATTGGTTTTCCTTCTGATGGTGCCTTTTCCCTGTAGCCTCCCCTTGTGTCGTGATACTGGAAGTCCAATCGAGTCAATTGAGTCGACAAAATCAACACAAAACTTAATGACCTCCTCAGTTCCATATCCCTTGGCAATACTTCCTTCCGGACGGGCGCGGTTAATCACACAGTACAACCGTACATGCTCAGATACACGTGTGCACACTCACACCTACGAACACACAACACGCTACCCTATCCATATGAGACCTCCAAAAGATTGAACCAGTTAATCTTCGAGATTGACAAAGTCACCATTGACATCGTTGTAGACCGACGCGGTCTACTACTGAAAGCATAGCACCAGTTAAATTCTGAAAAAATTTAGAAAAAATGCGAGCACCCTGTGCTGAGTTGAGGAATCAAACATAGAAACTTTGCTAACTAAGCTACGCTCAATTTTGAAGAAAAACTTTTTTTAAATGCTTTTCCAGTTACTCAACTTTGTTTTATAAATCATAAATTAAATATAAAATCATATAGATATAAATATTTACTCGTCTGAATACCAAGTTGTTGGTCTCTCAGGGGTGACCGAACAGAGTTAATGAACTTAGGCTAGACAAGTTCTCTTTATCATTGGAAAACTGGAGTCCCCTTACATGGAGGGCGAGGCCCCCATTTTATAGTGCCTCGAGACCTGTTTTACATACCGAGAATACTTTTTTCTTTTCCTACTACATTTCTAGGGTTCCTGCTGCCCTAAAGTATTTTTTACATGACCCTAGGGTTGGCATGTACAAATTGTATACTCTAATATGATCATGTTTCTCGTGTGAATCTGCCACTTATCCTCGAGTGAAGGTTCTCTCGCTGTTGTTTGACCTTGATGCTCGCCTTCCCTTGGCCGAGGCAGCAGTTTCCACCAACCTCGAGCACTCTTCCAGGTTAACTCGAGTGATGAAACCATTCGAGGTTAAGACGCTTTCCTGTATCCTTGTGCGGTTCCTTGATTATCTCAAAGGTTCAAGTCCCTTATTAGCCTCGCAA
This sequence comes from Cenchrus fungigraminus, assembly GCA_036936925.1. Lineage (NCBI taxonomy): Eukaryota > Viridiplantae > Streptophyta > Magnoliopsida > Poales > Poaceae > Cenchrus > Cenchrus fungigraminus. Next base: position 58,872,639 of record CM072781.1, on the reverse strand, counting down.
CCTTCAACGCAGCAGTTACCTGAAAGGCCTTAGAACACAAAAACTCAAAGATAGAGATCAGTACTGTTCACTCGAGGTTAGCTGCAACAAGTCATATATAATTATTATCATTCATTTACCTCGAGCATTTTACTGTGCTCACAATTTGAACATACTCGGGGTTAAGCATTTTGATAGTCTAGTGAAGTTAAATCTTTATACAAAAGGGGTATCTAGCCTTAGGCCCCTAAGGCACACCCCAACACAAATTATATTTTCTTACTACCATCCTTAGAGCAACTCCAACAATCTCGCTATACCATTTTGCATCGGTAAAAAATAGAAGAAACAACGACAATTTTCCTTTCCAACAGAATCACCATCTACCTCTTCTCGCAATCCAACTCGCCATCCACTCCCCTCCACTCGTCATCTTTGATGAGCGAGTACGCTCGCAATCTCCCTCATGTGCGCGCTCCCGCCCTCCAACCATCGCTCCTTCCCACCCTTTTGCCCAGCGTTGCGCTCGCGCCAAGGCTGTCGTGATGAGCTCCGACACTCCCCTACACTTGCCACCTCCAATCCTTCCGCTGTTGCCGGCCCGATTCACCAACATGTGAGCTCCCACCTCGATTCCTCACGCCCATAGCACCCCCTCGTTCTCGTGCAACCATTTTGCCCCTCACCTTTCTACCTTCTCCGCCATGCAGGGCACTCGCCAGCGCCCGACGAGCTCCATCCGCCGTCCCTGCCGCCCCTGCAACTTTGCAGTGCCGCCTCATTGAAAGTGCATCTAGGCCTCTAAGTGGATTTTAGTGAATTGTATTACAAAGTGATTAAAGGACTAACTTGGTTGCTAAAGATTGTGAGCAGGTTTTACCCTTATTATTCATGATGTAATATTTGTTTCTCACAATTGAATGAATGAATATGGCTCACATCAAAGAAAGTAAGCAAGTGTGTGATCCCAAGTTGCAAATATTGATCAATGACAAGCTAAATGGAAGATAATGTTGGTGTATGTTTCAAGAAGTGATCTATAAAGTATTCAACAAATGTGATAGCTTGCCAACAAATAAAAGGGAACATTTAAAGGGAAATGAGACAATGCAAGGCTTCATATGGTGATTGCAAAATGATACAAAGATGTTTTTCTACTTGATGATCCTCAATTGGAAGCTTGCATATTCGTTGTCAATTAAGAACAAGCATTTGAAATGGTTTTCAAATGAAGATTAAATGTTGATGAAGTAAAGCCAAACTCAATGTGATTAGGGTAAGTGATGAATAGATCAACCGAGATGGCTAGGGTGAGGTACTAAGCAATCTTTGTTTTAGTGTGGCTACCATTGGTGTTTTGCTAGGGTGAAGTAACTAGTATCCGTGGGGTTTTGAAGAATCACATCCAAGCCTTACCGAGGGAAAGCAATGCAACTCATCTATGTGTTATGGTTGGCAATATGGGGTGACTTAAAGATTCAAGTTTGCATTCTTATGCTTGATGGAAGAATCTTCAGTCACTAGCTCAAGTATATAGCAATGTTGGAAGCCCTTAAGTGGAAATTGTTCAAGTATGGTAAGTTCGAAGAATTGCAAGGTCAAGAGGTTGATATAGTCTTTTTATTTATTCTTGAGTATAGAAATGTCATACTATCAAGAGAGATGCAACATTAGCTTGATGACCAAGTCAAAAGTGCTCTTAGAAAACCGTTGTCAGACATATCCTTGAGAGCCTTAGAGTGTGCTAACAGTCCCTTCTAACCTAACCAGAGTCACTTCATCTCTTTGGTGAAGTGTTGGAGAGAAACCAAGGGTTTTGGGACTAAGAGCAACTCCAACAGCCTCTCTATTTTTGACTTTCCATTTGCCTCTCCATTCAACTTTCCGAAACTATTTCTCTCCATATTAAACTACTTACTCCAACAGACTCTCCATCTACCACTCTCCAAATTCCAACAACTACTTCCAACTCTCTCTCCACCCACAATGACATGTAGGTCCCACATGTAATCCCCTTCCTTTCCACCTTCTTCCCATCCCGTCTCCACCGGATCGTCCTCCTCCTCCACTGGATCCTCCTCGATGACCCCTCCCACCGGCGCCTCTGCCCTCCCGGTCGGCGATGCGAGCGTGGCACGGGGGAGCTTGCGCTCCTCCCTCCCAGCCAGTAGCGCGAGCGTGGCGCGGGGGAGCAAGGGCTCCTCCCTTCTGACCGACGGCACGAGGAGGTCGAGTTTCTCCCTCCCGGCCGGCGATACGAGCGCGACGTGGGGAGGTCGAGCTTCTTCCTCCCGGCTAGCAGAGCGAGCGCGGAGCGGGGAGGTCGAGCTTCTCCCTCCTAGCCGGTGCAGATCCCAGCCGATGCAGCTCCTGCCCTCGGCGCCGGCGTCCCCAGGCATCCAGGATCGACAGCAACATGGAATGGGGGAGAATGACGTTGCTCCCGCCGGATCAACAACGCGCCACCGTCCTACAAGCCCTTGCGCATGCGCGACACTAGGCTGGCTGACAAAATTTCTTGCGGCAGTGTGTGCCTGCCCGACACTAGGCCGGTAGAGCTGTGGCCACGGCGGTGCTCGCTCGTCCTGGTGGGAGGACAGGGATGCGATGGTGGGGCCCACATTTGGCAAGCCACCACACGAGGGAGGAGGATTGCCAGCTTTGGCCAGCGGGGGGAGTAGAATAACCAGTGACTAAAGATAGCAAGGGGGTTAGAGAGTCTATTTGTTGGCGGTCGATTTTCATCAACTAAAAGCACTTGTTACACTTTGGTTTGAGCTTTGAATTATAACTAACCCGCCACTAGGCATACTAATGATGTAACTAGTTCACACTTGCACATGGTTTTTGGAGTATATTATTTACGCAGGATTTAAGCACCTAAATGAGGACTTTCGGGTAAAGTTCATCGAGTACTTTATGAGAAGATCACGAAGCCTGACACAAGTCAAGACACGAAGTGAACATGACTCCAAATGGCCTAAGGACCAAAGCATAAGATGACAAAACTCTAAGGACCTGAACAGAAGGTGCAGGGGTTTACGCACCAAGCACCCTTATCTAAACCGTAGGGAAAACGACGTCAAGGACCCACATGTAGTTCAGCAAAAAAATCAAGAAAGCGCGAGAAGCGTTGTGGAGGAAGGCTGGGCCGAACCGGGTCGAGGTGGGCCCAGGCCGGCCGGCCCACCCCCTTTCGGTCCCGGTTCGTGCCCCCCTTTGACCGAGATGCTCCTCAGTGTATTTGTATCCTCTACCTCTGCCGGCCGCCAGATCCATCCATTCATCCACCAGAATTCGGCAAAACCTAGAAGCAAGCATTAGATGGAGCCGACGGCGGCCGCGAGTCGTCGAAGTTGTCTAGGAGATGGCCTAGGCCAACCCTAGCCTCCATGGCCGCCCTACGTGGTTGTTCCATGGTGGAGTTCCGAAGCTAGTTGAGGTCATCAATGGTATGTACTCGGTGGTGATGATCCAAACACTTCCATTATTATGTGAGCAATTACAATCTTGTCATTCGATCTTCCAGCGATTCCATGTCTCCGTCCATGCTTTCTACCTTTCATGAATATGTTTGATCCTTAGTCTAATGCTAGGTTAGACTACATAGCATGCTTTATGTAATCAAGGTGATTAGATTTAGTGTGTCGACCCCTCATGGTTTGTAGACACGTTCTCTTGGACGTGCCCTTAGATTCCCCGCACGATTAAGGGTGCATTGTGACAGGATGGTTTCCTGGAAAGGGCAGATGTCTTTGGGAGGTAGGCTGGAGGTAGGAGTTTAAGGATGCTAGTAGATGAGATGCTCGGTTAATTGCTCGTTTGTCGGAACTTCAACTAGAAGGTGCTAGGCCTAATCACCCCTTCGGTGGAGCTTTACCTTAGCTGATGTTCATGGTTGTGATCAACCTTGTGCTATCACCTATATATCTTTAAAGGTTACCTTTGTATGCATTCAATGCTTCCTGTTAGGTTAGATTGATTACATGAGGTAGGGAACCTTAGCGGTTTGCTTCCGATCCACGGATTCGATAACCTTGGGTGATACTCGAGGGAAAAAGGTACTACATGATCCGTAAGCTTGCGGTGAACCTTGGCGCGTTATTGAACCATCAACAAGCCCTTTTTTGGCGCTGTTGCTGGGGATCGGCAACTCGAACCCTAGGGTAATCTACCTTTCTTTTTGACTAACCCTAATTTTCATTATTGCATATACACTTTTTTCTTGTTTGTGTCCTTGAAAGCAGGTGAAAAGCTAGACACAAGATGTTCGAGGAGTTCTCTACACCCACACTTCAACAACACAAGATTCACTTTCAACAAACATGAAGATTCACTCTTTAGTGGTAGGTGCTAACTTTTGTTAGTGGCCCATCATCCGCTATCGAGTCCACACCCTAAACGAGAGATGATAAACAAGGTAAGTCAATGTGTCAATTAAATTTTTAAGACTAATGCTTTGTGGAGATTTGTTTGATCAAGCTATAGGTATTGAAAGCAATCACGACACCCCCAAGATCACAAGATCAAGCTCATCAACATCTTCGAAGTTTCTGTTTGCATCATGTTTGCACATCCTCATGGAAAGAACAACAGAATATATTTGGATATTTAGAATCCCCACGAAGTTACACTTCCAACGAGTCAAGAATCAAGTCGATGGGAGGTTCCTACAAGCGGATATGGCCGAATCACCGATGGTTGCGCGTCCTGAAAATTTCTGGACAGCAAGCCAAGCTGAAGTGAAACAACCATAGCTCCCTCATTTGGAATCCGATTTAGATGAATGAGTACTCGATGGAAAGGTAATTTTATAAATTCTTCAATAGAAATATATTTTGGTATATGTTCTGTTATTTATACAGGGGAAAATCCATGAGGAAGAGGCAGCAGCAACACGATGAGAACAAGAGAGTGGAGATGACGACGACAACAACAAAGAGGAGCTTGGGCAACGCTTTCATTAGACCACACATAAAGAAATTCAGAGGCTTGGAACAAAATGAAGACCCATGGAGCATTAGCAAATAAAGACACAAGTTGGCGACATCTGACGCACGGAGATGTTTGGATCAAACCACAAAGGATTACACATAAAGGACGACGTCCAAAGGCGCGAATATTTTGGGCTCTCACATGAAGGATCATGGAGCTACATTTTCACAACCAAGATGTGTGAGCCCACAAGTGAAGAGGAGTGATCCTACAAAAAGAAACCTTGATGACGTGTGGCATGAAGGTCAATTTGAGAAAAGTCTACGCGAGCCACCTCCGATCATCAAAGATTGTTCGCTTTCAACTCCGGAGGACCACTCACGATGAAAAACTCAAAGGCTAAGGTACACATCAACCTCTCAAGATACTTTTGTTAATGATAACATTCCTTTGTTATATTCATGTTCATCCAATAGTATGATTTGATTCTATGCCTTGCTCCTTTGATGATCATGATATGCTAGAATTTCTTGAGATCAATAAAGAGGCTATGTTGTGCTTAAACTTTGTTAATTCCTTGCCTAATGAATCTTTGCCTAATGAGAGCCTTAGCGCTGAGCAAGAAAATTATGCTACCTTTAATCATATTTTGTTCATCCAATTTTAAATCGTGGTTATGGTTGCATATGTTTATATTACATCTTGCAAATTTTGGACTTGCTTTGTGCTTGGTCAAGCTCGTGACCTTAAAAGAGCATGTGTCGGGGGAAAACCCGAGTTTCACTAACCATGCAGGTCATTAAACCTTAATCAAGAGGAGAGAAGTCATTCCCCAAAGGAATTGCAAGCTCGTGCATCACCTTCCCCAAACCTTGAGAATGACGTTGCTATTTTCATCAGTTTTGAGCACCCGATCAGATATGTAGAAGAAGGAAAAAGTTGAAAATCAGAAGCTCCGTCAAGTGCCGATTCCAACACCTCCAAGATTGATGAATTTGAAGACCCGTACAAGGAGATATGGCAAAAACATTAGGCGCTGCGCAGTTTGAAATCAGATTTGGACAGATTGTAGCATTGGAGTAAAACGGGCGCAACTCACTCGATCAGAGTCCATTGGGGGTGAATTAAGACTTTATGGAAGACAATTTCATGCACCACGCATCGGAGAAGTTTTTGCTACATGGTCTGATCTGGACAGGAAGAAAAAATCATGAAAGGAGAGGCAGCGACGAAGAGCAAAGGAGAAGGAGGGGATGATGATGCAAGAGATGATTGGGCAAGTCTTCCATTGAGCGAGAATGAACATGTCAAGCATGGAGAGTGGATCAAAGCTGCATGGGCACCTTCAAATCTTGCATGAAGGACCATGGCTTCGCGACAACAAGAAGGTGCGTAAGAAAGTCAAGCTCTATGACTTTAAATGAAGCACTTTGCGGGAGGCAACTTGTTTTCTTTTGTTTATGCATATATAATATGACTGTCTACATTGAGCTCTTAAACTGAACCATCAAGTAACATTGTACCATTGCTCTAATAAATTTCACAACACCATATTGTTTGATTTAATTGCTATTGAGGGAGCACTTTGTTCTTGATCTTGGAAAGCTTGTAGACCCTTTTTTGTGTGCCTATTAGTGTTTAGAGAGTCCTTTTCTTTTGTGTCTTTTTAGAGAGAAAAATGAAGTTGGCACTATCCTTTAACTCTAATCTTGTGGCTAGTTAATTTAGGCTAACTCTTACATTTGTTTTAGACCACCACCATATCATGTCATTTTGTTCATCCATATCATATTGCATTGCATGTTTTGTTTTGGTCTAACTTTTGGTCCAACCAACCTAAGCCTTCCTATAACCCCCACAAAAAACGTAGCCAACAAGGGTAGGGTTGACTTGTGTTGATTGTGATAGGCGCTAGCCCAATCTTCCGAGAGGTAGATGGTAAACTCGATTGGGTGGAGAACTCGACGTTGACAATCTTGGCTTCGAATCAACACGATTCAGACCCCACAACCGTTACACCACTGCTCCGTTGGTTATCAACCAAGCACAACTTGATTGACCTCGCCACGAAGGCTTTTCCCTGCAAGCGAATCGAGAACATGAGCAAGAAAGGATAAACACGCAATCTGATAAATTGCAAATATGGATGAAGCAAAGATAAATATGGGGTTCAAACTCTCAATTCGAAAGGACTAGTCGACACAGTCGAAGAGAATAAGAACGGGGGCCTTGGATCACAGTAAAAGGACTTGTCGCCACAGTTATAATGAATCAATCATAGTTTCGACTCTGAAAAGTTGAACTAAATAACACCCAATCCTGAACGGTGGTGGTGACTGAGTTTTAATGACTAAGTGGGCGAGCTAGGGTTGGAGGGCGACCAGGGGGCGTCCACAACCCGAGCTTAAGGCCCGACACGATACAAGGCCAAATTGGCCCAAAAAGGTGACACAACACCTTGTCGTGGTCACACAGCATGATCCACGAACCTTCTGGATCTGGGACTAGAACCAAAATGATGGCGTCATCGTCCCCTTTCCAATGCATCCTTATACGCATCATTTCGATGCCAGACGAGGGAGATATCGCCGAAATCGTGCAGAGGTGTCGGCTGAATCTGAACCGAACATGGCAGCTTAGTTGGAGACGACTTGTAGCGTAGGGAAGGACATGGCGTGCATGTATCCAGCATGGCGATGTCCTCATCATCCTCCCCTTCTTGAATTGGAGTCGTCCTCGACTCCATCCCATCATCAACCTCCTGCAAAAGTTTAGTGACAACAAAATGCATACAAGACAGTAGCATCGAGAACACGAACATCTTGGGACAGCATAGTATAACAAGGTGAATCATGGTTTTCACAAAGTTCAGCAATAGCAGATGTAGTAGCAATAAAAGCACCTCCTTTTAATTTAATACCCTCACGTTTATTAACAAAAGAATCACTCATAGCAGGTTGTTTCATTTTATTTTTAGCAATCTCTTTAAAATGTTTCCTAACATCAGCAGGTGATAAAGGAAGCAAAGTAATGTTTTTATCCTTATTCTTGAAAGTATACGTATTAGTTCTACCATGGTGTGCAGCATCTTTATCATATTCCCATGGTCGTCCTAATAAAAGTGAACATGCTTCCATTGGCACCACATCAAAATCAGCATAGTCGGTATAAGAACCTACTGAAAAATGTATGCGCGCTGAGTGTGTTACCTTTGCCTTACCACTATTGTTGAACCATTGTATGTGATATGAGTGACGTAGTTCACGAGTGGTCAAACCAATCTTTCGGACCAGATCTGAACTCACCAAGTTGTTGCAGCTCCCGGTATCAATTATGGTGAGAACACGACGCTCCTGGACAATGAGAAACATGTGGAACAAATTGTTGTGTTGTGCCTTAGTTTCGTCCTCATCTCCCAATTGAGCGGTCAACACACGCTGCACAACAAGGCTAGGAAAGCCCGCGGCGGCATGTCACACCCGTTTTTCCGAAGAAAACCGAATGCATGTGTGCCAGGATCACAATTTCACACATATGATAGACATAACGAGTGTAATATCAGATACAATTCTCAAAACGTACAAAAGAGGTTTATTAACTTTTATTACACTGATGGATAGACACGAAGGTCTTTACACGAATATCGATAGCTAAGACGATCCAGCAGCGTCTTCAACTCCACAGGCATCTGACTGGGGGAAACGCATGCCTCAGAACTCATCAAAGTCGCTGAAGTACTCCTCCCCAGTGTTCTCCTCTGAACAACGGGTAAGCAAGGGTGAGCACACTTATGGTTGGAGCTCAGCAAGTGGGGGGAAAATGCAAGGCTTATCAAGGATAGGCTAAGGTTTTGCAGCGGTTAGCATTTTAAGTTGGTCAAATTTTATTAGCAAGCGCCTATTTACTAGGTGTAAGTTTATACCATCCCCAAAATTAAGCATTTAGAAGAACATTATCTCAAAACCATATAAAACCATGATTTAATTCCATCTTCAAGTAAACTTATCATGTGAGGGTCCACACCGCTCTTGATCGTGAGCACGGCTGATCGATCAGTTTTAACTCTGCAGAGGTTGTACACTTTCACCACAGCTCGTGTTCCCCATGTTGCCCGGGTTGATCAGATGCTTAAACACTTCCGAGGTGAGTGGCTAGGGATCCACTATGAAGCCTTTACAAAGGTATGCAGAAGACCAACAGCCCGCATAGTTACAGTAGCAGAGCGGACCATAACCCTCCCTAGTGGACAGCACCTTAGCAAAGGCTGCGGCCAAGAGGACCGGGCTATACCCCTTCAACTCTGACCCCCTCTACTCCTTTCAGATAAGGCTGTCAGATAATTCCACACACCTAATTAATTGGCTAAGCCAGAGCTATATGGACTGTGGTTGCACTGTTTTCCTGGGTGGTTCTCCATGTTGCAAATAATTCATATGATCTTGTTATTACCAAAGTTCACCAAATATTGCTCATCATTCATCATTTTTGTAAAGTTTCATTTCAACCATCCCAAGGTATAGCAACTAAGCATTTCTACCGAAAACATTTATTTAAAATCGGGTTGTTCAAGGTAATAGGGATACAATCTAGTCATGTCCTTAAAAAGGTAATTTCCCATCAAATTTATGCATAACAACATTTAAATGTAAATTTTAGTTATTATGCAAGTTATGTGGGACAAAGTAGAATATGCAGGGGGAGGAAATCCACTTTCCTTCCTTGCTTAATAACTGGGATTCTTCTTCCTTAAAAAGTTGCTCTTGATCTTCGATCGGAAACTCGGTACCCACTAGCACGATATCTACGAGCACACTAAAAATCATGCAATAAATAAAAATAATACACCAAACATTCTAAAAGACTAAAACAAGCTTCTAAAACTAACAAGCACTAAGAGACGATCGCAGGGACACCAAAAACGCCTAAAACGGACAAAAGACGCAAAAGATATGGCTTAAACAAGGTTTAGGGGCTAGATTGTGAAGAAAACTAACTTCTAGGGGCTTATCTGCAAGAAACCAGGGACCTAAACCTAATTACATATATAAACCAGAGATTTATAATGCAAAAGAGCAAGGATGGACCTCGAGCTAGAAAAACCTAAGAACTTAGGGGTCTAAACATAAGAAAATGGACCTGATTGTAAGGATCTTAAAAGGTGGAAGGGTATTTTTTGTGATATTAAAAACTACAGGGGCTTTTTTGTAAAGTTGCAGTGGCGGCCCTGGGTTGACCGTTATAAAACAGTTTGACTTGGGGTTAGGGGCGATCTAGGCCACAGATCTTGTGACGGACGGCTGCGGGCGGCCACAGGCGGCGCGCGGCGGCGCTGGGCGGTGAGCTCGCCGGCGCTGCTCGATCTTGAGCTCCGAAGCACCAAAGTTGACGGGAAAAGAAGCAAAATGAAGCTAGAGAGAGGGGCAACTCACCTAGGGGCTTGGAATCACGAGCAACTCGGCGAGAAGATAGATCGGGGCGGCGGCGGAGCTCCGGCGGGCTTCCTTCGGGGCGGCGGCGCTGTGCGAAGGAGGAGGAGAGGATGAGCTCGGGTGGAGAGGTGCGGGAGGAGCAGGGGCTTGTGCTCACCTTTTATAGGGTGGAGGGGAAGAGGAGGAGGCGCAGCAAGGTGGTGGGGGTGGAATTCCGGTGGTGGCCGCCATGAATGGTGGTGGAGCCGGTGGAGCGGCCGTTCCGGGTGGGAGAGGTGGCGGCGGCGACGCGAGTGTGCCACTGCGCATTTACGTCGCCTAGTGGAGGAGAGAAAGGGGCGCGGGAGCGAGAGGGGCGCTGGGCAGAGACCGTGGGCGGCGGCCATGGAGGAGGCGCGGGCGGTGGGAGGTAGAAGACGGGCCTGATAGGCGGGGCCCGTCCGTCAGCGGTGGAAGAGGGAGAGAGAAGGGAGATGGGCCGGCGGTTGTATTGGGCCGGAAAAGAGTAAACGGGCTGTGGAGGAAAAGAAAAAAAAGAAAGGGAAAGAGAACCTGTTGCTGGAGCTGGGCCGCAAAGGCGAGCTGGACCGGAACAAGAAAAGAGGCCGGCGAGAAAAGAGAAAAAGGAGAGAGGGGAGAGAGCTGGCCCGCGACTAGGCTAAAAGAAGGAGGGGGAAAGGAGATTGAGAGGGAGAGCTTGAGGGGGGTTTTCAGACTTGAACTTCTTTTGTTTTCTTTGACTTTGAAAACACACACATCACACAAAAAAACCATGCAAACGAAAATGATGCACAAACACTTGGGTGATTCAAAATTATTTAAATATTGTTTAATATTTAAAAGGCAAATTTTATTTAGTCAAATTATTAAATCCTTAGAAAAATAAAATCTAACCATGCTGCTATCATTATTTTAATGTGATGGAATTTTAGGGTGTTACACGGCAGCATCGGAATCAATGGCATCCTCCTCTTGCTCAACCGAAGAATCTGCAACAAGATTAGCAGCAAGAGGAAAACTATCTTCATCATCACTAGCACTTATATAACCATTACCATCAGGGGAAGTGATGAAAGCACGACAACTTGGACATTCCTTTGACACGTGTCCCATGCCTTTACAGCGGTGGCACTGGATGCTAGTGGAACTACTCGAGGACGCACCTGGAGTAAAAGGCTTCTTATGCAACTGGACCTGCACATGAGACGAATTGCTCACCTCGGAAGTTGGTGTAGTTGACGGTGTAGGTGATGGCACCTTAGGAGTAGCAGTGGTCTTAGACTTGTCAACATCTGGACGCTGCTGAAAAGTTCTCCCAGTGTTGGACCTGAAAGAAAATTGCTGGCGGCGTCCCTGTACCTCATGTTCAGCTTTAATAGCAAGATGGTACAATTGGCTGAACCACGTCCAATCTTTGTAATCAAGAATATCCTGTATATCACGGTTCAAACCACCAAAGAATCTAACAGCAATAGCCTAATCATCCTCATGTATGCCACAACATGATAAAGAAATAAGCAACTCTTGATAATAAGCCTCTACACTTTTATCACCTTGTTTTAAAGTTTGCAGTTTCATACGCAAATCACGTTGATAATAAGGATGAACAAATCGAGATTTCATACGGCGCTTTAACACATTCCAAGTTTGAGGTATATCAGTAGCATTATTAGCATTGCAAAGGTCATTCCACCAGAATAGAGCAAAACCAGTAAACTCACTAGTAGCAAGCCTAACTCTATGCTCTTCAGGCACTTGATGTGAATTAAATTTTTGATCAACAACAAGTTCCCAATCTAAATAAGCCTCAGGATCAGCATTACCAGCAAAAGGAATCATGGTAAACTTAACTTTAGCAAAAGGATCATTATTACTACAATTTTGATTACCTCCTCCACGATTGTGATTACCTCCTCCCATCTGAAAACGATTATGTCAGAGATGCTCCTTATCAGGATCAACATCCTCGAACTCATCATCATCCTCAGGTGAAACTGGTGGAGGTCGTTGCTCAACATGTTCAATCTGGGTCACCAGACCGTTGATCTGTCGAGTCAATGCATCAAACTGTTGTTGCATGTAGGTACGCTGCTCAGTAACAAGCCTCATAAGCTCGCCCTTGGACACACACTCATTGAAGTCTGTGGGAGACTCCTTTCCTTTCCCGTTACCTGACATGGTTAGAAGACAGCAAAAGACAACACCAAAAGGGTATCCCTATCAACTAACAACTAGTGGGGATGTATGGAAGTGGAATGCAATATCTCAAGCGGCTTACCACCGTCTTACAAGTGTTCTTACCAAAGCCAATAGGGCAACACAATCAGTTGTTTGAGCCTGGGTGTAACAAGTTGCAAGACGAACCTGTGCTGACAGAAGTATCTGTGGAGCTATGGGTAGGCACAATATGGTAGCAAGGATTAGCAAATAACGAATCCAGATTAGCAAAGTTCAATAAGTGTCCAAAGCACAAGTCACAATTGCTGACTAAGACGTGTCCTAGTCGTAGCACAACAAGGTAAAGTAACAAGGAACGATGGACAAAAAACTCTGAAAATCAGCACAATAGCAGCTCTGATACCAAATGATGAGTCTGGCCCAGCACACTTCTCAGGAAAGGCCCAATCGCCCCAAAAGACTAGTCCAATAGGGGAAGGGTGGCTCTCTCTTTTAGGATGGCTTGGTCCTCCCAAGCTAAGCAAGGTGGGATAATTCGGACATGCACGGCTTCGCCGCCTACACTGTCGTGTGCCTACACTGTCGTGCGCCTGGCCCATGGGCCGCCTACAGTACTGTGTGCCTACACTGTCGTGCGCCTGGCTAATCCGTGCTCCCGCTTGAGCCACGACTGCCGCCTACACCGTCGTGCTCCTACACTATTATGCGCCTGGCTCATGGGCCACCTACATTGTCGTGCGCCTGGCCAAATCATGCCCTGGGATGTCCTCATCATCCTCCCCTTCTTAAAAAGGGCCCAGCTTTGATACCAAATGATGAGTTTAGCCCAACACACCTCTCAGAAAAGGCTCAATCGCCCCAAAAGACTAGTCCAATAGGTGAAGGGTGGCACTCCCATTTAAGGTGGCTTTGGTCCTACCAAGCTAAGCAAGGTGGGATAATTCGGACGTGCACGGCTTCGCCGCCTACACTGTCGTGCGCCGGCTAATCCATGATCCCGTTTGGGCCACGACTGTCGCCTACACCATCGTGCGCCTACACTGTCATGCGCTTGGCCCATGGGTCGCCTACACTATCGTGCGCCTGGCCAAATCATGCCCTGGGATGTCCTCATCATCCTCTCCTTCTTAACAAGGGCCCAGCTCTGATACCAAATGATAGGCGCTAGCCCAATCTTCTGAGAGGTAGATGGTAAACTCGATTGGGTGGAGAACTCGACGTTGACAATCTTGCCTTCGAATCAACACAAATTGGACCCCACAACTGTTACACCATTGCTCCGTTGGTTATCAACCAAGCACAACTTGATTGACCTCGCCACGAAGGCTTTTCCCTGCAAGCGAATCGAGAACACAAGCAAGAAAGGATAAACACGCAATCTGATAAATTGCAAATATGGATGAAGCAAAGATAAATATGGGGTTCAAACTCTTGGTTAGAAAGGACTAGTTGACACAGTCGAGGAGAATAAGAACGGGGGGCCTTGGACCACAGTAAAAGGACTTGTCGCCACAGTTACAATGAATCAATCATAGTTTCGACTCCGAAAACTTGAACTTAACAAAACTCGATCCTGAACAGTGGTGACAACTAAGTTTTAATGACTAAGGGGGCGAGCTAGGGCTGGAGGGTGACCAAGGGGGTGTCCACAACCTGGGCTTAAGGCCCGACACGATACACGACCAAATTGGCCCAAAAAGGTGACGCAGCACCTTGTCGTGGTCACACAGAATGATCGATGAACTTTATGGAGCTGGGACTAGAACCTAAATGACGGCATTGTCGTCCCCTTTCCAATGCATCCTTATACACCTCATTTTGATGCCGAACGAGGGAGATATCACCGAAATCGTGCAGAGGTGTCGGCTGAATCCGAATCGAACGTGACAGCTGAGTTGGAGACGATTTGTAGCGTGGGGAAGGACGTGATGTGCACATATCCAGCGTGACGATGTCCTCATCAGATTGGCTTGCACCATTCTGGTTGGCCAAGCCCACCTCTATCCCTTGTTCTAACTAAAAACTTTGACTAGCCCTCCTATGAGAAAATCTTTCACATCTTTAGCCTGCCTAAAACTATAGGTTTGTTTTTCATAAAAAGACTCTTAGCATACCTTAGATTGAATTTCTAAACTTGTCTTTCTCTCCTCAAAATTATTATTTGAGCCAAAAATATAGGATACCCATAACCTACCCTTAAACATTGTTAGTTTGGTTGATTGATTCTTTTTGATGGGTGATTTTCTTGATGACAATGCTTACTTCGTAAAGTGGAGGCCAAGCTTTGTCCTTTGCTTATTGTGGACCATATCGGAAATCTTTCAAACCTTACTAACGTTTGTTTGTGCTAACTCTTTGCTTTTACATTTTGCATCCACCTCATTGTCATCATCCGCTTTATGTTAGCTTGGTCTTTTCGTGAAACTTTGTGATGAATCTTTCATATCTATGTTAAGTGCTTGGTATAGCATTTTTCCCTTGCGATCTTGTGTAAACATTGTGTTTAGACATGATTGGAGACCACCATCATTCAGTTTTATATACCTTGCTATCATTTTGCATTGGTTGGTTTATAAACTTTGCAATGCGCTCTCCTTCTCTTGCACTACAAAGAATTATTAATCTTGGGATAAGCATGGTGTTTTGACCTTGGTTAATAAATCTTTATGGCAATGGAGAAGTTTGGAAACCACTTTGTAATAATGGACCTTAGAATTTGGTGTAAACATTGTTTCGTTTTTATACCATCTCATCATTTGCACGCACACTTGCACACATGTACACACATTAGATTCTTAATTTTTCTTTCACTAGATTAACTATGCCACAAGTTAAGATCTTAGGGGATGTCTTTGGTTTGTCGGCATAGAGTGAGTATTCCCGACCGTCACCTCAGGGGTACTTTGTGCTTTAGAGTTGTTTTGCAGACATGACGAATCATTCCCATGAGTTTGTGATAAAAGATGAAGTTAAGATCGTCAGCATCTCCAAAATCCTGAAAGAAACACCTTTCTCCTCATCAAGATTAAGCACATGTTCAGAGATGTACAAAAGAGGAAATTTGGATATTCAGGAGCTCCACTAAGTCTTCTTTACAACACATTGAGATTCAACATTTTAGGAGACCCGTGCAAGGAGTTACAACCAAATCATTAGGCGTCACACGTTCTGAAATCAGCCCGAGACAATTTTGTATTGACGGAGTAAAAAGGTCGTAACTCTCATGTTCTTAGTCCGATTGGGGTGAATGACTACTTGTTAGAAAGATAATTTCAAGAACTTTACAATGGAGCAATGGTTCAGTAAAGGTTCTGTTCTGGAAGTTGAAGAAAAATTCATGGAAGTTGAAGCAGTGATAAAGACAACATGGAAGGAGGTGAAGACGAGTTGAGAAATGATTGGGACTAAGGCTTATGGCAAAGGGTGGACATTGAAGTACAATCAAGGCAACAAACGTGAAGAGTATGACGATGATCTCCACACATGGTGGTAGGACTTCAAGAATTATAAGATGGTTCATCATCTTCCATGCCTAGCAACATGCTAAGCATGGGGGAGGACTAGGTGGACATGAGAAGACCGCATGAAGTACAAGGATTGCGGTTGCCACGGGATGCTAATTTTCTTCTTCCATGCTAAGCACAATGCTTAAGCATGAGGGAGGGCCGCGCTACACTTCAAGCATCGAAGGACGGTAACAATTCCTCAACCCTCTTTTTGTCCTTGTCTTTCTATATGTCTGTTCATATGTATATGCTTTCCACAACCTTAGATGCAACCTTTATATATCTCTCTATAGAATAACATGGCTACTAGGAGTACAACCTAGAGTTGTTTTTGTTTTCAACAAATAATAATCACTGTTACCTTGTGCTCGCCATGATGATATCGTGTATGCTCTTACTTATGGATATATGATGATCGTTGCCACCTTGCTCATTCTTGTGCTTGGTTTGTATATGATTAAGCTAGTGCTCTCTTTAATATGATCTGAAAATTAAATTAATGCTAGCCTAATCTTTTGTGGAGGTTATGATAACTTGAGACCCATAGTATTTTTTGTTGCTCTCATTTTTGAATGAATCGAAGATCATTTATTTTTGTTCTTAAAAGATATGCTAACCTTGTCTTTGATACCACTTGCATTTTGCTCTGCCTATTCAAAGCCTTATATTCATTGAATGCAAAAACCTTAGTTTACAAGATTTATTTTTGGGTGCATTGATTCAAGGCTTGATTTCTCTGGCCTGAGACTAAGAAGCTGGTCATTCCGTTTTTGCGTACCTATCTTTATGCTAGCCTTTTCTATCTGTGCATTGTGAGTTTCCACATCGGGAATTTCGCAAACTTCACCGAATATCCACCCACAAACCCAAAATATCTTTTTGTGTTTACCTCCTTCACCACAACCCAAATATTGAGTATGGATGAATATTTCGAGGAAGATTACAAGCAACAAAGGTGTCGTCAATTGGAGTAAAATTTTGGGAGACCTCCATGAAAGGATCCCTAGAAGGTTTTAAGTATCTCTCTTCAAGAAAATACAAGAATTTCAGCACATACCTTGGCACAATCATCACCTCTTTGCTCGGGGATGAGCAAGGCATGCGGGGGTTGCTAAGTAAGTACTAGTATAGTGTAGAGTTCAAGTGAAGAAAAAAGATAAAAAGTATGATGAGAAAAACAAGAAAAGAAAAAAAAGAGAAGAAAAGAAAAGAGAGAGAGCGAGAGAGTGGAAAAAAATAAAGCTCCCTGGTTCTCTAGCTACATTTGGAGATTTCAAAAGGATTTCAAGATCAAGACCCATACTCATCTTTCCAACCATGTGCAATCTGATAGCAAGGACTTCGTTTGTGCCTCGGGATCACTCTTTGCCATTTGCACATGTCCACCTATCTCAAAGTGTGTGTATTTTTCTCTTCCCCCTCCTTGGAACATTATTTTTCCAATGACCTTTTTGACGGGTCTCGGTAAGTTAATGAAAAGCTTGTCTTGTTTTGATAATATCTCAACTATAATATCTTGGTAGGACTAAACTTTCCCATAGCTCCATATAAAGCCTTCCACCAAATATTTGAGAGAGGAAAGAAACAGTCCTAGGAGGCTTGAAAGACAAGATGAGATGAGAGTTCATGAGCAAGATGCAAGGAGGTTTATTATTGATCTTGGTAAAGCAATTTTTCTTCATCTCGCTCTTTATTTTCAAAATTTTTGAGATTTGTTTAAAATTTTAGGGCATGATTAATTACTTGTGGAAAGAGCTTAAATGATATCTACTCTCCATAGAGATGAAAGATAGTTACATTATGGAACTTTAACAATGTAAACTTGGAGAGCATTATGTTTTCTCATGTATGATCAAGTGCAGGGTATGAACATTGAAAGGCAATACTGACATCCATTAAAGGCTTACTCAAGGACGAGCAAGGTTTAAGCATGGGGGTATGTTGGCGGTTGATTTCCGTTAACTAAAAGCACTTGTTACACTTTGGTTTGAGCTTTGAATTATAACTAACCCACCACTAGGCATACTAATGATGTAACAAGTTCACACTTGCATGTGGTTTTTGGAGTATGTTGTTTACGCAGGATTTAAGCGCCTAAATGAGGACTTTCGGGTAAAGTTCATCGAGCACTTTATGAGAATATCACGAAGCCCGACACAAGTCAAGACACGAAGTAAACATGACTCCAAATGGCCCAAGGACCAAAGCATATGATGGCAAAACTCTAAGGATCTGAACAGAAGATGCGGGAGTTTGCGCGCCAAGCGCCCTTATCTAAACCGCAGGGAAAACGACGTCAAGGACCCACATGTAGTTCGGCAAAAAATCAAGAAAGCATGAGAAGCGTCGTGGAGGAAGGTCGGGCCGAACCGAGCTGAGGTGGGCCCAGGCCGGCCGGCCCACCCCCTTTCGGGCTTGGTTCGCGCCCCCTTTGACCTAGATGCTTCTCGGTGTATTTGTATCCCTCTGCCTCCGACGACCACCAGATCCATCCATCCATCCACCAGAATTCGGCGAAACCTAGAAGCAAGCATCGGAGGGAGACAACGGCGGCCGCGAGTCCTCGAAGTTGTCTAGGAGATGGCCTAGGCCAACCCTAGCCGCCATGGCCGCCCTGTGTGGTTGTGCCATGGTGGAGTTTCGGAGCTAGTTGAGGTCATCATTGGTATGTACTCGGTGGTGATGATCCAAATGCATCCATTATTATGTGAGCAATTACAATCTTGTCATTCAATCTTCTAGCGATTCCATATCTTCGTCCATGCTTTCTACCTTTCATGAATATGTTTGATCCTTAGTCTAGCATGCTTTATGTAATCAAGGTGATTAGATTTAGTGTGTCGACCCCTCATGGTTTGTAGACACATTCTCTTGGATGTGCCCTTAGATTCCCTGCACGATTAAGGGTGCATCGTGATAGGATGATTGCCTGGAAAGGGCGGATGTCTTCGGGAGGTAGGCTAGAGGTAGGAGTTTAAGGATGCTAGTAGATGAGATGCTCGATTAATTGCTCGTTTGTCGGAACTTCAACTAGAAGGTGATAGGCCTAGTTACCCCTTAGGTGGAGTGTTGACGGTTCAATAACGCGCCAGGTTTCGATCCGCAAGCGCACAGGTCGGTTGTAGCTCTTCCCTCAGAGTACTCCCCAAGGTTTATCAATCTGTGGATCGACAAAGAACTACCTAGGGTTTACCATCTATCCTATCGAACCTATCCTAAAATGAAGCATAGATTGCATAAAGGGGGTTAACATACAAACGTTGAAGGATGTATGGATCACATTCGGTAGCCAAAAGGTAACACGATCAAAGGTAGCACAAGCCTACCGTCTTCTAGTTGCAACTCCGGCCAAAGTGATAAACTAATCTAATGCTCAGACTATGATAAAGAGACAGCCCTAGAATTTTCCTGTGAACGCCCTTGCGAGGTGCGTGTTGACGCCTCAGGTTCCCCAAAGCTTTACCTCAAACGTCCACCAAGTGCTCTTTACTCGAAGCTCCTCCTCTTGGTGGCCGCGCAATGACTCTCACGATACTCTCCAAAGATCAAACTCACACTACACGTTCATTAGGTCTTTTCCCTCCCGCATGCTGTCACCACACGAGGATAATCAACCACCTACTTCCCGTGCACCACTACGATGTATCCGCAAGACATAGACCAACCATCATGTTTGTTCGGCCTTTTCCCTTCCGCATGTTGTCACCACACGAGGGTAATCAACCACCGACTTCATCACGATTAGATCTAGTCCTACTAAGGGCATATGCTAGCTAGACATACGAATAAGAGAAGGCATGCATCGAAGTAGATCAAAAGTAGAGATGAGATTAGATTGATATCACCGTCATAAGTACATATGCCTTGACGAATCCAAGACTCGGCTCGGCTCGTTTGAAAGCTTGAGCCAACTCATTAGCTCGTGAGCCAGCTCGTTAGCAAATTAAAACAATTCATACAACAACACTTGACACTTTTTCATGCATGTCTCCCTTTCGGTCTTTCCTTATAGGAGGTAGACAAATAACCTATATATAAATAATATATTATTTTAGTGAAGTGGTAAAAAATATATTTACTGTACAAAGAGTGCTCGTAATTATATCTGAACACACTTAACTAAGGTTGGCTCGTTTTGGCTCGCGAGCAGCTCGCGAGCCAGCTCGAGCTGGCTCGTTATACAACCGAGCTAAAACCTTAGCTCAGCTCGTTTAAAAATTCTAACGAGCCGAGTCGAGCCGAGCCGCTAACGAGCGAGTTTGCGAGCCATGAGTTTTTCGTCCAGCCCTACATAGCATGCTTTATGTAATCAAGGTGATTAGATTTAGTGTGTCAACCCCTCATGGTTTGTAGACACGTTCTCTTGGATGTGCCCTTAGATTCCCCGCATGATTAAGGGTGCATCGTGACAGGTTGATTGCCTGGAAAGGGCGGATGTCTTCGGGAGGTAGGCTGGAGGTAGGAGTTTAAGGATGCTAGTAGATGAGATGCTCGGTTAATTGTTCGTTTGTCGGAACTTCAACTAGAAGGTGATAGGCCTAGCTACACCTTTGGTGGAGTGTTAACGGTTCTATAACACGCCAGGTTTCGATTGGCAAGCGTACGGGTCGGTTGTAGCTCTTCCCTCAGAGTACTCCCCAAGGTTTATCAATCCGTGGATCGACAAATAACTACCTAGGGTTTACCATCTATCCTATCGAACCTATCCTAACATGAAGCATAGATTGCAAAAAGGGGGTTAACATACAAACGTTGAAGGATGTATGGATCACATTCGGTAGCCAAAAGGTAACACGATCAAAGGTAGCACAAGCCTACAGTCTTCTAGTTGCAACTCCGGCCAAAGCGATAAAATAATCTAATGCTCAGACTATGATAAAGAGACAGCCCTAGAACTTTCCCATGAACGCCCTTGCGAGGTGCGTGTTGACGCCTAAGATTCCCCAAAGCTTTACCCCAAACGCCCACCAAGTGCTCTTGCTCGAAGCTCCTCCTCTTGGTGGTTGCGCAACGACTCTCACGATACTCTCCAAAGATCAAACTCACACTACACTTTCATTCGGTCTTTTCCCTCCCGCATGCTGTCACCACACGAGGGTAATCAACCACCTACTTCCCGTGCACCACTACGATGTATCCGCAAGACATAGACCAACCATCATGTTTGTTCGGCCTTTTCCCTCCCGCATGTTGTCACCACACGAGGGTAATCAACCACTGACTTCATCATTACTATGGGCATATGCTAGCTAGACATACGAATAAGAGAAGGCATGCATCGAAGTAGATCAAAAGTAGACACGAGATTAGATTGATATCACCGTCA
The DNA here is from genome assembly GCA_036936925.1 of Cenchrus fungigraminus. Classification (NCBI taxonomy): domain Eukaryota; kingdom Viridiplantae; phylum Streptophyta; class Magnoliopsida; order Poales; family Poaceae; genus Cenchrus; species Cenchrus fungigraminus. Next base: position 58,851,286 of record CM072781.1, on the reverse strand, counting down.
TAAGTACATATGCCTTGACGAATCCAAGACTCGGCTCGGCTCGTTTGAAAGCTCGAGCCAACTCGTTAGCTCGTGAGCCAGCTCATTAGCAAATTAAAACAATTCATACAACAACACTTGACACTTTTTCATGCATGTCTCCCTTTCCAAGGTGGCTAGGGTCTAGCCTAAGCCATCTCCTAGGCAACGTCGATGACTCGCGGCGGCGGCGGCTTCCTTCGGTGTGTATTCCTCAATTCGGCGGCTCTCTCGTGAATGGATTGGATTCGACCCCTCCCTTGGACGTCCAAGGGGTTGTATTTATGCCCTTTGGGAGCCTTGGGGCGTGCTCCCCCTTTCCTTGCACGAGATCTTGCTTAGGAGTTAAGCAAACTTGGTTTTCATAAAATCAGCCTCGCCCAGATTTTTCTGATTCGCAGCCCTTTCTTTCCGGCACCATATCTCTCACGGCCGGACTCCAAATAATGCAAATTTGGTGTCTAGATTTTGTGCCACGAAATTATCTCCAACTTTGGTATTTATTGCTTTCCTTAGAAACGAAGATAAGATCCCCAAAATGGCCTCGGAAGGTAATGTGTCTGATTTCGAACTTATCTGCGCAGCAGGTATTTCGGAGGCCATATCTCCTAGCTCCTTGACCCGAATTGGGCCTTCCATATGTCCAAATCGAAGCTCTCGTCGAGGCCCACAACTTTGGTATTCAAACTTTTTCCATTAGAGACCGTTTAAGTCTCCGAATCTGCACCGAAAGATCATGTTGTTCTGGGCTGCGCGAATATGTCTTGGGCTGAGTTGATCTCGTGGGTAAACCTCCAAGTCTCAAGGGCCTGGGCCCTCTGGCCCACTTCAGGCCCGTCATCCTTCACGCGGCTTTTCTTGCAATTTTGACATTTTGCATCTTTGCATATGGGCTTTAGACGTCATTATCCCCGCGATCAAGATAAGGGGTCTTGTCGCATGAACTCCTGCATCTCCTGTTTAGGTTCTCAGAGTTTCACGGCTTCATGCTTTGGTCCTCGGGTCATTTAGAGTCATGTTCACTTTGTGTCTTGACTTCTGCCGGGCTTCGTGACCTTCTCATAAAGTGCTCGATGAACTCTACCCGGAAGTCTTTATTTAGGCGCTTAAATCCTGTGTAAACAACATACTCCAAAAACCACATACAAGTGCGAACTTGTTACATTATTAGCATGCCTAGTGGCGGGTTAGTTATAAATCAAAGCTCAAACCAAAGTGTAACAAGTGCTCTTGATTGACGGAAATTGACCGTCAACATGGAGTTTTACCTTATCCGATGTTCATGGATGTGATCAACCTTGTACTATCACATATATATCTTTAAAAGTTACATTTGTATGCATTTGATGCTTCATGTTAGGTTAGATTGATTAGATGAGGTAGGGAACCTTAGCGGTTTGCTTCCGATCCACAGATTCAATAACCTTGGGTAATACTCGAGGAAAAAAGGTACTACATGATCCGTAAGCTTGCCGTGAACCTTGGCGCGTTATTGAACCGTCAACACTGTTGGAGCTAGATTTTTTACTTCATTTGCTAAATTTGGCTTTAGAATGTCAAATAGCAACTCTCTCTTGGAGTTGCTCTAACTCTGGCCTAACCGGTCAAGGGGATCGGTCTGACCAATCACCTCGGGCCAACAGCTAGTTTTTCAAACACCGGTCTGACTCGTGTGCTTCATGCTCTAACAGTTAGTTTGTCTTGTGTGGAGTATTTATACTCCATGACCTCTTCAGTGGAGAGGTGTTGTTCCTAGGGTTGTTGAAGTGCTTCCCCTGCATTCCTTGCTAAGTAAAAGCCATAGAAGCTCTCCCCAACCTCTCTTTATGAGTTTTGTGTGTTTCAAGCCATATCCTTGAGTTCCTAGGCGACATCAAGGTCCTTTCACTCATCCGTGCTGCTGCTGAGCTCCCATGGCCTTAGGGCGCTGCGTCCTTGCCTCCCTGGTGCACCACGGCGTCCCCCAACCGTTGTCGGCCAAGGCTGGACGACACCGGGAGGAGGAGCAGGTGCGGGTGGCAACAACAGTAGGGGCAGGAGCAGGGGCAAATCCTGAGGAGGATGACAACACTCCGCATGAGCCTGCAGGATCCCCACCGGCACAGCCCGAGCTCAACCGCAGCAAGCCTGTGCCACAGGGAGGTGCTTTGCCGGTCACTCGCGCCACGGGAAGGTGGAGGAGGCGCGCATGAGGTGGAGGAGGGAGGTGAGGAGGCACGGCGGGGGGTGGAGGATGCACCGCGGGGAGGTGGAGGAGGCGCGACGACCTCAAAGGGGGAAGCAGAGGTGGGGACTGGGGAGCAGAGGTGGAGAGAAGAAGATATATGAGTATGACACGTGGGGTCCTCTGAAATAGAAAGTCCAGTTTTAAAGGAACTGTTGGTTTACCTCACATATTATGAAGCTTTTTATTTTTTTAGCTAACCTTTTAATCTTTAAATTTAGCTAAGATTATTGCTAGTCTCTTGGAGATGCTCTTAAATTTGCCACCTCTTCAAAAGCCATATTTTTTGCAAATCACTTACATATTTACCACTTTGGCTGACATGGCGCGCCAACTCAGTCATGCCAGCGCGGATCGGGACATGAAAAGACAAAAATGCCCCTACCTTAGCTACAATTTCTTCTCTCCTGCGACTGACATGCGCGACCCATGTGTAAGGGCCATCTTCAACCTCTAGCCACTTCCTATGGTTGGCTTTCCTTCCGGGAGAAGATCACTGAGCTGGAGGAGGCGCACGTCAGGGGCCACCTCCGGTGCCCTCATGACGGCGGTCGCGAGGCCTCCGTTGTGCGCCTCCCCTGGCAGCCAAAGCTGGCTGGACCGCCACCGGGCCTCCTCCGCGTGCCTCCCACGGGCAGAGCTGCCTAGGCCGCCGTTGCGTGCCCCCCGGGGCAGAGCAGGCCAGGCCGCCGCCGCATTCTCCCACCGCTGGAGCTGGCCAGGCCGCGGTCGCGTGCCCCCGTAGCTGGAGCTGGCTGGCCCGCTGCCGGTGGACGGAGCTCATCGGGGGCCAACCGCCGCTAGCCCTGTAGCTAACGCCGCCTGCCTAGATCCTAGGGAGCAGCGGGGTTGTAGTGAGGAACAAGATGAAGAGAGGTTGAAGACAATACTTGCAGATGGGTCCCGTATGTCAGTTGCAAGAGAGAAGGAAAGGGTAGCTAAAGTAGGAGCATTTTTGTCTTTTCACATCCCGATCCACGCTGGCACGGCTGAGTTGGCGCGCCATGTCAGCCAAAGTGGCAAATATGTAAGCAATTTGCAACAATTGTGGTAATTGTGTAGTTGCAAATCTAAATATGGCTTTTGAAGAGGTGTCAACCGTAAGGATGGCAAATAGATAAATAGCCCCCGCTATAGCCCGCTATTTAGTACAATGCAGTTGTAGAGGCAGGTTGCTAAAATCACTATTTTTGGTTATTGCGCCGCTATAGCTTGCTATTCGCAACATTGATCCCGCCCCATACTTTGACTAGTGCCTTCGTGTAAACAAACCTCCTACATGGGCTTATGTCTTCCCCTTCATATTTACGCCACCTCTTGTGGGGGATATACCCCCTGGGTACCATAGATACGTAGATGGTGGAGCCCCACCGGGACTCCCCGAATATTCAGTTGTAATCCAAATAGGTTACTTGTACTCCAAGGAAATCTAGATATAGTAATCGACTAGGGCTTTCTATGTAACCCAACCCCACCGGACTATATAAGGAGGGGTAGGGGTCCCTAGATCGGGGGAACCGAAGAGAGAGGTGAAAGCCTCATACCCAACATACTTGAGCGCGAGACGCAATACAATCCACCTAAACAGGACGTAGGGTATTACATCAATCTGATGGCCCGAACCTGTATAAATCCTTGTGTCTTTGTGTTTCTGCGTTACCATCTTGCTCCTGATCCGGCTACCCCTCCATACAATCTACCACCATAGCCTACCCCATGGTGGACTGCCGGTTCATTACACCGACAGTTGGCGCGCCAGGTAGGGGTGGCGCCGAGATCCTTTGGCGAGCTCGATGGATGTCATCTTCGTCAAATCCATCTGATTGCGAATCGGCTGAGTCGTTCTTAATTTTGATTAGATCGATTCGTTTGTTCAGATTACTAATCACAAACGGATTTGTTATTTCCTATCTATTCTGTTAACTACGTCTCGCGGCATCAACTGGTGCGACTTGACGAGGTGGCGACCACACGGGCAAGCCAGACAACGGTGATCCAATCTCCGTCGCTGGCTACGCGTGGCAAAAGAACAGTCTGTACGATGCCGGCTGTATCTTTCCCAGCAGATGGATCGGCATGCGTACGTTGCATGCGAATATGCAGGGAAGTTTTTATTTGATCTATTATTTTCCTCCTATATTTTATTGATCGTCAGCAAGATTATTCATGTTTTCCTCAAGCAAGATTCACGTAACTCCTTGTACAAGCTTGTCAGATTAGATCAAAGTCTTGTTCTAGACGAGATCAGGATCAAGCAGATGTACCTACACGGAGCAGACGAGGATGCCATATGCCATACGCGGTCGTGAAAATTCCATCTACACGGATATACGGGAAACATGACGTGAGATTATTTTCCTTATTCCTATTTCTTGTTCCTTTCGTCAATTGCAGTTCCTAACAAGAGCTGACGTGTGCTTACATGCTTGATGCATGGAGTGTTGCTCGACAACCAATGGTTTTGCAGATACCTATACAAACTAGTGCATGGATCGCAAGATGAGCAGCCGGTACATCACGATCTTGCGTCGGCTCGACCACTCGGCGGCCGATCGATCGGCGGCATGCGCGACTTGATTCAGTTTCATGGGACACGGCCATGCGAAATCCATCTACTACATGGGCATTCGAGAAGAATATTTCCTCTTTTCCTATTTCAGATTTCTTTACTATTGATTGACCAATACATGCTTCTAATTATTTCCATTAGCTAATGCGTACGTACATGCATGGATTGGAGTTCAGGAGTTGTGTTTGCCAGGCAACTGATCGACAGATTCCAAAGCCGTACCAATAAATGCAGTGGGATGCGGCATGCGCATATGTGCGTGGTGCGCTCGGCGACGACCGGACGGACGCCACGACGACTCGGCACCAAGCTCGCCGGCGTGACGATCGACAACCCCGACACGACCACAGCAACGACTCTGAGCTGAGCTTGGAGCCAGCACCGTACTTGCATCGACAACTTTGACGCGTTTGCGACAACTTCATCAAGTGGCCGACTACCTCGACCACTCGGGCCTGACACGGCGGTGTCGGGGACGAGTCCTACGAGCTGCGCACACGACCAAGAGTCAGTCGGGTACCGATCCCGGCTGGTTGGCCTCGTCGCCGATCGCCCACACAGTTGCGATGGCGACAAGACGACGCTTGGGGGCTTGTCAGCCCACACACGACAACGACCTACACGATCAAGCTAAGTCATATTTTATTAAATATTTTATATTACCTTGACTGTATGCTTTCGGCTAAACGCCACAGTCAAGAGCAATGCCCCATGGGTTATCATGTTGCCAATGTTGCACATCTTTTACAAACTTATTTCATCAAATTGATGTCTACTCTTAACGATCCATAAAGTATCTAGGAGAACACACCTTGAATCGAGGGACCGAGAGTTTTCGCCAAGCCAAAGTACTACGCGTGCACGAGAGTACGCCCTCTGCGCTATGAAACTGAGGCCAACGAGGCTACGGTTACCCGTAACAGGCCAACTCTCTGGAGAAATTAAGATCTAATGGAGCTGGATATAAAATATCTAATCTACATGCATGACGAAGTCTCTGCATACATCTCAAAGTTTATGATCTTGTAGCAAGTCAATATTATTTGTTACATCATGTACTACCCATTCCATGTGTTTGTATTTCAGGATACCCGAGCTTGTTCCTACGCTCGGGGGCTGGACGTAGAGCCGTGAAGTTTTTCGACACTTCACGAGGACAAAGCCGAGTGCTCACGCAAGTCAGCACTCGAGCATCGATGGCGACCGAGTGCTTGCACCAGTCAGCACTCGGGTATTACGACAGATCACCCGAACCGGGTTGACAGTGGGCCAACGAGAACACTCGTGGGTAAAAACCACTCGGACGCATCGTCCAGAACACAGCAGTTACCTTGTAACCTCAGTCTAGAAGGAGCCCCACGAGGCGCTCGGATGCTGTGATTTTATTGCCCTTGAGCGGATTTCCCAGTGCAATGCCAGATGGTACCGCTTGAGAGAGACGACCTGGGAACACGGAGCGGCATATGCCAAATTCGGTACCCGCCTGAGCGGGAATCGAGCCCCGTCCGAGTCAGATGACTCGAGTAGTCAGCTCTTGTGGTGACGACCACGGGGGGAGCTAACCACGGTGTACCTGGAGGTCAAATTGGATCTTGCCGGAGCGAGATTCAGCGCCGTCGAGCTGGGATCTCTAGCGATCTTCAGTATCATATCCCTGGAGGGATGGTTGACGTCCCCAGAGGGGCGATCGACAAAAATTACAAGACGCCACTTCTACAGCTTCACGTTGGGCACTGGCATGCGGAGAAAGCGGACCAACGTCCAGCGCCGCTGCACCCGGCACCTCCGGCGCTGCGCCCGAGTGCTCCTCCAAAGCACTCGGCGGCTGCACCATCGGGCTGATGGATGGCGTGGGCACCTCACCCCAATCGACAGGGACATTACTTTTCGTACCCCGCAACACGATCAAATCGCAAGTACTCGCTGACTTCGTGGCTGAGTACACAGAGATCCAGACGCCGTTTACTGCAGCTAAACCTGAGTATTGGACCATGTACTTTGATGGATCGCTCAGGATTAAAGGAGGCCTGGCATAATTTTCATCAGCTCAATGCTTATGCTCTTTTTTGGACCCTCGACCAAAATATTCTATCTTGCTCGAGGCTCGGGGGCTAAGTGTATACACTTCACCTTTGGTGAGTGTAAAAGAAGGCAGATCATGGTACTTGACAGAAGCACTCGGACGACGATGGAAGCACTCGGAGAAGACTTCAAAGAAGGCTTGAAGACCCTCGACCAGTTTATTCTAATCTGCTCGAGGCTCGGGGGCTGCTGTCGGGGATATACCCCCCGGGTACCATAGATACGTAGATGGCGGAGCCCCACCGGGACTCCCCGAATATTCAGTTGTAATCCAAATAGGTTACTTGTACTCTAAGGAAATCTAGATATAGTAATCGACTAGGGCTTTCTATGTAACCCAACCCCACCAGACTATATAAGGAGGGGTAGGGGTCCCGAGATCGAGGGAACCGAAGAGAGAGGCGAAAGCCTCATACCCAACATACTTGAGCGCGGGACGCAATACAATCCACCTAAACAGGACGTAGGGTATTACATCAATCTGATGGCCCGAACCTGTATAAATCCTTGTGTCTTTGTGTTCCTGCGTTACCATCTTGCTCCTGATCCGGCTACTTCTCCATACAATCTACCACCATAGCCTACCCCATGGTGGACTGCCGGTTCATTGCACCGACACCTCTCCTCTCTCTTCTTTTTCTCTTCTTCCTCCTCTTTACTTATGGATGAAATTTGTAGAAGGAGCTTGGTGGGACTTCCATAGAATCTATGGGGGTAGGGGGCTCCAGCCCCCACCCCCACCCCCATGTTGGATTGGCCTCTGAACCGATATATAAGTCTCAATTAAAAAACTAATTTCACCCTTCCAAATATGTTCATGCATGCACCCTTCCAAATTTGTATGAGAGCTCTTCAAGAGTTATCTAAATCTCTTTCTAATCTTTGGTTTTTAAGAAAAAATTCTCTCCACCAACTCCAAATTCATCCTCCTCATGATTCAAAAAAAGTCATCTTCTTCCATGTAAAGTTACACATTTTTAAGTCGTACCTATATCTTCTCCCAATCTAAAGATGGAATGACGTGAAAAGAATAAAGAGTATGAACTCATTCCTGATACAAATATAGAAGAGAGAAAGAATATATTAAATTGATTAAGATAATTTGGAGTAGTAATTCTTTTTAATATTTTAGGAGTGAATTATCTTTTGAAGATAACATTTTATTTCTTTCGTTATTATTTTAAAATTGTAAAACTTAGACACTGTCACATCATAGAAGAAGAAGAAGAAGCAATTGTACATAACGCTCCGAAGCGAACACCACCACTCAAACAACACACACTAAGAACGCACGCAACATAACACTACACCACCACCACAAACTGGGAGAGGAGCCAAAAGAAGCCACCTGTGAACTGCACCGTCATCACCAACGTTGTGCCACACCGAAAGCCGCGACCCGCTGTAATCTTGAGCGACAACTCGAACTCCTTAACCATGGGGCCATCCCCCTCGGGCCGCACACACACGATCGGTGAACCCCTGTCCTAGTGAAGCTTCAGCATAAAACTCCCATCGTAGCACCGATGAAAACCACTGATCCTAGCCACTCTGTGTGAGGGTCTCACCTCTTCCACTGCCTCACACTCCTCTGCCAAGGACTCAGATATCTAAAGCCACTAAGGGAGCAACACCTCCACCCAGACGTCGTTGGAGACACCACCACACCATGCACGCCAACTGTCACACCTGTTTTTCCAAAGAAAACCAAGTGCAGATCCATACGCATGCCAGAATCAAGTTTCATGCATATAGTTGACATATGTGAATAACAGAAACAATATCACTAAGAAAAGAGAGATTATCAGAGTATTACGCTTAAATCCTGGAAACGAAGACTACAAACATCACATGCAGTTGACTGGGGATTGCGTACGCCCAGCACCAGCAACATCTTAACAACAACTTCATAGCAGCTTCCTCTTTCTGAGCAACATTGTTTATAGCAAGGGTGAACACATGTCGTACTCAGCAAGTGTGGGGAAAGTATGAATGCAAGGGCTTAACAAGGAAAGGCTTACAGGTTGACTGCATTATGCAATTTTAGTTGGTCAAATTTTATTAGCATCTGATTACTAAGATATAAGTATATACCAACCCACATTAACATAAAGAGATACGCCATAAGCATATGGCTAACATAACCAGAAACCAGGATTTAAGTCCATCTTCAAGTTCAATTATCATGTGAGGGTCCAGGCCGCTCTTGACCGTGAGCACGGCTAATCGATTAGTTTTACACTCTGCAGAGGTTGTACACTTTTACCACAAGTCGCGTAAAAGTTCAGAAGAACTTTGGACCCAACCATGTTGTGCAAAAGTAGGCACAATACCACACTTCCTAGGTGTGATTGCATAGGGACGCTACGAGGCCTTTACCAAGAGTCCTCCCATGTGTATTAGTCCATAGTAGCATGCCATAGAGGCTATCTTTCGTACCACACTTCTACTCACGGCCGGTCAGCCATAGAGTACTTCCGTTCCAATACCTATCTGGAATAGAAGAGCCATAAAAGCATTCCTCCGTACCCAAGCTACCATGCGAGTAATGACCACACAAGTCTTCCCTAATTACTCAGCCAAGACCAGAGCCATATAGTCCTTGTGGTTGCACTGTTGTCCTGGGTGGTTCTCCATGTTCTAATTAATCATTGTGATCTTGTATTAACCAGAGGTATATAGCATAAAGGTAAACCAAGTTCATCTTTGATGTTCATTAAAACCACCATAGTCCAAGTAGAGCAACTAAGCATAGCTACCCAACAAAAAGATAAACCCAGGTTGACAAGGAATGATATTAAAAACTAGGATAAACCTTAATAGGACCCATCAATATCAATGCAAAGCAATGTAATGAGTGATTAAATAATTATTGGGACAAAAGATCAAGGAAACACTTGCCTTTAACCAAAGTAATGTTGTTGCTCAGAGTGTCTTCACCTTCAAGCTCTTCATTGCTCTTGAACGACGTTCATTCTACTCGCATCAATCATCGGGCACAAGCATACAAAGCAAACAAACAAGCAAACTAAGAACAATACACCAATCAAAAGAAAAGTTTTAAAAGAACGCACTGGAGGAAAAGCTCGATTCTATGGATCACTGAAGCACACAGACCGTGCTGAGAAAAGAAAAGGCTTGGTTAGCTTTAAGGAAGACACTAGGTTTGAGCATGAACTAGGATCAATAAAATCTAGAGCTTGAAAGAAGATTAGCTCTACAACAGAGACACACTGAGACAGAGCTTGATAAAGAACGACTAATGAACGATTTGCATATATGAGAGAACAAACTATGAGCTAGGTTTATTTTAATTAGCAAAAGATATGTAAAGGATATTTCATAAAGAAAATACCTTAAGTTGGATTAATGCAAATTGCATTTTATTTGCAAAGATCGAAGTAAAGAACCTAGTCAAGTTTTATTTATAAAGATTCATATATAGATTATACCAATTAAACATTTAACTCAGAAAAGGTAAACTATATGAATCTTCTAAACGTAACTTTATGATTCGAGTGGATCATATTATTATTGAAAACATCGTAGCATTGGTATTAATAAATTAACATTTATTTATAAAACTGGTGTAAAAGCCTAATCAACTTTTAATTAGAAAAGTTTATTTAAATATTAAGCAAATTAATATTTGGTTTATGAAAAACCGAGATAAGGAGCTAATTAGATTTTATTTACAAAAGCATGTGAAATAATTATTAATCAAATTAATATTGATTATGAAAAACGGTGTGTAGCACTACATTGCTTTTATTTATAAAAGGCATGTATAACTAAGCATTAATCAAAATTAATATCAAATTAATTTTCAGAAAACATGCATAAAGAAAACTCACCATTAACGTGTGCTTTATATCATTATGATCCTAACGCAACTTGAATGAATTAAAACAGAGCTAAAACCTGAATTCTATGGACTAAACAAGATGTAGGGACCTAGATGTGATTACTATAGATAACAGGGGCTAGAAGAGAAGATTCACAAGACACATCCAATAGTGTTTGCGAATAGATCTAAGATCGGGGGTTAGATCTGATAAAGGGTCTCGGGTAGGACTTGATTGAAAGCATCTAATAAATCTAGGGCTTTATCTGGAAAGCTTGCAAGACACATAAACAGATTTGAGAATTACTGGAAAGGTCAGGGGTCTAGATGCAAAATGGACACAGAGCTTCTTCAAGATCTGGACAGAGGCGCACAGTGGCCCTGGTGGTTCCATCCGCCGACACTCTGGTGACCTAGGGACTCGGGTGATTGGCGCAGAAGGTAGAGGAGGTTGAGAGGAGCTCATGGATGTGCTCACAGGTGTGGGAGACGAACGGTGGTGGCCGGAATTCGGCCGGCGGCAGGGGAAGCAAGGCGGACGGCTGCCGGCTCGGATTCACGTGGTGGCGGCGCTCCGGTGATCCTCCGACGACGGGAAGGGGCTCCCTGGATGCGGGTTGTCGAGGGCGTCCTTGTGGCGTTGCTGGCTTGCTCCGGGAGAGGGCGGAGGCAGTGCTCGGCGACGGCCAGCGCGCGGCGGCGGCACGAAGCTCTGGCGGCGGCGCGGCGCAGGGCGGCGGAGAGCGGCGGCTAGGGCGCGCGAGACTCGGGTACATGCAGGTTTTGTTGGGGCGCAGCCAGAGGTGGCCTTGGCGCGCATGCCTAGGCGGCGACGGTGTCGTGCTGCCCCAGGATGGCGGCGGCAGCCATGGCCCAGATGGGCCTTGGCGGGCCTGCGGCTGGGGCCGGAGCGGGCTGGGCCGGGCAAGCGGGTCGGGCCTAAGGGCTCGGCCCAAAATTAAAAGAATAGGATTTATTTTTTTTTGAAATACTTTTTCAATGCAAAAACAATTCCAAAAAAACCTAGAAATGTTATTAAAAGCACGAAAAATACTCAGAAAATTCCAAAAATTCCAAGAAAATTCCTAGAGATAGATTGATACACGAACAATCAAAATAAAATAATTTGAGCTCATGAAAAGGATTTTAGAGCCTTCTAATATATATAATAAACTCAAAGAAAATAAGAATAAATTCCAGAAAAAGTCGAAAAATTCTCTGAAGGGTTTGGTCAGCACCTAAACGTGTTTTTAAAACATTTTGCACTCATGAAAGACCAAGATGCATCGACATGAATGCAACACACATAACTATTTTATTTAATTTAGAAAAACAAACAATACCTTTTTCCTATACTATATTTTCTGTGAAGAAAATAAATGTGAAAATTTTTTAAAATTATGAGAAATTGTTATTTAGTTATTCTTTCTATTCACATCCTGAAATTGAAAATTATCTTTTGAAGATAACATTTTATTTCTTTCATTATTATTTTAAAATTGTAAAACTTAGACACCGTCACATCATAGAAGAAGAAGAAGCAATTGTACATAACGCTCCGAAGTGAACACCACCACTCAAACAACACACACTAACAACGCACACAACATAACACTACACCATTACCACAAACTGGGAGAGGAGCCAAGAGAAGCCACCTGTGAACTGCACCGTCGTCACCAACGTTGTGCCACAACGAAAGCCGCGACCCGCTGCAATCTTGAGCGACAACTCGAAGTCCTTCACCATGTTGCCATCCCCCTCGGGCTGCACACACACGATCGGTGAACCCCCTGTCCTAGTGAAGCTTCAGCATAAAACTCCCATCGTAGCGCCAATGAAAACCACTGATCCTAGCCACTCTACGTGAGGGTCTCGCCTCTTCCACTGCCTCACACTCCTCTGCCAAGAACTCAGATATCTGAAGTCACTAAGGGAGCAACACCTCCACCCAGACGTTGTTGGAGACACCACCACACCATGCGCGCCAACCCAAGTCCTCTAGTACTCATAGGCCCTCCGCACCTTCCTGCCAACACAGACCAAACGCACCTCAACTGCCGCCGCGCACAGGCAACAACTGACCGCCACCACTGCCTGGCCAAGTCAGGACTCCAGATGTGCCGCCGCCAAGAAGGGTACGACGCCAATAGCGTTGTCATTGCACGTCCATTGAAGGACAGGATTTTCACCTGAAGGCCCCGTACTGCAAGGGTATGCTCGCACTCAATGATGCCCCCAACGAGGAAAGCGACGCCCCAAGGGCGCCGCTACCATTGCCACCGACAGAGTGTCAGTAGAGGCTTTCACCCGGCTCAGCACAAACCTGTCGCATGCTCTCAACCAAGGCAGAGGCCCGCTCCCGGTCGCATCCGCATCGCCCCCACCGGAAGAAGCTCGGCACAGCTCAAGGCACCACCGCGGCACCACTGACAAGTACCAGGTATCCCCGACCCCACCACCACGGCGGTGTCGAACCGTAGTCGTCGACGAGGAGAAGAAGAGTACCGGCATGTCGCAGCACCTGTTGCCTTGCGTCGACACTAGCCACAGCCATGGCCAGGCCAGCCGCAGCCAAGACCACAGCCAAACCAGAGCCACCCACGGCCCCAGTCCCAGCCAGTCAGGACCGGCCATAGCCAGCCACAACCGCGCCCGGCCACGGCCACCTTCCCTGTGCCATCCACACCGACCGCCGACTCGCGCCAGCCGCAGCAACCGCCGGTGTTGTCCGCGCCGGCCATAGCTGCCGCCGCCGCCGCCCCCCCTACGCACCACCTCGCGCCTCCACCGCGCAGCCGCCAGATCCGGTCGAGGCGGCACCGGATCTAGAGACGAGAGCCGCCGCCGCAGGGGCGGCCTGCGCTAGTGAGCTTTCCTCCGGGGGTCAGGGCCCGCCTAGATCCGTCGGGAGAGGTGAGGGGCCACACCGCCACCATCCCCACGGGCCGCGCGAGCTTCCGCCGACCTGTTCAGGCCCTGTTTAGATCTCAAAAATTTCACAAACTATGCGTCACATCAATCTCCAGACACTAATTAGGAATATTAAATGTGAATTAATGACAAAACTCATTCCACAATCCATACCTTAATTTTCGAGACGAATCTAACAAACCTAATTATGTCATGATTAGACAACGTCGTGCTACAGTAATCAATCTCTAATGACGGATTAATTAGTCTTAATGGATTCGTCTCGCAATTTCCGATTTATTCATATAATTATTTTTGTAACTAGTCTACATTCAATACTCCTAATAGACCTTGAAAAAAGACTAAAAAATTTCACAACTGCAACTAAATAGAAAATATCTTCAAGACCCAAAAATTTCACAACTGCAACTAAATAGAAAATATCGGATACTCTCTTCAATATAGATGCTCTGACGTGCTGTTTTTATCCCAGATTCGCGTCTCCGCACTGCAGGAGGCCAGCAACAGCAACTGCACGACGCCCACGAAACCGAAACGCGCGCGCGTGCGGGCGTGGGTGGCACACACCTCCCCTCCCCCCGCTCGTCGCCTTCCCCAGCTCTACGTTTCCACTCCAGCGGCCTCCCTCTCCGGACAGGTCCGCCCCGCTCCCCGCCTCCTCCTCCTCCCGACCCCGTCCGCTCGCCGCCCCGGCATACCCCCGCGCCGCCCCGGGTGTCTCGGAGGAATAAGGTGAGAACCCCCACCCCCTCATCTTGGCCTGGTTGTTCTGTCGTCGAGGGTCTCCCGCCGCGCCCGATGCGCGGGTTGTTGTGTTTGGGGGTGGGGATTCTAGGATTTGGTTGCGGTGGGTTATTTATCTGCGCCGCGTTGGTTCGATTGGCATTGATTCGATCTGGATTCTGCAGGTTCTTGGGGATGATGGTGGACGTCGAGGTCGAGCCGCCCGCGGAGGCCGCGGCGGGGCTGTCGCCGGGCAGCGGGTTGAGGCCCAGGAGGGCCCCCGCCAGGCGGTCCTGGCCGCTCGGGTGCGGCCGGTCCCCCTCGCCCCCGCCCTCACCCGCGGCCGCGGCAGGCGATGGTTTAAATAGCGCGGATTGCGGAGCCGGCGTCCTCGGCGGCAGAGCGGATGAGGCGGTCACTGCCCCCGCCGCCGTTTCGCCTCCGACTCAGAACGTGAAGCAGCAGGCCTTGGATAAGGCGGCCGCCCCCGCCTCTGTTTCACCTGTCGTGCAGAACGGCGCCCTGCGTCAGCAGCAAGGTCTGGATCATGCGGAGGCGGTGCTTGCCCTCGCGCACAATGGCGCCCCTCCTCGGCATGGGCACTATAAGGTGGATGA
Organism: Cenchrus fungigraminus; assembly: GCA_036936925.1. Lineage (NCBI taxonomy): Eukaryota > Viridiplantae > Streptophyta > Magnoliopsida > Poales > Poaceae > Cenchrus > Cenchrus fungigraminus. The sequence goes on along the minus strand of CM072781.1, from coordinate 58,836,275 downwards.
GCTGATTGCTCGTGCTGCTGTTTCTTCTGTGGCGTGCAACGGCACACTCCAGTCAGGCCTAGTGAAGGCAAGGGGGGATGGAGACAAGGTGGGGAATGGAGAGGCACGATTGCTTGGTGATGCTGGCATGCCACCATTGGATGGTCTGGAGGGGAACGGGGTGGTCAAGGTGGTGGCATCAGCCGCCGCGGTACTGGATAGTTGTGGCGTTGTTGGTTCTGCGCAGAATGGTGGTGAGAGGGGTGGTTTGTTGGTGGCAAAGGGAGAGGTGGGGAGGGAGAAGGGTACCAGCAATGGAGATGTCATGGAGATGGGGACCAGAGCAGGGGGTGGTGAGTTGGATAGGAAGCAAAATGTTGTTGCAGGAACCAGAATGAAGAGATGGTTGACATCTGCTATGAATTCGCCGCCTAAGAAGAGGGTGGTTGCAGACGGGAGGAGTGCTACCACCAAAGAAGAGGGCGATGGAGTTTTGGAGATCTCACCTGTACACACATCTCCTCCTGGCTGTGGGAGGGATGCTGTTACCACCACATACGTCGAAGTTTTGGAGGTCTTACCCATACGCTCATTTCCTCCCGGCAGTGGGAAATCTGCTCTTACTACCACAGGCAGTGGAGATGAGGAGGGGTTGCCGTTAGAAGCCATACCTGTCACCAGTGTTGATGCCGCAGCAGCAATTCCAGTTTCAGGAGGGGCTACTTCTCTGACATCAGCACTAGAGGTCTCTAATGAGATACTGGAATGCAAGGGAATGGCAGATGAAGGACATAGCAAGGCTCACAGTAGGGTCCAGGTTCCAGATGATTTTGTAGGTACCGAACAAGATGGCAAGCTGCAGCGAAATGTTGATGCAAAATCTACACCGAGGAATAGTTTTGATGAGAAGATGAAAAGAAAGCTCTCACAGCGTGAAGGGAAGCAGTTAGCAGGAGTAATGGTGGGTGATAAGATGAAAAATAACATTGAAGGAAGCTTGCATAGAAGTACTCATAAGACACCTTTGAGTGATCCCGCATGCTCAAATGTGAATGTAAAGCAAAATAAATCTTCTCATAAGCTCAGCAAGTTTGGAAAACATGTTGCAACCAATCAAATTAGAGAAAGTGATTATTTGAAACTTGTTCCCGACCAACTAATTGTACTAGCATTGATGGCTCCTGACAAATGCCCTTGGACACGAGGAAGGAAATCTAGAGCTAGTGCTTCCAAGCCTCTTGCCCCTAGGAGCAAGCTTAATGGAATGGATGTCACTCCAAAAAGATTATTGATCAATGATGAGACAATGGAGGACAATGATGATTCTAACCTGGAAGATGATGACAACTCGAAGGTGTTGGTTATGTGTGGAGAAAAACAAGAAATATGTGTCACCGCTCCTCCATCTGTTCCTTCCGGGTCACACCAAAGGGCACTTGGGGACCATGATGTGGATGCTCAAATAAATGTTAGAAAGTTGCTCCAATTGTTCCAGGTAGCATGCCGAAAGATTACACGACTTGTGGAACAGGGTAATCGCAATATCGGAAGTGTTGCTAATGAAGCATTTAAGGCTTTAAAACAAAACCCTATCTATAATAAGCCTGGGGCCAGAGTGGGAAGCATTCCTGGTGTTAAAGTTGGAGATGAATTTAATTTTAGAGTTGAGCTGTCCATTGTTGGTCTCCATCGCCCGAATCAAGCAGGCATTGACAGTTCTACGGTGAACGGTGTTCCTGTTGCTATAAGTATTGTTGCCTCTGGAGGCTATCCTGATGAATTGTCAAGCTCGGGTGAACTAATATACACTGGCTCTGGAGGAAAGGCTGGTGGCAATAAACAAGGAGACGATCAAAAGCTTGAGCGTGGTAATCTTGCCTTGAAGAACTGCATTGACACCAAGACCCCAGTTAGAGTGATTCATGGGTTCAAAGGTCAAAACAGATGTGAAATTGGTCATTCTAAAGGCAAGAAAACTTCGACATATATTTATGATGGGTTGTACGAGGTGATGGAATACTGGCAAGAAGGTCCGAAAGGCGAGATGGTCTTCAAGTACAAGTTACATAGGATTGCTGGGCAACCAGAATTAGCCCTACATGCAGTCAAGGCGGCAAGGAAGTCCAAAGTTCGTGAAGGTCTTTGCTTGCCTGATATATCCCAAGGAAGCGAGAGGATGCCCATAAGTGTTATCAACACAATTGATGACACAAGGCCAGCGCCATTTAAATACACCACTAAAGTCATATATCCAAGCTGGTATGAAAAAGAACCTTCCAAGGGTTGTGACTGTACAAATGGCTGCTCGGACTCTATTAAATGTGCTTGTGTAGTGAAGAATGGAGGGGAAATCCCGTTCAATTCCGATGGTGAAATCATCGAGGCCATGCCTCTCATATGCGAGTGTGGCCCATCGTGCAGGTATGGCTGTGAACAAAAATAATCCAATAACTGTCAACCTCATAAGATATTTATTTGTTATTTAGTTATGTTGTTTTGTATGTCACTGTATTTATTTTTTAATAAAACCACATTTAACTTTTAAGCAGGATAAAATTTCCTATTCCTTTGAAGCTTCTGTGCAATGTAGAAAATCGTGGGCTATACTCCCTCCGTCTCAGGATATAAGGCGCGCACGTAATTCAAGATTCAAACTTTGAAATGTTTGACCTACTAATAGTCTTGTATAATAATTTTTTTGTCTTACAAAAATAATATCATTGAATTTGCTTTAAAACATATTTTCATATGGTTACAATTTTTTTGTTATAAGAATTATTTTCTATGAGATATTAAGAGTCAAATGTTAGTATTGGTGACTGTGTCAAGTTTGACCGCGCCTTATATCCTAAGACGGGAGGGAGTACAATTTAGCGGTTACCTCCTCAAAATGTTAAACGACGCTATAGTGCGCTTTGACGGCCCCCTAAACAGATTAGCTGACTAATTAAAACACCCAAAATCCCCCAACCTGCGCCCTCCGATTGGTTTTACATCCGAATGTGTTTGTGCATTTGAAAATTTTGTTCACAAAGTTTAGTTGTTCTGCTAAAGTTAGCAAGATTTTGACACAAGCAAACATATTGATGCAGACCAGACCATTAGCTTCAAACTGAGTTAATAATCCAGATTTATATGCAAGTGAGCTAACCAAAATTTTAATCGCTACTTGCAGGTGCCCGCCAACATGCCACAATAGGGTGAGTCAGCATGGTATCAAAATTCCACTAGAAATATTCAAGACTGGTAGGACAGGTTGGGGTGTAAGATCCCTCAGTTCTATACCTTCAGGCAGTTTCATATGTGAGTATGTCGGTGAGCTATTGGAAGACAAAGAAGCTGAAAAAACACAGAACGACGAGTATCTATTCGATATTGGTAGTAACTACCATGATGAAGAACTTTGGGCGGGGCTGAAGTCAGTGGTTGGTGTACAATCTTCTACATCGTCCTCCAAGCCAATGGAAGGCTTTACAATAGATGCAGCGGAGTATGCCAATGTCGGAAGATTCATCAACCATAGTTGTTCACCAAACCTTTATGCCCAGCATGTTCTCTGGGACCATGATGACATGAGGATGCCGCATGTTATGCTTTTTGCTGTTGAGAATATCCCACCACTAGAGGAGCTGACCTACCATTATAATTATGCGCTAGGTGAAGTCCATGACGAGAATGGCAATGAGAAGGTGAAACATTGCTACTGTGGTGCCTCTGATTGCTGTGGCAGGCTCTACTGAGACATTGCTGACTGCTGTTAGCTTTCTATGGGGTGAACAATTCTGCCATGCCATCGCTGTACCCTTTGTTCATCGGTTCATCTTGTACTCGTTGGTATCTTGATGTTTACAAGTTACTAGCTGATAGATAAAAATGTGACTGAATTTTGTAGAGATGTTTGCTCTCGCTCTCATCTTGTAGAAAACATTCCTGTCCCGTGTGCTGAGTTTTAAACATTTAGTGTAGTTTGCGTCGAATGAAGCATGTTGTTGCCTGTAATACTCAGCATGACTGCAAAGTAGAATTGTGTAATGATGGGTGATGTCAGCATGCTGTAATGTTATCTTTTTATAGAACTGATGGGTGATATTGCAAAGTCTTATGGAACTGAACGAATACTAGCTTGACTATCCGTGTTCTTAAAATCATTCTAATTTATGTCAATCGATGCACTCTGCAATTCAAGAAAAGGAAGCGCCACCAGATAAAGCGATCATTACAAAAAAAGAGAAATATTAGGTGCAAACCACCATCTCGGTGGAAACGTGAAAACCACTCTAAACAAACACACTTAGAAGTCTCTAAAATTTTTGAAACAATGCACATTTATAAGTTATCCATGTATGTACTTTGTTGCAAAAGTTGAGATGCAAAATCGTTATATAAAAAATCATATGAAAATGACAAAATTCATGTGCATATGCATTGGAATACACATGCCCAGAAATTTTGTCATGTAGTGCACTTGCACTCCAAATTTGTCATTTTCGTATGAATTTTTCTACATTGAGTTTGTATCTCAACTTTTGTAACAAAGTAAATCTATAGATACACAACTGATGTGTATCATTTTAATTTTTTTGAAAACTTCGAAGTATGAAGTTTAAGGTGGTTTTTACGCTTCCACCGAGATGGTGGTTTCCACCTAATATTTTTCTAAAAAAATGTTTGCAATTTCCTAGCTCCTATAGTCCTATGCGAGCAAGCTCCATGAACATGCCAGACCTGCCCCCATGATTTCTAGTAGCCGTACAGCATGAGTTGCAAGAAGCTTAGGCTATCTTGTACTCAGTCCATGCCATTATATGCAATCTTGTAGGAGTACTCAATCCGAGCCATTATATGCAAAAAGTTTAATTTTCAAGTGCCAGAGTGCACGGGCAGGCTAAAAAATAATATACTAGCAAAATGCAATGCCAGAGGCTGCAGATGCAAGGGTTCAGAGTGTGAGATTAAAGTACTACTGTTAGCTGAAAAGTCAGACGAACGAGGCGGCACCACAGCACCAGTGATCATGGAGGAGGCAAGGCTCTGAGCCCAAGCAGGCTATGCTGTCATTAGACTGGTTCTAAGTACTAGGTTGCGCTAGTTCTCGAGCTCTGGTGGTTGTTAATTGTTGTGTTCTTGTTAGCCATAGTATAATTTTGTTCTCTGTTTTCTTTTGTAACAAGGTTGCTTATAGTATTCTTGCAAAACTCATTCTCTCATCACTTAATGAAAAATGTGTTAAGTACGTCTTTTAAAAATGCAATGCCGATGCTATACATACTTATTCAGAAGTGCAGAAAATATATCACCTTAGCACAAAAAAAAGCAAGCTGAGCAATTATGTACCATACTTAGGGGTGGTAAAGGAGCCTCTGGCCTAGCAAATTTAAGGTCGAGCTCAATAAGGATCTGATCATGATAATATATGATTGAGCTAAAAATAAAAAAAGATTGAATTATTTGTGAAGGAGGCATGAGGCCATGATCCATCGCCACCCTAGTTGTACTAATTCTATTATTGAATATCCTAAACGACACATATGGATGGATATATTATGGAAATGTCCAAATCACAATTGAGAGGTAGGAACAGGGAAATGACAACACCTAAAATCAAATAAGATATTAAGGCTATGTTTAAATCGGCAAGTTTCTATTATTCACTCGTCACATCGAATGTTTCCATACTAATTAAGAGTAATAAATGTAGATTAATGACAAAACTCATTTCAAACAAGATCTAAGTCAACTGCCATTGTGAATGAACAAAACATAATAAAAAAACTAAATCAAAGAGAAATATGTTCCTCTAATTTGGTCTTCATCGAAAGTTGGTACCAAGATTTGAAACCAAAATGACAAAACAAGGCTTCTTTGACCCCCACTGTTACTCCGTGATAATCTTTTTCTTTTAAGAAAATTTTATTTATTCATTTGTGCAAGGTTAGAAAAATCACCAGCTGCTAATGATTTTACAAAATCTGTGAGGGGATCAAACCAAACATGTGACTGATCATGGTACCCCCGCAATAATCTTTGGTGAAGGAACAAAACATGACAGACTGATTTATGTCAGAGTAGCACTAAGGGCAGTCCCAACGCGGCATTAACTGCGGTTTTTATGTGCATTAATTGACTCCATTTTGCTGACGTTTTGCATATGTGGCGCAAGCATTTAAGAAGAGAGAGAGAGGAAAAATCCAAAAAACGGTTTCTACATCAAGAAACGGCGTCGACGGTAGCAACGAGGCACGAAGAAACGAGCGGTTCCGCGTTGGGAAGAAACCGCTCGTTTCTTACCTCATCCGGCTGGATCGACTGCGCAGCAGCTGCAGCTTCCCCGCGTGCGCGCACGCCGCCGCGCTACGCTGGTCGCCAGCTGCCGTGCGGCACGCACCTGCATGCCGCCACTGAGCAAAGGAGGCGGCGGGAGGAGGGATCCACCGCGATGGGGGACGACGGGCGCGGACGACGGAGGGAGCTGAGGAGGGAGGAGGGCTCACCGTGCCTATGAGACGCGAGGATGCCGCGCCACCGAGCATCACGGTGGGACACCAGTGGGAGGAGCTCCGCACCGAACCAACACCACCGCCGGACAGAGGAGGCGATGAGAGCAGGGCTCACTACGCCGGATCTACGCCTCAGTCGAGCAGAGGAAGCGATGGGAAGAGGGCCCGGTCGGGGTCAGAGCGTCCGCCCCAGCGCGGCGCGGCGCGTGCCCCCCGCCTCGGGTGGCTACGACGCTCGGGAGGGCGGATGAGGAGGCCATGGAGGCCGCGTTCCTCCTCACCCCCGGCACATCGACGTGCTCGTGGAGTATCTCGCCGGGGTGCGGCGGTGCGCGCTCGCTGCCTCCGCGGAGGAGCTCAAGGAGAGCGTCCGCAGCGGTGCTCGGCTGGAGAGCGCGGCGGGGTAGCCCACGCGCCGTCGCGTCTACGTCCGCGCTCGCGCGACTGGAGCTTTGGGGAGCCAGCTCGTCGCCGCTCTCTGCAGAGCAGGAGGAGCTCACCGACGCCCGTGCGATTGAGCTCGGCCTGGAGCGGATCTACCGTGGAGAAGATATGCACACAAGATCCAGAGACTAGATTGAGGAACAATGTAGATGATTGGTCAATTTTTAGTCTGAATCTTGGTAGAATTTTTTGCATTGGAAAGTAGTTTCTTGACACAGTATCCTATACTATGGAAACTAAGTGATTTCTAGTATTGGGACTGCCCTAATAAGACCCTGTTTAGTTCTCTGAAATCTCACCAAATTCTCACCTAGAGAACCGTGTCAGTTTATTTCTTCTCTTTGTGCACGTAACTTAATGAAAAAAAAATTCATCCATTTCACCAAAGTTTGAACTAAACGGAGCCGTCAGAATGATGTATGCAATGCAATGGCGACAGAAAAAGAAAAAGCCAATGGAATGCTGTATGAAGGCCAAAAAAAGCCCAAGGCCCGCCAGATAACCCCTCCCTATCCCTTTGGCGTTGGACATCTCTCCTTCCGGTTCCTCCCAAGCTCCTCCCCCTTTCCCCTCTCTCCTCATAGTCTCATGGCGCTGCTGTTGCCACCTCCCGCACTCTCCCCCAAGCCTCCCTTCCCCTGCGCTCCCCGATCAGCTAGGCCACCCCTCGTAAGATGCACCAGAACCATCACCGAGACCGCGAGTGTCTCCTCCGCTTGCGCTTCGGCGTCTTCTCCCTTGACCTCCTCGCCGGCGGCGTCGAGCGGCGCTGTTGGAGGGAAGAGTAAGAAGAAGAGAAGGCCCCTCAAGCCGAGCTTCGAGGAGCAGACCCTCCGACGCTGGTCTGCCAGGGCGCCCTCCCGGGGTGCATCCGTGCCCTGGGAGCAGCCTCCGCAGCAGTCGCCGTCGCTGCCGCCACCGCACTGGGCTGGTGGAGAAAGCGGTGATGTGGGTGACCGAAAACCCAGTGGCGGAGGCTCAAGCAAGACGTTGCGGTCCATCGTGGAATACTTTGCTGGCGGCTCCCCGGGTGATGACGGCGAAGAGAGCGAACGAGAAGAGGAAGGGGCGGGCAACACCGCCGCTGTCCGGGCCGAAGCGGCGCGGGACGAGGAGGATGGATTACATTTTCGGCCGAGCTATTTGCTTGGGAATAAGCCAGTCTCTGCGCCGTGGATGCACGGTGAAGAATCGAGCAATGACCAGTGGGTTTCCAGTTCGGTCGCTGAAGGGGTGGACATGGATGACATATCTGATGATGAGCTGGGCTTGGCAGAAGGAGATGATGAAGAACTGGACAGTGGTGAGGACCTCCTTAATGGGAGTTCAGAGGAGGTATTTCATAAGGATTATGCTGTACCGACTGCGAATTCTTCCTATGGGGTGGATTTCGTGGTGGACAGAGGTTCTAATGCTGATAGATTTGATAGGAGTAAGAGGCGGGACAGTGTAAACAGCATTGTTAAAACGTTGAGAAGTGCAATGGAGGAAAATAGTTCAAATGTCGCAATTGACCGGGCTAATGCAGAAGATTTTGTCCAGAAGCTGGGTCCAGTGCTCCTACCATGGGAAAGGGAAGATGAAGACGATGAGGCGATCGGTGGTGGCAAGGCAGGGAGGCGCAGCAACACGGAGCTGGCAGAGAAGACTATCCCAGAGCACGAGCTGAGGCGGCTCAGGGATGCGGCATTGAGGATGAAGGAGAGGATAAAGGTTGGATCAGGAGGGGTTACTCAGGACATTGTGGAGAGCATCCACAAGAAATGGAAAGTGAATGAGGTGGTCAAGATGAGGTTTGAAGGTCCTCCGAGCCTGAACATGAAGAGAACTCATGATTTACTAGAGGTACCTAATTCTATGGTTCATGTTTATCTGCAAGTTTTTCAATTCAATTTAAAATGAATAGCATTTTTTATCTAGTTCTTGTCAATCAGGATAGAACTGGAGGAGTTGTTATACGGAGGTCAGGGAGATCAGTTGTGTTGTATAGGGGAATGAACTACAACCTTCAATGTGTGCAGTCATATGCAAAATCTACAGAAATTGATTCTGATAAGGAAGTTGCTGATGCAACTAGTGCAATCCATGGAGATCATAATAACTTGCAGAAGTCAAGGGCAGATGGTGTGAAGTGCTCAACATCTGGTGGCAATTTCTCTTTAGAATTAGAAGCCGCAGAAGCCTTCGATATTGAAAGCTTCTTGGATCAGTTGGGACCACGGTACAAGGATTGGTCTGGTCGCAGCCCTATCCCTGTTGATGCCGATTTGCTTCCTGGTGTGGTACCTGGGTACAAGCAACCATATAGAATACTTCCCTACAAGATTAAGAGCACTCTAAGAGATAAGGAAATGACAGCTCTGCGAAGACTTGCAAGGCAAACTGCTCCTCATTTCGCTCTAGGTATTGGAGTTTGTATCTGAGTTGCTTGCTCCTACTTAACACTACTCAATCTTCAATGAACTCCAATCCCTTTGCATGTACTTGTCGGTGGACAGGGAGAAACAGGGAACACCAAGGCTTAGCTGCTGCTATGGTTAAATTATGGGAGAAAAGTGCTATCGCAAAGATTGCCATCAAAAGAGGGGTCTCAAACACATGCAACGACAGAATGGCGGAAGAAATCAAGGTAAAGTTATATAAAGTTTCAGTATATGTCACATTTATCTGTTAGCTCAATTACACACTTATTGTCTGATTAAGTAACTAATTAATCTAATAACTATATTCATTTTAGTATAAATGAGGTTAACATGCTGAAATCATATAAGTTTCGCGAAACAACCACTTCCTAAGCTAAAATTTAGGAGTATAATACTAATACTACTCTCCTACTATTGCACGAGTTGTTACCATGCAACTCACAATATTGTCTGTCCACAAATCAAGGGATGTGTTACTATTACGAGACAACTAAAAAGACGAACCGTTATATGTTGTGTAGTAAATCATCTTAACATTACATGTCAATGCTTGCAGCTGCCTATACGACGGCACCAACATACTTTCCCTTAATTGATCTTCTGTTTGCTGTTCCATGCGAAATTTTCTCCTCTCTTGGTTCTGACTGAATGATTTATTACCAACTTTGGTTGATTGCCACACATAGCTGATATCCAAAACTTGGTCACTGTATTCTCGTTGCATATTTCACCTCATGCGTGTTTTGAGTCTGTTTAATAAAACACCTGCAGAAATTGACAGGAGGAGTGCTCTTGTCGAGGAATAAGGAGTACATTGTCTTCTACAGAGGCAATGATTTCATAGCGCCTAAGGTAAGGCAGGTCTTGGTGGAGAAGCAAGAACAAGCCATCACTCAACTGGATGAGGAAGAGCTGGCCCGGCTTAAATCATCAGCCTCAGTTATAACCATTCCAAATGAATTGAAGGGTCCTCTAGTTGCTGGAACTCTTGCAGAAACTACAGAAGCAAAATCTCGATGGGGAAACTCACTTAATGATAAGCAGAGGGAAGAGGAGATGAAGCGTTTGGCCTTGATGAAGCATGCCTCTGTTTTGAAGAACTTGAAGAGAAAACTGATTCTAGTATGTTTTTCAAAATCTCTTGGAACAAAGTTTGCTGATTTCAATTTTTCATTATGTGTTTCCAAGACAGCATAGCATTTCCCCTATTTATTTAGAAGAAGATATTATAGAAGCTATTGTGCACAATACTAATTCTTTTGTACTTCCAGGCAAAAACAAAAATTGCAAAAGCAGAGAGGGCTTTGGCGAAAGTTCAGCAATTTCTCTCTCCGGCAGAGCTTCCAACTGATTTGGAAACAGTTACAGATGAGGAGCGCTTCTTATTTCGCAGAATTGGCCTGAAAATGAGGGCCTTTTTGATGCTTGGTATGGCTAATACTTTTCACTTGACAGTTGCAATATATTAGAATTCATGAGATGAACATCTGGTGACCTACATCTATTTACTATACTTTCGCAGGCAGACGAGATGTTTTTGATGGAACTGTGCAAAACATGCACTTGCATTGGAAGCATCGAGAATTGGTTAAAATTATTGTCAGGGGAAAGAACTTCGCACAAGTGAAACATATTGCAATCTCTCTAGAAGCTGAGAGTGAAGGTGTCCTTATTTCACTCGATAAGACAACTAAAGGATATGCAATCATTTTCTACCGGGGTAAAAACTACAGGCGACCCCAAATCATGAAGCCAAGGAATCTATTAACGAGGAGACAGGCATTGGCACGCTCTATTGAGCTCCAAAGGTGTGAGGTAACTCCACTCCAATGTGAACTCTGGTCTCTGGTGTTCCCTTTTCGCTTTTTGGGTAAGTTGTATTTACCTCTTAACTACCGGATGGGTTGAATTTTCAGGCATTAAAGCATCATATCTCAAGTCTGCAAGGGAAGATCTGGAAGTTGAATACGCAACTTGTAGGATTCGGTTTCTGTGATCTGATTTTCTTATACTTTATAGTTCAAGCCTAATGTGATACACTTCTTCTATATCAGGTACAGATGAAGGCGGCCATGGAAAAGGAGGATGTGAAGCTACTTCAAACAGTTGAAGATGACGTGTCATCGGACGATGATGATGTAGAGGTAAGGCGAGAGCAGCAAATAATCTGGCTGCAGCAATTACCGCCTGAGCACAGAACTTGCTTTTTCGACAATCATTTTTTTTTTGTTATAGCTTTTATTAGTTAAGATGTTTCTTGAGATATTTAACTTCATGTATTTTTTACTTGCTACTGAAAGTTGATACAAGCTGTTTCGGTTCCAGGATGAAGGGGAGGAAGCCTATTTACAAACTTACAGCAGCGACGACAAAGAGGATGCTAACGGGGATCCGAATGAATATCTCTGAACCGGTGTGGTTAACTGATTTCTTGTCTGAGGATGCTAACGTACAGCGATGGGAGAAGGCAAAGTTCTAGGAAGATGTACCTGCGAATGGCTCCAATGCAAGAAATCTAGGTTCATTTTATAAGTTATAACACAGCCAGACACGATGAGTCATAAGTCCTGACAACAAACTTTGCTCTGCTGGGACTAAAATCAGGCTGGAACTCCACTGTGGCATTGTTTGCAAGCTGGCCTCGTTATGTTGGCTCTTGGCGGTCGTCGGTCACATTCTACAGATCAGACGGTCTCCTTCAAACATATGCCCAACCAGTCCGTGCTGGTGGAAGATTCTGGTGACTAGCGACTGGCGAGTGTAAAATCTTCCGTAATGTTATTTTTCTCAGGCTTGCAGCTACTGTAAATCGTTCAATGATGTTTGAGTATGTTCTCTGGATTTTGCACCCTGGCATTATTTGCTATGCATGTATTTCACAAAGAGAAACTTTGCAAAAATACGAAGTGTAGCTCAGCAATTGCCTTGTTCTGATCTTAATATTTTTTAAAAAATTACACAGTACAACGCAGACGCTCATAACATACACTTACATTCACCCCTATGAACAAACGTACGCAAACCCTACTCTTATGAGTACCTTCGAAGGACTGAGCACCGACAAGATTCCCGAAGTCACCACTGGCATCTCGTCGTCGTCGAGGGGAATGTTGCTTACCACTTAATGCATAACGCCTGTCGAAGGGAATGTTGTTTACCACTTAATGCATAACGCCGAAAAATCTTAGAATAAATTCAGTAAAAGGTGCGAGCATCAAGATTTAAATCCTGATGAGTAGCATCTCACTGGATCGACCTACTATTGGACTACAAACCCATTCGCAGTTGGATCTCTCGGAACTATTAAGATGCCAAGGACCGTCTCCTTGGATTTTAGGGAGCTTGGGGCTCCCGCAGTTGGATCTCTCGGAACTTGGTCGTCCGATCACTGAGGAGGAGGTGTGGGCCGCTATCCGGGATCTCCCCCTCGATAAGGCACCGGGCCCAGACGGGTTCACTGGTCGTTTTTATAGGCCATCTTGGTCGGACATCAAAGCGGACGTGGTGAGAGCCTTCCAGACCATCTCTGTGATGGACTGCCGGAGCTTTCATCACCTGAATGAAGCTACAAATGTCCTATCAGCTGCAGCTCTGTTTTCTCTAGTCCCGGAACCTCCGCATTTTCCCTGGAAGTTCCGGACTATCTTCCGTCTGCCAGCTGAAGACTCCTAGACCTCGGAAGCTCCGGGATTTTTCTGGAGGTTCCGGGTTTTCGAAAAGAGTCGTTGCAGATCTAGATCTGAGGGTATTTATACCCCTTTGACCCCTAATGGTCCTCTTCTTCTTCCCTGTGCTGAAACAATAGCATTTGCTTCTGTCTCACTCATAGCATTCACTCCCACCTACTTGAATCCAAAATCCATCCTTAGCATTCAAGTCTTGGGTGATTCCTTGTGAGAAGAAGCAAATCCTTTCACTCTCTTGAAGTTCTAGTGCACTTGGTGAAATCCTAGCTTGCTTGGTGGATCTATTACTCTTGGAGTTGTACTCCTAGACGGTTAGAGGTTACTTAGGAGCTTCCTAGCTTTGTGTGGCTGCCCCAAGTCGTTTGTATTACCCTTTGTGACTAGTGGAACACTCCACCTATTTCCTTGGTGATAGGTGTGAGAGAGGAGTGGATCTAGAGAGATCCCAAAGCCTTTGTGGCTTACCTCAACAACGTGGATGTAGGCCAACCTTTGTGGTGAGCTGAACCACGGGATAAATCGGTGACTCTCGTGCTTTACATCCTTTACTTATTTTGCTTGCTTGCTCTTAGTTGTTCTCTACTAGATCTATTAGGGTTTGCTCTAGATCTATAGTTCCTTGTGCTCAAAGGTTGTTTAGTAGCTTGTGCCTTAAATTCATAGCTTCAAATATCTGTCTCTTGGTTATGCTTTCAGTATTCAACTGTATAACTTGAGCAGGTTGAAAAATAAGAAGCTCTAGGAAAATTCACTGTTCTGTGCATTTTCCCGGAGGTTCCATATTTTTCCGGAGGTTCCGGACTTTGATAGAAGTTTGGCAAGAAATGTTTGAATTTGTTTTGTAGGCCTATTCACCCCCCCCCTCTAGGCCACTTGCATTGATCCTTTCAGACCGGAGCAAGGCAACGCATGCAGCTATGATGGCAGTCAGTTGACCTACAGCACGAGAATGACCAAGTACTTGGAGAAGAAGCAGATAAAAGCTCTCCTTCACCAGGCCACACCAACACATCTCCACCTTACTGGGAACGATGAAATTGAGTACACATATGAGGTTCAGTGCAAGGGAAAAGTGCGACTAGGCTCATCACGTTAAAAAAGAACCCATTTCGTGGGTCTTGGGAACCAGATGTGCAAATGCAGTTGCAACAAGACCAAATTACTGCACATCCCTTGCTCACATGTTTTGCTGCATGTTACGAGCTAGGGAATTTCTGCTGGGCTAGGTACGTGCCCTTCTACTATAAGAAGGAAACCATTTACAACACTTGGAACCGAACTCTTGTGGGGTACCTCACAATGGGGTCTTTCACTGAAGATCCTAAGCAGAATGCAACATACATACCGGATCCGGATCCAGAAAGGTGCCAAGGTGTTGGGAGACGGAAGAAGAAGATAATTAGGAACAACATGGATAAATCAGAAGTTGGTGCCGCAATGCAATTGTGCTCAAAGTGTAACAACACTGGGCACACCTACAAGAGATGCCCTGTTTCACATTATGCTTGCAATGCACCAAGTTCGTGAGGTGTAGCACCTTCAGCATCTTCAGGGCGTGGACGTGGAAGTCATGGGCGTAGTGGAATGATATGGTCGTAGTTGTTTTGTAACAATAAAAACTTTTATTCGTGTGGGACTGCTATTGTGTTGTAATATTGAACCACTATTGTATTGTAATATTGACCCGCTAATTCGTTGTGTCTCCATTAATTTATGTCACTTGCATTCTGTTTCATTTGCTACTAATTTCATTATTTAAAAATATTGAATTCCTCACATTCATTTGTATTATTTTCCCTATGTTGCTAATCTGATTGTTCTCATCTTGTTTTGTAGGTTTGCAATGTCTTCCTCAGGTCTTGAGTTGGACTTGGAGCTCCTCACCACGAGGAAGGACAATGTTGCGGTGCCAAAGGGGATCCACACTCCTATGTGCTTCTGCGGTGACAACTGCAAGCTTGTCAAGTGCAAGGTTCTCGGTTACGCCTACGGGATAAGGTTCTTCATGTGCACCAACTATGCGTATGACCCGATCAAGCCACTCGACCGCAATGTTAGAGCCAAAGTAAGAACTTACTAAATTTATCGATTATTTGTTTGTCATTGTCGTTTTATTATGTGCTGACATGTCTTTGCAAAAAGACTCCACCTCCTCTTTGTGATTTCATGTAGTGGCTAGATACCAAGCAGTCTGACTTTGACAAGCGCTACGTCGAGGAGGCGGGCCGTGATGCAAGGGAGAGGTGGTTCCGCATGATTATGGCAGAAAAAAGAGAGGAAAAACGAAAGGAGGAATAGAAGGAAATTCGCATTCTGCAGGAGACGAGAGAACGTGAAGCAGCCCAGGCCTGTGAAGCAGATAGAGAGAGGAAGAGGGAGAGGGCTCGCCGGGCCAAGGAGGCCGGGCCGGATGCCATCAGGAAGGGGAAATACCCTCATTGTACTCAGTAGACCTAGAGTCTCACTGTATGACTCAGAAACTGCCATTTCATTTAATCATGCACTAGCATCGGTTTGTATCCTTAAGAACTTGAATCCAGCTACATTAATGTTTCTTTCCTCCGAATGGTGTAGTTATTTTACCCACCAGATCATGCACTAGTGTGTTTTCTCTGAGTCACTGTGTAGTTCTTTTACCCACCAGATCGACTAGGGTTCTAGGGTGTGTTTTCTCTGAGTCACTGCTCGCTTCTGTTCCCACGGATTGACTGGCCCACCACCTAGGCTTCTTCATTGCCTACATATATACCACCCTTCTATTCTCTCGTGGCTCTTCCCACCAAGCAGTAATGTCTTCCTGGAGTGGGGATGATGAGTCTGTCGGTCCTGGAGTGTGGACTGAGCAAGACCCAGACTTCAAAGAAAATTTTCCAGTGTTAGATAAGAGAGATTTCAAATCCATGCGTGATGTTAGAAGCTACGCACCCAATCAACCGGTCAACTGGCCAATGTGTGCACACGATGAGTTTTGCGTGATGCAAGTTTATCAAGTATGGAACAACTCCGGCCGTCGCTTCTGGCACTACCCATATGCTTGGGTAAGCAAAGCTACATGACTTTGGTCCATCATCTTCTTTTGGTTCGCTAACATAGTCTCTGTTTCCGCAGTACTCTGAGCAACCAAATTCCTGCAATTTCGTGTAATGGGTGGATCCTCCAGCTATCGAGCCGTACCAAAAGTACATCGACTACCTCGAGGACGTCGTCATCTACAACCTCAAGCGAGAGCTCGAAGAGGCACAGACTCGTCTAGATCCACCATCTAGGGAAGATGACAGCCCCGTGAGGGGACCTATTGTCGGTGCAATGAACCAGTAGTCCACCACGGGGTAGGCTTATGGTGGTAGATTGTTTGGTGGGGATCGCCGAGACTAGAGCTAGATGGTGAACAAAGGACACAGGGTTTATCCAGGTTCAGGCCGCCGGGAGGCGTAATACCCTACGTCCTGTGCTCGGTGTGTTGTATTGATGGTTCCACGATTGGGAATCCCATTGAGTTGTTCCTGGAGGGGGGTCCCTGCCGCCCTTATATAGCCTGGGGGGCAGGGTTTACAGATCTCAGGGAATCTATAGCTAACCGATTACAAGATTTGGCCTTCCAGCTCAAGTAATATCTTTCCTAACTAACCGATCTTTGCTCATGGGATGATATCTCCTCAAGCGCCGCCTCATCCTGATCCGTACACCGTACCGTATCTCCACACGGGTGGGCCCATCTCCATCTTCGTATACGTATACACGTCATGAAGCCCCTCCGTGTGGGACCCGGGGGGTATATCCCCCACAGCAGTCCCCGAGCGCTTCTTAACCAGACTGCAACTTCGATCTTCAGCTCTGTGTACTTTTTTGCGCACCCTCGCCATTTAGCCGAGTGCTTAACGCCTTTCGTCCGAGTGCTTTGAATGTTGTCGGATCTGATCTTCAGTGCAGCCGAGTGGCCTTTGAAACTGAACTCGTGGTTGCCGGGTGGTTGAGGAGAGCTCTTCACCATGTTTGTGATTTGTTCAGATCATCCGGGATTGGAAATTGTACACTTTCGTCGAAGACGAAGTGTACACACTTAGTCCCCGAGCCTAGATAAAGATTGAAAAGGTTTATCGAGGGTCAAAAGAGAATCAAAGCGACCGCTCCCTGATGTCTTCTATACTGGGTGCCCCTTTGGAAAAAATGTACCGCTGTTCGCCTACCGTATCCCCGACCCTGACTTTAGTCAACGAGACTTTGTCTTGGTATGATCCCGGGTGATCGTGTTGGCGGGTTTTAGCCGCTGAATGGGCGCATCTCCAGATGCGCCCATTAGGGCAGTCCCCGAGGTTCGGAATAGTTAAAGTAACTATTTCGAAGCTCTAAAAAGGATTTAGTTCGGTATTACCATCATCCCATTTGGGAGAGTACCACTCGGATCATCTGACCCGGTACGGTGTTTGGTTAGAGCTCCAGCCCTATGCCAAATTTGTCGTATGGCCCACCGTGTTCTCACGGAGCACTCGCGCGAGGTCACCTGTCCTAGTCATCATATTCGTGACTTCTGAACAGCTTTGGCCTATGTATGGCATGCCTCCGGGAGAACACTCATGAGCTAGTAGACTTTCGAGACTCTCTTAGGAGTCAAAACCAATTTTTCGAGGGCGGGTTACCTGATAACCTGGCAATACATGACTCTGGGTCACGGCCTCTGAGTGGTTTAAGCCAGCCAACGATTTTTGGAAGGCCCTTTTCAATTTTAAGGGTGTCTTCCCATAGAAGGAAAGGTTTTAAACCCCTTGGCTCATTTAGAGCCACGGCCCACTAAGGCCCAAAAAACCGGAATCGAAAGCATCACGGATAAGGCTGAGCACTAGCGCGTCGCTCGCGGGTCATACTCGCGAGTTTCGCGCGAGAAGAATCTCTGGTGCTGCGGCGATGCGACCGCACGGGGGGTGGGACCCGCCACGACCACCGTTCTGTCTGCCGCATTTAAGGCAGCCCAGAGGCGTGGCTCGCCACGCGCCCCTACAGTCACGTCGCTTTGCTTCCCATAGGAAACCACGCAGCCGCCCCTTGCTCTTCCTCCTCCGGCCGCTCCGCCTTTCGATCCGCCGGATCCGTCGCCGCATTGGCTCGATCTTCACCGGATTTTGCTCCGGCGAGGCTGCAGATCCAGATCCGCCGCCGCGCCGCATCTAAGCCGCAGCTCCCGGGGAGTCCCCGAGCGTAGCGATGGTGTAGACCACTCCCCGCCCGAGTCTCTGAGCGTAGCGAGGATGTCATCGGTGGGATCCCGCCGGCATTCGAAGAAGTCGAGGCGCGGCGCCTCCGAGGCGAGGCGCTCGCCGTCTCCGTCGTCGTCGTCCCCGCTTCGGCCACTGATACGGAGCGAGGAGTGGGTGTGCTCCATCTCCACGAGGGAGAGCCTCACCACCCTAGTGTTGGGGGGCGTGCTGCTCGAGTCCGCCGTCGAGGGGTGGCGGCCTGCTGCGGGGGAGGAGTTCCCCACGCCGTCGACCGACGACGCCGTCGTCTTCGAGTCGGCCTACCTCTGCGGGTTCGGCCTGCCCGCACACCCCTTCTTCCTCGGCCTGCTCTACTACTACGGTTTGGAGCTGTGCCATCTCAACCCCAACTCCATTTTGCACATATCCATCTTTGTGCATCTGTGCGAGGCGTTTCTCGGAATCGCCCCGCATTTCGATCTTTTTTGTTATTTCTTCTGGGTGAAGCCCCACCCGAATGCCAAGAAGCCCCGAGTGGTGGGCGGCGCCGGATTCCAGCTCAAGCAGAGGCACTCTGCTGAGTACATTTCGGTGCCGCTCGTCAGCTCCAACAAGGGCTGGCACTCAGAATGGTTCTACACCACCAACCATGCTCCGGCGGTGCCCTGCAACGTCGACGCGCGGCCGACTCCTCTCCCATGCTGGGATGAAGAACTTGGCCAAGCGGAGATGGGGCAAGTGTCTGTGCTGCTGGAGCATATCCGAAGGCTGAAGGAGGTCGGGCTCACTGGCGTCGCGGTAATGGCGAGCTTCACCGTACGATGCACGCAGCCGCTCCGGGATAGGGTGCGCCCGGCGTACGAGTATGCCGGCGATGACCACGACACGGCGCGGCGAGCGACAGAGCTGGGGAGAGCGATGGAGCTGAAGGAGTGCGTCCATCAGTGCTTCGTTCCCGGCACCGTCATCTCCAACCGCGACGCGCCGAAGCCGTTCAACCTGGCGAACTATCCGCTTGAGGTAACGGTTTTTTCTTTTATAGGGCGCCCATTAGGGCATGAACATGTGCCCATCAGATGTTTGATGAAATGGTTCTGTTTGTTTGTCTGCGAAATTGTAGGATCGCAGGGCTTTTGTCTCTGTGGCGCCTGTGCCTGGCTCATTGGCCGGGCAGGGTCCTTTGGCCGGTCGCCTTGGCGAGCTGCAGCGGATGGAGCGCGCCAGGGCTCATGTCGCGGGTGGCGGTGAGGCGATCCAGCCTGAGCCCCGTCGGCCCGCAGCCCCTGCTCCGGAGGAGAAGCGTGCCGTACCGGCCAGCAAGGGCAAGGAGCGCAAGGGCAGCCGGAATCCTGAGGCGCGGCGTGCGCCCCCTGGGTCGCTCAAGATCGACGAGCCAGAGGTGCGCCAGCGCAAGCTTGTGCTGTCGGAGGACGAGGAGGAGGAGGTGCCCCTCACCTTTGACATCGGCGAAGCTCCCTCGGTGACGATGGCTCAGGCGGTGCCGGCGCCTACCAGTCACTTCATTTCTTCTCTTCCTTCTCAGTCATCGGGCCCAGTGTCACCGGTGGCAGACGCTGCGCACCCCACTCCTCAGACTGCGTAGGCTGCCGCTGCAACACCGTCACCAGCACCTACGGCGGCGGTCAGTGGGGTGAAGCGATCCGCCTCCTCTGGCTCCAGTTTTTTGCGTCGTACCCGTGTCTGCGTGTCCTCCGAGTAAGTTTTCTTGAAATTGTCCATCCTTGTTTTTCTTTTGTTCATAGGGTTGGAAAGCGATCTTTATGTCTTGTTTGTTCGAGCAGGGGTCCCTGCAACCTCCCTTCCGAAGTTGACGAGTCATCCCTGCCGTCTGCCGCCCCAGTGTCGCCGCGCCCGAGTGCTTCTGATGGGCACCCGGCTGTTGCGTCGGGGGTTCCTGATGCTGCGGCTGTCGCTGCTGATGTTGTTGTTCGTGGCTCCAGCCCCCAGTGTGGGGCTGGACACGTTGCAGCTCCCGGTGCTGCTGCGGCTGAAGCCTCTGGCATCGAGGAGATCCAGCGGGAGCTCCCTCAGCTGCGTCTCAGCCCGCCACGCCCTGGACGCGTCGCCCAGGTGCGTGGCACTCGCGTGGATGAAGTGCTTGGGGATCCGGCGATCGACGCCGAGAACCGCGTGGAGCTCGTCACCATTGCGCGGAGGACCCTTCAGCTTGCCGAGGTAATTCTTTCTTCCTCTTGCTGTTGTGAATGCTTGCTAGCTGCAGTTGCTTGATCTCTTGCTGTGTCTTGACAGAGCGTGGCCTCCGAGTCCGCGCGTAAGAGCGCTGTGCTTGACCGCGTCGGCACCGCTGCTGACCTGAACACCACCCTGTGCGCCCGTTTGGAGCATCTCGAGCAGCAAGCAGTCGCTCAGCGAGACAGCAGCAACCGAGAGGTGGAGAGGCTGCGGCAGGAGAAGGGGCTGCCGAGGCGAGCGAGGCGACGCTCCGGGCGGCGGCGGAGGAAAACCAGCAAGGTATGTTGATTATGTTTTGCTTTTGTTTCGCCGTTGCCCGAGTACTACGTGTTGATCATCTCTTGGCAATAGCTCGAGCTAAGGCGGAGGAGGAGCTCAAATCCCTGTGGGGCTGCATGAAGAAGCTCCGGTAGGATGGCCAGGAGGCGTGCAGGCAGGCCGCTGTGGCGAGAAAAGAGCTGTCAGGTTGGTTACCTTGCACTCCCGTGTTATCCCTGAATGTTTGTCGATAAGTGCTCCTGACGTTGAGCAGATTTCCGGCAAAAACAATTTGCCCAATATGCAGATCTCGAGGCCCGCATCGCATCAGAGAGGGCTCAATTCAAAGCTCTTGGTGAGGCGTTGTGCCCCATCCTGGACGAGCTTGCGCCCCTTGCCGAGTCCTCCTCCGTGCGACAGTTCGGTGATCTGGTGGCGGTGGCGCACTTCCCCGGCTGTCTTCGCGAGGTCGGCGTGGCGAGTGCCAGCCACTACCTTGCCATCTTCCGCTCCTTCTACCCCTCAATCAGCGTGGATCGCTTCCGCGGTGGCTTTGCTCGTGGAACGTCACCACAGCAGGTTGAGCTACTGGTGGAGGAGGTGAAGGACACGACGGAGCAGCTTGCCGACGACGTCGTGGCGGCGGCCGATGAAGAAGCTGATGGTGATGCCCTCCTGTCCCAGCCATAAAAACTTTAAAAGTTAAAAGTTGTAATATTTTGTGGTGCTGTGGGTGCACCGGTACTTTAATTCGTTGACATTTGGTACTTTTAAGTAGGCGCTTTACTTTGACGGTATCTTTGTACTGTTAGTTTCTCTAGTAGTTAGTCTATTACGGGAAATCGTAGGCTCGTTGGCCTTAGTTTCCTAGCACAGAGGGCGTACTCTCATACACGCATAGTACCTTAGCTTGGCGAAAACCTCGACCCACGATTTAAGACGTATGCTACCGAGTACTTTATGAGTCGTAAGATCCGTGTTAGATGAGCGTTTATTTAGTTTTAACATGGAAAACTTTGCTGTATGTAAAGCAGTCCCTAGGTTTCAGAATTGAAACTTGGGTGAGAAAGGGCATGTAAGCAGATGTAACAGCGAAGTAGAAAAACTTCATGAGACATGAAACTGAATTCATTGCCATAGACTGCTAACATGGATAAAGTACGAAGAACTTTGAATAGAAAATGATACATAGCTTTATTATGGGTAGAAGCGGCGTAGGTGCTCGATGTTCCATGAGTTGGGCACATCAGAGCCGTCCTCCCGCATCAGCCGATAAGCACCCGGCCTGCTGATTTCCTTCACTATGAATGGCCCCTCCCATGAGGCTGCTAACTTGTGCATGTCCTTCTTGCTTTAGATCCTGCGCAGGACTAGATCTCCGACGCAGAAAGCTCTCTCCTGCATGTTTTTATTATGATAACGCCACAAGGCTTGGGCATACCGTGCTGCCTGAATCATTACCGCGAGCCATCCTTCCTCGATGCTGTCGATATCCTCAATCCGCGCCTTCTCAGCCTCGTTTTCGTCGTATACTTCAACTCTTGGTGCATTGAACATGAGGTCGGTGGGGAGCACCGCCTTAGATCTATATACCAGGAAGAAAGGAGTCTGACCAGTAGCACGACTCGGCTGTGTCCGCAGTCCCCAGAGTACTGCAGGGAGTTCGCGTAGCCAGCGGGTCGCGTACTTTTTCAGGCGATCGAAGATGCGTTTCTTGAGTGCTTCGAGCACCGCTCCGTTAGCTCGCTCAACTTGGCCATTGGCACGTGGGTGCGCGACTGAGGCGCGTGCCACCTTGATGAGGAGTTCGTCGCAATATTCTTGGAACTCCCTTCCTGTGAAGTAAGTACCCAGGTCGGTTATTATCCTGTTAGGGACACCGAATCTATGCATGATTTCTCCTATGAACTCGGCTACCTTGGCAGCCGTGAGCGCCTTGATTGGCTTGACCTCTATCCATTTGGTGAACTTGTCGACTGCCACCAGGATGTGGTCGTACCCTCCGGATGCTTTCTTGAAGGGCCCGATCATGTCGAGTCCCCAGCACACGAAGGGCCATGAAACAGGTATCGTCTGCAGAGCTTGGGCTGGAATGTGTATTTATTTTGCGAAGAACTGGCATCCCTCGCAACGTTTCACCAGCATCTCAGCATCTGCGACGGCTGTGGGCCAGTAGAAGCCAGACCGGAAAGCTTTTCCAACAATGGTTCTTGCTCCGGCGTGGTTGCCACACATGCCTCCATGAATTTCCGCTAGGAGTTGTCGTCCTTCCTCCTCCGGTATGCACTTTTGGAGTACTCGGGACTGTCCGCCTCGGCGATACAGGTTGTCGCCGATCAGGATATAGTTCTTGCTCCTGCGACTTATCCGTTCATGCAGCGCTCGTGTCTCCCTTTCCTGACCTGGTAAAGGATTCGGGAGCGTGCCATCCTTGATGTACTCAACCATCTCTGAGATCCACTTGGGTTGTGGCTCAATCATTAGGACTTCACCGAGTCCTTCTGATGGATGGACTTGCGCATCGGGGTTCTTGATGAAGGGCTTGATCAGGTCTTGAACAAAGACGTCGGGTGGTACCTGGGCTCTCGTGGATCCCATGTTTGCCAGCTCATCGGCCGCCTTGTTATCGTCACGGAGTACGTGCTGAAACTCTAGGCCGTAGAACTTGCCTTCGAGTTTGCGGATCTCCGCACAATACGCATCCATCTTCTCGCTGGTCCGGTTCCATTTCTTGTTAACCTGGTTTACCACCAGTGCAGAGTCACCCTTGACCATCAGGTATTTTATCCCGAGCGATACGGCGATACGGAGCCCGTGGAGGGCCACCTCGTATTCGGCCGCATTGTTCGAAACCTTGAACATGACCTGCAGCACGTATCGCAGTTTCTCTCCTGTTGGGGAGATGAAAATTATGCCGGCCCCGCCTCCTTTAATCCTGAGTGATTCATCAAAGTACATGGTCCAGTACTCTGGTTCAGCGATAGTGGATGGCGTCTGGATCTCCGTGTACTCTGCCACGAAGTCTGCGAGTACTTGCGACTTAATCGTGTTGCGCGGTACGAAAGTTATGTCGTGTGCGGCCAGCTCGATGGACCACTTCACGATCCTTCCCATGGCATCTCTGTTGTGCAGGATGTCGCCTATGGGGTAGTCGGAAACTACGACAATTTTATGAGCTTCGAAGTAGTGTTTCAACTTGCGTGCGGTGATCAACAGTGCGTATAGCAGTTTTTGCGCCTGATTGTATCGCACCTTAGAGTCGGTCAGTACCTCACTTATGAAGTAGACTGGCCTCTGGACGACGTAAGCATGTCCTTCCTCTTTGCGCTCCACAACTAGTACCGTGCTTACCACGTGGGTGGTAGCCGAGATGTAGAGGTAGAGAGTTTCTCCATGCTCTGGTGCTGTGAGGATGGGGGCCTTTTGCAGATAGCTCCTGAGTTCCAGGAAAGACTTCTGGGCCTCCTCATCCCACTTGAAATCATCGTTTTGATGTTTGAGGAGCTTGAAGACGGGCAGTCCGCGTACGCCGAGTCGTGAGATGAACCGGTTGAGTGCTGCCATGCACCCGGCTAGTTTCTGTACATCCTTCTGGCATTTGGGGGGCTTCATCTGAGTGATCGTGTGGATCTTCTCTGGGTTTGCCTCTATGCCGCGGTTGCTGACAAGGAAACCGAGTAGTTTTCCTGAGGGAACGCCAAAAATGCACTTTTCCGGGTTAAGTTTCCACCGGTAAACCCTCAGGTTAGCGAAGGTCTCAGCTAAGTCCTTGATAATATTATTAGGGTCTCGAATCTGGACTACGACATCATCTACATATGCTTCACAGTTTATGCTGATTTGCGTCTTTAGGCACGCCTGGATGGCACGCTGGTACGTCGCACCGGCGTTCTTCAGACCAAAGGACATTGTCAAGTAACAGTACGCACCATGGGGCATAATGAACGACGTCTTGATCTAGTCTTCGACCTTCAGGCTAATCTGGTGGTAGCTTGAATAGCAGTCGAGAAAACAGAGCAGGGCACAGCCCGCCATGGAATCAACGACTTGGTCTATTCGCGGGAGGGTGAAGGGGTCTTTGGGGCAGTGTTTGTTGAGATCGGTATAATCAACGCACATTCTCCATTGCTTATTCTTTTTGGATACAAGAACTGGATTAGCCAGCCAGTCTGGGTGATACACCTCTTTGATAAACTTGGCAGCTAACAGCTTCGTAACCTCTACCCCTATTGCCTCCTTGCGGTCAGCTGCGAACCGATGAAGCTTTTGCTTGATCGGCTTAGCATTCGGGTCAACCTTCAAGGAGTGCTCGGCGAGCTCTCTGGGCACTCCTGGCATATCTGCTGGTTTCCAGGCGAATATGTCGGAGTCGGTACACAGGAACTCGACGAGCACGCTTTCCTATTTAGGGTCCAGGTTGGCCCCTATAGTCGCCGTCTTCGAGGGATCCTCGAGGTTGAGCGACACCTTCTTCACGATTTCCTTCTCCCGCTGGATCGCCTCCGTCGCCGGCTTCTTGGTCGGGATCTCCAGATCTACCGGGTAGAGCTTGCTGGCAGCCGCCAGGACTTCAGCAGTGCGTCTGGAAAGATCTAGGGTGGCAGCGATGTGGAGGTTCTCCTTCTCACAGGCACTGGCTGTGTTGGAGTCACCTTTGAGGGTAATGACCCCGTTTGGCACAGGCATCTTCAGCACCATGTAGGTATAGTGGGGCACCGCCATGAATTTGGCTAGTGCCGGCCTGTCGAGTATGCCATGATAGGCTGTCTCGAAGTCCGCCACTATGAAGCGGACGTACTCTGTCCGGTAGTTCTCGATCGTGCCAAAGGTGACTGACAGAGAGATCTGACCGAGTGGTACTGAAGGATCTCCAGGTACGATCCCGAAGAAAGGCTTGTCGGTCGGGCTCAAGTCCAAGGGAGTGAGGCCCAACTCCTTGAGCGTGCTGGCGAACAATATGTCGAGGCCACTACCTCCGTTCACCAGCATCTTGCAAAGTCCCACGTTGCGAATCATAGGCTTCAACACGAGGGGGTACTGCCCGGGTTTGACGACTGCCTCCGGGTGGTCCTCCCTACTGAAGGTGATCGGGACTTCTGACCACCGCAGGAACTGGGGCATGCCGTGCTGGGCCGCGTACATCAGTAACCTGTCTGTGAGCTTAGCTTTGCGCTTCCCCTCGATCTAGTTCGGGCCGCCGTAGATCAGTTGACCGTACGGTCGGCGACCTAGAAGTCTTCCTCGTCATCGTCCGCTGGGGGAGCACGCTTTCCCTTGCCCTTGTCATTCTTGGAGGGACCCTTGGAGCGGTCCTTGCCGGAGAAGTGGTTCTTCAGGCCGAAACAGTCGCGAGACGAGTGCTTATGGTTCTTGTGGTATGGGCATTGCATGTCCAACATCTTCTGGAACTCAGACGGGTCCATGCGCTTCGGGGCGAACTCTACAGCCGCTACAAGCTCTGTCGGCTTGCGCCTCCTGTTGCGCCGTGCGCCCTACTGGGAGGTCTCTCCCTCTCGGTTCGGATCATGGCGTGGCTGACGCGGACGTGGGGAATCATCATCTTCCCAGCGAGACTTGATGTGCTTCAGCTGCTCGCGTTCTGCCTCTTCACCGTCAGCCTCCTTGTTGGCTGTGGCGAAGAGCTCGTTTACGGTCCTCGGGGGCTTCTGGGCACACCTATTCACCAGCTTGCTGTAAGCCAGTCCATGCTGGAAGGCGCTGATGACGTCGTGCTCCTCGACGAAAGGAAGAGAGTTCTTCTTCTCGGAGAAGCGTCGAATGTACGAGCGCAGCGACTCGTTCTTGCGTTGCCAGATCTGGTCCAGCATCCCCCTGTTCCCCGGCCTCTCCCATGTGCCGGAGTATTGGCTCGTGAAGAACTTGCAGAGGTCATCCCAGGACGTAATGGAGTTCCTCGGGAGCCCTGCAAGCCAGTTTCTGCACCCTTTCGTGAGCATTATGGGCAAGTAGTTTGCCATCACGTCAGCGTTTCCTCCCGCGGCCTTGACCGCAGTGGAGTAGATCTGGAGCCATTGCGTGGGGTCCGACGTGCCGTCGTACTTGTCGACGTCGGACAATTTGATGCCTTGGGGCCATGTCACTCGACGTAGCCTTTTTGAGAGGGAGAGGAAGCCATCGTAGGGCGGGGCTCCCTCTCGACCTCCACGGCGTCCGTCGGCCGACCGCTCGTATGAGCTGTAGCTATCCCCGGACTCCTCGTAGGAATCCGAGTAGTAGTCTTCGTACCCGCTCTGCGAGTCGCCGCGTCTTTCCCGGCGATGGGGAGCTCCATGCTCCCTGTCATAGTCGTTGCGTCGCCTTGATTCCTGACGGCGGCGCTCCTCGCGGTTGCGGTTGATCGTGGTCCTCGCATCGCGGCGGCGGAGCCGGTCGCGTAAGTCTTCACCTTCATCGCATCGCGCTCTGTTGTGGCACGAGCGGCGGGTACCCTCCATCTCCCCCTGCCCCACTGGTGGGGAGGGATCGATGCGGTTGTGCTGGGTCGCAGCGGCCTGCACCAAGGCCCGTATGCGCCCAATGTCTGGCGTAGTTGGAGGTAGCCTCTCAACCACCTCATTTAATACTATGAGATTTGCTTTGGGGGTCACGTAGACCTTGTGCCCATCGTACTCGAGGGTGAAGTCATCCTCGAGCCTTCGGGGCTGAACTCTGGTCGTGCGGCGGGTGCGACGCCGCCGCCTATTGCGGCGCGGGCGGTCGGAGCTTTGAAGTTCCTCGTCGCCCTAGGCCTCTCGGCACCGTCGCGCTCGGTCTGCATTCTTCCGTAACCGTTCGGCCTTTTGTGCGGCTGTCTCGTTATCCTGAGTGCGCTCGTCCTCAGAGATTGCCGGCGGGGGCCCTGGTGCTGCCGCGTAGACAAAGGCAGGTGACCAGCTTCCGTCGGATAGATCCGAGGGTGAGCTTGAAGAGCTGATCAGGACCGTGTCATCGGACCCACGGGAGGGAGAGCTTTCGTTCAAGCCGAGAGCCGCCTCGAGGGACGCAAAGGACCCGTCCGAGGCGTACTCGGGGCTAGATCGCCCGGCGGATCGGCCTGAGCGGCGCTCACCCTTGGATGCATCCGTGGTCCAGTCGCAGAGTTGACCGTCCTCGTCCTCTTCCAGTATGGGGAGGAGGGACGTGTCGCGGTTCACCTCTCGTATGGGGGAGAGAACCACGTTCACGAAGCATGGTGAATCGTCGTCCGAGTAGTATTCAATCGGCTCAGGTGCAGGGTTCACCACTAGGTTTCGCTTCATCCTCACCATGATTACGGAGGCGGCGGTGCTCTTCAACCCGAAGGGAAAGCACTCGGACTGCGGGGTACCTAGAGTTGCCTCACAGATGGCGATGGTGTCAGCCATGTGACTAATGACCCGGTCGAAAGATTCAACCAGATCGTCCGCGGGAGGGTTTGATGACCCTACGACCGTCAGATCTTGAACCGGGAGGGTTGGCCTCCGGGCTTGCTGCGGCGTGCCGAAAAGCACTCGGCAGGCTTTGGGCTTGTCCAGATTGGATCTGGCAGCCAGTCTTCCCCTCGCGAGCGGTGTGGAATTCGCTCCGGAAGGTTTTTCCGTGGTGATCACGGTGTCGGAGAGAGCGCATGGGATCTCCCCGATGATGATGTGACCCTGAGGAGGAGTCACGTAGCCGGCTGCCTGCTCGTCGACGGTGGAGATGGGATTGAGGCTTCCGAAAGGGATTCCCGCTCCCAACGCGGCGAAGGCAAGGCAACTAGCAGGGATCTTGACTATGGCCATCAAGCTCACCAATTATCATGGCGAACCCCTACCTAGCGCGCCAACTGTCGGTGCAATGAACCGGCAGTCCACCACGGGGTAGGCTTATGGTGGTAGATTGTTTGGTGGGGATCGCCGAGACTAGAGCTAGATGGTGAACAAAGGCCACAGGGTTTATCCAGGTTCAGGCCGCCGGGAGGCGTAATACCCTACGTCCTGTGCTCGGTGTGTTGTATTGATGGTTCCACGATTGGGAATCCCATTGAGTTGTTCCTGGAGGGGGGTCCCTACCGCCCTTATATAGCCTGGGGGGCAGGGTTTACTGATCTTAGGGAATCTATAGCTAACCGATTACAAGATTTGGCCTTCCGGCTCAAGTAATATCTTTCCTAACTAACCGATCTTTGCTCATGGGATGATATCTCCTCGAGCGCCGCCTCATCCTGATCCGTACGCCATACCGTATCTCCACACGGGTGGGCCCATCTCCATATACGTATACACGTCATGAAGCCCCTCCGTGTGGGACCCGAGGGGTATATCCCCCACACCTATTGTGTTCAAAACAAACACCGGTTGTGAGGACGAGTTCTGCTGCTGTCCAAGCCACGAGAAGAAGGACAACACTCCACCAACATCTCCATCCCCACCACCTTCCCCTCCACCTCCACCACCTCCTGGGTACAGGTACTACATGCCCTCCCAGCACTCCGGTGGATCTATGATGTCCGGATTCTCCTACCAGTAGGCTAGTTGTGTTGTTGTAATCGTTTTTTAAATTCCCTAAGGCATGTTACGATAAGTACCGGTGCAACCAGCGTCGTACGTGCTATGTAATTTGCTTTGTTTTAAAAAAAGAAGAAACCACCGTTTAAAACGGAGGTTGGTGTGTCCAGCTGCTGTTTTAAACGGCGGTTAACTGCTCCCCTCACCCGCCCCATCCCAGCCCGCCGTTTCTTGGCATGCAACCGCCCTTTTAAGTGGCGGTTACACAAACCGCCATTTAAAACGGCGGTTGGCGGTGGGCACAGGTGTCGGGGTTTGGTACCGCCGGCAAGTAAATTTGTACGATTGTGTGTTGGGAACCGCACGGTGGCACAAGAGACACAAGGGATTATACTGGTTCGGGCCTCCAGAGAGTAATACCCTACGTCCAGTCTGGTGGGGAGTGTTCTTTATGCTCAAGAGTTCGTGAAAGGATCTTGATGTCGTCTAGAGGGGGGTGAATAGACGAATCTGCACTTATTAAAAACTTTCAACCCACAGTCAGTACCAAAACCGGTCAGACCGGTTTGCCACAGATAGCTCTGTCCAAAACTGAAATTCCCTCTAGAAGTTCTAGCTCAAACCAAACTTGGTGTAGGACTTCCACAGGTGTTTCCAAGGATGTCAATGAAGTCCCTGCACACAGCACAAGCACACCAAAGTAGATCGAAGCGGAAGTACAAAGAGTATGCTAGAAACAACTTAAGGTAAAGCAAACAAGATATAAAGAAAGTAAGAGCATGAAAGACACCGGATTTATCCTGTGGTTCAGCTCGCCACAAAGGCTGGCCTACGTCCATGTTGTTGAGGTAAGCCACAAGGGCTTTGGGATCTCTTTCAATCCACTCCTCTCTCACACCTATCACCAAGGCAATAGGTGGAGTGTTCCACTATCTTTGATTTGCAATTACAAACTTCTTGGAGCTGCCACACACCGATCGGGAGCTTCCAAGCGACTTCTAGCCGTCTAGGAGCCAAGGGCTCCAAGAGTAACAAATGCTTCACAAAATATTCATGAGATCAACAGGTGCTCAAGGTGTGGGAATGCTCACTAGGCTTCACAAAGTTCTCACACAAGTCACTCTCTCAACCCAACTCAAGGATAAGGCACTAAAGGCTTGAATCTCACTTAGAGAGGTTGGGGAGAGCTCAGCTGGGGTTCTGGAAGGTGTTAGAAATGTGGAGAACCAGCAGCCCCTCAAAGAGGAGCTCATGGGTATAAATACCCATCTCTCACAAAACTAGCCGTTAGTCTGTCAGACAAAACCGGTCAGACCGGTTTACCAAACCGGTCAGACCGGTTTTCAAACCAACTAGCCGTTGGACGGTGTCAGTGCCAAAACCTGTCAGACCGGTTTGCCAAACCGGTCAGACCGGTTTAGGCCAGAGAACCCCCACCAAGGTTAGATCTCACGGGTTAGTCTCTCATGGGTTCACTTGAGCACTATTTGATGTTTGTTGTCCAACCAAGATTGCATCCCTCTTGATAGTACGGCACACCTAAACTCAAGCAAAAGATAAACACTAATTAATCCACTTGAGCTTGCTTCAACAAGAATGATGCCGGACTTGATCTTTAATATCTTGAGGGCTTCCAACAATGTAAACCAACTGAGCACATATATTGAGTGTAGAGATAGAAGCATGTGCTCTAGCATATCCACCTTGAGCTAATGACTTAGAATTCTTCCATAGAGTAGTGTAGCATTTTTGAGTTCTAAAGCCATTCCAATTTATCAATCACAACACTAAATGCAAGTCGTTGCTTTCCTCGGTGGGCTTGGATATGATAATTCGAAATCCATTGACGCCATCAACTTCACTTTAGCAACTTGCTCATGGTCGCTATCCATAGCTTTTTCTTGGTTCCTCGTTTTAGCCATCTTAATTTCTTCATCACTTATCCTTGCCACAATTGAGTCAAGCTTTGCATCATAGAGAGAGTTCCATTTGAGATGCCACTCAAATAGTTGTTCTTTGATTGATAAGAAATATCCTTACTCTCCAAAACTTCCATTTGTAGGTCCATCAACTAGAAGATAGCCAAATGTCCTTTATCAAGGCTCTTCTTGAAGTCTTGCAAACAACAACCTTTTTGTATGAATCAACAATCCATTTTTGATATTGGAGTGAAAACCACTTGATTTCATACTCGGAGAAACTCTTGTATAGATCATCAAGTTCCTTCTCATATGGAAAAAGAAATCCCCTTGATGCTATACTC
Source organism: Cenchrus fungigraminus (assembly GCA_036936925.1). Taxonomy (NCBI): domain Eukaryota; kingdom Viridiplantae; phylum Streptophyta; class Magnoliopsida; order Poales; family Poaceae; genus Cenchrus; species Cenchrus fungigraminus. The sequence continues at coordinate 58,804,851 of CM072781.1, read as the reverse complement.
ATCTTGGACTTGGTTCTCCCATTTGTAAACAACAAGCTTCTCTTTTCTTCACAAAGGGCTTCACTTAGTACATAGAGATCAACCGGGTATAATGATACAAACGTGCCTCTATCTTCACTTTTCTTTTGCTTTGGATTGCTTGTTGTATGTCTCATGTAACCTCTAATGGGAGGAACACACTCACCATATCATGACATTCATCTTTAGTATGCTTGCATACTTTCCATGTGTAATGTCATGATCCACACTTGTTTTCTTTGCGGTATGAGCCATATTTATGATCTTTCACATTAATATCATTTATCAATAAACAACAACTTGCTCATATGCTAGACAAGAGTGTCAGTTCTTTAATCAAATTGTCACTCAACTCACCAAAACCCACTTAGGGCTTGATTGCACTTACAATCTCCACCTTTTTGGTGATTGATGACAACCTTGATTAAAGCTTACAAAAGATATATAAATAAAGCTCATAAGGACTGATATCTAGGTAAAGCTCCCCCTCAATGTGTGCAATGAATGGAGTTCATCAATTTAGCCTCAACATGCCAATTTGCACATATTCAAGAAAACCAAGGAGCCCCCCCCCCTAAATCTCAACAAAGTGGGGTGCAACAAATGTGTGTGACAAAATAAAATAAAAGTGTGATGCATATGACAAGATTTCTCACAAGAAGAGACAAAAACAACAAAGATGTGTTCTGTCTGGGGCCAAACCGGTCAGACCGGTTTCAGAAACCGGTCAGATCGGTTTCACCCAGTCAGTTCACAAGACAGGTAAACTCAGAAACAACTCATCCATCATACAAACATGCATCACAGACTAACATTTAAGTCACTTAAACAATAATATTACATTACACACATAGTAGCACACATTACAATTGTTCTCAAGTCCAACACATAGATAAGGTTCAATATTTAAATATTACAGATCCAAGTTCTCTCAACAAGTTCTAAAGATAACTAGATAAATAGATACATCAGGAGCTGGGAAGTCTCAACAGAGAAACCGGTCAGACCGGTTATGGAAACCGGTCAGACCGGTTTTACCAACACAACACATATAAGATAAGCTTTAATCTTCTTTGCTTCTCCCCCTTTGTCATCCATCAACAAAAACATGGAGAAGATGTGCTGCTGAGCTTCTCATCACTGGTCACCATACTCCGGAGGAGCACTGGGCGGAGTGGAGTAAACTAAAGAGAGAAAGAGTTAGAGAGAAGCAGGAATGAAAGGGTAGATGCTAAGATATGAATTTTGAGAACACATCATACCCACGGGAGTTCCAAATATGGACTGAAAGGCTTGAGACACAAGATTTTCTCCACTAGTAGATGGACCGGTATGAGGAGGTGGAGGAGGAGGTACTTCATATCCATAGTAGTGTGCATAAGTTTGAAAGTACCCCTCGGAGTTCAGTTGAGCAACCATGCTGTCCACTGATGGAATGTCTTCTTCTATAGGCTCAGGAGAGATCGGGGATCTAGGAGGTTGCAGACCTTGACTATTATGCATTAATTTGATGGAGTCTTGCATTTTCTTGTTTGCCCTTCTAGATCGTTGCTGCTCAACCATGATATCCCTCTGACTCTTGCACATAGAGGTAAAGAAATTTACGAGCTTGCGTAGAGGATAGGGTGGCTTGTCCCTTGGCTGACTGCTGCCTGAAGCAAACCGGTCAGGCCGATTTTCCAAACCGGTCAGACCGGTTTGGTCCTGTCCAGTGGCTGCAGCTACTGGCTGCTGCTGTTCACCCCCCTCTTCAACTTGTATCTCATCATATCTACCAGGTGAGGGTGTCTTGATCCTCTTGGGTGCAGGGATTCTAAATGGTTCATGCTTTGCATCCTTTAGAAATTTCTTCTGAGACACTTTCTCAATAATATGCATGATGTACGGTGCATAACCACACAACCTCTGGGGGTTTTCACTAATGCTCTTGATCTCTTCCCAAATGAAGTCACTCACTGAGAATGGAAGTCCGGGAGGCCTTGTATGAACAAGGAGATCCTTAGCATAATTTGAGATATCCGCCGGGTTTCCTCCCCTAGGTGTAAGTGTCATCCGGAACATGCGGTTTAGCACACTATAGTAAGTGTAAAGACCTGCAACAAACCCCGCATTTCCTTGCTTGTTTCTTGGATACATGAACTTTAATTCTTTGGATTCCATTGGACGAGTGCCACGGTGAATACAAGGGAGGGTCACATCAACCGGGCTAGCTCCAAGCAATCTAGCAAAGTGTGTCAAGGTGAGATTGTATCTAGTGCCCTCAGTCATCCAATGCATCCTCCTTGCACTATCATTTTCTTCAAAGGCAATAGTGGCAAAGAATTGTGCAATGATTTCAGTGTTCCAACTGTGCCTAAAACCCATAAGTGGCTTAATCCTCAAAGTAGTGCAAACCTCAAAAATGTCCCTGAAAATAGCATGGTTTGTCTTCTCCATATAAGCCCAATCTATCCATCTTGCTTCAGCAACTATTCCCTTGTTCTTGGCAATGATGGTGGTGGTATAGTAGTCCTGTTGAAAGAATGTGTGAAATCTATAATCTATACCACTATTGGCAGCCTTCGGCTCACCATAAGGCCATTCCCTTCTCTTCTTTCTAGCTGCCTCTGTCATTCGCATACCAAGATAGTTCACCATTCTATGAGTTCCTGGGTTGACAGGCCTTCTGATTTCTAGCAAGATCTCATCTTCACCTTCTTCTTCTGCCGCTGCCCCTTGTCTCTCCCTACCACCAAAATTTCTTCAAACTCCTCCTCAACACTGTCCTCATCATCTATTGCTGGTCCTTTTCCCGCCCGATGTTCAACACGCCAGTCCTCATTACTCTCATTATCATCACTGGATGTGCCATTTTCTTCTTCCTCAATCTCAGCAAAGGATGGCTCCACAACCTCTTTGGATACTCTAGGTCTCAAGGCTGGACCACTAGAGGCTTCCGGAGGCTCATTCGGATCTGGTGCATTTTCTGACTCAACACCCCTTGCCTTCTTCCTTTGCCTAAAATATGTCTTCGGGAGCTCTGCCATTCTGAGTATTTCCTGACCATAAAAAGGAGATAAAACAGATGCAGGGTCTTAGGAAATTTATTTGAGAATTCCAAAAGATAAAGAGATGAAAGTTGTGAGGAAGATGGTTCTGTCCTGCCCAAAATTGGTGAGACCGGTTTCGGAAACCGTTCAGACCGGTTTCGGCGGCCGAACCCTAGATCCACGGATTTCAAAATGTATTCATCCAAATTGATTCAACTCTTAGGCATAGCATTCTGGGACTACTAGATGATGTTTGCTCAAAGGAATCCGAGAGATAAGCATGGAGCTAAGAGATCGGGCAAAAGGAACCTTTGATACCTTGAATGGAGAGGAGAGGACGAGATAAGCCTCAAAGACGGTCTCCAATCCGGTTAGACCGAAGATAATCACCCTTTGCTTCAAACTTGAAGGCTTAAACTCCTTTCCATGGTCCACACTCAAGAATCCATGAGGGGAGGTGAGTAGGAGATGGAGAGCACAGTGAAGAGAGGTGAAGCACGAGCCTGGAAGGTAGGGGTGAAAAGAGGAGGTGAGAGAGAAGATTCCCCACGGGTTGGAGTTAAAGATGTGGACCCGGGGGTAAACCGGTCAGACCGGTTTCCCTCAGGAAACCAGACAAATTTTAGACCTCGATAATTTGAAGCTTATGTCAAGAACTAATATGAGAGATATGTTCATGAGATGTCCAAATACTAGTTCATTCTCTGAGAAGACCTAAGCTCCAATTCTTTTCCAAAACTCTTTTTCTCCAAGAGTGGTGATAAGGAAGGATGAATAACATATTGAGAGAATATAGCTCTTTATCCTTTTGTGATGGATCTAGTGAAAAATAGAGATATTCAGACAAGCTCAAGTCACTAGATAACTTCCATAGAGAGAATTTTCCAATTTGGTCCAAAAGCTCCTTGACACTTCCAAGAGACTCAGAGAGAGAGTGAGATATTACGATTATGTTGGACTTTAAGAAAATATCACCACTTGTGACTAGCCATCAATCAAGCAAGGTTAATTATAGTCACAAGTGGATCAATCGGGTCATAAAGACCAAATGCCAAATATTTTCAAAATCACACAAATCCTATCATGCTAGTTGAGTTTTGTAAAATCTAACCTATGTCACACTTTCATGTGGCCAAACAAGTTTTAGGACCACATTGGTATGTTTAGTTCATACCTTTCACATTATAACAAGCGTTTGACATTAAGTCAATATAAAGGTAGGCATCAACTAAATATCCAATAGGCATACAAGAGAGAACTTAGAATGGACTACATGCTAAGAGAATGCACACACTAGCATGAACAACCCTAGATGACAAGGTAGAATAAGAGTAAATGAAAAACGTACCTTTGCCTCTAGCTTGTCACATTTTCACATTGGTGAATTGTGACTTTTCTTTTACTTGTGCACTATTATGTTAAGTTCAGGTTCTAGCTCTCAATTTTTGATAAACCTTTTAGGCACAACATGAGAAAGATACTTAGATAGCTGTTGACGGCTGTTAAGTACCTACTTTAGCCATCAATATACTCATGAATAAAGGAGCATAAGGCATTTCTTACACGTATTTAGTTAAGAATAATGTAGTTCCACTTGTCCTTGGAGATTATTTGATTGCAGGAAAATAAGCAGGAAAAGAGTGACAAACTCACCTTCTATGGTCCATGCCACATCACCTCATCCTAGGTGGGCTGCCAACAAGGATGCCATGCATGCACACCTGCCAACTAGGGAGCCATGCATGCATGCCATGCAAGCAATCCAAGTGAAGCAACCCCCGACGAATCAGAGCGTGACACGTGGATGTCACATGGATCCATGGGCCCACAAAGGCATGCAAATCGCACCAAAATAGGGTGGACACCGAGAACCGACCTAAGGACCCACGGGACAGCCGCCAGGAGAAAGAACAAGCCAGGGGGGCCCACCAGGGGGTCGGCCGACCCCACAGGTCGGCCGAACCGACCCTGGCTCGGCCGGTCCTGTGCTTCCACGTGGTGCTTCCCTATTTGTCCTAGGCGCCATTCCCGGGGTGTTTGCATCCATTCCTCACCGGTGCTCGGGCCTATAAATAGAAGGAGAGGGGGCTCACTTATGAGATATCCACACTTGCAACACCTCTGTCACTTTTAGTCTCAATGCTAGGAGGTAGGCTAGAGTAGTTCTAATTCAGGTTCCAAGTCTACTTTGGGATCTAGGTATGAGTTCTCTTGTATCTTATTTTATTTGTATGATTTTGATCTACTTCAGTTATTCAACTATTTCATATAAAGTTGTGTTAGTATAGATAAGTGATTTGTTCATGTGTTCTTCACCTGTTCATCATTTAGAGGCTCCTATTCTTGATGAACAAGGCCTTTCGATCCACTTGACGGGTGACTTTTACATGTTTTTGGTGTTTGTTCATAAGTTAGAGGCTCGTGTTCTTCACGAACACGACCCTTCGATCCAGCATTTCTAGCGCTATTACCAGGATGGGTTCCAAACCTGTTCTTAGGTGATTGCGTTAAGAAATGTCAACAAGCATTTCTGGCGCCGTTGCCGGGGTAGGCTTAAGGATGACATATCAACACTTTGCATATGTTTATAATCATGACAGGAATAAAACAGTTCTCAATGCAAGCTAACTTGGATTTTCTTCTTTGTCTATTGATGATGAAGATAGGTAGTGCATGACTGGTTTCGACTTACCATCGAATTTTACTGAAGATCCTGAGTCACTCGTAAGGAAGGCACGAACTCACTTCGGCTCTCCTTTGCGTGAATGTTCGGAAGTCGATCCAGCTTCCTTTGTGCCATCCGTATCAACTTCCATGGCCAACCCTGTTGAGAAGACTCTTCGCGAGTACTCCGCTCCCTCTGCTGACCAGGTGCCGACAGGCCCTGTGATCAACACTAAGAATGGAAACTTCGAGATCAAGACTGGCTTAATTACGATGGTACAGGCTAGCCCATTCTGTGGCAAGCCTAATGAAGACGCGAGCGCCCACCTGCAGCAGTTCTTGGAACTGTGAAGTACCTTCACTATACGAGGAGTGGAGGAAGATGCTATTCGTCTGCGACTGTTTCCCTTCTCCCTTTTGGGAAAGGCGAAGCAGTGGTTCTATGCTAACCGTGCAGAGATTAACACTTGGGCAAAGTGCTCCGCAGCATTCCTCGCGAAATTCTTTCCGTTGGGCAAAATCAATGTCCTTCGGGGGCGAATTTCAAGTTTCCAGCAAGCGGCAAATGAGACTATCCCAGAAGCTTGGGAGAGACTCCAGGAGTACATCCTGGCTTGTCCTCATCATGGGATGGACAACTTGCTTATTCTTCAGAGTTTCTGTAATGGGCTGACTCCGACAGCCCGAGGCCATATTGATGCTGCAGCTGGAGGGGCCTTCTTCTCTCTTACTATTACTGAAGCTACTACACTGATTGAGAAGATGGTTACCAATCAAGGGTGGAGTGATGATCGACTCCAGCCACGTCAAAGGGGTACACATACCGTCAAGGAAGTGGATATGTTGCACACCAAGATGGACCTAATGATGAAGAGAATGGATGATCTAGCCAGTAAGAAGGCCGCCATGGCCACCACTACTCAAGCTATGGATGCTCGCATGACTTGCGAAGTTTGTGGTAATACTGGGCATTCAGGGAATTACTGCCCTGCTACTCAGGAGGATGTGATGTACATGAACGGCAACAACAACGGTTATCGTCCACAAGGAGGTCAAACGTGGAATCAATCGCGCCCTTATTATCAAGGAGGCAATCAAGGTAATTCTTTCAACCCAAACCAACCTTCCTTGAAAGATCTAGTCTTTGGGCAAGCTAAGATTAATGAAGGTTTTAATAAGAAAACAGCTGCCTATGATAATGCTTTTGAGAGCCTTAATGTTAAAGTTGATAGCCTTTCATCTGCTCTTAAAAACCAGTTGAGCTTTAATAAGATGATAGAAACTCAGTTGGCTCAATTAGCAGCTTTGGTTCCCTCTGTTGAAGACGGGAAGATTCTGGGGCAACCCGTATCTTCCTGTGAAAATGTTTGTGTAGTGTCCACCAGATGGGCTAAGCATTCTGGGCGGGCACAAGCCACTGACTATGCAGGGAGATATATACAGCAAATACTTGACCCATGGGAATCTTCAACAATCACACACAAGAAAGATCCTGGTTATCCGGCTATCACCTGCAAGATATATTACCAGAAGATTAAGCATGCTCTCTGTGACCTTGGTGCAAGTGTTAACCTCATGTCCAAGGCCATGTTTGAACAATTGGGGTATCCAGCTCTAACTCCAACTGCGACGACTGTCCAACTTGCTGATGCATCGATCCGACATCTGGAGGGGATAGTAGAGAACTAATTGGTATTCATCCAAGATTCATGCATTTTTGCGGATTTCGTGGTCCTTGATATGCAAGATGATGAGGGAATGCCTCTCATTCTTGGGAGACCATTCCTGAGTGACGCCAATGCAAGGATCAATGTGGGAGCCGGAACGATTCGATTCCGCATTGGGAAGAGGAGCTTGATGTTCTGATTTCAGGCAACAAAAGAGAAATGCTATACATTGCAGGGCAAAAATGAGCAATCAGGGGCATGGACGGAGCCACAGCCCCCGCGACTTCCCACCACTCCAACAAAGCCTAAGAAAACAAGAAGGGTGTGGCGGGAGATACAAAAGTCATCTCCATCTATTTCTCGGGAATGGGGTGACGAGTGGAGTTGATCGCCGAGAAAAGTCTCGCTCTCAGAATTAAAAAGATGAGTCCTTTTTGCCAAAAGGTAAAATTGGTAGTTATCTCATATTTCCCTTTCAAAAATTTATTTGATTTTTCCAAAAGCATATTTGAATTTTCCAACCATGCATCTGCATGCTAGATTTTTCTAGCAAACTTCCCTTTTCAAATAAAATTCTGAAAATAAATTTTTGAGTGGAAAGTCCTAGAAAAAATTTTCGAGCAACATTTTGGGCGAATCTGGACCTAGACATCTGGGCAGGACATCAGGTAGCCATTAGAGAGCCGTTGCAAAAAGCTGGAAGCAGGCGGGCCCGGTAGGGGGTCGTCCGACCCTAGCCAACGGTCAAGTGGGCCCCGCCTCTTCCAACTGCTCCTAGCCGTTCCCCTCGTCCTCTACCCTGGTGCCTGGCTCGGTTGCCTATAAATAGAAGGGGGATTGAGGGGTTTCTTCACCCATTCACTCATTTTCATCACCCTCTTTCCCTCTTTGCCAGTGTTATCCTAAACGGCCTAAACGGGCGGTTTAAACGGGTTTAAATGCTAAACAGGATAACACCGTCAATGTCGTTTAGCCCGTTTAAACACCGTTTATCCCGTTTAAATGCCATTTAGCCCCGTTTAAATAGGCGTTTAAACAGATTAAATGCTAAACGATGGTCGACCGACTTGTCTACCGTTTCTGTCTAGGAAAACACTGCTCTTTGCTCTTGCTCTTTGGTTTTCTTGGATTTCTTGCTCAAGTGGAAGTGTCAAGCACTCTCTCCAATTTGTCGCTGAATATTGAATATTGGTGGAGCACGCTCGGTAAGGATTTCATTTCGATTTCACTAACCCATCACCGAGTTGCTCTTGTTGTCCCATTGTTGTGCAAGATGAGTTGGATTGCCGGTGCGTACCGGAAGGTGACCCGCTCACGTCATTCTAGAGACGGAGAGGGCTCGTCTCACCACTCCGGAGCTACACCAAGTCCAATGTCAACCGACCGTGAAGAAGAGGAAGAGGAGGAGCTACCCATGCCATGAGCCGAAGGGGTGATCAACACCGATGCCGCCTTCATCGACTTAAGGGACGACCAGGAGAGACAAGCCTATGCTCTCATCAAGGATCGAGTCTTCGCCAACACCAAGGAGTTCGACTCGGCCCTTCTCGAGAAAACAGGTATGGACTCCGAGTTCGATTCCATTTGGCATGCTCTTGGTTGGGAGAACTTTGTTCCGGTGTGGGAGATCGGTTCTAGGCCTCTCACCATCCAGTTCCTCTGTACTCTTCGGGAGGATGAGACCGGTATTACGTTTCGTTTCCATGGAACGTCGTATCGAGTCTCATGGCATGATCTTAGTCGTACTCTCAGTTTTCATCATCGTTGTGCTATTTCTCTCGATCAAGCTTGTAGCAATTTTATTCGAGATAGTTTTTGGGAAGAGATTTCTGGTCGGCCTGTCCGTGGCAAGTTAGCACCTCAGTGCAACGATATCATGCATCCTACTCTCCGACTGTGGCACAAGTGGCTCGCCATCACTCTCTTTCCAAGGGATGATGTTCGAATCGTGCGCACAGACGAGATGAGGATATTATATGCCGCGGTTAGACGGATCAAAATCTCCCCAGTGCAAGCTATGATTCGGCAGTGGTTGACAAATTTTAGGATGACGGGTTCTATTGAGTGTACGTCCCTGATCACACGTATCATTTCGAGTCTTGGGATTACACTAAGGGGTAACGTTCCCTACATTGATTCTCCCCGGGCCATGATAGATGAGGTGTATCTGATTCAAGGACATACTCTTAAAAAGGGCCCGGATGATTCTTTGGTTTTCTTCTACCCTGGCCATGCGAACCAGATTCGGTTACCTAACCCGGATTTCCGTTTGTACGACCAAGGGCCACTGACCGTTCCTCTTGAGGAACCTCATCGTTCTAGTGTTTTTGGAGATAGGGTCACTAGGAGTGCATCGAGGAGGGCAGTGACAACACAGCAACTGCCACAACATCCGGCGCCATAGCCATCACCACAACCGTCACCTCAGCCACAGCCATAGCCTACCCCACCGCTGTCTGGCGCATGGGCCTCAGCCGGGTACATGTCTGGAGTTACACCTGGATATGCCCCTAGTTGGGACCAACCCATGAGTCAGCCAGGTGCGAGTAGCTCGACCTGGGCTAGTGCAGGGAGTGGCGAGTGGGTTCGGCCCGCCGGTGCTACCTACGGGGACTCGTCCTCATCGTCCGGGTTGCGCTCGTCATCTCGTGGGGCCACCCTCACTTAGCAGATGAGCGAGCTCAACATCCATGTCGGTACCATGGAGGAGACAATGCACCAGCAGGCTGAGTCCACTCGGGACTGGCAGCGTATGACTGACGAGAGGATTCACACCATGGAGCAGAGACAGCTGCAACAGTTGGAGGAGCAGAGGGCCTACTACACGTGGATGGGATACCACCCTCCACAGCAGTGAGCCTGAAGCTAGCTTGGGGGAGGACTCCCATTCTGAGGTAAATTGTATCTTCTATTGTTTTCAGAACCCCGTATGCTAAAAACACATAAAAATTTGAAAAAAGTTTAAAAAAGACCAAAAATATTTATTTGCTTTCTTAAATTAGTTTGTTTTCATATGCGCGGTAAGAGTGTTCTTATTCTCCATGGTTGAAATGATGAATAGTTGGTCTGTTTATTCCTCTTGTATGCCTTGTTTACAACTTAGTATCCTATCCAAGTTTTGAGTTTGTTGGCTAGTATGATCGAACCTGAGCTTGAAATTTGTGGGTAGCAAAAAGCATGATCTTTGCCTAAGTTGTTGCAAGATATGGTATGGTACAATAGAGTCGCTATGAGCTAGTACTAAGTGATGTTTGATATCTGGAGTTTTCTTTTGAAAAATGTTAAAATGATAAGTTCCTCAATGATAAGAAATTCCTATCCAAGGCCATATGTAGATCTTAGCTTCTATTAACCTCCACATATGCTACTTGATTTCTTCATTGAGTCTTGTCGAATTGCTGTGACCCTCGGCGAGTAAACTTGTCATACTCCTATGATCAAGATCACGTACACACCACCATATGCGAAACTTCTACACTGGAAGTTAGCAACCATCATTTCATCCATTCCCCATCCATTCCACAAAATAAAGCTCCGCGCATGTTCCATGATTACTCTCCCTCCAAAAATATTCAGCAAGGACTATGGGCTATGTAAAAAAAACATGCTCAAGGGCGTGCATAAAAAAAAGAGAGAAGAGTAAAGAGACATAGCCCAAGTCTAAAAAAATTCAAAAGGGAGGAGAGTAAAATCATGCAAAGAGGAGTTCATTATCCATCCACCATACACACACTTTTGCACATCTTGATCAGGGTGTATGACTTGTTCTCCCATGGATCCGGTTTTCGACTCGACAATACATGAGAAACAGGTATGCCACATGTTTTTCCCTACCTACAGCTCCACATATCAGCCTATTAGAAGCAGGTAGTGAAAGAAGGTAAATCAATGCCTTGGTGAGGAATCATACACATTGAGCGATCCGAGAGTATCATTTGAGGAACTTTGATTTCTTTTTGAAAAACCTGCAAAACCTCCGGATTGATAACTGATCAAGGTACATGTGATTGGTAATCTTTATACAACCATTCTATCTTTCAACTGCCCAAGGCAGGTGAAGCTACACACCCCATATCAATCGAGTGTAAGGTAAGATCAATGCCAACTTCTTCAATTCTTGATAGAGTACCTAGTTGTATCTTGTTATACATTAGGAATACAACATCGTAGCAACTCCTGATCAACCAACCTAAGTCCTTAATCTCTTGCTCGGGACGAGCAAGAGGCTAGCTTGGGGGAGTTGTTGACGGCTGTTAAGTGCCTACTTTAGCCGTCAATATACTCATGAATAAAGGAGCATAAGGCATTTCTTACACGTATTTAGTTAAGAATAATGTAGTTCCACTTGTCCTTGGAGATTATTTGATTGCAGGAAAATAAGCAGGAAAAGAGTGACAAACTCACCATCTATGGTCCATGCCACATCACCTCATCCTAGGTGGGCTGCCAACAAGGATGACATGCATGCACACCTACCAACTAGGGAGACATGCATGCATGCCATGCAAGAAATCCAAGTGAAGCAACCCCCAACGAATCAGAGCGTGATACGTGGACGTCACATGGATCCATGGGCCCACAAAGGCATGCAAATCGCGCCAAAACAGGGTGGACACCGGGAACCGACCTAAGGACCCACGGGACAGCCACCAGGAGAAAGCACAAGCCAGGGGGCCCACCAGGGGGTTGGCCGACCCCACAGCTCGGCCGAACCGACCCTGGCTCGGCCTATCCTGTGCTTCCACGTGGTGCTTCCCTATTGGTCCTAGGCGCCATTCCCTGGGTGTTTGCATCCATTTCTCACCGGTGCTCGGGCCTATAAATAGAAGGAGAGGGGGCTCACTTATGAGACATCCACACTTGCAACACCTCTCTCACTTTTAGTCTCAAGGCTAGGAGGTAGGCTAGAGTAGTTCTAATTCAGGTTCCAAGTCTACTTTGGGATCTAGGTATGAGTTCTCTTGTATCTTATTTCATTTGTATGATTTTGATCTACTTCAGTTATTCAGCTATTTCATATAAAGTTGTGTTAGTATACATGAGTGATTTGTTCATGTGTTCTTCACCTGTTCATCATTTAGAGGCTCCTATTCTTGATGAACAAGGCCTTTCGATCCACTTGACGGGTGACTTTGACATGTTTCTGGTGTTTGTTCATAAGTTAGAGGCTCGTGTTCTTCACGAACACGACCCTTCGATCCAGTTGAACAGACATAGGAAAACACGAATCCGTTTGTGTACCTAACCTGGTTTGATCTAATTAGATGACATGACTGCGTTGTATGAAGTCTGTGCTTAAGCTACGGTACTCGGTGTAATTGGCTGGTTTATCTGGTGGCTTGACCTGGGTCACAATAGCCCAGGCCGGTCAAGTCCGGCTAACAACGTAAGCATGGTGCTTGGGTTGTGTAGCTACCTTACTTATGAGTTTATCCCACGGTTTGTCTTGGGGTAGGCCGCGGTAGTGACAGCCGTTGGTCCCTCTAAAATCCCCCACGTTCGGATACGCTGTAGGAGTCTAGAATATAACAACCGGAGTTGTGCGGAAGCAACGTGGGAGGTTATCTCCCCGTGGTACCTGGGTGCTTAAGTCAATGTTCTTCAACGCTAGTGTATCTAACTTGTTCCTACCAGCTTTATGTGTATAGTACATAAGAACCTAGAACTAACTCGTATGTCGCCTCCTATGCCTAGGACCCCTTAGAGAGAGAGTGAGTGTGTGTGTGATCACACTACCCCCATTATCATATTTTACCCCTGCACTTGAGTGTCTGATTTATTTCCGTCTATGATCTATACTCACTGCAATAGAGTTGATCTTGTCATTCCGCCAATGCCTTCCTTGGATTCGATACCCTTTGGAGTACTCCTTTGGGGAAATGCTACAATGGTACTTCTGTGTGCTTGCGGACTCCTGTAACGTTAAGATTTACCAACCAGCATTTCTGGCGCTATTACCATGATGAGTTCCAAACCTGTTCTTAGGTGATTGCGTTAAGAAATGTCAACAATAGCACAAGCATTAGTTTCAATTCTTAGTGACCTTTTGGGTTAGAAAAGACAAGAGGATCACTAAAAATTAAAACCTCACAATATAGATCAAATTCCCTTCGTGTTTGGTGCATATGAAATAGAGTGTGAATGACTAAGGTCACATGCACCATTATGGTCAATTAAGTCCATCTTCGAGGAATTTAAACTATATTGTGGTGAGTAGCTATGCTTAAGGTTAGCTTCATAATCCAAAGAAAAACATAAGCTCAATTTTACCACTTTGGACTCAATATCATAGCATACTCCAAGGAGAGAGAGAAGCTCTCAAGTTGAGACTACAAAAATCACTAAATTAAGACATTAGTCTCAAAGACACAAATTGTAGAGTGATCTCCCCCTAAAAAGGTGCATCATGTATTTGAGTTGCTTGAAACAAGCACTTAGTCAATTTAATGATCTTGGGGAGGTCACTTCACAATTTGGTCAAGGCACATAGAAAATGAGTTACAAAATTTGAACTTGTGCCAAGAATACTTACTACCATTTCAGATAGCACATATATGATGCCAGTTAAGAGCTGAGGATAGTTGAATGAAGTTCTTCAATTTTCTTGAATTAAATCAATCAATTGGAGCAGCACTGGGCCAAAACCGGTAAGACCGGTTTTGCCAGTGAGTCCAACTGAAAAGGATCTTCAGGATTCCTAACAGCTCACGATGCAGGTATATATTCATGAGTCTTCAATTGATGACAAGCACCCTGATTCTGATGCTCTGTAGGTCTGAATACCCAGATTCCGAAACCTCCTAAGAATTTCCCGGAGATCGAGTTCCTGCAGCAATTTCCGGAACCTCCGGGGATTTGTTCGGAACCTCTGGAGTCTGCACTTCCACAAAGACAGAGATGTTTGGCCCTTTGAGTTGGTGTTGAAGCTTGAGATTTATTCTTTATCTTCTTTTGAGCTTCAACTTGGTCTATCATCACCTTTGGCCAAAAACTTGATTGACTTACAATTTCATTTCTTTTACCTGCACCACTTAGATCAACTTGCTCTACTAGAGAGCGGTTACGAGCATCATATGGTAAGATGAGCATAAATGTACACCAAATTACTTAGTCAAGCCAAGTGTACAAAACCAAGGTTTTGTAGCACAAGTATCTACTAAGGATCAAATGACTAAGATGAAAGATGAGGCGTGTGTTACCGAGATGTCATTGGATTATGAATATAAAGATTTAGACTTGATGCTTGGCATTATTCTAGCTCATAACCCTTCTTTTGAGTTTTGCCAAGCCTCCAATACATCTCAATGCTCCTGCAGTTCTAGCAAGCACCTTTTGGTACCCAAGCCTTGTTGGGTCCTATAGGGTTAGTCATGAGAGATTTGGGAATCCAAATGGCTCTTATGCTAGTTTGAGGTGAACTAATCACTCTAGTAGCATAGATACCATACTTGTCATCCCTAAGTCTAGAGAAAGCATAATTGACGAGTTTGGACTTAGGAATGTTACCATTTGGACAATTCTTACTCTCATGTCCCTTTGATCGACAAGTATAGCAAATGCGGCTTTTGTTCTTGCTTGTTGACGCATTGGCCTTGTCTTTGCCAGCTTGTTCCCTTTTATTCTTGTGACTTGATGTAGAAGCTTGAGTGTGCTGAATATGCACTTGAGGTACTGCAGCTGCCAAAACTGGTCGGACCGGTTTCCCAAACCGGTCAGACCGGTTTGGTGGAGACAGTACCCCCGTCATCTGTGGACATGCCTCAATGAAGTGTCCGTGTTACTTGCACTTGTAGCATATCCTTTTTCTTAGTTGCCTTTGCCTTTTCTTCTTGCCTACGAGCTGAGAAGAGCACATAGATGCATAGTGCCCCATGTTTGAGCACTTGAAACATTGTTTGTGATCAAGCTTCTTTTTCTTGATTCCTTGAGCCTTGTGATTGTTGCCTTCCTTTTTCGGTCGAAGGGTTGTGCTAGTGCGGTTTGAACCCTTCTCAAGCTTCTTCACCATGTTGTCACGGTTATCTTGAGAAGGTTGCACTTGACTCTTCCCCTTCAACTTGTACATATCTTTCTTAAGCTTTTCAACCTCTTGCATGAGTTGATCATTTTCTTGTGCAATGAGGTCATCACAAGACTCTACAAGTACATGCTCAATACTAGATTGGCTTGCTTGAGAACAACAAAGTTTAGTACAAGACAATTCAATATTGACATGTGAGTATGTGCATGTGTGAGAGAGAGGTTGAGTGGATGTTACCGATGAAAGCACAACCTCATGAGCTACTTCTAGACAAGAATATGATTCCACAAGCCTATCATGAGAGCACACAAGCTCCTTGTGACATGCTGGCAAAGCCATATGCTTGCTAGTGAGCTTTTCAAGCTTATTATTGAGCACTTTCTTTTCTTGCTCCAAGGTTGCTACACATGTAGATAAGTTAGTAGCATGAGCAACTTTATCTAGCAAGACATCATAGTTGTTGACCAAGGTAGAGTGAGAGAGTTTGAAAGCTTCAAGCTTTTGAGTTAAAGATTCTATGATTTCAACTTGATCTTCAACTCTCTTTGCTATTTGATCTTCCTTGGTTTCCTTGCTCCTTTTGGCCATCAAGCACTTGTGATCATCAACATTGGGAGTTGAGGACCTTGTACGCACAGACGCTTGTCTTGATCGCCTTCTTGAACACTTGTCACCCTTTGCAGCTTTCATCCTGTGAAAACCGGTCAGACCGGTTTTAGGAACCGGTCGGACCGCTTTGTCCAAAGGGTCACCCATCTTGCCTTTCTTGCTTTGAGAATCCATCGGTAAGTCGCAAGAGGATCAGTGTAAGCTTCTGAGGTGGAGCACTCTTCTAAGGGTACACTTTTCACTAGATGCTCACTTGTTGACGGCTTGCTATGCTCAAACCCCAAATCTTCATCTTTACTTTTGATTTCTCTTTTCTCATCATTCTTGGCTAAGATGTCATTAAGAGCACATGAAGATGAGTGGTTTTCAGCTGTGGCTTCTTCTTGCTTACTTGCTCTATGATCTTGATCTTCACATTTGGGCTTGTCATAGACATCTTGGAAAATTTCCCAAATGTCATGTGCATCAAATATGTCCTCACATATTAATTCCTGCACATCACAACTCAAGGTACCACGAATATAGTTAGCAACTCGAGCGTTGAGGTGCCAACATTCTAAATCCTCTAGAGATAAGATTGACAAGTCAATGTTGTCCACTCTAGCGTGAGGAGGAAGAATGCTCGCAACAACAACCTGCTCAGCATGTGGACCAAAGGTCCTAATTCCACTAAGTACATGAGCTGACCAAGATTCATAGTTTGAGCCTCCTAGAGCTAATGGCTCAAACGATACCTCATATGTTGTCGACATCTTTTCTCCAAGCGGTTAAGCTCGAAACGGAGTTCCAAAGCTCTGATATCAATTGAAAGGTTCTTGATGTCGTCTAGAGGGGGGGTGAATAGACGAATCTGCACTTATTAAAAACTTTCAACCCACAGTCAGTACCGAAACCGGTCAGACCGATTTCCCAAACCGGTCAGACCAGTTTGCCACAGATAGCTCTGTCCAAAACTGAAATTCCCTCTACAAGTTCTAGCTCAAACCAAACTTGGTGTAGGACTTCCACAGGTGTTTCCAAGGATGTCAATGAAGTCCCTGCACACAGCACAAGCACACCAAAGTAGATCGAAGTGGAAGCACAAAGAGATGCTACAACTTAAGGTAAAGCAAGCAAGATATAAAGAAAGTAAGAGCATGAAAGACACCAGATTTATCCCATGGTTCAGCTCGCCACAAAGGCTGGCCTACGTCCACGTTGTTGAGGTAAGCCACAAGGGCTTTGGGATCTCTTTCAATCCGCTCCTCACTCACACCTATCACCAAGGCAATAGGTGGAGTGTTCCACTATCTTTGATTTGCAATTACAAACTTCTTGGAGCTGCCACACACTGATCAGGAGCTTCCAAGTGACTTCTAGCCGTCTAGGAGCCAAGGGCTCCAAGAGTAACAAATGTTTCACAAGATGTTCATGAGATCAGCAGGTGCTCAAGGTGTGGGAATGCTCACTAGGCTTCACAAAGTTCTCACACAAGTCACTCTCTCAACCCAACTCAAGGATAGGGCACTAAAGGCTTGAATCTCACTTAGAGAGGTTGGGGAGTGCTCATCTGGGGTTCTGGAAGGTGTTAGAAACGTGGAGAACTAGCATCCCCTCAAAGAGGAGCTCATGGGTATAAATACCCATCTCTCACAAAACTAGCCGTTAGTCTGTCAGACAAAACCGGTCAGACCGGTTTTCAAACCAACTAGCCGTTGGATGGTGTCAGTGCCAAAACCGGTCAGACCGGTTTAGGCCAGAGAACCCCCACCAAGGTTAGATCTCACGGGTTAGTCTCTCATGGGTTCACTTGAGCACTATTTGATGTTTGTTGTCCAACCAAGATTGCATCCCTCTTGATAGTACGGCACACCTAAACTCAAGACAAAAGATAAACACTAATTAATCCACTTGAGCTTGCTTCAACAAGAATGATGCCGGACTTGATCTTTAATATCTTGAGGGCTTCCAACAATGTAAACCAACTGAGCACATATATTGAGTGTAGAGATAGAAGCATGTGCTCTAGCATATCCACCTTGAGATAATGACTTAGAATTCTTCCATAGAGTAGTGTAGCATTTTTGAGTTCTAAAGCCATTCTAATTTATCAATCACAACACTAAATGCAAGTCGTTGCTTTCCTCGGTGGGCTTGGATATGATACTTCGAAATCCCTTGACGCCATCAACTTCACTTTAGCAACTTGCTCATGGTCGCTATCCATAGCTTTTTCTTGGTTCCTCGTTTTAGCCATCTTGATTTCTTCATCACTTATCCTTGCCACAATTGAGTCAAGCTTTGCATCATAGAGAGAGTTCCATTTGAGATGCCACTCAAATAGTTGTTCTTTGATTGATAAGAAATATCCTTGCTCTCCAAAACTTCCATTTGTAGGTCCATCAACTAGAAGATAGCCAAATGTCCTTTATCAAGGCTCTTCTTGAAGTCTTGCTAACAACAACCTTTTTGTATGAATCAACAATCCATTTTTGATATTGGAGTGAAAACCACTTGATATCATACTCGGAGAAACTCTTGTATAGATTATCAAGTTCCTTCTCATATGGAAAAAGAAATCCCCTTGATGCTATACTCATCTTGGACTTGGTTCTCCCATTTGTAAACAACAAGCTTCTCTTTTCTTCACAAAGGGCTTCACTTAGTACATAGAGATCAACCGGGTATAATGATACAAACGTGCCTCTATCTTCACTTTTCTTTTGCTTTGGATTGCTTGTTGTATGTCTCATGTAACCTCTAATGGGAGGAACACACTCACCATATCATGACATTCATCTTTAGTATGCTTGCATACTTTCCATGTGTAATGTCATGATCCACACTTGTTTTCTTTACGGTATGAGCCATATGTATGATCTTTCACATTAATATCATTTATGAATAAACAACAACCTGCTCATATGCTAGACAAGAGTGTTAGTTCTTTAATCAAATTGTCACTCAACTCACCAAAACCCACTTAGGGCTTGATTGCACTTACAGTTCGTAGTAGCGGTTACAAACTGGTCGGGAGAGGGTCTCTACGCCCAAGTCCCTGGTGCGTGTGCACGTGGCTCTTATAGCAGAGTCCTGCGTACGTGAGTGGGTGTGAACGACTATGGGGTGTTATGATATGAGATATCGATTGGGTGTGTGTTGTGATGGTGTGTAAGCGTGTGACCCCCTCCTCCCCCTTTTATAGATGCAAGGGAGAGGCCTACAGGGGGTTAAAACGGGAATGGAAACTAGATTACAGTGTAGGGTGTCCTTCTCCATGTTGGGCGGTATGGCGAGGTGGCGGGAGCTGCTTGGGACTGTAGCGAAGTAATTGTTGATGGTATTGGCCTCCCGGAATTGCGGGATCCGAGTAGTGGTCGCTGGGACTCCTCGGGCTCGTCTCCGAGTAGTCTGGTTGTCGTAGGTCGTAGGCTCCGTACCAGGCTTCCGTCAGCGGAGTAGGTACGCATCTTTCCCGGGTACTATGGGGGCCCCTGTGTGGACGGAGTGGTCCGCACTATGCCGTTCGTGGCACAGTGGGCGGTGCGCACTGTGCCGTTCGTGGCACAGTGGGCGGTGGGCACTGTGCCGTTCGTGGCACAGTGGGCGGCCATGCCTCCTGACACCAGACATCCCCTATTAGTACGACCCGGCATGGAGGGAGCTGCACGTTGCGGCGTGGCAGCAAGAGTGCGCGGAAAACCCGTCATATCAGGAGTAGGCCCTGGTTGCGGTTGTCTTCGCCGCAGAGGCTGAGCTTGCCGGGGACGGAAACTACTCGTGCAAACGAGTAGTCGGAGGCGGGACGGAAACTACTCGTGCGAACGGGTAGTCATGGCGGGAGGCGAGAACTTGTCATTCGAACCGCTATGAGGATGGAAACACGTCGTACAGACCCCCGAGTACTCAGAAACTTGCCGGATGGGCCGCCAAGTACTCGGGGGCGGGTGGTGCCCGCGCGTGCAGGCCGCCAAGCTCTCGGCCTTGACGGAAACTGGTCGTACGGACTGCCAGGTGCTCGGGGGCGTAGTACTCGTTGTACTGGCCGCCAAGTACTCGGGGTGTGTCAGTCCGTACTTCGCCTTTTGGTAGTCGTGGTGGGCCCTGATCTAGGGCCTCGTCAGTAGCCCCCGAACCTGGTGAGGGAGTCAAGGACTCGCACCCGGGCTCAGTGGTCGTGGTAATGAGGAGGCAAGTTGTGTTTTTCTGGTGGGGGCGCGCGAGTGCACCCGCGGGTGGTAGCCCCCGAGCCCACGGACAAGTGGGAGACTTGTGTGTGGGGTTAAGTTGCGATTTGAAGCTGCGGAGATTTTGTGCTGTTGCACGTTGCGTGAAACGCGCGTCGTGGGGTAAATGGCTGAGATTTCGTGCCAGTTGTAGGATTCGTGGGCCCGTCACGGATGACATGGCGGTGCGCTCGTGCGCGTTTGGTTTCGATGGGAGCGCCTTTCGAGGAGCGTCGCTTCGGTTCGTGGGGGGTTTGGCCCGAGGCGGGCTCGGGCATTAACTGCTGCGCGCACAGTTACCGCCCCTTTATATGCGGTGGCCGCCAGTTGGGGTTTCCCCCCCTTTCTTCTTGCTTGCTCTCTCCGCCGCCGCCGCTTCTTCTTTATCCTTGCATCCTCCGCGCCCGCGCCCTCTCGCATTCTTCGACTCCGGTCTCGTGCTCGCTCCTCGCTGCTGCCGCCATGTTGAACTGGACGCACTCTGATGTGACCTTCTCCAAGCTCGACCGCCTCGTCGCCAATAGCATGCTCCCAACGCGCACCAAAGCTGAGGAGTGGAAGCTCCCCGGGGCTGAGGTCCCCCCCAATCCTCTGGCGGGGTACGTCATCTCATTCGCGGCCTTCCACGAGCATGGCTTCTCCGTCCCCGCGAGACGGTTCATCCGCGTTGTGCTCGAGGAGTACGGCTTGCAGCTTCAACACCTCAATCCGAACGGCATCCAGCAGATGGTGGCGTTCGAGGCGCTGTGCGAGGGGTACCTGAACATCGACGCCCACTGGGACCTGTTCACGTACTTTTTCAAGTTCGTGTGCCTGAAGGATGAAGGCCGCGCGGCGGGCATCAGGTGCGCCGGGCTCTGGGCGAAGCAGTGAAGGTTGGATGAGTACATCTGTACTTTCCTGACGAGCTCGAACAATGGGTGGCACGGGGATTGGTTCTATCTCAAGAACGATCTCCCGCACCCACTCCCGACGTACGACGGCTACTGGTACGACCGCGCGCCGGACAACTGGAAGTGGGGGCCAAAAAAGAAGGACCAGCCCCGACTACTTCAAAGCGGCTTCGATACTCTCCAGGCGCTCCGCGCCCGCGGCGTGGATATGGTGGCCGTTATCGGCAGCTACCACGCGAGGGGGAACATTCCACTCCGGCGGCGGCCCCTTCGCATCTTCGAGATGACGGACGCTCGGGCCCCTTTTGCGGGGACGGTGACGGCTGACCTCTTGCCCTCGGAGGACGAGGTTCAGCGTTTGGTGGCGCAGGCGACTGGGATCGCTCACGTGTTCTGGCCGTGCCGGACTTGCTACCGATGCTCCCCCACCCAGACACCGTGGCCTTTGTAAGTTTTTCTTCGACAACTTCCGACTTGTTTTGGGATTTTTGGGCTGGGCTCTGATTCTTCCGCATTTACCCAGATGGCGGACTTGCATGTCGTCCCCTTGCGGGCTCCACTCGTGGAGGACCTGGCGCGCACCCGACTGGCCGCCGCAGCGGAGAAACGGCGGGCCGACCGCAAGAAAGCGCACCAGCAGAAGGAGATTGCGAAGTGGAAGCGGAATGACCGCCGTGCGGCACGTCGGCACGCTCGGGAGGCGAATGTATCCCCGGATGAGGACCCCTCGCAGTCGTCCCCGTGGACCGGTGACCAAAGCTCCGAGTTCGAGTGGAGTGATGACGGGTCGCCCGCACCTTCGCAGCCGCGCGCCGGGTTGGCGCTCGCACCAAGTGCCGCGGAGGCCAGCTCGAGCCGGCGGACATCTCGTCGGTCTCCTCGAGGGGATCAGCTCGAAGTGCACGCTCGCTCTGCCCCATGCGGCAGTCGCGCCTCCAAGGAGAGGAGGGACTCCCCTCGGTGTGGCGACTCGGCCCGCCGTTCGTCACGGCGTGGCACTCTGCCGCGCCCTTCTTCCGGCGACCAACCGCGCCGGAGGTCGCACTCCCCGCCGAGGTGCGCGTCGCGGGAGGAGAGGGCCGCACCGAGGGCTTCTCCCCCGCCCAGGGCTCAAGGCGGAGGATCGAACGTCCCCTAGCGATGCCTTCAGTCCGTGATCCTTGCGGGGTCCCGGCCGGCTCCCGCCCAGACTTCCGTCCCGGCCGCGGGGAGTAAGAGGTCGGCCCCTGCCTCGAGCTCGACTTCGGCAGGCTGGAAGCGGCCCGCCTCATCGCGTCGGGGTAAGTTCTGACTTGTTGGTTTCCAATTAGTTTGCTGAATTGCTTGGAGAGGCTTTTCCCATGTTGATCTCGTCGTGACGCTTCTTGTGTTCCAGCCGCCCTGCACCCAGCACGATGAAGCCGTCGGCTATTAGCGGTCGATTTCCGTCAACCTAGCCATGAGTTTACCTTCAATGTTGGTATTAATTTGATGTTCACACTAACGATCCTAACCCTCATTATATCTCAAGTTCGCACTCACGTGTGGTTTTTGGAGTTTATTGTTTACACAGGGATTAAGAGCCTAAATGAGGACTTCCGGGTAAAGTTCATCAAGGGTTTTACAAGAAGATCATGAAGCCCGGCACAAGTCAAGATACAAGATGAACATGACTCCAAATGAGCCAAGTACTAAAGCGTGAAGCCGAGAAGTATCGAGGACCTAGACAGAAGATGCGGGAGTTCATGCGCCAAGCACCCTTATCTAAACCGGGAGGAAAATGACGTCAAGGACCCACATGCAATTCGGCAAATAATCAAGAAAACACGAGAAGCGTCTGGAAGAAAGCCGGGACCGAACTGGGCCAAAATGGGCCCAGGCCGGTCGGCCCAGGCTGGCCGGCCCAGCCCATTCCGGGCCCGGTTCGGCGCCCCCTTTGACCTAGATGACCCTCAGGCTATTTATAGTCCCTGTGCCAAGAGCCACGTATCAAGCCATTCGTCATCCGTCGCCAAGGAGCAGAGAAGAGAGGGACACCATTCCGGAGAGGAAAGGGTCGAGATGGTTGACTAGGGTTTCCCTAGCCGACATGGGAACCTTGCATGGAAGACCACGTCGGAGTTCTAGAAGCTAGGATCAAGATCAAGATAGGATCCCGGTGGTGATCTTGTCCATGTATTATACTTCATGTTGAATTTGCAAGATTGAATCTGATTTCTAGCGATCAAGTGCTTTCGCTACGACTTTGTCTTCGTTTGGGTTTTCTTATTCTCCAATCTATTCGGCGGATAGATTGCATAGGATGTTCTTATAGCCATGGTGGCTAGAGGTGCATACCTGACCTACCGAGCGTTTTCAAGGTTCACCTACACAATAAGCGGGACATCATGACAGGATGTTGATCACGTGTACGGTAGGTGCCTTTGAGGATTGGAACGGAAGCCACGATTTATAGAGGCTATTAATGAGATTCGTTTGCTTTATTCTTCTTGATTTTGGAACTTCAACAAAAGACCCGATCCAATCTCTAGATTGGTTTTACCTCCCCTCTGTTTCTCTTGCTACCTCCGGTGTTAAGTAGATTAGATGTGTTTTCATGGTTCTTCCATGGATTAGATGCAAAAAAAACCCTTGTCAAGATCAAAGTGTTTTCCGCTTATTAGACTGGATCTTGCATTACACATTGTTCCAGGGATTCGATACCTTGGGTTCACACTCAAGGGAAGAAGGGTCCCTTGACTACGACGGGGGATTTGTCCGCTTGCAAATCCAAACGAACTTTGATACAACTATTAACCGTCAACAAGCCCCTTTTTCTGGCGCCATTGTCGGGGAACAAGTAATCAAGATTCAATCTAGTATTGCGTTTGTAAATATTTTTAGTTTTTCTCTCGATTTTACTTTGCATCTCTTAATTTTGATCATCCTCAATAAAAAAATCAATCTAATCTAGGGTTTTGCTAAACCCTAGTTTTCTTTTAGTTTTTGTACATATTTGGCTAGTCCTAATGGGAGGTGGACGGCTACATCTCCAACAAAAAAAACATATATTTTGTGGATGGTCTAGAAAAATTTTGCAGGCAATGGTGACGTGCAACACGAAGATCTAAAAGTGGAGGCCGGACATCGTCGGAATCTCCAAGAGAAACTCCACCTCCAAGATCAAAAGGAGATCAACCTCATCCGCCACTCATCCTAGGGAGATCGTTCCTCAAGACCGTCGGAGCAACAATCGACGTCGGCAAGGGGGAGATCAAGTGATGGCGAGAGGAGTGCATTCAAGTTAACCACAATTTGAGGTATGTAACATGGTCAATATTAAATACATTCTACCTCATCATTGCATCGGAAGGGAGGAGCCCAAGGAGAACGAAGCGAAGAAGACACAAAAGTTGTTGCATCCGTCAAGACCAAGAATCAACGCCCGCCTGTGAAAACCACAAAGATGACTAAGCCGAAGAATAAACCTACACCAAAACCAAGGATGGTGTAGAAGTGGGGTCCCCAAGATTGCAATGCTCGCAAAGAGCGTTGATCTGAAGTGACAAAGAGAAGATGTCTAGCTATAGACTATAAATGAAGCGCTTGGCGGGAGGCAACCCGTTCGTCGAGTCAAGAATAAGCTACCGGGAGGACAACCCATTGAAGAGTCAAGCTACCGGGAGGGCAACCCGGAAGATTTCCAAATTTCAAGTAAGTGAGTCTTAGAATTTGCTAAGCAAAACATTTTATTAGCTCTTAAGTGGTTGGACAAGTTTTGGAGAACCTTTTATTTGCTCGATCGTTTTATTTGGATTTTTCGATCATAAACCAATGACATGAGCCATCCTATGTTTTATTTGCCTCTTTTTGAGAAACTCGTACTGAAAATTCAGATCCTATCCAAGCCTTTCATCCTCTCCAAGATGTTAAGGTTGGCTTGTTTTGCAAGCTAAAAACACACGAGTAGAGCCTCGCGTTGTTCCTTAAAGCTTTTTAATCTTTGATGCATGGTCGGACTTGTGTGAACCTAGGAGACTTGATCTTTGGTTTCATTCAACTCGACATCCATCGGTTTCTCTAGATTTAGAATTTTTCTAAGCCTCATTGACTTTATTTTTATTCAAAATATCTCTCTCTCATGTTTGGCTAAAATTAGAACCTAAACCTATGCCCCCACGGTCAAGTCCGAGGAGCTTGCTATCAATTAATGAAAGCAATCGATCCCGGTGCAACCAAAATAAATTTTACAATTGTTTCGGATGCCTAAAATATCCTCTAATGATATATTTGGACTCATCGCTAGCGCTGAGTTGATTTTTTTAATTAGAGGAGTAATTAGCATCTAAACATGATTAAGGGGAGGTTTTTGAGCTTGATTAACATATAGTGCCCCATGATACATCTTGGGAAAGCATCAGTCATTTGGCATCTTGGGCACATGCAAAGGACAAGCATGGGGAAGCAAGGGCTTTGTTTTGCAGGAAATTAGTGGAAGGACATGAGGCAAGGGAGCAAAGAAGTGACACAAAGCAAAATAATGAAGGTGGAACCCCAAATCACGTGAGCAAAGGAGTGGTTGTGAACGTTTGGGCGATGGAATCTCATGGGTCACGCAGACACAAGGCAAGAAGGGAGCAAGAAGCATCTCGAAGAAAACTGGAGGCGAAAGGACTAGGAGGCCCCCTAGGCCGATCGGCCTAGGCCGGCCGGCCAAGCCTCCACTTATGGCCCCCGGTGCTCCCTTTGCTTGGTAAGTATTTTATCTATTTATTAATTTGTGTTCTTGAGTTCATAGCCCATAAGTTCCAAAAACAAGCTAGAAAAAATTTGAGCTCCATGGGGGTGTTGGATCTTGTCATGGCCGACTCATTTGTGTGATTTTCAATCTATTGTTCATGTTGAGGATGCTTTGTTGATTAAGGCTAGCCACCATGCTTTTCGGGAGTATAAATCCCACTACTCCCTTAGATCCCATCAACATATCATTTGTAGGTTTGGCTAAAGTGGCCTCATGTTCACACCTCAATAGATTGGTTTAGCTTCACCACGATAGGCGGTTGCAGTTCAAGTATTCATAAACCCTATGGGCAAACATCCCTCCTATCTTGTGCACCTCACACTCCACCCTCTAGAAAAAAATTACAACAATAATAAACTCCGCCCTCCATATTCTTCTCTTGTGTGTTTTTCCCACTGGCAAGCAACCCCCGGTGCACTCATTGTGAGTTAGTGCAGCAACTATGTGGAAGAGAGACACCAATGTCTTCACCAAGAAGACACGTTCATCATCATCGAAGGTCATCATCGAGCTCTCCGAGGAGGCACTCGGTCTCCGAGTCTCCCCGAAGCATGGAGGAAGACGTGGCACCACCGAGGAGCGGCACGCTACCCCTTGGAGGCATAAGGAGTACACGAAGCTCGTCCATGCGGTACACCAAACTGCAAGGACACACGGAGGAGCCACTCGTTCCACCACGACGCTCAACTCATTCATCCACTCACCCACCATACACTCCGAGGCATTCCAATGGATTCATCATGAAGACGGAAGAGGAGGAGGAGAGGCTTGTTCATCTTGAAAGGAGGCTTGTGCCAAATGTTGACTTCGATGACGCCCTCCAAGTGTAGGATTCTACTCGGATATCAAATCTTGAGCAACCTTGGATGGGTGCAATTCTTTAATGGAGTTGGTGTAACTACTCACAAGGAGCTTGCCTTGGAAATTCTTATACATTGGCACCGGTCATTAATGAAGGGGTGTCATGACTCTCATTTCGCCTTGAAGATAAAGAGCAACTAGTTCCTTATGGATATATTGGAGAACTACTCGGTTACAAGAAGGAAGCCCCAGAGCAAGTTGAAGTCCAAGACAATATGTTAGAAGGATTTTTGGAGAATGATTTCGGGAGAAGATTACAAGGAACCCAAAATTTCTCCTCATTGGGATTTCTTTGGGGTCGAGTACATGAAGCAAGGAAAATTTATTAGTGGAGATGAGAAGAGAAGGTACAAGTTGACAAAGATTAATGTTTCTCTTCCCAACATGAGGTTGAGATTGAATGAAGACAAAATTGGTTAGAAGAAGGATTTCTTGTACCGGCAAAGGAGATTAAAAAGGAAAATTGTGGGAGAGGGATCATCCTCCGCGGCCCAAGATGAAGGAGAGGCTGCACATCAAGATAATGAACAACCACATGGAGCGATTTCGATGCCACCACCATATGGAGGAAGTATGGCAATGTAAGCATGGGGGAGTGGGGCAGCCACGCCACCACATCCTCCACCATACATGGTTCCTAACGAAGTTTTCATGGCACCCATCCAAACCAATGCAAGTCAAATGGAAGAAGAGACCGCAAACATTGCCTATCAAATTGGTCATCTTCACATATCACCACCGGAATAATTTCGAGGAGGACCGGCGCAACCATGCTACAAGCAAGATCATCAATATCAACCACCGTAAGATGAAGAATAGAGAAGGAAGAAGAAGAAAAATAATAATGATGCCTTCAACTTCGGTTTGATTTTCCCTCTTTCCTTTTCTTTATTTTCAGCTTTTATGCAAATTTGTGTGTGCGTAGCATTTTCTGTTTTTATTTATTTTCAGCATGTGTGTTAGTAGTAGTGTTTGCTTTAAATTAACATGAATAAAGTTTGCCACCATGATTATCACCTTTAGTGAAGATAATAAGTTGATGCCATGTTGATATATGATGAAAGTTGCCACTTTGCTCATCTTTGTGCTTGATTTATGCATGTTTAAGCTAATGCTCTCTATAAATGCGAATCTGACATTAAATTAAGTGCTAGCTTAATCCTTTGCGGAGGTTATGATAAAGATGAGACCCATAGTTTTTCTCATGCTCTCAATTTTGGATGGGTTAAAATGATTTATTTTTGTTCTTAAAAGTAAACATTGTCATTAATACCTCTTGCATGTTGCTCTACCTATCCAAAGCCTTATATTTGATTGAGTGTAAAACCTTAATGTACAAGATTTTTTTTTGGGTGAATTAATTCAAGGCTTGATTTCTCTGGTCCGAGACTAAGAAGCTAGTCATTCCGTTTTTGTGTATCTAACTTTATGCTAGCCCTTTCTATCCATGCATTGTAAGTTTCCACATTGGAAATTCTGCAAACCTCGCCGGATATCCACCCACAAACCCAAAACATCTTTTTTGTGTTTACCTCCTGGACCACAACCCAATTCTTGAGCATGGATGAATATTTCAAGGAAGATCACAAGAATGAAGGTGCCGAAGATTGAAGTATGATTTTGGGAGACCTCCAAGACAACATAAAGGTTGCGTAAAGGATCCTTAGAAGATTTCAAGTGTTTCTCTCCAGGAAAATAGGACTTTTAGTACCTACCTTGGCACAAAAATTTCGCCACCTCTTTGCCCGAGGAAGTGCAATCATCTAAGCATGGGGGGGAGTTGCCAAGGAGGTAGGTACAATGTAATCTAGAGTTCAAGGGGAGTATATAAAAAACAAAGAAAGAAAAAAAAAGAAGGAGAAAAGAAAAAAATATGTGTATATATATAGAAAAAATAACAATAAAGCTCCCCGGCTCTCTAGATGCATTAGGAATTTCAAGAGGATTCAAGATCAAAACCCATACTCATCTTTCCAACCATGTGCAATCCGATAACGAGGACTTCGTTTGTGCCTCGGGATCACTCTTTGCCATTTGCACATGTCCACTTATCTCAAAGCATGTGTATTTTTCTCTTCCCCTCCTTGAAACAACATTATTTTCCAATGACCTTTTTGATGAGCCTTGGTAAGACCATGAGAAGCTTATCTTGTTTTGATAATATCTCAATTATAATATCTTGGTAGGACTAAACTTTTCCCAAAAGCTCCAGATAAAGCCTTCCACTTATATATATTTTGAGAGGGGAAGGGAGTAGAACAAATAGGCTTGAGAGACAAGATGAGATGAGAGTTCATGAGCAAGATGCAAGGTGGTTTAAATTTTTGAACTTAGTTTAGCTCTTTTCTTCATCTTGAACTTTATTTCAAAATTTCTGAGATTCATTTGAAATTTGGGAGCATGACTAATTACTTGTGGGAAGAGCTTAATTGATATCCACCCTCCGTAGGGATGAAGGCTCATTACATTATGAAACTTTAACAAATATAAATTTAGGGAGCGTTATGTTTTCTCATGTATGATCAAGTGCAGGGTATGAACATTGAAAGGCAACACTGATATCCATTGAAGGCTTACTCGAGGACGAGCAAGGTTTAAGCATGGGGGGATGTTGGCGGTCGATTTTCGTCAACCTAGCCATGAGTTTACATTCAATGTTGGTATTAATTTGATATTCACACTAACGATCCTAACCATCATTATATGTCAAGTTCGCACTCGCGTGTGGTTTTTGGAGTTTATTGTTTACACAGGGATTAAGAGCCTAAATGAGGACTTCCGGGTAAAGTTCATCAAGGGTTTTACAAGAAGATCATGAAGCCCGGCACAAGTCAAGATACAAGATGAACATGACTCCAAATGAGCCAAGGACTAAAGCGTGAAGTCGAGAAGTATCGAGGACCTAGACAGAAGATGCGGGAGTTCATGTGCCAAGCACCCTTATCTAAACCGCGTGGAAAATGACGTCAAGGACCCACATGTAATTCGGCAAATAATCAAGAAAACACAAGAAGCATCTGGAAGAAAGCTGGGACCGAACTGGGCCGAAATGGGCCCAGTCCGGTCAGCCTAGGCCGGCTGGCCCAGCCCATTCCGGGCCCAGTTCGGCGCCCCTTTGACCTAGATGACCCTCAGGCTATTTATAGTCCCCGTGCCAAGAGCCATGCATCAAGTCATTCGTCATCCGTCGCTGAGGAGCAGAGAAGAGAGGGACACCATTCCGGAGAGGAGAGGGTCGATATGGTTGACTAGGGTTTCCCTACCCGACGTGGGAACCTTGCATGGAAGACCACGTCGGAGTTCTAGAAGCTAGGATCAAGATCAAGATAGGATCCCGGTGGTGATCTTGTCCATGTATTATACTTCATGTTGAATTTGCAAGATTGAATCCGATTTCTAGTGATCAAGTGCTTTCGCTACGACTTTGTCTTCGTTTGGGTTTTCTTATTCTCCAATCTATTCCTCGGATAGATTGCATAGGATGTTCTTGTAGCCATGGTTGCTAGAGTGCATACCTGACCTACCGAGCGTTTTCAACATGTTCCTCGTGAACGTGCTCTTACGTTCACCTACACAATAAGCGGGACATCATGACAGGATGTTGATCACGTGTACGGTAGGTGCCTTTGAGGATTGGAACGGAAGCCACGATTTAAAGAGGCTATTAATGAGATTCGTTTGCTTTATTCTTCTTGGTTTTGGAACTTCAACAAAAGACCCAATCCAATCTCTAGATTGGTTTTACCTCCCCTCTCTTTCTCTTGCTACCTTCGGTGTTAAGAAGGTTAGATGTGTTTTCATGGTTCTTCCATAGATTAGATGCAAAAAAACCTTTGTCAAGATCAAAGTGTTTTTCGCTTATTAGATTGGATCTTGCGTTACAGATTATTCCACGGATTCGATACCTTGGGTTCACACTTAAGAGAAGAAGGGTCCCTTGACTACGACGGGGATTTGTCCACTTGCAAATCCAAACGAACTTTGATACAACTATGAACCATCAACATCGGCCAAGACGACACTACGCTGGCAATAGGGCTGTCAAAAAAGCTCGAGGCTCGTGAATCGATCGTGTTCGGCTCGGTTTAAGCTTGATTCGAGATCGGCTCGATTTCTAAACGAGCCAAGCTCAAGCCTGACTCAAAGCTCGTGAGATTTTCGAGCTCGAGATCGAAAAGCTCGAGTAAGCTCGTGTACTATGATTAGTCATGACTCTATGAGATTCATACACACATATACTCTAATTTTTTACTTAATTGTACTGCACAAAACTCGATGCCTACAAGTAACGTAATGACACTGATTTAATTATTATGTAGACTTTCTAAACTATATTTATGGATGATATAAATTTTAAAGCTCGTGAATTACTCGTAGTTAACTCGTTGCAAGCTCGACTCGAGATCGACTCGAATCTTAACGAGCCAAGCTTGAGCCTAGCTTCAAGCTTGGATGGTTTTGAGGCTCGACTCGAGCTCAGCTCGATGCTTTATCAAACTCAAGCTTGAGGCGATGAGCTCGCTTGAGCTCGGCTCGTTGACAGCCCTAGCTGGCAAACGCAGGAGACCAGGGATGCACCCCCGTCGGCCGCCCTGCCACAGATCCTTCTGTCGGGTCAGACCGACGAGGAGGCGGGAGAGGGGTCCGCGGCCCAGGAGGCGGTGGTCCCCCCAAGGGGCGCGAGAGCCCCATGCGGAGCGACTTGTCGATGGGGCAGATGGGTTTGGGGGGCGCCACCCCCACAGAAGAGGAGCTCTCGGCCTGTGCGGCCAAGTTGGAGAGGTGCCTGTCAGGCCCTCAGGAGCAAGGCCCCGAGACGCCAGCCCCCGAGGTGCCATCCCCCGGGGCGGCCGTGCCAGCGGGCAACGTTGAGGTGCCAGCCCCCGAGGCATCGACGGAGGCGGGTGACGTTGTCGCGAACATGGAGCAGGCCGTCCATGTCTCCGAGGAGACCCCGACCGCAGCAAACGTTGTCGTGATCGAGGATGCCGTTCCCGTCGTGTCGGCCGCCCCCTCAACGACTGGCGTCGTCCCCCGCCGGTGGCCCTAGAGGTCTTCATCATCCCGGAGTCCCCTTTCCCCACCGCTCTTCCCCTTGTGGTGGCGGAGGAGTTACTGCCGCCTCCTACTCGGGAGGTCAGGGACTCCTCGAGGGGTCTGGGCTTGGCCCCGTCCACGTCCGAGGAGTGGGAGGAAACGCAGCCGCTCTGGATGGTGCTCGTCACGTGGGTCGAGGCCTCCGTCGACTTCGACGTCGACAGCGGTGCGGAATCCTTGGCGCGCCGGAACCTTGAGAGGGGCCTGCGCCAGAGCGAGCGGGTGCTGCGTCAATCGGAGCAGGCGCTTAGGGAGTTGATCCTGCCTGCCATGAGGGTGAGTTGTCAATTCTCTTGTTTTCCTTTCCCCGCTTGTCTTCCAATCTTGTTGTTCTCGCTGATCGTGAAGCTTCTCGTGGCGCAGGAACTCGTTGGGCGCGGCGCCGACAGGTCCCGTGCCATCGAGGCGCTCCGAACGAAGAAAGTACAATTGGAGGCGCAGCTGGCTGCGACTCGCTTCGTCATTGTAGCCAGCGAGGCCAGCAGAGCGGCCGAGCGCGCCACCCTCGAGGCGAAGGTGAAGTCCACGGAGGACAATGCGGCCGCTCCGCAGGCGGAGAAAACCGCTCTAGAGGCAAAGTTGGCCGAGGCGGAGAAGGCAGCAACAGAGCTGCGATCGAACGCCCAGGCCGCCGCCCGAGCTGCCAGCCAGGAGAAGGCGGAGCTCGAGACGAGAGTGGGCCGGGCCGAGTCTGACCTCCTAGTGGTCTGTGATAGGGTGACGTCTCTCGAGGCCCAAGTCAACGACACCGCCACCAAAAAGACCAGGCTTCGCGAGGTTGCCAGAAGCGCGAGGAGGAGATTATCAGTGAGTGCCTCGCGGCTTTCACATCTTTTTCTCTCCACGTAGTTGATGGTTTCAAAACGTCATTTTGTCTTCGGGATGGACAGGTCTTCGTGTGACCCGTGAGAGCTTGTTGAAGCAAGTCGCCGAGAAGGAGAGCCTCATGACCACCCACCTCATCAAGAACGAGGAGTTGGTGGAGCTCACCCGCGTCCTCTCCGAGAAGATGGAAAGTACGAGGCGCACTTTTACTTGTCTCTTGTCTTTTCTTGACGGATACCTTTTGCTAACGTTCGTTCTCTTCTTTTCTTTCCTTAGAACTCATGACAGAGCTTGAGCAGTCGCGGAAGTCATGCGAGGGGGTCAAGAAATCCCTCGAGGGTGTTCAGACTGTTCGCGACAACATGGCTCGGGCTGTCCACAAGGTGCTGACGGACCTCGGAGTCGGCTCCGCTCCCAGCTTGGCGGAACGCCTCGCTCTCGCCGTCGGGACATCTCGGCAGCGCACGCTGGACGTGGCGCGCGACGTGGTGCGCAAGGTCGTCACCATGTTCTTGTCGCACTACCCGAAGCTGGACCGCAAGCTGCTAGGCGAGGGGTGGGCTCCCAGCTATGATGATGATGATGCATACGACGCCTTCGAGAGGCACTCTGTTGATTTTGCGGACGCCGTGACCGCCAACCCTCTGCATGATCTGGGCCTGTAACCAGAAACGAGATAGCCTTGCAGGGGCCTTTGATCATATTTTGTTATGTAAAGAACCTATAAACCGTGTGTGGTCATTTTTCGATCTAAGTTTACAAGTTTCTTCGCTGTTTCGTTGTGTGTTGTTCTCTTTTCGAGAAGCCGGGATCTTACGAGTTCGAGTAGTACAGCTTAAAGCTTTGCCGGTGGTGCTTTGTCTTGTAACCGCGGGGGTGTAGGGGCTCGAAAGCCTGGCCGGGTTTAGCCTTTCAGTAATACTACTCGAACGTGTAGCCCCCGAGTACTTTGGGAGAACGAGTGATCGCGCATGTTTTTTGCAAACAAGAAAACTACTTGGTGTAGTTGTTTAGACGGTTGCCCGACTACTTCCGAGGGAGCGAAGGAAACAACCCGGAGTCCCAAGCTACGCCTGTAGGTCTTTGCACCGTAGCCGCAAGGGCGTAAGCACTCGGAGCTCGGACAAGCGCAGGCTCGTGACCGCGCGAGTTGCCGTCTATCTCCTTAGCAAGCGTGGGTGTACCGCGATGATCATTCGCAAGTGCGATAAACCGTAGACGGTTTTTGATCAAAAAAGTTTTTGAAACGTGCGGGAGAGGGACGTCGTGCCTTGGTGTAGCCCCTGAGCCCACGGGGAAGTCGGAGACTTGCCCGTGGGATGAAAAAGGCTTAAAGCATTTTACTCAGGCGAAAGACGTAAGCCAAAACGAAGATAGCATCTTTATGAAGTATAAACATAGCTCGAGGCTTTTGCATTATCATAAGATGAAATAAAGAACTTTGCTTACGTATAAAAGTGGCGTAACTATTCTATGTTCCATGCATTGGAGATGACCCTGCCGTCCTCGTACTTGAGCTTGAAAGTTCCCGGACGGAACACCTGGTCGATGATGAATGGTCCCTCCCACGGCGGTGAGAGCTTGTGCCGACCCTCATTGCTTTGAACTCGTCAGAGCACGAGGTCGCCGACTTGGAACTCGCGGCTCCGTATGTTGCGCTCATGGTAGCGTCGCAGGGCCTGTTGGTACTGCGCTGAGTGAAGGAGAGCAACGCTACGCGCTTCATCCAACTGGTTGATGCCGTCCTCGAGAGCGACCTGGTTGCCTTCCTTGGTGTATGCTTGAACTCGCGGGCTACCGTAGTCGATGTCCGTCGGGAGAACCGCCTCCGACCCGTGTACTAGGAAGAAGGGCATGCAGCCGGTAGCCTAACTAGGCATGGTGCTCAGGCTCCACAGGATGGCCGGGAGCTCCGCGACCCACGTTGATCGGAACTTCTCGAGGCGCTTGAAAATTCGTGGCTTCAGGCCTTGCAAGATCATGCCATTCGCCCTCTCCACCTGCCCATTGGTCCTCGGATGGCTGATGGCGGCCCAGTCCACCCGGATGTTGTTGTCGTCGCAGAATTTGAGGAATCTTTTGCCGGTGAACTGGGTGCCGTTGTTGGTGATGATGGAGTTCGAGATCCCGAAGCGGTAGATGATGTCAGTGAAGAATGCGACGGCCTCCTCGGAATGAACATTTGTTATTGGCTTGGCCTCGATCCACTTGAAGAACTTGTCGACGGCCATAAGCACGTGTGTGTAGCCCCCGGGCACTTTCCTTAGAGGTCCGATCAGATCCAGCCCCCATACCGCAAAGGGCCAAGTGACGGGGATGGTCTGAAGTGCTTGCGCCGGGAGATGAGTTTCTTGCGCGTAGAATTGGCAGCCCTCGCAGCTGCGCACGATTCGGGTGGCGTCGGCGACGACGATTGACCAGTAGAAACCTTGTGGGAAGGCCTTTCCGATAATAGTCTTTGGGGCGGCGTGGTGCCCGCACGTGCCGGCATGAATGTCCTGCATCAGCTCTTTTCCCTGGTCGGCCAGGATGCAACACATGAGTAGGCCCTGGGCGCCCTTTCGTCGGACCTCGCCATCGACAAGTTTGTATGACTTGGCCATCCGCGTGATCCACCTGGCTTCCTCCTTATCGGGTGGCATCTTGCCCTCCACCATCCATTCGAGGATGGGGATCCTCCAGTCCGGGTCTTCAAGATTGGGCTCTCGCACCTCGTCGATCTCCATGACCTCTTGCACTGAGGGTTCTGGTGGCTTGTCCTCCTCGGAGCGAATAGACGGTTCGTACTGGTCACTGGCAAAGACCCCGTCCGGAATGGGTTTTCAATTAGATGCTGCCTTCGCGAGGGTGTCCGTTGCTTCATTGTATTTGCATAGCACATGGTTGAGCTCGAGCCCGTGGAACTTGTCTTCCAATTCGCGCACCGCTTGGCAATACGCCGCCGTTTTTGGGCTCAAGCAGTTCTTCTCCTTCATCACCTGTCCCACGACTAGGTCGGAACCCCCTTGGATCTCGAGACGACGAATCCCGAGTTCGAGGGCGATCCGAAGACCGTTGAGGAGAGCTTCGTACTCTGCAACATTGTTGGAGGTTGTGAAATGTAGTCAGACCATGTACTCCATACGCTCGCCCAGGGGCGAGATGAAGACAAGCCCGACCCTGGCTCCTTCCTTCATGAGCGAGCCGTCAAAGTGCATAAGCCACGTCTCGTGTTCGATGAGCGCTGGCGGGGTCTGGACCTCCGTCCACTCGGCGATGAAGTCGACCAGTGCTTGCGACTTGATGGAGCTGCGAGGCACATACGTGATGTTCTGCCCCATCAACTCGAGGGCCCACTTAGCTATTCTTCCTTCTGCTTTTGGGCTCTGTATGACCTCACCAAGCAGGTACTTTGACACCACCGTGATGGGGTGTGAATCGAAGTAATGCCGGAGCTTCCGCTTGGTGATGAGGACAGCATAAATCAATTTTTGGATCTGCATGTAACGTGTTTTCGAGTCGGAGAGGACTTCGCTCACAAAGTACACTAGGCGTTGCACCTTTTGTGTCCTTCCGGGCTCATCACGCTCGACAACCAGCGCCACGCTTACGACCTGACTCGTTGCGGCAATGTACAGGAGCATGGGCTCTTCTTCTGCCGGTGCTGTGAGCACTGGCGGGCTTTTGAGCAGGTTTTTGAGCGAGTCGAGCGCTTCTTGTGCTTCGGGCGTCCACGTGAAGTGGTCGGACTTCTTCATGAGTTTGTACAGCGGCAGGCTGTGTTCACCGAGTCGGGCGATGAAACGACTGAGGGAGGCGAGACATCTCGTGACGCGCTGCACCCCCTTCAGGTTTTGGATTGGCCCCATGTTCGTAATGGCCGAAATATTCTCGGGATTTGCCTCGATGCCGCGCTCTAACACGACAAACCCGAGGAGCATGCCACTAGGGACCCCGAAGACGCACTTCTCGGGGTTAAGCTTTACGCCGTGCTCCCTTAGCTTTTCAAAAACTGTCGTGAGGTCCGGGATCAGGTCCCCCACCTTTTTCGACTTTACCACGATGTCATCGACATAGGCTTCGATCAGCCGTCCGATGAGGTCGCCAAAGACGCGTCGCAGGCATCTCTGGAACATGGCACCTGCGTTTTTCAACCCAAACGGCATGGATGCGTAACAGAAGACACCGAAAGGGGTGATGAATGAGGTCGCTAGCTGGTCGGCCAAGCTCATCGCGATCTGGTGGTACCCGGAATAAGCGTCGAGAAAATAGAAGGTTTCGCACCTAGCTGTCGAATCGACCACTTGATCTATGCGCGGTAATGGAAATGGATCTTTTGGACATGCCTTGTTCAGGCTCGTGTAGTCAACACACATTCTCCATTTGCCATTCTTCTTTTTTACAAGTACAGGATTTGCTAACCACTCGGGGTGGTACACTTCTCGAATGAACCCTGCACTAAGGAGCTTCTTGATTTCCTCGTCGATCACCTTGCACTTGTCGGAGTTGAAGCGGCGAAGATGTTGCTTTATTGGCTTCGAGCTAGGCTTAATGTTAATCTTGTGCTCAGCGACCACCCTTGGAATCCCCGGCATGTCGGAGGGCTTCCATGCAAACACGTCGAGGTTCGCTCAGAGGAAGTCGACGAGCGCGCTTTCCTATTTAGGATCGAGCACCGACCACCTCCTTGGCGTCCTTGTCGGGCTCGAAAGAGCACGCCGCGTGCTTGGACGACTCGGAGATATCAGGGTCCTCAGAGAGGGGCTCTGCGGCGAGCTTCTCAGACCGAATCAGTGTCTCAGCAAACTGAAAACACTCAGCATCGCATTCATATGCATACTAGAACGACGTGCCTACTGTGATGATACCCTTCGGGCCGGGCATCTTCAGCTTGAGGTACGTGTAGCTGGGGATGGCCATGAACTTCGCGTATGCTGGCCTTCCGAGTATCGCGTGATACGTCCTCAGGAACCCGACCACCTCAAAAGTGAGGGTTTCCTTTCTGAAGTTGCTCGGTGTTCCTAAGGTGACAGGCAGGTCGATCTGCCCGAGGGGAACCGCCTCCATCTCGGGTACGACCCCGTGGAATGGTGCCGTAGACGGGCGCAGTCGGGACCACGGAATCCCCATGTCGTCGAGAGTCGAGGCGTAAATGACATTGAGGCCACTGCCTCCGTCCATCAGCACCTTGTGTACACGCTTGGTACCGAACAAGGGTGCCACGACAAGCGGGTAGTTACCCGGTTGTGGAACGTGGCCGGGATGGTCGCTACGGTCGAACGTGACCGGCGTCTCGGACCACTTCAGGTACGCTGGCGTTGCGGGCTCGGTGTTGTAGACTTCCCGCCAGATCAGCTTCTCCTGGTGTCTGGGTGGGCGCGCCGGGGAGCCCCTGAACATCATCAGGACCGCACCGTCTTCCCCGGGGTATCCAACGTCGTCGTCGTCTTTGTCCTTGCCCCCTTTGCCAGTCGGGGTGGGGTCACACCTCTTCAGCGTGCTGGCGTGGTAGGCCTTCATCAGGTTGCAGTCCTTAAGCGCGTGCTTGACCGGGCCCTCGTGGTTCGGGCATGGTGCCTCCAGCAGCTTCTCAAAGTGGTCCTTGGGTAGGTTGTTCTTGGGCCATGCCGTCTTTCGATCGATTGCGGCCACGAGGTTGTCGTCGCGGTGCCGCTTGTCCTTGTTCTTCTTCTTCTTGTTGGACGGAGCGGATGGACCTTCATCAGCTTCTGCTGGCTGCTTCCCTTTCCCGGTGCCGGGGCTGAGGGTTGCGGCTACTGCCTCCTCCCCGTTGGCGTGGTCCGTGGCGATGTCGAGGAGCTTCCGAGTTGATCGTGACTTCTGGCGTCCGATCCGATGGATCAGCGTGGCACACATGGTGTCGTTCTGGAACACCGAGATGATGTCTGTGTCGGTGGTGTTGGGAAGCTCGGTGCACCACTTGGAGAAGCGCCAGATGTAGTCGTGTAGGCTCTCTCCCTTCGCCTGCTTGCAGTTGCGCAAGTCCCACAGATTGCCTGGTCGGGCGTACGTGCCCTGGAAGTTGCCGATGAAGGCGTCCCGCAGCTGCGACCAATTGTCAATCCTGCCTCGGGGCAGGTGCTCCAGCCACGTGCGGGCCGAGTCGGCGAGGTGTAGTGGGAGGTTCTTGATGATGAATAGGTCATCTCGCGCTCTACCGGCATTGCACGACAGCCGGTAGTCCTCCAGACAGACGCTGGGGTTGGTCTCTCCATCGTACTTGGGTACGGTTGTCGGAGCTCGGAAGCGCGGAGGGAAATGCGCACTGCGGATGTTCTTCCCGAAAGCTCGGGGCCCTTGGGTGTCAGGCGAGTTGCTCCGGCTCCGGTCTTCATCGCTGTTGTAGCGGCCTCTGCGCCACTTGTTGTACTCCTTGAGAGGTTGGTGCTCGTGGTCGTCGTCCCGGGCCGCAGCCGCCTTCTGCCTGGCCTTGATGGTGTCGCGTCCGTCGCGGTCAGGGCCGAGGCGGCTCTTGACAGGGACGTTGACCTCCACGGATCGGAGTGGTTACTGCGATGGGGC
Organism: Cenchrus fungigraminus; assembly: GCA_036936925.1. Classification (NCBI taxonomy): domain Eukaryota; kingdom Viridiplantae; phylum Streptophyta; class Magnoliopsida; order Poales; family Poaceae; genus Cenchrus; species Cenchrus fungigraminus. The sequence goes on along the minus strand of CM072781.1, from coordinate 58,765,682 downwards.
GGCCGGTTGTCGCTGCTCGGAGTGCCCGCGCCCCTGTGAGCCCCACTAACGAGAGGCGGAGCTTTCTGCCTACTGCACGGCAGCAGTCTCAAGGAGTGTCTTGAGCTGCTGGTGCATCTCCTTCTCCTGGGGAGTGGCAGGCTCTGGGATCTTCCGGAGAAGAACAGCTGCCACCGCCAGGTTCTGTGATGCCCGCTTGAAGACGGGCGTGCCGTTGACGATGTCGCGGTCGTCGTTGATGATGCGCTGCTGGACGTCTCGCGCGCGCACACGAGCAGGAGTCAGGTTTGCATCCTGTCCGAGCTGCTGATGGAGCTGAGCCCGCTCGTTGTCGAGCTGGCGCTGTGCTTGCTCGAGCTCGTCCAGGTGCGCCCGTCGTGCGGCGTCATCGGGCTGGCCCTGCGCAACGGCCACGCTGTCCGCCGTCGAGCTGTGGGCGAATCAGACAGCCCCGTCTGGAGTTTAGGCCGACGCTTGAGCGTTGCTGATGACAAAGCACTCGCACGTGGGGTCGTAACCCTCCGCGCTGGAGTCATCGGAGTAGCCGAAGTAGTAGTCCGCCGCCGCCTGGAGACGCCTGAAGGCGTTGGCGTCTCGGAGCCCGGAATAATCCCACTCCGGGTCCTCGTACTCGTGCGTGCTGTCGGAGTCGGGGTACAGCTTGTCGGGCGAGGTCGCGATGAGGTTCCGGGCCACCAGGAGAAGATGACCCGAGAGGTCCTCGTACGAGCCCAGGTCCGTGCCGGCCGACGAAGAGTACACCGTAGTTGCGTTGCGTATCCCGCGAGGAAATGGTGGCGCGACCGTGCCTTCCCTGATGAGACGCGTCATCAGGTCCGCTGGGGGTGGCATGAACCCTTCTGTCGCGATGGCAGGCTGCGGCTCGCCAGCCTCGACCCGCTGGGGGAGCCGACGCGCACCGCTCTACGTCGCTCCGCTCGTGCTTGACGCGAGCGCTTGCCCGAGCGCCTTCTGCGTCGGGTTGGTCTTGGGGCCGGCACCGCAGCTGGCGCCGGGGTCGCCACGATTTCGTCCCTGTTGAGGAGACGCATGAGGTAGCCATTGCCGGTCGCCTGGAGCTCCAGGCTCCCTAACCGGATCTCGTATTCGACCGGGAACGGGTCGGATTTCCCCATGGGGCATCACTCCGACGACAGCTGCGAGATGATCACCATCGGAAAAACTGGTGGACGGGCCGTGCGAACCCTGGAGTGAATGTCGAGACACGCGAGGCCCCTACCTGGCACGCCAACTGTCTGGGTTTGTTACTGCCGGCAAGTAAATTTGTTCGATCGCGTGTCGAGAACCGCACGGTGGCACAAGAGACACAAGGGATTATACTGGTTCGGGCCTCCGGAGAGTAATACCCTACGTGGTTCTTGTAGCAGAGTCCTACGTACGTGAGTGGGTGTGAACGACTATGAGGTGTTATGAGATGAGATATCGATCGGGTGTGTGTTGTATGGTATGTAAGCGTGTGACCCCCTCCTCCCCCTTTTATAGTTGCAAGGGAGAGGCCTACGGGGGGTAAAAACGGGAATAGAAACTAGATTACAGTGTAGGGCGTCCTTCTCCACGTCGGGCGGTATGGCGAGGCGGCGGGAGCTGCTAGGGACTGTAGCGAAGTAATTGTTGATGGTATAGACCTCTCAGAATTGCGGGCTCCGAGTAGTGGTCGCTGGGACTCCTCGGGCTCGTCTCCGAGTAGTCTGGTTGTCGTAGGTCGTAGGCTCCGTACCAGGCTTCCGTCAGCGGAGTAGGTACGCGTCTTTCCCGGGTACTGTGGGGGCCCCTGTTTGGATGGAGTGGTCTGCACTATGTCGTTTGTGGCATAGTAGGCGGCGCGCATTATGTCGTTCGTGGCACAGTGGGCGGCCATGCATCCTGACACCGGACATCCATGTCAGTACGACCCGACATGGAGGGGGCTGCATGTGGCGGTGTGAGAGCGGGCGTGCGCAGAAAACCCATCATATCAGGAGTGAGCCCTGGTTGCGGTTGCCTTTGCCGCGAAGGCTGAGCTTGCCGGGGACGGAAACTACTCGTGCGAACGAGTAGTCGGAGGCGGGATGGAAACTACTCGTGCGAACGGGTAGTCATGACGGGAGGCGAGAACTTGTCGTTCAAACCGCTATGTGGATGGAAACTCGTCGTACGGACCCCCGAGTACTTGGAAACTTGCCGGATGGGCTGCTAAGTACTCGGGGGCGGGTGGTGCCCGCGCGTGCGGGCCGCCAAGCTCTCGACCTTGACGGAAACTGGTCGTACGGGCCGCCAGGGGCTCGGGGGTGTAGTACTCGTTGTACTGACTGCCAAGTACTCGGGGTGTGTCAGTCCGTACTGCGCCTTTTGGTAGTCGTGGTGGGCCCTGGTCTAGGGCCTCGTCAACAGGTGCCACCTTTCACCAACCGTTTGAAACGGCGGCAGGACAGTAACCGCCGTTGTCAGTGGCGGTTACTTTCCTGCCGCTGTTTCAAGCGGCGGTCGATGTCTAGTTTTGAAATTTTTTTATCCGACATTTATTTTTGAAAATAAAAAAACTAAAAAAAAAAATCGTCCGTGACGTTCCTAAGGCTGTGGTCTCGAGGCCGTATTTTCATTGGGAAAAAGTCCTTTTGACGTCCCTCTTCTATTACCGAAGTCTAACTTTCGTCCTTCATCTGCAAAACCAGATATTTGGGGTCCCTCAAGTATCAAATCCGGTTAATTTTGGTCCCTCAGCTGTTTTGGAGGGTGGTTTTCGCATGACGTTGCCCAACTGAGTATATAACGTCCCTCAACTATCAAAAATGTTTATTTTTGGTCCCTCAACTATCAAATCTATTTATTGTTCCCTTGACTGTTTTGGAAGGTGATATTCGCATGACGTGGCGCTGGGTCAACATACCAGGCACATGCGGAGGTGGGACCCCATGATGTCATGTGACTATCTTCTCCCCTTGCTCATTCTTCCTTCCCTCTCCCTAACACTTCTTTCTCTCTATCTCCTCATCCCTATCCAAAACGACGGAGCTCTAGGGTCGTCGTCCAACGACGACAAGCTCGTGCGGTGGAGAAAGACGAGCGAAACTGCGGCGGGCTCCTGTGATGGAGCATGCAGAGCGATATGGCACGACGGGCTCGTGTTGCAGAGCGGCTCGTGTGGTAGAGCAAGAGGAGAGAGAAAGAAGGAAGCCACATGACACGTGGGACCCACCATCACATGTACCTCGCATGTGGGACTTATCATCACATTATGCGAAAACCACCCTCTAAAACAGTCGAGAGACCTAAAATAAATAGATTTGATAGTTGAGGGATCTCATATATCTGGTTGCGGCCAAATCATGCGAAAATCACCTTCAAAACAACCAAGGGACCAAAAATAAACGGATTTGATAGCTGAGGGACCTCAGATACCCGGTTTTGCGGATGAGGGACCAAAATCAGACTTCGACGGTAGATGAGGGACGTGAGAAGGACTTTTTCCTTTCATTGCTATTTTTTAGGCCCAGCCCAATACTATTTCGGGCCTCTACCACTTTACCAGACTACTACCCATTCTGCTTCTTCCCATCCTCGTCCTATTCTTTCTCCATTTTTCGAATTCCCCAATTTCCCCACTCGATTGCCCCCACCGCCCCACCGCGAGGAGCAAGCCGAGCTCTGACGATGGAGGCGGAGCTGCCGCAGCGGTGGGCGGCGACGTACACGAAGCACATGAAGCAGAAGCGCAAGGCCTACCACGACGGCGCCCTCCTCCTCTACCCCGCCTCGGGCCGCCTCGTGCTCCTCGACGACGCCGGCGACACCATCGAGTCCAGGTTCCTCCGCTCCAGCGAGGAGGTCTCCCCGGGTGCCGCGCTCTCCTTCCAGGCCCACCTCGTTGACGTCGGCGAGCCCGAGGACGGCCCCGCCACGTACACCTCCTCTTCCGCCTCCGCCGCTGCTGGTTCCAGGACCGCGCGTCGCGGCGGTGGGGCTGCCAGGGCGCGTCCGCCGAGCTCCGGGAGGGTGTTCCCGCCGCGTGTGTCCCGCACGTTCGTGAACCCGTCGAAGGGCTTCGGCCGCGGGTGCGGTGGTGGGGGCGACGGTGAAGCCGCGGGCTCTGGCGGCTCGGAGGTGGCGGACTCGAGGTTACAAGGTCTGCGCGGTGCGCGCCACCTGTTCGACGTGTGTCCAGCAGCCTGTGGATGTTTATGCGGTGAACGAATTGGCTGTGCTTTGGTTTTGCAGAGTGGACCGCACTGTACACTACCCAACTGACTCAGAAGGCGAAGAAGTACCACGATGGCTTCGTGAGGCTTGTGCAGGCCGGCCCACATGTGAAGCAGGTAAGAAGCAGTTGGCGTGAATGGTTGATTCCTTGCATGTTCCAAAGACTAGAGATGGTGCAGTCATTGTGTTCCTAATAATGTGTAATTATTGTCTGTTTAAGTCATCCTGCAAGCAGTTTATGAAGTGTTGTGACATGTGTATAAACTGAATGTTCAGATTGTTTTGCTCGATGAGGATGGCCAAGTGCTAGGCAGCAGGCACCTCAAGTCCGGGGAATCAATTGAAAGCAGGAAGAAATGTCATTTTCCTAATTATCTGATTGAGATTTGTGAGGCCAATAATCAGAAAGGTCAGTTTGTACATAAGTGCATACCCTAGTGTGTCATAATGCTTTTGTCGAGCTCAGTTCGAGGTCTTGTGCCCCACTTTTTTGGATTCTGGAACATTGTATAGAAAGTATATTTCCAATGTATCTCACTGAGGTGATGCTGATGCTACTGATGTGTTGATCGATATGCAGGTGGCGAACATACTTCAGAGGAATCTTTGGTGCACACGAGACAAAAGAATGGGGGAAGTACATGTAACAAGATGGGACTGGGTGCATCAACTAAATCTCAAAAATTTGTCACTCCACAAAAGTTTCATGGTAACTGGCTTAAAATTATAGAACACTTAGCTATATTCCACATCTTCCATCACAACGCATGAGAATCTTGCTTGTTTCTGTAATTTGTAGATCATGATGACACTAAATCAGAAGTCACTGCTAGCTATGGTAAGCCAGAGACTGGCAAGGTTGAAGAGGAGACTGCTGGCCACTCAGGGAGCCTTATGGAAGCAGACTCAGGTTTCAAAGGTTCTTGTGCAACGTTCCATCAGATATCTGTATTTTGTATGTAAAATGACTGTTAGTGTTTATATAGTTTTATATGAAAAATCTGTTCTTTGTAGAATGGAATGGCTTATACACCACTCAACTTACTCAAAAAGCAAAGAAGTACCATGATGGCATCATACGGCTCGTGCAAATTGGTTCACATGCAAGGCAGGTCAGGAACTGGTGCTCAGTACTTTATTTGCATGCTTATAATAACAGCATTTTTTAGCAGCTTATAATAACAACATTTAGAGAACAAATCCTCACAAAAGTTGATATAATGAAGTTGCTAAAGCAATATTGATGTCAAACAGTTGTAGGATGCTGTTGACTGTTAAATATATCTGATGAACGTTTGCATACTGTGGAGTGTGGACCTGTGGTTTGGAAAAAAAATCTTATTGCTGTTATATGTGTTTAGATTGTTTTGCTGGATGAATATGGTGAAGTGCTTGGCAATAGATATCTCAAATCAGTTGAATCTATAGAGAGTGGGACGAAATGTCAGCTGCCCAACTATCTTGTTGAAGTTTGTGAACTCAGAAATCAGACAAACGGTTAGTTATATTCTCAGCCAAGCATTATCATTTCATATCCAATATGTAGCTTAGATGACTTATTGCAGTGAAATGTATGCACTGTTTACATATTTGATGACATTTGTAGAGCCTAAACACTCTTCGAAGGATGCTTTGAATCAGAAAGGACCAGAGAATACAAGTGACAATGCGAGTGAAAAAGGTAAATCTCCAAAGTTTGTTAGTCCATTTAAGTTCCAAGGTATATGCTCGCAAAGTTATACACAAATAATTGTATTTTTCCTTCTTGCCACTTGCTATATTACAGTGATTCATTTGTCTGCACAATCTGCAGATGCACAGAAGAGTAACTGGGAATGCATTGCAAGCTTTAATAGGCCACACATTGAGAAAAGAACCTGCAGTAACTTGGATGTGCCACAAAATTTCCATGGTAGCTAAGTTTAATGTTAAGCTGAGTTAGATATATTTCCTTCTTCCTGCATAGCATATTATAGTACAACTATTTGTCTGCAGTGCTTTCGGATCTTCAAAGGAGAAAATTGGACTGCAATTTCGATAGAGGGGCTGACTATAGCCAATCGACGTTTGGTGTTGTGGATAATCCACTTAAGTTTAATGGTGGCGGAGCATTATGTTCACATACAACTTCTACTTTTTTATCCTCTTATGTGTTCTAAGGTAGTGATACTGATTTTGCAGATATTCAAAGGGGCTCAGCTACCAATTCTTTGCCTGAATTTGGGAAAGCAACTTCTAGCAGGGTTGGTGATCCACTACAATTTCGTGGTAGTGTGATTTAAACGCTAAGCTTGTATTCATTTAGTTCTACTTCCTTGTGCTATAATGTAATACAGTGCGCCCATGTATCTCAACCCATTTGTAGATCTTCAGGATGGTAAATCAGTACGCTCCAATAGTTTTATCAGCAGAGAGGTTGGCAAATCAACTTTTGGCAACATGGATGATTCTTTGAGAACTGGTTTGTACACCTTTACTTATATCTAGCTTGAACATCAGTTTCACAGTTCCTCCTGTGTAAGAAAATTGGGAAGAACAATAGATAAACAGTTGATATTTTTGTCCGTGGCACACTGTTTGTGATTTTTTCTGAAATTTTGCTGCCAGGAAACATGTTTTATTTGTCCTACAGACAGTACACTGTCCGTGGCATTATGTTTTATTTTTTCCAGAGCATCCTGTAGACTAAACAATCTTATAAGTGTCCTGTAGATGGATTTCCTGTTGTACCCTATAATTGATGCTAGACTGAAAGAGAGGTCAAGCAGGCTGGCAGAGGTGCTGTTATGCTCTGTAATACCCAAAGGATCATTCATAAGAAGCTTCCACATGACTGGCCAGTCAGCTTTTGTTACACAACGTTTGTAATTGGATCACTTAGTAAATTAGTTAACTGTCTCCATGTATCTTGATTTTAGAGAATACATAGTTTTTGTTATGCACCTAGATATATACTATGTCCAGATACGTCATACGTAGCAAAAGCTATGTAGTTAGAAATAGCCAAAACGAATAGTAATTTGGGACGGAGGGAGTAAATAGTTAATTTATTCTGTAGGTGCATGAGTCAATAGTTAATCTAGAGATGTTTTGCACAGTTAAGATTTTCATTTGAAATTTGAAATCCTGCTATTATGCCTTCATGATGCTAATTTTGCTTTATTTGTTCTTGCATACTAGTTACTACTGGAATGATAATCGGCAAGTTGATCATAAGTTAACTACATCATGCAAACATGTATAGAAAGTTTCTTTGGTACGCTGCTGTAATAATATTGTATGTAGTACAGTACTCATTTTGAGGGTAGTCAATTTTCCCTAGAAGGTGTCTGTTCATGTATAATTTTTCTCTCGAACACGCAGGAGAACTACGTATCATTGTATTAATAGAAGAAGTTTGAAGTCAAAGAGAGAGACTCCTACAGCACACACACACCCCTCACACTAGATCATAGCTTAATCACCTGTTACAGGAAAAACAAACCGACCCAAGACCCTAGACCTGGAGATCTTAGCCAGCCTCTCTGATAGAGAGAAAGACAAGACCTTTAGCTCCTGCTAGACTCCACAAATGAACTTCCATCCTAGCCATGCTTATCATAGCAGCAACACTAGGGGAGGCACCATTAAAAACACAATCGTTACGATGCTTCCAAATGCACCAGGTCCAAGAATGATTAGTGAATTTAGTCCTTTGCGTGCATATCCCGTAACAGCTGCATCCACCCTTTCCCACCATGCATCAAAGGAAGGTTCTGCACCTGCTGGAGCAATCTGAGAGTAGCCAACTTGATGGAAGAGGGAGTACCAAAATTGTCTAGCAGCCACACATCCAATCAGCAGATGTTGAATGCTTTCTTCCTCTTGGTCACACAAGGGGCACTTATCTGGATGTTGAAGGCCACGCCGTGCCAACCAGTCAGCCGTCCAACATCTATTATGAGCAACCAACCACATAAAAAATTGACATTTGGGGGCAGCCCAAGATTTCCAAATCCTCTCATAGGGTCTAAAATAAATGGCCCCCTGAAATAAAGCATCATATGCTGATTGTGTAGTATACTGCCCGAAGAGGAGAGGCGCCAGATATGTCTGTCCGGCACCCCCACTTGGAGTTCTACTACAGGTATCATATCCCACAGCATCGGGTATTCCACCAGAGCTTCCCAGGAAATTGATCCCTGAATATCACCAATCCATCTCTCATTGAGCAATGCCTCCAACACCGTACACCCCCCAATTGTTCTCTTAGAGACCAAAACATACACCCGTGGTGCAATATCTTGGATATTTTTTCCAGCCAACCATCTGTCCTTCCAGAAAAGAGTATTGGCTCCATCCCCAACTTCAGAAATCACGGCCATAGCGAGAAGGTAATCCATGTCCTTGGTAGTCTGGAGAGGTAAACCAGCCCTGGGTTTATTCGGTTCAGTCTTCCTAAGCCATGGCCATCTTATTCTCAGGGCTAGTCCGAGGGATTTCAGATCTGAAATTCCCAAACCGCCAAGCTCCTTCGACCGGCACACTTTAGGCCAAGCAATAAGGCAATGTCCTCCATTAGCTTCCTTCCTCTCCAGATAAAACCTTTTCTAATTTTGTCGATGGCCTTGATAGCCTGTTCATGTATAATGATGCTTACCTATTTATCATCATGTATTTTATACTAATCACATGTCTTCTGTATTTGTAGCATCCCAAATACTGTCCATCATGAAGCCCCCATCAAAAGACAGAATTTCCCAAAGCTCTCAATCTGGGCAAGAACATTCTTCGGCATCTTCTGAGGCAAGGATAGCTTTTGATGCAAGTTGTGAAAAGAACTTAGTGGCTCATGATTCAAACAGAAACTTTGATGGTAGTGGGACATCTAGAATGTCTCACTTTGCTACCCAGCTTCGTACATCAGTACAATCTTGCTTGAACTTAGGAACTCTACCGCTAAAGAACGCAGTAAGGGATCATCATTTGAATGAGTCATCAGGGAACAGTCATCCAACTTACGCCCTGTTCGTTTGGCTTATCAGCCACCAGCCAGCAGTACATTTCTCTCAGAACAAACCAGCCACCAGCAACCAGCCAGCAGTACTTTTCTCTCAGAACAAATCAGCACCAGCCACCAGCCACCAGCCAAACGAACAGGCTGTTATGGTCAGCAGACTATCGTGTAAGATCTCATTTTATATTGTTCAGTATATGAATCCTCGAACATTTTTCCTTTAGGACTTTAAGCTCCAACATGACACAGAATAATCAATGGAACTTTACTTTAATGATGCTTTTTAGGAGACCAGCAGCTTTTGAGGATCAGGATTTGGCCACACTTGATATCGCAGCATCTGATATGTCCAGTGCCCAGGAGCAGAAACTAAACTCAAGCAGTCAGCACACTGGAAGTTCTATTGGTACAGAAAGCTGCTCTAGTAAGTTTCTATACTACTCTGTAACCATCTTGTACAACTGTAGTAGTTTGCAAATCTTTCATGCCACTGAAGAAATGGTAAATGTTCTCATGTTGATCATATTTGACAGATATTAGTACCAACCCAATCTTAGAAGGAGACAAAAGTGGATCCGCAAACCAGGTATGCATTTTGCCTGTGGAGCAGGAAGTATAAACTTTAGAATTTCAGAAAGTAGCAGTTTCATGAGCAACAACTTCTTAGGGTTTATAGGAGAGCCGTCCACAGATGCAATTTCTTTGTCATGAGGTCAGGGCATGGCAGTATTGCCGTATTGGTGTGTAGTATTACACTGTGCCACTAGATATATGCCAATTTAGACAAGTCAGTCTTCAATGCACCTTTTTCGCAATTGTTTTATACTCTCTCTGTCCCAAATTACTTGTCATTTTGGCTTTTCTAGATACATTCCTTTTGTTATGTATCTAGACATAAGTATGTATCTAGGTGCATAAGAAAAAGAATGTATCTAGAAATGCCAAAACGACAAATAATTTGGGATGGAGGGAGTACTAAACTTTATTTGCGAAGTTTATTTTTGAGTTAATGCTAATGATATTGTTTTACTTTGGCCAGTATGCATGCTTTTACATGTAAGGCCATATTTTAAAACTTTGACTTCACAGATCGGCATGAGGATGTTCATTTAGTGATTGCAGGAATTCACATCGGCTAGTTTGCTAGTTATTTGATTTGTGTATCTGTGCATTTGCAGCTAAGCACACAGTACAGTAGAGCGGATGATGGGCTCACGTCTACATCTTCATACACCCTGACTAGTAAAGATCCCAAGATTCAGGAACTAATAGATGACTGCCCTTCGTTCGACCTTGGCTTCTGAGCAGAAGGTATCGCGGTTTTTTTTCAAATATATATACTGGATGTCTGGATGGTGATAGGAACTTAAGGGGGTGGAGAAATGGCAGCTCACTCCACTAAACATAGTGTTTACAGGATATATATACATACAAGAGAGATATGGGCCATTTTTTTTAAGAAAAGGGAATATAATGATATTCCAGCCTCTGCATTCAGGATGCATATAGCTATCCTTATTACACAATGATAATAGCACACAGGCCTAGTAAAAAGGGGCAGATGTCTCTAAAAAAACAGCTATCCTGCACCAGAGTGACCTGGGCTATATGTGTATATACAGTTAACAGTGGTATCAGTTACATAGCATGACCTGGGCTGTTTGCTAAGCATCCAGTGGTAACAGTGGTATCATTATATCAAGAAGAAAGGTATGGTTTAGGTCATCCTTATTTTTCTACAATTTGAAATTTGAGTTGTCTCATTGAATTTTTAACGACGTGGTATCATTAATAGGCTGTGCTGTTTGGTTTCATGGCGTCCGTGCAGTATACTATGCAGTACTACTACTCCACCAAAGGGGACAGCTGAAACGGCTGAATAGTATGAACTTGTTAGGTTCTCTAAAATTCTTGATTTGCCGAGTCCTACCCTACGTCTTATAGTAACAAGTCTTGCATGCAGATATGCCTTTTGTCCAAGATGTAAAATTCTCCTGGCATCTTTTCATCTGACTAAACCATACCTGAGTTCCCAGCCGCCACAAAATAAGTGGAGACAAGTGGCCTATCAGTAATCAGTGCATGAACCAAGAACGACCCGTGGGTTCCGTGTAGGGGTGGTAAAGGGCCTTCCAATTAAGCTTAAGAAATTTAAGGATCAGATCCTATTAGGATCAGACCATAATACTATTCAATTTTGAGCTAAATATATATAAAGTTTAGTTAGATTGTGAAGAATGAAGTAGTGTCATGATCCATTACCACCCCTAGTTCCATGCATATACGAATCGTATTTGTGGATGTAACGGTAACACGTCTCCCACGGTTGTTAGAAGTGTCGTGGCCCGCCATTTCATCACGTGGCGCGTAGCGGTGAAAAGGATCCGTCCATCGTCCCGGTCGTGGACCGGCAACTGTTGCGCATTGTCACTGTGTTAGGCGAGAGCCAAGGGCACGGACCTGAAAAACTATTCCAGCCTGAACGCGAAGCAGCTGAGGCGGCGGCATGAATGACAACGATCACTTTCGCTCTCGCTCGAGACCTTCGCGTGGAAAGTTTGGGTAACAAACGTATCCACGTTCTCAAGATGTTTTTGCTTTGGTTTGACAAAAACGACGCAGGATAAAAAAAATCTAGATGGATGAAAGTGCTAGTTCCTGTGTGGATCTTTCTTGCTTCCTCGCTTGTGATTTCTGAAACCCTATGGTCTTTGAAGATTGCTCCTGCTCCAGCCAGTTTTTTTGCTTCTGATCGAGGCCATGATCCGTGGCTCGTGAGCAGTGGAACAATAGAGGGCGTGCCGATTCGTGACGGGGTGGGCACAGCAGGATTAGGCATTTTTTTAAAAAAATACTAGACCGGTGGGTGAGACCTCCTAAGGTTTTTCATTAAGAAGAAGGAGTCGGTCCGGTCTAGAAAACCTCCGAACCCCAGTTAACTGGTGAGGAGATTTTCTTTTTTTTAAGAAAAAACCCCGGTGAGACACCCGCGCCCGACGGGGGTCGAACGCGGGCGGGTGACTATCACGACCGCAAGCACGACCAACTGAGCTACGTGTCTTCACTTTAGGCATTTTTAGGCCTGTTTGGGAGGGTTCCGGCTCCACTCAAAACGACTCTAGCTCCAGCTCCTCTGGTGGGATGGTTCTTCTGGTGGAGTTGGAACCGTTTTATGAAAATGTTTGGCAAAACGGTTTCTCCGGGCTGTGGAAAACCTCCGAACCCCGGCTAACTGGTGAGGAGATTTTCTTTTTTTAGAAAAAACCCCGGTGAGACACCCGCGCCCGACGGGGGTCGAACGCGGGCGGGTGACTTGCACGACCGCAAGCACGACCAACTGAGCTACGTGTCTTCACTTTAGGCATTTTTTAGCCTGTTTGGGAGGGTTCCGGCTCCACTCAAAACGGCTCTAGCTCCAGCTCCTCTGGTGGAACGTTCTTCTGGTGGAGTTGGAACTGTTTTATGAAAATGTTTGGCAAAACGGTTTCTCGGGGCTGTGTAAGGTGGATAAGAAGTTGAAATGTCCATAATGTCCTTCCTTTTTTTTCTTTTTTCTTTTTTTCCTCTTTATTTTTTTTCTTATTTTTCGGTGTTATCTTCCTTATCTTCTCTCCACCTCCACCCCCGCCCCCAGAGTTCCCCGTCGGCCGCCTCCTCCGCGCGTTGGAGCCCGCCGCTGACCACCTCCTCGCGGCGCTCCCGACCCCGTCGCCTCCCAGCTCCCCCTCGCGGATCTGAGAAGGTGCAGGAGGGAGGCGACGGAGCCCCTGAGGCCGCTACGCTGGGGGAGAAGTGTGGGGACTCACCTTCGGGATTCCCGTTAAGCACTTGTGCTAGTCCCTGGATCGGGTAGGCTAACACAGTTCTTATCAGATTTAAGTATAGAGGCAATAAATAACGTATATTCAAAGAAAATACCTCAACGCAGCGAAGGGAAGCGCAGGTGCCCATCCACTAACTAGATGGTTTTCAACACCTGGAACTCACGTAGTCTACCTGTAAAAAGTATAATAGAGGCAAGGCTGAGTACACATCAACATACTCAGCAAATCTCAGCGTATAAGAAATTAATCCTATAGACTACATGCAAGGTTCCAAGGTAAAGGAAGCAGGTCTTGATTAATATAAATAAACTAATGAAAGTGAAGTTATTTCAGGGAAATAATAAGTAAAGCAAGTATATTATATATAGGTTGGTCCTGGAGGGGGAACACACAGCCTCCCCTACCAGTCTCTAAGTTTTAGTAAACTCAGCGACCACCGGGGTCCTACTGAGCCGGCATCTGCCGTATTCCTTTCTAAGGGCCACTGCCCTGTCTCACCACCAAATCTAACCTTATAATCATGTGTGCTAATCAACGGGAACTTTGACCAAAAGGCGTACGCTTTACCCGCACGGTCGGTTAGCTCGTACCTCGATCACAAGCGGTACTGACCTACGAAACCCATACCCACCGGCGTCCATTCATGGATTACATTATCACCCAATCCTGGACAACATTCCCTAGCTCAATCCACGTCTACACTGGGGCCTAAGTAGGGGTCATTCCACCACCACCCGCCTCGCGGGTCCACGTCCCGGGACAAAGCATATGCATAAGAATGTGGTACAAGTACCACCGTGTCACCCAAACGCCATAACATTCCCGATGACCCGTACCGGCCAGACCTGGGGCTATGCGAAGGTCCTGCTCCAGCGCATTCGTTGCCCACCACGGCCCCTTGGGATGGTTTACTAGGTTCAGTAGTGAGGTGTGGATCAAGTCCTCACATAAATAGGCATTCCCGAAGGCTATGCCTTTTTGGCCCGTGCGGCCGTACCCAATCCTTGGAAAGACTTTCCCGTGAACCGATCCTTATACGACCGGAGTAAGCATGGACAGGATCCTCTACCGAGGCTGCCCCCATACTCCCATGTCTGTCCTTAGGGAGTCTAACTCACTTTAGTTGGTTCATTTTATTATCTACTATCTACTTCTATCTCTCCCTATCACCATAGTTCCTTTCCATGAGTAATTGTGAATAAGTAAATCTAGGGTTGATGCTCGGTCATCGACATGGTCGAGATCGGGATCAACCCATCCTTACAGCAAATGCAGGTCAAGTTATTATCTTGGCTTATTTTATTATAAAACAATGGATAAAAGTATGACCAAGGGGTGCTGGAACTTGCCTCTTATACTTGCTTTCCTAATTGACCAAGTCTTGCCTTCTTGATCCTCGGGGACTTGGTCGATTAGCGTGTCTTACGGACGTCCTGAGCTCTGACTTCATGTCCTTCTTGGTCCTTGTCTTCGGGAGGGAGCTCAGGCGTCTACTGAGTATAGCAACACATAAAATAACAATCAATAAGGAAATTCACCAATCAAGGAAAAGAAAGTCAACAAGTAATGGGACCGGCATCTAAGATTGGATTTCCTAAGGGTTGTGGTGGCGGAAAAACCTAGGGTCTTGAGTTGGGCAGCGTGACAGCGGGGTTTTCGGAATTTGGGAGAGGCTTATGGTCTTGTGCAAAGAGGATGTGCGTGATAAGGCTCAAGGTAGGCTCGTGTAGCCCTAGGGTACCTCGAGGAACATTCCTAAGGTTCTAGGATCGAGATAGGTGAAACACGTATTTCCATATACGCTTTCACCGGGTTTTCTATTATGCCAAGAAATGGCAAAATAGAACAAAGATTCCTAGAGAGCTTACTATGGAAACTAATGGCACTACTAAGTGTAGAATGCCTCCTAGTATTTTTGGGAATTTTCCTAGGATTTTAGAAGCTAAGATGGTTGAAGTGCGGAATCCCGGGTACACTTTTACAGGGTTTTCTATTTACCCGGGGAGGAACTAAAATGAAAAAGGGTTTTAGGAAGGTCTACTATGGAAACAAATGGTACCGTTGGGCTTAGAATAATTCCTAATATTTTTAGGAATTTTTCTAGAATTTTTGGATATTGGGAAGGTCTCTAACTAAACTTTTGTGTACAAAGGCTGGGTGTGCCCAGCAATTTTCTAGGGCTGACGCAGGCGCGTGGGGCTGCGACCACTATGCTGTGGGCCGGTGAACTGAGGGTTGTGGACCGGTGTGGGGCTGTGCCTGTGGCTTATGTGAACCGCGTCCACGCAGAGAGAGGAAGAGGGTGCGGGTGACGGGGTTGCACGTGGCCGTCCA
Organism: Cenchrus fungigraminus; assembly: GCA_036936925.1. NCBI lineage: Eukaryota > Viridiplantae > Streptophyta > Magnoliopsida > Poales > Poaceae > Cenchrus > Cenchrus fungigraminus. Next base: position 58,750,331 of record CM072781.1, on the reverse strand, counting down.
CGTGGTGGACCGAAGCTGACATGGCGCATATGTGGCATGTGTGTGTGGGTGGCGTTGGTAGACCAGGTGCAGGCACCAGGGAGGGAAGGGGACAGCACCGCCCGGCTTTGGCACCGGACCGCCGCGAAAGGTAGGGCACCTCGTCGGAGTTGGGGATTCCGGCCACGGTGACCTGCTGGCCGGGCGGGACCTCGCCGTGGAGGTGTACTAAAGCAAGGCGGACCAGGGTAGGGGAAGAGGACCGACGGAGGTGATCAGCGGCGGTGGGACGGCTCGTCGGAGCGGGGCCGCGACTCGACCGAAGATGGATGTGCGCCTAGGGGCTGAATTGTGCCCAAATGGGAGTGCGTGTGTGCGTGCGAGTGCTTGGTGAGGGTGGGGAGGTGGTTACCGAGGCTCGAGGTGACTGGAGCACGGTCGGTGGCTCGCCGGTGCGATGGTGATGGGCGGCGCTCGGTGTGAGGATGGTTGGGGGTTGTAGCGGCCAGGAAGAATTCAGCAGCGTGACGGTGTGCTCCTAGAGGTTCTCTAGATGCAGTGCGACTGCCGGAGCTAAGTCGCACGGCGGCGCATGCTCGTCGGGCACAGCGACGCGGCAACAATGCGGCGGCGCGGCCAAAGGAGGAAGGGGTGCAGGAAAGCCACGGGCAGTGTAACACCCCGTGTTATAATTAGTACTCATTAGTGCTAATTACCTTCCTAATCAAGTCATGATCATTAGTTCTTAAACACTTGGTCAAAGACCTAGTCAAACCCATAGTAAAACCCTTTGTCATCAACACTCTGTTCGGAACTTTTGCCGCGTTCTTCAAATTTCGCCTAAACACATCAAAATCCGCCAATATAAAAGTTGTGCATCTTGTTGAGAGACACATTTTTCATGTTGGTCGGCATTGCAAATTTTGAGTAGAAATTGGTTGAATTCTTGGTCAACGGCAGCAGCCACATTTTTCTGGCGCCGAGAAAAGTGCCAACTTGGCATGCCTTTTGTGCACAATCTATTGATCAAATCACCTATGTGCCTTTGTGAAAGTTGTAGAGGATTGATAGATCTCCACCTTTCGTATTCACACGAGAGTGCACTGTAGTTGCGAAATTTGGAGATATTCAGGATCAAACTCGGAATGTGACTATGCACCCCCGTCGCTCCAGAGCGCCAGGGCGCGCGCGATGTCACGCCCCCGGCGCGTGCGCCGGCGCCATGGACCTGCACCGTGGTCCCAGCCCGGACGCCGAGGACGTGCCTTTCCACGTGTGTGTGTGGGTCCTACGGTGCAAACCGACCTCCCTTGCCCGCTCCTCGGTTGACAGGTGTCGCGCCACCACCGGCGAGCCGCACCACCCAGCCGCGCCGTCCAGCCTCTGGCGTCGCCGCTGTACCGCCGTCGTACCGCCGCCATACCGCGACCAACTTGTTCCCCGTCAACATCCTGGTCGTCGAGTCGTCGCGAGCGTGCACATAACACCCCCCCGGAGCTTCCTAGCATGCGTGTCGCTCTACCGCCGTGCTCTGCTTTCCGCCGCCGCCCGCCATTGGAGCTCCACAGCAAGTTTCCCTTTCCCGTCTCTGAACTAGCCACTTGAGCCGTCCTCCCCCTCCACACGAGCCCCCTGAAACTTCCCGGACCGTCGCCTGAACCAGTCAAGTCGCCGCCGCGCCGGAGCGCTCGTCCCACCGAGCCCGTTGAACCTCGGAATCGGACCCCAGGAGGTCCACGACCACTTCCCCATCGCGTGTTGCCCAGGCCGAGCCCTCCCCCTCGCCGGATTCTGGCCACCTTCGCCGGCCGGCGCGCCAAGGACCTATTTGTGAGGTCCAATTTCTGTCTGAGGGCATAACTATGAACTAGGGGCATTTTTGTAAGGATCTTCTTCTTAGTTTTCTTGTAACTTAGTCCTGCACCTTCTAAAATTCGTAGAAAATCACAGAAAAATCAGAAAAATGCAAATGAGGACTTTTTGGAGTCCTTGTGAGGAGTACTATGTTTCCTAGAAAGCTTGTATAGGATTTTTCTAAATAGTTTTTGAATAATTTTGAAAACTCAGTTTGAACTGTTTTTGCTGTAGTTTAAATTCTAGATGTGAGTTTGACTTTAAATTTGGATATGTTGTGCAACATGATGTTCATGAGCTCTGGAAAAAAAATTTGCACAAAGTTACTGAGTAGATTTTTAGTTATGCTTTATTTAGCCTTTATGCTAGTAGTAGATTCACCTTTTTGCCTAGCACTGTATAGGTTTGCTCTCTGGCTAATGATGAATTGAGCCTCTGGTAATTTTTGTATGCTGGTTTGACCATGTTAAAATAGGTTTTTGATTTATGCATGCTAGAAGGACCTATATGTATATTTGAAGTTATGTGTAGATTTAGGACTTGAGCTTTGGTGTAGGCCCTTGTTATGTTGATTTTGTCCTCTGGTGAAAATTTGAAGTCCTTTACATGAGTAGTTTTGCCTAGAATAAATTGTGCTTTAATTACTAGGCTGGTTTTGTTCTTTTTGTTAGATTTAATATAGATTTTTCCTATGCATGATTTTTGGTGTGAGAGCATGTTTTGTGGTAATCTTGCTGTATGAGAAAAATTGGGACCAGAGGAGCTATGTTTATTTTTATATGCTTAGTGGTAGTTTGAATGGCTATAAAATGCTTGATATGTGTGTTATATGCATAATTGCTCTTGTTGTGTTTATTTCAGTGGATTGTTAATTAATTTCAGTGAATGTGTGAAATTTATTTACTGATGTGAAGTGATTTTATTTTGTTTACATAGATGTGCACACAATCACCATCAAAAGAATATTAGTAAATGATTGTTTACCTTTTTTTTCCTTCCTTTGGATGAGTATGTTGGATATATGTTTATTTAAGTGAATGTGACCAACCATGCCATCCATGATGGTCATATGGTGTTTTGTAAATAATTAAAATAAATTCACCAATTAATTCTTGCATGTGCATCTCCGTGTAGAACCTTCTGACGGTAGCAGCGAGCTTGTCTCGGAAAGAGGTGACGAACTGTTTGAGGGAGAAGTGAACTACGTGGAAGTGCAACAAGACCCGAACCAAAGTTCGGAAGACCTTCCCACTAACTTTGCTAGTGAAGGCAAGCCCCGGTTTATCATTCACCTATGTGGTTCTTTTTGAACTTCTGAATTTATGATTGATTATCTCTGTGCATTTGCGTTCAGGAGTTGAATTGGAACCCTAGTTGCATGATCCATTAAGTACCTATGTTCTTTTACTAGTATGCTAGGTCGCTAGTTGCTATGCACTAAGGACCCAGTACAAGTCGAGTGATGTACTTCGCTCGCGAGAATAGGTTCTTATGTTGGAATCATAAGATTTGATAAATTGGATTGCTCACGTGGTAAGAGCATGGGATTTTGGGCTCCGGTCCAGTGGTTAAGAGATTAAGCGTTTAAACATACTAAACACTTGTCGGAAATGGGTACGGTAAGTCTAGTACCCGATTGACGCGGCAAGGGAACCTTTCCCTACTACCCTGGGGTACGCCCCCCTGTTGCAACAGTGTGGTACCTGTGTGAGCCTGGACGTTCATGTGAGAGCGATCCAGTAATCCTTGTATCAAGGGATGTAGGTTCCGCTCCTGAACTGAAGATTGACGGGAACCGCCTGGTCGGTGTGTACCCCTTTTGTTGTTTATTTGGTCTTCTTGGGGTATGCATTCTTCCGTGTGTTTAGGTTCACCTTGTAAGGTTATTAATCGATCGATCGTCGGCCTCTCACCGTTATCTGAGATTGCTTAACCCTCTAGCCATTGTGATCCCTTTTTGATGGAATATTGATAAACTTGATGTTTGATTAATTGTATTGGACAACTCTTGTTTGCAATAATTGCTTATTTAGTAATGAATTAATCTACTAGAACTTGAGCTAAAATATTGAAAGTAAGGATTAACTCCTTAGTAGCTTTTTGGCAAAACAAACCCGCTAGCCAAAAGCCTTGCATGATTAGAGGTTAAGTCTTTTATTTTAGACGGATAAACCTTGCTGAGTATTAGTATACTCAGCCTTGCTATATATGTTGTTTTCAGGTGAAGTTGTTTGACCTGGTGATATACCCCACGGCTGGAAGCTGCAGTGGGTGTCGGACGCTTAAGAAAATCATCATGGATGGCCTCCTATGATGATGATCGTGTTACTTAGTTTATTTCTGCTGTTTAAAACTCTGAACCATGGTTTATCATATTATGAACTATGATTTGTAATAATTGACCCTACGGGGAAGATTAGTCTTAAATTGTAAGGTACTCTGGACTCCTTCGTGGGAGTTTTAATGTATGCGTGTTCAATCCTCTGTGTGTTGATTCAAGTGATTTACCGGGCTTTGACCGGGCAACACTCAACGGGGTGACTCCTTATTATCACTTAATGACCAAATGGATTGGTTTAGGCGATAGTACGGAATTATCTCGGGTGGGGTTGTCACAGGCAGCATAACAGCTTACCGGGGTGAAGCTCTGGCCGGTGGCGGGCGCGATTCCGGCAGCGTAGCGGCTGGAATTGAGCTTCATCATGGCGGCGGCCGGAGGAGGGATGAACGACGGCAAGGGCCTCCTAGGAGCTATGGCGCGGGGTGGCTACAGCGGAGCAGGGCTTCGCCTAGCTTAGGAGCTCCGCTAGGTGTTTCCTAGCCTCGACCGGGCTTACTCCGGCGAGGTGGAGCAGCGGCGCTGTGTGTTCCCGTCGGCGAAGCAGGGCTTCGCCGGGGGAGGAGAGGAGGGGTTGTGGTGTAGCGTGTTGTTGACATTGCTAACGTCATCGACTAGAAACGGATATAAGATCCATCTCTATCGACGGCACCAGAAATGCAAAGGTATATCTTAACATGATGCTAAGTGTATATCAGATGTTGCTTTCAGATTAAACTAAAAGGTGAACTCCGACACGATTCATAGCACAACTCGATATAGGTTGTCAACCCTGACTGGTGTGCCAGAAAACGCATGGATATGGTACTCTTACATATGCCTTGGATCTTTAGAAAAAAAGATATATATAAACTGGGAATCCGCAAGCGCACAGATATGAATATACCATTGTAGCATTTTAACCAGGAGTAAAACCAGGTATCGTATTTATATTCTACCACAGGGAAAGAAGTCTTTCTAATCCATAATAGCTAATACATGCTCATCTCTCAGTTTTATAATGTAGAGTGGCCAAAATATATCAATTGCTATAAACAAGGGTAAGTTACATAAAGATAAAGATATTGATAGCATTGTTCAAGTCATAACATCATGAGCAGCTAGAAAGTGTCATTATAGCAAGAGAAACATAGAAAAGTCTAGTTAGAGAGGATACTCCTCGGTAACTCTAAACTATATGTCAGTGCAAACTATGATTAGTGCAAACATTTAACAATCATGGAAGAAGAACTATTATATCAATGCATGGGGAGACTATCCAGGAGGATCAAGGCCGAAACTTGAAACAACCCAAACAGTATAAGGCTCCACTAGTCATATACACGGGGGGTGGACTGCGAAGGACTCAATAGTACTGTCACCACCACGATCTACCACACGACCCGGCATATAGGGTGCAATCGCAGATAAATACAATATAAGCACCACGCTTACACTGTCTTTACCGTTCACCCATGTTAACAAATGATCTAGGTGAGGGCTATACGACTCCATACATGAATATAAAGGCAAATCAACTATGCTAAACATGTAATCATAATAAACACCAAAGCATATAATGTCGAATATAATCATTGATAAGAACATATGTCTGTATAACAAATGTAAGGAACTAGATAAGAACTTACAAGAGCGAAGCTAGATCAGTATCTCGATCAGCCTCTAGACGATCAGGAGCCAAGTAGATGCCTTGCCTCCTCCTAGATCTAGACTAGCTAGCTACTCTGCTATATGGTGTTTCTAGGGCGTAGTATATCTGACTTGATGACTTGATCTGGTGTATGCAAACTCAGGTTTCCAGATGCCTCTGCCAGGGGGCAGGGGGGCTGCTTATATAGCCCTGAGGGGTAGACGTGCGCCGTTTGATCAAACCGACCTAACGAGTGGTTTAGATTGATCCTCATAGGCGGTGGAAGAACCTTCTGGAAGTAGGGCTGAGGTGGCACCCGGGGGAGGCCGACCGACCCCTGTAAGTGCAATCAAGCCCTATGAGGGTTTTGGTGATGTTGACCACACAATTAAAGAGCTAATGAGCCTTTGAGTTTATTGTGCAGTACAAGAATGTTTTACAGGTGCAAAAGAAAGAAAGGAGACCCCTCAATTTCATGAAGAAGGATACCTATGCTCTTTGGAGAATTTTATTTATTTTATCTTTTGAATTTGAGTATAGGACAATCCGTACTATCAAGAGGGATACTAATGGTAAGTTAGGGTGGATTCAAGTGCTCATAGAACATCTATCCTAATCCTAACCCATTCCTTGAGGAGAGAGATCTGCTGCTGTTTTGCCCCTGTTGTTTCCTAGTTCGGAGGTTCTGAGTTTATTCTCGGAGGTTCCGACCGTGCGGGCTTCAGTCAGCAGAGGTTTCAGGGTTCGGAAGTTCCGAGATTTTTCTCGGAGGTTCCGGACTTTGAATTTTGACCGTTGCAGTTCTGGATCTGGGGGTATTTATACCCCTTGGTCCCCCAACGGTCACTTCTCCTTTTCTCCCCGAACTGAAACAGATTCAAGCTTCATTCTCTCACCTTGCATTGACTCCAAACCTACTCTCTTCCAAATCCTTGCCTTAGCATTGATTGAGAGTGGGGATTCAAGTGAGATTGTGAGCAAAACCTTCCATTCCTTGTTCTTGAGCACTTGGAGAAGTCCTAGCAAGCTTGGTGGATCTATTACTCTTGGAGCCTTGCTCCTAGACGGATAGAGGTTCTTGGAAGCTCTCCAACCCGATTTGTGGAAGCTCCAAGGTGTTTGTATTACCCTTTGTGAATCTAGTGGAAAGTCTCCACCTATTACCCAAAGTGATAGGTGTGAGAGAGGAGTTGACCTTTGTGGTCCTTAGCCTTTGTGGCTTCCTCAACAACGTGGACGTAGGTAAGCCTTTGTGGCGAGCTGAACCACGGGATAAATCCTTGTCTCGTGCGTGCTGTGATTTATATTCTTGCTTGTCCATGTTCATGCTTGTTCTTGACTAGATCTATTAGGGTTTGTCTCCGATCTACTTTGTGGTAGCTTCCTAGCTTGTTCTTTGCTTAGAAATCTTCTTGCTAGGTCCTAAGTACCTCCTAGAATTTGGTAGATCTATTTTTCATCAAGTAATCCGCAGCTTGTTTCTTTTTAGCTCTGTTCTGACAGTACTCGGAAGTTCTGAGTTTATTCTCGGAGGCTGCCTCGTTCGGAGGTTCCGAGAATAATCTCGGAAGTTCCGGACCCTGACAGTTTTTCTGCAGAAAAAGTTTAAATTTGTGTGCAGGCCTATTCACCCCCCCTCTAGGCCATATTGCCTCGATCCTTTCAATTGGTATCAGAGCAGGTTATCCTTGCAAACACTTAACCGTGTGAGGATATGGCAAGTGAAGATGACAAGCAAGAGGAGGAGGAATTTGAAGATTTGCCAAGTGAAGTTGAAGGTGATGCCTCGGAGGTAGGCAACACCTCAGCCCAAGAGAAGTTTGACAAGCTCAAGAAGGCTGTCAAAGAAAGCTCCAAGAACAATGGCAAGAAAAGCAAGAAAGAGGACAAGAAGAAAGAGAAAGAAGAAGAAAAGAAGAAAGAGGACAGCAAGCAAGAAAAGAAGAAGAAAAGGAAGAAAGAAGAAAAGAAGAGAAGAAAGAGAACACCTTCACCATCTCCATCACCATCTTCATCATCCTCATCATCATCTTCATCTAGTGAGAATGGAGATGGGGATGACGAGTACTATGGCACAATAATTCCCAAAAGAACACTCAAGCCCAAGCCCAAGGCCAAGTCAAAGAATGAGTATAAAAGAGTATCCTTTAACTATGATTCTTTGGAGACTAAATCTAAGGATGATATCACTATACCCGTTGGCAAGTTGCCCCAATTTGATGGGACCAACTTTGCTAAATGGAAGCACATGATGAAAGCTTACCTAACCGGTTTAAGTTTGGAGTTGTGGAATATTGTGTGTGTAGGTTTTGATGATCCCGAAGACTTTGAAAACCTCACACCACGTGATCGTCGCAACATTAGGAGGAATGCTCAAGCTACAAGCATACTCCTTAGTGCCTTGAATGCCCAAGAGTACAATCGTGTTAGTGGACTAGAGATTGCCAAAGAGATTTGGGACATCCTCCACATTGCTCATGAGGGTGTTGACAAGGTCAAGAAATCCAAGATCAACATATTGATGGCCGAACTTAATAGATTCACTATCTTTGATGGAGAAGGGCCACAAGAGATGTTTGATAGGTTGATGGTCATAGTTGGGAAGATAAAAGGTTTAGGTGGTGATGAGTTGGATGACCACTTTGTTGTGAAGGTGATGTTGGAGGCCTTTGCTCCAAGAAATCCTACTCTAGTCACCTTGATTAGAGAGAAGAAGAGATTTGAGGAGTTTTCTCCAAATGATGTTCTTGGGAGAATTCTTACTCATGAGATCATGGACAAGGAAATCCAACATAGAAAGAAGATTGGTGAGCTAGAAGCTAAGTTGAACAACTTGAAGGTCAAAGAGGTTGCTCTCCACTCCCACAAGTCAAGCAAGCCCACTACTTCATCCAAGCACTCTACTTCATCCAAGCCCTCCAAGTCAAAATCAAAGAAAGTGGAAGTAGAGAGCTCTACAAGTGACTCAAGTGAAGATGAAGATGAAAGCTCTCATGTTGAGATTGGGGACATGGCTTTGTTCATGAAGACATACAAAAGAGGCTTGAAGAAACAAGGTTACAAATTTGCTAAGAGAAGGTTCCCCAACAAGAAAAAGAGAACTTGCTACAATTGTGGAAGCACCGAGCACTTCATAGCGGATTGTCTAAATGAGAAGAGAGAAAACAAGAATGACAAAGGCAAGGGAAGCTACAAGAAAGATCAAAAACCACATCACAAGAGAAGAAACTATGGTGGAGAAGCTCATATTGGTCATGAATGGAATTCCGGAGATGAGAGCTCTAGTGAAGGAGAAGGGAAGAAGGTTGCAACCGTGGCTATCAAGAAGCTTCCCTCCACTTCAAGGTTGTTCAACAACTTGACCGATGATGAAGAGAGCTCATCCATTCATTGCTTCATGGCCAAGGGTGAGAAGGTAAAAACTCGCTCAAAACCCTCCCCTCCACCTAGTGATGAGTCGGAAATGGACTCTAGTGATGAATCTAGTGATGAGGAAGCAAACCAACTTGTTAGTAAGATGGATGAGCAATCTAGAGATTTTATGGCTAGGTTGATAGTGGAACTAGAGGAAAAACAAGACATTCTTACATCCGAAAGAAGTGAGCTTGAGGCTTTGCGTTTGGAAGTGAGCCAAGCGGAGAGCGTCATAGCTACTCTCAAGGAAGACCTTGCTGCCTTCCAAGCTCAATGTAACTCTCTCAAGTCGAGGAATGAAGAGCTTGAGGAGCAATATAGTCTCCTTTGGAGTAGCACCTCACATCCTTCGAAGGTAAAGGGTGACTCTAGTGCTTCTACTAGCAAGGGCTGTGATAAATGCTTTAATGTTGATCTTGAATCCTATGCTACTAATCTTGCTAACATGGAAGCTATGAAAAAGGAAATTGCTAGGTTAAACTCAATCATAGCTAGAGGATGCATGAGTGACGAGAACAAGAAGAGAAAGTTCTCCAAGAGAAAGATGTTGGAGAAAAGTAAGAAACCAGGTTTTGGTTATGTTGAAGGTGGCAAGACCAATGAAAGAAAGATCATCAAGGAAAAAGAGTGCCTAGAATTCAAGAGTACTGGGTTTCTGTTTACCCAGACCCCGGAGGTTCCGAGCTCAAATCCCGGAGGTTCCGGAGTCTGGAAGCCTCGAGCCACACAGACAGCAGAACTCGGAGGTTCCGAGAAAATTCTCGGAGGTTCCGGGGTCTGCAAAGACAGAACCAAGAAGAAAGGCAAGACTCAACCTCAGCAAGCTTCCAAGGCATCTAACACTCGTTTGCAGGTTCAGAACCATCCAATTATGCCTAGAAGGAACTTGTCCCTCAACAAGAACAAGGCTCATGCATCTAGAGACATACCCCCTAGCTATGTGTTGAGACGCAACAATCGTGGTAAAGTTGTTGTCACATATGTTGGAAATGAGTCTAACATATATGTGAAAAGATCACTATGGGTTCCTAAAATTTTGGTTGCTAACGTTGAAGGCCCCAAGTCAAATTGGGGACCTAAAAGAAGGAACTAAATTATTTTGTAGGCATACTCCTCCGGTGGATCAAGTTGGGTGCTTGATAGCGGATGTACACATCATATGACCGGAGAAAAGAGTATGTTCTCATCCTACCTCCATTTGGAAGGACCAAGAGAAACTATTGCTTATGGAGGGAATACAAAAGGAGAAGTCATCGGTGTAGGTGATATCCCTATCTCTCAAAAATATTCAATTACAAATGTTCTTCATGTTGATCCGTTGGGTTACAATCTATTATCCGTTTCACAACTTAGTGAGATCGGTTTTGATTGTCACTTTTCGGATAAGGGTGTGTCCATCATAAGAAGGGAGGATTCCTCTATTGTCCTTACGGGTCGCTTGAGGGGGAGGCTTTACCTAGTTGATCTCAACAAAAGTAAGGTTTCTCCCAAGACTTGTTTAGTGGCAAAATCTAGCATGGGTTGGCTATGGCATCGCCGACTAACCCATGTTGGCATGAGGAACTTGGCCAAACTTTTGAAAGATGAACACATCCTTGGACTAACAAATGTGCATTTTGAGAAAGATAGGATATGTAAAGCATGCCAAGCCGGAAAGCAAGTAGGAGCACCTCACCCACCAAATAGCATTCTCACTACATCAAGCCCGTTGGAGCTCATTCACATGGATCTATTTGGACCGGTGGCCTACATAAGTATTGGCGGTAACAAATATGGCTTGGTCATTGTTGATGATTATTCTCGCTTCACGTGGGTGTTCTTTGTGTTTGACAAAAGTGAAGTACAAGGGAAGGTGAAGACCTTTATAAGAAGAGCACAAAGGGAGTTCGAGCTACCCATCAAGAAAGTAAGAAGTGATAATGGCTCGGAATTCCGGAACACCAATGTTGAAGAATTTCTTGATGAAGAGGGCATCAAGCATGAATTTTCAGCTCCTTATACCCCTCAACAAAATGGGGTGGTTGAGAGGTAGAACCGGACTCTTATTGAGATGGCAAGAACCATGTTGGACGAGTACAAGACTCAAGACATCTTTTGGGCCGAAGCTATCAACACGGCTTGCCATGCTATCAACTGCCTCTATCTTCACAAGTTTCACAAGAAGACCTCCTATGAGCTTATCACCAGTAAAAAGCCTAAGGTGTCTTACTTTAGAGTGTTTGGGTGCAAATGTTTCATTCTAAACAAGAGGCCCCGAACTTCTAAGTTTGCACCAAAGGTTGACGAAGGATTTCTTCTTGGTTATGGTCCAAATGAGCGTGCTTACCGAGTCTTCAATCTAACCACCGGGAGGATTGAAGTCACGGTAGATTTGACTTTTGATGAATCTAATGGCTCTCAAGTGGAGCAAGTTGACTTAAATGTTGTAGGTAATGAGAAGCCATCTTGTGAAGCAATCAAGCATTTGGCTATTGGTGATGTTAGACCAGTTGAAGAACAAGAAGAAGATGAGCTACAACAACAAGCTTCAACACCACTCGAAGGGCCTGACTTCACTGGCTCTGCAGAGGTACAGAACCCGGAGGTTCCGAAGAATTCACCGGAGGTTCCGAACACTGCTGCCAGATCGGAGGTTCCGAGAAATTTCTCGGAAGTTCCGGAACCTGGGAGTTCAGCACCAGAAGACACTGCAGGCCAGAATTTTTCTCAGCTTGGAAATGATCATGAAGCTAACCAAGTACCTCAAGCTGATGATGATGAGCAAGAACAACCCCTACACCAACCTCTTGGACCATCACATCCCCGTGTACATCAGGTTATACAACGGGATCATCCCGTTGACAATATCCTTGGGAGCATAAGGAGAGGGGTAACAACACGATCTCGTCTTAAGAATTTTTGCGCATTTTACTCGTTTGTTTCCTCTCTTGAACCTATCAAGGTAGAGCAAGCTCTTGAGGATCCGGATTGGGTGGTGGCTATGCAAGAGGAGTTGAACAACTTTGAAAGAAATCAAGTGTGGGAGTTGGTGGAAAGACCGAAGACAAACATCATTGGCACCAAATGGGTCTTTCGAAACAAGCAAGATGAGTTTGGCATTGTGATTAGGAACAAAGCAAGATTGGTCGCTCAAGGGTATACTCAAGTTGAAGGACTAGACTTTGGAGAAACATATGCATCGGTGGCAAGACTTGAAGCAATACGGTTTCTACTCGCTTTCACTGCCCATCATGACTTCAAGCTATATCAAATGGATGTCAAGAGTGCATTTCTCAATGGACCACTCTCCGAAGAAGTCTATGTTGAGCAACCACCGGGTTTTGAAGATCTTAAGCGTCCTAATCATGTCTACAAACTCCGTAAGGCGCTCTATGGGCTCAAGCAAGCACCAAGAGCATGGTATGAATGCCTTAAGGATTTCTTGCTCAAGCAAGGCTTTGAGATAGGCAAAGCCGATGCTACTCTCTTTACTAGAAAAGTTGATGGTCATATCTTTGTGTGCCAAATATATGTCGATGACATAATATTTGGTAGTACTAATGAAACTTTTTGTGAAGAGTTTAGTAGGGTGATGACAAAGAGGTTTGAAATGTCCATGATGGGTGAGCTCAAGTTCTTTCTTGGATTTCAAATCAAACAAGCAAAGGAAGGGACGTTCATATGTCAAACCAAGTACACAAGGGACAAGCTTAAGAAGTTTGACATGGACAAGGCAAAGCCCATCAAGACCCCAATGCCTACCAATGGACACATGGACCTCAATGAAGAAGGGAAATCCGTGGACCAAAAGGTATATCGCTCCATGATCGGTTCTCTTCTTTACTTATGTGCATCTAGGCCGGATATTATGCTTAGTGTGTGCATGTGTGCTAGATTTCAAGCTAACCCAAAAGAGTGCCATCTAATGGCCGTAAAGAGAATCTTGAGATATCTAGTGCATACCCCTAACCTTGGCTTGTGGTATCCTAAGGGCTCCACTTTCGATCTACTTGGCTATTCGGATTCCGATTATGCCGGTTGCAAGGTAGATAGAAAGAGTACATCGGGGACTTGTCAATTCCTTGGTAGGTCCCTAGTGTCTTGGAGTTCTAAAAAGCAAAACTCAGTAGCCCTTTCCACCGCTGAGGCCGAGTATGTTGCAGCCGGCGCTTGTTGTGCTCAACTACTTTGGATGAAGCAAACCTTAAAAGATTACGGATGTCACTTTACCCATATCCCACTTTTGTGTGACAATGAAAGTGCCTTAAAGCTTGCAATCAACCCCGTAAGCCATTCTCGTACAAAACATATAGACATCCGTCATCATTTCTTGAGAGACCACGAAGCCAAAGGAGATATCGCTCTAAGTCATGTGAGCACCGATCAACAACTAGCCGATATCTTCACTAAACCTCTCGATGAGTCAAGGTTTTGTAGTTTGAGGAATGAGCTAAATATTCTTGATTCTCGTTGCGTGGCTTGACCTCTAGCATGCCTTGGTTGTTTGCTCCATATTGTTGACATTCTCTGAAAATTTTGTTTGAAAAAGCTTTTGTGAAAATTTTATTTTAAAAAGTGCTTCAAAATCTATTTTCATATCCCTAACTTGTCTCAAGTGGCTATAGTTGTGTGTGTGATTGCTTGTTTTCTAGCCACTTGAGTCAAGGATACCATGACCTAAGGATCTCAGTTGATAAAAGGTTCAAAATCTCAAAAGGAGTGAAAGTTAACTGTCTCTGGAATTCAAGTTTCGGAAGCTCCGAGAAAATCTTTGGAGGTTCCGAGCCTCGGAAGCTCTGAGAAAATTTTCGGAACTTCCAATCTTTATAAGACTCAGCATTCAGTTCGTCAGAAGTACAGTTAGAGGGAATCAAGCATATTCCAGGGAATATTCTTTTACCTTAGGGTTAACCCATCCTTTCCCTTATCACCACGCGGTTAATCTCAGATTCACTTTTCACCGCGCCCCTCTCTCTCTTTCTCTCTCTCGACGGCGCCCGCACAGCTCTCCACTCTCCACCGCCGCGCCGCCGCCGTCGTACTTCCTCGCCGCCGGTGACCGTGATCCTCGTGCGTCCCGCGTGCAAGGTCGCGCATCTCTCCTAGTCGGCAGGCCGCGGAAGCAGAAGATGGAGGGGGAGCCGCTCGGGGTCTGACCTAGATCCGGTGCCGTTCCACTGAAGATTGAAGGAGGAAGACGTCTTGGTCTTCATCAACTCTCTCCTTCCTCGCCGATTCTTTTGTGCAAGCAGAGGGGACAACATTGCACCGCCTGGACCCGATCCAGCGAGTTGCTCCTCCTCAGCGCCACCAGACCACTTCGTGATCTGGAGGGGACCTCTGGTCTATGTTCCCTGGCGTCAAAAGCTTCACAATCACATCGGCTTTCATCTCCTTCCCTTTGATTCAAGGTAAACCTAGATCTAACCCTAACCCTAATTTCTAGATCCATCTGTTCTTAGGGTTCTAGGTCTTGCAGTTGTAGATTGCTATCTTAAGCCTTATTCTGAATGATGTGATGCACGTGTTAATTCAATTCAGTTGAAAGTTGAATCGAAGTTCAGAATGCAATAGGGTTCAAAGAGTTTCGGAGGTTCCGAAAAAATTCTCGGAGGTTCCGAACTCTGTAACCTACTGTAGGCTGATCTTGATTCAAAGTTCCACTGAGTTGTAATTCACTTGCAACACCTCATCTCATCTCTGAAGTTCAATTCCATTCAAGTTTGGTTCCATTGGTTAAGTTCCAGTTGAAGGTTAAATCAACAAACTGTCCTCTGTCAGTGCCCAGACTTCGGAGGTTCCGAGAAAATCCTTGGAGGTTCCGAAGTCTGTACTGACAAAAGACAGTCTGTGATTCAAAATTCCACTGAATTTTAATCAATTGAACTGCATATCTATCTATGATCCTCAGTCTCTGTACTGACAAAAATTCCACTGAAAGTCTCTATCTATCTTGATCCTTTCCTTATCTGTTGCCTGTACCCTTTTCTGGCAGATGTCTGCAACCCCTAGTGACAAGACCTATGCCAAGAGGCAAAGGCAGCCATTTGAGACTCCTGCTGGAGAGACGGCTTTCAAGATAGCAGCAAGGGAAGCTACAGCTGGCAGTGGCAGCAGAGGAAAAGCTACACCCAGAAGAGGCAAAGGGGGCAGCCTGTCAAGGGGAAGGGGATCTGGATCTGCAGCACATGTTGAAGATAATGGGGGAATGGAAGGGAAAACCATTCCCATTGAGCTTGAAGATGACATGTTGCTTGGGGAGATAGACTCAACTTACTTGAAGTATCACAAGGCTTTGCTCAAGAGGCATCCCCCAACAAAATATGACAATTCAGTGTACATTGAGCACACCAACTATGATGGGGTAGGATACTTGGTCAAGAAGGCCAGAGAGGAGAACCCCTATGTGAACCCTAAGATGGCTGCCATAGACTATAGGTTCTGGTCAGTCTTCCACTTCAAGTTCTATGAGACAGTGCTGAACACCAAGATGAAGCTGATCAAGATGAAGTGGATTGATTTCACTCATTTGGAGGCAGCAGAAGAGGCAGAGAAGTCAGATGTGCTTGATCTGGTAGATAAGTACAAGATGAGGGACATAATGAGCTTCAAGTATGACTGGAACATTGAGGTGCTGGCTCAGTTTCATGCCACCTTCTTTTATAAGGACAGCCAGGAGACTATACATTGGATGACAGAGGGGGTACACTACAAAGTGGACTTCACCACCTTTGCAAGGCTCTTTGGTTTCAGCAAGGATGATAGGGAGGCTGAGGTGATTCATTTTGAGCAGCATATGAATCACAAAAGGATTGCCTCAGCTTATGAGTATGATGAGCTTGCAGATGGGTCCACTACTGCTCTAAAATCTGTGTACTATGTGCTCAACAACATGTTCAGAGAGACAATTTACCCTAAAGGAGGAAGTGACTCAACCAGTCTCAGAAGGTTTGCTCCAAATCTGATAGCTAGGTTGCTGCCTGGGGCAAAGCCCTTCTCAGTCAGCAAGTTTATCTGGTTCAACCTTGTGGAAGTGACTGAGAGTGGCAAGTGTAATCTGCCTTATGCTCCCTACATCATGTACTTGATTGAGATGGTTTCAGGAATCAGTTTCAAGAAGGATGTGGAGCATGCATCATATCAGGTGAAATAGTGGCAGCATCAGAAGAAGCAGCAGGTGGTTGAGGAGTATATCTTGAAGAAGGCAGGGTCTGAGCAGCAAGAGGGTGAAGAGGGACCCAGCAGGGCACCTATGCCTGCTGGTCTGCACAAGCTGAGAGGCATGGTGAGGGACACCTGGAGGTTTTGCAACTGGACAGCAACTCAGATGAATGAGCTCAGGGAAGACATGAACAGGTTGCTAAAGCATCAGGGGCTGTCCTTCAATGCCATGCTCTCTCCTCCACCTATCTTCCCAGATTTTCCAGAATACACCACTAGTGAAGATGAGGGTGAGAAGGACACTGGCAGTCCACTGGCTGGGAGAAATGTGCCTGCTGCCCAATCTGAAGAAGAAGAAGACATTGAGCCACTGAGTGCCAAGATGGCCAGACTGAAGAAAGAAGCTGCTGGGAAGAAAGCCATGGGATCTTCCTCTGCTGGCAGAGCAAGAAGGAAGGCAACTGCTGGAAGACCTGTCAGAAGGCCTGTTGATATCTCTTCTAGTTCTGGCTCTGACTTTGGGTCTGACAGTACTGTTCCTGAAGCTGAGGAGGAAGACTCTGACTTCAGTGATGAGGAGTAATTCCCTGCAGGTCCTACTTTAACTTCCTCTCTTCTTTTCTTCCCTTTTTGTTAACTGTTGACAAAGGGGGAGAAGCATGAAGATTGAGATGATCTGAAGACCTAAGCTTCTATGGTGGCTGGCTGTGGCTAACAAATTCTTTTGTTCTTTTGGTGAGATGAGAGTGCTGTGCTAACTGTCTCTTGAGCCTCTCATAAACTCTGGTGGTAATTTGTTGAACCTGCTGTAAAACTTTAAGCTTGCCTTTGTTGGCAAGCATGGTCTGGTCATGGTCAAACTGTGGGATGTGAAAACTTTAAAACTTTTGTGTGATGTGTGTAATAGGGCTAGATGTGCTGGTTGTTTCCATATTTATCTAGCTGCTATTTCTGTTATGTTGATGCATTGCCTGTGTATGCTGAATGTTGGAGTGTCTGTTGCAGACCTCGGAGGTTCTGAGAATTTTTCCGGAGGCTCCAACTCCTGGAGGTTCCGGAAACTTTCTCGGAGGTTCCGAACTCTGTTAACAGATTACTCTCTGAGTGTATCAACATGCCATATGCATCACGTATTACTTGTTACACTTCTTTTGCACCCCTCGATGACATGAATACAATATATCCTGTCACTTTACTCACAATGTATGCAATTCAAATGTCATATGAGACATATCACTCTATTAAAAAGGGACATGCATACATTGAGGGGGAGACTTGTATTCAAATCATCAAAAGCTCAATCTTTCAAATTAAATTGTAAACTTTAATTGGGTTGTCAACATTTACCAAAAAGGGGGAGATTGTAAGTGCAATCAAGCCCTATGAGGGTTTTGGTGATGTTGACCACACAATTAAAGAGCTAATGAGCCTTTGAGTTTATTGTGCAGTACAAGAATGTTTTACAGGTGCAAAAGAAAGAAAGGAGACCCCTCAATTTCATGAAGAAGGATACCTATGCTCTTTGGAGAAGTTTATTTATTTTATCTTTTGAATTTGAGTATAGGACAATCCGTACTATCAAGAGGGATACTAATGGTAAGTTAGGGTGGATTCAAGTGCTCATAGAACATCTATCCTAATCCTAACCCATTCCTTGAGGAGAGAGATCTGATGCTGTTTTGCCCCTGTTGTTTCCTAGTTCGGAGGTTCCGAGTTTATTCTCGGAGGTTCCGACCGTGCGGGCTTCAGTCAGCAGAGGTTTCAGGGTTCGGAAGTTCCGAGATTTTTCTCGGAGGTTCCGGACTTTGAATTTTGACCGTTGCAGTTCTGGATCTGGGGGTATTTATACCCCTTGGTCCCCCAACGGTCACTTCTCCTTTTCTCCCCGAACTGAAACAGATTCAAGCTTCATTCTCTCACCTTGCATTGACTCCAAACCTACTCTCTTCCAAATCCTTGCCTTAGCATTGATTGAGAGTGGGGATTCAAGTGAGATTGTGAGCAAAACCTTCCATTCCTTGTTCTTGAGCACTTGGAGAAGTCCTAGCAAGCTTGGTGGATCTATTACTCTTGGAGCCTTGCTCCTAGACGGATAGAGGTTCTTGGAAGCTCTCCAACCCGATTTGTGGAAGCTCCAAGGTGTTTGTATTACCCTTTGTGAATCTAGTGGAAAGTCTCCACCTATTACCCAAAGTGATAGGTGTGAGAGAGGAGTTGACCTTTGTGGTCCTTAGCCTTTGTGGCTTCCTCAACAACGTGGACGTAGGCAAGCCTTTGTGGCGAGCTGAACCACGGGATAAATCCTTGTCTCGTGCGTGCTGTGATTTATATTCTTGCTTGTCCATGTTCATGCTTGTTCTTGACTAGATCTATTAGGGTTTGTCTCCGATCTACTTTGTGGTAGCTTCCTAGCTTGTTCTTTGCTTAGAAATCTTCTTGCTAGGTCCTAAGTACCTCCTAGAATTTGGTAGATCTGTTTTTCATCAAGTAATCCGCAGCTTGTTTCTTTTTAGCTCTGTTCTGACAGTACTCGGAAGTTCTGAGTTTATTCTCAGAGGCTGCCTCGTTCGGAGGTTCCGAGAATAATCTCGGAAGTTCCGGACCCTAACAGTTTTTCTGCAGAAAAAGTTTAAATTTGTGTGCAGGCCTATTCACCCCCCTCTAGGCCATATTGCCTCGATCCTTTCAACCCCACCACCAGGCCGATCGGGCTGGGGTGGGCCGCCCTCGGGGCCCACTTCGGCCAGGTGGTCCGTCGCTTCTTCTAGATGCTTATTTCTTGGGTGCCAAGTCACGTTGAGTTCCGGAGCCTTCTGGAGTCTTCTAGATTTGATTCTTTTAGCACTTTTCCCGAATGGTTCCTGGATTTATATAATTTACCAAATCTCCAGAAAAACTGTTAGTGGCACCCTACGCTAAGTTGATATTAACATTTATGCCCTTTTCTCATGTTTAGTTGACTTATAAATATATAGGATAAGATGTGTCAACAAACTCCCCCAAGCTTACCCTTTGCTAGTCCCTAGCAAAGATATGCTTTAGCAGGATCAGGAGTTACTACAACGCTTTCACACCTCAAAAGTACTATGGTTTTCAAAACCAATTCTCCTCAACAAGATTGCTCTCTCTTACCTTCAACCTTTAAGCATAGCCTTTTCATAAATCTTGAGCAAATAAAAGACAAAACAATCAAGTCAAGCTGTATATCTCAAATTCTTTGATCAGCTATCATCCTGGGGTTTTGCACATTTTTCAGATAAAACTCAGAGATCCTGTGTATGACCTTCTCAAGCATGGAGTCACACTTGGCAAGATATGTATGGATGATAGTGTTGGATGGATGAGGGTGAAAGGTGGTAAGCCTTTTAGCCTAGCTCTTGGACTATATCTCTCTTTCTAAGATTTTTAAGATCTAGGCTTTCCATTCTTGGAGAGGTGGGCTCTACTCGCCCCGGACTTTTGTCCATTTTTCTCTCTCCTTAGAGATGTGGGCTCTACTCGCCCTCGGACACGTGTCCATTATTCATCTCTAAATTTATTTTAGGGAGGTAGGCCCTTCTCGCCTAGTATGACACTTGTCCTTTTCTCTCCCTCTCTCTTCTCACTTTTTCCTCTCTTTTTTTCGAATGTAGCCCCAGAATCCTTTTTAACATTGAGAGAGATATATCCTAGAGTTGCATGAGCTGTATGGCTTGATGGAAAATGCGTACTTCCATGTCAGAAGCAGCATAAACGGTGGAATGGAATGATCTTGATGTGTATGACAAGCTCTTAAGGATCATAGACACAGGAACTCATCATATAAAATTTCCTGATTTTTAAGATAAATCCAGCAATCAAGCTTCTCTAGGAAAATGATCAATAGCAACTCAACTTTTCATGAATCATCTTTCAAGGCCTAGACTCAGATTAAGCATGTACTTGCACAGGTTTTGGGTTTAGAGCAAATTAAGCATTTAAGCTTCAGGAGAATCTAGGTCTGAAAACTAAGCACTTTAAAAGGGATTATGGCGGAGCAACTATTCATCATCTCCAAGCATATATCATCAAGATCATTATTAAAGAGAAAAGCCAACTAGCAGACTCTAGCATTTTATTCAAACTAAGACCTTTAACTAATACTCAAATAACTAGCTAAAAACATAGGATAGTGATACTTATCAAGATAACTGGGGGTGCTCTCCCCCAAGCTGGATCTTGAAGTGATTCTTGATTCATCCTTGGAACTTGTTTGCCTTCAGGTCCTTATTAAATTCTCCCTGTAAATATTAGTCTCACACATACCCGAAGGAACAAATTCTAGGATTATGCTGTGAGCCTTCATGTGCCCACTTCTTTTTGGGTTTTTCTGAAATGTGTGGACCTTCATGTGCCCACGTATTTTTGTGAATTTTTATATGCAAAAGGGATGCTAAAACAAAAACATGTGAATGCAATTTTTTTTTATGCCGCCACGGTACGGAGTACGTGGGGCCTTAAAGAATGCAAAAGCAGAAAATATTTTTATGATTTTTTTCAATGCAGGTATAGGGAAATAAACATGCTAATCTAAATATGCAGTGCAGAATATAAAGATAAATACCGAGTTACCTCTCGGCGAGAGTTTAGAGTACTTACTCCCATGGCGTAGATGTAGTGGCCATTGATTGATCAGTTGATGACGCGGGTAGTGATTGGTCTTCCGAAGGTGTACTTTGATCTTTCTTCCTCCAAACTTGTTTCTTCGGTGGAGACCTTTCTGGAGTAACAGGTTCAGAATACTGGGCTGGTAGAAGCTGAGCGGACTTCTCCTTGATCTCTTCTTCAATGTTCTTGACATCCGTCAACTTTGTGTTCAGCTTGCGTTGTAATTTCTGAAGGCGTCTCCGCGTTTTGTTCT
Source organism: Cenchrus fungigraminus (assembly GCA_036936925.1). Taxonomy (NCBI): domain Eukaryota; kingdom Viridiplantae; phylum Streptophyta; class Magnoliopsida; order Poales; family Poaceae; genus Cenchrus; species Cenchrus fungigraminus. Next base: position 58,729,097 of record CM072781.1, on the reverse strand, counting down.
TCTTGGGCTGCTCAGGATCAGTATAAGTATTGAAGTAGCAGCATACCTTTTCAGTTCTGAACTGGAAGTGGATCTCGCCAGTCCTGATGTAGATGATTGCTCTTGTTGTGTTCAGGAACGGTCTTCCAAGCACGATGGGAGGATCTTGCTCATCTCCCATGTCTATGACTAAAAAGTCAGTCAGGACATAGTGGTCCTTTATCTTGACAGGTACATCTCGTGCAATTCCTTCCGGGAACCGTTGTGACTGATCCGCCATCTGCAATATTATATATGTGGAATACAAAGGCAGGTCACCATATATTAATTCGTAGGTTACCTTAGACATTAGGTTGGTGCCCGATCCCGAGTCGCAGACAACTCGCTGGAAGTTCCATTGATTGATGGAGCAGTGGATTGATGGAACTCCATGGTCTTCAAGCTTTGGCAGTAATGGTGAAGGGAACAGGTTCTCATTCTCTGATTGAATCGTGTTGATCATCCAAACTTCCTCCACATGCGGTTGAGGTCGATTGTTCTTCTTATTCCTCCTTCTATCTCTTCTCTTCTTCTCGACAACTGGCTCGTGTTCTTGGGGGTAAGGATATCGGGGGTGTGCAGGAGCTTTTAGGATCTTGTTCTTGAAATTGAATCTCTCCTTTCTCCCATTGATGGTGAAGACGATCTTAGCGGCGTCGGCGTAGATGATGGCGTTGGCTGTGGCAAGGAAAGGACGTCCCAAAATGATTGGAGCGTTCTCACTTCCCCCAGTCTCGACAACAACGAAGTCGGCAGCCAGGGGCGAATCCAGCGTGGGGGCTGGAGCCCCCCCTACCCCCACGCGCTCCATGGGAGCCCCCCCGAGCCCCCCAAGGAATTTCAGTCAAGGAGGAAGAAGAAAATGAGGAGGAGGAAGAAGAGAAAGAGAGGAGGAAGGAGGAAGAAGAGAAAACCAGCCCCCCCTCCATGAAATTCCTGGATCCGCCCCTGTCGGCAGCCACGTAGGAGCGTCCTACCCCCAAACATACGTCGTCTAGGATGCCCTCGGGGTAGCATAGTGACAGGTCTGCAAGCTGCAAGTACATGGTTGTATACAATAAAGGTGAACCATTGATTTTCTTATATATTACCTTAGGCATTATGTTGACGCTAGACCCATAGTCACAAAGTGCATTCTTGAAGGTGTAGGCTCCAATAGTGATGGTGATGACGGGCCTTCCTGGATCTCCTCTTTTAGCGGGCATGCCCTAGTCAGTCCATCTTGGGCCTTCTTCTATCTTACTCGAACACAGATCTGCAGAGTAGATATCGACGAGATTTGCAGATTCTAATTCTTCCGGCTGGCCCGGAATCTTACCCGGGTTAGCCGTGGGAACAGATGATGCCAGCTAAGAAATCTGAGATTCTAGCATTTTATTAAAGCTATGTTGGTTCTTGATGGCAGAAGAAAAGCTTTCCATTTTATTACTAATAGTTTCTAGCATTTTATCATTGGAAGCTAACTTCTTGGACAGATTATCCATAATTCTACCCTGGTTTTGGACTAAGTCTCTTAAAGGTGAGAAATTATTGGAAGAATTATTACCTTGATAATTACCTGAATAGTTACCTGGGTAGTTGGTCCTCTGCTGAGTCCATCCTTGATTCTGCTGGGGACGATATTGGTTGTTATTATTGATGTAGTTCACGTCCTCCTCCAGCTGAGGGCATTGACTCCCTGAGTGTCCAGTGTTTCCACACTCTTCACAGGTCATGCGGGATTCGAAGAGTTGCATGACTTCCTTCTTCTCAGGGGCTTTGTCTTCAAGCCTCTTCATCAGTAAATCCATTTTGGCAGACAGCATGTCTACCTCCTTGAGCTGGTGCATTCCTCTTTCTTTCTTGCGGGGTTGACGTTCCTCGTTCCAAGCTTGATTGGACGCCATCTTTTCCACAAGGTTAGAAGCTTGAGTAAGTGTAAGGGACAGGAAAGCACCTCCAGCTGCAGCATCCATCGTTTCACGGGTGTTGGTAGAGAGCCCGTGGTAGAAGGTCTGCAAGAGCAACCAGTTTTCCATTCCATGATGTGGGCATTCTGAAATGTGGTCTTGAAAGCGCTCCTATGCTTCAGGAACAGATTCCTCGTGTTGCTGCTGGAAACTCAAAATTTTCCCCCGTAAGGCATTGGTTTTGCCTATAGGAAAGAACTTTGCCAGAAAGGCAGTAGAACACAATGTCCAAGTTGTAAATTTGTCTTTGTTGGAGTAAAACCATTGCTTCGCTCGCCCCAATAATGAGAATGGGAATAAACGAAGTAGGACTGCATCACTTGGCACATCTTTGATCGTGAAGGTGCTACATATCTCCAAGAAATGTTGAAGGTGTTTGTTGGCATCTTCATGAGCTTTTCCACAAAATTGGCTAGCTTGTACCATGTTGATCAGTGCAGGCTTGAGCTCAAAAGTAGTATTTCCTACAGCGACTATCGGACCAGTACGAATGTTGTCCGGGGTCGGTGCGGAGTATTCGCGTAGGGACTTGTTTGCCATTACTTCAAACGTGGGTGTTAAGCTTCGCGCTGTTGAATCTCCCAAGGCAGAAGTCGTGGGCCGAGAATCAGGAGACCTGAGCTTTGACCTTGCCTTCCTTAAGATTTTCTCTGGATCTGAAACGAAGTTTTCTGGAAGATTCTTATTCATACATTACCCTGAAATAAGATAGACAAAAGTGGAAAGAACAAGGGTAAGCCTGTTTAAGCAATGATAATTTGGGTTCTCGATACATTATGTGTGAGAGATGCATGCATGCTATTATTGAAACTTTTTCATCTAGGCTATAGACTTTCTTTCCCCGGTAACGGCGCCAAAAATGCTTGTTGACATTGCTAACGTCATCGACTGGAAACGGATATAAGATCCATCTCTATCGACGGCACCAGAAATGCAAAGGTATATATCTTAACATGATGCTAAGTGTATATCAGATGTTGCTTTCAGATTAAACTAAAAGGTGAACTCCGACACGATTCATAGCACAACTCGATATAGGTTGTCAGCCCTGACTGGTGTACCAGAAAACGCATGGATATGGTACTCTTACATATGCCTTGGATCTCTAGAAAAGAAGATATATATAAACTGGGAATCTGCAAGCGCACAGATATGAATATACCATTGTAGCATTTTAACCAGGAGTAAAACCAGGTATCGTATTTATATTCTACCACAGGGAAAGAAGTCTTTCTAATCCATAATAGCTAATACATGCTCATCTCTCAGTTTTATAATGTAGAGTGGCCAAAATATATCAATTGATATAAACAGGGGTAAGTCACATAAAGATAAAGATATTGATAGCATTGTTCAAGTCATAACATCATGAGCAGCTAGAAAGTGTCATTATAGCGAGAGAAACATAGCAAAGTCTAGTTAGAGAGGATACTCCTCGGTAACTCTAAACTATATGTCAGTGCAAACTATGATTAGTGCAAACATTTAACAATCATGGAAGAAGAACTATTATATCAATGCATGGGGAAACTATCCAGGAGGATCAAGGCCGAAACTTGAAACAACCCAAACAGTATAAGGCTCCACTAGTCCTATACACGGGGGGTGGACTGCGAAGGACTCAATAGTACTGTCACCACCACGATCTACCACAAGACCCGGCATATAGGGTGCAATCGCAGATAAATACAATATAAGCACCACGCTTACACTGTCTTTACCGTTCACCCATGTTAACAAATGATCTAGGTGAGGGCTATACGACTCCATACATGAATATAAAGGCAAATCAACTATGCTAAACATGTAATCATAATAAACACCAAAGCATATAATGTCGAATATAATCATTGATAAGAACATATGTCTGTATAACAAATGTAAGGAACTAGATAAGAACTTACAAGAGCGAAGCTAGATCAGTATCTCGATCAGCCTCTAGACGATCAGGAGCCAAGTAGATGCCTTGCCTCCTCCTAGATCTAGACTAGCTAGCTACTCTGTTATATGGTGTTTCTAGGGCGTAGTATCTCTGACTTGATGACTTGATCTGGTGTATGCAAACTCAGGTTTCCAGATGCCTCTGCCAGGGGGCAGGGGGGCTGCTTATATAGCCCTGAGGGGTAGACGTGCGCCGTTTGATCAAACCGACCTAACGAGTGGTTTAGATTGATCCTCATAGGCGGTGGAAGAACCTTCTGGAAATAGAGCTGAGGTGGCGCCCGGGGGAGGCCGACCGGCCCCACCACCAGGCCGATCGGGCTGGGGTAGGCCCCCCTCGGGGCCCACTTCGGCCAGGTGGTCCGTCGCTTCTTCTAGATGCTTATTTCTTGGGTGCCAAGTCACGTTGAGTTCCGGAGCCTTCTGGAGTCTTCTAGATTTGATTCTTTTAGCACTTTTCCCGAATGGTTCCTGGATTTATATAATTTACCAAATCTCCAGAAAAACTGTTAGTGGCACCCTATTCTAAGTTGATATTAACATTTATGCCCTTTTCTCATGTTTAGTTGACTTATAAATATATAGGATAAGATGTGTCAACACGTGTGTGGGTGTGTGGAGCTCGGAGAGGCTCCCGGTCCTATTTATAGGCCGAAGAGAGGAGGGGAGGTGGCCGGGAGAGCTTGGATAAGCTCGGCGGCGTTCAAAGGCCGTAGCGCTGAGGCGGCGAGTACGGCACGAGGGCTAGGGCGAGCTAGAGTGGGGATGTGGGCGCGGCGGCTTCGGGTGGTGCAGGTGAGTGCGGCGCTCGCCTTAGCCGCGATCTTGGAGCAGCTCCAAGTGGGATCGAGCGGTGGTGCCAGCGGCGGGGCTCTGGAGCTCGCTCGTAGCCGTTGATCATGGCGCGGCGAGTGCGGGCGGATGGAGGGTCGGGAACAAGTTCAAGCGATCCGGGAGAGTTGACCTGGTGCTGGGGATTACGGCGCGCGTCTCGGTTGGATAAGGGAGGCGTTGGGCGGGGAGATCAGGCGATGGGCGCGGTCGCTGTGGGGCTCGGGGTGCGGCACGACGTTGTGGCGGCTTGCGGCGCGGGAGGGAAAAGGTGCCAACTTTTCCGTCTTTGGGTGAAGAGGAGACGAGGTGGTTACGATGCGCAGGCTACTAGGGTAGGGGAGGAGCTAAAGAGGTGAGGCTGTACGGGCGAGCGGCGGCGGCGGCGGGCGGGGAAGCTGAGGTAGGGGATGACGAAGGTGGAAGACGACGGCGATGGGCCGAGTTGGGCCGTGTGGGCTGCTGAGCTGAGAGGAAAGGAGCAGGCCGGTGCGGCTTGGGCTAGAGAAGGAGGAGCAGGCCGATACTAAAGGAAAAGTCAAGGGGGGTTCAGCGGACTTTGATATTTTGGAAAGTTTTCTATTGTTTTAAAGTTGAATTTGAAATGGATTTCAAATTCAAATTTCAAACCAACTCCTTAAGAGTTTAATCTAGAGTTTGAAAGTTCAAATTTGAAATATAATTTCAAATTTATTTTCAAACCACAAATCCTTAGGGTTTATACTAGGGCTTTAAAAAGTAAATTTGGAATAAAATTCCAAATTCATTTTCTACCTAAAATCCTTAGGAAAAAGTAGAGGTTTGACTATGGTTTGAAAGGTGAATTTGAAAGGTGATTTCAAATTCAAATTCAAACGAAAATCCTTAGGGGTTCAACTAGGGTTTTATTGTGAATTTGAAGTGAAATTTCAAATTCGTTTTTAACTCAAAGTCCTTAAGGATTTCTAGGGTTTTTGGAAAATAAATTCGAAATAGAATTTCAGATTTATTTCCATCCCAAAATCCTTAAGAGTAAAAAAAGGGATTTAACTATTACTTGAATGAAGAATTGAAATGTGATCTCACATTCAAGTTTCAAACAAAATTTCCTTAAAGGATCACTCAGCAATCAAATGCATCACAAATGTCGGTTTAAATGCAAAAATTAATTATGAAAATTTTGGAATATCTAGAGAAAATAAAATTAAGCCTATAATTAGAGAAAATTTTAATAAGTTGGTGTTTTTAAAATGTCTTAAAAATCGGGATGTGACAAGAAGGCGGCGGCGGCGGCCCTCTACGGGCTGCGGCGGTGGTACTGGGAGAGGAGGGGGCGCCGCCGTCAGCCACCGCGGGCACAGGGAGCTGGCCTCCCCGGCCGCCGTGCGGGTCGCTGCTCTGCTTTGGCAGCAGCATGGCAGGCTCGGCCGACTACGGCGAAGGAAGGAGCTCAGCGGTGTGAGGACGATGGAAGGAGTTTGTCGAGGACGGTCATTAGGGGTCCCCTAACTAAGGGGATAATCACCCTCGTTAAACACAAATCACATACGGGACCAATCCCCAAAACTCAACAGTCGCGGGACATCACGGGCCCACGGCCTGCTACGGCCCAGCGGCAGCCTACACCAAGAAAGCCCGCTTGACAACCTCGCTCGAGGGCTCCGGTCCCTCGAGCGGATTTCCGCCTCGCTCGAGGACTCTGGTCCCTCGAGCGGATTTCCGACTCGGGTCACAGTGACCACCACGCCGCCCGCAGAAGTCGGAGGGCGCTACCAACTCGTGCTAGGAGTCATGACGTGCGGGGACAAGACCGCCGGCGCCATACCTGTTAGTACACAGCCACTGTGCTGGCTGCTATGCAGCATCACTGTATCTGCCCTCCCTTAGCCTATAAAAGGGAGAGGCAGAGCCCCCTGCGCGACGACGACTTACTCGCCACACACGCACCCGCTCACGACCTTTCACCCCCGTTTCCTGATATTGGCACTTGCCTCAATCACTTTAGTATGGACTTGGGGGAATTTCCTCCTCTCCCGTCTTGCTTGAAGCCCCCCATTACAGGCACCACCGGTGCAAGCTAATACAGTGCGCAAACATACCCTGCTGGACGTACGGCCGCGTGGTCGGAACCAGGATAAACCTCTTGTCTCATTAGCTTAGCGCCGACCATCGAGGAGCTGATCTCAGCGCAAATCACTAGTTGGTGCCGGTGCTAATCCGGACACCGACAGAGTTCATCGGCGGCGGCGAAGCGCGACCTCATCGGAGTCCTCGACCTCGCTAGGCAGCATGCCTCCTCCAGCGACGATGCCCTCTGTCGTCCATTCCCCTTCCCTTGGCCTTCTTCCGCACCCTGCATGGCGTCATCCAAGAACCTCCATGCTCGCGAACCCGCCGCTGCTGCCGTCGTTCGGGCTCGCGTGGAGGTCAAGGGCGCAAAGAGGTCGCGGGGGCAAAGCTGGCAGGCGATCACGGAGCCAAGACAAGAGCCAACAGAGTCACGTTTTTGTGGTTCCGGCACCCCAAACTGCTCCAAAAAGCGGGATTTGGAGGGATTCGGCGTCGAAGCCGCTGTAGGAGTACCCGTTTAGCAGGGCTCCAGCAGGAGGTGGTGTAGGAGTCGGAGCCGGAGCCTGAGCTCTCCAAAAGAGGGCCTAGGCTAGAGCGGCGCAAAGGAATTCTGGCGAGTTTGGCGGGTGAAGTGATGATAGACTGCGACGGGATCTTGCTTTGCGTGCTCAAGCTTGCAACGTACATCTTCGTCTTTTGTTCCTCTTTCTCCGCCTGTTTTCCTTTTTGGTAAAATGACTGGTCGCTTTTTCAAGGTTTCGCCTTTGCTCGCGCGACACGGGCCCGGTGGGACAGGTGGATGCTTGAGCGCGAAGCGAAATTCGGCGCTGGCAACGAGCCAGCAATGCAATTTCGTGAATTTTGCAGAGGGCAGAAAAAAAAGAGTTTGTTCACGGAACCATAGTAAAAAAAAATACTGGTAGCCATAGCCTATCCCGGAAAGAGAGAAGAAATACCGCTTGCCTGGCACACCACCATCCAGAGGAGAGGGGGTGGCGCCGTGGCGGGCTGGCGGCATGACCGCCGGGACACCTGCCCCCACCGCCGATCGAGCAGACGTCGAGGTCCCCACGCTCTCGCTCCCACCTCACCGTCGGTGTGTCAGCAGCAGATCGCGGCACAGTTCCAGGCGGATCGGATAGGCTCTCCCAGATTCCTGCCGAAAGAGACTCATCGCTCTCCTCGTCAAGGCTCCGACACGAGACGGCACGGATTCTTGGCACTTGCTTGTCTCTTTTTTTATATAAAAGGAAAAAATCATTTGCACACCCTATCTTGGACTAGTAGGAAAAAAAAAGAGATCAAAATTCGACAGGAAAGAAAATGGAAGTCCAAGGAAGGCGCTGTCAGGGAAGGTGAGCATGCACGGACGGCAGCTTGGCCTGGCACTGGCAGGCTGCCCCTGTTCATTTTTTACCTCTTCGTCGTCCGGTGTGCAAAGAATTTACTCGAGTAGTGCTAATCTAATCCGCAGAAAATGATTGGGCCCGAGGAAAATATCATTTTGCTTGGCGGCTTCTCCTTCTGCTGGCTGTTGCTGCTGCCGGGTCCGCTTCCTCCACGTCGTTATCCGGAAGAGCGAGCAGGGCGGGGAAGGAAGCGAGAGCCAGCCAGCCAGCGAGGGACCGAGATCCCCCCGTATAGCCCGCGTCTCCTCCACCCTCGCGCTGGGATACGCGTGTAGATTCAGTCAGCGCCCATGATCCAGCACCGCCGATAACCCCCAAGAACCGCCTTGATCCAGTAGGGCCGACCTCCCTGCTCTTGCTGCTGCCGTCCCCGCCGCTGCTCCAGGCTCCCAGGTGAGGCCACTTCCCTCCACCCGCCCGCCTGATTTCTTCCTCCCGCTCTCTCTGTTCTTCTTCTTTGCTTTCTTTTTCGTGTGATCTTGTGCAGGGATGAACGAACTCCCTGGTACCCTGTTTTGCCGTGTTTGACGATGATGATATTATCTTACGGCCACGCATCTTGGTTAGTTGACACTGCTGCGTCTAGTGAAGTTGTGAAGCCGGGGGGAAACTCGACGGCCATCGGTTTTGCCTCTGGTTTCGGACAGATCCCGATTGCTGCGATCCGTTTTGCCGCCCCCGATTCGGGGAGCCAGCCCGTCAAGGGATCGCGCAGTCTCTGTTTTTCGCCCTTCAATCTCCTTGTTCCGGAAGGTTCCACACTGAAACTGGCCATTGGGTGTGGGGTGGGGACATGGACATACCGTGCACTTCAACGTTGCTTGCGTCTTTTGGAAACATCTTGGATTTGTTTTATTTAGAGATACACTTGTCCTCGGCTTATTGATCTGGATTACAATTTACAAAGTTCCTGGTAGCATCTACGCTCCTTGGATGCTAGCCAATTATTGATGGAGGTAGTGATAACTTGGAACATTTCTGGGTAGTGCCTCTTGTGCTGTGAACCCCCATTTTACAGCAATTCTCACTCCTTACTGTCGTTCCTTTCGTGCGAGCGCACTGAATGGATGCTGATCGATTCTGTGATGGACAGGTTTTTTAGTATGTGAGAGTGATGGCGGCCGCTGAAGCGAGAGCTGCCTGGCAACGTGCTGCGAACCGCTGCCTGGTCCAGGAGGATGCAAAGAGAGCCCCGAAGCTGGCCTGCTGTCCGCCGCAGTCTATGCAACAGCATGACACGAGCGGTGGAAGCCCTACGAGTCCGCAAGATCCCCATATTCCTAACTTTATGCCCATCAACTGGAACCTGATGAGCTCCAACCTGCCAACTGACACCCAGTGGTGGCTCCAATTGCAGCCCAACTTTGGGTGCCAGATGGCGCTCGCTAGGGAGCACCTGAGCTACATTGGTGGGGTGGATGGAGAGAAGAAAATGGAGGGTTTAGTGCCAGTGTCTAAACCTGATGATGTCGGAGCTAAGAAGGATGCCGATCCTTTTGAACCTCCGTGGATCATTTCAATGAAGCAATCATCTGAAATAGGTTTGGAAGAGTTGAAGACTCTTGCTGGCTTTTCTCCAACAGGTCTCAAGTGCAAAGGAAATGCTAACAACTGTGCTTATGAGGATAAAGAGTTTACAGAGTTTAAAGCTTTCGATCCTTTGTTTCCCAAGCAGCAGCAAAAGGAATACTGTGAGATGGGTGCACCTTGGGAAGAAAACAAGAAGTCTCAACCATGGTGGCAAGTTGCTGATGTTGATGGGTTGGCGTCCCTTGTCGCTGAAAGAGCAATGGAAAGCATTGTGAACAATGATCTTCCAAGACCTACTCAGACAGTACGAGTTCATGGAGCTGAATTGAACAGCCCTGGAAACAAGGTTGATTATGAGTTGCCATTGCCGCCTTCTAGTAGAGAGACAGATCCTGTGCATGACACTATGACATGCAGCTACAGTGTTTCAAGCAACACCAATGAGACAAATTCATCTGATGGGGGAGGTTGGGAACAGCAGCGAAGAAACAATGTGCTTGGGTAAGTGTTCTTCAGCATCTTGTTTCACAATCAATCAATCACCAATATTCTAGTTTTCTAAATTTGCATGGATACTTTTTATCTACTTTTCTTCACTAGAAAAGAGTTTAGACAGATCATCATTTCCAAATATCATGTTTGACACAGAATATCTAGTGCGGCTAAATATGAAGAATATAACTTTCGCCTAAATGCTAATCCTCTGTTTCCTATTGTAAATACAAATTTTAAGTTTGATTTAGTTTTTATTGTTAACACTTGAAGTCTAACATTTTTTAGAGACCATCATATGTTTTCCAGTGCTGGAAACCTTACATTCCATCCAACCCTTTTCTTGGCGCATGTATTAATGTCATCATATTTGAATGCAGGTGTGCACAAGATTCATATAGTTCCACTAACAGTACTCCAGGCAGCAAGCCGACATACCAGAATGCCTCTGAAAGGGCCAAGCTGCTAGATGCCCTCCGTCATTCACAAACACGTGCTAGGGAAGCTGAGATTGCTGCCAAGAAAGCCTATGACGAGAAAGAACATGTAATTAAGCTGTTGTTTCGCCAAGCCTCACACCTCTTTGCGTACAAGCAGTGGTTGAAAATGTTACAGCTAGAGAACATTTGCCTCCAGCTGAGGATCAAAGAGCACCAGATAGCAACCATGTTCCCAGAACTTCCCTGGATGATGATGAAGGAGAAGGTGGCACCAGGTCAAGAGCACAAAGACGGGGCAAGGAAAAGAGGCAGGAGGCCAAACAGGAAAGGTGATCTCCACAATGCATTTGCGGTTGCAGTTGGTGTTGGGATTGTTGGCGCTGGATTGCTTCTTGGCTGGACTCTCGGGTGGCTGCTGCCCAGGCTGTGACCACGGAGGTGATGAGATAAATACTTTCTATGCACATGAAAAATGGATCATTGGAGGAAGCGAGAGGGTGAAGTTATTCCTAGAACACATTCATGCTAATCTGTTGATTAAGTTAAGCAGCAGTCATGAATTGATGGTAGCTTGGTACCTTATGTTGGTTCCTGTATATATAGGGAGGATTTGGTGTACATATTGCCAGAAAACTGGGTGCCTGTGTTGGTAGCATGGATGGGATGTTTGTCTGTGTGCTGTACATAGGGGGTCAGTGGGTGGTCTGGTGGAAGATGAAATCAGTCGACTTCAACAATGTATGCATTAGTACTGTAAATCAGTAGCTTTTATTTGCTTAACTAGCAAGAATTATTGTATTAATAAACTTTCTGTAAAGCGTGTTGAACATATTTGCATGTCTTCTTTTTCACCTGGTGATGGATTGCTGTCGCTATTCATTCTGCTGTGCATTCGGTTTTTATGTATCCTTTTTATAGGTAGGGACTGAGTTATGTTTGTTTCTATATGGAACCCGCCACACAAATTCAAGTCGCAGAAGATTTCAATCCCGGGTCGTGTGCTCATGGTTGCTGATAGCGTTTTTTATCTACATGAATGTTGGCAGTGCTTGGTTGGAATTCTCAATACATGAGAAACAGAGGGAATGCATCACGGGATGAGAAACAGAGCTGAGGATGAAATTGAATTCCCATGTAGTCTTCTTCTCTCCTATATGCTCTCAATTTCATTGGAGATGGATTGATTTTGCGTCCTACTCTATATCTCAGCTTGCTGAGCGCACAGTCCGTGGGTTGAGCAGAGAAAGAAGAGCATGGTTGAAGCAGCAGAAGCAGAGAATCCTGAGCCGAGGGGAGGGGGCACACGGGTCAGGCAACGAAACTGCATAATTTTAGGAGCAATCAGCCACCTAGATCAGGGCTCAGCGCATCGGAGCGAGCACACTTTTTGTAACACTGATCTTAATAAAAGTCCACCTGTTTTTCAACAGAATCAGAATGGAAATTTTCCACATCTCCTCAACCCTACACTGGCATCTATTTAACGTCTAAGAACCAACTTGGTCAGTAGAGCATTGTCAGATACAACATTGAATGAAAAAAAGCACAATAGTAGCCCGAAAAAACAGGGATTACATTGTACAGATCTTGGAAGTTGCATCACCCCAATATTGGGGGATAATAGCGAAAAAAATAATAATACAGCAATCACATTGCACAGATCTTGGAAGTTCCACCCTCGCAATATTGGGGGGAAAAGTAGCGCAAAAAATACAGCGATCACATTGCACAGACCTTGGAAGTTACATCCTCACAGTATTGAGGAGAGGGCCGCTGCTCATGGATGATTTACCTGTCCAGGCCTCGGCTACCGAATGTGCACAGATGACTCCCAAGTTCTGAGATCACATCCACTAGGCCTCCGTATCCAGCAACAGATGCCATCTGAATAACAAGGGTTGCATTCATTAAGAGATTGCATAACCAACAAGTTCAAATGAAGATCAGAAGGAAGATATACCCCAGATGAATGGATGGAGACGGAGAATGCCGACTGAGGAGCACATTTTATTTGCGAAAGAACTGTCCCATTTATGGTGAAACGGGAGAGCACAGGCTCAGCACCAACTGCTAAAATCTGAAAGGATGCAAACGAAATGAAAGAGAGAAGGCACATTTAGAATGCTTTCTGCATCGCAAGAGAGTTGAGTAATAGTAGATGCTATACACACTTAGAAAAAACTCAATAAAAGAGAACATAGAAAACCATGGTATTATTGAGAGTTAACCTACAGAGTTACAAGTTAAATCCTATCACGAGTGTCAGCTTTTCTTTCCATTGTTCTAATCTATCAAAATTGCAAAGCTTAAAAAGTTGGCAGGCCGCAGGCTAAAATGTATGACATAAAAAAACTCGATGACAGGAGGAGACTACCTCCGAACATTGTTCTAAGAAAGTGTCGTGCTTCACGGGAGTTTTGACGAGTCCCGGAGTTCAATGCTCTAACAGGTCCATCACGATAAGCTTGGCCTTTTGTTTGCATTTTCTTTCTTCACAAATATAGTGTATTATTTTATAAGGACATATACTATAAATACTAGGCCTGAGCATGTATAACTGCATGAACCTAATTGGATTTCCATTCAAACAAATAACTGAAGCTTGGAAAAGGACACTAAACTTTATCAAATCATGCACTGGTGGCAAGTATCATACACCTGAATCAAATGATATCATAAAAACGACTGGAGTAATTTAATAGGCGGATCAGTAAATTGCCACAACCATCAAGCTTGATATCACAAATTATGAAATGATCTGTCTAAACATGTTTTGCTGTCAAATAGTGATAATTTTACTAGTATATTTATTGAACAGTTCAAACAAGATGTGGATGGAGATGAGGGGACAAGCACTCACTTGGTTCTTGTCAAACAGCAAGTCTTGAACAGGGGCATGACAGTCCAAATTAAAGATGCACTCGTTTGAGAGAAGGCTCCAAACTGATATACCACTAGATGAGCCACAAGCCTGAATACCATACAGACGAGAATAAAATAACGTGCAAGACAAACAGCATATAATGCTAACCAAACCTAGTTATAAGCAACAAAATACTTCATGTACAAGTTTGACACAGTTTAAAGATTTTAAAGGTGTGTTTATACCAGCCAACTTTCACTTGCATCAATGGCAACACAACTGACCCATGAGCTTTGATATGCCTTGTTCTTCACTGGACGTACAACCTGAGTACACTTCCCACTTCTGCAATCTACAATGTGCAAGAAGAGCATGAACAGGCAGGCATTCGTAGCCTTTAAGTCGCAACTGGCAAGAAAGAGTTGAAATCGTACTGTAAAATGGATAAATGAACATCCTATGTGCTACGACCTATGACCAACAAAAATGGAGGAAAATTATAAAACAATGAATAATCAGTAGGAACAGAGACTGTTAGAGCCGTGCATGTGTTTTTCCTTATTATGGGATAAATAGGTATGTGCATTATTCAAATATAAATGATTCTATTTCTCAACACTGCACTGCCACCTAATTGCCAAAGTCTCTTATAGAGTTCACATTCAGGAAGAAATTCATCAAGCAACATGCACAAGACAAGACAAAAAAAAGATCACTAGTTTGAAATCATAGCTCACCCCAGATACGGGCTGTCCCATCCTCTGATCCAGTTACCACCTGAAAGAAAAATAAAAAACCGAGTTGGCATATGGTACAAAATATAGGCAAGATCAACATTAAATAATGCAAAGATAGCATAATTAAATAACCTGGCGGTTTGCCTCACGAATTGCTACACTGTGCAAATAGTCAGTATGGCCCTTGAATGTCATTTTACATTTACCAGTCTCCTGAGAGAAGTAGCCAAGATAAGTGTCAGGTACCTTCTCAAGCACGGAACAATTATATTATCCAAGCTTGCAACACTGACTCTAAAGTAGAACAGCAGTTCCTTCTAAGTGGTTCAAGTTTAAGACTCCTATATGTAGCATTTACCTTAAGAAAATACATACCACATCCCAGCAGTAAGCACATGCATCACCCGCTGCTGCGAAAATGGATCCATCCTGTTTGGAAGAATGACGATAACAGTAAACAAGATATACTGAATCAATAAACATTAGGACTGTCATGCTTCCTGGAATGGTGTAAAAATATGAAAAACTTTCAGTTATTAACCTGTTTATTGATTGCAATGGCATTGTTTTCGGGTATTGGAGAGCGAGCACCCCAAGGACCCCTACAAAATTGCCAGCGACAACAATGGGATGACTCGTGCAGCTGTATGTGAAAAAGGTCTGTGATTTGCATATCTTATCATAGAATCTTACTCATGCTGAGGGTTGACCAAGTCAAGTGCTGGTTCTAGATGATCCCCTGGTTAAAAAGAATGTACAGAAAAATTGGTAAAAGATTAAACATAAGGCACAGTGGATCATTTTTGAAGCAGTCCCACACATTCTCTGTTTCTTCTTCTTTGTTGCTTCTTTTTAAAGACCAGATGTTTTATTTCACTCTTTATTAACACAACTATATTGATTATGCATTGAAATGTTATCAGCTTGTGCTTTGTTTGGTTCAAGGGGCAACACTCACATAAAACTATAAAAGATCTGGATGCACTTTCATAGATGAAGTGAATAACAACTATCCAACATTTTCACAGAAATCATGTTCGCCACTAGCAAGATTGTGGATTTTATTCAACTACTGGTACAATTCTACTAGATAAGATGATATGATGCATAAAACCAACACCTTTGACAAAAAAATGTATGTTTTTTCTCTTTCTGTGCCTGTGCTCTCGTCACATCTCTATGTCCTAGAGGTCTAGTAAAGCACATAAACAAGAATTGAATCTCGAATGCAGCACCTTGCAGGGACAGCGGAACAAGGCAGCTCTGCATCTCGTGCCATCTCCAGCCCCGGATGTGTCCGTCATCCCCGCAGCTGCGACAAGCAACCAACGAACCATGTTTCCATTAGCCCATCACTATCTCCAATCAAATGAAGACATTGCCATAGCAGTGAGTCAGTCACCTGAAGAGCAGCGGCTGCTGCGGATCGGGGTAGAACCTGACGTCGTAGGCGGGGCCTCTGTGCGCCTGCACGATGCAGACGGGGTCGACCAGCGGGACGGTGGCCTCCGCCTGCGAACCAGCAAGAAAACAAAAAAACTGAAGTCTCCGGCCATGCGTCTCCTCAAAAATTGGTTCTGGCAGGCGTGGCAGCGGAACAGGTGTCGGGTGGAAAAGGGGTGAACCTGGGAGGAGGCAGAGGAGGCGGAGATGCAGGATGAGAGGGAGAAGGAGCCGAGGGAGCCGTCGCTGGAGGCGGCGGCGAGGAGGACGTCGGGTTCCGGGTCGTCGCTGTGGTCGAAGAAGACGGCGCGGAAGAGGGTACGCGACGAGAGGTCGCGGGCACGCAGGATGCCACGGCGATACGATGCCTCGTCCCACCCGCGCGCGTCCATCGATGCCGGGTGTGCCTGCGCCGCCGCCGTCGCCATGGCCGCCTTGCTGATGCGCTGCTGTTGCTTGGGGAAGCGAAGGGTAGAACAGGAGAGTAGCACGGCGGCTGGGGCCGAACTGGACGCGGTTGGGCTGGGCTTCTTTGAGCCAGGCAGGACCAGAACTGTGTGTGGCCTGTGTGGCTCACAGGAATTTTTCATATATATATTTTTTTCGTTGATTTCCGAAAAATAAATGACCCAAACAAATTTTACCAGAAATATACCTCTGCCGCCGTACCTCACGGCGGCAGGATCCTGACGCCGCGGCGCACGGCGGCAGGATCCTGACGCCGCGGCGCACGGCGGCAGGGATGCTCCGCCGTGCCAGACGGCGTCAGGACCCTGCCGCCATGCGCCACGGCGGCAGGACAGTACGTCTGGCGGCACGTCCGTGTGGCACGGCAGCAGGCAGTACCACCCTTTTCATTTTTAAAATTTTTTTATTTTGTAAAACACTTTTTTCATTTTTTAAAAACAAGTAAATGATAAATTTAAACATAATCACAATCACAAATTGGCATATATAAAAGAAGCGATTATAATCAACGAGTAGATGCAAAATAGTATATACAAGATCATGGTCAAAGTACTACTGTGACACAAAACATTAATACATCTAAATCCGTCAGCCCCTCTTCGGCCTAACAGCTCTAGCACCAGCCCTGGTGTGGTCCCGGGCATATGTCAAGGGGTCAGGTGCCCTGATGACCCGAGGTCCGAGCTCGTCGGCAGATGGTGTCGCCATGCCCGCCTGCAACAACCGGTGTCGCTCCCCCGCCGGTGCCGCTCCGCCCGCCGGTGACAACCCTGCAACCGCCTGCGACGACCCTGCAATAGCCGGTGTCGCTCCGCCCGCCGACGACGACCCTGCACCAGTCGGTGTCGCTCCGCCCGCCGGGCCTGCCTCTGTCGCTCCGCCGGCCGCTTGGGACCATCCAAAAGGCAGCTGTGTCTCCTGCGTCCCAAGAGGCGGCGCCTGTGTGAACTGTGACGCGGTAAGCTCCTCGACCTCCGTCGCATCCATGGGCGCGAGCAAGTCCTGGAACCTAAACTCATCCCACCCCAGCTGATCCTCAAGGGACTCCATCGAGGTCGCGGTCGGGTCGAAACCTGCAACGAATAGTATTAGTTTTCCACGTATCGTACTTATCAAATTTTACTATAATAGTTAAGGTCGTTACCATGCTGGAAAATAGGTGCAGTGGACGAGGAAGGAATATCTGCCGTTGGAAAGACCGGAGGTCTAGGTGCCGTCGCCTCTGGCTGTCGAGCCCCGGTGAAACCTCCTAGTCCCGTCGGAAAGACCGGCGGTCGCCCTGTACGATTAAAATATAATATAACAAAAACACACAACAACTCCGTGCATTAGTTGAAAAGAAGGTCCAGTGAAAGTACCTGAGCCGGGGAAAACAAACGGCCGCTGCACGTAGGTGTGCGGGCCCTGCGGCTGTGGCTGCTGCTGTGCCGTCGGAGCCGAGAAAGCAGCACGTGCAAAGGTGGAAGGCGCCTGGTACGAACGACCTGTCGAGGCGGAGCTCGAGGACGACGCTGGGTGGCGCGGAAGAAGAGGAATGTCTGCGGCCCCGGCGTAGTTAACGACGGTGGTGTACCTCGTGGCAACATCGAGGATCCTATCGTACGTATGGCGGTGCTGCTGAGGTCCCCAGGTGTTACACACCTCCTTCGCGGCCGCTGCGATCCGCACGATCTCAGCAAGCGCGTCGTGCTGCTCACGAAATTAGTAGCACATGTTATAATGAATAGTAACATGAATTAAATATGATTGCAGTATCGTAGCTTACTGCTGTGTCGGCGGTTTGATCTCGTCGCACCGGGTACGTGCCGTCCGGTAGTAGCCTGTCGTGGTCCGGGACCGGTGGCGGTGGTAGGGCAGCAGGGACGTACGTCACCCGCGTCCGCGTCCACGGGAGGTACCACTTAAGGTACGCTACCCAGGTCGCGCCGTCGTGAAGGCGGTGCTCGGTGACGACGTTATCCTCATGCGCCGCAGATGCCCACTCGTCCACGTACGGCTGCAACCTGTCGACGAACGACGTCGCTGCAGACACGCCCTTACGCGACCACCTAGCATAGATGAAACAAAAAATTATTTGCAACTGACTACTTGTAACAGAAAAAAATTATAACTGGCTCATGATAGCTCACCTATGCGTTGTGGGCGGTAGACGTGGCGCAACAGGTACAAGCGACTCCTGGTAGAGGCTGAACTGCCTCATCACCCGGTGGACCGCGTACTCCTCGACATAGACGTCGAACACCAATCGTCGTCGCGTCATCCAGTACGCCTGGTCTCGCAAGCACAGTGACGAGAGGCCCTGTGGTGCGCGGGCAGCGACCATGGCAGGAGTGTACGGCGTCCACCGGACATGGGCATCGACCATCCGGTCGATCTGACCCACGAAGTCCTTGTACGCCTTCTTCGCCTGCTCCTCAGCCCAAATGTGCTGCACAGAACATGAAAAGTTAATTCAATCGAACTAAGGAACTCATTAAGCGAAGAAAACGATAAGGGAGGTCATTACCTTCCGGAGGCACCACAGAGAACCCATGGTGGGGAGGTCCGCTGGGTCGGTGTCAGCTGGCAGCGGGTCGTACTCAGAGAGGTCCCAAATGTGCTGCACAGAACATGAAAAGTTAATTCAATCGAACTAAGGAACTCATTAAGCGAAGAAAACGATAAGGGAGGTCATTACCTTCCGGAGGCACCACAGAGAACCCATGGTGGGGAGGTCCGCTGGGTCGGTGTCAGCTGGCAGCGGGTCGTACTCAGCGCTGTTCTGGCCTCGGTGTCGAACCGCTCGTCGATCCACATCTGCAGGAGGAGAGGACAACCCAGGAGGATCCCCTCCTTACTCGCCGGCTTCGCCACGCCCGAACACAACCCCTGTAGCTAGCGGCCAGAATAGCGCTGCCCCAGCTGATCTGGGGCATCTCGTCGAGGGGGAAGTCGGCGATCCTCTGAGCCCAGGGGAGCAGGTACCTCGACACTGAGTCTCCCGCTGACTCGCAGAACATCACCCACCCGAACAGCCAGAGCAGGTACACCTCCAGAAACCTGACCGACGTCTGGTCCTCGACCTCGTCCGCCATGTAGTCAGCCTGCACACAAAGTTCGATCGTCACATTCATTTTAAATGCATACAAACGTTGAAAATAAGAGTTAGAAGCACGTACGCTGAACTGCTGGATCCAAGTCCAGGTGGGACTGTGAGAGTTGGCGAAAGGCACGTACGGCTGAGACGCGCGATCGTTCCGAGGAACGTTCGCGAACCGAGCAAGGAAGGCGGCCTGCCACGTTGCGGGGATGTCGATAGGCCCCATCGCCTCGCCAGCACACGGGAGTCCTCCCAAAAGCGTGGCGTCCTCCAGAGTGAGCGCCATCTCGTCGACGGGGAAGTGGAAGGTGTGCGTCTCTGGTCGCCACCGGTCCATAAACACGGCGATCAGAGGGGTGTCGTAGCTGAACCGGGTCAACCGCTCTGCCTGGGGAACCTTAGCTCGTAGCTAGTCCCCCTCGACCAACCGCGCGAAAGGCAGAAGTCCTGCAGCGTGTAGCCTGAAACAAAAAAACAAAAATAATTTACTTAACGCAATTATTATTGTAAAGAAACAGAAATAAATATAACAAATGAATTACGTACTTTGGAATCCAGCGCTGGTGTATCGGCATCAACGTGCGGGTAGTCCGGCAACGTAAACTGCCGGGCGTCTGTCCAAGAACGGCCGAGACGTACGAGCGGTGGTGCCGGTCCACCACCTCCTCGAACAACTTCGGCCGTACGTACTCTAACAGTGCCTGAGCCATAGCTGCAAAATTTTTTTTTTTTAATCAATTAGTTGAATTATATCAATTTAAACGAATTTTTTGAATTATAACTATTTTCTACTAATTTTGTATCAATTTAATGTAATTTTTTTGAATTATAACTGTTTTCTACGAATTTAATGTAATTTAAAGGAGGGGGAGGGGCTGGCGGCAGCCGCGGGCCGCTTATATAGCGGTGAGGCTCCTGCTGCCGTGTGGCACGACGGTAGGGTTCCTGCCGCCGTGTGATACGACGGTAGGAGTCTGGCCCCACTGCCAGTCCACCCGACTGTAGGCGGCACCCCTGCCGCCGTACCACATGGCGGTAGGAGTCTCTGCCGCCGTGTGGTACGGCGGCAGTGGTATATTTTTCATAAAATTTATTTGCGTCATTTATTTTTCGGAAATCAAGAAAAAAAAATAAAAAAATTCGTGATCTGGCCTACCCAAAACCACAAAGGCTATAAGCATCCCATTCATTCCACCCCTAACCATAATAGTGTTTCTATACAAAAAAAAAAACCCCCACAATCTAGTGGATTTCCATATTATTTTTTTTAAAAAAAAGAGGCAATCGTCTAGAGTATACGTAGAATCTCAATAGTACAGCTTCTGAGCGTGGTAAATTGGTGAAATAAGATAATACTGTACATTGTCAAGCGTAATAATTTCAGCATCACAATGATATATTCGGGTAACTTTACATTGCGTCTGGTAAGCAATAAACCACAATGGCAGAGCGAAAAAACATTGTAGCATACACAGTTGCACACAAGTCAGCTCCTACCTCTTACAGCTCCAGAGCGCGTATACAAAAGACCACTGGGCGGATGTCACTCATGTTATGTTCTCGCAGCCAGTAAAGACGAAGCCTCCCCCAGGTCAACTCACTTACTGTCAGATCCCTTCTTAGGATGGATAGCCTCAGCAATAGCTTCGATCTCTTCCTTGGCACGCTCAAACACATTCGGGCCTTTGACTTTGTCCACTGGCGTGTTCTCGCTTATGTCAGCACTTGTTCCATGAGTTTCATTCGTGTGGGTTTTTATCTTCTGCAGGCTCCCCTCCTTGTCTTCCTTATGCGATTCTGCATGCATTCAGATTTCAGAGATCCATGGTACTGAACAGAAGTTCTGAATCTGCTAGTGGTAAAGATATTTCAAACTTGGAATTAAGAATTTAAGATATTTAATAATGTTCTAAACAACTATTGAATCATTTAGTAGTCAGAGCACTTAATATCCACAAATTTCCATGATTAAGTAGCAGTTAATTTTAATATTTGGATAATGATGACCATTATGAAGTCAGTACGATTCAATAAGTTCTTTCTGCAACTCAAAAAGTCTGCACGCAATGTTGTCGGACAAAATCTTGTGATCTGAGGAAAAATTGTTGAACAAACCTACTCTTTTCGAAGAGGTGAAAGAATTAACACAAATGCATAATACATGTCTTTTCATAAGAACAAAGAAAAGGACTGCACATGCTATAGAAGGGAGCAGGAAGCTGAACTTTCACATTTGCAAGTACTTTACTATGAAATCACTGGCTCCTCTCATGAATAACATTATAGTCTAAACAGTGTAAACAAATGGCAAGGTCACACTTGTGAAATTGTATTGATCTAATATTACTTAAGGATAGCTCAAGTTGTAGATCTGTAGTAGATTGGCCAAATGGTCTTCCTGTGATCTACCTTAAATGTACTTGGGTAGGAAGGATCTCACCCATCCAAACTGCACTTAGATCGAATAGTATACTATAAATCCGACTGTAAAAAGCAGTACAATTTCAATTCTTTCTCGGTGCCACTATTGTTTTTCCTTCATTTTCATCATCCAAAATTTCCTCTTCCCTTTTCTATATTTTAAAAATAATGGTAGTAAAAGGTGAAGTGTTAGCAGTTTAGGTAAATTACCATCCTTCTTTACATGGGGACTGGAATGGTGCTCCACGTTAGTATGAACAGCTCCAGCAAGAGCTTCGATCTCTTCCTTTGCTCGCTCAAGCAGATTAGGACCCTTCACCTTGTCCACAGACGTATTCTCGTTTATATCGCTGCTTGTTCCGTGAGTCTCCTTGTCATGAACTTTGTCTTTATTCATGGAATTTCCCATTCACAGCACAGTGCTTCTACCTCAGCACTCCACTGTGCCTGAAAATGCAAGAGCTTCCAGCACATCAGAAAAGACGAGGAAAAACTTGGGACATTTGATTGTGAAAAAAAAACTGGGACACTCATTTAGAGAAGGGACGAGCTAACAGCACAACACAAACATTAAACTCTTGTTACATCTCATTTCAACAGAACCAAACGGTGACAACCAAGCGGCTAGCTTGCATTGCATCACATGAACCTATGTAGTCCACCTCGAAAATGTCAGGGATCCTACTGATACTACACTGAGAGTGCTGAAGAAGACGATCCATTTGGTAGGTATGTTAAACATACACCAAACTAGCAACATACTACTCAAGCAAAAATGCATCATATTGGTTACCATTTATCTTGTCGTGGCCTCAAGAGATTGCCTGGGGATCAGACCAGATATTTGGTTGTGGGGAGGATATTTAAGAACCGGCTAGGGTGCACAGCTGCGCATCAGTAAACAAATTTGAGTCCTACAAAAGTACAAAGTGCTATTTTCTCCTGTACCATAAATCGATCTATCGTCGCCTCCCGTACGAACGGCAAGAATGTTATTCGCGCATTCAGTAATCCGAAAGCTTTCATATCCTGTGAACCGAAGCGGGAGGCGCTAAGAACCAACGATTACCAATACCTAAACCATCCGAGGATCAGACGAACGCCATGCCTCAGTTGCTCCAAAAAAATGGGTTAATATATTCAGAGAGGGAGGGAAGGAGAGGGTTGTGGGAGGGGGAGGGACCAGACGTGCCTGTGGCTAGCTGTCGCCGCCGGCGAGGGTCGCCGGCGAAGTCGATCGTCTCCGGGAGGCACAGAGATGCGGGCAGGTTCAGAATAGCGCACACGTTGGGGAAGGGGAAATGGAGGAAGAAATGGTATATTCTCGGCCCGGCCCAAATCGAGTCCAATTCCTAACAAAATAATGCCTATCACCAAGGAATCAACACCTGTCACCGACATGTGGGACCGAAATGTTTTGGCCCTACAAGTCAGTGGTCGTACAGCTTTCCGGACCAAGTACGGAAAGCCTTGGGGCTTTCTCTGCCACCAGACGCGAACGGGGATCGAGGGCCCCACCTGCCAGCGTCCCTTCCTCACGCCGCAACAAGCGGCCGCTCCGCCGGCCAGAGAGAGACCCCGCCTCCGGATCGCCCGCCGGCCGCCGCCGCCGCCGACGACGATGCCCCGCGCTGCAACGGGCGCGATCGCCGCGGCGCTCCTGCGCGCCCAGGTCCCGCTCATGGCGTCGCCGGCGTCGCGCGTCGCGCGCGCGTTCCCAGGCCTCGCCGCCGTCGCCGCGACGCGCTTCGCTCGCTCCACCTCGTCCTCGCCGCGCCTTCCCCTCCTCCCGCGCCTCCGCTCCGGTGCGTCACGTGCGCCAAGCTGCACGGAGCTCACCGCTCCTCCCAACCCGCGTATCAGCTGCTCGACGTAACGCCTCCCACGCTGATTGCTTGTTTGCTCCTCTTCCAGCGCGCTCGTTCTGCAGCGTCGCCCGTGCTTCACTCGGATCCTCAGCGGAGGAGGAGGGCCAGCGGCTGCAGTCGGAGCTCATCTTCCTCGGCACGGGCACCAGTGAGGGCATCCCGCGCGTCAGCTGCCTCACCCACCCCACCGAGAGCTGCCCCGTATACCATTTCCCTTACTCTCATTTTCCATCTCTGTATCAATCCCAGCAAACATTGCATCGTTCATGCCACCTCTCTTTGCTCAATGTAGCTTGCCTTGTCCTGTCCTGCGTGCAGGTTTGCACCAAGGCGGCGGAGCCAGGGAACCCAAACAGGAGGCGGAACACCTCTATCCTCCTGCGCCATGCCACCCCTTCTGGCACAGCTAACATTCTCGTCGATGCTGGCAAGTATGTGTTCTCGATGTGCCTTACAGCTTGCTTCATTTCTTCACTGACCCAAGTAACTAGATTATGCTTTGTTTGTCTCCTCTTCAGGTTCTTCTACCACTCCGCACTCCAGTGGTTCCCTGAATTTGGGTACTATCCCTGATCTCATCTGGTACAATGTTCAGTGTTTTTTTTTTTTTTTTTTTTGCTTGCGAAGTCGGTTATGCAAAGCGTTTACTTCTACTTTTCAGGTTGAGGATGGTTGATGCTGTCATTATTACCCACTCTCATGCTGATGCCATTGGAGGTTTGCCACCTTTGCCAACCATTTTTTCTCATGTTGTAACGGTTCAACTCAAATCAAGGATGATTGTATTAATTGGGACATGATCCTTGTCACTTTTTTGGAAAAAAGGAAAATAACTTCTTCTCTGGTGCAGGTCTTGATTGTCTTCGTGATTGGACAAACAATGTTCAGCCATCGATCCCAATTTACGTGGCGGAGCGTGATTATGAGGTTTGGAAGATAACTTGTGTTACTACTGTCATGTAGACAACAAAAATTGTTAGGATTAGATGGAGAACTATCTTAGTCAGTCACTGGTTGTTGTAAAACAGCACCAAATGATATGTGAAATATCTATTGAAATATTGTTGTTCTCTTTCTCCCCGCTCTCAATTTGGGTTTTTTGTGCCAGGTGATGAAGATGACCCACTATTATTTGATTGACACAAGTGTAGTTATACCTGGAGCGGCAGTTTCTGCATTGCAATTCAACATTATAAAAGAGGAACCATTTACGGTTCACAATCTTCAGGTTTGTAATAAGAAGATATAACTAGTGGAATAATGTATTGTGCCACAATTATAAATTTTTATACTTGGTCAACTACCATGGATAGCTTCACTTAATTAATTTAGATCATTTTAGTAACACAGCATATCCTTACAACTCCTTTACAGCTAAGGGCTAAACATTTGGTTGTAGCATGTTGTACAAATGGGTTGTATGTGAAGCATTTCGCTTTAGTAATTGAGCAATTTGAAGCTCCACAGTTTCTGTGATTTGGGTTATAGTCACTGCCCGAAGCAAACTGGCAAAACTTGCCAGCATGTGAATTTTAGAAAATCTGTCATGAAGTTATCATTTATTCTTTCAATTATCTATTTAACTGGCCATTGATTTGCTTTTGTTTCTATATCAGTGGATGCTTACTGTATCCTGATCGTTAAAGATATATAGATAAAGGTGCTTCATTTGCTTTCTGAATATATGTTTTTCTCATCTCAGGTGATTCCTTTACCTGTTTGGCATGGTCAAGGTTACCGCTCTCTTGGTTTTCGTTTTGCTGACATATGCTACATAAGGTAGGAGTTCAGTGCAAGGCTAATTTACTACAATGAACTGTGTGGTTGTAAGGTCTCGTGTCTGAATTACTATGATTGATGCAGTGATGTCAGTGAAATACCTGAAGAAACCTACAGACTTCTGGAAAATTGTGAACTACTTATAATGGTATCATATATTTTAATTGTTTGAATTGTTAACTCATAAAGTTATTGGGTTTTCTTGTTAACTTCATGCATGTCCTTCTTAAGTATTAATTACTGTGAATCTAAGCTTACTGGATAACTTTGTACAGGATGCTCTAAGACCTGATCGTTCTTCGTCAACGCACTTCGGATTACCCAGGGTGAATTCTAAAGCTCTAATATGACACCTCTTAGCTTCTTCCTGTTGTACTAATCATTTTTAATATATCATTCAAATGTGCAGGCCCTTGAGGAAGTTAGGAAGATCAAACCAAAGAAAACACTGTTTACTGGTAAGAACTCCACTCATATATATTCTTTTTTTAAGGCAAACTGTGGGGGAGTTCCCCTCAGCATTTTAAAATTTGTATATTAAGGGTAAAAACTTACAAGGCAGAACTTACAGAGAGAGGGGAGGGAGAACTTTTGTAATAAATTTTTATCTTCTCAGCGCACCAAAAGCTAGAAAAAGTTCCTCTCAGCCAGCTTTCCAACTTTCAGTTCATTTCCTCAAAAGTTAGCTTTCCAACTTCGCGAAAGCCAGCCCAACAGCTGGACTGTTTGTTTCTGTTTTCCAGCTTCTGGCTGCTAGAAGCTGGAAAGCTTAGCCCGAGAAGCTGAAACAAACAAGCCTTAACCCGTGCTTGGAGGCCCAACGAAGGCCAACCTCTTACTCGAGGGCCCACTCAATACAGGTCGGTTCACCCATGCCGACCAGGGGAATCAGTGAGTGACCTTTTTTTTTTTTTACCCAGCCCAAGTCCTGGGTTGCTACTAAGGTCACTGCAACCACTAGGCTAGGCCCCTTTCACTCCTACATGCATATCTAACTCACATTGAGGTTATTACAATTTGGTTTAGCCTTATTTGATGTTATTTCCTTATGAAAGAAAAGACTAAATATATGTGTTGGAGTATAAGTGAATTGTCCACCTTTTCCTATCAGCTTAAGCTTTTGGGTTGAATTGGTTGGTGCATGCAACTCAATATGATATTAGGGCCAGAGGTCTCAATATGGTATCAGGGCCGATGACCTGTACTTGCCATTGATTAAGTTGAATTGGATAATATCTGCAGGAATGATGCATTTAATGGACCATGAGAAAGTAAACAATGATCTTGCCAGGCTGATGGAGACAGAGGGTCTTGACATCCAGCTTAGCTATGATGGTCTCAGGATACCTGTAAGGCTCTAGATTTGTTATATATACTTTTTTTTGGAACACACCCATTATTTCATCTGCTAGGTTCTGCTAATTGATGATACTGGAGTTTCATTAGTTCCAGTTGAGTAAAATGATAGCCAAATGTAATATGTTGAGCTCGGTGTTTTGAGACTTTAACTTTTCATTCTCCCCCCTCAAAAGAGGAAACTTTTGTAGCAAAGTTGAGAACCACTGTTATCCAGAAGAATAAAGTCGGACTATTGCTTTTTATGAGTTATATTTCTTTCCTCTTTTGTGATATGCTGCACTATGCCATGGATCAGGGAGCATTTGATGTGGTATTCAAACTACCCTGTGAGATCAGGGAGCATATGAGGGAGCAGTTGATGAGAGCTTGTTTATCGAAATCCATTTAAACAAGAAAAGAAGAAAAAAGAGGGGGTCAATCAACCATTCAGTCTTCAATATCATATTAGACAAATGATTACTGGGTACAGATGAAATTCGTAGCTTGCTTTTCTTCTGCGATTCATTCTGGATCCCACAAAAAAATTAGTAATTCTGTCCTAGGCCACACATAATAAAAGCTAATGTCCAGGAATCGACTACACTCCAGCAGCACGTCCTAGCCTTTCCCTTAGGATCTTCACTCCCATGTATCTGAGCAAGAAACATGAAAAAAATTTATTCAGTCTCTAGAATCTGTAATTAGTTACAATTTACTCGTGGTAAAAGAAATTTCTTCTGTGTGAGGTGCCATACCTGCCCATCATCATCACAGTAGCTTGAGGGTTGGTCCCTGGTGATTTAGAAAATGTTGAGCCATCAACTACACGGATACCCGAGACTCCAAGAACCTGGTAATGCTGATCAACCACCTTTCCTACATGGCATCCACCATGATAGTGCCAGATGGTGATCACTGTGTCCTTGCAAAATTGCTCCAGGGATTCTGTGTCATTTGTATGCTTGGGTATCAGATTCACATTAGCCTGCACGCTCATATTGAGCACCCTTTCCATTGAAAATCCAGCACCATCAGCAGCCAGTTCAGAGAAACGGTTTGTCTTCAGTATCCTTTCAATGGTCTTGATACCATAAACACAACGATTGAGATCCTGTGGATGACTGAAGTAGTTGAAGGTAACTGCTGGGTTGTTCCGGACATCAGTGTCTGTGAGGACCAGATGGCCTGTGGAGAGAGGACCATCAATCTTCTCGAGGATAAAACCGCCGTGGAATACCTCTTTGGGTAGGTTTAGTTTGTTATGAGCATATTTCTGGGCTGCTTCCAGGGTTCTTTGCTTTGGAGGAATTGTAGACAGCTGTCCAATCTGTATTTTCAGGATGCAGTGTGGTAGTGCATTAGATTCGTGAAACCAAAGAGAGAACAATTTCACATGATAATGAAAGGTATGGTGTCAGTTATAATTGCATTGCAAGAGTTCAGCCCATATATGAAAAAAAAATCATTTATTTTTTGGCTACAAGCTGATATTATAGCACATAAAAAACAAAATCTTTACATGAGGCATGCCTTAAACAGTGCTTACTATGACTATTTATTAGGTTGTAACTTGTGCGAATGGATGTATCTAAACTTTTAAGTTATGTTATTAATGTAGCAAAATACAAATTTCTATATGCATTTTGGAGTATTGGCTAGTTTTTATGCATCTTTAGCTCAAAGAAGCAGGTCCCCTAATTGTGTCTGGCATGGGCCCCAAACTGCCTTTTGTGCTCATCTACTCTCTGCATAAAAAGTATCATAGTGCCATACAAAGTTTGCGGAAAATTTGCGCAATTTGAAACTGGTATGCAAAGTGATAGATGCCAGACCTCAGCAGACATGATTCCGTGGTGGCAGTGGACACTCTCTGATGACTGGCCAAAACCACTGCTAGCCTCAATAAACACACCTTCTTCAGTTATTCCAACAGTTTCAATGAGAGACTGCCGTGGAGGGCTTCTTGTTGGTATGAAGATGGAGTTCATTGGGTTGTCAGCCATCCCTTTACCCACATATTTGTTATGGAGAACCACAGGAATGTTATGACTCTTGAGGTGATTCTTGGGTCCAATTCCACTGAGCAGAAGCAACTGGGGGGTACCAATCGCACCAGCAGATACAATTATTTCACTGTTTTTGTTATTGTTAAGAAATGCCTGGTGGTGTCTCCCATTTTCATCAGTGAATTGGACTCCAATGGCCCTTGGTTTCAGGCGTCCTGCATCAGAAATGATGTTTCTGAGAATGGTATGTGTTGACTATAATTTCTATTCCTTCTATTCTATGTATTTCAATAACCCTATTGCTTTGTGACAGGAGACAGCTTAGGAAGGTTGAATGCATATGGACATGGGTATTGATTACCTTGTCGTGAGTCAAACACTATCTTGTGCACACTAGCATGGAGCAGCACTCTCAGGTTGTTAGGATCTCCAGCTGCAAGTAAGTCGGCAGCTGTGTGGCGGTACCCAGTCTCGTCAAAGATGGTGCCACCCACTTTTGTCCCAGAAACATGATCGTAAGTGTACCCATTGAAAGGGGCTACACCTGCTTGCAGCAGCCCATCCCGTAATGCAGCTTGCCAAGGTGCGATTTTAGGCCATTGGACAATCTTCTCCTCAACCCAAGGGAAGGACTTGTTCACCAGGTCTTCATCCCAGCCGACCTCTTGGATGAAGCTGTTGGTACAGCAGGTATGTAAGTTACAGCAACTGAGTCACCAACAGAAATATTGGCATAAAAGTATTTTTACAAAAAAGATACGTTGCACCTTGTGAACATTGAATTTTTCTAATTCAGCTTCACGAAAAGTATTTAATAAGATGTGATATCTTGGTGGGTTGATCTTGATTCTTTGCTCCTAGTTGTAGTTGGCCTGAGCTGTATGGGGCTAGGTTATTTCTGAGTCTTTCCAGTCAACATAGTTTACCATAGTCCATAGCATCAAAGCAATTAAGGCCCCATGTGATATTGTTTTTTTGCCACTTTTAAATCTAGGTTGCTGCTGTAGAGTGTAGACCGTAGTATGCACATAGCTGTTCTGACAAGAAACACGAGGTGGTCTTTAAAAGGCTTTATTGGGAGAGAACCACAGCATGTGTTACTGGCAGCGGCAGGCTAGCTGCATTTTGGCACTACCAAAACTGAAGCACTTCAGTGCACACTCATCTAGTATCTGAATGTTTCTCTTTAAGTCATCAGGTTATCCACCAAACACTCTTTTGCATGCTATTTCCCAATAATCAGAACTATTTTGCAAGGCTTTAGAACTGCTATTGTGATGGTGCCCGAAAACTAGAAAGGTCCAACCAGAATCATCATGTCACATGGGACCAAGACATATATGATATATTAAGTGCAGCATTTGAGTGTGTCGTGTGCTTCTATTGTAGGAGATTGTATATTGCAAGGCTTTAGTGCCTGTTTCACAGCCTGTTCGTTTGGCTGGTGCTGATTTGTTCTGAGAGAAAAGTACTGCTGGCTGGTTGCTGGTGGCTGGTTTGTTCTGAGAGAAAAGTACTGCTGGCTGGTGGCTGATAAGCCAAGCGAACAGGGCGTCAGTGTGGTCGCTAGCTGCTTTAGCATTTGTCTTGCTTGATAGTTTCTTTTGTGTGACTGAGCTGATGACGTTGATGCAAGTTTGGGGTCACCAGAAACATTTAACTATGGATAACTGAATGCTATTGAGGAAGGTGATTTGTAGATAGGCGTTTACTTTATTCTTTCTAAATCTTTTTGGACACTGCTAAAATGCAGAGGGTGAGTGCCAGGATGCTAGCAGTCAGGCAGACATTACCATTTATTTCATCTTGTCACTATCACTGCACACAACCGTGAAAGTGACTGGTCAGTGTGCTGCTTGCTGCCTGGCACTGCCATAATATATTGCTTGAGAAGTTGAGATAACTTGATTTTGGTTTCAACCTGTGCACTTTGCTCTCTTGTGCATATGTGCGTGCATGATCTTAGTCTTAGGCCCTGTTTAGTTCTCAAAAAGTCTAAAAATTTTTCGCATCGCAGACCGTACCACCTCTCACAGAACACGCTTCCCAATGCAAAATTTTCACCACTTTCCCCAAATTTTCACCGAACTAAACGGTGCCTTAAGCACCGTTTAGTTTCGTGAAATTTTGGTGAAAGTGGTGAAATTTTTGCATTGGGAAGCGTGTTCTGTGAGAGGTGACACGGTTTGCGATGCGAAAATTTTAGAACTTTTGGGGGATCTAAACGGTGCCTTATGTGTGAAACTATTGCTGCCCATTGTGAACATTGGCAGTCAAAGAAAATGAAGTCATTTTTGAGTAATAATCTCCTTGTTTATCATGCACAGGTGGAGCTATCACACCCAGTATAGACCAGTATACCATGCATCCAATGCATTACATACCTTGAGCTGGCACGGCTGTAGAAGCCGGCATTGATGCAGGTGCCACCGCCCAACACCCTCGCCCGGGCATTGATGACGCCGTCGGTGGAGATGAAGGCCTGCGACGATGAGTCCGGCGCCATATTCATCAGCCCGATGTGGAAGTTCTCCATGTACGAGACGTTGCGATTGCCGTACGGGGAGCCTCCCCTCTCCAGCAGCAGCACCCTGTACTTGAGCGATAGCGTCGCCGCCAGCGGGCAGCCGGCGGTGCCCCCGCCGACGACGATGTAGTCATACGTCGTCGGGCATCCCGTGGGGTAGCTGCTGGCCTTCCGGAGAGGAGGGAGGTTCTTCAAGGTGAACTGCTGCTTGCCTGCAAGGACAGGTGGTTACACTGTTACCGTTAACTGAAACTGAGCCTGCTTACGTTTTTTCAGTTTTATCCTATTGCTTTTTCTTGAGTTTGGTAGAACAAGTTTTTTTATCTGATTGAGCTTACGTGCGCTCTTGACATCAGAGCTCTGACATTGCGCCACCCTGGATGGCATATCAGGTGTGTATCTTTTTATATTCTTGTCTGTTGCTATTTCTTCCTAACCATTACTTTATTCAAGTTTGTATATGATAACCTAACAGATGGTCTGCCACTTCAGCATTCAGAAACGGTGGCGGAAACCAGCTGCCCCTGCCCAGCTGGTGATGGCCGAAAACAAAAGCCAATGACTAATGACAGTATGACTGAAGAGAGAGTGATTCTGAAGAACTCCAAAGGAACCAAGAAACCAAAAGCTGGGAAACGTATCTGCAGCGTTTCTAAGAGAAGCAAGCAATCTTTCAGCATTGCAGTATCGGAAGGTGAGTGAGACAGAGCCGCGCACCTTGGGACAGCTCGAAGAAGCAGAGGAGGCACGCCAGGAGCTTGAAGAAGACTCTGAACGCCATCGGACTGAACTCGAGAAGCCCCCGTGCGCCAAAAGCAAAAGGCCAAGAGAGCTCTTCTCCTCTCCAGCAACAGGCCAGCTACTCTAGCTGTCCCCTCCTCCCTCAACCCTCTGCTCCCCACCTCTCAACCTCGCTGCTGCCGCATTCGAGCTGGTTTATGTAGCCGGCCGGCCGGCGTGCGGCGTTGGAGGGCTTGGAGGCAACACCAGAGTGCTTGCTGAGACCGCATTGAAGAGAGCTCACCCGCTGCAGTAAGGGCCATTCAATGCCGAGGGAGCACTGCCCTGGTACAACCGGGATTTATGGGCTTCATCAACCAACCAACCATCACAAAGCTGTGGCGATGGCCATCACCCCTCCCTCATTTTACAAGAATGACAGGCAACTCAGTCCCCTCTCTGACTATCTCCTCTCTCTACTGCCATTTCTTTATTGGTTTCTGGTACCTGTGTGTTTTTGCCAATTGGTTGAGCCAGCGAGTTAATATTGTTTTTTTTTCACCTCACCCGCTTGCCCCGTTTTTCAAATGGATATATACAGTGTAGGTGCTGCCATGCCGGCTGAAGGAAATGTGTGGTGCTGTTTTCAGCGCCAGTTTTGTAGAAAATGTGTCCTGCCATCTGAGAGTATCATTTGCAGGAGGAAATGTGTGCTGGCAAATCCCATGGACACGGTTGAAATCAAGATCATTCTCTGCTATTTCTTTAATAACATTCTCTGCTATTTGTGTTTCAGTTCATTCATGCAATGCAAGTCTTGTGGACTTATGGTCATATTTGAAGAAAAATACTAGACATCTGGTGCACCTTGGAAACGATAACAGAAAGTTAAATGATGATCGCCCTGTTTAGTTACCAAAGCTTCTTTAGTCTACTTACTTAGAGGGGTTAAGGTATGGTTGTAACCAGGAGACCCAGGTTTGATTTCTCATTGGAGCGAAATATGAAGTTGGTTTTAAAAAAAATTCACTCGCCGGTGAAACCGGGGTTTGGGGGTTTTCTAGGCTTGGAGAAGCATTTTCTTCTTAATGAAAACTCGTGGGGCGGTCTTACCCTACCGGACCTAGTTTAGTTTTTTATCGCCCCGTTTAGTTCCCGAAGGGAAGTTTTTGGTGCCCCTTTTGAGACGTATTAGGAGGATTAAATATAGATTAGTTACAAAACTAATCACATGGATGTACGGAAAATCACGAGATGAAGTTATTAAGCTTAATTAATCCGTCATTAGATATTGTTTACTGTAGCATAACATTATCTAAGGGTGTGTTTAGTTCGGAAAAGAATATTTTAGGGGTGTCTTTGAAGGTGTATTAGAGGTAATAAACATAGATTAGTTACGAAATTAATTACATGGATGGACGCAAAATCCCGAGATGAATCCATTAAGTCTAATTAATCTGTCATTAGAGATTGTTTAGTGTAGCACGACGTTGTCTAATCATGGCATAATTAGACTTGTTAGATTCGTCTCGAAAATTAAGGTGGGGGTTATGAAATGAGTTTTGTCATTAATTCATATTTAATACTTCTAAATAATGTCGGAAGATTGATGTGATGGATAGTTGGTGAATTTTTTGGGAAGTAAACATAGCTTAATCATGACATAATTAGGCTCATTAGATTCGTCTCGAGTTTTGAGGTAGAGGTTATGAAATGTATTTTGTCATTAATCTATGTATAATGCTCTTCATTAGTATCTGTTTATTTGATGTGACGGGTGGATGGAGAAACTTTTGGAAACTAAACGGGACGATCATGTATAGAAGGATTCATGTTAGTAGTATCTTTAAACACAACTAATGTATTGATGAGCATAACAAAGACGATAAGTGGCATTCAATGTCGTATGCTTTCATTTTGGTTAGGGAGTGAGCATCATCATATTTGTAGAGAATACCGGTACAGAATGATGCTGGTGTTGGGCTTCTCTTGTGACTTGTCCATTCAACGGTTCTGACTTTCAGCAGTACTTGAAAACATAATTAAAAAGTTAGAAATACAGGTATTAACTATTAACTCAAAACTGGAATGGAATAAAGCAAAGTGAACAGTACCTGCAAGCACCACCACATCATCAACCATCATCACCTACTGTATTTTGCAGCAAGCAATCAGTGCACAAGGAACAAGTGAGATCCTAACATATTACAGCTGCCTTAACCGAATTAGGTTGCTCTCTTTCCATTTCCCTGCAACCATGGAACCTGTGAGTTGTTTTTTATGTTTACTGTCTTTAGCATTGCCAGCTACTATAATTGCGCCTGGTTTAGATGGCTAAAATTTCTAACTTTTTCTCCACTCTCTCCATCACATCACATTAAATACGTCAAAAGATATATGTTCGGAGTATTAAATATAGGTAAAAAAAATAACTAATTACACAGTTTGGATGTCCTTTTCGACACGAATCTTTTGAGCCTAGTTAGACCACGGTAGGATAATATTTACCACAAACAAACAAAACGTGCTACAGTGTGCTACAGGAGTTCCAGCAGTTAAATTTGCAAATTTTTCAACCAACTAAACAAGGTCTTTGTTTATGTTTCCTGCACGATCCGTGAAGCTTATGAGCTATGATGGACACCATGGGAGCGTGAAACCTAGGGTGTTACAGCTATCACAAATAGAGTGTAGTACGATGCAGAGCCATCTTTCTCGTATCCTTTGCAACCGTGGGATTTAATGGGATGTTTACGTGTCCGCAGATTTGGGACGACAGAGACATGCCATCTTTCGTGCCTTTTAAGTACGCGAGGCCCACTAAGACCCGTGCAAAGGACCAGAAAGGTGAGTAGGTGATCACTGTTGTATTTGAAGCTCTTTTCTACACTGCTGTGTTTTGTTATTCGCGCAAGGATCAAAAGGGTGCTCACTGTGCTCTTTCGTATTTAAACTTTTTAAATTTAATTTCATGGCCCCTTTGGTTTAATAATTATGGTATTTTTTTATAACTTCGATGATGTATTACAGTGGATCTGAGAAATGAGATATGGAAAATGCTCTGATCGTACCTCTTTTTTTGTTACAGTGTACTCTCTATGTTCCTAAATAAGTGTCGCGCAGAAAACGTATTTCTGAGAGCAACAAACTTTCGGAACGACACCGAAGGCCGAAGGGAGTACACATGTTGAGCTCCTGAACATTGAAAAGTTTGACGACACAGATTCTGATTAAATGATAAAAGAAAAAAAAAAGGAACGGCCGGCCGGCCGGGTTATGTGCCTGCCCGATCATTACGCGGACTCACGCAAAGCATATGACTTGTGTCATGTTATCGCAGGTGTGCTACGTGGCTCCTGGCTCCAGCTGCAACTGCACTGCACGCACCAAAGAAAGGGAGCGTACGTACGTGCACAAGGGCATGGGCATGTGAAGCGATCGACCCGGCCGGCAAAACAGTCGCTCGCCATGCGGTTTACATTCATGCTGCCGGCAATTTAGGTGAAGTGAAACTTATTTTTTTGAAAAAAATGAAAGAAGCAGCAGCGGTGCTTGCCGATCTTTCAGGTTTTCAGGTCATACAACACAAAAGCAAAGCTCCAGACAGCAGGATTTGGGCTTTGGGGTGCTGCAACCTACCTCTGCCCCGGCCGTTTATTTGCTGGTACTAAGTTGTAACCGCCTGGCCGGTCTGGTTCCCCAGGTGTGCAAATTAAACTTAACCCGTGAGAAATCGTATCCGGATCGCGTGAAATTTCGGTCAGATTCGTTCGGACCGATCGAAATCTAACCCAGCTGGAACTGATCAAACGATGTGTAGCAGGAATCAAGTGTCTGCATTGCATCCACCCATCCATTATTGCAAGTTTTGCAACTTGCAAAAACGGCCGGGCATCTCTCCGCACTGCATGCCGGTGACGACGATGCGCCCATGCATATCTGCTTGGCGCATATTACAGGTGCGTGCGGATCGGAGCCGTCGAGATCAGATTCCTCGGCGCTAATAAGCTCGCTCCATCACAGCCTTCCATTCAGAGGTCGGCCCGAACAACACCGCCCCACACACATTGATGCCGTGGCAGTCACCATCGACAACAAGCTAGGGACCGGAGTAGATTTGTGCCTTAAAAACCGCTGGCCCGCCTCCGGCCCTCGCCTCGCCTCGTCGCAGAACCCACAGTAGCCGCAGGCTGCAGGCAGTGCCAGCGCGGCTTGAATGCATACGCCGCTAGCTAGCAGCGGCAGCGCTAACTGTAGCTGCTTGTGCTTGGGGGTGCCAGTTGGGGACGACGACGGGATCCCGCCCGCATCGGCACCGGTGATCTTTTAACTCGTGTGGGGGCAAACTCGCAACCCCCACCCTGTCACCCGATTGAATGGCAAGCTCTAGCTAGGTCGTCGATGCTTCTAGTTCGAGCATTTTGCTGCGTCGTGAGGACCTCCTCGATCGGGAGACGGGAGGGACCTTGCAATTGCATCGTGTCCACCGGCCGGCTCGGCCCGCGGCGAGGAGGAGGGACGACGACTGGCTGGTTTGCATTGGTTGGTTGATGGGAGCGTTAAGAACGGTTGCCGGCGGCGTACGATCGAGGCCTAGCTAGTAGGTTTGGTGAGGTGGCCGCGCGAGCTGAGGATTGCACGGCGCGTACGACGGCTGCGTACAGTTGGTGGTGACGGCCGGGCTAGTAGGTTTGGGACACATGAAGAAAAATACTGCCTTGAAAGAAAAATGCTTTTGAGGCGAAACAACTCTTACATATAATTCCCAAATATCCAAAGGAAACTGTAACTGAACTGCCAAAGGAAATTGTAACTGAACTGTCAAATGACAGTCTTTGTGTGCAGCCCAAAACGCCAGGCTAAGGCAACAGAATAACAACATCTCACACTGAAACAGCACAAATGTACATGTAATGGGAGATCCAAACATCTCCTAGTACCTGTGTTCATCATTGGTAAACTACATAGATGCAGATGCATGAGTCCAGATTCTTTCAAAGCTAACAATTCATCACTGTACAGTTTCTTATACTAATCACTAATTGATGGCACAAAAGTGATCATGGTTTCATAATACTGCACACCTCTAATTGCTTTTGCCTACTGGACTGCATTCTCAATTATGCAAACTAATGATAAAAAATGGCTACACAGATTGTTCACAAATTCAAAATGCTACACAGATGCAAAAGAAAAACTGGGAAGACATTCACTACCTTTCTAGCATATCATTGATCTTCATCAAGTAGGTCATTGAAATTTTCAATCCCTTCCATGTGAAACTGAGATGAATGTCCTGAAGAGTTGTTTGTTGTTAGGCAAATTTAAGAGATTAAAGTCGGATATGAAATTTAGATAACTTCAAAGCAATTATACCTGAAGCTCGAATCCAATCTTGCATGCAAATGAGTGCTTCCACATTTTGTGGAGTTAAGCTGCTTCGAAAATCCGATATTGTTCTTCTTCCCATGCTGAAAGCAGACTCAGATGCAACATTTGAAGGAGGAACTGCTAATACATCACGAGCTATCCTAGAAAGTGTGGGATACTCCATAGAATTACTTTTCCACCAAGAGAGTATGTCAAAGGTATCAGTTCTAGGAATTGTTGGCTTCTTCAAATATGTTTCAAGCTCAGAGGGTACTTCTATCATTGAGGACACATTACTTCTCAAATGCTGATCCCAATCTGCAAACCTATTGCTTGAATTTGTGAATACCTCATCTGTAGCAATTTCTTGTGTCACATCTTGATTGCCCTGCCTCTGCTCTGAATAATCCTTATACAGATCCAGCAATGCCCTTTTCAGTGAGGCGACCTTAGACTCACCCTCACTCCCAAATGCTTTTCTCAAACGGAATTCGACAAACTCAAACTTAAATCTTGGATCAAAGATTACCGGAAAAGATATTTGTAACCATGTCCATTTCCAGTACCTTTTGAACTTCTTCTGCATATACTTGATTGTCTCAGAGAGTTCTGCATTTGCCTCAGGAACTTGATTATCCAGAGCAATCTTAACTTCCCATATTTCATGAAAGTACAAGTTTGCTGTTGGATAAAGTGATCCTGAGATAACATTGGTTGCATCGTAGAAGGTTTTCAGCAACCTATTTACCATCTGTTGGGCAACTAGCAATCATGGATTGCCATATATGTGCTACATATTAACTAGCAATCATTTTAGGTTTACTGTAAGTATCACAACTTTTACTATATGCATCTAGGCAAAAATATATATCTAGGTGCATAGCAAAACATATGAATTAAAAAAACAAAATGACTTATAATTTTGGAAGGATGGAGTATCATATCACACACAGCACTTGAGCAAAAAAAAATCACACTTTTCCAATTAAGTACTTAACTGCTATATCTTTCTTGTGGAGCATATCTCATAAAAGATAAACTTCATGACGCCTCATCTCCAAGGTAAGTTTATGTATTAAACCATTGATATTGAAATTGACATGGTTTATTTTGTAGCTATCACTACCAGAATCTACAATTAGCTTGGCGGCCCAAAATTGCCAACGTATATAGGAAAATCACCAAGTTAATTGTTCTTGGCGGACGACCGCCAAATAAACAAAATCCGTTAAGAGTAGAGATCTAAGGAAACACGACTTTCTTAGATGCCGGCGATCGCCAAGAATGAATTCTTTGGCTGTTTGGCCGCAAAGCTCCAATATCTGCAGTAGTCAGATTTCTTGAAAAAGGTGTCCTGCATTTGAACGACCAGGACTCCAGGAGGCGGGACAAACAATTTACAAAGGAGTAATTCTACCACGTGGTTTGGTCTATGTAATCTCTCTCTTTTTTTTACTAAAACTGCCGATGTTCAAACCTCATTTAGTAATTTCTTAATGGTAACTGGGACATGACGCAGATTACTATGAATTGAAGTAACAGGCTGAGGGAGAAACAGTGAAAGGTTGCAAATCAGAGACATACGCAACAGGCTAAGGGAGAAACAGTGAAAGGTTGCAAATTATAGGGGGATTCAATACCTAGGTTCGATTTGGCACCATGGAGGGTTGGCTCCAGTGGAGGGGTAAGGGATTCGCCACGAAGAAATGGAGGAGCAGCCGCCATATCACTCGAGGATGATCCGGGAGCCACCATCAACTGCAATCCTAGCAACAAGAACCAAGAAGCCGGGATGAGCTAATAATAAATGGAGGAGGGAGAGGATGACTATGAGAAGAAGATGGGGGAGGGAGAGGACGCGCACCTGCATCCACCCGCAGTCACCGGATGTGTTGGCCGCAGCGCCGTGCAGAAGCTGTGGCGACGGCGGCGACGGTGTTTTCTTCCGCGTTGAACGACGAAGGGGAGGGTCGAACCCCTAGACCCTTTGGTTCGATGGTTCCTGGTCCTCTGATCCCTTCTGAATTCGTGGGTCGCAAAAGGAGCCCACTAGAGTCGTTTTCGTGGGCCGGATCGGCGAACCAACGGGCCGAACCGCTCCACGCCCAGGTCTAAGCGCAGGCTGCATGCCCAAGAATAGGAGAAAAATCGAAACCAGGGGTACAATGATCATTTCCTCGTGAACTTGCCACGAAGTCGAGCCCGTGCAGCACCTCTCCGTCTCCGTCCCTTACTATACTATTTTCTGCTTTTTTTCACCATGTGCCGTCGGAAACACACGTCAAAGAGCTTCGATGTGTGCGCGATAAAAAGCACACAACGAAGAAGCTGTTCGGCTGGTACAGACTTGGCATATATCGGCTTGTTTTGACTTATTTCCTCTCACAAAATACTATTCAATCTACCAGTCGAGTACTATTCATTCTACCAGGCGAACAGTCTCGAAGTTCTCTTCGTCGTGCAGCTAGTTGCTGTGTTGGCTTCGTCGGGTACGGCCGCCGGCGAAGTCTTCGCCGTGGGAATTTGGGCCTTCGCTGTGTGCCCAAGACTCACCGCGACTTCACGGTTTCCGGTAGTGTATGTCAGAGAAGATATCCTTGACACGCTTCTGCTGCAATCTAAGTGCAGGCTGCAATAATAACCAAGGAGATCGATTCATCTCTCACAAAGTGAAGCACGCTTGTGGCATTGCTTGTCCTAATAAGTCATAAATTGATAATGTGCAAATTTCATCACACCAAACTTGCCACCGGTTTGTCGATCTCTGCCGCCGCTACTTCCATCCATCAATCTCTCATGTACTGATTAGAATGTCTTGGACTGATCAACTAATCATTAACTTGAGCGGCGGCACTTAACTCGCGCCGCACATACTCCCTCCGGTACGTTAAATCAAGTCGTACTGTGCGGAGCCGCGAGTGCACAAATGAAGTCGTCTTGCGCTTGGACGCAGCGGTTTGGACGTCCTTGCCCTTAATTAATTGGAGTGCGCTTCGTTTCCATCACTGCATTGCATGCTGCGCATTAACACTCGGCGCCTCGCGCAGTACACCCTCTTTCCTCGCACGCGCGCGTCGCTTTCTTCCTCGCTCGCCATGGCCTCGCCGGTCTCCGATTCTCTGCCCGTCGTGGCCTCGCCGGACTCCGGTTATCCACTCGCCATGGCTGATGGCTGCCAAGGACGACGACGATCCCGCGAGCTCGGGCCGGCGCGGCGCTCCGCGCGCCGCGCGCCGCATGCCAGCATCCCCTCCCATCCGCTGCGCCTGCTCGCTGCCGACGCACGCGCGGGGGCCGCCGGCCCTTCTTGCATGTTGTTTTCATCTTTGCGGGGCCCGCCGGCCCTTCTTGCATGTTGTTTTCATCTTTGACAGCTAACATGTCCATAGTACCATGCAAAATGACACGAACAATGAAAATTGAGACGCAACAGTACCATGCTGGCATGCTCCAACGGTGGCACAAGAAAATAGAGGTTTACCAATTCTGAAAAAAATCATTCTACAAACAGAACGAACAGATAGTGCAGCCCATCCAGTGCTAAAATGGACGTGAAATGCAAAAACGTGCGGCTCGGGGTATCGAACCTGTGACCTCACTCCTTGGGAAGCGAGGCACCAACCAACCAAGCTGCGTCTGTGTTCTTTCCTTGCCGTGACTCGTTTTTTATTTAATAAGGGCAAAAAGGGAAAACTCTACCCTAATTAATGACTTCTTAGTATGCTAAACCTTGTCCTAAACGACCTGATTTAACAAACCGGAGGGAGTATATGCCTTGTGGTGGCGACGACTGCCTATGGCATTGCATGCATGGCCCACACGGCACGGTGGCGGTGGCCTCGATCTGGCCAATATCCACGCCTCGTGAACTGGCCAACTCCTCTTTGCTCGGAGGGAGTTCGTCTGCAGTTTTCTCTCTGCACGGCTCACATGTCAGTCACCCAAGTGCAAAGACTTCTACTGCGGAAGATCTCATTCCTTTTGCTCGCTTATTGGACACCTACGGGGTGAAAGTTTTTTTCACTGGTGAGGATGAAGTCGTTGATGTGAGCAGACGACTGCAAATAATGTTGGCCAACTTGGGCATGCCGTTGCCAAGTCAAGTGGCCACGCCATGAGTGCTGAGTTTGATCACACGATTTCGCAGTCAACATGCGTCATGCATGGCTGTCGGTACGGTCTACCACGTGCGCATAAAACCAAAATGATGTAAGAGATCATAGATTCCAGATATGCATGAACGTTCTCAACTAAAATGGTACAGATAAAAAACGCATCCCCTTTTGTCTATTTATACACAAAACAATTGGGCTTCATTGCGATTAAAATGTACATTTGCCATTACACTTTTATTCATGTTTTTGGTATGATTTTTAATGGTAGTATAAAGTAGTATTGTGTACGTAAAAGTCCTCTAAAATGATTAGTCATAGGCGCATAGCTAGCCGGGATTACCGTGTGTGCCACGGCTGGCCCTAAATGAGCGGCAGGGAAGGCCACATGGGAGCCGGTCCAAGCCGTGTGCCCCAGTGCTTCCAGTTCGGTCCCGGTGGTGTTCATGCTTCCATTTCGCAGGCAGCCCACTCAACTCCGCCCGTCCACCGTCCTTGATCTCATCTGTTCATGACTCTTAACATCTTGGCCGGATTCCACTACTATGATGATGCACTTCCCATACGGCGTATGTAGTTGCTTTCGTCTTCAATGTCCACGTACTTGTATTTACTATAAATAGTATCTATCTGGCTGTCACAATACAGGATGATAACTCGCAGACTATATATGGTAATGACGACACTTACACTTCACCAAATTTTGCCACCATAACAAGTATGTTTTTCTCCAAATGCTCGCGTGAGCGTGCGCACTTACACCGTCTCAATTACTCCCTCCGTTCAAATTGTAAGCTATTTCAATTTTTTTTGAAAGTCAAAGCATTTCAAATTTGATCATTTTTTAAGACGTGCAGAGCACCTTTTTCATTAAGAGAAAAAGAATGAGTTACAACGAAGCAACTTTAGAAAAAAAAAACCTAAAGTGTTGAGTACAGAGACAAACAAAGATACAAAATGACCAACTGACCGAAACAAATTGAAAAGAGGAGATTTCCCTACACCACCACACCGAATAAGAACTAAAAAACGAAGCTTAGCCTGTATGAAAGGACACCAAGATCACACGCTCATCACCGGGAGTCAACAACCCAAAGCTTACGGAGGTCGAACGAAGATGTCATGCAGGACAATACCACCAAGGAGGGAACGGCGTGAACGCCGCCATCATCTGTCTGTCCAAGAAGGAGCAGACCCAGTCTTCACCAGGCTGACCAAATAGAATTGGGACCGCAACGACAACGCCTCCAGCGAGGTAAACTACACAATCGAGGGGAGTCGTTGTCGGCACCGACCGAAATCGTGTAAGGATTTCACCAAGCCAAAAACCAACTCCTCGTAGTCGATCTTCTAGGCTTGGGTGGTAGACGAACCGATGGGAAGGTAGCATGCAATCCAGGTGACATTAATAGGGAACATGAACAGGCCGGCGAACTACGACCCTCACATAACAGTGACGAATATATTGCTTCAAAGAGGACCTTAATTTTCCTTGCTTAACTTATTAAGATGTCCTGGAATATAATCATTGTTGCACATCCAGACCACCGGTGGAGCTTAGTGTAGTGCAAAGGGGGCATGACCCCCTGACTATTGTAAATCTCTACTATATTAATAGTGAATCAGCTATTGTTCATATCCATTTTTAGAGCAAATTGGTTGTTGAAACTCTGCCACTTACCAATCCTGACATCCAAGTTGAGCAGTGGATTGCTAGTGGAAATTAAACTCAGTGGCGATGCCAGTGGTGGACATGGACCACACGGGCGTCCATAACCAACTCTGGTGAATTGGTTGCTCAGTTTAACTGAGGAGAAGAATGAAGATCAAAATTGAGCGCTGAGAGGCAACGTCAGTCAATGGAATCTGTCCCGTACACGCAGAAATCTGGTACAAGAAATAAAGAATTGGAGCTTACATGTGGGATCGAAGGCTCACTCCCTTTGTACCAGATTTCATTATATATACTCCCTCCGTTTTTAAATATATGACATTTACCACAACAAAATTAGTTCATTTTGAACTAAATTTCTTATTCTAAATGTCATATATTTAAGAACGGAGGGAGTAATTCATTGCAGTTAGTAACTCTCTAAAAGCCATCATTATATTATATATATGTTATAGCTGGAAACTTCAAAAATAATACACGCATGTTTGGTAATTTAACT
The DNA here is from genome assembly GCA_036936925.1 of Cenchrus fungigraminus. NCBI lineage: Eukaryota > Viridiplantae > Streptophyta > Magnoliopsida > Poales > Poaceae > Cenchrus > Cenchrus fungigraminus. The sequence continues at coordinate 58,685,536 of CM072781.1, read as the reverse complement.
GTATGTGTATTTAAACATACCACATATAGCAGTGGTTCAAATTGTTTTATTTTTGGAACAAAACAACATTCTTTGGTGGCAGGAGGAAGTGTTATGGTGGTTGCAACTTCCAACGTACATGCTCTTTGCATCTCGGTCTGTGTGTCAGGAGGAGCAAGTGTCACGTGTGTGCATGGTACATGTTGTTGAAAAATAACCTAACTGGTGCACTGTGTATTATGTGCGATTCAAGTGTTATCACCCATTGTGAAAGTATCAACCTTATTCCTGCATATAGCTCCTTTTCACATCAAAGTTAGTAGTGGATGAAAACCACCTCAATTGCACTGGTCCCTCGCGCAAAATCGATAATTATTTCATCATACAAGTTTCAGACTGTCTTAATTTCATTTGACAGTATAAGCCCATTTCCACAATAATTTGGAACAACCAATATTTTGAATGACTTAAATATCTTTTTTTGAGAGAGACTTAAATATCTATTGTGTATTGCCTTTTTTATTTTTTGAGGAGGGCCTTTTTATTCTTTTAACAAGGGGCCATTCTTAAAAGGAAAAGGCCTACGGCGTGGGCCAGATCCAAGTTGGGTGTAAACTTTATGATGGCCCAAACCGAAACACACAAGGCCCAGGCCCAAATAAATTAGGCCCAGAGGACTCGTCCTAACAGATCCGAGAAGTCAGTTCTCTGTTCCCCTCAGCCCCAATGGCCGCCACCCCGCCGACCCCGGCGCCGCCGCGCATCCTCCTCGCCGGTGACGCGCACGGCCGCCTCCACCAGCTCTTCAAGCGCGTTAAATCGGTAACCACCCCTACTCCCTCCTCGCACCTCTCTCTCTCTCTCTCTGCTACCGCCGGTCCGTGACTCCGTGCGCTGCCCGCCCGCAGGTGAACCAGTCGACGGGGCCGTTCCACGCGCTGCTCTGCGTGGGGCAGTTCTTCTCCCCCGAAGGTGACGCCGAGGGGGCGCCGGGGGACGTCGCGGACTACCTCGAGGGGCGCGCCGCCGTTCCCATCCCGACCTACTTCACCGGCGACTACGGCCCGGCGGCTCCGCGGCTGCTGTCGAAGGCCGCCGCTGGCGCGCGCGGGTTCGCGCCCGGTGGCATCGAGATATGCCCCAATCTCTTCTGGCTCAGGGGCAGCAACGGCTTCTCGCTCCATGGTGCGCTTTCTTTGTCTATACACTTTATTTACTGCCAATTAATTTCGTTAGGGGACAACACCAAGAGATTTGCTGACAAGGCCAATAGATTTTCTGCCCCATTAGTTAAATTTTGACATGAAATGCGGTTGTGGTTATCAAAATCTTTCACTATGCTGAATTAATGCAACCTCTGCCTTCTCCAAAACCTATTTGTGTGCTACATTCTCATTTCTTAAGCTTATACAAAATTTCGTTAAACATTCGTGTAGGCAAGGCATGAAAGGCTGAATGTGAGCTGATTTAGTGTCACCTTGTTGTAGCACTTGCATATATTAATGTTTTCCTTTTGTAGGTTTGTCGGTGGTTTATTTGTCGGGGAAGAAGGGACCAGGAGGGCCTGGCTGCTACAGCCAGGATGACGTTGATGCCCTGCGGGCTCTTGCAGAAGAGCCAGGGATTGTTGATCTATTCTTGACATATCCTTTTTTTTCATTATATTGTTCCTTCAACTGCCTGCTAGTACTATTATTGTGTTGCTTCAATTTATCATCTATTCTTGATGCATCATGCTTACGCACTGGATTCCCTTGACTGTAATGTGATCGCACTAATGAATGGCCAACTGGAGTGACGAATGGGGCTGACACTTCCAGTGCGCCTAATCAGGTTTTGGATCCTCATGGGTTTGATCCTGTTGTTGCTGAATTGGTTGCCGAGATTAAGCCAAGGTTTAATTTCTGATCTCATACACAAAAGGAAACTGATTTTTGAGAAAGTTGCCTTTAAGTACTAACACAGATTCTGTATGGTTGTATGCTGATATCGTACAATGAGATTACTATGGAGTTAGTGACTACTAACTTAACCATACAGTGGGTTTGGATATTATGTAGCAGACAACACAATGTACTCTGATACAGAATTGTGACATTGTTTCATGCAGATATCATACTGCTGGTACGAAAGGTGTCTTCTATTCAAGGGAACCATATGTCAATGATTCTTCTGCACACGTTACCCGCTTTATTGGGCTTGCTAATGTCGGAAACAAAGAAAAGCAGGTATGTAGATACTTGTCACCTCAACTTCTTAAAAAAAATCTGTCCGTTTCATATTTATACTACCTTTTGTCATATTATAATTTGTACATGAGTGGCTTTTTGGACATGGACATGCCCCTAAAATGCAACTGACTACCAATCTTTTTTGTTGCAATGTATTTATCAAGGCACACAAAAGTAATGCTGGTTCGGAAATACTTGTCAAGCAAACCTATTCGTACCATTTTCAAATGTATCTAAATTCAGCACATAAAGAGTAAATTTTTATCAAAGTTTGAAACAGTTGACTGTAAAATGCCACTTATTTCATACTAGAGGGAGTATGTTTCAAGAATTTTCCTGTTCCTTATGAGCTATAAAAACATTCTCTTTCTTATCATCATCAGATGTCTTAAGGCACTATTTACTTTTGAGTTATATTGTTACACTGGTGAAATAGTTAATGCTTCACTGATATGTTGCAACTGCTGAGAAATCTAAGTCATTGATTGGCTACTCCTTATTGCATATACTTTTCAGAAATTTATTCATGCGATTTCTCCTACTCCAGCATCTACCATGTCCAGTGCTGACATCCATGCCAAGCCTCCAAATTCCACTTTATCACCTTATGCCACTTCAGCAAAATCAGTACCTATTGAAGAAGCTCCAAAACGTCCAGCTGATAACACTGATGCGCAATATTGGCGTTATGATGTCAAGCGGCAAAGGCAAGGGGAAGGTGAGGGGAGATTGTGTTTCAAATTTACATCCTCAGGGTCCTGTCCACGAGGGAGTAAATGCAATTTTAGGCATGATGAGGAGGCAGTGGAACATTACCAGAGAAATGTCTGTTTTGATTTTCTAAATAAAGGAAAATGTGAGAAGGGTCCGGATTGTAAGTTTTCTCACAGCCTGGAGACTTCTGTAGGAGATGCAAAACCTCGTAGGTGAGCCAAACCTCTCTTTCTGTCAGTCTGATTTTGTGGCTCATTCTGTTAGTGCTTGTGATTTACCACACTATATTTTTCAACTCCAGTGAACGAAGGCCTGCGGAGAGCTGTTGCTGGTTCTGCTTGTCGAGTCCGGATGTTGAGTCACATCTTGTCATTAGTATCGGAGAAGCTTACTACTGCGCACTTGCAAAGGGTCCTCTTGTTCCCAATCATGTTCTAATGATACCTGTGGAACATTGCCCCAGTACATTAATGATGCCTGCGGAAGCAGAGGTAGAACTTGGGAGGTATAAGAATGCTCTGGCTAAGTACTTTGAGAAGCAAGGAAAGACAGCAGTATACTTTGAGTGGGTTTCACAGCACACCCGCCATGCAAACCTTCAGGTAAGATACCTTTCACCAGGTAAAGCTTGTATCTGTAATAATGAACTTTTGCTATGTTTACACTGCATGGTAATCAACCAAATTTCTTGCACAGGCTGTTCCAGTACCATTACCGAAAGCAGACTCTGTTAATAAGATATTTCATATAGCAGCAAAAAGACTGGGTTTTGAATTCTCTGTGGTGAATCCTGGTGAGGCTTTATGCATTTCCCCCCTTATTTTCGTTAGTTGACTAGACTAGTGGAAAGAAGAATGCCTTATTGCATGCAACATGGCACTGGTATGCTCTTCATTATCTAGCAGTCCAAATTCCCACTTTTCTGAAACATTTGATTTATTGCTTTTCGCACATAATTAACAGTTACAATGTTTACACAAGTACAACACCTGTGTTCATCGAAATGTGTTGGAGCTAGCTTTATTCTTTGTTGGTTTGCATGAATTATGTTATCAGTTGCTTCAGAATGAAACTTGTTATAAATAGGAATAGAACTAACTTCTTCCAGAAGTGTTAATCGTTCCAAGAATGTTCTTGTGGGAAAAGCTATTTCCCCTCCAGTTTTACGTGAAGTTATGTCAATTCAATTTCAGAACGTTTGAGGGTTTGATCAGAAGGAAATGATAGATATATCCAACTTCTGTCAGCATTGATTTCTGATTTGTTTTTACAGGTGGTGGTGCAAAAGAAGCTAGAGAATCATTGATATCTCAGTCTGAAAGCAAATCAAGCCTGTTTTATGTTGAGCTCCCGGAAGGCAAAATACTCTTACATACGTTTGACAGTAATGAGAAGTTCCCTGCCCAGTTTGGACGTGAGGTATGAGATATGATCATAACCAGCGTCCCTTCAGCTGGCCTGTTCTTTTGGTTAAAAAGGAACAGTGAAAAACAATATTTACCTATTACACCCATCACATCTTCTCTCATAAGAAACACTATTCCAGCACTATTCAGTTGCAACTTCACTATTTCTTTTCATCCAAAAGAACAGGCTCTTAAAAGGACAAACTAGTTGAGATCAAAGATTCACTGCGCTAATGTAAACATTGGCTCTTTCTTTTTGTCATGTCCACAGGTTTTAGCGGGACTGCTAAGCATGGCGGATCGTGCAGATTGGCGAAACTGCAAGGTCTCGAAGGAAGAAGAGATTCAAATGGTGAATGATTTCAAACAAGGTTTCCGCGAGTTTGATCCGGCGGAGTGAAAAACAAGCCCCGTTACTGTTTTGCGGCATCTGATTTATAACTGAATGCACATTTGCATTGCTTTTGGTGAAATATTGGAGTCGTTCAGGCGTGTATGCCTAGAAATTGGACCTTATGTTGTAAAAGATTTTGGGTGCTGTGATGAGTGAGTGTCACGTGAAGTTACATATCTTACATTTTCTCACGAAACAATTGTCTAGAAAGCACTCAAAGTAGTCTCAAACTGACAGATTGTTTATCAAAAGAAAAAAGAACTGACAGATTGAGGATAGTGTTGCTTTTGCCTATGTTTGCACTAACCATATTGATATCACGCCGGCATGGGGGCGTACTTCGATGATCAGGAGCAGTTCGAGCGGGTGAGCAACGCTTGCTTCTTGATGAAGCCGTCGAGTCCAGCCGCCGCAGTTGTAGGCGGTGAGGAGACCTGTGCTCCGCCGCGCAGGTGTCGTGCTACTATAGATGTCCATTTGGGCCGCCCGGCTCTAGCCCGGGCCCGGCATGGCCGGGTGAACTTCGTGCTGGGCCTTCGTGCAGGGTCAGGCTCGGCACTACACTCCACCGTGCTGTGTCGTGCCAGCCCACGGGCTGCGTCGACAGCATAGGTCCGGGCTCGCGGGCCTGTTTCGGGCCGGGCCAATCCGAAATAGCCCGGCCTTACACGCGCTTGCGGGTTGTTCGGAGCCTGAACCACCTTCTGGACACCACCATCACCGCCTCTCGCTGCGACTGCCGCAAAGGAGGGTGGGGCTGTGAGGAATGGAGGGGAGTGGCGGCCTCCGTCGAGGGTAAGGCGCGCCGGCCGTCGCCGCGACTCCGCGAGCAGGGCGCGCCGACCGCCGGCCGTCGCCGCGAGCAGGGCGCGTCGCCTCCGCCGCGGGCAAGGTGCGCTGGCCTCCGCCGCGGGTAGGTGGGGCCGTGGGGGATGGAGGGGAGTGGCGGCCTCCGCCGTGGGCAAAGCGCGCCGGCCGCCGGCCTCCGTCGCGACTCCGCGAGCAGGGCGCGCTGGTTGCCGCCGCGAGCAGGGCGTGGCGGCCTCCGGCGCGGGGCGGCCCTGCCTGTTCGCCTGGAAGGCGCCGGTGGCGGCGGCTGCAGCCTGCAGGGGAGATGGAGATGGATGCAGGGGACCATGGGTGGGCGCGGGAAGAGGGAAACAGGAGGGAGGCGGCGCGCAGGTACGAGGGGGGGAGAGAGAGAGCAACTAGGGTTTGGGGATTTGGGGGCTGGTTATATATGGGAGTGAATTAGCGGGCCACCACCGGGCTGGCCTGCTATTTTCGTGCCGGGTCGGGCCGCCCGACGTGCCGGGGTGGCGACCCGCGCATGGTGGTAAACGGGTCGTGCCGTGCTTGGGTCGGGCCAAAATCCATGCTTTCGGACGGGTCGCCGTGCTGTGGGCCATTTGGCCATCTATAGTGTGTGCTGGCTGGGCTGTGGGGTGCAGCAACTGGCATTCCTATTGAAATATGCCTCAAATTAACATATGTATCAGAGAGTCGTTCTCATGCTAGGGCTTGGTATTTTCTGCATAGCCGTCGCATTTTGGTACAAAAGGTGTCCTCATGAAGAATACATTTTTAAAGAACGTGCAAAGTACGTATTTCATTAAGCAGAAGAGAGTCAGAGTTTACAACCGACACAGATCATGAACAACAACCTCAAGGAGGCAACACAGAACAAAACAAAACACACGACCGACCCTCAAAGCCTAGAAGCTAACAGAAAAGCAATCCCACTGAAACCGGCAGAAGCCGAGAGCTTCGCCTCCTCGAAGATGGATGGAGCCAGAGCGACCGGCGTCAAAGCGCAACGATCGTGGACCCGATGGTTGCGCTCTTGCCAGAGTGACCAAACAACTAGCCAGGCCAAAGAGTCGAAGCCTTTCCTCCTAGCTCTGGGGACCCTCTTCCTGACGCGTAACCACTATACCGCGAACGGCTCAGGCACCTGCGACATAAGAGGGTGGAGCCCCAACTCGCCCAAGATGCGGAACCAGACCTCCTGACTAAAGGAGCAACCAGTTAACCGGCGATCAATCGTCTCCACCTCCTGAGCGCAGAGGGCGCACTCATCAGCATCTTGCAACCCGTGCCGTCACAGACGATTGGAAGTCCAACAACGACCATGGAGGACAAGCCAACCAAAGAACCTGCACCTCCCTGAGGCTTGTACCTTCCAAAGTTGCCAGGCACCTAGAAGCTCAGCTTTACCCCAGAAAAGGGCCTGATAAGCTGATGCGATCGTGAACTGACCGTTTGGTGACCACTTCCAGATGAACCTATCCGGAGAAAGTGAGAGGCTCCAACCATGGACTAAGTCCCAAGTCCAGAGATATTGGATGAGCACTTGGACCATAAGGGCAAGCTTGATATCCTGAATCCATCGGCCTTGAGAAAGCCCCTGAGCGACCGTACGCTTGTTCCTAATCCTGATGGGCACATTTGCCCATAGGTTAGGAGCAAGCGTCTGCACTGAAGCGCCATTAATCCAGTTGTCCGACCAGAAGAGGGCGCTGGTGCCATCACCAACCACGATCGAAATAGATGCAGCAAAGAATTCCTTAGCCAGCGGATCTGTAGGTAAACACAAGCCAGTCCACGTTCGTGAGGCATCGGTTCGAGCTAAACAGAGCCATCTGAGCCGGAAGGCGAAACCCATGAGCCTGAGGTTAGGGATGCCCAAGCCTCCATAAATGGTTAGGCAGGCAACCTTAACCCAAGCCACGACACACTTACCACCAGAAGCGACCTCTGTGCCGCACCAGAGGAAACCCTTGATTTGGGTTTCAATAGTATGAATCACCCAAGGAGAGATGACAATGGCCGTCGAAATGTGGACTGGGATAGCAGAGAGGGTAGACTTAACAAGAATCAGCCTCCCACTCCTATTCAGAAGCCGACCTTTCCAAGCGGGTATGCGCTTGGCGACCTTATCAACCAGTGGCTGCAGGGACGCCTTGGGCAGCCTATGGATGGAGAGAGGAACTCCAAGGTAGGTGCATGGAAAATCTGCCGCGGCGCACTGAAGCACAGAGGTAGCAAGGTTGACTTCTGTTTCAGTGCAGCGGATTGGGAAAATCTGACTTTTGGAGAAGTTAGTGGCCAGTCCTATGGCCTTCTCGAAAAGAGAACCAAGATATCCCTGACGACCCGCAGCTCATTATCGACCGGTGCCAAGAAGAGCACAACGTCATCGGCATAGAGGGACGTTCTATGCAAGATGCGACGACCCAGAGGTTCGAAGAAGCCCATCTCCTCCGCCCGCCTAATCAAAGCATTAAGGCATTCCATGATTAGGACAAAAAGAAGCGTGGAGAGGGGGTCCCCTTGCCTCAAACCACGACCATGGCAGATCCTGCGACCCAGGACCCCATTCATGAGGACCTTCGTGCTAGCCATAGAGAGAAGTGTGGAGATCCAATCCATCCATTGGGTCGGACAGCCAACCGCTGAGAGCAGCTCGAGCAGAAAGACCCACGAGTCTGAGTCGAATGCTCGCCTGAAATCAAGCTTCAACATTAGTCTAGGAAACTTGGTGGCACTCAGGGCCCTCGCCGTCCTCTGAACAAAACAGAAGTTTTTCCTGAATGCTGCGACCTTTGATGAACGCACTTTGGTTAGGCAACACCAAGCGACCCACATCAGGTGCGAAGTGGTTAGCTAAGCCTTTAGAGAAAATCTTCCCAAAACTGTGGATGACGCTAATCGGACGGTAATCTCCCATACAAGACAGATTGTCCTTCTTTGGGAGCAAGGTCAGCAGCGCATCATTCAGCAGCTGGAAGCTCCGGTAGTCCATCAAAGAGAGGGCATCAAAAGCTCGAACAATATCCACTTTGATAATCGACCACGCCGAGACGTAAAAGCGACTGGAGAAGCCATCCGGACCAAGAGATTTGTCCAGAGGCATCTCTTTGATAACTGCCCAAATCTCCTCCTCAGTGAAAGGGCGGCCCAGAGCCGAGAAGTCCAACCTCGGCAGCCCCAGAGTCGTAAAATCCAGTGCTGCGGCTCTCTCAAAAGCCATACCTAGAATACTGACGTAGAAGTCAACGGTCGCCTCTGCTTTGCCTTTCTCGCTCCTAACGACCACATTGTTAACGACTAACGAGTGGATGTGCGTCTTACGACAGCGGTGGTTAGCATGCAAATGGAAGAACCTAGTGCTGGTGTCACCCTCCTTGATCCACGTTAGAGACGACCGCTGACGTGCAATCGTTCGCTCCAGGGATGTAAGCCCTAGGTATCTCAGTTTGAGGAAGCGCTGTAGCGCTACCTCAGCCAGAGAGAGCGACCTCGTATCCTGAGTTGCTTCCAACCAAAAAATAACCTTTTTAATTAGCGACCTGTATCTGCATGGATACTACCAACTTTCTTTGCACTCTAGCGCTTCAACTCCTTTGCAGTTTCCCGCAACCGTTGGTTGATGGAGCGAAGAGGGTCAAGGCCTTTGTTGGTGTTTCTTAACCTCACCGCTAGGCGCCGTAATAGCGTGAGCGTGTAAGAGACTCCCAGGTACACTGACGAGTGCGAACGAATCCGCAAGCGCACGGATACACCGTTGTAGCACTTCTCTCTCGGAGAATGAGTATTCCCATTGGGTTTCGTTCCTAGGATGGGAGAGTAACCAGAGAGGGTCTATCCAAGGACACTAGCTACTACTGAGATAGGTAGGGATATGAGAAGCACTTTCTTAAGGAACTTAACTCTCGAGATGGATCTGTCCGCTATTAGTCCTCTCTGTGGAGCGCCAGCCCATCCTAACTTTTTAGGGAGAGGCCAATGTACTGGCAACGGGGCCCAACTCGGTACACATGTGCTGAGGGTTTCAAAGGGTCCAACAGGCTGTCACCACTGCGGCCTACCTCTATCGTTACGTGAATGCACTTGGTCTTTGTAGGATAACCAGAGTCCAGACACCACGTCTGCACTCCCGATAACTACTATGGCATGGTTACGTCTGTCGACCCGCTAACAACACTATAGCAACCCGTATAAATACAGAACCACGAACTAGAGAGAGAACAAATCAAATCATACTAGTCATCAAGTTATGGAGCAGCAAGAAAGGTTTGGATGCAGACGAGATACAACAAACTTACTCAACTAAACAGGATCAAAGCATGCAAACAAATACTTGAACTAGAGAACTAGCTCTAAAGGATTGAAGCCTTGTGTTACAAAGAACACAAGCCTCTAACTTATGAACGAGCTAAGAACACAAGAACATATCATTCATGCATGATTAGTCTAATAAGTAATGTCGAAATACTCACTTTGATCTAAATGAAGAACAAGCATCCACGAGGACATCAACTCACTCCTCACTCCTACTGTATCTCTCAACTAATCCTAGTCTAGATCTCTTCTCAACCCCATTCTACCACATAGAGGTGAGAATCACCTCACATGGGCAGAATTAGAGAGAGGGAGAGAGTGCTACACAAGAGAGAAGTGGAACTTGAGAGCTTGGAAGTGTGTGTGAAATGAGGCCCCTCCTCCTCTATTTATAGGCAAGGGAGTGGCTTGCTCCGAGGCTTCAAATACTCCAAAACACCCCGGGATGCAGCCAAGAGCCAATGGGAAGCAACCACGTGGAGGGCCAGGATCAACCGACCCTCGGGTGGCCGCCCGGCCGGTAGGGATGGCAACGGGCACATTACCCGCGGGTGGAGCTTACTCAAACCCGTACCCGTGAGCTAATTATTAAACCCGTGCCCGTGCCCTCCACCCGCTACGGGTACACATTTCTGCCCGTGCACGCTGCCCGCGGGTATGCTCGTCATTCAGATGCAAATCGCACGGAAGAGGAAACAAGCTGAGAAGCACGCATATGGATAAGCTTCCAAGAAATACTTGTGATGTCTCACGCTCAAGACTCAGAACAATTCCATGCATACATATAGACTAGGACTCTTTTTCTATGGCGATAACTAAAAAAATGCCAAGAACCTAAAAATTATTTGCATCGAGGACTGTCCTTGAATAAATAAACAAAACAAATGCTAAAGAATACAGATGCAGCATATTTGGATGGATGCAAAGATGTAGTAACAGAGGAGAGATCGATCTGTCGGGTGGTTGCGCTTGGATTGGACTGCAGCAGAGGGATGGCTGTGCGGAACGAGCCTTGGGAGAAACCGGTGTCGTTGCGTCCTGGCTTCCTCCGTTCGAGAGATTGGGATCCCGGGGGAGCGTCGGACTATGGGACGGGCGGACTGTGAGGCCGCAGCGGAGAGGGAGGCGGGCTAGCTACCAGCGGGGCGGCAGGTCGGATGGAGCAGATCAGGGGGCACGATAGCAAGCGGCCAAGCGCCCAAGTGCACCGTCGCGGCCCTCGCGGCCTCGTGGGCGGTGAGCGCAGTGGCTTGCAGGGCTGGCGGCTGCTGCCTGGATGTGGAGGGAAGGAGGAATGAGAGAGGAAACCCTAGAACCCTACTGGCTCCATTATATACTTATACATAGAGGGTCCACATGTCAGTGAAAAGTAGCGGGTTTGCGGGCACGGGCAGGACTTTTCCAAACCCGCTAAGTTCATACCCGCGGGCACAAACTCAAACCCATACCCTTACCCATGGGCACAAATAAGAACCCGTATCCTCACCCTAACGGGTTTTTACCCGCGGGCACACGGGTAATTCGTACCCGTTGCCATCTATACCGGCCAGTGCTTCCTCTAGCTCACTTCCATGTGGGCCCTGATGCCCATCCTCCGTGCATGCCACGTTTCCTGGCGGTTTGGTTAGCAAAGTGGTCCATGGATCCATGTGATGCTGACGTGGCAGCGTGTGATTCGTTGAGATCTCTTCACATGGATTGGTGACATCATGGATCCAGGAGAATCCATGTGGCAACCTCTCATTGGCCAGAACTTGAGTGCCTTGGATTGGAGTGGAATGAATGTGCATGGATTCTTCTCATTTCCTATGCTAAATACCTGCATTCGAATAGACATCGACACTGGTGGAAAGTATTAGTTTAAGCTCCTATTCTAGTGTGGATGTGCATTTCATGCTTCAATTTGCAGGAGTTGACGACCATGAAAATGGTACTTAACAGCCGTCAACAGCCTTCTTGAGGGCGACCCCAACCAATGGCGACCATCTCCGCAAAACCCTCAAACTTTGGCTAGAAAGATTCGAAGCAAAAATGCTTCTTCAGGTGGAAGTCATTATCAAACCGTAGGAGAAGCGAGGCATGATTAGAGCAGGGAGAATAGATAGCCTGGAGGGTGCACCTAGGGAAGATAGGTTCCTAGTCGACTAAGACAAACACCCTATCAATCCGCTCAAGGGTGGGATGTGACCTCTCATTACTCCAGGTGAAAAGTCGACCATGCAGGTACAACTCCTTAAGGTCTAGATCATCCAGGAGGCGCCTAAAACGACCCATCATACGGTGATGTAGGCTCATCATATATCCCTTTTGAGTTTTGATCTCTCTTATCAGCTGACTCACTGACTGGAGTAGTATGTATTGAAAGCGACTTTGTATTCCTGAAGACCGTTGAATGGTTCCTGGAAAAAGAATGAAAAAAACAAATGTATTGTAGTAAGTGTATGGCTTTAATTTCTTTGCTGTCAGAATCCGATCTCCTGATTGTTCTTTTCAGTGAGAAAAATGTAATTTCCAAGTTTGCACATCATGAAGCAATTGATATGTTAATTCGTGTGGACAGAACACAAGAGCCATAGATTTGCTGGATGCAAAGAGGTGCAATCAGCCGGATCTGCTTAAAGAGATTAAAATCGGTGTAAACGACACGTGGTGCCACCCTGCTCCGATTGACAAGTGTCCAAGCAGAGGATCGAATGGCAATGCGCGACATGTTCAGACTTGAGCACATGCCTCCAGCTCCAGAACTCATTATGGTCTGGAAGGAGCACCCATAAGCAATTCTTGAAGATGTATATCTGCCAAACCAAGTACCGACATTGGTACCTCTAATGTGATCATTGCTCTCTCCAGTTCCTCATCCTGGCCGATCCGAACCAAATCGCTTCTTCTTCATGTTGATATCACGACATGTTGGTACAACAACACCGACAGTCCACCAAGGGGTAGACGATGGTAGTAGATTGTGTGAAGGGAATCATAGAAACTAGGGCTAGATGGTGAACACAAAGGACACAGTGGATTTTACCAGGTTGGGGCCGCTAGGAAGCGTAATATCCTACGTCCTGTGCTCGGAGATTGTATTGTGTATGCGTGTGGGAATTGAGATGTTTTGGAGGGGGTCCATACCGTCCTTATATAGATCAGAGGGCAGGGTTACATATCACATGTTATCTATCCTAGTCGGTTACGGGGAATATGATTTTTATTCAAGTACAAGTAATATATTCCCTATCTTACTAGTCCTATCTATAGTAGTATATCTCTTCGGGCGTCGCCTCATTCTTGATCCCTACGCCCGTGCCGAGTGCCGCCCATGTGGGCCCTCGTCGCCTTTGGAGGTACTCGATCAGGCCCATCCATGTGGCACCCCGGGGGTATATCCCCCACAGCAGTCCTCGAGCGCTTCTTGACCAAACTGCAACCGCGTCAGTCCACCCTTGTTATCTCCCTGAATGCTTCTCAGCTCCAACCGAGTGCTCCTCACCCCTAGTCTCGTACCCGAGGTCTTCCTCACGCGTGTCCTGGGGCAGCTGAGTTGTTTTGAAGCCTGGCTCGTGGTTGCTGGGTGGTCGAGGAGAGCTCTCCCCTCTTTTGATCTTGTTTGTGCATCAGGTCAGACATGTACACTATCGCTGGAACACTCAGTCCTCGAGCAGCTGTTCACCGATGTTTCAGGTGTATGGGCATCTTCTATGAAGATGAACATATGCCTACCCCGAGCCTTAGTTGACATCTGTGATTTCAGCCAAGGGTCTTAATGAGACAACTGATGATCGTGACAGTGTGTATAGCCCGCTGAATGGGTGCATATCCAGATTCGCCCATTGGGGCAGTCCCCGAGGCTCGAACTAGTTAGTAGAACTAGTTCAAGACTCTAAAAAAAGGAGTAACGGATTTACCGTCATCCCATTTGGGAGAGGACCTCTCAGATCATCTGATCCGGGATGGCGCCCGAAGAGAGCTCCAGCTTTACCTCCAGATTTGTCATATGACACACCATGTTCTCAAGAAGAACCTGCGCGAGGTCACTTTCCCTAGCTATCGCAAACATAGCTTCTAAGCAGCTCTGGCCGATGTACGGCATGCCCTCCGAGAGAACCCTCATGAGCTAGAAGAGGAAACTTGCTTTGCGATTCGTACGGCATACCCTTCGGATAGCCTGGCTACTTGTGACTAGGGGTCACAGCCTCTGGGATGGCTTGTGTACCAAGTGTTTTTGGAGGCCCAATACTGGAAAAGAGAAAATCTCAAAGGAAACTTAGTTATCCTCCGGCCCATCTCAGAGGATGGCCCATTTGTCCCATGAGCCTCGCTCGGAGAATGCCATGAATAACGGTAGGTGACGCATCCATGCAGGAGAGATAGGCTCGCAAGTGGCTCGTGACACGCACCCACGCGGACGTGGCGAGGTGACTGGATGAAGGCGGCCCACCACTATCACCCTTTCTGCCACCGACATTTAAGGCAGCCGCAGGCGAGGAGAGGCCACTACTCCACTGCCCAGCGCGTCCCTTCGCATTCCACCAGAAGCCACATTCGCCTCTTCGTCTTTGGCCCCGAGCTCTCCGCCGCCGCATCCACACGAGCTCCACCACTCTTGAGGAAGGTCGGAACCCTAGATCTAGATCCGCCACCGTCGATTCCCGCTTCCGCCGCCTCCGCAGTCCCTGAGTGTGGTGAGGGAGTTCTCCGCCGCCCTATTCCCGGTCCCCAAGCGTAGCGAGGAGATGGGTTCGAGGTCGCGCCAGAGCAGGAGGGCATCGAGGAGGGAGGGGAACGACGCGGAGGCGTCTCCGCCTGGTTCGCCGCCACTGCCGCCAAAGCGCAACGAGGAGTGGGTCCCCTCGGTGTCGTTCGAGGCACGACTCAATCACCTTGTCTCGGATGACGTGCTGCAAGACCGAGCGATGAAGGGATGGTGCCCAGTGGAGGGGGAGCCTTTCCCCATCCTGGAGACCAACGAGGCGGTCGTCTTCGAGCCTGCGAACCTGCGTTGGTCCGGCCTCCCGGCGCACCCCTTCTTCCCCGGGCTGCTCTACTACTACGAGTTAGAAATCTGTCATCTCAACCCTAACTCCATCCTCCACATCGCCATTTTCATCCACCTATGTGAGGTGTTCTTGAGGATCGCCCTGCACTTCAATCTCTTTCGGTACTTCTTCTGGTTCAAGCCCCACGGAGCTCTAAGAAGTCCAACGTGGTCGGCGGTGCCGGATTGCAGCTCAAGTAGAAGCATTCTGTAGAGTACGTCTCGGTGCCACTGATTAGTTCCAACAAGGGCTAGCACGGGGAGTGGTTCTACACCACAAACCGCAAAACATTGATGTGCGTCTGGTGCCGCTACCGTGCTGGGACGAGGAGCCGCCCGACGTGGAGATGGAGGAGGTAAACGAGCTATTGAAGCTAATCAGGTGGCCTCACTGACGTGGCGGTGATGATCAATTTTGCGAACTGGCACTTGCAATCGCTGAAGGATCATGCCCACCCGGTGTATGAGTACGCCGGCGAGGACTACAATACGACACGGTTGGTGCCAGAGCCGGGGAGGAAGGAGGAACTAGTGGAACACATCTGCCAGTGCTTTGTGTCCTGGACCCCAATCACCACTCGCAGCGTGCCGACCACTACAAGGAAAACACCGACTAGTGACACAAAAAAGAGCGATTCTTGTCATAAAACATGATTTATGACGCCGGTTGTTACGAAAATCCTCCGTCATTAATTGAGCATCACAAACCATGATTAATGATGATACCTTATTTCCCGGTGTCACAAATATAATGACGCGTATAAATTCGTAACACTTGTCGTCATAAACCTGTTTTGGCGGTTGCACCACTCGGACCGAGATCTAGTGTGGCTCCGACGTGGCAGGGGGTTACGTCGCTTTCAGTTCGTCATAAATTGAAGCTCGGTCCATGTAAGAGCTTTTGGGAGCCTAATTTTGTTAGGCCAATTTTAGCCCATTTTAGGTTTCGTGTTATTTTTGGGTCATTCCTTAAATGCTTGTTGCATGATATATTGGGTTGTTTTATTCTGGACCCTAGTCCATCTAACGATCTTTTCCCATAATGCATTTCGCAGGGCTATTTGATTCTGGGCCCTAGTCCATCTAACGAACTTGACCCATATTGCATCTCGTAGGGCCCTATATACTATTCTGGCTGCTGATCATCACCACACAATCAGACATAAAAACATAATATTTCCCACTTCCATATAATTCACACCACATTTAGGGAATAGTTCAACCAGTACAATTGTGCAACATACATCAACAAGTTAGCATCAATGATGCAACGTACAACAAAGGTCATCAGAAACACAAGTTCACTAGGACCACACTTCAGTTGAGAGGATCCGAGGAGGATAAACCTGGCAGAAATTTATCAAGACGGTGATCAAATTATGCATTTGATTTGTTCTCTTCTTCAAAGCTTCAAGCGCTTCTGTTTCAGACTTCAATGTTGTCTCCTGTTCTTCAGCCTTCAATCTCAGTTCGCTCATCTCGGCCTCCTATTAAACAATCTTTCTACCGCAGTTGTGCCCCTTTGCTTCTCATTGTCAAGTCTAGCTCCTATTTCCTGAACCTGAAGTGTTGAAGGACCGGATTGGGCGACAGAGAGGGGGTGGAGTGAATGGGAGCCGATAAAAATTCTTCTCGAGATAAATGACTCTAACGAGATGAACACGGCCTCGATCCCAAAATCACTTTCACCACTCTATCCGCATGTTTGCCAAGACCACGTAGCCACTGGAGTGCTACTGATCCTAGGAGCAAACCACACCTACAAGCCACTCAACCACACACACCCCACAGTGGAAACCACACACAGGAAAACTCCCTGCCAGGGGTGGTCAGACCGCATGGACAGGGCGGTCAGACCGCCTCGGCCTGGGATTTTCCCAAAACCACAAATCAAAGCTCATGACTCCAAATCGACCCAAGATTTCGTCTGGAGACTCCTCTGATCAAGTTAAACAAGCTATCCGAGTAATCCCTCAAAAAACCAAAACTTTCCTCGTGAAATCCCCAGGGCGGTCAGACCGCATACCCAGGGTGGTCAGACTGCCTCCCCTCCAGAAACCTGGCCGCGGGTCAACTCTCAACTTCCCATCACCCGATCTCCTGATTCACTCCACGGATTGCAGTGAAACTTTGGGGATAGCTGGGTCACCTCCTGGATGACCTCTCCACCAAAGGATATCCACCGAAACTCACCCAATCAAGAGGAATCGCGAATCGAAGGGCTGTATGTCATGAACTCGAGGAACTCCGAAAACCAACCAAATCGAAGGTATTCCCGAGAGATTGCTGGGGAAAAATCACCAAGAAAAGAGGCACAAAGACCTCCTGTGTGATACCCAACAAGAATCCCTCTAAGAAACCCCTCAAACAAGCCACCACGAAAATCCCCAAAAAGAGCTCCGAAAATCACCAAATGGGAAAACGCTGGGAGACAAAGAGAGACAAGATGAACCACGCCGAAGCTTCTATACATGCCATGAAAGGTTCATACAAGGTGTAGCAAGTCGCCCGAACATCCATCCCTTTCTCAAGATCTCTCATGATACTCTCAAGCTAGCCTAGGGAAAACAAAAGAGGAAGAGCAAATGAACTAGTGTTCCAAGAGTTGGCTACCATCTCCCCTCAAGTGAGTTTATATGGAGGGCACCGAATGACCAAACTACCCGTACTTACTTAACTTAAGATACACGCCCACCAAAGGCACTTTGGGAACTTTGGTCGAAATCTCCATCGGACGGACGCCCGCAGACCGCAAGCCGCTTCAACTCCACGCAAGCCTCGCGATCCCGTCGCGTGTCCTCCGCGTTGAAGCTTCTCGACGCGCTGCGGCCCACGCGGTCGAACTGCCCCTCCTGGGCGGTCAGACCACCCTGCCCCCGGTCACACCCTGGCCAGGCGGTCAGACCGCCCTGACCAGGCGGTCAGACCGGCCTAGGCAGGCCGGCTCGCCCTGTCGAGTCTTCGGTCTTGGCTTTGTGGCTCAACCAAGTAACCTAGTGGTTTTGTGGCCAAACCACTGCAAACCCCTCGTGAAAGCTTCAATTGTCAGCTGCTACCTTGCACCGGCTCCATCCTCTCTCGACTTCGTCTTGCTTTTTTTGCCAGCGTACGGCCCGTACTTGATCCCGTCGGCCACCGGGTACCTCGATCAAAGCCTACTTGTCTCTCCGCTCCTAGAAGGTTACACAGACATAGACCTTTCGCACTTGATCTTCAGCTGCACCATGCGAATCAAGCCGCAACCTGCACCTGCAATACTAGGGCAAGAGTCAGTCCACACAATATTGTCAATCACTCATCACCAAGGAGCGAACATCCACCGATCCTCGGACCACACAGGTCCTCAAGTGTAGTAGTAACCCTAGTCCTTTTCTTGGTGGGCGGGCGAATGCTAGCAACCTCCCGAAAAGTCCTAGATTGGACAACTTCTGCCACTGCTTCAGCAATAATCTTTCCTTGTTGGTCACCTTGAGGTTTGGCGATGATTTGTTCCATGCGAGCCTAAAAAATGAAATAAAATGAAAGGTTTTTTAAAAAATACTCACACATGTTTCTAGTATTGTTGCAAAGAAGAATGCAAAAGCAGACAAGTACTTACAATGGCTGCCTGTACTAAAGCGGTGAAGCCATTCTTGCTGCATTGGAAGGACTTGAAATAATCAAGTGGACTTGGCTCTTCTCCTTCAGCAACATGCTTCTACCTCTAAATATGTTTGGAAAACAGGCTTAATTCAACTACTAGCATTGAAAAATGGTTCATGAAATGAACTACAGAGCAAAAACATGACTTGTTCATCTGCTTACCACAAGATTATCTTGTACAATGTAGCTTCGAGTTCCTATGCGCTGATGGTACTTGACCTTTCCTCGATTACCGGTGTTTGTACTACACCTAGCCTTTACAATAATAAGAACTCGTGTAAGAAAGAAGAATAAGAGCAATATATCAGTACATAGAAATATGGTAGTGGCAAGTTGAAGTTCTGTCATACCCTGTGCTCAGGGGAAGAGCACATATTAAACAGTGCCTTCCATTGGGCATCAGCCACATTAGTCACATGAGATTTAGTTGGGACTGCATTTGCTAGAACATCATTGAAGTACTTTTGTTTCAGGCGATACCTCGTCTGTCTCTATACGACTTCAGCATGTCACTGCATGCCGCCATTACAGGCTCACTGGTGGTGTCAATGTCAAATTGCCCCTAGCACAACACAATTATCAGAAAAATGGATGAGAAGAATGGATGCAAAGAACTATGGTAGTAGATGCGTGGACATATGCACACGCTAGTTTGCCCATGTAGTTCTTGAGATGGTCTTCAATATTTTCACCATCTTGTTGGTTCTTCTTCGGCTTGTAGTCCTTCCAGCAAGTAAGGATCGATATGTGCCCACACACTATGATCCCACCTTCTGATGTAAACTTTGCAGCTTGCATTGGTGCCTCTGGGCGTTTGAGCCCTTCTTTAATGTGTATTGGGATCTTGCCATTAAAGCCTCGGCTAACCCAGTCCAGATCTCTGCTCAATCTTCTTGAATCCCGCGGCCCCTGTTGTGCTCTGGAAGCGTGCATCACCTAACAAGTTTGTTACAGTCATACAAGTCAATAATTATTTGGTTGGTAATTAGGACATTCGCATGTCGATGATGTTCTCATCGTGGGTTGCTGTTGCTTGGCCTTCAGTGGACAATTCTTGTGTATCAGGAGTTGTTCCACTCCCATCCACTGCACACCCAGCATCAGCTAAAGCCAATTCCCTTGCTTTGGTCCTAGTTAGTCTAGGAGGCATATTGGTAGAGGCATCCGGTGCCCAAATTCTCTTGGTCCCTATTCCTCCACTAACAAGTATGCTATCGGTGACCTGATTAAACAAAATGCAACAAAAAAAGAGAAGATCAGAAGCAATCCTGCATAACTGATACATGAAACAAGTTCATGATAAGATTACCTCTTGTTGACATGTCTCTTGGTCAGATTCATGTTGTTCATCAGGCGGGTTGTACTCCGAATCTGGATCTCAAATTCTTGTTTCGTTGGTACACATTTTGCTTGGTCGGTCCGGTGGTAAAAAATGATTTCATTTTATTAAGGCCAAGCGCAACAAAATGTTTTTCTTTCATCGTGACATTTAAGTCCCTTTGTCGCTCGTAATCGCAGCGCAAGCCTACTTCTGTTAGAAAAAGAGTGAAAGTTCTATAAGGTTGCCCTACCACTGTAAAAAAACTAGATCTAGAACCAGTAGGATGTTCCTAGCCGAAACAAGATCCTGAAAAGGATGTTCCTAGTCAAAACAAAATCCTGAGAAGAACTAGTGTAGATATGGGATCTGTCAGATCTAAAAACTTCTATAAGAAACAGTAAGATGTTCCTAGCCGAATAAGATCCTGAAAGGATGTTCGTAGTCAAAACAAGATCTTGAGAAGAACTACTGTATCCATGGGATCTGCCAGATCAAAAAAAAAAACTAGTGCACACATGGTATCTGCCACATGGGAAAACACACAAGTATGAATCCACCGGTGAAGCTGAACCGATGAGGAAAACATTGTACCTTGTTCTGGATTTTTGCATTATGTCGTCATCGTTGGTTCTACAGAGGCAGATGGGAAAGGGGCTGCAGCTATCAGCGGAAGATTTGGGACGATGGAGGAGAGGAGGTGAAGATTTGGGCTGGCGGCGAGGAGGAGGGAAGGGGAACTGAGGGCGAAAAGATTTGAGATGGCGAGGAGTAGAAGGGAAGGGGGTGGGGGTATTTGTCCATTTTGGTGGATGTATTCTCTGATCCATCAAAGCACACATTTTTTCCTTATTACTGAAAACAAAGCTGTGCTATAACCGATGAATGAGTAAATGAGAGAGAAGAACAAATTATTGATGTCGATGGCATCCTTCTCAGCAGGGGAGCGGACTCGGGCCTCGATGGCTCATAGATTAGTTATTAATACTGTTATTATGATATATGCTCTAGCAACTTTTTTTATAATCTGGATGATTGGAGCATGAACACATAGCTTATACGTTTATGTGCTTTATTTCTAGCTTTTCCAGATGGCTTTGTTTTCATTTCCTATGAATAACTCGAAGCAGGGTAGTTTATATACTTGTCGGTTTGGGTATGTGTTTCTTTAACTTTTCTTTTTTCCATGTTTGGATTAAGTAATGAACAATAATGTCTTCAGCTTTGCAGTGAATCATGGTCCATGACAGGCCCTATATCTTTTAGTAATCTGGACAGAATGCAACACTCCGAGTATATGCATGACATCAGTCAGTAGGTACTAGCTAACTAAGAGCATCTCCAATAGTTTGCCAAATCGGGTTGGCATTCTTGATTTTTTGCTAGGATCTGATGAATGCCATGGCTAGTAATTTGATGTTGCATCCTTTCCAGTATATGTACTGTGCTAGCGCTGTCCCTTTGATTGATAAAATATGAAATATATGATGCTTTCTCTATGCTATTCCTTTCACCTATATTCATTGATTTTCATTGTACCGATTCAGTTATATATATGATGCTTGACCTGAAAAATCTTAACTTTTCATTGTTAGCTGTATGCCATCCTCTAATTTTTTTGAATGGTTGTTTACCTTTCTTACATGTAGTTCATGGATTCTCTTGTCTAGTATGTTGCCCCAACATGTCTACTAACACATCGGATAGCTCTAGTGCACATTCAACTCAAACACGTGCTAAAAGGTCTGAGCACAATCTTGGAACATTTTGAGCACAATCTCGGACACGCTCTGGTGTGGGAACATTTTGAGCACAATCTTGGAGAACCTAGTACTGGTTTTAAAGCTACTTGCAAATACTGTCGAATTCAGTTGAGCACAAATTCTAGAACCAGTAGCCTTAGAACCCACATTGCTAAATATTGCCAATCAATTGCGGAACCTGAAAGGAGCAAATTTATTGCAACTTTAAAGAAGTCCACAGAGAACTTTGTGTTTGACCCTCAATTCGGTCGTGAGCGTATGATAGATTTTGTCATACATGCTGAAATCCCATTTAATAAGTTTGAGGATCTGTACTTCGAACCATGGTTTCAGTCAATGCAACCAACTTTGACTGCTCTGAAGCGATAAACTATTCGCAATGATTGTCTAAAGAGGTACCAAAGAATGAAGCAAGATATTCATAATGAACTTGAAAGCCTAGACTTACGTGTGTGCTTGACTTCGGATCTGTGGACGTCAATACAAAACTTAGGCGACATAGTTGTAAATGCCCACCATATCACTCCTGACTTCAAGTTAAAGAAGAAAATAATATGCTTCAACGTGGTGAAGTATCCATACACTAGGTTTGCCATTGAAGAAGCACTTGTGAGATGTCTGATCGAATGGGGCATATGAAACAAGGTCTTCACTCTAACAGTGAATAATGCTAGTAACAATAATAGTGCATGTGAGGAGTTGGTGTTCAACCACAGGCATGAGTTGATGTTTGAGGGAGCACACTTACATGTTAGATGTTGTGCACATATCTTAAATATTTTAGTTCAAGATGGAATGAAGATTATTCATGAGGGGATAAGGAATGTTCGAGAGCTCTTGAAGCACATAGACTCTTCACCCTCACGAATTCAAGTTTTCAACGAAATTGCAGCGGTGAACGGTCTTCCAAAAAAGCGTGGCATTGCTCTTGACGTACCCAAGCGAGGTGGAGAGGTGTATAAGGGAGGTCATAGTGGTGGAGGGAGATAGGAAGCACGAGTACATGATAAATGCTGCTCAACTGAGGCAGAAGGCAAAAGAAGCTATGCAAGAAGGAGGGAGCTCGGACAAGAACATTGCAGAATTCGCAGCCAAGTATTTATCAAAGAAGATGTCTAATTGTGTCGTCATATATGGTGATTTGTCTCTAAATTATATAGGAGATTTTTGTATCCTCCAATCTGAGGGTAGTCAAAACCGATCAAGTAGTTCCCCTTTTATATAAATGGCTATACTCTCGATGCCAACACTATCATTTAAAACGTAGGTTAAGTCAAATAGCACCTTCTTGATCCACTTTTGTTCAAAACTGTTAAATAGTGCATAAAATAAATTAAAACAAGAAAATGAAAACCACATACATCAAAAGTTCAAAACCCATTGATTTTGTCTGGTTCGATCTAATTCAAAAAAGAAATTAAAACCCCTTCACAAAAAGAAAAAACTTGAGACAATATAATACATATTTAGTGGATGGTGCCACTATTCGAAAAATGTGGTCTCACAATCCACAGATATAAAATGATGCGGATAATTTGATCACAACGTTACGTTATGTAGCTATCTGCACTGTATGAAAATTAAGTACTTCCACGGGCCCAACCATGTAGTATTCAAACATCCAGTATATTTACAAAGATCATGTTCGCACCCAAAATTGGCAGGTTTGGTCTGACCGGTCAGACCTGTGGGTCCCACCGGTCAGACCGGTGTGGACAATGTCCACAAAATATAATTTGGACTTCACCATTGGATAGGTCTCGTCGAGTAGATCAAGAGTCTTATGTGGAATGTCCAAATCGGAGTCCGGATGACGGAGATATGACTTCTCCAAGATCTACACGTCGGGTGCACCGGTCTGACCGGTGCCCTTCACCGGTCAGACCGGTGCCTCCCCGATTCCGAGCCAAATTGAGGAGTCCTGATAGATTAGGCTTGTAAAAGGATTTCCTTGCGGGGCAAGACCTCCCCACCCTATAAATATAAAGGGCCACGGCCGATTGAGGAAGATATCACAATCGAATCTATCAAATTTATCTTTTATCGTATTTACCTTTTCTTCCTCGTTCCCCTACTTTTCCAACCCCTACCATGCTGTTCTTCCTTCGTCTCCGCGACGTCTGAAGACGTCCTAGCTGGCCTGCCGAGCCTAGGACAACCCTGCGTGCGCCGCCCCGACGGGATCCTGCCCGGGCGACGTTCGTTGGTCTCTCGCCGGATCTTCCCGGCGACACCGGTCTGACCGGTGACCCACACCGGTCTGACCGGTACGGCGTGGAGGCGCTGCAAGGAGCTCCTCCGCGTGCTTGTTGGCTCCAAAAGGTGTCAACAAATTGGCGACTCCGCTGGGGATCGAACCCAGAATCTCTGGTTATCCTAACCGATCTATCCAACTCCGGCGACATGTCTCAGTGTGAGATAAACAAGGGCAACATCATCGACTTCACAGATGAAGAGCTCTCACCTGAAGATCGTCAAGCTATGGAGGACTTCATGAAGCAAAAGGCCGATTGAGATCGCCAAGAATTAGAAGAGCTCATGAAGAAAAAGGCTGAAGAGGATCGGCTTCACTACTTGTCGCACTTCAAGAAGAATCGCGAAGGCAAGGTGAAGAAGATCAAGGATATCACCTTCGACACTCCACCGCCTGAGGTACCACCCAATGTGAGCACATCGTTATCTCCATCCTCTTTTGTTACCGTCAATGATCTTACTACTGTGATGGATAGCTTTCGTTTATCTATGATTGAAAATATGCAAAACATGGTAGATAAGAGTCTCGGAAAACGGGTAGGGGGTGATGATAATATTGCATCTGGTTCTAAAACTGTGGCACCTCAGACCCCACCTATTAATTCATCGGCTGCACAAACAATTAATCCTCAGTATGGCATGCCGTTGAATTATTTTGCGGGACAGTCACCACCGCCGCCGTTTGGTCAGAACAGACCGGTCAGACCGGTGCCGGTGCTGTGGTGCCTTTTTCCTCATCTCCGGAACCTATAGTTACTATTCCTCCCGTTCAGGCTGCTTCTGGCCGATCTGGTGGGAATGCTTCAGTAGCTCAAGGTGTTCCAATTATGATTCCATTTGAGACAGGCGTTGGGTATGGTTACGCACCTAATCCCCAAGTTAATAGCCGTTTGCAACACCACACTTCTGGCTCATACATACAGCCGAATGTGGGGCAATCGAATGCTTCCACTACGCCAATGCCAACCACCATCCAGGAAGTCATCGATAGGTTTAATGCTAATCTTGCTAAACAAATGAAAGATGACTATGGGATAGAAGTGAAAAATAAAAATCTTTCATATAGAAAACCGTATCCTTCTAGTTTTGATTCGGTTCCCTATCCTATTGGTTGGCGTTGTCCTGAATTTGTAATGTTTAATGGGGATGATAGCAAAACTACGTGGGAGCATGTTAGTCAATATCTTGCTCAACTAGGAGAAGCTAGTGCCATAGAAGAAATAAGAGTGCGTCTATTTTCTTTATCTTTAACTGGCAATGCTTTTTCATGGTTTGCTTCATTACCTGTTAACTCTATTTGAGCTCCTGGCCAAATATAAGAGGGAAGG
This sequence comes from Cenchrus fungigraminus, assembly GCA_036936925.1. Classification (NCBI taxonomy): domain Eukaryota; kingdom Viridiplantae; phylum Streptophyta; class Magnoliopsida; order Poales; family Poaceae; genus Cenchrus; species Cenchrus fungigraminus. The sequence goes on along the minus strand of CM072781.1, from coordinate 58,660,355 downwards.
AGCTACTAAGGATCGAAGTAATCAGCCAAACGGTGCTAAGGGCGTGAAAGCACCACCAAGACATAAAGGTATTCATCACCAACGAGGTAACTTTTCACAATATTCTTTTGTTGGATCTGTTATGCCATCGTCTTGGTATTATCCTTGCTATTATTCACCTGCTGATTATAGTAGTATGTACATGAATTCGTATATGATTCAATATCTTGTTGCATACTCAAATTATAATGCATTACAAAGACCGATTGTTTCCAGTAGCAATCTGGTCAAAAATAATGTGTGTACTACTATTAAGCAAGGTGAGAATAGCAACAAGCAAAATGCTAAGGAGATGCAGCCGAGGTGGTGTCCCTCAGGCTTGTCTCATACTCAAAAAAGGAGGTTACAAAGACTACGCAAGCGAGGAGCAATGGAGCAGCAGATTGAAGAGAAGCCAGTCAAGTCGACACGGACCTAGAAGGAGTGGAGACCAAAGCAGGCGGCATCCTTGACTTGAGTAAATTATGTGTACGGCCGTTGTTTTGTTAAACATCGTCCTAAGTGTTTTTTAGTTTAGAAAGATATTTTTTGACACGTATCCTTGGCCAAAAAAACAGGGGGGCATATGTTCGCACCTAAAATTGCCAGGTCTCATCTGACCGGTCAGACCTGTGGGCCCCACCGGTCAGACTGGTGTGGTCAAAGTCCACAAAATCCTATTTGGACTTCACCATTGGATAGGTCTCGTCAAGTAGATCAAAATCCATATGTGGAACGTCCAAATCGGAGTCCGGATGAGGGAGATATGACTTCTCCAAGATCTACACGCCGGGTGCACCGGTCTGACCGGTGCCTCCCCGATTCCGAGCCAAATTGAGGAGTCCTAATAGAATTAGACTTGTAAAAGGATTTTCTTGCAGGGCAAGTCCTTCCACCCTAATAAATATGAGGGGTCGTGGCCGATTGAGGGGATCATCCAATCGATCAAATACATTTACCTTTTATTGTCTCGTATTTACTTTTACCTCTTCCCAACTTTTCCAATCTACTACTTGCTGTTCTTCCTTCGTTTCCGCGACGTCTGAAGGCGTTCTAGGTGGCCTTGCTGACCCTAGAGCAACCCTACGTGCGTCTCCCCGACGGGATCCTGCCCGGGCGACGTTCGGAGGTCTTTCGCCGGTTTAACCCGGCAAAGGTCTGACCGGTGACCCTCACCGGTCTGACCGGTGCGCAAAGGTCTGACCGGTGCGCAAATGTCTGCCGGTGACTCACACCGGTCTGACCGGTACTGCGTATTGTTGGCCGCAAACCTGCGCCAACAAATTGGCTTTGTAATAATAGCACGACAGCTTCATCATTATTTTATCTTTTTTCTGGCTTTGTAATTTTATTAATTCCAATTTGTTGACACCTTTTGGAGCCAACAAGCACACGGAGGAGCTCCTTGTAGCGCCTCCACGCCATACCAGTCAGACCGGTGTGGGTCACCGGTCATACCGGTGTTGCCGGGAAGATCCGGCGAGAGACCAAGGAACGTCGCCCGGGCAGGATCCCGTCGGGGCGGCGCACGCAGGGTTGTCCTAGGCTCGGCAGGCCAGCTAGGACGTCTTCAGACGTCGCGGAGACGAAGGAAGAACAGCATGGTAGGGGTTGGAAAAGTAGGGGAACGAGGAAGAAAAGGTAAATACGATAAAAGATAAATTTGATAGATTCGATTGTGATATCCTCCTCAATCGGCCGTGGCCCTTTATATTTATAGGGTGGGGAGGTCTTGCCCCGCAAGGAAATCCTTTTACAAGCCTAATCTATCAGGACTCCTCAATTTGGCTCGGAATCAGGGAGGCACCGGTCTGACCGGTGAAGGGCACCGGTCAGACCGGTGCACCCGACGTGTAGATCTTGGAGAAGTCATATCTCCCTCATCCGGACTCCGATTTGGACGTTCCACATATGAATCTTGATCTACTCGACAAGATCTATCCAATGGTGAAGTCCAAATTATATTTTGTGGACATTGTCCACACCGGTCTGACCGGTGGGACCCACAGGTCTGGCCGGTCAGACCAAACCTGCCAATTTTGGGTGCGAACATATGCCCCCCTGTTTTCTGGTAAAGCTTGCGTGCCAGAAAACATTCACAAAGACCAAAATTGGCTGAAGACGATGATCAATGTGCATTGTCCATATGTAAACTCTTCATGGATGCTATTGTAACCGAAATTGAATCCTAGTAATTACAATATGTATAAAACTACTATTTCGGCTTTCCGAATAGCAAATCTAACAATTGAAGCTCTGATTTGGCCATGGCGGCCAATTGTAACTCCTTGGTGTATCACAAGCATATTGATAGTTGTAAAAAGAAAACCAAGGATTATACCAAAAGTATGAACTATAATTATTTATACCTGAATATGCAGTCCATGGCACATGCATTGATGGAATAAATGATGAAGACCAATATGATGACCGTCGATGCTTCTTTGCTTTTGGTGATGAAGAATTCCACCTTTGTTCTCCTAACCGATTGTTTTGCTTTTGCTCGGCTATCCTCTGATATTTATGCAATAATTCAGTAAAACTTGGCTTCTTTCTCATCACCTTGCTGTTTGGCGAGATGTTCTCAGCTTTACCAGAATTTCTGGCGAGACCGGTCAGACCGGTGTGGACACCGGTCAGACCGGTGCCTTGAGAAACAACCACTTTAAGATCATGTTGCCCCCCCCAGCCGAACGTGATTGTTGTTCAGCTATATTATTCATGACATGCTCATTATTGGGGACAATTTGATCAGTAGAACTAGCCGATGGTTTTTCAATAGTCAGCTTTTCTATGTCTAGTGTCAAATCTGAATTTTTATTTAATCTACCGTCCTTTTTGACACGATAGACTTGTTTGATCACCTTTCGCTTAGTTTTACATGTAGACCGATTCTTTTGATCAAAACGGTCATTATGCATAGGTGATGGCACATCAATCATCGGCTCTCTATAATTAATACAATTAGGACAGAAGGAACTAGGAGCAGATGACATATATGAATTATAATACCATGGAGGACAAAAATAATGCATATTAAAATAAGCTTCCCATGGCATAGGCATTGATGATCCATACAGAGGAAACGGCATTGATTTGTGAGAGTTACTCCATTGCCGATTCTCGTTATGGAACTTCTCTCTAAGAGAAGGTTTTGGGCGTTTAGAATTTTTAGACCGACTAGCACCATTGACATTATTTTATCTTTGAGACTTAGCCGGAAGTTCATTAAGCTTCGGCTTTTCTCTTTGATGCTTATGGCTTTTAGATTCAATTGTTTTCCAAACACCAATCTCAGGCTTTTTAGGCTTAACCATCTTTGGTTTAGATTTATTTTGTAAAAACCTGGGAGAGGCGGTTAGACCGGGTTGCCCCCCGGTTAGACCGGTTTGGGCACCGGTCAGACCGGTCGCGGCGCAACAGGCACCGTTGCCTTTGTTTTGTTGCCCCCCGAGCGTCGAAGTACTAGATGTAGCCTCTATGCTCTTGCTAGGGGATTTTAGGTCAACAATTTCGGCTAGAGACGGCCGACTTGTTTCTTGACCAACAACATCACAATTTGACAAGGTTTTGCAAGGATTAATAATATCATTAGTCGGCTTTTCAACAACCGACTCTGGATTAACAAGAATTGATTCTGAACTATCCTCTTTATTAATCAAAGATTTAAGATAATAATTCACAAATTCGGATAGTTCATCAGATAAGTTACCTGAGGATTGCATCTCTTTCAACGTGTCGATGGTGGATGGTGGCCGCCACTCCTTAATCCGGATGACACCTTGCTCCGTCTTGCGAAAACAATACAAGAACAATCTTTTGTCCGCCAAGCGACGCTCTCTTATGTATTCCTCGCATAACTTGACGTTAAGGTCTGATAGATCAGCCATGATAGCCAGATCTTCGTTCCCCAGCGGAGTCGCCAATTTGTTGGCGCAGGTTTGCGGCCAACAATACGCAGCACCGGTCAGACCGGTGTGAGTCACCGGTCAGACCTTTGCGCACCGGTCAGACCGGTGAGGGTCACCGGTCAGACCTTTGCCGGGGTAAACCGGCGAAAGACCTCCGAACGTCGCCCGGGCAGGATCCCGTCGGGGAGATGCACGTAGGGTTGCTCTAGGGTCGGCAAGACCACCTAGAATGCCTTCAGACGTCGCGAAAACGAAGGAAGAACAGCAAGTAGTAGATTGGAAAAGTTAGGAAGAGGTAAAAGTAAATACGAGACAATAAAAGGTAAATGTATTTGATCGATTGGATGATCCCCTCAATCGACCACGACCCCTCATATTTATTGGGGTGGGAGGACTTGCCCTGCAAGGAAATTCTTTTACAAGTCTAATTTTATTAGCACTCCTCAATTTGGCTCGGAATCGGGGAGGCACCGGTCTGACCGGTGAAGGGCACCGGTCAGACCGGTGCACCCGGCGTGTAGATCTTGGAGAAGTCATATCTCCCTCATCCGGACTCCGATTTGAACGTTCCACATATGGATTTTGATCTACTCGACGAGACCTATCCAATGGTGAAGTCCAAATAGGATTTTATGGACTTTGACCATACCGGTCAGACCGGTCAGATGAGACCTGCCAATTTTGGGTGTGAACAGATCATAAGCTTATAATAAAAGTTACACATATATGTGTATGACAAGATACATAAAAACAAACTGCATGAAAGTACAAAAGGCACATAGTTATTTAATACTTCATTTTCTACTCAGTGGGATAAGAAGGCTTCATGGCAAGGCCACACATGCCTCGTTTGTCAGAAATGTCCTTCTCCATCCTTAGAAATCCCTTCTCTCCCCATGTGGTGCCCCATGAGTTCTTCAAAAGCCAATACTTTGTGCCATCACTCTCGACACCATACCCAATTGCGGCGATCCCATGGTCAAGTTCAGTGCCACAGGTGCCAGTCATCACACCACCAGAGTAAAACTGAAACGTTCTGGTACCTGCATCAACGGCAACAGACACAGGTTGGTTGGCCACCGCCTTCATAAGTGCCACCTCGTTGTTGACCGGCACATCCTCATAACCTTTGATGGTTGCAGCGCTTTTGGATCCACCCTTGCACTTGCCATCTACTGCCTTGTATGGATAGCTAGTCTCAGTGGTGAGGCCTCCATTCTTGATGACAAATTCAAAGGCGCTGTCCATCCAGCCCCCCTCGCAGCCCTCATCCATGCTGTGGGTGTCGCAGTCTACCAGTTCTTGCTCAGCAAGTGAGATGAGGTTACCAGTGCTCAGCTTGACAATGCCTTCCATGGCAGCTACAGCCGAGAATGCCCAGCAGCAACCTGCAGTTAATCATGCCATTGTACATGTCATCACAATCTAACTCATCAAATCATATTTATACAAAAAATAAAAATTTATGGATTATCAATCGTAAATAATGTACATACCACATTGGCCTTGGTTCTTGATAGGTGTGACTGCACCCTTGGTCCTCCAGTCGATGGTTGTTGGAAGCGCATCGACACTCAAATTCTCATACTTGAATCCAGTTGGAACCCTTGTCGAAATTGGTTTGAAACCTTTATTGGATTTGGTAGCTCTGAACTCATTGTTTGTGAGGTCAGCAAACTGGTTGACAGCAAGCCAAAACTTGGTATTCCCAGCATTGAATGACTCAATGAACGCCACATTATCCTTGAACACCTCAAACCGCAGTGCCTTCTCAGCTGTGTCCTTGTACACACGGCCATACTCTACCATCCACTTCTCATGCCTCTCCACCATGGCTGCATCGCTTAGCTCTCGAGCTGCTAGAATAGAACTGCACAAGGAGACGCAGCCCAGGATGGCAAGGAGGAAAGCCTTGGAGCTGACCATGATAAGTTCTGGTGAGTTTCCCACAGGTGGCTGCTTCTTTTCTACTCTGTTTGATTTGGATTGTGGAATGGAGAAGCATGGTATCTCTTTATATAGTCATCCTAATGCCGTAACGTGTACATCAGTGACGCTACGGTGCTATTAGAATGCTGTCAATTAATCCATCTGCATCGTGCAGGTCAAGTTAGTTTATCACTAAATATGCTTATTCTTGCTGATCAAACGCATGGTATCTGCTGAGGGCGACCCATAATCTGGTAGAAATAGAAAAGTACTCATACAACGCTGTGTGGACACATCTATATAATGGATTGGTAGTTTGGGTATTAGTATAAGCCCTTTCCTTGATGACCATGATTGTGAAGCAGTATGAAAGGAAAACACAATGGTCTGTATTAACAAAAGGTTTAATTGCAAGCACTGGGTAGTTGTAAATCAGATATTCTCTGTTTTGTTTTGCAAATTTAGGGAGAACTATACACCACCTTCGAAGCAAAATCATATTGTAATTATCACTACTTTTGAAGGTTCCTAGTTAGATATATAGTTATAATATGAAATGGTAGCAAAATTATTCAAATTTCAGTGAAAAATAAAATTCTTTGCGGTGATAACATTGGAAGCCACCACCAACTCATAGAGGGTCGTATATGAGGAAGCACAGTTGTTCGACTAGGCCCCCAGTGAGAGTAACACTTCATTTCTAGGAACAATTACTTTCTTCTTGAGTTTGTGCTACCACCTTGTTAAAAGTGATGATCGTTGTCCTGTGCCTCGTTCGGTTCAGTAATACTATGAGAGAATTGCTCAGGTACACATCTTTTAACTTTATGCATGAATCCTAAAGCATCTGACTAACTATATATCCATTTGAATTAATTAATTTTCTCTTGGTTCCGAATGGGCCCAATCCCGGTCCATGCCCAACCCATCTCCAACTGTTGACTTCCCCGAGCCCCGTTCTCAGATCTGTGTCTAAGGTGGTTATGGCTTTCTTGCACGGGTCCGGACAGGACGTGATCGAACTTCAAGTTCATGGTCGAGCTGGCAGCGAGAGCCTTGTTTGAGGCCTCCCTACAGGTTGAGGTGGGGAATGGCGAGCATGCATTGTTCTGGGAAGATAATTGGATCTTTGGCTGTTCGATCAAGATTCTAGCACCTAAACTCTGGTCAGCCATCTCGCCAAGGATTAGGTGTTCCCGTATCGACAAAGAAGGCCTCATGAACAGATTATGGGTCGCAGACATAACCCATGCTCTCATGGTTCAGGTTATCATCCAATTCCTTGCCATTTGGGACAGGATTTGCTGCTGGATCCTAGCAAGACAGGTTCACTTGAAAGTGGTCGCCTTATGGAGAGTTCACCTTAGCCTCTGCTGACAATGCTCTCTTCATTGGTCGTATATATGGAGATTTTGGGCGCTAAGCAGATCTGGAAGGTGCAGATGCTTGGAAAGTGCAAGTTCACACGGTCGCTGTTGGACAGCTAACATGTTGTGTCGTCATGGATTATGTGACATTGCAGAATTTGTAGCCAAGTATTTATCAAAGTAGATGTCTAACGATGTTTTCTCAACTGGTGATTTGTTTCTAAATTATACCGGAAAGTTTTATATCCACAAATCTGACTGTCTTAGGGTATTCGAAACTAATTGTCTATATGATTGTGAAGGAAATGATTCCAGGAGCTTTTGGTTCCATCATCGGATATTGTGGAGACTGGAGAAGGATGCGTAAAATCTTCTATGCCAAAAATTAACAAATAAATAGTTGATATCAAGATGATTTATTTCACCTTTATTTTCCCAATTCCATCACTACCATTTATAACGTTGGTCAAGTCAAATAGCAATTTATACATCCATTTTTGTTCAAAAAATGTTAAATAGTGCATATCTCTACTCCTAAAAAGAATGAAAGTAAGACCAAAACTGAAACTAAGACCAAAACCTAGTACGCTTTTTTCTCTGTCCGCGCGGCCGCCCTGCGTGTCCGCCTTCCGCTCGGCCCCACAGCGCGTCCGCTCCGCGCCTCCCACGTCCTCCGCTCGCCATCCCGCGGCCACCCCTCTCCGCGCCCTCCTGGTCCCAGCGAGCCCCTCGACCCTCCCAACCAATCCAATGAATCAAACCCTAAACCCTAGCGCCAACCCGTAGCCATCACACCGCCGACGTCGTCGCCGGAGACGTCATCCTGCGTCGTCGTCCACCCTTATAGCGCCGCCTCCCCATCTCCGTTGTCGTCGTCCACTCCCTCGCCATCCAACCTCACGGTGTCGTCGCCGCCGTCGACCACGCCATCACCGTGGCCACTGTTGCCTTGTGCCTCCGTCATCTCCAGCAACAAGACCGGTCGCTGCCTCCACCATCGAGAACGCCACCATCGATCCTACCCACAGGCTGCCGACGCCAAACGCGACGCCTTCTGTTGGCATTTCTTAGTGTCACTACTAACGACGCCGAGTTAGCGTGAACATCAAGACTTGCCAGAGGTAAATCTAAACGATCATGAATGAATCCGCAAGCGCACAGATAAACCATTGTAGCATTTCCGCATGGAAGGAGAGTATTCCAAGGGTATCGTATCCGTGGAAGGCAATGGCGGATATCATAGACTTATGCTTTTGCACTGAATGTAAAACAAGAGATAGATATAGAAAACAACAACTCAAAGGCAGGGGTAAGATAAAAATATGATAGGGTAGTGTGACACACACTCAGATCTACCTCTACTCTAGTACTCTAGGCTTAGGGGGAACATAAGAGTTAGCTCTAGGTTCTAATGTACTAAACATACAAAACTAGAAGATACAAGAGATATGCATGAAATATTGCATGAGAGGGTAAAGTTCAGCACCCAGGTACAAACAGGGAGATAGCCCGCGACGACCAGCACTCTGCGAAACTATACTTTAGACTCCTACAACAATACTCCAGCGCGGAGGGTTCCAAAGGGTCCAACAGCTGTCACCACTACGGCCTACCTCAATCGTTACGAGGGGCATGCTCATAACTAACGTAGCCACACAACCCAGGAACCATGCCTGCGTTGCTGCTAGACTTCACCCGGCCCGGGCTATTGTGACCCAGGGTGAGAGCCACCAGAAGACTGGTCAACTTAGACCGAGTACCGTAGGTTGAACACAAATCTCATGCAACACTATCATGCCATCTAACATGATCAACTAAGGCTAGACATATGAACGGATATGAACTCTCTTATGTCTAGTCAACAAGATCAAAGGGTCGTGTTCGTGAAGAAGACGAGCCTCTAACTTATGAACAAACACATAAGGAATGAGTAAATCATCCTTCAAGTGGATCAAAAGGTAGTGTTCACGAAGAACACAAGCCTCTAAATGATGAACAAGAGATGAACTCAAGAACATATCAAGCATATGATCTACCATGACTTTATATGAAATAGCTGAATAACTGAAGTAGATCAAAGTCATACAAAGAAATAAAGATAAAAGAGAACTCATACCTAAACTCCAAAGTAGACTTGGAACCTGAATAAGAGCTACTCTAGCCTACCCCCTAGCCTTGGAGACTAAAAGTGAGAGGAGAATGAGAGAGTGGTGTGTGAGAAATGGGAGCCCCTCCCCTTCTATTTATAGGCAAGGAGGAGGCTTGTCTCGGGCACCAAATGGCCTCAAAACACCCGGGAGTGAAGCAATGGACCAATGAGCGAGTGCCACGTGTAGGGACGAGATGGGGCGAGCCAGAGGCGGTTCGGCCGATCCAAGGATTGGCCGGCCCCCTAGGCCCCGCACTCGGGGTGGTTTTCCTCTGGGTGGCTGCCTTGTGGGCCCTCTGATCCATCCCCGGTGCATGGCTTGTTTTGGTATCCGAGGTGGGTCCCTTGATCCATGTGAAGTCCATGTGTTGCTCTCTGATTCGTCGGTGAGTGCCTCCCTTGGATCAGTGATGTGGATTTCCACGTGTTTCCTTGGTGGCAGCCACCTCCTCAGCTGAGTTGGCATGGTTCTTACATAGAAGGTGGGTTTCCATCTCCATTAATGCTTATTTCACCTACATACAAATAATCTCCAAGGACAAGTGGAACTACATTATTCAAACTAAAATGCAAGTAAATAATGCATATACCTCTATTTATGTGAGAATATTGATAGCTGAAAGTAGTACTTAACAGCTGTCAACACCTTCATCGATCCCTACGCCACCAAGACGCTTACGATCGCCGCGTTTTGCTACATCCGCCACCACCACCCAATCTCCCGATGCCACTGTCACTGAGGGCCACGGTGACGCCGATGGGTGGACGCTGTTGCCGAGGGCCACGCCGCCGAACCACCGTCACCAGGTGGACACCACTGCTGCACATCCATCTCTCCCTGGTAATCCGTAATCTGGTATACAAATCTTGTCGTGTGGACACCGAAATCCCAAATCAGCCATGGCGCCATTCGGAACGGCGAGGTCTCCTTGCTACCTCATGCAATTGCCAAGTACTCAGCTTACAAGATGCTTGATGGAATGCTCCACTAGACTGGCAAGTTGGATGATGCTACAATCTGTTTGTTTCAATCGACGACAACACAAAGGATCCAGAGGCAGTTGATGATGAGTACATGCCCACTCTTAGGACCTCGTCATGGAGATTGGAGAGCTGCTTCCACACATCGTGCTGCTCCACACAAAGGGTGTGTCGGCTAGGAAGCTTGCCGACAACACAGACTTCATGATATCTTTTTATTCATGGATGGTAAGTCTAATTAAGTATTTTTTCTTCAGTTAAGGAACTATTTCTTGCTTGTACAATTTTCTCCTTTCATAGGAATTAGCAAGACATACTCGAGTCTTGTGTTTTCTATGAAGCAATATATGCTGCTATAATTAGAAATTGAAAATCAAGACTAAATAAATGGTTGATGCTTGTAGGCCATCGATTTTTATTAGAGACTGCTAGGATCAGGAGTGTAGTTGTTAAAAGCTGTAGCAACAATAGCTGTTTTGATGTTTGTCAGGTAATATGGACCATTCAAATTGTCAAATCAATATTATCTGTAGCTGTTGACGCAAAAAATGGAATAAAGTCCTTCACGGCAACACGTAACGGATCCTCGGGATGTAACAAGAGACACATTCACGTAGCTCTTTGGTCTTTGAATGTGCAGGAGATGATGAATTTGGCTAGGAAACCTTTGAAGAGGAGGTGCAAGAAGAAGGAGATGATGAAGAAGGTGGTGGTGTTCCCACAGCTGATCGTGTACCTACTACTTCCACTACGACGACAACGACCGAGGATGGCCCATCCCCTACTCCTACGACGACTGGTGGAGTTCGAGTAGAAGCTGCTGCTGAGGGGGAGGTTGTCTCTAGGCACGAGGCACCCCGGTGTGTACAGGTGGATCATCCACCCTCGAGGATCATAGGTGACCTTCATGAACGCACTACACGGTCCAGAGGATATGAGCAGGGAGTTCAAGATGTCGATGATGGAGAGTTGCAGTTCTTCCTCGGGCTTCAGATCAAGCAATGAAAGGACGAGACATTTGTGCATCAAGAGAAGTACACCAAGGACATCGTCATGAAGTTCAAGATGGACGACTCAAAGGTGATGGCAATGTTGATGAGTACGACTACAGCTTTGGACACGTATGAGGATGGTGAACCCGTGGACCAGAAGGAGTACAGGAGCATGATCGGCTCCCTCCTCTACTTGACGGCGACGAGGCCAGACATACAATTCAGCGTGTGTCTATGTGCTCGTTTTCAGGCTTCACCGAGGACATTGCATCAGCATGCCGTCAAGAGTATATTCAGGTATTTGAACTACACTCCCGAGTTTGGTCTTTGGTATTTTGCGTCCTCGACACTCAACCTTCACAGGTTTGCGGATGCTGACTTTGTTGGGTGTCGTTTGGATCGTAAGTCTACATCGGGTTCTTGCCAGTTTCTTGGATCTTCTTTGGTGTCTTGGTCATCCCGCAAGCAATCTAGTGTAGTCCAGTCCACTACAGAAGTCGAGTATGTAGCTGCAGCTAGTTGTTCCTAGCTCCTATGGATGAACTACTCTATGAGCAACTTTAGTGAGGAGTGTACCCATGTCCACTCTTTTGTGACAGCACTGTTGGCATTTCTTAACGTCACTACTAACGACACCGAGTTAGAGTGAGCACCAAGAATAGCCAGAGGTAATCTTAACGATCATGAACAAATCCGCAAGCGCACAGATATACCATTGTAGTATTTCCTCAGGGAAGAGAGTATTCCAAGGGTATTGTATCCGTGGAAGGCAATGGCGGATATCAAAACTTATGCTATTGCATTGAATATAAACCAAACAACGTACGTGTCCAAGTGTTCAAAACATTCTCAATTTTTTACCACAACCTCCACATATGATACCTTGAGCACTTGACAAATTTCATGATTTTCAAACTTCATTTGAATTTTATACAATTTTAAAACCTTTCTACCTCACGATCTTCATCATGATCAGAGAACCAAATACCAAAAATTTAGCTTCATTTCATGTACATGGTCTTAGAGATGTCTCATGAACATGAATATCATTTTTCACCAACTTTACTCTATGATTTCATGCACTTGCAGTTCATATTGGACGTATACGAAAAAATTACCTACAATGATGTAAAATTGTTAAATATAGCAAACAAAGCTGAAATTGTGCCAAATATGAACATAAGTTTTGTATATGTGTATGTTGAGGATACAAAAAGTTTGGAGCTAAGAAAATGTTTTTTTTAATTTTTTTGCCGTGAGCCCACTCGGCAAATAAATCTTTGCCAAGAGCTAGCTCTGGGCTCTCAGCAAAGAAGCCTCTTTACCGAGTGTTTCGTCTTTGCCAAGAGTTTCTTGTGGGGCTCTCAGCAAACGCCTTCTTTGCCGAGAGCCCGAGGGGTGGCTCTCGACAAACTCTCAAACTCTCGGCAAGGAGACGGATTCCGGTAGTGTCGAGATCAGCTGGTATGCTTATCCTATAAGTGATGTATGTGCATGCTGCAGATAAGAGGCCAGACAGTATTGGCACCACCACTGCGCTATGATGCCAATGGCTTAGGTATGACCTTGCTATGACAATGCCAATCCCTACACCCATCGACGTCAGTATTACCAGATAAATCAGGAAATACCCTAGATGTGGCCATGACTCTCCAGGTGCACCGCGGGGTCTCTCGACTTGGTCGCCGTGTCGTCTACAACTGGGTGAGGTGGCAGATTGAGGCACATCTTCCTCACCGCCTCATACTGTTCCGGATCGTCGAAGTAGGTCGCACTACTAGGGAATCAACTTTTGGTCCTGGACCAGTTTTCACATTAGTACCGGTTTTTTTGCACTCGGATGGCCTCGACGAGATTCTGTTTGACACAAATTAGTACCGGGTCGAGGCTGAAGGACCGGATTGACGACCAGAGAGGGGGGGGGAGTGAATGGGAGCTGATAAAAATTCTTCCTAAGAAGAACCTCAGCCTATACCCTGTTTCACTTCCGAGCAATCCCACACACACCTTGCCAAGACCACGTAGCCACTGGAGGTGCTACTGATCCTAGGAGCAAGTATCTCCACCCAAACAAGCAACTGAAAAACCGCAGCGGAAAACTGTGCTGCCTGCTGCCTGCACTGCACTGGTCAGACCAGTAGTCGGCACCAATCAGACCGATGGCAACGGTCAGGCTGGTGTGCACAACTACATGCACAGAAATGTTCCAGCGAGCCTCAACGAGATCTCTAGGCCCTGGAACAAAAACCACCCCAAACCAAGAAACCACCAGCGACAAGCTAGGGAAGGGGCAAATCAAGGAGAAACTCACCAAGAATTGATCCAGGGAAACACACACCCAACTCCACTGAATCACATGTTCACCTGAGCAAAATACCCACAAGGGCATGCACCGGTCAGACCGGTGGGTGGCACCGGTCAGACCGGTCAGGCCTGGGCAGCTCAGGAAGAACTCCACCCGCGGGTCAACTCCTTGATTCCCTTCGCCCGATCTCCCGATTCGCTCCACAGATTCAAGAGAAACTTTGGGGAAGGTAGGAACACCTCATGGGTGCCCTCTAGCTCGAAGCATATGCCCCAAATCTCTCTAGAATAGGAGGAATCGCAAATCTCGTGCTCTAACCTCAAGAACACAAGGAACTCCGAAAGCCCCAAAATCGGAGGCCTTTCCACAGATTAGGAGGGGACAAATCACCACGAAAAGAGGCACAACATCCTCATGAGTGAATCCACCAACAAATCCCATGGGAAAACACCCCCAAAATCTCACCACGAAAATCCAAAGAAAGGGCTCCGAAAACACCAAAAAGGAAAAATGGGAGGAACAACTAGAGCACTTGAGGAACCACACCGAAGCTTCTATACATACCATGAAAGGTTCATACAAGGTCTACCAAGCCGCCTGATCATCCATCCCTCTCTTTAGATGCAACATGAAACTCTCAAGCTAGCCTAGGAAAAACTAGGAAAAAGAAAAGAGCAAATGGTCTAGGGTTCCAAGAGTTGGCTGCCATCTCCCACTCAAGTGAGTATATATGGAGGGCGCCGAATGACCAAACTACCCCTACTTACTTAACTTAAGATACATGCCCACCAAGAGAACTTTGGGAACTTTGGTCAATATCTCCATCAGACGGACGCCCGCAGACCACAAGCCGCTTCAACTCCACGCAAGCCTTGCGATCCCGCCGTGTGTCCTCCGCTTCGAAGCTTCTGGACACCCACCGGTCAGACCGGTCCACACCGGTCAGGCTGGTCAGGCCCACCGGTCAGACCGGTCTGGTGCAAAACCGCCACGCTCTGAACTCCGGCCTTGGCTTTGTGGCTCAGCCAAGTAACCTAGTGGTTTTGTGGCCAACCCACTGCAAACCCTGCGTGCAAGCTTCAGTTGTTAGCTGCTACCTTGCACCGACTCCATCCCTCTCGACTTCGTCTTACACTTCTTGCCAGTGTACGGTCCGCACTTGATCCCGTCGGCCACCGGGTACCTTGATCGAAGCCTACTTCTCTCTCCACTCCTGTGAGGTCACACAGACATAGACCTTTTGCACTTGATCTTCACCTGCACCACGCGAATCAAGCTGCTACCTGCACCTGCAATACTAGGCCAACAGTCAGTCCACACAATATTGTCAATCACTCATCACTAAGGAGCGACCATCCACCGGTCCTCGGACCACACAGGTCCTCAATCTCCCCCTTGATGAGTGCATTGACAACACCCACACATAGTAACCATCATAGGAAGGAAAAGAAAAAGAAACTAACACAAACCCAATCAAGTGATCCAAAAGCCAAACAAAACAACCCTTGATCGCTTGAAGCCAAAGTCTCGGTCCCCTAAGGGCATCTCCAAGAGCTCTTGTATATGTGATGAGTTAGCTAAGAAAAGAAAAAACTTTATCAAAATTTAGATCCAACAGACTCTGTATTTTACTCAGCTAGCTATCCTGTTTTCTATTTTCTCCCCCTCACTAGCCAAAAAAGAAGACCTCTCCCACAAGCTATCATGTTTTCTATTTAGAGGAGCTGTTGGATTTCATCATCTTTTTGCTAGCTATTTCATTTTACATAATAGTTAAATTAGGATTGTAGCTACTCATATAAACAAGAGCTCTTGGAGATGCTCTAAGGCAAGGGCAATGGATCAACACAATCGAGACAAAATCCAAAGCTCACAAAGAGCAAACCACCAAAGCAAGAAAATCAGGCCACACAAGGAGCTCCACCTGAACACATGCAGGCTCCCCCTGAGCAAATGCACACTCCCTCTGAACACATGCATGCAATACGTGCCATGCAAGACAGAGCTGCTCAGCTGTAGCCATCACCGGTCAGACTGGTACCCTCCACCAGTCAGGCCGGTGGGCAACAAACTCCAACACGATCTACCTCACCGGCCAGACCAGTGGCACACACCGGTTGGGCCGGCGCACAACAGAGCCCAGAAAATGCTCAAAACCGCCTGAAAACATTCTAAATGCATCTAGAACCACTTTTCCTTCACAAATTTCTCCCCCTTGTTGAAAATGCATGAATCAAGGCATTTCTACAAAAATTTCAACCTAGAGCTTCTCAAATAGACAATGAGCACCACAAAATGCTACAAGTGAGCAAATGAGCTATGGGGACCCACCTTCGGGATTCCCGCTAAGCACATGTGTTAGTCCCTGGATCGGGTAGGCTAACACAGTTCTTATCAGAGTTAAGTGCAGAGGCAATAAATAACGTATATTCAAAGAAAATACCTCAATGCAACGAAGGGAAGTGCAGGTGCCCATCCATTAACTAGATGGTTAACGACACCTGGAACCCACGTAGTCTACCTGTAAAAAGTATTAGATAGGCAGGGCTGAGTACACATCAACGTACTCAACAAATCCCAGCGTGTAAGAAGTTAAACTTATAGACTACATGCAAGGTTCCAAAGGAAAGTATCAAGTCTTGATTATTAAAATAAATAAACTAGTGCAGGTGAAGTAAATTTCAGAGTAACCTAAAAGTAATTCAGGTATAATTTATGTGGGTTGGTCCTGGAGGGGGAACATGTAGCCTCCCCAACCAGTACCCAAGTTTTATTAAACCCAGCGACCACGGGGTCCCACTGAGCCGGCATCTGCCGTATCACTCTCTAAGGGCTATTGCCCTGTCTCACCACCAAATCTATCCTCACAAAGCAGGTGTACTAATCAATGGGAGCTTTGACCAAAAGGGCTCATAATCGAGAGCCACGACTATTCGAATAGATTATACTCTGCGCAGAGGCGTACACTGTACCCCACTGGCGGATGCATGTTGGGGCGAGCTGGGGCAGCTGCCCCAGCTAAAGTTGGGACCGCACCACTAAATCCCCTTCTTCTCCAGTGTTTTTTAGAGCTCCGGCCTCCGCCAGCGTCGCTGCGGCAACAGCCATGGTGGCGGCGGCATCCGCTGCCTGCTGGCAGACGAAGAGGAAGAGCAGCGCTGTGCCACTGTGGGCCTTTTTCCTCTTGGTGGCCTACTAGTACTAGCCCAGCAGCATAACAGATTAACAGGTCCAATAACTTGGTGTCCTGGGCTATGGGCTCCTGGCCCATCAATCCCGCATCCACTAGGCCAGGCGGCCAGCACCGCACGCGCATAGCGCCGAATCGGCACGCGCATGGCGCAGCGCAGGCACGATCGCACGAGCAGCAAGCAACCCTAGCGGCGGCTGTAGCGCGGCGGCCGGCGGCGGGCGGCGTCCAGCGGCGACTCCGGCCTCCGAGAGCGGGGAGTCCGAGGCTCCGTCCGAGGTCTGAGCAGGAGCAGCGCCCAGCGGCGTCGCGGCGGCTCCAGGCAGCGCGCGCCGCGTAGTGATTCCGGCAGGTTGTGGCGGCCGTCGGTCGGCAACACTGTTATGGAGGAAGAGGGCGGGATTCCTCCACCGGCCGCTACCGGGGCTGGGCATGGCCGCGGCGGCCGAGGCTCTGGTGTTGGCCTTGGAATTGGAGCATCTCCGGTGGAATCAAGGCTGGCGGGAGTTGGCCGAGGGCGAGGGAGTGGCCGGCTAGTGCTCAAGGGTCCTATTGGCAGCAGCAAGAAGACAAAGAAAAACAGTAATTGTTGTGTGCCTGTGTCCATTGCGTAATGTCTGAATATCAGAATATGGTTCATCAAATTGAGCAAAATTTGTGCAGAGTTGACAAATTATTTTACAAGTTTGGGTGCTAGTTCAAGGGGCAGCCGCCCAAGCACTCATGGAAGTGGGATTGCTATTGGTTCCACATTTGGATTAGGAGAAGTTGTGTAGGAAAATGAAGTTGTCCCGAGTGTACAAGTAGAGCCAGAGGCACCACAGCCAGTGCCAGAGGCGCAATAAGATGGGTGATGATTGGCTCAATGACTTGTTATTGTGTTACATTGAGAAAGAGATCTTCAAAGGAGTTTGTATTGATAAAGTTAAGAAGAGATTTCAAGTCATAAAAAATCGAAGAGTACAGTTGCCAAAGAGCCCTAGACGTCGCCCTAGAGCTAGAGGTCCTTAGAACTGTGCTAGTGGTATGTATATTCTTATCATGTTAACCACCAGTTCAGTTGAATCATGTGATCACTTTATTATTACTTGCTATTTGCTAATTGATATCTTTATCCAATTTACAGGTTCATCTACTTCTTATTTTTATTTTTGCATTTTACCATGTATTGGTGCAAGAACTATCAATTTATTCTTCAAATTTGAGGTAATATCTCAACTTCACAATTAAATTGTGTGATTGCAATGTACAGATGCATTAATACGATGTGAATTGCAATGTGCTTGATTTCGGTTCAGTCGATCATTAGAAGTTCGCCCCAGCTGGTTTTTTTCCTGGTTACGCCACTGCTGTACCCATACGTCTGACCAGCCCATACCTCAGCTTCAGGCGGTACTGGCCACGAGAACCATACCCACCGGCGTCTACATGTGGATTACATTGTCATCCACACCTAGACAACATTCCCTAGCTCCATCCACATCTACACTGGGGCCTAAGTAGGAGTCATACCACCACCACCCGCCTCGAGGGTCCACGTCTCAGGACAAAAGAATATGCATAAAAAGTGTGGTATAAATACCACTACGTCACCCTGACGCCATAACATTCCCGATGACCCGTACCGGCCAGACCTGGGACTATGCGAAGGTCCTGCTCTAGCGCATCCGTTGCCCACCATGGCCCTTGGGATGGTTTACTAGGTTTAGTAGTGGGGTTTGATCCAGGGCCTCACATAGATAGGCATTCCCGACAGGCTATGCCTTTTTGGCTACGTATGGTCGTACTAAGTCCCTGGAAAGACTTTCCCGTGAACCGATCCTTATACGACATGAGTAAGCTTGGACAGGATCCTCTACTGAGGCTGCCCCCATACTCCCATGTCCGTCCTTAGGGAGTCTAACTCACTTTAGTGGGTTCATTTTATTATCCTCCAACTATTTCTATCTATCCCTATCTTCTCAGTTCCTTTCCATGAGTAATTGTGAAAAGTAAATCTAGGGTTGATGCTCGATCATCGACATGGTTGAGATCGGGATCAACCCGTCCTTACAGCAAATGCAAGTCAAGTTATTATCTTGGTTTATTTTAGTTTAAAATAGTGGATAAAAGTATGACCAAGGAGGGGATGCTGGAACTTGCCTCTTATACTTGCTTTCCTAGTTGACCAAGTCTTGCCTTCTGGATCCTCGGGGACTTGGTCGGCTAGTGTGTCTTACGGACGTCCTGAGCTCTGACTTCATGTCCTTCTTGGTCCTTGGCTTCGGAAGAGAGCTCAGGCATCTACCGAGTATGACAACACATAAAATAACAATCAATAAAGCAATTCACCAATCAACGAAAAGAAAGTCAACAAGCAATGGGACCGACATCTAAGGTTGGATTTCCTAATGGTTGTGGTTGCGGAAAACCTAGGGTCTTGGGTTGGGCAGCGTGACAGCGGGGTTTTCAGAATTCGGGAGAGGCTTATGGTCTTGTGCAAAAGTGGAGGTGCATGATAAGGCTCAAGGTAAGCTTATGGAGCTCTATGGTACCTCGAGGAACATTCCTAGTGTTCTTGGAATCGAGGTAGATGAAAGGCATATTTTCCATATACGCTTTCACTAGGTTTTCTATTAAGGCGGAAATGGGGCAGAATAGAGCAAGGGTTCTAGGGAATTTAACTATGGAAACTAATGGCACCACTAGGCTTAGGATGTCTCCTGGTATTTTTAGAAAATTTCCTAAGATTTTTGGAGCTAAGATGGTTGAAGTGCGGAATCCCGGGTACACTTTTCATAAGGTTTTCTATTTACCCAGGGAGGGGCTAAAATGGAAAAGGCTTTAGGAAGGTCTACAGAAACGAATGGTACCATTAGGCTTAGAATAATTCCTAATATTTTTAGGATTTTTTTTAGAATTTTTGGAATTATCTAGATATCCTTAATGGAAAATGGGGTACACTTACCGGGTGTACCTAGCATTTTGCTAGGGGTGGCCGCGCGGGGTGTGGGTGCCTGGTGCACTGTTTCGTGCGCCAGCTCCCTGGACCCGTGGACGTAGCGGCTTATGAGCCGTTGGTCCATGTGGACCATGCTCACGCTGGGCCGGATCGTGTACCTAACGGCGTGGGGGGTGACGTCGTCCCGCCGTGTGGGGCCCACCGGCGAGGTATAGAGGACGGGCGGACGGAGCCGCAACGGGGCCGAATAGCACCCGTCTCCCCCTACCTCGCGCCCGTTCCCCTTGAGGAGAAACAAGGGTGATGCTGGGAGCTCCTGATTCCGGGGCTCCGGTGGCCTAGAGGCCGGGCTGAGGTGGTCAGGTGATGGAGGAGGGCTAGAGAGACTCAATGGGGCGGCTATTTGGTCGGGGAGAGGGCAGTGGCCTGCTACGGCAAAAGGGGCCAATGGTGGTATGAGAGAGAGAGGTGGTGGTGTGAGAGCTCCAGCGATGGGTGAGGTCCAATTTATAGCTGCGGGCGGTGTATGGAAGGCGGCCACGTCGCAGGTCTGGGTGAGAATGTCCGGGGAGGAGGGCAGCGCGGGGTCGGGGTGGTGAGGAAAAGTTGCGGCGGTCGGGATGAGGTGGTACGGCCGCGACACTAGGAGCGGCGGTGGACGGGCAAAAGTTGCGGCGGCAAGGGAGGGGTAGTACGGCCGTGGCGTCGAGAGCAGGGCAACGATGGGTCGTGCGGACGCCATGTCGCACGGCGGGCGCTGGCAATTATCGGTGCTTGCGGCCGATCGATAATTGGCGCTCACCGGTGATTATTGGTGCCTATGCCCCCGAGGTGTGCATGCGTGGCGTGGGGTGTGCTCGTACGAGTGGGAGGGGAGGGTGAAGGTCAACGAGTACGGCGGGGTTGCGGGTGAGGGGGAAAAGTGGGTGCCTTTGGGGTGCGCAGCTGCGGCGGTGACGTGAGCAGGGCCAAGGACACGACAGCGTCAATGTCAGGGTGGCGATGATGTCACGGCAGAGCGGAGGGGCACAGTGCGCGGTGTGTGCGTCGGCGTGCTGCGGACGGGCGTGGCGAGGCGCGTCGGCAAGCAGGGCAGCACACTCGACGTGCATGGAGCTCCGGTGGCGGCGCGAGGCGGCGACGTGCAGGAGCTTCGACGATGGTGTGAGGTAGCGTGGTGGTGGCTGCAGATGCACGCGATGGTCATGGCGGTGTCTCGGCATGGCGGCATGGAGGCCGGCGGTGAGGTGACGGCGTCACAGGGACGAGGTGCGGCGGTGATGTGGTGGTGCGGCGCGCGTGGCGCAAGGCGACTGCCACGGCGTCGTGGTGGCTCGGCTGCGTGGTAGAGCAGCGGCACACGGCGGCCGGTGGTCGGAACGCTGGCGAAGCACGGCGGCACGACGCACAGGGTCGTGGCACGGCGGCGTAGAGGGGAGGCCGGCGGTACTGACGTCAGCGGAGCCAAGGCTGACGCAGGGGCGGGGAAGGATGTGTTGGCCGCGATGGGCTGAAAGGCCAACTGGGTCCGTTGGTTTGCGGGGAAAGAATGAGGAGGGCCAGGCCGGTTTGGGCTGAAAACGGGGAAAAGAAAGAGGGGAAAAGGCCGGGCTATAGAGAGGAAATCAAGGGGGTCCAACCGACTTTGAGAACTTTAGGCTTTCTAAAGGGTTTAAAAGAGAATTTAAAATTGAATTTCAAATTAAATTCAAATCTAATCCTTAGGGGTTTATGCTAGGATTTAGAAGATAAATTTGGAATTAAATTTTCAAATTTATTTTCCACCCAAAATCCTTAAGTGAAGAAAAAGGAATTTGACTATAGTTTGAATGATGAATTTCAAATGTGTTTTCAAATTCGAATTCAAACGAAAATCCTTAGGAGATCACCCAGCAATCAAATGCAACACAATGTGTTTTAAATGCAAAATTATTTATAGAAAACTTTAGAATAATCTAGAGAAAAGAAAATTAGTCTATAATTAAGGAAATTTTTTAATAAGTTGGTACTTTTAAAATGTCCTAAAAACCGGGATGTGACATGAGCAAGCAAGACATTCCAAAGATTCGTATGAGTATTACCATCAAGATAGTAAAGCTATTTGAGCATATGAGCAAGCCATGATCAAAATACACAATTTTGCGAAAATTTTCCCTCTCATGAGCTAGAGACCAAAACATGAGCAAAGTCTACCAAAGTGAATTTAAGTCACACAAACTTCATGCTAGGTCTATCCTCAACACAAGATCATTAGAAACACCCATAAGCATCTCATGTCATGTAAAGCCACCGAGCCATGTGTCTACTTCTTAAAATGAGACTTCTCATGGTAGATAACATGCAACGGTTTAGCACCCAAAAATATTGCAATTTTAAAGCATTTATGACATGGAACAAATGAGAGTACAACTTCAGGCAAAGCATTTCATACCAATTTAATTCTTCACATTTAAGCATAAAATGGTACATGAAGTGCCTTTGTGGCAAAAAGAAGCTTATGCTCCCCCACAAGGTAACACATGGGCTAAACATTCATAATGACAAATGGGTCTTTGACCCCAAGTGAAAAACACATGATATCCAACCATGAATTAGGCATGATATAAACCACCAAAGCACACTAAGATCATGCAAAGCCTTAAACTCACAAGAGAGAGCCTATCTAGCATTTTTCAAAAGTTAGCCAGCTCAACATGCAAATATAGCATAGCTATCCACCATCAAGTCATATCAAACATGCTCAAAAGCTCACAACTAGCATATCATAGCAATCAATGTATATAGGAGAAGCTCATCCTACTATATGATACAAATGCAAAAGCAACCTAAGATACAAAGATGACTATACATCGTGCTGCAGATGCAATGCAATGCCATGCAACAAAGTAAATATGATACATATGCTACAAAGGAGCTCCCACCACCAACTCAAGAAAGCAAACACACACCGAGCTCACCCCGCAAGCGGGTGAAAGTGGCTTGGTCAAGTGGTTTGGTAAAGATATCTACTAGTTGGTTTTGGGTGGGCACATGGATCAAAGCAATCTTTCCCTTCTCCACATTGTCTCTCAGGAAGTGATACCTCACTTCTATATGCTTGGTTTTGGAGTGGAGAACTAGGTTCTTGGCTACACTTATGGCACTGGTGCTATCACAAAAGAGTGGGACACAGGAACACTCCTCACCAAAGTCACTCATTGTGTAGGTAATCCATAGGAGCTGGGAACAACAACTAGCTGCAGCAACATACTCGGCCTCTGTAGTGGACTGGGCTACACTGGACTGCTTGCAGGATGACCAAGAAACCAAAGAAAACCAAAGAAACTGACACCCACCAGAGGTAGACTTACGATCCAACCGATACCCAGCGAAGTCAGTGTCCGCAAACCCATGAAGGTTGAGTGTCGAGGCCGCAGAATACAAAAGACCAAACTCAGGGGTGTAGTTCAAGTACCTGAAAATTCTCTTGACAGCCTGCCGATGTGAAGTCCTCGGTGAAGCCTGAAAACGAGCGCATTGACACAGACTGAACTATATGTACGGCCTCGTCGCCGTCAAGTAGAGGAGGGAGCCGATCATGCTCCTATACTCGTTCTGGTCCACGGGCTCGCCATCTACATCCGCATCCAAAGTTGTAGTCGTACTCATCGGTGTAGCCATCAGCTTCGAGTCATCCATCTTGAATTTCTTCACAATGTCCTTAGTGTACTTTGCTTGATGCACAAATGTCCCATCCTTGCACTGCTTGATCTGAAGCCCGAGAAAGAACTGCAACTCACCCATCATGGACATCTCGAATTCCCTGCTCATGTCATCTACAAACCTGGCAACCAAAGTGTGAGAAGAGCCACCAATGATTATGTCATCCACGTATACCTGCGCGATCAAAATGTCAACGCCCTGCCTGAGGAGAAAGAGAGTCTGATCTACTACCCCCATCACAAACCCCTTACTGAAAAGAAACTTCCTCAACCTGCCATACCACGCCCTGGGAGCTTGTTTTAGGTCATATAGTGCTTTTCTGAGTTTGTATACCTGATGGAGAAACCTCTCACTCTCAAAACCCGGGGGTTGCCTCACATACACTTCTTCCTCTAAAAACCCATTTAGGAAGGCACTCTTCACATCCATTTGGTACAACTTGAAAACTGAAAATGCTGGAAGGATCCTAATTGCCTCCAAACGGGCCACCGGAGCAAATGTCTCCTCATAGTCTATCCCCTCTTTCTGGCTAAACCCCTGAGCAACCAACCTCGCCTTGTTCCTCACAATCTCCCCATTTTCTCCCTCTTTGTTCTTCCACACCCATTTTGTCCCGATGGGTTTGCAATTTAGTGGAGGCTCAACCAACTCCCACACTTGATTCCTCTCAAGATTCTCAAGCTCCTCATGCATAGCGTTCTCCCAATCTGGATCGAAAAGTGCATGTCCAATATCTTTGGGCTCAAAAGTAGCGACAAATGCAGAATGAGCGAAATGAGAATGCCTCTGTGACCTAGACCGTGTAGTGTGTTCATGAATGTCACCTATGATCGACGAAGGTGGGTGATCCACCTAAACACGTCGGGGAGCCTCACGTCTGGAGACCACCTCCCCCTCAGCACCAGCATCCACTCGAACAGCCTCAGTTGTCGTCGGTGTAGGTGAAGGACCATCCTCGATCGTAGTCGTCGTAGTGGAAGTAGCATGTACACGGCCAGCTGCAGGAGCACCACCACCATCTTCTTCTTCACCATCTTCTTGTACCTCCTCCAAAATCTCCTCATCATTTGCACAATCAAAGACCAAAGAGCTACTCGGCTGTGTCCCATCGAAGATAACCTCGCAAGTCTCCACGATTTGGTTAGTTTCCAAATTGAGCACACGAAATGCTCTAGAGTGTGTAGCATAACCAAAGAAAATACCATCAACAGACCTAGCCTCAAACTTATCCAACTTTCTACCTTTCTTAAGAATGAAACACTTGCAACCAAAGACATGAAAGTGACTCACCTTGGGTACTCGCCCATGCATCAGCTCATAGCAGGTTTTCTTCTTGAAAGCTCGGAGGAGAATCCTATTCGACACATAGCACGCGGTATTCACCGCCTCGGCCCAATACCTCCTAGGAGTCCTGTGCTCATCGAGCATCGTCCTAGCCATCTCACACAAGGTTCGATTCTTCCTTTCTACAACACTATTCTAAGGAGGGGTGTACAGAGTCGAAACCTGATGCTCAAGACCAAGATCACAACAAAAGGTCTCAAAACGAGAGTTCCTGAATTCCGTGCCATTGTCACTGCGTATAACTCTAATGGCATCCCCATGTCTCTCGTTCTTCAACCTCAAGATCAAGTCTCAAACAAAACCAAACGTCTCACCCTTATCCTCCAAGAAAAACACCCAGACATAGCGAGAGTAATCATTCACAACCACTAGGTCATACCACTTCCCACCCACCGAGCGAACTCGAGCTGGCCCAACAAGGTCCATATGCAACAGCTCTGTCGGACGCTGTCATGATAGCAGTCAGGGGTGGATGGGGAGTGGCTACCATCTTGCCATGCCTACAAGGCGCACAAACCAAATCCTTCTCAAAACACAACCTGGGCAATCCTCGAACAAGATCGAGCGCACTCAAGCGGGAAAGCAGCTCAAAGCTCAAGTGCCCCAACCTCCTATGCCACCTCCACAACTCGGAAGAAGGACCAGCAACCAAACACCTCAAGGGACCAAAAGAATGAGAAAAATCAGCGCGAAAGATCTGTCCCCCGGGCACGATCGTACAAACAAGATCGCCTCAAGAGTCAAGAACACGAGAAACCCCAAACTTAGAACGAACCTCATAACCCTCGTCCAGTAACTGAGATACTGACAACAAGTTATACCCAAGTGACTTGACCAGAGCCACATACTTTAAGGTCGCCAAGCTATTCACCTTAACCTCACCTTCTGAAACCACCCGTCCTCGTCCATTATCCCCGAAAGTGATGTACACCTTTGACACCACGGGGGTGAGGCTGGAGAACCACCCCTTGTCTCTGGTCATGTGTCGCGAACAACTGGAGTCAATCAACCAATCATTTTCCATGCCTCCCACCTGCAAATCAAAAATGAGAACGAGAATGAGCAAGCGACTCAACACTAGGGTTAGCACAAAAGGTATCAAACTAGTGTCGAGCCATTTGCTCAAAAGTGGGGTTAGAAACATCCATCCTACCACGACCAAAGCTATGACCACCATGGTGAACCACCTCACGCCTCGCTGGAGGAGAACGACTACCACGAAAAGGAAAGCGTGGCTCCTAGCCCCTCTGAAACCCAAAGCTGCGACGACCTCTCCCATCCTCATATCGATCACGAGGAGGAGAACGTCCAGCAACCACACCACCACCAAAAACAAACCCTCTACTGCATGTACCACGACCATAGGAACCACCATGAGTACGAAACCCGAAACGGCCACCTCTCTGGGCTACACCGGTCTGACCGGTGCACCCCGGCCAGCACCTCTGTCCCGATAAGCAAAGCTCCTAGCACCCCAAGCTGGAACAAACCTCACCACAGCCTCTCCTCTAGGTAATGGTATATGAGGCTCAGGTATATCATGAGAAGGATGATACCTGTCCTTGTTAGCCCACTCCTTAGCCATCCTTTCATCCCTCTTCTTCTTGAAGCAAAACTCTCCAAGGTGACCATCCCTCCCACAATGCTCACAATGGAAGTGGACTGGTTTTGGCTTTGGCTGTGGAGCTTCTTTCGGTTTCTCTACAACTTTCTCTCCTGGCTTGCCCCCAAACACATTCCCAAGGGTGCTCCCAAACTTCACCGGTTTCTGGAAGTTATCTGTTTTGTGGGGAACACTGGTGGATCTGGAGTGGTGTCTAGCTTGTTTCTCAGGTGGTTAGGCTTAGGTGCAATTTGTTCATGGGTGTAGTTTGTGGTGGAATAGGGATCTCTCCAATTTTCTCTCCTCCCTCACCACTGCTCTCACCGATCTTCTCAACACCCAACACCTAACCATCAAACCTCTTAAACTCAGCCATCATCAAACTCAGCTGTGGCTCATGCCCAGACAACCAACTCATCAATTTTCTCAACTCATCATTCTCATCCTACAAGCGATCAACATAATGTGCAAGCTCCATATTCTTAACAGAATGTAATTCACATGTAGAGCATGATGTAGGAATAGGAACTTTCAAAGTAACCTCCAAAGAAACAATCCTATCATGAGATTCATCTAGTCTGGCATGCAATACATGACAAGAAGTGCAAGCACCTAATAAAGCAGATCTAGTTTTCATCTCATCAAGCTCAACCCTAAGCAATTCTAGTTCCTCCAACTTAGAGGCATGCTTTTCCTTAAGCACAGTCAAATTAGCCAAGAAAGCATTGCAGTCATCACAATCAACAGCATCAACAACAACATCATCAATCTTAAGGGAATCAATCTCAAGTCTAGCATCAAGATTCACAGATTCTAGCTCAGCTTCTTCTAGTGAGGCCCTAGGTTCTTTCCTAAGGTTCTTGGCCTCCCTAAGCATGCTATCACAGTTTTCAAGCAAAGCAACCAACTCAGCATTCTCCTGGTGTAAGGAAGAGAGCTCATCACATACCTCATCATCGGATTCTGATCCCGAGTCATTCTTCTGGCTCTTCTTGCTACCGGAGCTGTGGGCCATTCCACAGAACCGTCCTCTCGTGCAAAGCAACTCAGGCCACTCAGGTTCTTGGAACTGTGCTTCTTGCTCTTGCGCTTGCCGTCGTCGTCGCTGTCGCTAGAACTCGACGAGGTGTAGAAGGAACTGGAGTCGACGTCGCTCACTCCCACCATTGCCCGAGCCTTCTTCTTCTTGTCGTAGCTGCCCTTCCTCGACCTCCACTCGTCCTTGTCCTTGTACTTGTGCTTGTGCTCACGCCTCGAGCGGTGCTTGTTCTCGATCCTTGGGCGGTGATTGTACTCGTTCTTGGGCTCGATCTCCTGCGCACACTCGGTGATGAAGTGTCCCTGCTTGCCGCATCTGTAGCACGTACGTGTGGTCCTCCTCATGTTCACGTGGTTCTCGTGCAGCCTCTCGAACTTCCGGGTCGGCAGGGCCAGCTCGTCGAACTCCTCATCTGGCAAGGACACAAAGGAAGACAAAGAAAACATCCTCGAAGAGGAGTTAGTGTTAGTCCTTCCACCAGATACGGACACGAGAGCAAGACTATGTGACTCAATCGAGCTCTCAGCCTTGGCTCTCAGGCCACGATCCACCTCTGACGACTTGAGCTTAGAGAATAGCTCATCCTCGGTCAACGTCTCATACACACCGGACTCCAAGATGGCCTCGACCTTGGCACTCCACACGGATCTGTCAAGTGAGTGCAAGAGCTTGATAGCTCTTTCATGATCCGTGTATGGGAGCACTATCACATTGGCCCTCATGTTGTTCACAATACAGGTGAAGCGCTGGAACATGGCATCAATCGACTCGCCGGTGAGATGAGTGAAATTCTTGTACTCTCTCCGGTGAGTGGCAAATAAGCGAGCCTGCACCTGAGCGTTCCCAACATGAGCATTCCTCAACTTAACCCAGATCTTGCCGGCCACATCCTCTCCGTACACACGATCGAATTTTCCTGGGATATATAAGGATGCATGGGGGAGCCCGAGATTTGCATCTCATTTGCAATCTTTCACCTCCACGAAAGCATTCGAAGCACCCATGGCGATCCCGAGCAGTGTTGGCATTTCATAACGTTGATCACTTAAGAACAGATTTGGAATCCAACCTTAGCGTCAGCGTTAGAAATGCCTTTAGGCAGCTCTCAATGTCACAACTAATGGCACCGGGTTAGCGTGAACATCGAGACTTGCCAGAGGTTAATCTAAATGATCATGAACGAATCCGCAAGCGCACAGATAAACCATTGTAGCATTTCCCCAAGGAAGGAGAGTATTCCAAGGGTATCGTATCCGTGGAAGGCAATGGCGGATATCTTAGACTTATGCTTTTGCTCTGAATGTAAACCAAGAGATAGATATAGGGAACAACACACTCAAAGACAGGGGTAAGATAAAAGATATACGGGGTAGTGTGACACACACACTCAGATCTACCTCTACTCTAGCACACTACGGCTTAGGGGGAACATACGAGTTAGCTCTAGGTTCTAATGTACTAAACATACAAAGCTAGAAGATACAAGAGATGGGCATGAGTATTGCATGAGAGAGATAAGGTTCAGCACCCAGGTACAAACGGGGAGCTAGCCCGCGACGACCAGCACTCTGCGAAACTAGACTTTAGACTCCTACAGCAGGTACCCCAGCGCGGAGGTTGCCCAAGGATCCAACGGGGCTGTCACCACCCGAGGACCGACTTCTATCGTTACGGGGGGTATGCTCATAACTATCGTAGCCAGACAACCCAGGCACCATGCCTACGTTGCTGCTAGACTCCACCTGGCCCGGGCTATTGTGACCCAGGGTGAGAGCCACCAGAAGACTGGTCAACTAGACCGAGTACCGTAGCTTGAACACAGACCTCATGCAACACTCTCATGCCATCTAACAAGATCAACTAAGGCTAGACATACAAACAGATATGAACTCTCTTATGTCTAATCAATAAGATCAAAGGGTCGTGTTCGTGAAGAACACGAGCCTCTAACTTATGAACAAACACGTAAGGAAGGAGTTTATCACCCTTCAAGTGGATCAAAAGGTAGTGTTCACGAAGAACACAAGCCTCTAAATGATGAATATAGGATGAACTCAAGAACATATCAAGAATATGATCTACCATGACTTTATATGAAATAGCTGAATAACTGAAGTAGATCAAAGTCATACAAAGAAATAAAGATAAAAGAGAACTCATACCTAGACTTCTAAGAGGACTTGGAACCTGAATAAGAGCTACTCTAGCCTACCCCCTAGCCTTGGAAACTAAAAGTGAGAGGAGAATGAGACAGTGGTGTGTGAGAAATGGGAGCCCCTCCCCTTCTATTTATAGGCTAGGATAAGGCTTGCTCAGACGCCTAAAGTGCCCCTAAACACCCGGGAGTGAGGAAATGGACCAATGAGCAACCAACACGTGGAGGGCCAGGATCAGGGGACCCTAAGGCGGTTCGGCCGATCCTAGGATCGGCCGGCCCTCTAGGGTGGCCCCCTGGCCTGTGCTTCTTCTGTGTGGCTGCCCTGTGGGCCCTTTGATCCATCCCCGGTGTATGGCTTGATTTGGTATCCGAGGTGGGCCCTATGATCCATGTGAAGTCCATGTGGCGTCCTCTGATTCATCGGTGAGTGCCTCCCCTGGATCGATGACGTGGATTGCCATGTTTCCCTTGGTGGCAGCCACCTCCTCAGTTGAGTTGGCATGGTTTCTTCATAGAAGGTGAGTTTCCATCTCTTTTAAGGGGTAAATCACCTACATACAAATAATCTCCAAGGACAAGTGGAACTACATTATTCAAACCTAAATGCTAGTAAATAATGCATATGCCTCCACTTATGTGAGAATATTGAGGGTTGGAAATGGTGAATTTCAACCGTCAACAAACTCCTCCAAGCTAACCTCTTGCTCGTCTCGAAGCAAAACATTAGAGACTTTGGTTGGTTGATCAGGAGTTGCTACAATGTTGTATTCTCAACTTATGGCAAACATACAGCAAAGTATTCTACCAAGAGTTGAACAAGTTGGCAATGCTCTTACCTTTCACCTGATACGTGGGGCATATAGCTTCACCTGCCTTGGGCGGTTGAGAGACAGAATGGTTATATAGCATGTGCATAATCACTCATACCTTGATCAGCTTATCAATCCGGAGGTTATGCAAATTTTTCAAAAGAAAATGAGAGTTCCTCAAATGATACTCTCGGATCGCTCAAAAGTGTATGGTTCCTCACCAAGGCATCAATGTTGCCTTACTTCACATCCTACTCCTAATAGGCTATATGTGGAGCTGTAGGTAGGGAAGATGTGGCATACTTGTCTCTCATGTTTTGCTAAGTCAAAAACCGGATCCTTGGAAGAAACAAACATACATCCTGATCAAGATGTGCATATGTGTGTGATGGATATGAGCATGGCAAGGTGGATACTAGGCCCAGAAATGGGTGCTAGCTATTCCCATGTTTTATATGAAGAAATGAGGAATTGATGGTAAGGTGGACACTAGCCACGGAGTAGGTACTAGTTATTACCATCTTCATGGTGGAACTCTTTTCTCTTGCACATATCAATCCCTTTTTCTCCTTTTGAAACTTTCGAGACTTGGGCTAGCTCTCTTTATTTATTTTTGCCATGCTTTTGAGCATGCTTTTCTTCTTCTCTTTTTTTAGCTAGCCCTTTGTCTCTATTGGAGATATTTGGAGAGGGATAAATGATGCAAAGATACATAGAGTTTTGTTTATGGAGGAATGCATAAGCTATATGGAGCAAATGATGAATGCTAACTTCCAGTGTAGAAGTTTTAGCATGAACGTGTACGTGATCTTGATCAGGGGAGTATGAGTTCTAACAAGGGTCACAACAATTTGACAAAGCTCAATGAGAGAACAAGCTGCATATGTGGAGGCTAAGAACTAGAATCTACATATGACATTGGATGGGAAATTCTCATCATTGAGGAACTCATCATGTTTTGATTTTAAAAAAGGAAAACTCCGGATGTCAAGCATCACTAAGCACAAGATCATAGCACTCTATTTTACCATGTCATATCTCACAACAACTTAGGCAAGGATCATGCTTTTTGCTACCCACAGTTTTCAAGCTAAGGTTTGAACATACAAGCCAACAAACTCAAAACTTAGGTAGGATACAAAGTTGTAAGCAAGACATACGAGGAGAATAAACAGAGCAACTATTCATCATTTCAACCATAGAGGCAAAGCATTCTTACTAAGCATATCAAAGCAAACTAAGCAAACGACGATGATGAAAGCAAATAAATATTTTTAGTCTTTTTACTTTTGCAGATTTTGTTTGGATTTTCATTTATAAGATATTCTGAAAACAAAGGAAGATACAAGTTACCTCAGAATGGGGGTCCTCCCCCAAGCTAGCTTCAGGCTCACTGCGGAGGAGGGTAGAAGAAACCCTGACTCACGTGGTAAGCCCTCTGCACCTCTATGTATCGCTGCTGATCCTACTGCATGGCTGCTATCCGCTCACCAGCCTGACGCTGCCACGCTGAGGTAGACTCGACGTGGGTGTTCAGCGTCTCCTCCAATCCCGTAACCTAGATGGTGAGCTCTCCCATCTGTTGTGCGAGCTGAGCATCGCGTGCAGAGGCTGAGGAGTGCCGCTGGAAGGACGAAGACGGAGGTGGACCACCGGAGCTGGAACTAGCGTGTGTGGCCCACTGAGCACTGCTCGCACTCACCCAAGCTGTGCCACTCGCACTCGGCTGGTAGGTGGGCTGATCCCAGCCAGGTGTATACCCAGGGGTAAACCCGAACATATACCCCGCAGGGGCCCCTCCTGCCACCGGTGGCGTAGCAGGCTGTGGCTGAGGTGGTGGTGGTGGCTGTGACAAGTTCGTACCACGGTACAAGCTCAAGGAATGTCCGGATGGACATTACTCCTGAGCTTGCTCCAGCAGGAATGCAGAAAACACAAAGCAGAGGTAGATTGCTTTTCCTTAACCAGAATTTTATTGTAATGGAAAATGAGGATAACTTACCGAACTTACCTGTCGGTGCAGTGCTCATTATTTTAAGTCTTTAGAGCTAGACTTGGTTCCAAAGTTCTCACCTGGGCAGTGGGGTAGCCGTTTTCTTCGGAGGAGAAGTCGGCTTCCTACTCACCCTCCGCCACATCTTTTGAGTGTTGTGTGGGTTGTGATGTGTAGGAGGTGGTTTCTTGGGATGGGACAGAGACTTCTAATACTGTTTCTGTCCCGTGCCCATGAGTTGGCGTTCTTCCTTCCAAAAATTCTTCATGAATGCAATGAGGCTGTCCACTTGCCGTGGTGGCACTTCGATCTCTCGTACCGGGGTGTCGGAAGTTGGTAAACCCTTGATCATCGAACACTGTTCTTTTCTTGGACGAAACTCGAACCTCTCCTCTTTGCCATTGATGTAGAGACGGATCACACCAGCCCCCACATCAATTTGTGCATCAGCTGTACTCAGAAATGGTCACCCAAGTATGAGCGGCACCTCCTTGGCGATCTCCATGTCCAGCACCACAAAGTCAACGGGAATAAAGCAATCTCGGACTTTCACTGGAATGTCCTCAGCTATCCCTGCTGGGTATCGGACTGAAGAATCGGCCAGCTGCAGCTGTAAAGTGGTTGGAGAAAGACTCGTGTAGTTAAGTTGATCAAAGACTACCTTAAGCATGACGTTGACGTTGGCCCCTAGGTCACAGAGAGCATGGTTGAAATGTTGGGTCCCAATCATACAAGTGATTGTGGGACACCCTGGATCCTTCTTCTTCTCAGGGAGGCGGTTGAGAATGGCAGCACTGCACTCCTCCGTGAGTCGTACCACTTTGGTTGTGGGAAGAGCTCGCTTCTTGGTTAGGATATCCTTGAGATAACGCGCGTAAGTGGGTACGCGTATTGCCTCAAGCAATGGGACATTGATATAGACCTTCTGAATCATGTCCACGAAGCGATTGAACTGTTCATCTATTGTTGCCTTCCTGCTCTTTTGAGGGAACGACATCACATTGGCTTCTATGAAACCCGGATGTGCTGTCACTCCTATAGGTGCTTTATCCGTTGGTGGCACCTTCCTTACCTAGGTGAATTCTTCCGAGTCGGATGAATCCTCATGGATATTCTCAACTTCTGTTATGCCTTTCTTATCTGCCCCTGCATGGTTAGGATACGGTGGATCCCGAGTGGATTTACCTCCTCTCGTGGTTACCGCATTTGCATTTTCAACAGAGGGGACAGAAGCGGCCAGCTGGGCCAACTGAGTTTCTAACATTTTGTTGAAACTTAGCCGACTCTTCTGAGCAGAAGAAAAGCTATCAAGCTTAACGTTGAGGCCTTCCACAGTTTTATCAAGGGCAACTAGCTTCTTGTTAATACCTTCATTAATCTTAGCTTGCCCAAAAACGAGA
Organism: Cenchrus fungigraminus; assembly: GCA_036936925.1. Lineage (NCBI taxonomy): Eukaryota > Viridiplantae > Streptophyta > Magnoliopsida > Poales > Poaceae > Cenchrus > Cenchrus fungigraminus. The sequence goes on along the minus strand of CM072781.1, from coordinate 58,626,524 downwards.
TCTCTCAAGGAAGGTTGGTTGGGATTGTACGAATTACCTTGGTTACCTCCTTGATAATAAGGGTGTTGTTGATTCCACGATTGGCCTCCTTGTTGAGGTGGACGATAACCGTTGTTGTTGCCGTTCATGTACGTCACTTCCTCCTGAGTCTCCGGACAATAGTTGCCTGAGTGCCCAGTGTTGCCACAGACTTCACAAGTCATGTGAGAGTCCATAGGCAGAGTAGTGGTGGCCATGGCAGCCTTCTCGCTGGTGTAATCATCCAATCTCTTCATGAGAAGATCCATCTTGGCAGTAATCATGTCTGCTTCCTTGACAGTATGAGTACCCCTCGGTCGTGGTTGGAGTCTTTCATCGCTCCACCCTTGGTTGGAGACCATCTTCTCGATGAATAATTTAGCATCATCAACAGTGAGTGAGAAGAATGCTCCTTGAGCAGCAGCATCAATATGGCCTCGGGCTGTCGGAGTCAACCCATTATAGAAGCTTTGAAGAATAAGCCAATCCTCCATCCCATGGTGAGGACAGGCCAGGACATACTCCTGAAGCCTTTCCCAAGCCTCTGGAATAGATTCACTTGCTGCTTGCTGAAAACCAGAAATCCTTCCACGAAGAGCATTGGTTTTACCCAATGGGAAGAACTTCTTGAGAAATGCCTCTGAACACTTAGTCCAAGTGTTGAAAGCTTCACGATTCGCGTAGAACCATTGCTTAGCTTTCCCCAGGAGGGAGAATGGAAACAGCCGTAGACGAACAGCATCCATATTTGCACCCCTGATGACGAAAGTGCTGCATAGCTCTAGGAATTGCTGCAAATGAGTATTGGCATCCTCATTTGGCTTGCCACAGAATGGGCTAGCCTGTACCATCGTGATTAGACCCATCTTGATCTCAAAATTTTCAGTCCCCATTGCCACCTCAGGGCCTTGCAGCACCTGGTCAGCGGAAGCAGCTGAGTACTCACGAAGTGTCTTCTGGGCCATAGCGTTGGATATGGATGGTACAAAGGAAGCTGGTTTGCTCTCCGGACGATTACGACGAGGTGAGTCGAAATGAATTCGAGCTTTCCTCACAAGTGACTCGGGATCTTCAGTAAAATTCCCCGGTATGTCGAAACCAGTCATACACTACCTGTCTTCATCATCCAAAGATAAAAGAAGACAATCAAGGTTAGCCTACATAGAGAGTTGTCCTAACCTACTCAGAGTTTATAAACAGATGCAAAGCATAGTCATGATAATCCTGTGCCTTCCCCGGCAACGGTGCCAGAAATGCTTGTTGGCATTGCATAACGTCGATCACTTAAGAACAGATTTGGAATCTATCCTTAGCGTCAGCGTTAGAAATGCCTTTAGGCAGCTCTCAATGTCACAACTAATGGCACCAGGTTAGTGTGAACATCGAGACCTGCTAGAGGTTAATCTAAATGATCATGAACGAATCCGCAAGCACACAGATAAACCATTATCGCATTTCCCCAAGGAAGGAGATATTCCAAGGGTATCGTATCCGTGGAAGGCAATGGCGGATATCTTAGACTTATGCTTTTGCTCTGAATGTAGACCAAGAGATAGATATAGGGAACAACACACTCAAAGACAGGGGTAAGATAAAAGATATACGGGGTAGTGTGACACACACACTCAGATCTACCTCTACTCTAGCACACTACGACTTAGGGGGAACATACGAGTTAGCTCTAGGTTCTAATGTACTAAACATACAAAGCTAGAAGATACAAGAGATGGGCATGAGTATTGCATGAGAGAGATAAGGTTCAGCACCCAGGTACAAACGGGGAGCTAGCCCGCGACGACCAGCACTCTGCGAAACTAGACTTTAGACTCTTACAGCAGGTACCCCAGCACGGAGGTTGCCCAAGGATCCAACGGGGCTGTCACCACCCGAGGACCAACTTCTATCGTTACGGGGGTTATGCTCATAACTATCGTAGCCAGACAACCCAGGCACCATGCCTACGTTGCTGCTAGACTCCACCCGGCCCGGGCTATTGTGACCCAGGGTGAGAGCCACCAGAAGACTGGTCGACTAGACCGAGTACCGTAGCTTGAACACAGACCTCATGCAACACTCTCATGCCATCTAACAAGATCAACTAAGGCTAGACATACAAACAGATATGAACTCTCTTATGTCTAATCAATAAGATCAAAGGGTCGTGTTCCTGAAGAACACGAGCCTCTAACTTATGAACAAACACATAAGGAAGGAGTTTATCACCCTTCAAGTGGATCAAAAGGTAGTGTTCACGAAGAACACAAGCCTCTAAATGATGAATAGAGGATGAACTCAAGAACATATCAAGAATATGATCTACCATGACTTTATATGAAATAGCTGAATAACTGAAGTAGATCAAAGTCATACAAAAAAATAAAGATAAAAGAGAACTCATACCTAGATTTCCAAGAGGACTTGGAACCTGAATAAGAGCTACTCTAGCCTACCCCTAGCCTTGAACACTAAAAGTGAGAGGAGAATGAGAGAGTGGTGTGTGAGAAATGGGAGCCCCTCCCCTTCTATTTATAGGCAAGGACAAGGCTTGCTCGGACGCCCAAAGTGCCCCTAAACACCCGGGAGTGAGGCAATGGACCAATGAGCAACCAACACGTGGAGGGCCAGGATCATGGGACCCTAAGGCGGTTCGGCCAATCCTAGGATCAGCCGAACCCCTAGGGTGGCCCCCTGGCCTGTGCTTCTTCTGTGTGGCTGCCCTGTGGGCCCTCTGATCCATCCCCAGTGCATGGCTTGATTTGGTATCTGAGGTGGGCCCTTTGATCCACGTGAAGTCCATGTGGCGTCCTCTGATTCGTCGATGAGTGCCTCCCCTGGATCGATGACATGGATTGCCATGTTTCCCTTGGTGGCAGCCACCTCCTCAGTTGAGTTGGCATGGTTTCTTAATAGAAGGTGAGTTTCCATCTCTTTTAAGGGGTAAATCACCTACATACAAATAATCTCCAAGGACAAGTGGAACTACATTATTCAAACCTAAATACTAGTAAATAATGCATATGCCTCCACTTATGTGAGAATATTGAGGGTTGGAAATGGTGAATTTCAACCGTCAACAAGCAGCACCAAGGGGAAGGAGGAGATCAAGGCAACAATGGAAGAAGAAGCACGCCTCCCCTCTCCAACACCGGTAATTGAAGAGCTTCGTCGATGTGCCATGGTGCCCAAGCTCAAGGAGGTAGTGAAGAGGACCACACGGATCCGTTGCGGAGGTCGTATTCCAACGAAGCAAATTGCTTGCCGCAATCCAAGGGTAGAAGAGAAGAAGAAGAAGCCCGCTACTCCCATACGCTGTTCGGAGAGGCTCTTGGGGATGAAGAGGAAAAACTACAAGGAGAAGACCTCTGAGCTGGCGGATATGTATGGAGATAGCGACTTCTCCGATGACCAGAGCCCAAGCTTGTGGGCGGCCGACGGAAGAGATGACAATGACCTCTATATTTGGGAGGAAGTGCCTAAGGAGGAGCCCGAACACCGCCGCGAGCAAGGTGAATGAGGTGACCCTAATGGCGGTGACAACCCAGACGACGGAGACGATGGAAGCAACTACGATCCGGCAGAAGAGCATCATATGTGTTGTGCGGCTTGCCGCAATGCTATAGCAGATCTCTACACTTCCCTTGACGAGTGCTTCCACACCATCAACGCCATGCGACAAAGGATGGAGGACTTAGAGCGTGTGGTCGAAGATGACTTCAAGTTCCTTAACTGGAATGTGAGGAAGCTCTTCGGGATGAACAAGAACTTCAAGAAGAAGGAGTGGTGCTCTTCTTGCGGAAAGTTTCATTAGGTGTAGTAGCTAGCTTGTTTTCCCTCTTGTATTTCTTGTAAAATTACGAAGAGGACATCGTAAGATCTAAGCATGGGGGGGGGAGAGCTAGCTGCTCTTCTTTTAATTTTTTCTCAAGTGGTGATAGGTCGAGTCTTTAAATCGAGTCAAGTTTGAGTCAAGTGTGAGTCTTGGTTTTAATTTTTAGCTCGTGATGTGTCTTAATTTAGTGTTGAGTCAAGAAAAAGAAATAAAAAGTGTCTTATGCATGTTGTCTTGTGCGAGTCTCTTGTTTATTTTACTTGTTATCTCTTTAGTTTGTCCTTACTATTTGAGCATGAGCTTTGTGATTAATTATTTACTGTGGTGATTAGTGGAAGTTTACTTTTGAAAGTATCCATACTCAACTTTGATCTAGGACCTTGCTTTACCTATGCTTTGAGTAATACAAATATTGGAGGTATTTATTTCTGAAAATTATGAAAACCCCCTTGCAATGAAGGTTAGCGATGTCTTTCTCCAAGTTGAGAGGCAAAGTCTATCCTATACAAGGCCTATAGATATGTATACTCCACCATAAGTGTTGTTTAGAATTATGAATTGGGTTAGGTCTTTACTCTCTTGGGAGATCTAATTTCAAGCAATGATCATGTCCTTGATGTATATCTTTTATAGCTAGCCTCATCCTACATTCAGTTATGGGAATTTCACATTGAATGCCCCATACATCGCCGGATTCCATACCCGAAACCATAAACATCTTTTTATCATATTATTCCTTGAACACAACCCATGTCCAAAGATTCGTTATATTTTTAGGCAAGGTTTTATTTAAAATTCAGATTGGTATTTATGTCAAAAAAAAGATGGGCAAAAGGCTTCGGAAAAGAAGATAAAGATGTGGAAAGAAAAAAATATGTATGTGTATGTGTGTGTGCGCACACACAAGAGAGAGAGAGAAGAAAAAGAAAAAAAGGAAAGAAAAGAAAAGAAGAAAAGGAGAAAAATCCAAGGCAAAGCAAGAAAGATATAATGAGGGATGATAAGTCGAGTGAAGATCAAGAGAAGTGCAAGGAAGGATGCGACGATATTGAGAACGAATCTTTGATATTCCATACCATGTGCAATCCGACATCGAGGACATCATTAGTGCCTTGAAGTCATTATTCGTTTTCCCTTTACACATGTCCACCATTCTAAATCTTCTCATTCTTGATACCCTTACATTATGGTTTAATTCTCATGATCATTGGCTTGAAAGGTGAACAACCACTAGAGGATTTTCCTAGCTTGATAATACTTGTGCTAGCTTCACTAGCCACACTTATAGCTCCATCTTACATTATAAATGAGAGACTTGTGGGAGGTGAGAGTTTATGAAATTATCTAGGATAGGCACTTTAAATGCGTGACATGTGAGACTTTTGTTGAACTAACTAGCATGGGTCGTGGCATGGTGCTCATGGGGATGTTATGTTTAGCTACATACTAAGAAGTAACGGAAGAATGGGATGCTCCAGAATCGAATAAAACTAAGGTTGGAGTGGAGTTGACAAGACACATGTCGAGCACTACTTGTGAGTTCTCCTGAGCGGTCTCAACACTCATGTGGTTCACCCTGCCATGGGCATAGCTGTGTTGTCTCTTGTTGCCCTGTGGGGTCTGGCTCTCATTCCTCACCTGCTGCATTTGTTGACTCTGCACTGGAGTATTGGAAGCATTCTTCTTGGGATAGGCATTTGCATAATGCCCAACCTCTCCACACTTGAAGCAAGCGGTACCTCCTAGAGTGCTACTTCTCATTGGGGTGCTAACTGGTACCATCTGACGGTTCTGGTGAAAACCATGGCGTGGAGTCTGCTGCACTGGCTGCTGAAATTGCTGGCTAGGGCGCTGGAATGGTTGCTGCTGCCCAAAGTTCCCACTCAGGCCTTCAGAATGGAGTGGTGTCTCTTGTGGTGGAGTAAAATGGGGGCGAGTGTTACTCCTAGACTGTCCAGGAGTGGTGGCCTTCCTCTTCAGCTCCCCCAACTCTCTGCACTTATGCTCCAAGCTAATGGCCTTGCCTATCAGATTCTGGAAGGATGGAAAGGTGTGAGACATAAGCTGGTACTGGAGTGGTCCAGCTAACCCATCTAAAAACAGCTCCTGCTTCTTCTCATCATCAGTAACATCCTCAGGAGCATAGCGAGACAACTCAATGAACTTGTCCATGTACTCTATCACTGACATCTCTCCCTGCTTGAGAGCAGGAACTCCTTCTTCTTTAACTTCATAAGGCTGGCAGGTATATGATGGCTCTTGAAGCTGGTGGTGAACTCCTGCCAAGTGATAGCATCAGGGGTGGCATGCGCAGTAATGTAGGCATCCCACCAAGCTGATGTCGTCCTGTGAAGTCGACCTGAAGCATACAGGACCTTCTCCCTATCAGTGCACTGCGTAATGGTGAGCATCTTCTCCACTGTCTTCTGCCAATCCTCTGCCTCCAAGGGATCAGCTGCATGAGAGAATACCGAGGGATCATGGCTCATAAACTCTCGATACTTGTCCCGAGGTGGCTGCTTTTGGTTCAGGTTCTGATTTATCTAGACCTGCATATTTGCCATGTTGGTGGACATGTTCTGGAGAAGCTGCATCTGTGCTGTCAGGAACTACTGCATCGCTGGATCCATCTGACACTGTTGCTGAGTGTTGTCGGGACTAGCACTCCTCCTTTGATGGGGCACTATGGACTGATCAACTCCTGATCCGGACCTAGTGTTCACCATCTAAGTGTTAGGGTCATGAGATTTAGATACTAGAACAAAGAGATAACTTCGAGAGATGCAACAACATGAACATCCAGATTAAGACAGATTCTGTTGGTCCCAACAAATCAGCTGTAAATCTTTGAGCTTATATCTATAAATTATTAAACTTTACCAAGACAGGGGGTGTGAAATTATGAAACTAATCCAACTGGAATCACCTCAATCGGGGGTCTACAACTCGAGATATAAAATAAACAAGACAACTGTGTGAGGTAGTGTTGACAGATTCTGGAAGCTTAAATAATTTGTATGTATCTCCCAGAGTACATATGCATTATTGCTGATTTTTTGACAGATATTAACACATAAAATTCTGGAACAAAACCAACTGGTTTCATGTCAATCGGAGTTCTGTAGCTCAAGATAAAATTAAAACACTACTGTTGTATCAGAGAGCTGCGTGAACAGATTTTGTACCAACAAGATTTGTTTGATAGATAAAGGAAGATAGATAAAGGACTAAGATTATGTAAGATTAGAGTTGGTTGAGAAAGAATTAAACCCTAACTAAGAAAACTAGCTACTAAAACCGATGTTGTTGTGATCCTTACTCCACAACACACCGCACTCAAAACAAAGATCACAAGATCAAGCATTCGAGCACACTTCTAAACTAAGCACACGTTAAGACGTTTGCATCTACTGATTATACTAAGAATAAACTTAAATATTATATATATATCCTATTAAGAAAGATCTTTGGGTTGAACATGATGGGGTCACTGGATTACTGAGAACGGATATGAACGCAGGTAGGGTAAGGATAGAGAAAGATTAGAGGGAGTAGAACAAACGCTAAAGATTCCTTGTAGCAAGGACAAGAAAACATGAAGTGAAAAGATCAGCCAAGACAAGATGGAGAAAAAGTAGAATATCAAGGATGGGGTGAAAACAAGGATAAGAATATTACTCAAAGAAGAATTAAAGCATAATGAAGTGAGAAGGGCTTCTAAGATATTATAATCCCTTAAATCTGACCATTTTCTAACTAGGCTAACGTCCTACAGTCAACACGGCTCTGGTACCACTTTGTCAGACCCAGTTTTAAAGGCAAAACCAGATTCATAAATTATATGTGCGCCAGGATCAAGTTACACACACGTAATGACTCGGTGAAAACCATGCCAAAGCGTAAAAGAGAGTATTATAACCATTACATGACCGAATGTCTCGTAAACGTATCATCCGAGCGAACAACTAGCAGCGGATCTTCAGACGGAAACTCCACAAGCAGCTGACTGGTGGCACGTACGCCTAGAACTCCTCAAAAATCTTCAAGTCTGAGCAGCAATCCGGGTTGTGTAGTTGCAATAATAAAGACAAGCGTGAGCACATACCGTACTCAGTAAGGGGGAAAACATAATAAACATGCAATGCTGTATAAGTGGAAAGGCTGATGGGTTTAAGCAGTTAGCATTTTAGTTGGTCAAATTTTATTAAGCAACTTAGTTATTAAGTATAAGTGTATACCATCCCACAATTAATGTAAAGAATCATCATCATAAAGTAAATGCAGCAAATTAATTTCAACTTCCATAAATTAATCATGTGAGGGTCCAGGCTGCTCTGACTGTGAGCACGACTAATCGATTAGTTTTAAACACTCTGCAGAGGTTGTACATCTTTACCCACAAGTCACGTAAAAGATCCAAAGAACTTTGAACCCAACCACGCGATGCTGATCAGGCATCATACCACACTACCGAGGTGTGATTGCATAGGGACGCTACGAGGCCTTTACAAAGTTTCCCTAGCGTGTAGCAACCCTCTAAGGTTCCGAGCCGCCGTAAGGTATAAAGTCCCCTAGTAGGTACCGTGTCTTAGCCAAGCCCAACTCCCTAATAGAGCGAGTCTATACCCCACTAACGCTCCCCCTTGCCCTTTCGGTAAGGTCACCCCAACACTAGAGTCCCTAATTAATTAGCCAAGCCAGAGCCATATAGTCTTGTGGTTGCACTGTTGTCATGGGTGGTCGCTCCATGTTCCAATTAATAAGTATGGTCTTTCAATTAAATTATCATAAAGGAACATAGAGTTTAAAATAGATTCCATGTTCATTACCAACCCGGTTGAGCAAACTAAGCAGCATCTACCATCAAGTTTAATTAAGCAACCCGATTACAAGGTAATGGTCAAAAGATACTAGTCATCATCCTTAATAGGAACCCATCAAAATTAATGCAAAGCAATAAAGTAAAGTGATTAAATGTATGTTTAAATAGGATAAAGCGGGAATGACCAAGGATACTTGCCTTCCACAAGATCCGGAAACTGCTCAGAGGTTTCAAAGTCTTCACCTTCAGGAAAATCCCTCGAACTGCTCGTTCTCTACGCATCACACATTCACATGCAAAGAAGCAATACAATAAAATAAGAAACAATGCACCAATCATTGTAAATATAAACAAATGCTACACTAAACTATTCTACTTGTCGAGACGAACACATGGATATAAAGAACGCTAAAAACAGAGCTAAAACGCAAAAGATATGAGCTATACAAGATTGAAGGGCTTATCTGCAGAGAAACTAAGCTTACAGGGGTCTAACTGTAAGAAAACAAGGGCTAAAACATGATTACGCTTATAAACACAAGGTCTATGGCGCAAAACTTCAGGGCAGGATCTCGGGCGCGAAACCTAGAAACCTTAAGGTCTAAAGCGTAAAGAAAAGGACCTAGACCTAATTACTTTTGAACTGCTACAAAGTCGTATGCAAAAACAGGAAAGATCGGGGGCTCTGTAGCAAAAACGGAGCAGTTGACCGGTGTTGGCATCCGGTTGACTGGTACGCTGGTGGCTTGACTAGATCTGGGCCACTGATCTTGGAACGGACGACTGGCGGCAGCGCAAGGCGAGCGGCGGCGTTGCGACGGCGGACGAGCGGCGGCGCACGGCGGTGGTCTCGCCGGCGAACTCGATCTCGAGTTCCCGGGCACAGTTAGAGGCGCGGTTTGGCTCTAGAGCTAGCTGTGGAGCTCGCGAACTCATCCGCGTGGTCCTTGCGGTGTCAGGGACGACGAAGGCGACGCACAGCTGGACATGGCGGACGGCGGAGCAACGTGCTCCGGCGAGCTTCTGCGGGCGGCACGTGGCACAAGGGTGGACGGGAATTCACGGGTTTCTTCCTCACCTCCACGCCTTGCTCCAGGGCTCCTTAACGTCGACGAGGAGGCGACGCAGAGCGAGATCGGCGACGGCGGCTCGAGCTCTAGGGTTTGAGCGGCGGCGACTCTGGTGCTTGCGAACTAGGGCAAAAGTGCTGAGAGGGAGGGACGACGCAACCTATATAGGCAACCCGGATGGCCTCGACGTGCGGGCCCGGGACCAGAAGGTGCGGCGCAGGTGTGAGACGCGGGGGGCGGCTCGAACCCGAGCGCCATGAGTCCGACCGGAGGTCAGGGATGACGGCCGGGGCCCGCTTGTCATCGTCTGCGGCGGAGGAAGGTGGAGTGGGCCGCGCTAGGCCAGAATGGCCGGTTGGGCTGCTGGGCTGAAGGAACGATGCGCGGGCAGGGCGGAGGAGTCCGGGGACCTCTGCCGGACTTCCGGCTGACGGCCGCGCGGTGGAGCTGGGCTGGCGACGCGAGCTGGGCCGGCCTGCTGCGGTCTGCTGGGCTAAGAGCTGAGCTGGGCTAAAAGAAGGAGAAAGGAAGGGAGGAAAAGAGAAAAGGTTTTGCTATTTTCAAAAGGGATCAATCAAATGAAATTTGAATTCAAACAATCAAAAAAAATATGCTCCAGCATGAATGCAACAAAAGAAACCTATGATTCATTAATTATATTTTATAAAACATTGAAATGCCTATAAATCACATAAAGCCTTAGGAAAACCTTAAATCCTTAAACAAGCTCAAATTAAATTCTACAAATTCTAATAAATTTTATTAAATTACAAACAGTAAATTTAGGGTTTTACACCAGTGCCCACTAGCAAAATTTTGTTGCAATCATCAGTTGGGGTTAATCTATACAGGTAATACCTCGACAAATTTAATGTGTTTTTGATCTGACGGACATTACGTCCTCGGAGGCAGAAGGTATAGATCCTAAGGTTTTTTAAACATGTAATTTTTATTGTTTATAGACCGTTTCTTGTCAAAGTATATTGTTTTGTTAAATATATATTAGATTTGAGACACCAGCTAATGTATTTTTCAAAAAAAAAATCCTAAACACCGGTCTTAGGAAATCGATTTCCATAGACAAGTGACGTAAGCAACTGACTTTCGAAATGCTCCACCTATCTCCTCAGGCTACTATAAAAAACATATATAGATATGTTTCTTACCCGCATGTAAAAATATGTTTCATAGTACATACCTGCAGTCATCTGAATTTTACCTTCAACATCTATACATGTTGTTGTACTTCTCGAAATACCTAAATGTTGTGGCAAAAAGTAGTCTTAGGTTTTGGACTTCTCTAAACACATAACTGCTGATGTGTCAAAAATATTTTTCACTTAGAATGATACCGCAACAACCTAACTAAGCATGAAATTTGGTGGATCCAATGTCAACCTAAAACTAATTCTGCACAATTGTAAGCCAACATTTGTCTTCACACAGCAGAAGTTCCATATATTCGGCAAAAAGAGTACTACATAATTGAATGCTTTCCATGTATCTCACTTGTTGTATACTGTTTTGTTGTTATTTCATTTTTATAATACTAGACCTAGATGCTGAATTGGCAAACTCCGGGGATTTAAATGCTACAAATGGCATGAGAATTGGACCAAGAAAAAAACAAAATAGGACACAAAAAACAAGATTTCATTGATATTAATTAACAGAGAAACATTTTCCTTTAGAAAAAATAAGGGAAAGTATAAATAGAACAAACATTATTGTCATCAAGACTTCAAGCAGTCCATAGTTGTGGTACAATTGACTGAATGAGTTTTATTTTATAGAAGAGCAACTCTTATTTATAATAATTTTCTTGTGTTTTCATAATAAAATCTCAACTAGATTTATACCATCTCATATGCCGCATAATTAACAAGTACTCATCTTGAGACCAAATTTGAGATGACAATCTTGGACACAAGCAACTTGGGATTATGTACAACCTAAGTTTATTTTCTAATGAACAACAAGTAATATGTTTACAATGTTTTTTTATAGTTTCCAAAATGTGGATATGGACATCCATTAAAACTTTGGGATTATTGCTGGGATTGAAATATCTTGATTAGTGAAATCATGTTAAAAGTGGGGTATACTAATATTAGTTACTTAATATCAAACAATATCATAGACTGAATTTTTGATAAAGTAGATATTCAAGAGACTCTACTAATTAACTCAGCTAATAATTCTATAGAGCAATACATAATAGATTTTAGGGTTATTTGGATCCAGGCCATTACAATTTTCTCGGTTTGGAAAAACGCCATTACAATTCGTCTTATTGGAGAAACGCCACTACAATTCTTTAGCTCATGCATCTTTACCATTTTCTACGTCTGGTGCAGACTCGGGCTCACTGTCAGCCGTCGTATTTACGTATCCAGACTGAAATGCCCCCGTCCATCAGGATAAGGCACACCCCGTCCCGTCGTCCTCACCATCTCATCTCTCTTGTCTCTCATCCCTAGGGATAGTCATCCCCTTCTTCCACCTGGTCCCGCCACTCCCTTACGACGGCGGAGCGACCGGCGCCGCGCGCGCCGCCGCCGTGCACGAGATCGCGCTGGCCAGCCCGAACCAGCTCGGCGGCGGCGCTAGGGACTTCCTGCTCAAGCGTCCCTACTCCTTCGGCTTCGAGCGCAGCCTCGCCATGGAGGCCGCGTCCATGGCGTCCCCATCCCTGGTGCTTCTGCATCTCCGCTGCCGCCACCTCCCGCGGCCGCAACTTCTGGAGCAAGCGTTGGCCATCCCCGTTCGGCAGCGGGTCCGCCGCCGCCCCCGTCTTCTCCTTCCGCTCCTACTACTCGACGTCGGGAGAGAGTTCTTCATGTCGCTGGCGTCCGAACCTGCCGCATCGAGCCGGCTCCGGTGCGAGGACCTCGAGGTGCTGCTCTCGCGCGGACCGGCTGAGCCGCTGATGGCACCCTCCTCGTCCTCGCGCCCGAACCCCCCTCGATCCTGGCCGCGTTGAGGCGGGGCCGCGCGCCCACTGCGTCGAGCTCGCTCTGATGCGAGGACCTCGAGGTGCTGCTCTCGTGCGGACCGGCTGAGCCGCTGAGGGCACCCTCCTCGCGCCCGCCGGCGGTGCAGTGCCGGATGGACGGGGGCATTTTGGTCTGGATACGCAAATACAACACCTAACAGTAGACCGGAGTCCGTAGCAGACGTAGAAAATGGCAAAGATGCGTGAGCTGAAGAATTGCAATGGCGTTTCTCCAATAAGACGAATTGTAATGGCGTTTCTCCAAACTGAGAAAATTGTAATGGCCTGGATCCAAATAACCCTAGATTTTATGTCTTTGTTGACAGATTAACAACAACATGTATATAGATTCCTCAGGACCACCAACCATTATCCATCAAGATAATATTTTCTTGTGTTACATAGATGATAACAAGTTAATTGAAGATATGCTAAATGAGTCCTTGACATTTTATCAGTATGCAATGGCTTAGATTTTCAAAGCTCAAGGGGAGTTTCTTACTAAATCTAAACCTAATATTAAAGGCGGTTGTTTCGGTCAACCCACCATGGCGTTTTTTGCAAAAAAAAAAAGACCCCAAAATTGATTGAAATCAACCCACAATCCTCATGAGTCAGAACAAAGATTCAAAACAGAGATCTTCCTCTGTCTCGCGGCATCGGGACTGGCGAGCCTGCAGGGAAGGGCGCAAGGCCGCCACCATTCTGCAGCCTGTCACCACCGCCATTCCACAGCATGAGGCAAGCAAGGGGCAAGGATGCCGCCGGCGGTCCGAAGGGAGGCAAGCCAGGGGGCACGGTCGTGACCCAAGCCGGCGGGGAGGAGCTCCCCAACAGTGTAGCTGTGGCCTAGGGCTGGCGGGGTGGAGCTCCCCGGCGGGAGGCTGTGGCCCAGACTGACGAGTGGTCGTGGCCCAGGACGACAGGGTGGAGCCCCTCTGACGAGCGGTCGTGACCCCAGAATGATGGGAAGAGATCCTTCAGGGGGCGGCCGTGGCCCTGGCCAACGAGCCTAGGAGGGGACGGCGAGGACGAGCGTAGGAGCCAGCGACGGGTAACCCACACCACGGTGTCCTCTATGGCCGCCAATAGGATCCGGTTCCGCGCGAGCCCTCCATGGCCGACGGAGCACGAGCTCCAAGCTAGGCGTAGGAAGGGCTGGTGGACGGCGAGCGGCTCGGGGAGGCGGGGGCGATCTCGCAGGCAGGAAACACAGACGGCGAGGGCCGCCGCTGCCGAGCTCCATGGCTTGTCCTATGGGCTCCACAGGAGAGGACGAGATGAGGTTGAACAAAGAGATAGGAGGAAAATAAAGAGAGTAGAGAATGGCACATTATGAATGATATATGACTTCTGTTGGAGATCGATTTCTGTCAACCTAGCCACATGTTTACCTTCTATGTTGGTATTAATTTGATATTCACACTAACGATCATAACCCTCATTATATGTCAAGTTCGCACCCGTGCATGGTTTTTGGAGTTTATTGTTTACACAGGGATTAAGAGCCTAAACAAGGATTTCCGGGTAAAGTTCATCAAGGGTTTTACAAGAAGATCATGGACCCCAGGACAAGTCAAGATACAAGATGAACATGACTCCAAATGAACCAAGGACTAAAGCGTGAAGCCGAGAAGTGTCGAGGACCTAGACGGAAGATGCGGGAGTTCATACGCCAAGCACCCTTATCTAAACCGCGAGGAAAATGACGTCAAGGACCCACATGCAACTCGGCAAAAAGTCAGGAAGTCGCGAGAAGTGTCTGGAAGGAAGCCAGGGCCGAACTGGGTCGAAATGGGCCCAGGTCAGCCGGCCCAGCCCATTCTGGGCCCGGTTCGGCACCCCCTTTGACCTAGGTGATCCTCGGGCTATTTATAGTCCCTGTGCCTCGAGCCACGCATCAAGCAATTCGTCATCCGCCGCCGAGGAGCAGAGAAGAGAGGGACACCCTTCCGGAGAGGAGAGGGTCGAGATGGTTGACTAGGGTTTCCCTAGCCGACGTGGGAACCTTGCATGGAAGACCACGTCGAAGTTCTAGAAGCTAGGATCAAGATCAAGGTAGGATCCCGGTGGTGATCTTGTCCATGTATTATACTTCATGTTGAATTTGCAAGATTAAATCCGATTTCTAGCGATCAAGTGCTTTCACTACGATTTTGTCTTCACTTGGGTTTTCTTATTCTCCAATCTATTCCACAGATAGATTGCATAGGATGTTCTTATAGCCATGGTGGCTAGAGGTGCATACTTGACCTTCCGAGTGTTTTCAACATGTTCCTCGTGAACGTGCTCTTACGTTCACCTACACAATAAGCGGGACATCATGACAGGATGTTGACCACGTGTACGGTAGGTGCCTTCGAGGGTTGGAACGGAAGCCAAGATTTAAAGAGGCTTCTAATGAGATT
Organism: Cenchrus fungigraminus; assembly: GCA_036936925.1. NCBI lineage: Eukaryota > Viridiplantae > Streptophyta > Magnoliopsida > Poales > Poaceae > Cenchrus > Cenchrus fungigraminus. The sequence goes on along the minus strand of CM072781.1, from coordinate 58,611,382 downwards.
CGTTTGCTTTACTCTTCTTGGTTTTGGAACTTCAACAAAGGACCCGATCCAATCTCTAGATTGGTTTTACCTCCCCTCTCTTTCTCTTGCTACCTCCGGTGTTTAGTAGATTAGATGTGTTTTCATGGTTCTTCCATAGATTATATGCAAAAACCTTTCTCAAGATCAAAGTGTTTTCCGCTTATTAGATTGGATCTTGCATTACACATTGTTCCACGGATCCGATACCTTGGGTTCACCACTCAAGGGAAGAAGGGTCCCTTGACTACGACGAGGGATTTGTCCGCTTGCAAGTCCAAACGAACTTTGCAATGATAATCAAACGTCAACAAGTTCCAACCTTTTTTGATCTGTGGAATACACCACACAAACCCCTGACAATTGATGGTTATATTCATTGTTTCTTTCAACTATGATTATATATTTTTATTTTGCAAAAAATCTTCTCTTTTTTATAATAAATCCACATGTTATCGGGGCATGACGGTGAGGCTGGGGAGGCCGGGATGACAACGTGGCCAAGGCAGACGACGGTGAGGTGGGGAGGCGGCGATCGTGGTCGCGGAGTGGTGAATGCATGATGGGAATGGCGGTGCGGCTAGGAAAGCACAGACGAGATTAGTATGGTGCAGGCACGACAAGGGACAACGAGGAGGTCAAGAAGGTGTATGGGTGGTAGGGTTGCGGTACGATCATGGTGACGCGGGGTGCGATGGTAAGGCTACGGAGGCGAGGATGATGTCACAACCGAGGTGGATGATTGGATGATGAAGATGCTGGGAAAAGGCACGGATGAAGTAAGATGGTGCATATGTGTGATTAGGGAAGGCGAGGTCATACAGACGATGGAAGATACGGACGGCGGTGGGAGAGGTTAGGGTGGCACTAATGCGGTGGCAAAAACGCTGAGGTCAAGCTCCGAAAGCGACCAGGTCATGACGTGGTTATAGCTTATGATGGTGAGGCGAGCAATGTCTACTTCCGTGCAACGCACGAGCATAATTGCTAGTTATAACTTAAGGCAACTGAAAACAAGACCTACCACCTACCAGGAATTTCAAGGAAGGTGTTTATATGTGCATTTTCAGAGGTCCTCTTTTGATGACTAAAAAGGGAATTTGTAAGGGAGTACGCGACAGTGGGGTCCCTCTGGCATACGGGCGGTGCGTATCACATTGAATTGCATACATTAACGCAAAATCTAAATCTAGAGGGCTCTCAATTTATTAGGCTTAGCCTATAGAACAGACGAGGAAGCGACTAGTATCGGAAGATCAAAAAGGGGAAGAAAAGAGAGAAGTAACAAAAGGGTATAAGAAGGTAACAGCATCAGCAGATTGATTTGTACCTCCTCCACCAGAGGCGGTTGGTGGGCGGAGCAGCCGACAATGGTTCGCCGATGATTGCGGCTAGTGGTAGAGGCCAAAGGGCATATGGGAGGAGAAGTGATTTGAGTTAGGGATTTGGGGTTTCTGGGGTTTTTTTTTTTGAAATAAAAGCAGGAGCACTGCTATGTCATATAAGAACAAAAAACATTGGTACATAAAGGGCTGAAACACACACCACCACACGAACAGACCCCAGAACAGGAACAAATGCACCCGACACAACACACCACCATCCTCAACCATATGGGAGAGAAGATCGAAAGAAGCCACCAACACCAGCGCCGTCGTCACCAATGCTGCGTCACGGCGAAGCCGCAACCCGCTGCAGGCCCAAACAACCCCTGAGCTCCTCCACCATGGGACTGTCACCCTCCAACTACACATACACACTCGTCGATCCCTCTGCTCCAGTGAAGCTTCAGCAAACACTCCCATCTCGGTTCCAGGGGCAACCACTGATCCTGGCCTCTCTGCGTGGGGGCCTCGCCTCATCCACCACCTCACTCCTTTGCCAAGGACTCAGATATCTAAGACCGCACCGAGAGCATCTCCTCCGCCCAGCCATCACCGAGATGACCACTGCAACCTGCACGACAGCTCAAAACCTCAAGCACCCATGGACCCTCCGCACCTTGACAACAACACAGAACAAGCGTGCTTCCCGCAGCACCTCCAGACGACCTCCACGACCAAACAAGCGTTGGGACCCCAAATGTGATGCCTCCAAGAAGGTCACGACACCAAGACGCCATCGTCGCATGTCCAGATGGACGAGGTTTTCACCCAGAGTCCACACGACTGGAACCAAGTGCCTTGCCATGATGCCCCCAGCAAGGAGTCCGACGCCCCATTGGCGCCGTCATCATGCCCACCGTCCGGTGAAAGCTTTCGCCCAATTGCACCACTCCCGCCGCCCGCTCATGGTCAAGGAAGAAGCCAGCTCCTCGCCACCTCCACAATACCGCCAACGTAACCTGAACCACCACCACGGTGCTGCAGGAAGCCCCAGACCACCTCCCGGTGTCACCACCATGGCGACGCCAGCCCAGCCACATCGACGGAGGACGACCGAGCGGTTGGCCACCGCCGTCGCTCGGCGCGGCCAGCGCCGACCGCCACCATCACCGTCGCTGGCATCTGCGCCCACCGCCGGAGCCGACCCTGCTGCAGCCGACCGAGGCCGGCGGCCGTTGCCAGTGGCCGTAGCCGCAGCCGCCCAGGCTGCCGCTACCGCCACCGGATGTAGCCGTCCGAGGCCGCCGCAGACCGCCGCCGGATGCAGCCGTCCGATGCCGCCGCTGGCCGCCACCAAGGCCGCCACTGGCCGCTGCGCGAGGCCGCCGCCCGAGACCGCCGCCAGCTACCATTGCTGTCTTCCTTTGCTCCCCTTCTTCACAGCAACGGAACAGCGCGCCCCTGGCCGCGCAGGCCACCTGATCTGGTCGGGGGCTGCCCGGATCTGTGGCCCCCCGCCGTCGCCGCTGCTGGCGAGGCCCACCGGAGCCCGGGCGGTCGCACCTGCCGCGGAATTTCCATGGAGGGGAAAGAGAGCCACACCACCGCCTTCATGGGGCCCTCACGGGCATGCAGAGGCGCCCTCGGGTGGCGGCACGGCGGTGCTGGATGGAGGAAGAGGAGAGTGGCGGCACTAGGGTTGGGGCCGCTCGGTCGCCGCGTGGGGGCGACGTGAGCGGGCCGAGCGGGAATTTGGGTTTCTGTGTTTGAGAGTGGGGTTTCCATGCTTATCGGGCTTTGAAGGATGACCGTTGGCTTTGGGCGGCGAGCATGGCAATGGTCGAGGTTTAGGGGGGGAGGGGGTTTGTGTTCCTGTAGTGATGATGTCGCTAGTCGGGTGGTGGAGGAAGCCGGTTCAGAAGGATTCCATGTGCTTGTGGCAGAGGTTGTGGGTAGTGGTGCCGGCGTGCTCCCACCGGAGCCGGGTGGGATGGCCGGGGAGGCGGGGAGGACGAGGAAGATGAGAGAACGACAGTGGACGCGTGTTGCCTAATTTGTTTTTCTTTTTGGATCATGTGTCGCGTCCACGCGTGACAGCGGAGGGGTGTTACGGCCAGTTCGGAAAAAAAATAAAATAACACTGCTAGGGAAACACTCATTTGTACCGGTCCATAACCCCCCGTTAGTACCGGTTTCCAAACCGGTATTGTTCGATCGGTACTAATGTGAAGTCACATTAGAACCGGTTTTGGAAACCGGTACTAATGGGACATTAGTACCGGCTGGTATTGAGAGCCGGTACTAATGTGCCCCGCCCCTGGCGACGTGGCATGGTACACATTAGTACCGGTTCTTGATGCCAACCGGTACTAATTTTATTTTTCTTTTTTCTTTTTCTTTGTTGTTTTCTGGTTTATTAATTCTATCGTATTTGATTGATTTACGTATACTAATCCTAATGCCTGGTACGCTATATTATATATTCGTGTGCCATATAAAATATTTGAGATAATACTATACATGCTAACGTATATATGTATTAGTATAATATCTAATATTATACTAGTACATATATTCATATGCATGTATTATCTCAAATCCGGTAGTTCATCCAATGCAAGAACATATATAATATTGTGCATATAGAAATACAAAAAATATATATTAGTGTATATAATACATTGCATCAAAGGTTAGTAGGGTTTAATATTAGTTTTTTTGCTCCCTGACGATTGGTCCTTTGCAGAGCTTTTTCCTCTCTTGCTCCCCTGCTTCGTCGAATCTACTTGTTTCGTCGACTTCCCAGTTGCTTTTACCGTGGACTTCCCCGATGTTTCTTCCGTGGACTTCCCCGTTACAATAACAGATGATAAGCCTGAATAGAATTCTCCACCTGGCGTAATCACCTCATCTAGAAGAAATCTGCATAGTTGTTCTTGAATTAACCGGATTCTTTCCGACTCGAGGAGCCCCTCCTTGATGTCATCAATCTACAAAAGAATATGAACAAAGAATAAGAACTAGTACAAAAAAGAACATGGACAAATAAGAACTACATGCATGTGTCGTTTAGTTTAGTGGACGCACCCTGTCTTCAAGGTTGGTACCTCTTGCGAGGATTGAAAAGGTATGCATGAACTTGTATACATAGTATCCGCACAGATTGGTACCTGAAGGTTGTGTCAAGCACTGCACATGTGCGAAAACAAGGTTATGAAATATGTTTAATTATATTGGAAGACATGAGATATGCGGACTAGCAGAATACACATACAGGGAAATCATAGTGGAAATAAAGGTCATCTTTGTATTTTCTCGGGTGCTCTACACAGAGGCGAGTCCATGCAAGTTTGATCATCTCTACAACATCTTGGTATGCGCTTTTGTCTGTAGTTGCCCTCAAAGAGTCGAAGATGAACACCTTGCTTAGAGACGGATAGAATGCAAAAAGAATCCAGTGGAAGCTGTGCATACGTGTAGAAGTATCAGTTTCTTGAAATATATATGCAATGTCATTTGAAAAAGATAAAATAGATGAGATACACGTTGCTCACCCTAAGTTGTATGGTAGAAGTATGATACCCTTCTCATGGTGTTTTTCTAGATACAAGTATATATAGTCCAATGTGGCCAGCTCCCATTTTCTGACACAAGTCTGATTTATCATTAGTGGATCCATGAAGCCGACGTCCATTATTCCTCTCCTCCTGCACCGCTGCATCTCAAAGCTGCATGATTGAAATTAAATTCAAATTAAACACAAGTTAAGATAAGGTAGAATGGCTAGATCATTGTTTTCGAGACTTACAGAGTCCAGCAAGCGATGAGTCCTGAGTCAATTGCATCTTGATTGAATAAGTACCAAAATTGGTCAAATTCCACACCAAAAGTTTCTCGGCCACGGAAATAATGTTGATCATCTATGGTAATTTCCACATAGGTTACACCACTGGCTGACACAACCATGTACTAATCGTGCAGTTCCTGCATTATCGTTGGAAGAAACGGCACCAACTACGGCCACACAAGAGGTTTACCCCACTCATACTTCGGTCTATTTACCCCTTCATGCATTGGGATTGGTTCGTCCCCTCGGATGTGACCAAGAGTCAGACCTGAATCCTTATTGAATACGAGCATATGCTGCTCAAGCGTAGAAAGCACCTTGATGGGAGAGACAGATTGCTTTGACTGGGTGCCTAGTTGTGGAATTGTAGATTTAGCTTTATTCACCAGCTTCTTCTGTTTGTCCATCTTGAGTGCCTGTCGGTCATAGTCACTCAAAGGAGGTGCCTGGGCATTTATTCGTTTCTGCTCCTCCATTTTTTTCATGAAGCGATGAAATTTCACCCGGTCAATTGGTTTCTCAACAGGTGGCTTATTCGCTTTGAATATTTGTCTATCAAGCTCAGCCCGCACTGAAGCATCTAGCTCCTCCTGAGTCTTCTCGTAAGATAATTTCAGTTGAGGCTTCTTCTGCCTGGGCTTCGTCTGCTTCTTTGGAGGAGGGGGCGGAGGATGATGCGTAGCTCGTCGTTTGGTACCCTTGCCCTTAACAGACTCATCATGCTGAGGGGGCGGACTCTCGCTTGGGTCCCTTTCAACTAGAGGACTCATGCTTCTAGTTGGGGAAGACGGTAGCTGATGATCTTCGCCTTCAGGCACGGGGGGTGTAGATGAGGCATCGGGAAGAGGTGCTTCTGGTGAGGCTAGGGGTGCTTCCTTGACTGGTTCCGTAATCTTTATGTGAGCCTTGGCCCACAATACCCAATCGTGCACAGTATCTCCAAGCACATCTTCCCCATCAGGTCCCGGTAACTCCAGTTCGAGGTCTTCCCAACCGGGGACCACTCGGTCGACAGCAACTTTATGGTAAAATAATTTACTGAATTCCACACCCATGAAAGTTTCCCCCGGTTCCGGGACCTCAGCAACACCATAAGCCACTGGTAACATCTTGTTTCTGAGTTGAGCGTGAAGCTCACACGCTGACCTCACTGTGATGTCATCCACGGGGAACCATTCGTGGCAGACCTCGGCTGCTTTTGCTAAGGCTTGGGGTGCTTCTGGTGAGGCAACCGGTGCTTCTGGTGAGGCTAGGGGTGCTTCTGCTTCCTTGACCGGTGCTTCCGTGTTTGCAGGTGCTGCATCCGTTGAAGCGACACTACTTTTCCCCTTAGTAGATGGCGGGCTCATTTCATCTATAGGCCCTTGCTGAGATGATTGTTTGTTGTCACACCTGTTTTTCCAAAGAAACCAAGTGCAGATCTATATGCATGCCAGGATCAAGTTTCATGCATATAGTTAACAAAAGTGAATAACAAAAACAATATCACGTAAGGAAAAGAGATATTATCAGAGAGTTACGCTTTATCCTGGAAACGAAGGCACCAAACTTCACAGGCAGACGACTGGGGGCTGCGCACACCTAGCATCATCTTCAACACTTCTCACATCTTCTCCTTCTGAGCAGCAGTTTAGCAAGGTTGAATACACTTATGGTTGGTACTCAGCAAGGCCACAAGAAATAACCGGAATTCAATTTAAAGTCCATCTTTAAGTATATTAATCATGTGAGGGTCCAGGCCGCTCTTGACCGTGAGCACGGCTAATCGATTAGTTTTAAACTCTGCAAAGGTTGTACACTTTCACCACAAGTCGCGTAAAAGTTCAGAAGAACTTTGGACCCAACCATGCTGTGCAAAAGTAGGCACAATACCACACTACCTAGGTGTGATTGCATAGGGACGCTACGAGGCCTTTACAAAGATTCTCTAATGTGAAGCAACCCGCGAAGGTTCCGAGTCGTTGCAGAGCATAAAGTCCCCTAGTAGGTAATGTGTCTTAGCCAAGCCCAACTCCCTACTAGAGCGAGTCTATACCCCACTGGCGCTCCCCCTTGCCCTTATCAGGTAAGGCTACCCCAACATCAAGGTTTCTAATTATTCAGCCAAGACAGAGCCATATGTCTTGTTGTTTCACTATTTTCCTGGGTGGTCGCTCCATGTTCCGATTAATGCATAGTATTCTTGTAAATAAAGCATAGGTAGAAGGATGGTTAGGGACACTTGCCTTTCTCAAACGAAAAACTACTCTTACTGCTCCTCAGCTCTTGCTTTCTTGGAACTCTATCTTCAAAGCAAACGAACAACGATCTTCTACTCGAAGCAATCATCGAGCACAAACATACAAAGCAAACAGATAAGTACAACTAAGAACAATGCACCAATTAAAAGAAAAGCTTTGAAAGAACGCACTAAAGGATAGGTTCGATGCTAAGGATCACTGAAGCACACAGACTGTGCTGAGAAAAGGAAAGGCTTGGTTAGCTTTATGGAAGACACTAGGTTTGAGCAAGAACTTGGATCAAAAGATCTAGAGTTTGAAAGAAGATTAGCTCTACAACAGAGACACACTGAGACAGAGCTTTGAAAAAAAACGACTAACGATTGATTTGCATATGTGAACATGAAAGACTATGAGCTTAGGTTTATTTTAATTAGCAAAACATATATAAAGGATATTTCAAAAAGAAAATACCCTATGTAGGAATTAGTGCAACATTATATTTTATTTGCAAAGACCGAAGTAAAGAACTAATCAAGTTTTATTTAAAAAGATTCATATCTTGATTATACCAATTAAACATTTAATTTAGAAAAGTTAAACTATATGAATCACCTAAACGTAAGTTTATGATTCGATTAGATCATATTATTATTAAAAATATTATGGCATTGGCATTAATCAAATTAATATTTATTTATAAAATCGGTGTAAAAGCCTAATCAACATTTAATTAGAGAAGTTAATTAGATATTAAACAAATTAATATTTGATTTATGAAAAACCGAGTAAAAGATCTAATTAGATTTTATTTACAAAAGCATGTGAAATAAACATTAATCAAATTAATATGGATTATGAAAAACGGTGTATGACACTATATAGCTTTTATTTAGAAAAGGCATATTTAGTTAAGCATTAATCAAAATTAATATTAAATTAATTTTCAGAAAACATGTATGAAGAAAACACACTACTAACACGTATTTTACATTATTATGAACCTAACGCAACTTGAACGGATGAAAACAGAGCTAAAACATGAAAGATATGGCTTATTAAAGGTGTAGGGACTTGCTAGCAAAGTTTCAAAACTTCCAGGGGTCTAACTGCGAAAACTCGAGGGCATATACATAATTATGTACAAAAACTCGAGAGCCTTCATGCAAGAACTCCTGGGTGGACTGGATCCGGAGAATCTAAACTGATCAGGGGGTTTTACGGAAAAGGGGCAAGACACTTGATTGGATCTACTAATTAGAGGGTTCCTCAGGGGGCCGGGTGCAAAACGTCATGTCTTCTTCCTCCTCCAGTTCAGGGACAGGCAGGGCGGACGGCGGCACAAGCTGGTGGCTTCGCCGGGGCTCCGGTGACCTAGGGTCTCGGGCGGGTGGTGCAGGAGAAAGAGGAGGTCGAGGGGAGTACAGGGAGGCGCTCACCGGCGGGAGGGAGTCCACGGAGACGGCGGAATCCGGAGAACGGCGGCGGCCGGCGGACGGCTCCAGGTGGCGGCACTATTCCGGCGATCTCCCGGCGACGGGAAGTGGCTGAGGAACTTCGGCACGGCGTCGCGGTACTCGAGGTGGTGCCGCCTTGCTCCAGGGTTGACGGCGCCGCGAATTTAGGTGAGCGGCCGGCGGCGAGGTTTGGCAGCGGCGCAGCTTGCGACGGCGAGGCAAGAACGCGAGATGGCGGAGGCGGCAGGGCGCGACTCGAGGACGGAGCAGCGGCGGGCACCCGGATTTTATTGGGCGCAGGTCGGGGAAAGCCGTGGCGTGCACGACACGCGCATGTCGAGGACGGCCGGCGGCGCCCCGGACTCCGGCGGAGTCCTGGCCGTGGCCGCTCAGGTCTCCAGCCATATGGGCCTGGCGGGCCGCGGCTGGGCCGGGCTGGGTTGGCGGAGCGGGTCGGTGCTGGGTCGGGCCTTCGGGCTCGGCCCAGAACTGATAGGATAGGTTTTTATTTTTTTCCGAATTCATTTCCTGTGTAAAGAAAAATCTAGGAAAGGCCAGATAATTCAATTAAAGCACAGAAAATGCTCCAAAAACCCAAAAATTTCAAGAAAATTCCCAGAGATAGATTGAGACACGAACAATACAAATAAAATATTTGGAGCTCTTGAAAAAGATTTTAGAGCCTTCTAATAAATAGAAATAGCTCAAGAAAAATGAGAATAAATTCCAGAAAAATCCGGAAAATTCTCAGAAGGGTTTGGTCAGCGCCTAAGCGTGTTTTTAAAATATTTTGCACTCATAAACATCAAATGCATCGGCATGAATGCAACATTCACATAATCATTTTATTTGATTTAGGAATACAAACAATTGCCTTTTTCCTATACTATATTTTCCTGTAAAGAAAATAAATGTTGGAAAATTTTTAAAATTGAGTGAAAATCATTGCTTAATTATTCTTTCTATTCACATCCTGAAATTGGAAATTTCAGGGTGTGACAAATCTACCCCCTTAAAAGGAATCTCGTCCTCAGATTCGCAAAGGCTAGCAAGAAACAAAGGCTTACGTGGGTACTATCCAATACTTATTAACTTTCTTCAAATCGCCCTTCCTTACAGAAGCATAACAAACACACTCATTTACTCTCCACAACTCATGAGACTGTACAGGAATATTTAGTCTGGTCCCATTTATAACTATCCATTCCTCTATCATTGAGATTTATCCATACTTCGCTTTGCTGGGCACCTCCTAGTGTGATGACCCGACTTGCTACGGTTGCAACATTGCCATAGAATATCCCTCTGTTCAGACGAAAAAGAAAGGCGTTCATCTTGACTTCCTTTTTGCTCCACCATAGCTCTTGGTAGAACCACTTGTGCATCAGGATTCTTCTTGATAGGAGTCGCATGTAGAGGTCAAACTATTTTAGGCTGGGGTTTGCCGGAACCAGGTTCAGTGCTATTATCTGCCCCTAGATGTGATAACTCCATCTTCTCTTGTCTTGATCCACTATTTTGTTTGTTAGATCGCTTGCTTCTACCGGGTTTGTACTCCTTGTAAGAGATACTCCAATCTTCCAGGTTTAGGTTTTGAGTATGGCCTTCAGCTTGAGAACCTTCTTCTGGAGTTGGGTTTTGGGTGGACAACATCCTCTTCTTATTGATATCTGCAGGGTAATGTTGGCGACCTTCTGCTGTCATAAGGCTAGCTTCCTTCTGGGGACATGGAAGGCCATGGTGCTCACAACACGGACACGTATCTGAAGCCTTGTTAACCTCATGTTGTTCCTCCATTAATAGTTTCAGTGCTTCATGCTTCTTCTTCTTCCTTTGATTATTCCATGCTTCAGCAACTTGCCTCTTCACTGGTCCAATGGGAACTCTGTCCTTGGCCATCTCATTACGAGAGTATGATGTGCTAGGCTGCATCCTTCCTTGTAACTTGAGTCTGCATAGCTAATAGCTTCTCTTTGTCAAATGGTGGCGGAGTCGACAGGTTTTGATGGTTATCACTGGTGACAGTGTTGTGGTCTTTAGGGAGTGAGGCTTTCTCTGTAATGGACTGATGAATATTAACCATGGTTTGGGACACTGCTTGTAGAGCCTGAGTTTGTGCCACAATATACTCCAACATCTTGCGCTCCAATGATGAGGTTGCAAGTGGAATGTTGATGTTTCCTTCATTATCTTTATCTTCATGATTCATGTTGGAGCTCGCCATCTGGTTGGATGTTTATGATAAGATCAGGAGAGATAGATTGAAGAGTAGAGTAGAAAGAATAGGAAGAACAAGGAGGTGAAAGATACAAAAGAAGAACCCAACTAAGTCACTGATGTTATTGTAGATATAAGACCCACAATACACCAACACTCACTACAAAGAAACGAATCAATCAAGGTCATAAAACCAAACGTCATCATACAAGCACTGAATTCCATCAATCAAGACATAGTTAAAGGAACGATACCACACGTTGTTATTAAAGTCAGAGGGCATCCTCCTAATAGATTAGATGTAGCTCCCAGTGAGGATATCCATAAATAATGAATTTCTCACAGATCATGGAGTACGAGATTAAGAGATCATCCCAACTTGGAATCACCTCAATCAGAGGTCCAGAACCCGGGATATAGATTAATCAAGATGGCTATTTCAGTAGTGTTGACAGATTCCGAATGCTCCACTAATTCGCGTGTATCTCTCTTGATACAAAACGAATACTGCTGAAATTTTGACAGAAATTGACCCATGAAATTCTGGAACTAACCCAACTAATTTCGTGTCAATCGTAGTTCTGTAGCTTGAGATAGAATTAAAACAACAACGATGTGTCTGAGAGCTGCGGTAACAGATAGAATATCAAGGGTAACAATTCCACCAATAAATCAAGGGGGTGTCATTACTTGAGAGAATGCACAGTCGAGGTCGAAGAAGTGTTCAAGGAGAGTGAAGAATTCACGGTTTAGCATTGTAAAGAAAGGAAGTGCAAATGCTAAGAACTAACTGGGAAATCAGAGTTATCACGGTAGGGAGAGAAGAAGATGATTAAGGAGTGAAAACATTCATCAGAGAGGTCAAGGATAAGGTAAGAATGAAATATAGGACAAAAGAGACCTTAGGAAACATCCATTTCTAACTAGGCTTACATCCTACAGTCGATACAGCTCTGATACCACTCTGTCACACCTGTTTTTCCAAAGAAAACCAAGTGCAGATCTATATGCATGCCAGGATCAAGTTTCATGCATATAGTTGACAAAAGTGAATAACAGAAACAATATCACATAAGGAAAAGAGATATTATCAGAGATTTACGCTTTATCCTGGAAACGAAGGCACCAAACTTCACAGGCAGATGACTGGGGGCTGCGCACACCTAGCATCATCTTCAACACTTCTCACATCTTCTCCTTCTGAGCAGTAGTTTAGCAAGGTTGAGTACACTTATGGTTGGTACTCAGCAAGGCCACAAGAAATAACCAGAATTCAATTTAAAGTCCATCTTTAAGTATATTAATCATGTGAGGGTCCAGGCCGCTCTTGACCGTGAGCACGGCTAATTGATTAGTTTTAAACTCTGCAAAGGTTGTACACTTTCACCACAAGTCGCGTAAAAGTTCAGAAGAACTTTGGACCCAACCATGCTGTGCAAAAGTAGGCACAATACCACACTACCTAGGTGTGATTGCATAGAGACGCTACGAGGCCTTTACAAAGATTCCCTAATGTGAAGCAACCCACGAAGGTTCCGAGTCATTGCAGAGCATAAAGTCCCCTAGTAGGTACCGTGTCTTAGCCAAGCCCAACTCCCTAATAGAGCGAGTCTATACCCCACCGGCGCTCCCCCTTGCCCTTATCAGGTAAGGCCACCCCAACATCAAGGTTTCTAATTATTCAGCTAAGACAGAGCCATATGTCTTGTGGTTGCACTGTTTTCCTGGGTGGTCGCTCCATGTTCCGATTAATGCATAGTATTCTTATAAATAAAGCATAGATAGAAGGATGGTTAGGGACACTTGCCTTTCTCCAACGAAAAGCTACTCTTACTGCTCCTCAGCTCTTGCTTTCTTGGAACTCTTTATCTTCAAAGCAAACGAACAACGATCTTCTACTCGAAGCAATCATCAGGCACAAACATACAAAGCAAACAGACAAGTACAACTAAGAACAATGCACCAATCAAAAGAAAAGCTTTGAAAGAACGCACTAAAGGATAGGTTCGATGCTAAGGATCACTGAAGCACACAGACTGTGCTGAGAAAAGGAAAGGCTTGGTTAGCTTTATGGAAGACACTAGGTTTGAGCAAGAACTAGGATCAAAAGATCTAGAGTTTGAAAGAAGATTAGCTCTACAACAAAGACACACTGAGACAGAGCTTTGAAAAAAAATGACTAACGATTGATTTGCATATGTGAACATGAAAGACTATGAGCTTAGGTTTATTTTAATTAGCAAAACATATATAAAGGATATTTCAAAAAGAAAATACCCTATGTAGGAATTAGTATAACATTATATTTTATTTGCAAAGACCGAAGTAAAGAACTAATCAAGTTTTATTTAAAAAGATTCATATGTTGATTATACCAATTAAACATTTAATTTAGAAAAGCTAAACTATATGAATCACCTAAACGTAAGTTTATTATTCGAGTAGATCATATTATTTTTAAAAACATTATGGCATTGGCATTAATCAAATTAATATTTATTTATAAAACCTGTGTAAAAGCCTAATCAACTTTTAATTAGAAAAGTTAATTAGATATTAAACAAATTAATATTTGATTTATGAAAAAATGAGTAAAAGATCTAATTAGATTTTATTTACAAAAGCATGTGAAATAAACATTAATCAAATTAATATTGATTATGAAAAACGGTGTATGACACTATATAGCTTTTATTTAGAAAAGGCATATTTAGTTAAGCATTAATCAAAATTAATATTAAATTAATTTTCAGAAAACATGTATGAAGAAAACACACCACTAACACGTACTTTACATTATTATGAACCTAACACAACTTGAACGGATGAAAACGGAGCTAAAACATGAAAGATATGGCTTATTAAAGGTGTAGGGACTTGCTGGCAAAGTTTCAAAACTTCGAGGGGCCTAACTGCGAAAACTCGAGGGCATATACATAATTATGTATAAAAACTTGAGGGCCTTCATGCAAGAACTCCCGGGTGGACTAGATCCGGAGAATCTAAACAAATCAGGGGATTTTCCGGAAAAGGGGCAAGACACATGATTAGATCTACTAATTAGAGGGTTCCTCAGGGGGTCGGGTGCAAAACGTCATGTCTTCTTCCTCCTCCGGTTCAGGGACAGGCAGGGCGGACGGTGACTCCGGCCGGTAGCTTCGCCGGCGCTCCGGTGACCTAGGGTGTCGGGCGGTTGGTGCAGGAGAAAGAGGAGGTCGAGGGGAGTACACGGAGGCGCTCACCGGCGGCAGGGAGTCAACGGAGACAGCGGAATCCGGAGAAGGGCGGCGGCCAGCGGATGGCTCTAGGTGGCGGCGCTGTTCCGGTGATCCCCCGACGACGGGAAGCGGCTGAGGAAGTTCGGCACGGCATCACGGTGCTCGAGGTGGTGCCGCCTTGCTCCAGGGTCGACGGCACCGGCGAATTTAGGCGAGCGGCCGGCGGCGCAGCTCACGACGGCGACGCGAGGACGCGAGATGGCAGAGGCGGTAGGGCGTGACTCGAGGACGGAGCAGCGGCGGGCACCCGGATTTTATTGGGCGCATGCCGGGGAAAGTCGTGGCGTGCACGGCACGCGCACGTCGAGGACGGCCGGCGGCACCCCGGACTCCGGCGGAGTCCTGGCCGTGGCCGCTCAGGTCTCCAGCTAGATGGGCCTGGCGGGCCGCAGCTGGGCCGGGGTGGGTTGGCGAAGCGGGTTGGTGCTGGGTCGGGCCTTCGGGCTCGGCCCAGAACTGATAGGATAGGTTTTTCTTTTTTTTCCGAATTCATTTCCTGTGTAAAGAAAAATCTAGGAAAAGCCACATAATTCAATTAAAGCATAGAAAATGCTCCACAAATCCCAAAAATTTCAGGAAAATTCTCAGAGATAGATTGAGACACGAACAATCCAAATAAAATATTTAGAGCTCATGAAAAAGATTTTAGAGCCTTCTAATAAATAGAAATAGCTCAAGAAAAATGAGAATAAATTCCAGAAAAATCCGGAAAATTCTCGGAAGGGTTTGGTGAGCGCCTAAGCGTATTTTTAAAATATTTTGCACTCATAAACACCAAATGCATCAGCATGAATGCAACATTCACATAATCATTTTATTTGATTTAGGAATACAAACAATTGCCTTTTTCCTATACTATATTTTCCTGTAAAGAAAATAAATGTTGGAAAAATTTTAAAATTAAGTGAAAATCATTGCTTAATTATTCTTTCTATTCACATCCTGAAATTAGAAATTTCAGGGTGTGACATTTGTTAAGAGCAAGGGCCACACGCTGGTCAATGATGGCCTCCATTCTTCCCTCAGTCATTTCTACGCGCTCTTGCAATTGTCTGATTTTCCTATCTTGTTCGTCCTTGTTCCTTTTGCGCTTCTTATGCGAGTCAATGTGCTCATGCCATGCAACTTTCCACGGAATCACATCTTTGCCTCGGCAACGTCCACCATGTTCTTTAGTGCCTATTGCAGTAGAAAGCTCGTCCTTCTCTTGATCAGCTATGAATGTTCCTTCGGCAGCAGCCCTGATCAAATCAACAAACCTTGCAGCTGTCTGTCTTAGTTGCTCCCCCGATATTAATGACCCATCTTCGGGATTGAGCGAGCCACCATGTGCATAATAGTACTTCCGCGCTCGGTTAGGCCACTCCAGAGTTGCCGGTATGATTCCACGTGCCATTATCTCTTGCTCCATCCGATCCCATTTGGGCAGGGCCATCGCGTAACCTCCAGGGCTAAGATGATGGAATTCTTTCTTTTTACGTGCATTGGCTGTGTTGGTTGCAATCAACCTGGCGGCATCTTCCGATTGCTTGCCCTGCACAAATGCATCCCAGTGATCTCTTAACTTGGCATATCCCGGCTTCTTAAAATCGGGTGTAAGCCCCTGCTTGATGAACTCCTTGGTCAGCCGCTTCTTGTACATCTGAAAGGCAATTGCACCCTTCTGCAGGGCCCAAGTGCGCACATTTTTCAAATCTGTGTCTTTTGGAAATGCGAAGTGTGCTTTCACCTCGGCCTAAATCATGTTCTTCTCTGTGACCGAGACAACATCTGGCCGAACCGGTACCGGGGGTTCATCCTCTTCATGTTCCTCTTCGTCCTGATCTTGATATTCATGCTCAGCTTCTGCTTGATCACCTTCTTCGGGTAGCAAGTCAGGTGTGTCAGCCGATTTCCAAAACTGAAAGCTTATTGGGATGTTGTCCCGAACAAGAGCCCCAATGTGATTTATCAACTTGACAACATTGTCATGTGGAGCTAACAATCTCTCATCGGGAGATACTTCCGTGATGATGAAACGCCCCTCTAGCTTCTTCTTTGGGCCGCGTTTCCCACCCGGCTTCTTCTTCCTGCTCGATGCAGGCTCCTGGAAATTTAAGAACTATTAACTCATTTTCTATAATTAGTAGGTTCCTGGAAAATCATGACGAGGTACTGGTTTTATTAATTATACCTCGGATGGTTCTCCATCATTGCTTCCTTGAGCAATTGGTTGCTCCCTCTCATTGCCATCAGCATACATGTTCAGGTAGCTGTCTGCTTCTCTGTGATCCTGTTCTTGTTCGTTCGGTGCATCATTCATAGTATTGCAATCAATTAAATTCATGATCATTTGCTCTGCTTCTCGGTCCTCTTCTGTTCGCACCATTGTAACTAAAATAATGTAACAAAAAATAATATGAGGACAAACTATTCCAATGATGAGACTATTAATATGAGGACAAAAAATAATATGAGGACAAAAAATAATAATGTGGCGGGGGAGTCGGGAGCGTGGCGGGGGGTCGGGAGCATGGCGGGGGAGTCGGGAGTGTAGCGGGGGGTCGGGAGCATGGCGGGGGAGTCGGGAGCGTGGCGTGGGAGTCGGGAGCATGGCGGGGAGTCGGGACCATGGCAGGGGGGGTCGGGAGCGTGGCGGGAGCGAGCAAGTCGAGCGAGTCGAGCCGAACGTGTGCAATTGAAATTTAAATAGCATTTACATTCACATTTAAATAACATTTACATCCATATATAAATAACATTTAAACCAACATTCAAATTGAATTCTAAATCAAATTCTAAATAACATTTACACCAAAATTCTAAATTCTAAATTCTAAATTTCTAAATCTGTAAATTCTAAATCTATATTTCTAAATAATATAAATTATAAATCTAAATCTATATTATTTTTAAATAATATAAATTCTAAATCTATATTTAAATCTATATAAATTCTAAAAAATAATAAAGGGGCTGACGTCAGCCACTACGGGGCTGACGTCAGTCCCCAATTCGCGCCGGCGGGCGCGGCCGGGGCGCGGCGCGCGCGAGGTGCGGCCGGGGACCGCGCACTAAGAGGAGGGCGCGGCGCGGCGGGGCGGCGACGGCGGACGGCGGGGCGGGCGACGGCGGAGGGCGGGGCGGGCGCGGCGGGGGCGCGCGGCAACGGTAGACGGCGGGGCGGGGACCGACGACGTACCACGACGGCGGACAGCGGGGGCGCGCGACGATGACAGCCGGCGGGGACGACGACGTACCATGACAGCGGCGCGGCTCGCGTACGTTGGCGGGCGGGGCTCGCGGTGCGGGGGAGACGGCGGACAGCGAGGGAGACGGTGAGGACGTCAGGACGCGGCGGACCGGCGGCCGACGAGGGGCGGCAGGGCGCCGGCGAGGGAGACGAGGGGCGGCGCGGGGCACCGGCGGTGCGGAGACGAGAGCAGGGGATCGACGGAGTGGGGAATTGGCTAAGTGTTGGGGAAGAAGAGGGCGCCGCCTTATACCTCCCCACATTAGTACCGGTGCTAGTTGAGCACCATTAGTAATGTGGCTTTTCAATTTGCATCAAATGGAGAAGCACATTAGTACCGGTGCTAGTTTAGCACCGGTACTAATGTGTTTCATTTTGTTGCCTACTGTTTCCCTTTTATTTTTTGTTTTTATTTTCTATATTGTAGTTTATTTATGGAAAATCATATACAACGCATAAAATGGTGGAATAAGTTTAGTTAATTTTCTTTACATAGATACTATGATATACTAAATTTAACAATCAAAATTAAAATTTTCTTATCAATAAGCTACTAATATCTTCTAAATTGTCTTTTTTTGTTCTTGACTTTAACAAACGGAAATAAATTTATTTTTTTCATGCAAAATCTTTCTTAAATAGTACATCCAGTGTAATTAATATAAAAATCATGATTTAGTCTTGCTCATGTATGTTTTTATGTAAATTTATTATTTAATATCCGATAATGCTAAACAAAGTGAAATAATTGAAAGTTTTGTTAATAAAGTAGCAAAATACTAGTTCATTAAAATATTACGATACCTTGGTACATGATCACAAATTAATATAACATATTATACATCATCATCTAATGCAACATTAACAATCTTCCTCTTCACGAATGTGCCTTGGTTGTGATCACGACGTAGGTATAGAGTGTCCTCTTCGGCTAACAGGATGCTTGGGTCAATCTTTACTGAAAATGGAGGAAGACCATCGAATTGATCATAATCTTCTGAAATGTCAGTCTTCTCCTCAACTCCAAAAATTTTTCTTTTTCCCGGTAGAACTGTGTGACGCTTTGGCTCATTATTAACAACACCCTTATCATCACCCTTCTTTATTATTGGTGGTTTGCTGGACATGTCTTTCACATAGAAAACTTGAGTCACATCATTCGCTAGGACGAACGGTTCATCTTTGTATCCAATCTTGTTGAGATCCACTATTTTCATCCCAAATTTGTCTGTCGTTATACCTCCTGTAGGGTTTTTAACCCACTGACACTTAAAAAGAGGGATTTTTAAAGGTCCGTAGTCCAATTCCCATATCTCTTCAATGACACCATAGTAAGTTTGTACATTTCCTTCGTTGTCTATTGCATCTATACGGACACCGCTGTTTTGGTTTATGCACTTTTGGTCTTGGGCTCTCGTGTAGAATGTGTATCCGTTTATCTCGTATCCTTGGAACGTAAGTACTGAGATAGATGGACTTCTAGCCAACCATTGCAGTTGCTCTCCAATAGTGTTATCACCCATAAGTTTTCTCCGCAACCATGATGCAAAATTATCATTGTGATGACGTGTAATCCAGGCCTCTGACTTCCCTTTGTTTGAGGCCCGTACAATGGACTTGTGCTCCTCCCTGTATGGAGCCACTAGGGATGATTGTTGCAGGACAAAGGAATGTGCTGTACGAAATAACGTTTCATCCATATCCATCCAAGTTTTCTTCCCTAGTGTGCCCTTTCCCCTGAGTCTCCCCTCATGGCGTGATACAGGGAGTCTAATCGGAGCAAGCTCATCAATAAAGTCGACACAAAACTCAATCACATCCTCTGTAGCATATCCCTTTGCGATGCTTCCTTCGGGACGAGCACGATTACGGACATACTTCTTGTAACTAGACATCAACCGCTCAAAAGGGAACATGTTGTGTAAATACACAGGCCCGAGGATAAAAATCTCTTCAATGAGGTACACTAGAAGGTGGGTCATGATAGTAAAGAAAGAGGGTGGAAAGATCATCTCAAAGATGACGAGGCATTGCACGACATCTTTCTGCAACTGCACTAGATTCTTTGGATGGATTGCCTTCTGAGAGATCTGGTTGAGGAATGAACAAACCTTGACGACTGCCAATCTCACATTCTCTGGTAGAATACCCCTTAGTGCAACAGGCAGCAATTGTGTCATCAACACGTGGCAGTCATGAGCCTTCAGATTTATGAATTTTTTTCTCTTTGTAATTTATTATTCGTTGTATATTTGAGGAGTAGCCTGCCGGGACCTTGATACTGTTCAAACAATCAAACATCATATTCTTATCTTCCTTGCTGAGGGTGTAACTAGCAGGGGCCAACCAATTTTCCTTATCTCTCTTTTCGGGGTGCAGGTTTTTTTGCTGTTTCATAAATTTAAGATCCCGACGAGCTTCAACTGTATCTTTTGGCTTTCCGTATACACCTAGGTGGCCAAGAAAGTTCACGCAAAAATTTTTCATCACATGCATCACATCAATTGCATTGCGAACCTCAAGGATTTCCCAATAAGGAAGCTCCCAAAATATTGACATCTTCTTCCACATAAGTGCACGTCCGTCCTTGTCGTTTGGAACAGATTTGGCACCAGAAGCCTTCCCAAACACTACCTTCAAATCTTTCTCCATAGAAAATACAAGTTTACCAGCACGGTGCACTGGCTTCTTACGTTTTTCTCTAACACCTTCAAAATGCTTTTTTTCTTCTTCTCTTAACGGGTGCTTAGGAGGAAGAAATCGACGATGGCCCAAATACACATTTTTTTTACTGTGTTTTAGATACACACTGCAAGTATCATCTAAACAGTGCGTGCATGCTCGGTATCCCTTGTTTGTTTATCCTGATAGATTACCAAGTGCCGGCCAATCATTGATGGTGACAAACAGCAACACTCGTAGATTGAAGGTCTCCTGTTTGTCCTCATCCCACACAGGTACACCTTCTTTCTTCCATAACGTTTTAAGATCCTCAACCAACAGTCTAGAGATAAACATCGATGTCATTGCCTGGCTGCTTTGGGCCTTGGATGATTATTGGCATCATGATGAACTTTTTTTTCATGCACAGCCATGGCAGAAGGTTGAATATGCATAAGGTCACAGGCCAAGTGCTATGACCGCTACTGAACTCACCGAATGGATTGAATCCATCCGTACTTAAACCAAACCGAATGTTCCTTGCGTGTTTTGCAAAATCAGGGAATTCTCTATCAATTAGTCTCCACTGCGACCCATCAGCGGGATGTCTGATCTTGTCATCTACTTTATGATCTTCTTTGTGCCAACACATCAACTTTGCATTAGCCTTGCACCTGAATAAACGCTTCAACCATGGTATCACTGGAAAGTACCACATTACCTTAGCAGGAATTTTCTTCTTCTTCTTCTTCTGCTTCTCCCCCTCAACATCGTAGGGTCATCTCGTGGGATCTTATAACGCTGCGCTCCGCACACAGGACAAGCCTCCAATTTCTCATATTCTTTTCCTCGGTAAAGGATACAGTCATTAGGGCACGCATGTATCTTTTGAACCTCCAAACCCAGAGGACAAACGACCTTTTTAGCTTCGTACGTTGACTCCGGCAATTCGTTCTCCTCTGGAAGCATGTCCTTTACTATCATCGTTAACTCATCGAAGTAGGGATGGAAACGGATCGGATTCGCATGGAATCGGATTCGGATAGCACTTTTTACCATATTTTTACTCGAATACGAATACGGATTCAAATGTTCTCGAATACGAATACAAAACGGATGTCTCGAATTCGGAAACAAATCAGATATTTACTCGATTCGGAAGACAACATTCACCAATTTTCTTTATTGATAATTTACAATTACAAACATGTAAAGACTAACGTATTAGTACATAAGAGAGATCGCTTATTAAGCATAATCACATTCATTTATATTTATTTTAATAATTAATCATATAATAAATAAAACTATTAATAAATACATATTTTTAATATATATTTATCAAACAAATAATAAAAAATACATGAAAAATATTTTCATCAATACATAAATAAACTAGGGTAATTAAAATTAAACTTTATATTAATGTATTTTTATCATTAGAATTAATGATATTGGTCATTAAATTTAAATATAACTTTTAAGTTGTTTTATGGATGTAATATTTTTAATATTAAGATTAATGTCATAATCATTAGTTATGGATATAATTTTTTTCAATTATACACTATCATTAATAGTATTTTATTGAACCTAATTTATCATTAGTTATATAGAGATAAGTTACAGTTTTATAGTCGAATACGGATATTGCCGAATACGCATGGAATCAGATAGAGAAAAAATCGACAAAAACGAATTCGGATGTATCCACTTTCCTACCATATTTGAATTCGAATACGGATACGGATATCCATATTTACGTTTTAGCGGATACGGATATCGGATAATTCGGATTTCATTTCCATATTTCCATCCCTGATCGAAGCCCTTGTTAGAAACTCCATGTTTAGCCTTCCATTGCAGCATTTCCAATGTGCTACCCAACTTCTTGTGCCCCTCTTTGCAATTTGGGTACAATGGTTTCTTGTGATCTTCTAACATACGTTCAAACTTCTTTGCCTCCTTCACCTTTTCGCAATCTTCCTTATGCTCTCGCAACACCTGACCTAGATCATCAAGCGGCTCATCTTCTCCTTGTTCAGGCTCTCCCGCAATTATTGCGACATCATCCTCACCCATTGGATTATCTCCCATTGCAAAGGCACCTTCTTGAGTCCAATCAGGAATATTGCCGTCTTCTTCTTCGTCATCTTCCATTATAACCCATCTCTCCCCATGGTTTGTCCAAACAAAATAGTTTGGCATGAATCCCCATTTGTATAGGTGATCGTGAAGAGTCTTTGAGAAATCCTTCAAATTCCTGCACTTTCTGCATGGACAAATAATGAAATCGGACGGGGGCTTGTTCGATTCTGCTACTTCTAGAAATCCACGAAGCCCATTAAAGAATTCATTGGATATTCTCTTGTCATTGTACATCCATTGTCGGTCCATCTACAAATAAAGAATATATAACCGAACAAAATATATTATTATCATGTAATAAGTTCAAGATTATATGTGTTACACTAATTCATAGTGTTCAAATCCATATTCCACATGAAATATAATTTTTTTACTAATTCCCTAATTAGCAAACAATTTTGCTAATGAAGAAAACTAATTTTCTAATGAGGTGACTCTTTTTCTAACTAAGAAATTATTATTGTAATGAGGAAACCATTTTTCTAATGAGTACGTACTAGTGTTTAAATGAAGGCAAGTGATTATGTTACATAAATCCAATCTGTTCAAATCCATATTCCACATGAAATATAAACTTTTTACTAATTTTCTAATTAGCAAACAATTTTTCTAATGAAGAAAACTATTTTTCTATTGAGGAAACTATTTTTCTAACTAAGAAATTACTATTGTAATGAGAAAACCATTTTTGACTCGGTACTAGTGTTTAAATAATGAATGGAAGACTATGTTACACAAATTCAAACTACTTAAATCCATATTCCACATCAAGTATAAACTTCTTCCTAATTTTTTAATGAGAAAAAACCATTTTGATGGTATTGAAGAAAATTTTTTTCTAATAAAGAAACTATTTTTTCCTAAGAAAATATTTTTTTAAGAGAAAAACATTTTTCTAATGAGAAAACATTTTTTATAATGAGAAAACTATATTTCAGTTTAAATTATTATTATTATAAGCAAACTATTTTTTTTACTAATAAATTATTTCTCTAATTCTAATATTAATATTCTAGTCGTTTCTCTTAGTAAGTACATCTAAAGCATTTAATATATTTATTTCTATAAAATATAATGCAAAAAAATTAATTTGTATCATCATATAGAACATTTCATCCAACTAACACGGCACATCCATTTCAATCAATTCTATTAGAACATAGACAAAATACAA
This sequence comes from Cenchrus fungigraminus, assembly GCA_036936925.1. NCBI lineage: Eukaryota > Viridiplantae > Streptophyta > Magnoliopsida > Poales > Poaceae > Cenchrus > Cenchrus fungigraminus. Next base: position 58,587,806 of record CM072781.1, on the reverse strand, counting down.
TAAATAGAAAAAAATCCCTATTCTTAGTTCATTTTAAAGTGCTAAAATACTCATATTTCAACCAATGAAACTCAACAAAATAAGCATGAATCAAGGGAGGATGAAGTAACTAACCTCTAGACCACTTCAACGAGTGAAATCGTCGAGAAATAGTCGCAAATCCGGCAAAAGCTCCTCTAGGGCGCCATGGAGAAGGAGCTCGAAGTGGAGAAAGAAGGGGAGGCTCGGGCTGGAGGAGGAAGAAGCTGAGATATAGCCGTTGGATATTAGTACCGGCCCGTATTACGAGCCGGCATTAATGTGGCTACATTTGTACCGGCTCGTAATACGGGCCGGTACTAATGTCCCGCTCCCACATTAGTACCAGCTCATATTCAGCACCGGTACTAATGTGGGACATTAGTACTGGTGCTGAATACGGGTCGGTACTAATGTTTGTCACGGAATGGCTCCGCCCGCCTCCTTTTTGGCACGGGACATTAGTACCGGTTCTCTCTGACATTAGTACCGGTGGGCAAAAAAACCTAATGTCATTTTTGCTCTGGGACGAAAACCTCTTTCCCTAGCAGTGTAAAACGCGTACGTGGGCACAAATTAAAAACAGATGCCAAGAGAGAAGAAACAAATAGACAATGCAACACGTCGCTGCTCGGAGTCGGCCAGCCGCCGGAATACCCCAGATACGACGGCACGTAAAGTATACGAATCGAAGCACACCCTCCGACTCCGAGTCGGAGAGCACGTCCAAGACGAAGTCAAGTCCCCAACTCCCCACCCGTGCTGATATAAGAGTGGCCGGCCGCAGCGACAACGAGAATCAATAATGCATGCAAGAACACGATAGCTAGTGCCATGGCGGCGCAACCGGACGCAGACAGCCACGCCGACGACGATGCCATCATCGACCTTGAAGCCGGACGACCCAAGGACTGCGCCGTGTGCAGAGAGCCGGCGGAGTGGGTGGCCGTCGGCCCGTGCGGCCACCGCGAGGTCTGCGTCAACTGCGCGGTCCGCTTGCGTTTCGTCGATAGAAACTGGCGGTGCTGCATCTGCCGGGCCTTCTGCCCCACCGTCGTCGTCACGAGGCAGCAGCAGGCCGCCGGCACCGGCCGGCCGCAGGAGGTCGACGACGACGCCTCCGTCCCGAAACCGCCGCTCGCGGCCGGCGGCGCGGGGCAGGTGGGCGTGGGTCTCTCGTACCATAACGGTATGGCAGCCTACTTCGACGATCGTGGTCAGTACGAGAAGGCGGCGAGGATGTGCCGCCTGGAGGCAGCGGCCCGCTCGTTAGGTGCACGGCCGTCCCAGGATTCACCACCCTCAGATCTGATTCCGATCCTGATTCTTATTGTGATAATTGTGCTAATTGGATGCGGAATTGGTGTCCTCGTTGCCATGCACTTGTCTGGAGATTGGCTTAAGAGGATACCAGTTGGGATTGCGTGCACCTTTCTCTTCTGTGCGGTCATGTATTTCTTTTCAAAATTAATCGAGTCATGTGTTTCTTTTTGAAATTAATCGACCCGCAGAGTCGTCAAGCATGACTCGTTTGTATGTAATACTCCATCCGTTTCAAATTATAGATCGTTTGGCTTGATTAGATTCATAAATGTTGTTATGCATTTAGATACACACTATGTCTAGATGCATAATAATATCTATGAATCTAGAAAACTCAAAACAACTTATAATTTGGAATGGAGGGAGTGCTGTATTATACTAGGTTTGTACGCGTCTGCATTGTTATGGGAGCTGATTTTTTTTATGTAATAAGATGAACGTGAAAAACATGATGTTTTCATATATTTATGTACATTATAATCTGATGACTTCCTTAGAAACATGTTATCTTGAGCCACACTTTGAAATACATATAATTATTAAGCTAGCATCAACCTCTACTACTACTTAAACAATAAGTAAGGTTTTCGGTTGTCTCATCGAGTACTAAAGGATAATTATCTCTTAGCTAGTTAGGTGTGCTGGTAGACAAGATGGTAAGGATGGTACACAATCATACAAGAGTGTTGTAGTAAGTCGGTGTGCTCACGTCGATAGTGTATGACGGCCAAACAAGTCAGACTTGGTGGAAATGGATGGTGGCAGGGCGAAACGGTAGTGCTTGACAGATGACGGCTAAAATTTTCAGTAGCGTCACACTACTGAAAAGCATAAGCACGCAATACTAAAGTAGCTAAGGTACCCTGATTACCTCCTAAGAGGAAATACTTCAGATTAAATCTGGAACTCTAAATATTAGGAGAAATAAAATAATTAAAAGGAAAAAAAAGGGTAGAAACAGTGTTTCTCAGGAGATCCTCGCGTCGGTGGGATGATGCCATCAGTTCTGTCCTTTGTGTATAAATATCTCTCTTTCTAACCAATCTGACACATGGAAAAAAATTGACTCACTGATTAGAGAGGGGACGGAGGACGAGGCGGACACGCGTCGCGGTTTAGAAGAACAGGATTGGGTGCAATATACAATCGCGTCCGATGGCACCCATTCAAGCATGAATTTGCGCTGATCATTCTTTCAAAAAACAAGCAATCAATATCCCAATCCCAATGGACAAGTATACGCAGTTTTGTAAATTATCTTCTTTATTATACTTTATTTCTTTGTTTGTTTCTTAATTGGATTATACTCTTTTTCCCTGTAATATCTTTATTTGTTGTTTCATTATTTTTATTTTTAATCAAAGTGTTGTGGAGCAAAATATTTTTTAATCAAAGTGTTTCATGAATTATTTTTCAAGATAAAATGGATTGTTATGTAGAATTTTTTATATTTATTGAAAGTAATAAAATCATTTTGATCTCTAGTTGTATGTCATTATGATAAAAGTTGGAACCTTCTCTATGCGAGGTTTTTCTTGTGCTAATCACGTGCTTGTGCTAATAGATAGATGTCATTGATAATGTCAATACATTGCTCGTTTTGTTTACATACTGATCAAGATTGTTTCAATTCTATTCAACATGGTACTAATTTCAATATGGAGTTTGAGTTGCAATTTTCAAATATTGCTCCAATTTAGTTTTTCCTCATTTTATATGTTTTATCTATTCTTTTTAAAAAAACTACCTAGTAAATTTATACTTTTTAATGTGGCTTCACCCGCTCTGTCTCTATGATTGTGTATCTTCTTGGGTTTTTTCTACTCATTGACTCCCAGTTGAATTAATTCAATAGTTAAGTTAGACCTCACCTTTACACATCGTGACTTGTGCTGATTTGTGGGGTTTTTTCAATGTTCTACATGATTATTTTGGTGCTTTCAATAAAATAGATTTATTGTGTATATATTAAGGTAATACATCTTTCCTTTTTGCTATGTCTAAAATTTCTTTAGTACTTTAAGAAAATATTATATTATTACTTCTCTATTCATCTTCAACGACCACAAATGTTGTATTAGAGCAACTCCAGCAATAGTCTCTACTTAGAGCCTCTACTTTGTTCAATAGGGGCTACCATCAACTTTTTGGGGCTTTAATTTTGTGCTTAACTCCAACAATAACCCCACTCTAAAGCTCCTACTACCGCCCGACATGTGGGACCTACTCGTCAATGGTTCATATCCTTCTCTTCTTTTCTGACCTCTCCTCTCTCCCACATCTATCTGTTCCTCTTCCTCCCATTGCTACTCTCTCTCTCTCTCTCTCTCTCTCTCCCAGTGCTTCTTGTGTCCATATGTGGGGGAGCTTGAGCCCCGGCCACGCGCAGAGACGAAAACACGGAGGGAGCTCGACCCCCGACCGAGCGCGGAAGCGATGGCGCGGAGGGAGCTCGACCTCCGGCCGGCGCGGCGGTGATAACGTGGAGGGAGCTCGAGCTCCGACCTAGCGAGGCGGTGACGGTGTGGGAGGAGCCGACCCCTGGCCGCACGGGGAGGCGACCGTGAGGAGGGAGCTCGACCTCCGACCGCCGTGCGCGGGGGTGACGACGTGGAGGGAGTTCGACCTCCGGCTGGGCGAGGAGGCGATGGCGCTCCTTCTCCCTTGCACCGTCTAGGTGGCGGCGCATGGAGGGGCCCTCACAGTCGGGCTGACAGCGTGGGAGAGCCCGAGCTCCAGATGGGCGGCGCATCCCCCGGCAGCGGGATCTCGAGCTCCAGGCGGCCACCGTGGGAGGGACCAACAACCGACGGGGAAGGAGCAGCTTGTGGCTCTGCTCGGTGGCGCGCGGAGAGAAACGGCCAACCACCTAGTAGGTAGGGGCCTTCTCTCTCAAACCCGCAGGAGAAAGGGCTGGAGGGGAGGATTTAGGTACCCTAAAGTAGGTTCTCGAGTAGGGGGGCTATTGAATTGTGTGTTGTTTTCTCTCAACTCCTACTTTTTTATTTGAGGTACGGAGGGAGGTTGATGGAGTTGCTCTTATTGAGCAAATTCTGATAGTAAAGACAAATTTGATGACATCATCTCTCATGCAAGAAATTTCCATCGTCTAAAAAAATTGCACACGTTAAACCATACATCTAAATTAAATTTTGATTTCACCAATAGATTTCTTACATTGAGATCATCAAAATAAGATCATACTTAACCATGTTTGGGTGCAGTATTTTTTAAAATATTTTTAGAATACTCAATATTCATTAGTATTGTAGTGAACAAATACTTGAATAGCTAGAACAAATATATTTGTTCGGCCTCTGTATATATTTGTTCGGTTCTAGTGAATATTGTTCGGCCTTAGTGAATATTTTTTCTTCTTTTGTATATATTTGTTCGGTCTTAGAGAATATTTGTTTGCATATATTTTGTTCGGCTCGAGTGAATGTTTGTTATGCCCTAGTGAATATTTGTTCGTCTTTTGTAAATATTTGTTCCATTTATACACCTCGCAGAAATTTGTAACTTTATTTAAAAAACAATATAAAATAAATTTGTCAAAATATAGTTAAGTGGGATCTCATTGTGAAGTTTTTGTTGTCAGAAATCCAATTGTGCAATTGGAATTTAGTTTTGATATTCGGTGTAAGATATGTAGCTTTTTTAATAAGTTTTAAAAGCGTTTTGCATGTGGGATGATATCAGCAATACTATTTTCTTTTTTTCTATGGTTAGAAGGTTAGAAGGCGACAAATGCACAGCTTTCACGATGGTTAATCGGACCCCATGGAATCCCCCTGACCCCATGGAATCCCCCTGACCCTTGGCAGTCGAGGGGCAAGAAATCACCTAGGCACCCACCCTCGCTCTGTTTCACCAGCGCCGGAGCCCGATGCAGAATGCGCTGCGGTGGGCCAAGGACGCTCAAACGCGCTGATCATGTTGCTCCTGCACACTGTCGTCTCTCCACGTGCTCATCCTCCACCTGATATCTTGATCACACCTTCGCTCGCCGCGTTCTCTTTTGCGCTGAGCGTGCCTCGGCTTAGCAAATTTATCAGCCTAAACATGCAAACAACATAACTAACAGTAGAATCAGGCTTTCCTACACTGACTCTCGATCTGCGGCAGACGTGAATGCTACTATACCAAATACCATGGGTGCATAAAATGATTGCCACACTGGTAGAAAAACAGCATTCCGTCCCGGGTGGGAAAGGCTTTAAGTCTCTAAAGCCCACCCAGAACGAAAAGGGAGAGACAAAAGGCCCCCCCTTGTCACCGGGTGGGCAACCGGGAATAAAGGGTGCCCTTTATTCCCGGGTGGTAGCCCCGCCCGGGACAAAAGGGTAGGGCACAGCAGCGCCTGTGCGCCACCCCTTTAGTCCCGGGTGGTAGCCCCACCCGGGACAAAAGGGGAGGCACACCAGCACCTGTGCGCCACCCCTTTAGTCCCGGGTGGTATTACCACCCGGGACTAAAGACCCCGCTGTGATTTTTTTTATTTCATTTCAAATTGTTCTAATAATGTTATACACGTATATTCTCACGTATTTGGGCGTAATTTACGTATACGTATAAATGTTTGCACTAATTATACGTGTCTACTATACGTACTATATGAAGAGAATAAACTTATAAATAAATATATACATACATTATATTACATCGAAAGCATAGATAGTATTTTCTGAAAGTAGTATATATATATACATCAAAATACCGTTTCATACTAATTCTAGTCTAAAGTTCCACCGGAGGTGCTAATTAAAATTTATCAATTCGATGACCGTCATAGTGATTTCTGCCTTGTGGATTAATCACCTGGTCCATTATGAATCCGCAGAGACCTTCTTGAATCACCAAGAGTCGGTCCTTCTCAATGATTGCGTCCCTAATCATATTGTTCTGCAATGTGCAAATAATTTAATATATTACACACAAGAATTAAATATATAAGCGGTTAGAAAAAGATGTATTATTAATTGGTTTAAAATAATACTTATAGTATAATCTGACGGGTCTGCCTCGCAGAAATTGTGGATGAACTCACACACATAGTATGCACATAAATGTGTCCCTGGTTCCTGTCTCATACACTGAATTGAAGAAGATAATTATGAAAAATTAGTGTTATACATTTTTAATTTGCCCAAGCTGAAGTTGTTATTTGGTTTACGTACTGGAAAATTTGTAGAGAAGTTTATTCTAGGTCTCCATTGTCCAAGGTTGACAGCCTTGAATTTTTCCCAAGCTCTGGCAGAAAATAATGAAAGTTAGAGTTAGATAGTGTTAGTAAAAGCACACTATTGCATAAAAGGGAACGTATGGATAGAATTATTACTCTTGAAACATATCTTGAAGGTCCGAGTATTTGTTCGGATCTCTTCTCAACGAATCAAAGACAAGGATGTTGCTTCTGTTGACATCAATTATGAGAAGAATCCAGTGGAAACTGTATATAAAGAAGCTCAAAAGATTAGAACTAAATAATGTTAACTAAGATAATTAGAAATGCAAACCCTTAGCAATTAAGATGGTAATCACACTTACTCGAAGTTGTAAGGTAGAAGTATCAAATCCTTGTAATGCAATTCACACAAGGTCCTTAGGATTGTTTTGAATGTTGTTTCTGGTTGTTTGTTTACTTGATCTTGATTAACTAAAGATGGGTCCATGAAACCTATTCGTTGGTAACCATTCTTCCCCATGTTATGCATTTCCAGGCTACAGAAAATGAAAGACAAAGTTAATAATTAGAGGATGCATAAATTTGTTAATTAGGGTATGTATTGCACCGTCACTTACAGGCACCAGGCCATGACAAGATCGGTATTCAAGGAGTCAAGATGGTAAATTTCATAAATATCCTTGAATCGCAGCCATGACAACTTCTCGCCTTCACCAACAAAATCTCCCAGTTTAACAAGCATGCCAATCATCTCCAGGCCCGCCATACACGTCTTCATGTAGAAGTCATGCAATCTGCGTATCTGAGTAGGGAGTTTCTTCACCAACTCAGGTCTGACAAAAGATTTCCCATGCTCGTAGTGCCATCTAGGTACGAAGTTTTTGTCCCGAGGAGGTGATTCGTGGCCGAGAATATATTCTAGTGGGAGCCCTGTTACTTCTTGCATTTGAATGACATTTGCTAGTTGTTCTGCGTCCATAACTGCAAGAGCTCGTTCAGTTGCAGTGAGGCCGGAGGCGACGTAAGTCTGTACTCCTGACGTCGACGCTTCTGTTGCCTTCTTCGTTGAAGGCTCTTTCGCTGACGTCAACGTTTGTGTTGCCTTCTTCGTTGAAGGCTCTTTCGCCGACGTCGACGTTTGTGTTGCCTTCTTCGTTGAAGGCTCTTTCGTCAACGTCGACGCTTGGGTTGCCTTCTTCTTCTTCCTATAATCATGTGGCATCGTCGACCCCGGTACTTGGTCGATGTAACTATTTGGTGACCCTCCTTGTCTCTTCTTCTTTAGGGACTTGTGCAGCGACCGGTCATAATCACTTAGTAGGGGTTTTATAATTTCTTGTCTCTTTTCTGCTTCCTTCTTCTCTATGAAAGCTTCGAGTTTCTACGGACGATCTTTATTATTTTCTGCTTCCATTTCTTCGAGCTATTTTTGTTTAGCAGCCTCTTTATTCCCTTCAATCCACGCCTTGAGTTGCTTATCACACTCCGCCTCATTTTCTGATGCTGTCATGTCATATGGCAGCTTCCTTTTAACAGGCAGGTTTTTCCCTTTCTTCTTCGGGGGATCCGGATTTGGCACGGGCATAGACGCGGTAGATTTTGATCGGGACCGCCTCTTGGCAGGCTTTGGTGAAGGCTGCTTTGGTGGTGATTGATACTTTGGTGGTGATTGCTGACGATCGTCATCGCTCGCGGCAGGAGAATTCCCTCGTTGTGGAGACGGTGAGCTCCAATCATTTGGCGATGACCGACCCGGTGACGGCCCGGGAGATGGTGCCTGCTGCTCGACAACACTCGGAGGGATCGGTGGCGGCATGTTAGGTATTATGATGTAACGTTTGGGCCACAATATGATATTGTGAAGCGCATCACGGAGTGTCCTTTCCCCGTCACCTCCTTGGATGTCTAGCTCTATGTCGTTAAACTTTGGGTCAACAATCTCCTCCAAACCAACTGAGGCGTAGCCAGCTGGAATCTCCATGCCGTGGCTTGTACGTCCTGAGAGATGTGCTAAAGCCATTCCGTACGCCACCTATATATATGTAGAGAAACGATGAAGTTATTAAATGCCTGAGACATGCATCAAAGGTTGAGATAATTGCACGTATCATCAGGTTTATATATACCTTCATTGTGATGTTGCCGATCGGCTTGTGCAGCTCACATGCGGTGCGCTGACAGAGTTCATCCATAGGGTACCGTTCGTTGTCCTCTACTTGAACTTCTTCTTGGTTTGCCGCCCTTTATTCTTCGGGGGCCTCTGTGGAAGCAAAACTGCTTTTGCGAGCGGAAGGGCTAATGACGGGATCCACCGGTGCTTGGGGCAGTGCTCCGGCAGGGGTGATCTGAGCTACCGCGGCGGCCACTCGTCGTTCAATCTCTGCATTCATACGATCTTCTTGATCTTTAAGTCTCTGCTCCATCATTGCACGCCACCGTCCCTCTTCACGCTCCCTTCTTCTTTTGCGGCTTCTGTAGGTGTCGGCACTTCCCTTGAAAGCAAACTTCCACGGGACTACCCCGTAGCCCCTGCAACGTCCTGGGTGTTCCGGATTCCCGAGCGCCAAAGTGAGCTCATCCATGTCTCTGTCAGGAACCAATCTGCCCGCTTTGATGTCTTCATTCTTTTTTATTATCTCATGTGCCGCCTCCCGTAACGTGGGTGGGAATTCGAGGGAACCATCATCAGGGTTCAATCTTCCACCGCGGGCATAATACCAATTCTTCGATCGTTCTTCCCAGTCAATGACCGCTGGTACGATACCTTTGTTGAGGAGGTCTTGTTCAATCTTCCGCCACTTGGGTGCTGCAACCGCGTAACCACCATGACCAAGATGATGGTTGTAATCCGTCTTCTTACTGGCACTTTTCTGAGCTCGTGCGCTCTTGTTGGCGAATTCTTCACTATTCTTGTAATCCACAAAGGACTGCCAGCGATCCTTTAGCTTGGGATAATCATCAAAATTTGGAGTTCGCTTCTGCTTGATATAATCTCTATGCAGCTGCTTCTTGAAACTCTGCAATTGAGTTGCCATCTTCGTGAGAGTCCACTGCTTCACAAGGTTTGCGTTCACGCCCGGTGGAAGTGTGAAGTGTTTTAGGATATCATCCCATAACATATTCTTAATGTGATCCGGAACCACCCATGGATTATCTTCTCTTCCCTTCCATTCTCTATATGATATGGGCACGTTGTCCCTCACAATAGCACCGCATTGGGACACAAACTTGTCCCTGACCTTCTTTGGTTCTCATGGCTGGCCAAGCTCGTTGACTTCAGTGATATGAAACTTCACGTCATGATCGACGATTACTTTTGTACGGCCTCTCTTAGTCTTTTTGCTTGTCGAGGTTGAAGCCTACAAGTTGCGGATTTGTTATTCACGCGGGGTTCCAGAATGATATATATACCTCGTTGTTAATGCATTTATGGATTTGTTAATGCATGATATATATACCTCGTTGGAACCTTCTGCATTAACTATGATAAGGTCTTCATTATTGTCCTCGGCGCGGCTGTCGATGTCCGCGGTGCGGGAGTCGATGTCCGCGGTGCGAGTGGCGATGTCCCCGGTTATGTTGAGGAACACGTCCGCCTGGCTACGCTCCTCCTCGGTGAAGGTTCTCCATCAGCCGCTCCTCGTCCTCATTGTGATCCATAACTAGAAATTTCTGAATACATAAATGAATTTCTGAGCACATCAATGATTTTCTGAGCACATAAATGATTTTCTGGATACATAAATGAATTTCTGAATACATAAATGAATTTCTGAATACATAAATGAATTTCTGAGCACATAAATGAATTTCTGGACACGTAAATGATTTTCTGGAGACATAAATGAATTTCTGAATACATAAATGATTTTCTGAGCACATAAATGATTTTCTGAGCACATAAATGATTTTCTGGATACATAAATGAATTTCTGACTACATAAATGATTTTCTGAGCACATAAATGAATTTCTGATTACGTAAATGATTTCTGAATACATAAATGATTTCTAAGTGTCGGGCGAGAGTCGAGCGAAACTACCTAAGTGTCGGGCGGGAGTCGAGCGAGTCGGGCGGGAGTCGAGCGAGACTACCTAAGTGTCGGGCGGGAGTCGGGCGAGACTCGAGCGAGACTACCTAAGTGTCGGGCGGGAGTTGAGCGAGTCGGGCGAGAAAACCTAAGTGTCGGGCGGGGTCGAGCTAGTCGGGCGGGAGTCAGGCGGGAGTCGAGCAAGTCGGGCGGGAGTCGAGCGAGAAAACCTTAGTGTCGGACGGGGTCGAGCGCGTCGGGAAAGAATTGAGCGTGTCGAGCGATACTACCTAATTGTCGGGCGAGCGAAAAAATTAATATCTCTAAATACATATTTCATCTCTAAATACATTTCATCTCGAAATACATATTTCATCTCTAAATTCAAATCTAAAATCTCTAATTCTAAAAGCTCTAAATTCAAATCTAAAATCTCTAATTCTAAAATCTCTAAATTCAAATCTAAAATCTCTAAATTCAAATCTAAAATCTCTAAATTCAATTCTAAATCTCTAATTCTAATCTAAATTCATAAATAAATTCACTGAAAACATTAAAAAAATTGCTGACGTCAGCGGATCCCCTCACCGGCAGCGACGGCGGGCTGAGGGGGGTGACGACGTCGGCGGCCGGGAGCGGCGGCGGGCGACGGCCGGGCGCGGGGGAGACGGCGGCCGGGCGTGGGGGCCGGCACGGAGACGGCGCCCAAGCGTGGCGGAGCGGGGTCGACGGGCGGCCGGGGTCGGCGGCGGCGGAGCGGGGGTGACGGCGGCCGCGAGCGGCGGCGGGCGACGGCCGGGCGCGGCGGAGACGTCGACGGGCGTGGGGACGACGGCCGGGCGCGGGCGGGGTCGACGGGCGGCGTGCGGACGACGACGGCCGGGAGCTCCGGCGGCGGAGAGGGCGCAGGGTCGGCTGGGCGCGAGCAGGGACGGCGGGGTGCGACGGGGTCGACGACGGCGGGGTGCGAGCTTCGACGACGACGGAGGCAGGGGCGACGGCAGGGAAGACGATGGCCGGACGACGAAGAGTGTAAAGTAGAGGAGTTGGGGAAGAAGGGGTGGATCCGTGGGATTTATATCCTCCCCCCCTCTTTAGTCTCGGTTCGTAATCAAACCCGGGAGCAAAGAGCCTTTAGTCCCGGGTGGTGATACGACCCGGGACTAAAGGCCCTTTAGTCCCGGGTCGTATCACCACCCGGGACTAAAGGCCCCTTTCGCGCGGGAGGGCCGCAAGGGCAAAATTTCAGCCTTTTGTCCCGGGTGGTGTTACCACCCGAGACTAAAGGCCCCCTTTAGTCTAGGGTCGTAACACCACCCGGGACTAAAGTGTAATTTTCGGCGGGAACTGTTTTTCCCCTCCTATTTCTTTTCTCATTTTCACATTCTATCTCTTTGAAATCAAAAAAAATATAGTAACTTTTACTATTTTTTCCATGCAAAATTATATTTAGTTAAAATATAATAAACTGTACTTTGCTATGCAAAATTATATTTTAGAGTTGTAAACATTCACTTCCAATTTTCATTTGCAATATTGATGTGCATTCCCAATAAAATTCAATTAAACCGAAAAAATAGTAAATTAATTCAGAAAAATCTCAAACTTGGTGGGTCAATCTCACATGACATATTCAAGCTTCATAAAAATTTTGAGACCGATACAACACTGCAAAGTGCATGGACTTCAGAATCGTTAAGACATAAGTGGTATAGACATGGTTCGATGAAAGGTTCTATATAGCTTTGTGAAGCACGTGTACTCCATCTATGTCGAAATGGTCTGAAATTTTTTTGGTTGTCATTTACACTCAAAATATTAGCTCACGCAAGATCTTAGATTTTTCTGAAGACTAAATGTATTTTAGGTTTTTTCTTCGTGCTAAAGGAGCTAGAATATTATGAATTACACATCAATAACTCAAGAATTATGATTCGACTTCCAGATAAATTAGACTCCTAAGGCACAAGAGAACTTGTGGCCAAGTTTGGCACCATTCTGGATCGTTTCAGGGGTGCTCTCAGCTCAACATTTAATTTCTAGGTGATGTCGCACGGAAATTCAATTAAACCGAAAAAATAGTAAATTAATTTAGAAAAATCTCAAACTTGGTGGGTCAATCTCACATGACATATTCAAGCTTCATAAAAATTTTGAGACCGATACACAATTGATTTGATCAATAATCATTACATTACGACATTAATCTCAAGCACGTAAGTACGGTGTCTCTTCACGTCCAAGCAATATGCTTGGGTCAACTTCGACAGCGAACGGAGGCATGCCATCAAACTGATCATAATCATCGGATTGATCTGTTTTGTCCTCGACTCCCACGATTACTCTTTTACCTGGAAGAACTATGTGACGCTTTGCCTCTTGTGGTCCTGCTTCTTGGGGATTTTTATTCTTCGGTATGCTAGTCATATCCTTGACATAGAAAACCTGATGCACATCTTTGGCAAGCAGGAATGGATCATCTTTGAACCCAATCTTGGTAAGGTCCACTATTGTCATTCCATATTCATCTTTCTTTACGCCATTCAGGTTTACCCATTGGCAAAAAAAAGAGGGACGTTCATCGCTCCGTACTCAAGCTCCCATATCTCTTCTATGATACCATAATAGCAGGTCTTGCCCCCATCTTTTCCGATGACGTCCATACGGACACCACTATTTTGGTTTGTGCTTTTGCGATCTTGAGCTCTCGTGTAAAAATTGTAACCATTCATATCGTAAGCTTGAAATCTTGTAATTGTGCTACAAGGTCCCCTGGCTAACAAAGCTAGTTGTGGATGAATCGTTGAGTTTCCGATTAGTTGTTCACTCAACCATGAGGGAAATGTTTCCAAGTGACGGCGTGCAATCCAGACTGGGGATTTGGTTGGATTTTGAGAAGCAATAATCTGCTCGTGTTCCATCCTATACGGAGTCACCAGTGATGATTGTTGCAGGATTGTTAGGTGTGCTTTATGGAATAAATCAGTATTATTGCTCAAACTTGATTTCCTTCCGATGGTACCCTTTCCCTGTAGCCTCCCCTCGTGTCGTGATACTGGAAGCCCAATCGAGTCAATTGTGTCGACAAAATCAACACAAAACTCAATGACCTCCTCAGTTCCATATCCCTTAGCAATGCTTCCTTCCGGACGAGCACGGTTAAGAACATAATTCTTGAGGATCGACATGAACCTCTCAAAAGGCCACATGTTGTGAAGGTATACTGGACCGAGAATAGTAATTTCTTTCACAAGGTGTACCAGGAGGTGTGTCATAACATCGAGGAAGGAAGGTGGAAATGCCAACTCAAAGCCGACAAGACATTGAACCGCATCATTCTGTAGCTTTCCTAGCTTGGCTGGATCGATTGCCTTCTGTGAAATTGCATTGAGAAATGCACAAAGCTTTACGACCAGTAATCGTACATTCTCTGATAGAACACCCCTCAACGCAACTGGAAGCAACGGTGTCATCAACATGTGACAGTCGTGGGCCTTTAGATTTGTGAACTTCTTCTCTTTCATTTATGATCCCCTTTAAATTCGACGAGTAGCCAGACGGAATCTTAATACTGTTCAGGCAATCAAACACGCTTTCCTTCTCTTTCTTGGTGAGAGTGTAACTAGCAGGACCATAGTAATCAACATCATCATCATCCTCTTCCGGATCAGTTTCATCATCACCCTCCCGCGGAACTTTGGGAATCTTATGAAATTCTTTCAGGTCCTCTCGTGCTTCGTTGGTATCCTTCGGGTTACCGTAACAACCCATGAAGCCTAGCACATTCACGCAAAGATTCTTCGTAAGGTGCATCACGTCAATTGCGTGTCGGACCTCAAGGCTACGCCAATAAGGTAGCTCCCAAAATATAGATTTTTTCTTCCACATTGGTGCACGCCCGTTGGCGTCAGTTGGAACAGGTTCACTACCAGCACCCTTTCCAAAAACTACCCTTAGATCATTTACCATCTCAAATACGACATCTCCATTAAAATGGGGTGTCTTCGTACGATGGTCAGCCTTCCCTTTCCAATGCATCACTTTCTTCCGTAAGGGGTGATTAGTTGGAAGGAAACAACAGTGACCATTATACACGACATTCTTACAGTTTTTGAGATGAATACCTTGTGTTCTATGTAAACAGTGCGTGCATGCCCGATATCCCTTGTTTGTCTGCCCAGAAAGGTTACTTAGGGCAGGCCAATCGTTGATGGTTATGAACAACAATGCTCGTAGATCGAAGTTCTCTTGCCTATCATCATCCCACACACGTACGCCCTCTTCCCACCATAGCAGTAATAGTTCATCGACCAACGGTCTTAGGTACACATCAATGTCGTTGCCGGGTTGTTTTGGACCTTAGATGAGCACCGGCATCATAATGAACTTTCGCTTCATGCACATCCAACCAGGAAGGTTGAACATGCATAAGGTCACAGGCCAAGTGCTATGACCACTGCTAAACTCCCCGAATGGATTGAAACCATCCGTACTTAAACCAAACCTTATGTTCCTTTCCCTGTTCTCAGAAAATGTCTTGAATTCTCTATCAATCTTTCTCCACTAAGACCCATCAGCCGGATGTCTCAGCAGGTTGTCTTGCTTACGTTCCTCGGCGTGCCATCTCATCAACTTAGCATGTGTTTTGTTCCGGAACAAACGCTTCAAACGTGGTATTATAGGAAAATACCACATAACCTTCGCCGGAACTTTCTTCGTCTTGTCACGGTGCCCCTGGAGATCACCAGCATCTTCATCTCGCCGAATCTTATAACGTAGCGCTTTGCACACAGGACAAGCATCCAAATTCTCATAATCCTTACCCCGATATAGGATGCAATCATTAGGGCATGCATGGAACTTCTGTACCTCCAACCCAAGAGGGCACACAGTCTGTTTTGTTTCATATGTGGTGGACGGTAATTCATTGTTCTCCGGAACCTTGTCCTTCACAATTTTTAGCATCCCTTCAAATACCTTATCAGACACACCATGTTTTGCCTTCCATTGCAGCATTTCTAGTGTAGTACCAAGCTTTTTGTGACCTGGCTTGCAATCTGGGTATAACGGTTTTCTGTGATCTTCGATCATACGTTGGAACTTTGCCTTTTCTTTTTCGTTTTCACAGTCCCTTTGTGCATCCTGTAGAACCTGGCTGAGATCATCAGCAGGCCCGTCAGCATGTGCTGGTAACTCTTCTTCGTCAGCATCTTCCATTAAAGTATCTGCAAAAGCTTGACCTGCGGCCCAGTCCGGAATACCCTCCTTCTCTTCTTCGTCGTCTTCCATCACAACCCCTCTTTCACCGTGCTTGGTCCAAACCACATAGTTCGGCATGAATCCGTATTTCAACAAGTGGAGGTGAAGTGTGCCCGGGTCATGGTAGTCTCTTTCGATTCTGCAATCGGAGCATGGACAACACATGAACCCACTCGCATCCTTGTTTTTTTTCGCCACTTCGAGAAAACCATGCATGCCGGTAATGTACTCCGCTGACCGTCTGTCAGTGTTGTACATCCATTGCCGGTTCATCTGCATCATATTAAGTGAAAAATATCCATGTTAATTCTACAACACTAAAGTATAAAAAACAAAAACAAAGTCTTAGTACAAATGAATGAAAGAAGATAATCATAACAAATAAAAACTACTTATTACCAAATCTAAAGTATACTAATATAAAAACTACATCTCTTAGCTCTTAAATCAAATTTTCTATTTTCTTAATTATGGCATAAATTTTAAGTATAAAAAATATACACTATCCCTAGGTCTCATTTTCTAATAACTAAATTAATAAATTCTATTTTCTCTAATAATACATAAAGCTAGCTAAAAGTAAAATTTTTATAAAAACAAAAAAATCTTAGTACAATTGAATGATAGAAGATTATCATAACAAATGATAACTACTTATTACTAAATCTAAAGTATACTAAAAACCTCATCTCTTAGCTCTTAAATCAAAATTTCTATTTTCCCCTTCTCTAAATCATAACATGAAATTTAAACACAACAAATGAATGGAGGATGAAGAATAATACCTTAGCAACACCTTGGAGGTGAGAAAACTCCACAAATTGATGACGAAAAATTTGGGCAGCACCTCCCTAGGTTTGCGGCGCCATGGAGCTTAGAGGAGCTTGCTCTTTGAGCTCTCGGTGAAAAATGGTCGGGCAGGGGAAGAAGAAGGGAGCGTGCTGTCGATTTTGTATAGGGGAGGCCTTTTGTCCCGGTTGGTAAAACCAACCGGGACAAAAGGCCTCTGAAGGCCGGCTCCGCCAACCCTTTAGTCCCGGGTTGGTTTACCACCCGGGACTAAAGGCCGGCCCCAATCATTGCGGCCGTGGAGGGCTGGCCTTTAGTCCCGGGTTGGATTACCAACCGAGACTAAAGGGTTGCCCCCCAATGACCCTGTTGTTTTTTTAGTTTAATATATATTAAGGTTTCCAAAATTTGTGATAAAGGCTAATATTAAGGCTTAATCAATACTTTAGAGGTGAGAACCCTAATATTAAGGTTTCCAATAAATTAGTCACTGGCCTAACATCAATACTTAAGGTCTTAACAAAAAATATAAAAAAGTTTGTACATCAATACTTAATTAAGGTCTTACAAACATAAAAAGTTCATACATGAATACTTAAGGTACGGTCTTAACAAAGATAGAGGGGTGCATCAATGCACGACACATATTTCATACTTCATTCTTCTTCCTTAGATAGTCCATATAGTTGAAGTCTCCGATCTTGAAGTCGAGAACTTCAGCGAAATATGCCAGAGAATGGATCAGTGCACTCTCTATCGCTTCACAATTACGGTCACATGGACTTCCATAAATTTCAAACAGTGGTGGCGAGGCAAACTGATATGGCCTGTAAAATGAAAGATGAGCCTGATACTTCCAATTTCTTGTTTGTATAGCATTTGAATATGTGTAAGAAAATCCCACAACATCCATCACTTGCTCTAGAATTGCATGAAAGCTCATCGCCGCAAAAGTTTGACCAAACATATCCTACAATTAAGAATATTGTTATTACGACCCATTAAAAATGCTGAATAAGAGTAAATGGTGCTCCATACCATGTCATGTTCATTTAGCCGACAAAGTCTCTCTGCGGTCCTGGTGACACTTTCTCCTTCCTCGAGTGACTTTATTAGAAAATAAGAGTAATCTGGCACAAAATACCCATTAGCGTTTAGTTGTTGTAAGCATGCCTGCACGGCGGTCCTTTCATAAGTCCTCTTAACCGGTGCAGGGGCACCCCACCCAACAATCGATACCATTTGGATGGGTTCTGAAGACAGCGAGGAGTGATTTTATCTTTGAACGGCTATATCAAACGAGATTTTTAATTGTATGCAATTGTTTGGACCGACAATCGCGCATTGTGTAACAAGAGGGGTACCACCTAAATTTTCAACAACATGTGCGAGCCACTGCAAATGATTGAGAACCTGCAGTGTATGAAAATAATATTATTATCCGTGTGTAGTACGTAAACATGAAATTTATACAACGAAAGAATATTACTATGTTGGGACGAGGTCCCTGGCTTCGATCACCAGTAGGTAACTCAATCACACCATGGGTGAAGTGTATGCCTGGACGACGAGCCAAAGGTGGCCGGTCATCAAAACTGATTCCACGACCGCCGCCATGACTTGCCATTGTTATTCTGGACTACTCTGTAATATATATAAAATAATGCTTAAATAAGAGAATGCTTAAATCTATTCTATATAAAAACATAATATATAAGACCTATTTTCTCATTTTCTAATAACTAAACAGATAAGTGCAAGAGCTCGTTCAGGTGCAATGAGCCCGGAGGCGACGTAAGTCTGTACTATACCTTTTCTAATCACCCTGATCATTTAGGAAGTACAAACCTCACCTCACCATCATATACACACACCTCGCTCTCCCACTTACAGTACATCGCCAAAGTACAGCCCTGCATCTCCTACCTGGCTACAGCCCAACATCACCGAGCCACGTATAGCCCCAGCTCGTAGGTGATGTTGGACTGTAGCTAGGTAGGATGTAAGGCTACTGGTACAGAACGTCCAACCGACTGTATATATGGAAAAAAGAAAAAAAATAAGAGAATGCCTAAATGTATTCTAAATAAAAACAAGAAATACTTAACAAAAATGAATTAAATAGGTAGGTAGTATATTTTTGTTTGGTAATGACCATTTTTTTAATAAACTAACTTCTCATAAATTAAGCTAAATGTAAAATTAAATGCATCTCTCATCTAAAAGTTAAAATCAATTATCTCTATAGCAAAAACTATAAAATCAGAGGATAAATCCCTATGTGAAACTATGCTTAAAAAATATGTGAAACTAAATACAATGTTAGCTAAATCTAAAACATCTCTTAGCTCCTCCTACCACCTAAAAATCTAAATCCATATTTTCTCCATTTCTAACCATAAAAACGAAATTTAATCATAACAAATGAAGGAAAGATGAAGAATCAAACCTTAGCAACACTTTGGAGGAGAGAAATCTTCACAAATGGATGACAAAAAAATTGGTTAGGAGAAGAACTAGCTAGCTCTTCACAAACTATCTCTTAAGTCTCGAGTGCTTAAGTCTCAGGTGAATGTGAGCTCGGGCAGAGGAAGAAGAAGGGAGGCAGGGATTTATAGGCGCACCCTTTAGTCTCGGGTGGTAATACCACCCGGGACAAAAACTTTAGTCCCGGATAGTGTTACGACCCGGGACTAAAGGCTCACCCTTTAGTCTCGGGTCGTAATACCACCCGGGACTAAAGTCTGGCGCCAATAATTGCGGCTCGGAGCCGTTGGACGCCAGGTCTTTAGTCCCGGGTGGTATTACCACCCGAGACTAAAGGGGGGGTCGCAAACAGCCTTCCGAGGCCGCGTCACCCCAAAAGTATTTGTCCCGGTTCCAAAGTTGAACCGGGACAAATGTTTGGGAACAAAGGTCGTTTTTCCACCAGTGCAAGGAAAAATCAATTAGATGTAGAGTCCTAATTTATGTAATTTTATACCTATTCGGTGAGGACTCGTGATAATATAGAACGTTAGTTTATAAAATCTAATGGTGCATATTTTTTCTTATTAAATTAATGTGGAACATTTTAAGTCATTAGATCCTCATAAAATTAATGGTTTGTATTCTTCTCTTTTTTAGATTAACGTGAGAATTTTTAGGCCCTCTAGGCGAACGTGATGGTTTTTTTAACACTATAGTATTAAGATAATAGATTAGTAGGATGCAAATCCCTCCTGCTTTACTAAAAATACTAGGTGATACCCCGCATGTTGTTGCGGGAATTTTAACAAAATTTGAAGATGTAATTTGAAAGTAGAAACACTAAAATGATTACATCGTAATATTTTAATTTTTTCAAACAATAATGTAAAGGAAAATACAATCATTTTATTGAGAGAGAACTACTTAGAAATTTGTAGCATGATACTCGCAAATACTAACACAATGCATAGGCGCAGAAAATCGGTAGATGATATAAATTCATGATTTTAGTGGATGGTGATGTGGACAGCTTGCATGTTGAGAGAAGATCTAGTGGATGGTGACGTAGACCTCTTGCATGTTGAGAGAAGTCTATCCATGACTTGTAGTGAGTCTCACTTATATAGTTGTTATAGATAGATATAAAAAATCACGTTTTGTGCTGCCACGTGCTGCACGAATCATTGAGATGGATCCAAATGGCGGCTCCCGAACTGGTCAACAATAACAAAGCTCAAACAAACCCTCGAACGGCATTACGAAAGAAATCAAACTTGCATTTTGCCTTCCACACACGTTGGAGTTAGATGGATCTGCATGCAGATCCAGCACGGTTATCTCCAAACTCTTCATCCAAAAGCTCGATCGATCAATGGCTCTCACCAATCTCATCTCAAGTCTCCTCTATCTTCCCTACCGGCACGCGAGGTCATTTCAAAACTTGAAATGCGAATGAATGGACGAGAACGCTTGCGTGTGTGCGTGCATTTCGTCCATGGTAGTTGTTTGTTGGGCAAGCAGAGCTGCTTTCTTTTTATAACCCAAACCCACTATTCTTGCGGTGACGACGAGAGGCGGGGCAAGAGCTCCGCGTGCCCACCCATCTCTATTCTCCTCTCCTATCCCGACGCCGACGCCGCGGGCCCCGACCTCGCCGGCCGCGCGCGTGCCATGTCCACCTCCTCAAAGCCGCCACGACCACCAAAACACCTCCGCCTCCACGTCGACACTGCCACCGCCGCCACCACCACCACTAACAACGGCTCCCGCTCCCCGCGCCCGCCCGCCTCCGGCGCCGCCGCCTCCGCCTCCGCCGGCCCCGGGCAGAACCAGGCATGCGCGGCGTGCAAGTACCAGCGGCGCAAGTGCAACCCGGACTGCCCGCTCGCCCCCCACTTCCCCGCCGACCAGCAGCGCCGCTTCCTCAACGCGCACCGCCTCTTCGGCGTCAGCAAAATCCAGAGGACGCTGCAACGGGTCGACCCGGAGCGCAGCGCCGACGCCATCAAGACGATCATCTTCCAGTCCGACGCCCGCGCCGCGGACCCCGTCGGCGGCTGCGTCACCATCATACAGAACCTCAGGAGGCAGATCGAACGAACGGAGTTGGAGCTCGCCTACGTTAGGCAACAGATCGCCATCTACAGGCAGGCGGCGGCCACCGGCGCCGGCGCCGACCCGGCGATGATCCTACCTGCCGCCGCCGCCGTGGCCGGGCAGGACGTAAATGCCGGCGTCGCCGTGGGCGCCGTCTACAGTCAGGAACACGTCCCGGCAGGCGCCGGAGGACTAGTCTTCCAGCACCAACAAGGTTACCATGTTCTCGCCAAAGTCGAGCACCAAAATCACCATCCACCGCCGCCGCAGCAGCAGCTCTACAACTACTTCTGCTACGGGATGGCCGGCGACGAGGCGACAAGCAGCCACGACGGGAGCGTGCAACAGCAGCAGCAGTACGGCTTTGCAGACGCCGCCGGTGTCAGGATCGGGTCGCCGGCGGCGGCCCTCGGCGAGCAGATGGAGCAGCAATGCCGGCTAGAGGCGGCGCCGTTCGTGGACGCGTTTGACGTGAAGTCACAGGCGATGCCGGCGATAGTAGAACACCACGGCCCTGCTGGCGTCGTGCGTCGTCGAGAAGACAAGCTAGCCGCCGCGGTGCTGAAGCACGACGTTGATCAGCACATGGAGGAGGCGGCGGAAACAGCGGTGGGAACGCCATGCGAATTGGAGTTAGGCTTCTGATCGTCCTTCTAATGCATGGGAGATGCATTCATCCATGATCATGCATACACATTTATAAAATATCTTCATTTATTTTAATCATAAGCTTACTTATTTTTAATGATAAGCATGCTTGTTGCATTCTCAGTTTTTAGTTACAGAGTAAGTATCTACCTCGGCTAGATAATAATTGTTAGGTCATGTCGAACGCATGCATTAGCTTAGATTTTATCATATCCATAGTTCCATACATGTTGGTTGTTGATGAATCTGTGATGATCAGAAGGTTTAGTTTGCATAAACAATTTTTCAATTAAATGCTTCTGCTGGCATTATTGTGTTCCCTTTTCTAGAGCACGCATCATTTTTTTCAGTGGAGTTTCATTGCCCAAATTGTAGCACAGTAATATGTTTATGTTCCCGCAATTGAACAAATAAAAGAGAATGCTACTCCATTTTTCCGTGTGCACATGGTCTTATAATCAAATGCATTGTAATTTGGTTATCATTTTTGGGTGCATGGAAACCGAAATGTGCAAGATTACCCAAAAAATCACTTTGGTTACCATTTGGATGACAAATTGTAAAATGATCCGCTACTAAAATAAACTTGTTTTTGAACAAAATGGACATGTGTATCACATATATAGTAGTATGTAATTATCTGGGATCGTATAGTAGTTTATTAACATATCTAACGACAACTAAGCATATAGTATGCACACTTTATTAACTAGATCCTGAATTCTTTTAGGTAAATAGTCCCAGAACTATGATACAATTATTTGGTTCAACATGTAATTGATGTTAGTGAGAAAAACTTTGCTAGTTAAACACAGACTACATGTGTTGATTCATTAACAACAAATGGTTCAGCTGGCCCTAGTACAACCTCTTAAGAAGCAAATCAGCTTAAACTGCTAGATTTCGAAGGCCATTCATTCCTGCAGTTAGGACGGCAACGCCGAGCTTATCAGTCATCCATTAGGATTAGGATTAGAGATAGTATTAGACATGTTACTACAAGTACATCTCCAAGAGTTTGCTAAATTTTAGTTGACAAATCTTGTGTTTTGCCAACTTCTAAAAAGATATGTCAAGTAAAAAAAGAGTTTGTCTCCAACAGTTTGGCATAATTCACTTGCCAAATTCAGATCTAACTTGTATCAGAAATGTTGAGAGAGAAACAAAATTATGTTTATGTCCTTCCACCTCTTTAAACTTACATCAGGAACCCTTCTCCATTCTTTATTTCTTTTTTCGTCCTCCCACCTGGCTTTGCACTGCGGATGGCAACGACGTCGCCGCGCGGATATATGCGCGTGAGGAGGAGAATTTTGCCAAATTTTTATTTTTGCCAAGTTGGTTTGCCAAACTGTTGGAGACCAATTTTTCTTATTTTACTAAAATTAGATGGATGACAAGTTGATTTACCAAACTGTTGTAGATGCTCACCACAAGGAAGAATTATGAAGAAAGATCCCCATCCAACCCCAGGCTTTGAGATTGTTTGCTGGCGTGCTCCACCTCGAGTTTCCATTTCAGCGTCTGTTTGTTTTTGCTTTTATCGCAATTGTACTTTGCGCATGGCTCCTCAATCAAAGTCGTGACAACGTAACATTTCATTTGCGCAGCAGCGTTTAAACAACCTCACGGCCGGGTAGTAGTCATCAAGTTTTGGTTCTTCTAATAAGCAACAATGAACATCCGTGTCTGTATCTGTATCCGTATAAAAAGCACGAAAAGTGATGGACCCTTCTGACGATCAGCCCCAGAAATCCAGAATATTCGTAACGAAGGGATGTATTATGTATATATACGTGTAGTGTACGTGTACCTCTTCGGATTTTCCAAATTGGAACAAGATCGAGGATCTGAAAAAAAATCCGTAGGTCAATACGCGTACTGATACGACGGCGGGGAGCGGCGAGAACGAGAGCGCCTAGCTAGGTGCCCAGCCTACCAGGTGCAGGTGCCACCGCGTGCTAGTCAGCAGCAATGGATGACCGGCGGTTTACACTGCACGATTACAAGGTTGCCGCCGTTTACACTGCACGACCGGCGGGGGCTTTGTTTTATTATTTATTTATTTATTTATTTGCTACCTGAATTACCTTCCATGCACGTGTACACTGCATACAAACAGCATTGCTTAGTCACAAATTTCGGTTGGAACGCGTCATGTATGTGGCGCCCGGCCCGCCCGAGAATACCTATTCTGGACATACACCGACGGTGACGTGTGCGTACAGGAACGGAACGGAACGGAACAGCTGCACGCGGAATCAAGAGAAAAACATACAAACCACAGATTAGCTTCGCTGCCAAGTTTGGTGGTGCATTATCTTGTCAGTACTAGTAACTTTTTTTTTCCTTTCGTTTTCGTGCGAGGAATGACCCATTTCGTTACGGGAACCATGAACCGCCATGCCCGGTCTATGCTTGGCCTCTGCTTTGCTCAGTCCATGCATGGTGGATGCATGCATGCATGACGCGCTGACCTGGACAACTTCTTCCCCCCAAGCCGCTCTACTTGTAGTTGTCAACCTGAAAACGAGTTGATCCGATCGAGCTCTATATAAACTCCACCACGTGCATCCTCCTCGAGCGCCACGCCGTCGTCGTCCTCATAGCAGAGATCATCCTCTTGTTCTCCTCGAGCAGCAGCGGTAGAGCGGTGTCAGGCTAACAGCGCCGGCCAGCCGGGCGCACGAGAGAAGAATCCTACCGGGCTTTGGCTAGCTTGGCCGACGATGACGGGCACGGGGTGGTGGTGGCCGTCGTCGTCCCTCCGGCGTGGCTGGGGTCGGAGGCCGTGTGGTTCGTCGCGCTCAACGCCGTCGTCGCCGCGGTCGCCATCCTGTCCGCCCGTTCGCGGCCGTCTCAGTCGTCGTCGTCGACGCCACACCGCGGCGGGGTGACGCGGAGGGCCTCCTCGGCGGTGCTGCTGCAGAGCCTCCGCTCGTTCTCCATCTTCTCCTTCCCGTCCTTCCTCCAGCCCGACGCCGCAGCATTCGCCTACCAACAAGAAACAGAGGAGCTGGCGCGCTCACCCATCACCAAGCCGTCGCCACGCGCACTCACGCCCACGCCATCACCACCGCCCGCGCCGGCGGCGGATGAGGGTGAGGTCGAGGAGGAACGGGAGGACCCGAACGCGATGAGCATGGACGACGCCTACGCGCTGGTCCTGGCGTCACGGCACCGGCCGGAGCGGGAGCAGGAGGAGGAGGCGAGGCGGTCGGAGGTGGATGCCAAGGCGGAGGAGTTCATCCGCGGGTTCAACGAGGACCTGCGGCAGCAGCGGCTCAACTCCATCTTCAACTACACCCAGATGCTCAAGCAACGTGTGCTCGCCGCCAGCCGCCGCCAGCACCCGGATGCCAGGCCGGATCAGCTTTGAATTCTCACTTAATTTGACTCGCTCCACGTGTTCAATTTGTTTTTTTGGTCAGCATTTTGAAACGGACCGTCTATGTTCTAATTTGAGTTGTTGTTTGTTTGTACAGAACATTTTTTTTTCATTTGTACATAAGCTAGAATATAGTCTGCAGGTGTACATCTTGTAGCTTGACCAATTTTTTAATCGGCAGTACAGACTTTTAGTTTGAAGCATGCAGTTGCTTATTTATGCATGTATTTTCTTCTCACAACATCGATGGGTGGATAATGTCATCCTCTCGAGAGCGTAAACTGAAAAACAGACACGTACTCCGTACATACTATGATGGGATGGAAGGATGTCTCTGATCCCTCCGGGATCATGATCACACAACTAACCAGCTGAACTGAAAATTCTGTAATTAATACGCGTTTCGTCCATAAACACTCCAAGCCGGCTAAGCTTGACGCCCACGGCCGCCCGCGCATTTTATAGTGTAAAATAACTAAAAACAGCATTTCGGGTCGGGCTCGGGCCAAAAAAAATTTTCACGGGCTTCAAGATCTCTGCCCACGCCCGTCCAGTAAGGTCCGTGGGCGGGCCTGGCGCGGGCCGGGCCCGGGCCGGGCCAGCGGGCCGGTCGGGCCGGGCCAAAAATGCTCAGGTATACCCACGGCTAAGCTTGACGCCCAGCTCACGCAAGACTATCTACACGGCAAGCCTATGATCCAAGAGCACCTCCAGCAGTTTGACCAATCGAGTTGTCAATTTTGATTTTTAGCAAAAATGTTAAAAATATTCCTCAACAGTTTGACAAAAGACTTACAATTTTTGACAATTTGGGAAAAATCAACCTCCAGCGCGCATATATACGCGTGCTGTGCGCACTTGGTATAATTTGTAGACAGGTGGGAAGGTGAAAAAAAGAAATAAATAACAAGAGTTTGCCAAATTTTACTTGGCAAATCTTGTGTTTTGCCAACTTCTAAAAAGATATGCTAAGTAAAAAGAGTTCATCTCCAACAGTTTGGCATAATTCACTTGTCAAATTTAGATCTAACTTACATCAGAAACCCTAAGAGAGAAACAAAATTATGTTATGCCCTTCCACCTCTTGAAAACTTACATCAGGAACCCCGAGATAGAAACAAAATTATTTTTATGTCCTTCCACCTCTTCCTACAGAACGGATGCGCCGCGGATACTAGCGCGCATATATGCGCGCACCGAGGGGAGGGATGCCAAGTTGCTATTGATGCCGAGTTGTGTTGCCAAACTGTTGGAGACTAATTTTTCATATTTTGCCAAAATTAGATAGATGTCAAGTTAAGATAGCAAACTGTTGGAGTTGATAATAAGGATGGCAACGGAGCGGTTTCGGGTCGGATATCCGCAGGTTTCGGGTTTGGTTTGGACTTCTCACCCATGGTTTTCGGATTCAGTATCGGGTTTGGTTTTCCACCCGTGGATATCTAATGGATAACCGAAATAAATTATTATGAATTATCTAATTTTTTATAATATACTACTGAACACTGCTTATTTACTTATATACTATT
Source organism: Cenchrus fungigraminus (assembly GCA_036936925.1). Taxonomy (NCBI): domain Eukaryota; kingdom Viridiplantae; phylum Streptophyta; class Magnoliopsida; order Poales; family Poaceae; genus Cenchrus; species Cenchrus fungigraminus. The sequence continues at coordinate 58,561,068 of CM072781.1, read as the reverse complement.
CTAAGTTGACTCATGATATTATTTACTATTTGTTACCTCTTGTTTATACATGTCAATATGTATTTATATGCGCATATGTTTATAAAAAGTCATCATTACTCTTAATATGTTGCCATACAAAGTGGATTTCAGATATCCAATCGGGTTTTGGATATCTGTGGGTTTGGTTTCGAGCATGCACCCGAATCGGAGTTCGAGTTGGTTTCGGGTTTTAGGTTCGGGTTTCGGTTTTGGGTGCCCAAACATTCCACCCGATCCAAACCCGACATGTTGCCATCCTTAGCAGATATCCAAGTAAAAGCACGCAACACTATTTCGTTCGCACATGATGCAAAGATAATGATCTCTGCACCATGTGCGATACTGGATCAGAAGAAGATGTTGAACACCTTTTCTTTTCATGCCCCTTTGCCATCAGGGGCGAATCTAGCGGTGGGACGGGTGGGGCTCAAGCCCCCCCTACCGCTAGAAACCCCATGGAGCCCCTCCTACAATTTCTCATCAAGGATGAAGAAGAGAAGGAAGAAAAGAGAGAGAAGAAAGAAGAAAAGAAGAGAAAGGAAGAAAAAGATGGTTCAATGAGCCCTCCTTGCCTCCAAACCTGACTTCGCCACTGTTTGCCATCAACTGCTGGGCTCGCCTCAAATTGGTTTCGGACATGTCACTGAACCTGGAAGACAGAATTGTACAGGCGAAGCACTCTAATGGACAGGACTTCTTTTTGGAAGCAGCAATGATAGGAGCATGGGAGTTGTGGAGGCTAAGGAATGACAAGGTTTTTGGTAGGTACGAACCGAGCCTTGCAAGATGGTTTAGTAATTTCAAATCTCAGTATCTTGTACAATCAGTTAGACTTAAGGTTGACCTTAATTCTTCCCTTTGTTTTTATTAGATGCTTTCAGTTAATTTCCTATGTAAGTAAACCCTAAATTCTTGGTTGGTTACTTTTTAATGAATTTTTTAAAACACTGTGGGGGACCTCCCCCACAGTTTTCGCGTAAAAAAAAGCACGCAACACTATTCGAGCTAGGTGTAGCTAGCTGTTGCCAGCAAATGGAACAGAGAAGAGGAGAATTGCATTGATAATTTACTATATAGTGCTCGTATTTGTCTATCTATATGAATTAAAGTTGGAAGGTTTGTATTTCGTAAGAGTAAGTACTATGATACTACTACTTGATGACCAATATATAGTACTCTGAGTCTCTGAGCGAAGAAAAATAAAGACAAATTGTCGATTTCAGAAAAAAAAAACATATTTAACACAAGAAGATGATTTAATTCCCTCCTTGGTCTTGAAAATTTCTTGTCCCTTAAATTGGACCGGGCACAACAAGCCCGATGCGAGTGTGGCTAAGAAATAAGTTAGGATCTACTCCTGTTCGGATGAGTTGGCAATGTTGTTGACTTAAGACTACGTACCGACACGGTGATTATTGTTGTCGTTAGAACTAAAATAATTAAAACACAGTAGTCGATCAGCCCGTGCTTCCGCACCGGCTAGCACTTTACTTTAATTATTAGCAATTTTTGTTTATTTTTATTAGGAGATCATAATAAGGTTCACATAATTTTACAACATGAACTGTAAATATAATATATTAATTAGCATTTGGTCCCAGAGGAATCTTTATAATTTTAAGATTGTATTGCATAATATGTTTGAAAAATAATAAGTACAATTAACTTTGTTTTATTGAAAGATCCACTGAAATAATAAGATACAAATCTTAGTAATTCTTATCTTTTTCTTGTTATAATTTGCTCCTAATGTAGCACTTATCGAGAGATAATTTAATTTGAGTAGATGGATGCATCAATTGCCGACCTTTTGGAATTCAACCACTAAATATTAGCATTTAAAATGGCATCTGTTAGTTCATGATCTGTAAATGAACAATTAATAACTAAGAATTGTTCAGATCATTACATGTAACGGTTCCACCAGTGTATTTTTTTGTGTTTCATGATTTGCTTCATTTTTCTTGGACCATGTTACTGTTGATGCTAGGTATAACTAGTGAATTATTTTGATGGACACTATAGAAGATATTTTCAATTCAATGAAGATTTTGTAGTATGCATGGAAGTGCTGAAAGTTTTATAGTTGTTTCTTACTAAAAAAGAGAATTACTGGATTAAGAGCCAAATATCAAAGATTTTTGGTAAATCTGAAATTTGTCCTTGTTTCTTCTATGGGTTCAATATGTGTTGTGACTCCTATAAAATCTATGAAACATAAATATGAATAATTAATAGATGGCCATCATATGAGTGAAAGTGTAGAAATTGTAAAGTCAATAATGTTTTACCTGATAGGTACGTGTCCACATTTATTCTTGTTGAAAGCATATCCGTGCTCATGAACTTGAAACTGTACTTTGGAATGTTTTCATTATATTTGAAGCTTTTTAAAGTAGTTGTAGGCAAGAAATTGGCGTACTATCCTATCATTTTCCATTTGTCGATACTTCTGTATAGTTGGTGTGACTCTGACATTTGCAATTACGTACACATTTTCTTCTTCAATAAGTGGTTTGAATTTTTTCATATAGGTCTTATTGATAACACCGTGCATTATGGTTCCCTTTTTTCATCATCATTAATAACTTGTGAATTGAAAATTATACAAAAAAGAAATCAAACAGAACCTATCCACAATTTGGTTACTCTTTCCTTGATGTTCCACAGTTTCTTTCGCGGTCTAATTTCACTTAAGGTTTTGTTCACAATTGCAACTTGTTCAACAACATTAGCAAAAAGATGATGGATCTAATTGTGTCATTTTTTTCATACAAAAGACAAAATATACAAATATGAAAATTTTCTATACATAAATTATTGTACATAAACAACAATCAAGTAAAATATAATTCGATAGAAAGAATTGAAAAGACTAACAGTTTGAGGACAATGGTGAGAAGCAAATCATCTATACCTAGCACGCAAAAGGCTAACAATAAACAAATAACTTAGTAATCATAACATATACTATAAAAAATTAATTTAATTGTAGCATGTAGCAGGACAAATAATAAATAAATAATTTAGTATTCGTAATATATATCAATAAAAAAGCGGAGGAGTTCATCCGTGGGTTCAACGAGGACCTGCGGCAGCAGAGGATCAACTCCATCTTCAACTACACCCAGATGCTCAGCTCAAGCAACGTGTGCTCGTCGCCGGCCGCCGCCAGCACCCGGATGACAGGCCGGATCAGCTTTGAGTTCTCACTTTGACTCACTCCACGTGTTCAATTCGTTGTTTGGTCAGCATTTTGAAATGGACCGACTATGTTTTTAATTTGAGTTGTTGTTTATTTGTACAGAATAATTTTTCATTTGTACATATAAGCTAGAATATAGTTTGCAGAGTACGTCTTGTAGCTTGACCAATTTTTTAATCGGCAATACAGACTTTTAGTTTGAAGCAGTTGCGTATTTATAGAATAGAATAAATTTCATGGCCGGTCTTTAAAGTACGGGGCGGTTCTCATCTAGATCCCCATATTATGAAATTGTGTTTTTGAGTTCCTAAACAAGTGAAGTGAGCTATCTAGGTTCAAAATCAGTCACGTCACAGTCACACCTAGGGCTGGACAAAAAACTCGAAACTCGCAAATTCGCTCGAACTCGATCGTTAGTGGCTCGGCTCGGCTCGACTCGTTAGAATTTTTAAACGAGACGAGCTTAGGTTTCAGCTCGGTCGTATAACGAGCCAGCTCGAGCTGGCTCGCGAGCCAAAACGAGCCAACCTCAATTAACAGTCCAACAAAATACATTGTCGCCTCCTTGGCCAACGCCCATAGCCCACATTGTTGCTGCATGCATGGAGAGTGTTTTAATTTGCTCTTAGATGAACTAAAATAATGATTTTTGAGTGTCAAGTGTTAGCAAGTGTCGCATGGAGTGTTTTGCAATTGGACGAACTTAACTTTGATGATTTATTTAATGCTCAGATTGATTATATATTTATATGTGCTTTGTTTCTTTTTATTTTTGTTGTTGGAACTTATATAATATAGATCAAGTTATAGTATATTTCAAGATGTGATGATTTGGTCAAATTTTAAACGAGCTAGCTCACAAGCTAACGAGCTGGCTCGAGCTTTTAAACGAGCCGAGCCGAGCTAGGCTTTCAGCTCGGTATCTTAACGAGTCCTAACGAGCCGAGCCGTAACGAGCCGAGCCATAACGAGCCGAGCTCATAACGAGCCGAGCCGGCTCGATATCCACCCCTACGTCACACCCATAAGCTGACATGGCACGCTGACTTCGCAGCAACGTGGAACCCAACATACGGGGCCCACCAATCCTCTCTCTTTTCTCTCTTTTCTTACTCACCGCGTCTGTCTTCCATCGACAGGGCATCCAGCAGGGAGCGGGGAAAGCTCCGGTCGCCCGTCCAGCTAGGGACGGGGGAGCTCCAGCGGTGGCGGTGGTGGTGGTGGTCGGTGGCTGCGGACGAAGCGGCAGGGTGGAGGAGGCAGCTGAGGTGGAGGTGGCGGACGGTGGAGGAGGCAACTCGGGAGGAGGTGAGGTCGCTAGGCGGCGCGGCAAAGGGCCAGTACCGGTCACAGAACGACGAGATCCAGCACGAGCGGCAAGGGCGAGGCCCCCAGGCGGTGCAGCCGAGGCATGAGGCCGGTGGGGACGGGTCCTCTGGCTGCGCGGCTGGGTCCCTGGCAGCGCGGCAAGGTTGCGGAGCTCCACGCGTCGCGACCAGTGTCAGCGGGGCGACCTCTCCTCTTCCGCCGCCACCTAAAACTCGAGCTCGCGAACCAATCCACAGTCGACGAGGGTCCGAGCTCGAGCACCCCTGTCCAGCGGTGGGAGCTGTAGATGCTAGCAACTGAGGGGGCAAAGGTGGGTTGCAGCTTTCTGCAGGAGGGGCGACAACCATGGGGTGTCTTGGGCGGCGGCGGCGAGGAGACGGTGTCTGCTGGACGCGCCGCTGAAGAAAAGATGTGGTGAGGAAGAAAGAAGATGATTGGTGGGCCTGACATGTGGGTCCCACATGTCAGGTTCCACGTCGTTGTGAAGTTAGCATGCCATGTCAGCTTATGGGTGTGATGTGCCTGGTTTGGACCTAGATGACCCACTTTAATAGTTTATGAACCCTAAAATACAATTTCATAGTATGAAAACCTGAATGAGAATCACCTAATACTTTAAAGATCAATCATAAAATTTACTCTTATTTATACCTGTATTTTCTTCTCACAACATCGATAGATGGAAAATGCCATCCTCTGGAGAGCGTAAACTGGAAAACAGACACGTACATACTATGATCTATGATGAGATGGAAGGATGCCTCTGATCCCTGAGAGATCATGATCACACAACAAACCAGCTGACCTGAAAATTCTGTAATTAATACGCGTTTCGTCCAAAAACACTCCAAGCCGGCCAAGCTTGACGCCCAACTCACGCAAGACTATCTACAGGGCAACCCTCTGATCTAAGTAGTAGTATCACAAATCGAGTTGTCATCTTTGATTTTTGATAAAAATACTAAAAATACCCCTTCAACAGTTTGGTAAAAGATTTTTTGACAATTAAAAAAAATCAGCCTCCAGCATACATATATACGCGTGTTGCGCTGCGCGCGCTTGACATCGTCATTTCTAGACACATGGGAAGGTGAAAAAAATAAATAACAAAAAAAAGTTCCTGATGTAAGTTTTCAAGAGGTGGAAGAACATAAACATAATTTTATTTCTCTCTCAAAGTTCGTGATGTAAGTTAGATCTGAGTTTGACAAGTGAATTATGCTAAACTGTTGGAGATGAGCTTATCTTTTTAAAATTGGCAAATTTTTGAAGATGCTCTAACACGTACAACAGCAGATATCCAAGCAAAAGCACGCAACACTATTCGAGCTAGGTGTAGCTAGCTCTTGTCAGCAAATGAAACAGAGAAGAGGAGACTTGCATTTTTTTTAGAATGAAGAGGAGACTTGCATTGATAATTTACTATATAGTGCTCGTATTTCTCTATCTATATGAAACAAAGTTGGAAGGCTTGTATTTCGTAAGAGTAAGTACTATGATACTACTACTTGATGACCAATATATAGTACTCTGAGTCTCTGAGCGAAGAAAAATAAAGACAAATTGTCGGTTTCAGAAAAAACAAATCTTATTTAACACTAGAAGATGATTTAATTACCTTCTTAGTCTTGAAAATTTCTTGTCCCTTAAATTGGACTGGGCACAACGAGCCCGATGCGAGTGTGGCTAAGAAATAAGTTAGGATCTCTACTAGCTGTTCGGATGAGTCGGCAATGTTGTTGAGTTAAAGACTATGTATCGACACGGTGATTACTACTGTCGTCGAAACTAAAATAATTAAAACACATTGTCGATGTTTCAGAATCATTTGAAAAGAACCGATCTTTGGTTCAGGATCTTTAGACTAAAGGCCTTAGATAGACACGACGCCCCGGTTGGTAATACCAAACTATAGTCCGCGGTGTAATGGCTACTTCTGCCGCAATCATTGGCGCAGAGAATTAGTCTCGGTTGGTATTATCAACCTGGACTAAACATCCAAATCCCCTTCTTCCTCCTTTGTCCGACCCATTCAAGCTTGAACTCCTCTTTCATGGCGTTGTCGGCGCCTCAAGTTTAGGAAGGTGTTGTCGAATTTTTTATCCAACAATGTTTGGTGATCTTCTTCCTTGAAAGTGTTGCTAAGGTTTGGTTCTTCATCCTCCCTTCATTTTTTGTTATTAAGCTTTGTTTTATACGATTTAAAGATAGAGAAAATAGAGTTTTAATTTCTAGTTAGGAGGGGCTAGGAGATGAATTTTTTTATATACTTTAGATTTAGAAGAAAAAGTAGTTGTTTATAAAAAATAGGTTAGCTACCAACTTGCATTGTTTCTTCTTTCATTTATTTTTATTAAGCATTTTTTATTTTAGAGAGAGAAAAAATTGAATTTTACTTTTAGCTAGAATAAGAGTTAGGAGAAATGAAGTTCTTTATAAATAATATGGTCATTAATTTATTTTAAGTTAGTTTATAGAAAATATTCACGTGCCGAATGCAGAGTTTGCATTGATCAGTCACAAATTTCGGTTTGCTCAAAAAAAGTCACAAATTTCGGTTGGAACGCGTCATGTATGTGGCGCCCCCCGAGAATACCTATTCTGGATATACACCAACGGGAACGTGTGTATGGCAGCGAGGTACCTGCAGCAAAATTCTACGAAACGGAACGAAACAGCAGCTACACTCGGAATTAAGAGAGGAAATTATGCAAACCAGATTGCAGCGGTGCTGATATGCTTAGCTTCGCTGCGAATTAAACATGTAGTACTATAACAGGAGGTGGGTCGCTTCCTTCTATCCTAAGGAAACGGCTTGCTCCTAGCTCCTTCCGCCGCCCATCCCTCGGCCCCCTCCCGCGCCCGCCTCCGGCGCCCTCGCCGGAGCGAGCCGGGAGCGGGGCCCGTCGTCGTCGTTTTCTTTAGTATTATTAGTTTAGTTTTTCCTCTAGTTTAGTGCCTTAATGGCTTTTGCCTTCTGTGCTACACGCCGTCATGGATGTTCTGCCGTCCGCCTCCTCGTCGTCGGGATTTATCTCGGTCTCATCGTCGCCGCCGTCCAGCCTCCTCTGGTGAGTCGCTCATCAATAAATCTCCCCCAATCCCTCCCTCCTGCAGCTCCCCCTTCGCCCCGTTTCTTTTTTGGCTGCAGGATTTCCCCCCTTCTTCCATCGACCCGGTTGGTTGCTCTGCACCGACCCCTTGCTGGTGGAGTTCTCCGGGTACCTGTGATTTGTCCGGCGATGTCCCGGCGAAGGTGATTCACTGGTTGTTCCGATGTCCGTTGTCGTCGAACGCTTTGGATTGCTTTTGTTTCTGTTCCCGCCGGCTTCAGATCTAGGATCCCCTTTGGGGACGACGGTTGTTCCGATGTTTGTCTCAATGTCGTCGAACGCATCGCCTGGCTCCAACCTCCACTGCTGCCCTTTTCCTCACTAGCCATCCAACGCCTACTCTGTCTTGCTGCGGTCTCTCGATGGTTGTTCCATTGGTCTCGCCTCTTCATGAGGCTCCTGTGCCGGCGTTGAACGCATCGGGATCTCGTTGCCTCGCTTCCCACCTTCGTCTACCAAGCAGCTCCGACTCAACCTACATCAAGACTGTTCCAGCCTCTTCGTCATCGACATGGCAGTCAGCCATTCACCAGCTTTGATGGCGGCGGACTTCTTCTCGTCGGCGAACTCTACTACATCATCTTTGGATCGCCGGCGACGCTCCTTCTTGAAGCCGCCTTCAAGCACCTGAACCCTACGCATCGCGAGGGCCCTTCGCAACACTAGCTCCAAGCGTCTGTGACGCTGCTGCAGCCGTTCGCCGGCGATCTGTTCTCCGGTGGCGTTGTTGGTTTTGTGTCCCTCAGGGACCTTGATGTAATTGACCCTTTTCTCAAGGGTCTTATTGTAAGACTGTTGCTTTAATATAATATCAGTGGTTATTGTAAAAAAATGTACTACTATATATACGATGTTAGATTCGTAGCACACACGCTACTTGACGGTCAAGTCTCGTCAAGATCTGGGGAACCTACGACCTCGCCTTCACGTTAGATTAGATATGGTAAGGCTGTCCACACCGGGGAGCGGTAAAGAAACGCTACGGAACGTAGTGTTGCCTTTTACCTTTTTTCATCCCCGCACCGGGGTACTGGAGGGGTGACTCTACGTCCCGTTGCAAGCCTGCATACGCCAAACAGAGCACGCTCCCGAGCGTGCGCTACGGTTCACGCTGGCCGCACCGGCGACCGGCCGTTGGTGCTCTACACCATCGGAGAGAGAGAGGGAGGAAGGGAAGATGCGCCGGCTCCCACCGCCGTGAGAGGTGAGCAGGCCGCCACCGGTGGCGAGCCGGGAGGAGGAAAGGGCCACGAGGCCATCGCCGAGGGGAGGGAGCAAGGAGGGGCGCCGACGCCTGGAGAGGGAGCTCCGCCGGCCGGCGGATAGGGCGGCGGCCAATCTGAGGCCGGGAGAGCGGATGCACCGGAGGACGGGGCGTATCCCGTCGAGCTGTTGTTGCCGCCGCCGCGCCACGCCACCTTGCTCCTGCCGGACGCGGGGCCCCTGCTCGCCATGGATCCGGCAGAGCAGAGCAGGATAGCAAGGTGGATCCTGCGCTGGGGCATGGCCTGGCAGCGCGCAATGGGGGCGGGTCCGAGGCGGCTGGCGGCGGCATCAAGAGCAGGGGAGGGGCGGCACCGGCCTGTGGCTCCCCAGCCACTCCGCCTCCGCCCGCCCACCCGCCTGACTTGCTCCTGGATCTCCGCGCGCACGTCGTCCGCTGGCGGATGGGGCAGGGAAGGAGAGGAGAGGGAGAGGCGTGGCCACGACAGAGGAGAGGCCCGCCGCCCTGCTCCTCTCTGGCTCTCTCGGTCTGACGGTTGTGTTCCCGGAACAGAGGTAGGCGGAGGAGGAGAGGGACTGGAAAGGGGGAGAGAGACCGGTAGGGAGGGGTGTTGGAGAGCAAAAAAGTGGAGGAGAGGATGACGTGTGAGGTCCACTGATGGGTTGTTGGTATGGAGTAGGAGATTTAAGAGACGATGGGTGCGGGAAAACATGTATCGAACTGTAAATTCTGGATGACGTGGCGGAATATTCTCTTTTAGGGGATGCATTTAAGGTACGACGAGTGTGGACAGCCTAAGACTGCCCGCACCGACGTGCGGTACGCGCACGCTACTAGCCACGGTGGCAGGTGGCGTAGGACTTTCCCATTTTTTCTTCCGCAGCGGGGCACGGTAAGGGCTACGGGATGTCCCACACGGAGCCCGGATTCGCCAAATGCAGCGCACATCCAGGGCATGCGCTACGCCCCGCTCCGGGCTCCACCAGTGTCCGGAGCAACGGCCCTGCGCGAAGCCGGAAGCGGGAAGGGAGGATGGGCCAGCTACCGAGGTCGACGTGGCCGTCGAGGAGGAGCCCACCGGCGAGGAGGGGCGCCCCGTCAATGTCGCAGATGAGGGGGCCGCCGCCGAGGGGAGAAGCAGGGGAGGGGCCCGAGCTCGACCTCAAGCTGGCCGGGCGCCGCCGACAACCCGGGCATGGAAGGTCCACCGCATGTCCGTCACGGTCGTCGCCGCGCGTCATCGTCGCGCTGCCGTCGTGGCCTCCGCACCGCGCACGCCGGCCCGTCATGAGAGGGAGGAGCCTCTCGATCCGCGGGAGCTTGGCCAAGATCCAGCACACTGGCTGCTCCTGCTCCCCGCCGTCACTGGGGAGAGGGCGCTGCGCCGACGTCAGAGAGAAGGGCGGAGGAGGGGCGGGCGGAGATAGAGAAGCCGGCTTGGGCGTGGTGACGCCGCCTGACGTGCGCGGCCGGCCGGGGACGCCGCCGGATTCGGCCGCTGCTACCCCCACGGCCGCAGTATCGCCACCGGCAGAGAGAGGATGGGGGGAGCCGCCGCTGCTGGAGGACCCGAGGCCATCCACCGCGTGTGGAAGGAGGCGGAGTAGCAGAGGAGATAGTGGAGAGAGAGAGAGAAACCGGGGAGAGGAGTAAAAAAGAGGAAGAGAGGATGACGTGTGGGCCCTATTAGGCTGGTCGCACCGGCGTACGCAACCGGGACGCTACGTCGTGCTCCAGTTTGCCTTTGCCATTTTTTTAGCTGCAGTGGGGTACGCCAAGAGGAACGAGACGGTCACGGATCGGTCTCCACACACCATTCCTAGCGCACATACCGAGCTACGCCATCAGCCGACGTGGCATGGGGCTCGCGCATCCGCGCGCCATCCCCAACTACCCGACTGGCGCAGGGAGGTGGGAGGAGAGGCCGGAGTGGCGAGGCGGCGGCCGAGGATGAAGGCGGAGATCTTGGAAACGGACAGCCTCCGGCCTTCAATGGCGTCGCTGGCGACGTCGACAGAGAGGAGTGCACGGAGGACGGAGGGAGATGGGACGGTAGCCGTGCACGCCGTGTGGCTCCTCCGCGGCCGCAGCTACTCCCATGCACGCGCCAGTCCACAGCCCCCTCGAGCCGTGGACAGTAGAGGCCCCTCGACACCATGGATTGCTGAGCGCTAGCCGCCGCCGCATCAGTCCTTGGGCTCGTCGCCGCAGCCGTCGGGGAGGGGGGAGCTCGGTGTGGGCAGCCGATCTGGGCTTGCCGCCGTCCTAGGGGAAGGCGTCCGAAGAGACGAAGGAGGGGCCAGCCCAAGATCCCACCGGCGGTGCCGCCCAAGATCTGCGTCCGCTGGCCACCCGCCATGGCCGCGCGAGGAGGCGGTTCGGCGGCCGGAGAGGGGAGCGTCGTGCCAGAGGGAGAGAGGGGGGAAACCGATCGGCAACGCCTCGCCTTGGTCGCGGCCTCTGGCGAATTCGCGGTCGACGCGCGTGAGTGCGGCTGCGGCCGGCCGGCGGTGTGACTGGAGCTCCGCCCCAGAGCCAACACATGAGCTGGAGCCTGGACCGGTGGCCCGCCGAGAGGAGGTGCGGGGTAGGTGGGGGAGCGGAAGGGAGAGAGAATGGAGAGAGAAAGGGGCGCTGAGGTGGGGTAAATTAATAAGTGGATGAGGATGACACATGGGTCCCACCAGTAGTAGTTGGTATGGAGTATGAGATATAGGGGATGACGGGTGCAGAATAACTAATGTTGTACTGAAGAATCTCGATGACTAGACAGAATATTCTCTTTAGAGTACTGCAAATGGAGTATGACGAGTGCTACCAGCCTTAGGGGTAGTTGGGATGGAGTATGAGATATAGGGTACGACGGGTGCGGGAAATCTGGCACTGAACTGGAAAATATCGCTGACTAGGCGGAATATTTCCTTTAGGAGATGATTTTTAGGGTATTGTTGACACATCTTATCTTATATATTTATAAGTCAACCAAACATGAGACAAGGGCATAATTGTTAATATCAACTTAGAATAGGGTGTCACTAACAGTTTTCCTGGAGTTTTGGAGAATTCTATGTCTTGCAGGGACTAATCAGAAAAAAATAAGAAAATGAACAATTCTAGAAGACTCTAGAGGACTCCGGAACTCAACGTGACTTGGCATCCAAGAAAGAAACATCTAGAAGGGGCAAGGACCCACCTGGCCGAAGCAGACCCCGAGGGGGGCCCACCCCAGGTCGGCCTGGTGGTGGGGCCGGTCGCCCCCCCCGGGTGCCACCTCAGCCCTACTTCCGGAAGGTTCTTCCACCGCCTATGAGGATCAATCTAAACCGTATGTTAGGTCGGTTTGATCGTACGGCGCATGTCACCTCCTCAGGACTATATAAGCAGCCCCCCTGACCCCCCCTGGAGAAGAGGATATACCTGAGAGATCTCAGATCAAGTCATCAAGTCAGAGATACTACGCCCTAAAAACACCATATAGCGAGAGTAGCTAACTAGTCTAGATCTAGGGGGAGGCAAGGCGTCTACTTGACTCCTGATCGTCTAGAAGCTGGTCGAGATACTGATCTAGCTTCACTCTTGTAAGTTTTTTACATTTGCTGTAGAGACTTATGTTCTTATCAATGATTATATTCGAGATTATATGCTTTGGTGTTTATTATGATTACATGTTTAGCATAGTTGATTTGCCTTTATATTCGTGTATGGAGTCGTATAGCCCTCACCTAGATCATCTGTTAACATGTGTGAGTGGTAAAGATAGTGTAAGCGTGGTGCTTATACTGTATTTACCTGTGATTGCACCCTACATGTCGGGTCGTGTGGTAGATCGTGGTGGTGACAGCACTATTGAGTCCTTCGCAATCCACCCGTGTGTAGGACTAGTGAAGCCTTATATTATTTGGGTTGTTTCAAGTTTCGACCTTGATCCTCCTGGGTAGCCTCCCCATGCATAAGTATAATAGTTATTCTTCCATGATTGTTAAATGTATTGCACTAATTATAGTATGCATTGACGTATAGTTTAGGATTACTGAGGAGTATCCTCGCTAACTAGGCTGTGAATACGCTTCTCTTTCTATATTGACACTTTCTGGCGGTTCACTATGTTATGACTTGATCAATGCTATCACTATCATTATCTTTATGTGACTTATACATGTTTATAGTAATTGATATATTTTGGCCACTCTATATTACACAACTGAGAGATGTGCATGTATTGTTATTATAGATAAAGACTTATTTCCCTGTGGTAGAATATAAATACGATACCTGGTTTTACTCCTGGTTAAAATGCTACAATGGTATATTCATATCTGTGCGCTTGCGGATACCCATTTATATATATTTTCTTATCTAGAGATCCAAGGCATATGTAAGAGTACCAATCCATGCGTTTTAGTGGCACTTCTGTCAGGGATGACAACCTAGATCGAGTTGTGCTATGACCCGTAGCGGATATGTCTTTTAGTTTATCTGAAAGCAACATTTGATATACACTTAGCATCATGTTAAGATATACCTTTACATTTCTGGCGCCGTCGATAGAGATGGATTTTATATCTGTTTCTAGTCGATGACGTTAGCAATGTCAACAGGTATGACAAGTGCTACCAGCCTAATACAAGAAGACAAAATTATGCTACAGTGCAGACATGTCATCTCTACCTATATATATAATATTAAAGCAAGGATTGTTTCTGCCAAAAAATTCGTCCGTCACAGAAACCGGGAAAAAAACCACGTGAACCGGCGCCTACTGTGCCAAACCGGTGGGAAAAGTCGCGAAAAACGAGTGTCCGGTGAAAAAAAACTCTACCGCACCCGTCTGTGTCACAAAACCGAATACACCTCCCCTCCGGCCCAGCGAGGCCCGCGGCCCTCCCCCTAGCTGAGCGGGCAAAGCTTTTATTTTTTTTGATAACGGCAAAGCTTAAAAAACAATGGTGAACGGGAATAGAAGCCGCGATCACCACCTTCTTCCAAGGTTACATGCAGTCATGCAGACCACTTCGGTTACGGTTTTTTTGTGTTCGAAGTGCACATTTTAATCTATTTGACTGAGAATTGCAAAGCTTGCCAATACCAACACGATTTAGCCTTTTATAATTGTTTTACTAGATGCTTAGTTTTCAAACTTTAATAATCATTAGGCTTCAAATGAATAGAATGTGTTTGGAGAATCTAATATAATGGAGTAGAAAGTTAGACAATATGATATAAAATGTTGTGGACAGGATCACACCTACACATGTACGCTACACTATGCTAGCTATTGCTAGGCAGGCCTAAAGTAGTACTCATCAATTCGGATACGAGAGTACAATTAAATTGTGATCGCATTGTATGGTATAATATGGTTGTACTTATTTTTCATCTGTTAGCAAATATCTTGTATAAATTAAAAAAGATAGAAATGCATGATTATTTCATTATTTGAGAGTAAGGATGTATGTTAAGATAAAATTCTATTGGCCCTAGAACCAAATGTAATAAACATATAATGGTAGAAAGAGAGAAAAGAATCCATGAGTTTTAAAATCCGGGCATATATAAGTCCCAAGATTAAAAAAAAGGAAGTGCCGAATTGGGATTTGAACATGGTCAACAAAATCACAGAGAAGATTATCACACACGAGCCAAGTTACCTTGGATGTTGTTTTGAAGTGCTATTATTTCTTTCCATCGTTGTCGTTATTTTGAAAAAAGCCCCTCACCTTTTTTATAATCATTGATTGGTGGGCCTAATTATTGAGCTTATAGATGTCCATTCGGGTCGCTCCAGTGCAACCGTCATTGTCTCGGGCCTGGCCCGGCACTATGTCACAACGTATTGTGCCAGTGCCAGTCCAGCCCAGGAACCTATTTCGTGCCGAGCCACCCGCAATAGCCCGACACTATGCGCACTTAGGCGGCCCGAAGCCCGCACCAATCACTAGACGGAGGCCGCCGCCGTTGCAGCAGCACTTACCATCACACCGACAACCAGTAGACGAGCTTGAGGTCGCAGCCGAATGAGGAAGGAACAGAGCGACAACGGCTTCGAGAAGAAAACAGTGGAGGGCCTTGCAGATCTTGCCACTTTGGTTGCACCACCACCCAACTCCCTGTGCCACCGTGCTATAGGCCACAGATCTGGATCCGTGCGTTCGTTGGCTAGCCCCATGCGCCGTCGCTGCTCCCCGCAGCCGACCCTAGCACCGACACTGCTGCTTCCACCACAACTAAGGTGATGAGGCCGAGTGGGAGATGCGAGAGGTCAAGAGCATAAGATGGAAATGGTGGTGGGAGATGATGACAGGATGAGCTATGGCCTATAGGCCTAATGGTGGGGAGGAGGGAGCTACTGGGAAGGTTTTAGTAGATATACGGGCCGCTACCGGGCCGACCTGCTAAGTGTTAAGGGCATGCCGGGTGGGCCGCCTGACATGCTAGGGTGACGGCCCAAACTCGGGCATGAAGGTCGAGCCGGGCCACCACGAGCACGTAGGCTGCCGTGGCGGTTCATGCTTGGATTGGGCAAAAAAAAACGGGCTTCAGGTAGGCTATCGAGCCACGAGTTGCATGGACATCTATAGATTGGCTCTCAAGGAGAAGTACATTATTAATGTTCGATGTGTCATATAACATTGATAGGTTGAGTTAAATCAGTTTCTATATGCTGGGAGGCACATGGGAATGGATGTGCGGTTGGGATAAGCGAGGTTGAGCCATTGAGGTGGCGCAAGGCATAACAATGATGTTGGGGAAGCGGGGATGACACCGCGCACGAAGCAGACAACGGTGAGCCTGGGAGGCGCGGCAATGGTGAGTGAGGTTAGGGAGGCGCATGGTGTTGGGGTAGCGGCACAGGCGCGACGGTGAGGCTAAACTGACGGTGCGGTCAGGGCAGATGACAAAGAGGCTGAGAGGCACAGAAGATAGCATGCTAGGTTGGGGTAGCGCATGCGCAATGGAAACGCCGGCACGGCCGGGGAAGGTGAGGTCGGAGCTCTAGGGTGGCAGGTTGATGACACAATTGGGATGGATGACAGTGAAGCGAGCAATATTTTCCCTCGTTGCAACGCACGGGCATAATTAATCGGGTCAGCGCGAAGGATGACGAAGAAAAAGCGTTTAGTCAGGAGCCCATGATATGATGGTGATGACACGCACAAGAAATATCCTGGACGGAAAGCGCCCCGGCCCAAGTCTACCTACTACTATGGCATAATTAAGTATATACCAAAGCATGGAAATTAAACTGCAGGAAACAAAATAAGAATTGGGTGGAGATCTGCGTGCCAACTACCAAGTCAGAGCTACTAATTGGTTATTTCAGATGATGAATCTAGGACAAGTTTGGTTGTGCTTTAGAATATGATTACCAACAGGATAAATTAATGTTTGGCGACCATGTACGGTGGATTTTTTCCCTTTCGTTTTCGTGCGAGGAATGACACATTTCATTAACCAATCATTTAAAGAACCGCCATGCCCGGTCTATGCTTGACCTCTGATTTGCTCAGTCCATGCACGGGTGGATGCATGCATGCATGACGCGCTGACATGGACAGCTTATTCCACCGAGCCGCTCTACTTTTCAACCTGAAAACGAGTTGCCGAGCTCTTTATAAACTGCACCCGTGCATCCTCCTCGATCGCCACACCGTCGTCCGCACTCCGCCGAGCAGAGCCTCTTGTTCTCCTCGAGCAGCAGCGGCGGAGAGCAGTGTAATTAAGAGCTCGGCGCGCACGAAAAGGAATCGTACCGATCGGGCTCGGGCTGACGATGATGGCGACGGGGTGGTGGTGGCCGTCGTCGCCGCTGCCGGCGTGGCTGGGGTCGGAGGCCGTGTGGTTCGTCGCGCTCAACGCAGTCGTCGCCGCCGTCGCCATCCTGTCCGCCCGCGCGCGGCCGTCCCAGTCGTCGTCGTCGACGCCACGCCGCGGTGGCGCCGGGGTGACGCGGAGGGCCTCATCGGCGGTGCTGCTGCAGAGCCTCCGCTCCTTCTCCATCTTCTCCTTCCCGTCCGCATGCATGTCGTTCCTCCAGCCCGACGCCGCAGCATTCGCCTATCAAGAAACAGAGGAGCTGGCGCGCTCGCCCACCAAGCCGTCGCCGCGCGCGCTCACGCCCACGCCACCACCGCCCGCGCCGGCGGCGGATGAGGACGGCGACGACGAGGAGGAGGACCCGAACGCGATGAGCATGGACGAGGCCTACGCGCTGGTCCTGGCGTCACGGCAGCAGCGGCCGGAGCGGGAGCAGGAGGAGGCGAGGCGGTCCGACGTGGATGCCAAGGCGGAGGAGTTCATCCGCGGGTTCAACGAGGACCTCCGGCAGCAGCGGCTCAACTCCATCTTCAACTACACCCAGATGCTCAAGCAACGTGTGCTCGCCGCCGGCCGCCGCCAGCAGCCGGATGCCAGGCCGGATCAGCTTTGAGTTCTCACTTTGACGATCACTCGCGACGTGTTCAATTCATTTTTTACGTCAGCATCTTGAAATGATGGACCGACTATATTTTAATTTGAGTTGTTGTTTGTTTGTACATAACAATTTTTTCATTTGTACATAAGCAAGAATATAGTCTGCCGGTGTACATCTTGTAGCTTGGACAATTTTTTTTTATGGGCAATACAAACTTTAGTTTCAAGCAGTTTTTCTCACAACATCGATCGATGGATAATGTCAGTTTTTCTCACAACATCGATCGATGGATAATGTCATCCTCTGGAGAGCGTAATCAACTGAAAAACAGACAAGTATGTGATGGAAGGATGTCTCTTTCCGGGATCATGATCTACACAACTAACCGGTGGACCCGAAAATTATGTAATTAATACTCCCTCCGTTCTTAAATATATATGACGTTTAGGACAAGAAAGTTAGTTCATTTTGAACTAACTTTTTTGTCCTAAACGTTATATATTAAAGGACGGAGGCAGTACGCGTTTCGTCCAACAGCACTCCCAAGACGGCCAAGCTTGACGCTTAGCTCACGCAAGACTGCAAGAGTAGTATGCGCGCTATGCAGGGCAGGCCAAAACCTACGACTGCGGACAATATCCAAGCAAAAGGCAGCAACGTGAGCAGAGCAAGCAGAACTATTCGAGATTTGGTGTAGATAGCTGTTGTCAGCAAATGGAACAGAAGAGGAGACTCGTATTACTAATTACTATAGTGCTCGCACTATTAGTTGATCTAAATTAATTAAAGATGGAAGATTTGTACGAAGTACGAGTACATAAGAGCTATGGGAAGTAGTTCCTCTGAAGTAGTTTTATGTCACTGACGTGTGGCCCCGGACCCACCTGTCAATGACTCAACTTCAGAGAGAAGTACTTCAGAGGATCTCTGCGCGAGCTATGGTACTATTACTTCATAACCAAGAGCACTCTCTGACATGGGCGTACCCAGGATTTGAAAGGGGGAGGGAGGGGGTTTCCTCTGCACTACTGCATAGGGACTCTTCCCACTGACATGTGAGGCCGGCTGCGACTGTGATGCGGCCCACATGTCATTGAGGGTGAGTCCCTCTTAGTACTGCAGAGGATTGTTTCGGGTGGGAGGAGGGGGGCAAGTTTGATAAGGCCAACAACAAATATGCATAATAGCAAATATTATAACGACTTAGCTAGAGTACATATAGCGAAGAAATCAACATGTATTTTGCGAAACAAAAAAAAGGTTATCTATCTACTAATTAGGTTCATGTTAAACGGACAGCAAAATGGAGACGTCCGATGGATGGATGGTGCAAGTGCAATGTTGATGAGGCCTTCTATGAGCTTGATGGCACTGGAAAAATAGGAGCCGTAATTCGTAACCACGATGGGTGCTTCCTTGCAGGTCGGGCCAACTGGTGTAATAGAGCCACTGACCCTTTACTGATGGAAGTCATGTCATGCAAGGATGGACTTGTTCTTGCACAGCCATTAGGAATTTGTAAGATCTGTTTGCAAACAAATTGCTTGGAATTGATTAATCTGTGGGGAAAGCTGGAGCAGGGATCAGCGGTTAGCTTGATCCTCTGGGATATCAGGAAAATTAGGAGCTTTGATGAGTTTACCTTTGTTCATGCAAACCGATTGTGTAATAGGGTAGCTCATTTCTGTGCTATACAAGTCTCTCAGAGTCAGACTTGAGGGAGTGGCATATAAACTCCCCAAGCAAACTGTGTGACCTGATTATAGATGACTGTAACAACTCTATATCTAATTAATGAAGCTCTTTTTATCTAAAAAAGGCATACGGTCTCCTCTACTTCATATTGGTACTGAAAGGGATACTGGAATTGGTATGGAATATAACTGAAGGGCATGATCTATCCTTCACAAAGGGCTTCTGTAATAGTTAGAACCACACTAGCCAATGTTTTATATAGGATCGGACTCACATGAAAGTGAAATATAGAATGTTTGATCTGTGAATTGTCTGATGTTGATACCAATTTATCTGTATAATGTGTAATCATACTGTACATATATTTCATATGAATTATTTTTATATTTGCGAGAAAACTTTTGTGTTGCCCGTAGCAACGCACGAGCACTTTCCTAGTACTACACAATGTAGGCGAAGTGACCCGAGGACCGAGGTGGATGCAAAGGCGGGAGGAGTTCGGATCCCCAGCTGGTGGTTAAGGAGAACCTACGGTGGTAGAGGCTGAACACTCTATCTTCAGCCCAAAGCAGCCGGCGTCCTGATCAGACCAGCTTTTAATTTGACTCACGTTATCAACAGATGGTCCAAAGCTCACAGTAGTACTGGGCAAGTTGCCGTGTTCCCCTTCTCCTCCCTCTTCCCTCCTCACCGCCGCTCTCTAGATCTCGCCGCTGCCGCCGCTTCTCGCCCTCTCCAGCCCGTTCCCCCTCTCCGCCCACCGCTGCCCCCGCCCCCTCCCTCTCCTGGCCCCTTCCCTTCTTGCTCCGGCGCTCGCGCCGGAGTGAGCAGGGAAAGGGGCCCCTTTTCCTTCCGTTCTTCTTAGTTGTAGGAGCCCGTCATGGGTGCTCCCCTGACCGTGTTCTCCATCGTCGTAGTCGCGGCAGCCATGGTCGTCCCCGCTGCAGTCGATGAAGAAGCGGTCAAGGTATGTTTAAATAATCTTCCTCTTCGACCTCGCCGACCGGATCTTTCCCTTGCTCCGCCTCCTCCGTCTCCACCGCGCCGCCCAGATCCGGTCTTCCCCATCGTTGTCGCCCCAGATCCGGTGGATGTTGAAGTCGTTTTGGAGTTTCCCTTGGTGGATTCGTTCTTCCCCAGGACGGATCTGCTCTTCAGGTTCAGCCTTGGTTTCTCCCCTGACTTCACTGCATCCATCTCCACCTGCTGCTGCTGTGTTTCTTTGGTTGTTCCGATGGCCATGCCCCTTCTCGCGAAGGAGTCCTCGCCGTTGTTGAACGCAAAGATGGTTGTTCCGATGGCCAAGCCCTTTCTTGTGAAGGAGTCATCGCCGTCGTCGAACGCAACGGTGGCTGTTCCGATGGCCCTGCCTCCTCTGGAGGCGTCCTTTCCGTCGTCGAACGCATCGGGCCTCTACTGCGGCAGCTTCCACCTCCGTCCCCGTCCTCGACTTCAAGAAGGCCTTCCTCTACGGCGGCTCCACTCCGTTCCTGTAGCACCCTGCGATGGTTGTTCCGGCGCCCCCCCCCCCCGCCTTCACCTGGGATGCAACTTGGAGACTCCTCTTCGAACTCCAGCGACGACAATCTATCAACCTTTCGGTCGCCTGGTGTGGTCTTCATGGCTCCGTTGCACCTGCTTCAAACCGACGCTTTGCGCGGTATTCCACCCGGCTGCAAGCTCCTCGTCGCCTCTGCTGCCTCCGGCGATCTCGCTGTCGAACGCATCGTTGTGTTTGGTGTTTCTCTCTGGTCAGTGGACCTCTATGTAATTTCGGTCCTCCTCGAGGACCTCCTTGTAAAAGGACTGCTTAAGTCTTAATATATTTGCTAGTTGTCAAAAAAAAATTGACTCACGTTTTCAATTCGACCCCGTTTAGTTGGTGAAATTTTTGGTGAAAATGGTAAAATTTTTGCATTAGGAAACATATTCTGTGAGAGATAGCACGGTCTGCAATGCGAAATTTTTGAGAATTTTTAGGGAACTAAACAGGCCTACGCGTTTGCCATGCAGTGGGAGGCCTTCTTTTTGTTTATATAAAAAAAAGAGAAAACGAATCAGAAATGTGTGACGCCAGACAATATCCAAGCAAGACCGCGACGTGTGCAGGCGGCACTTGTCAGCAGATTGGAAAAAGTCACATTATTTTTATACTGTACTAGGAGAGAAGGGTGAGACATATAAGCGTCACTATAAATAAGAACCAAGATTCCTACAATAGTAATTAGTATTAACATAATAGATGTAAGGGGTCGATCAAGTATCCAAATTCTAAAGAAAATTGTTATTGATGGTCCAAAAATATAGATATTGATAAATAGAACTTCCATTTATTTGTTGAATAGACCGGTGAATTGAGAATACCAGAGCTATACTTAAAAGTAGCTTAATTAGCACTGATATCCTTGCTATTTGGGATTAACACAGAACTGATAACCGATAAGGTTAAGCACTGCTGCTGCTGCTTGACGACAAGTCTCCGATCTGGGTAACGTGAACTGCCTTCTGATTAGCTGTATCTGTACTGTAAGAAGTGAAAATAATTGAAAACATTTCTCATCTAATTCGGGCCCGCCTTACCCCTCACGTCGGACCCACCCGTCATCTAATTGTTGGACCGAAAAGGTAGAACAACCATAAAAATCGCAATTTGAAAAGCATTTTTGCCAAAATTTTAATTATTTTCTCACCTACGTCTAATCTACCCGCCGGTCGTACCCACCTCTGGGCCTCCGCCTCCCGACCGCGGCACGCTCCTCCCGCCGACCGCGCTCCCCTCCGTCGTTTTCTTTTGCAACCGCCGTTGTCCCCCACGTGCCGACGCACCCCCACTACCCCGCAGCCCCTCCAGCTCACCAAGTACCCCACCGGAGCTGCCACCACGGTGTCTGTTCTGCTCCACCGAGCTATAGCTCATGCCGCCACCGCCGCCGGAGTTGTGGGTGGAGGAACGACAAGCGCGGGAGAGGACGGACGGTCGCCGACAGCCCGTCCTTCAGTTCACCACGGTCCTGCGCGCGCTCCTCACCATTGCGCTTGCCGACGATGAGGCCGACCTGAGAACCGAATTAAATCAATTTGAATCGAGGAGAGGAGAGGGAGGCACAAGTAATGGGAAGAGAAGCAACACGGGCTCATCATCGGCAGAGATTGTCGCCTCCACCACCCTGTCCTCATCGTCTGCACGACGAGCGCCGACAGCCTTCGCGTCCACTTCCAGCAGGCGGCCTAGGCGGAGCGACGACGATGATAGCGGACCGGAACTGCGCACGTGCGACGACAGCGACAGAAGAAGAGTAAGCAAGAAGAGAGGGAAGGCGGCGAGGTGCGACGACGGCGGCCGTGAAAAAGAAAGCGACGGGTACGGCAACAGCGTCAGGCCGGCGGCGACAAGCATGCCAAGCAGAAGGTGGCGGCCGGCGGTGAGCTTATGGAGGATGGGGACGACGACAGTGAAGAAGAGAGGAACGGGGACGCGCGGCGTGGATCTGACCGGAGTTGCGGCAACATCGTCTTCCTGGACGGGGACTCGGGGAGAGGGAGGTTGTAGCGGCGCTGTCAACAGGGCGAGGCAGATTGCGGCGGTGGCAGGGACCGGTGGAGAGCGGCGTGGGGAGGACGAGATGGAGACGACGAGGTGCGGTGTTGACGGCTCACGCCAGCTTCTTCGCCTTCGACGACGACGCGGCCGCCAGCTACGGGCTCATGCCGCTCTCGCGCCTCCTCGTGTCTGCGGCGCCCGTCGCAGGTGGCGGGCAGGGGCAGGGCCTCTCGCTGTTCGCACTCGCCATGCTGCACCCCGTCATCGTGTCGTTGTTCCTGGTTCCGTGCCGCGGATGCCCGCACCACCGCCGCGTGAGTCCCGTTCGAGGCCGCGCACGACCGCGACCTCTGGGCGGTGGCGAAGGACAACTGGGAGTTCGTCGCGACGTTCAATGACGCCATGGTGTGGGACGACCGATTCGTGATGGACGTGCTCATGCGCGACCACCGTGACCTGTTTCGGGGCCTCAGTCTCACCACGCTGGTGGACGTCGGTGGCCAAGAACAAGTGACGTTCGGCGGTGGCTGCAAGCTCGGTTGGGTGCATGTGATGTGTTCGACAGAATGCCTAAGCCACGATCTGTTTTTCACTAGCCACTATATATTTTAACTACAGTTTGATGCATGACCATGGCCTATGTTGTCTGCTTTCTGAGTGTAGACATGAAACTTGTAGGCTTCTTTAAACAATTCATTTTATGAGTTCTATTTTGCCTATGATTTTCCATTCTCTTTTTATGCATATATGCTTTCATGTTACTTGCTGCATATCAAAAGTTTCATTCTATTGTCTTTCGGTTTACACAGAGTACTTGGAGAAACATACTTAACAAAAATAAGCACTGGGATTTCATTCATTCTGACTTGAGTTTTACAATAATGTGGAGGCTCAGTCCCTTTGGTGGAAAGCACGAAGTGGGTTGGAAGATCGTAGTATTGCTGATGTAGGAATTGTGAAGATTAGTTTGTGAAATGCCATTGCACAAGAAGGTTTCTCTTGTATATATCTGGCTTGACATAGTACATCTATTAAGCTGTACACAGATGTATGACCTATACCATACATCTAAATATTATGACATATCAAAGGCTAGAGGTTTAGCATGAAGGGTCAAAGGAGGTTGTGATGTGTATACATTGAGAACAGAAATGATGAAGATAATTTTGAAAATCGTATGATCCTTCTAACCTATTTGTAATCATTCAATTTGTTAAATAATTTTATAAAACACGTGCGACTTACTAGTGTATATATATAACTATAATTATAATTATATCGATCGACAATCACACGTGCACGCATCTACACTACACCCAGTCAGCACAGGGAAGAAGAGTCAAGGAGAGAAACGTTGGGTCGTCGTCAAGAGCTCATGACGAGATGACGATGACATGGTCCAATGACGGCGATCGCATGCACCAAAGCAATCTCCTGGAAACTGGAAAGCAGCCGGTTCTTTTCTGCATGGCGAAGTAATATAATAAAACAAGACGGTTACGCGCAATGCAAGAATAAAGCGAGTTGGGGGCTTATCATATCAACCCAGCACGCAAGATCAGATAACCCACTGGAACACTTAACTAAGCTAGGTTCCTAACTGCTGCTGACTAAGCAACTGTAACTAATCTAGAAGCTACCACTACACGAAAGCATGCAAAAAACCTGCAGAGGGACAAAGTAAAATATGAATAAAAAGTTAGCGACGAGATGTGCATGCCAAGTCAGACCCGTCAGTTTGGTCACTAATTAACCCGGTCGTGTCAGGTTGTCAGCCACTTAATTAGCTCCAGTTACCTTCAATAAACAAACGCTTCAGATTAATATCTAGGGCAAGTCTGGTGCTCCTAGAGATGGCAATAGGCGTAAACCCGCTGGGTTTAGTCTGCCCAAACCCCTGCCCGTTAGTATGAGACCCGCCCACTAAAAAACCCACGACCCGTCACGGGTACAGTTTTCTGCCCAAACCCATGCCCGCCGGGTCTCGGGTGACCCACGGGTCGCCCGTGCCCGAGAACAGACGTAAGAATAGTGCAGCTGCGTATGAATCAGTGAACAAAATACTCCATCCATTAACCAAAGGAGCTAGCATTGCACAAGCCAAAGGAAACAAGCCACGCATAAACACAAGCAGAGACAGCAGGGCAGGAAGAAAGCACATGCATCGGCAACCATTTTTTTATTAAACAACAGTTTCACAGCCATTTACAAGAGCACACAGCTCACATGCTTAAGCACACAGGAACTAGCAATCAGATCCTGACGCCTTGATGGGAGGACGCCCACCTTCCCGGTGAGGTGCTGTGTGCAGAGCAAGGACGAGGCGGCGAGATGAGGCTTGTGCGAGGTGCGGTGGCGGGCTGGGTCTCGCACGCGAGCCACCTAGCGGTGAGGACGGCAGGACGCGGAGGTGAGCGCCGAGCGCGAGCCTGCTACGCGATGCCGCTGCTGGCTGCTCGCTAGATGCGCCGCCGCTTGAGGCTGCTGAATCGGTGGGGTGAGGAGTGAAATTTAGGTTAGGGTTTGATGATTGCTGCCTTATATACTATGTTAATTGGACCAGACTAGTTGGGCTGATATAATGAAAATACGGGCTGATTTCGTTGGTGGGGCGGGTTTTAAAAACCCATGGGTTTACGAGTCCGGGTTCTACATTCTCAGACCCACGCCCGTAAACCCGCTGGGTCTAGCTTTTGACCCATTAACAAACCCATGGGTTTAAAAGTTGACCCACACTCGTACCCTAATATAGCAAAAACCCATCGGGTTTCGGGTTTCGGGCACCTGTTGCCATCTCTAGGTGCTCCGTACAATATGATTACCAACTCTACATCTCACACGAAAAATAATAATGTTTTGCTACGAATTACGATCGATGGTGAAATCTTTCATGCAAAGGATCGGAGGATACATATTTCTATACATTTTTGTTGGAAGATTACACGGTTGGCTCCTCGACCATGTCAGAGCTAGTGCAATTAAACAGAAGTTAACTCAGTCAACAATAATTCATTACACAAAATTAAGAGGGGTTAGCTAACGACGAATCGATTGGACCCATGTTCAAAACATTTCAATTTTTGTAGCCCAAACAATATTATAGTTACAGCTCCTTTTATTCCCACAAAAATTTGACCATAAACCAAGCTTGTACGGTACGAGGATATATTGGTGGTAGATCATCAAATAATTTTGAACACTTTAGGGACTAAAACATGTTTAAATTTTGTTAAGAGGTCGGATGGACAAAATGAATCATTAATCAGGGACCGAGAAATGGATTTCTCCCTCAAGAAGAAAGTATTAAAATTAGAAAAACTTAGAACAATTAACAAGGAGGAAACCAATTACTCTAAGCTAAGTCCGTGGCATCTAATCTTGACCATATTGCTCTATTCAAAGGCGGATCTAGGACGCGCCGGAATATGTGTAACTTCCTCTGCAGCAGCTATCCCATCCCACACGCTATATATACCCTACACGCAATCGCCCCAAGCCGCAGAGTCTCTCTTTCGTTTCTTCCCGTCATTCTCCTCGCGCCTTTCCGCGAATCCCAAGCAGAGAGCAACCGCGCGAAGCAGGGAGCTAGCGCGCGCGATCGATCGATCCAGCTGGTGGCCGGAGAGCTGATGATGGCGCTTCCCGCGTGGCTGTGGTTCGTCGTCGTGCATGCGGTCATCGCCGCCGTCGCCGTCCTGTCCCGGGCACGGCCGCCGCTGCCGTCCCCCCGCGCCGGGATCACGCGCAGGGCCTCGTCGGCGGTGCTGCAGCGCCTCCGCTCCTACTCCATCTTCTCCTTCCCGTCCGCCAGCTTCAACACCGCGCCGTCCCCGCGGCCTGACGCCGCCGCCGCCCAAGAAGCAGAGAAGCCGGCGGCGTCCTGTGCCGTCGCTGTGACCAAGCGATCGCCGCGCGCGCTCCCCCTCGCGCCATCGCCCAAGGCGGCGCGCGTGCCGGCGGCGGAGGTTGATGAGAGTGACGACGCGAACGGGATGAGCATGGACGAGGCCTACGCGCTTGCGCTTAAGGCGCGCCGGCGGCCGGAGCCGGAGAGGGAGGAGGAGGCGAGGAGGTCGGAGGTGGACGCCAAGGCGGAGGAGTTCATCCGCGGGTTCAAGGAGGACCTCCGGCAGCAGCGGCTCAACTCCATCTACAACTACACCCAGATGCTCAAGCGGCGCGCGTTCGGCGGCGGCGGCGGCCGGCAGCCGGACGCCCGGCCAGATCAGCTTTGATTAACTCACCTGTTGAATTCCTGCTGCAGTTCGTTGGTCAGATTTTTCAAGGAGACCAACTCTGTTTTGAGTTGTGTACATAAGCTATTCTGCACATGCTTCGCATAGTTTGGGTAGACTGTTTTCCTTGCTTTCTTTATTTTTTTTGCGCATTTGTACAAATGTTAATATTTTGTTATTGTCACATTCCATTTGTTCTTTTTTTTGTGTAATACATTCCATTTGTTCAGAAGGGTTAATAGTCACTCCATTTGTGAACTAACTACATTGTCCTAAATGTCATATATTTAAGGATGTAGGGGGTACGTGCAAATTGGTTTTAAGTGTATTTTAAATGGAAAAATGTGCATCAATCGAAAGGATTTGACAATACAAAATCTTCTTTTTACCAGAACACGTGATAATAATGTAAAAAATAATATATATTGAATCTTGTGCCAGAGACTAATAGTCTGTTCGTTTGGCTCGTGCTGATTTGTTATGAGAGAAAAGTACTACTGGCTCGTTACTAGTGGCTGGTTTGTTCTGAGAGAAAAGTACTATTATTTTGGCCTAATACCCAATTTTCACTACGATTTTTTATAATTTATTCACAACTCATAGAAATCTATTTGTGAAATTACTTTTTCCATAAAAATATACACATACAATTTCTAGATATCCAAACTAAAGAAATCCAAATCAAGATTTGAAATGGTGTCACAACCAAAAAGTAATAATACAAAAAATAGAAATATTAAAAATGTTTGCATCTTGTATATCAACCTGGAAAAAGAAACAGAAGCGGTTTTCCTTTAGCTACCAAAAGAAGAAAATGACACTCCTTTGTCTTTTCTTCAGAGGAGAGTATGGATTTTATTCATAGGTTTGTATTCAAATATCATGAAGAGAACCTGACCAAATATGACATCCGGAAGCAGAGGAAAATGCATATTTTGCAGATATTACAAGGTTTGATCTCACCTTGTTGTGACATAATAAAATTATGGTTGGCACACCTTGTTGTCACATAAAAAAAAATTATGGATCGCACACGAGATTCATGATGACACATAATACGGTAACTTGTGCAGAAATCTCGTGAAATTCCCTTAGACTTTGTTTGGCATGTGAGGGTTTACAACAACTGGCCAGGGGTAGCCCTGCTTTGTTTGGCTTCATATGTATTTGCTTCAATTACTGCTACTAATAATTACGGGTGGAGTAGGTATTAAGTTTGAATACAACCGAATAAAATATGGTAATTTGAGAAAAATGTAAGATATTTTTTAAAATAATAAATAATTATTAAAAATGTAAGATATTTTTAAAATCATAAATAATTATTAATTTTCAGAAAAAATAATTATACAATTGTATCCACACAGATTCTTTCAAAAACAGGTAAGAATGAGACATTGCTTACAAAATCTCATGAAAATGAGCAAAAAGAACCAGCTCTTAAGTAGTACATGGTACACCACGATTTACCTATAATTGACTATCTCTCATAACAAGCACTGGGTGTCTAGGAATCGACACTCTACATGTTAACTCTGCTTCTATTGACATGAATACCATCTTCGACATCTTCAGCTCCAGCTTGAACCTATCTCTCTCTCTTCTTCTTTTTTTTTGCAAGAAAGCTTGAACATGTTTCTAAAGCAAGTAGGAAAGCATATATTAAGTTCAGTCAAGCGCATAAACATGAGAAAAGATGCAACTAACAATTCGAGAAAATTAGGGAAACATGAAAGGAAGAAACACATATTTAAAGCATTGTCATTGAACATTGTGGTATGCTAATTGCCACTATTACTAAGCGTACATTTAGTTCTGCAAACAAGTTTTTCGATTATATATTTGTTCAGAGTACTGCTCTATAAAAAGGGACTGAAATACACTTGAGATGACATTCAGAGATGCAACCCATGATAATAATGGAAAAAGAAGCTTGGATCAAGTTGATCCTTGGAGACTCAGTATGTACCAAAGAACACATAATTGGCCCGAAACAAATCAGTGCATGAACCTACACTAGGGATGACCAAAAAATTTTTAAAGTACAATAATGTTACTTAGCATCTAACTACAGAACTGGTAGAACTAACATATATCAGTCTAACTAGGCAAAGTAGATTTTTAAAAACCAAATTAGTATATAGGTCCTATTGGATAAACTACTTGCTATGACACACATATGTTCTACAATTTTTGACAGTATATCATCCAAAATATATACTAAGTTGACCGCATGGACAACCGAATTGTGTTCAGACTTGTCGAACTACTAAACACATCATTTTTATCCCACAGTGCTTCCCAATTGGAAATAGGACAGATTTTAGGTATGCACAAGCAACACTAGAACTAAATTTGACATTAAGCTAAGTGTATGATGTCTTCATATAACCTCACTTATTAGATCATTCATGCAGCAACAATATTTAGAAGATTGCTTTCCTACATCAAAAGAATATTGAAACATTATCCAAGTGAAACTATCACTAAATACTGCATAGCGGTGTGATAAGATTAAACAGGACGTACAATAATGGTATATGATCCATACTGGTTACTAGCTACATTAACAATTACAAGCAAAATCTAATTCTCAAGTATGTATCTTCTGTGGTAATAATTTTTCACCAATGCTTTTCCTTCAAATTTCATGAACAATTGTATCACCAGTACTTGCCATAATTTATGCTCAAATAGAACTTTTTGTAATTGTATTAGCACTGAATCAGAACAATAGCGAGCATATCCTTGTATATTCATATACTGTATTCAGTCAAGAAATTGATTGAACATGAGTCGGCCAAAGAACTAGCAACTAATTATCCATCCCAAGTCAATTAGTTGCTGCAAAGCATGTGGTTGTAAACCCTCAAGTTATCACGCAAAGCCTGTGGTTGTAAACCCTCAAGTTATCACGCAAAGCCTGTGGTTGTAAACCCCCACATGCCAAACAAAGTCTTATATAAGTTGTAACTAACAAACACCCAAGTCATTAGTCTATAACAGTATGCCACATGGGATGCAAAAACGAAATGTTAGGTTTCATATTTTTATTATTGAATA
Source organism: Cenchrus fungigraminus (assembly GCA_036936925.1). NCBI lineage: Eukaryota > Viridiplantae > Streptophyta > Magnoliopsida > Poales > Poaceae > Cenchrus > Cenchrus fungigraminus. The sequence goes on along the minus strand of CM072781.1, from coordinate 58,531,228 downwards.
AAGAAAGGGACATACATTCCCTTCATGAAAGATGGAAGATTTTTTTCTTTTGAGACGTAGTATGGAAGAATTATTATTTATTAGAATTACATAGTATAACGCAGATGCTCACAACATGCACATACACTCACCCCTATAAGCATCTCTGAAGGACTGAGCACCGACAGATCTGGAGATTCCCAAAGTCACCACTGGCGTCTCGTCGTCGACGGGAACGTCGCTTACCACTTAATGCATAACGCCAGAAAATCCCTGAATAAATCTAGGAAAAAGGCTGAAGATTCTCGAAGTTACCACTGGCGCCTCGTCGTCGACAGGAACATCGCTTACCACTTAATGCATAACGACTTAATGTAGGAAAAAGGCTGAAGATTCTCGAAGTCGCCACTGGTGTCTCGTCGTCGACGGGAACGTCGCTTACCACTTAATGCATAACGCCGAAAAATCCCGGAATAAATCCAGAAAAGGCTAGAGCTTACCACTTAATGCATAACATCGAAAAATCCTGGAATAAATTCAGGAAAAGGCTGAAGATTTTCGAAGTCACCACTGACGCCTCGTCGTCGACGGGAACGTCGCTTACCACTTAATGCAGAACGACTTAATGCAGAACGCCGGAAAATCCCGGAATAAATCCAGGAAAAGACTGGAGATTCCCGAAGTCACCAGTGGCGCCTTGTCGTCGAGGGGAACGTCGCTTACCACTTAATGCATAACGATCTCGTCGTCGACGGGAACATCGCTTACCACTTAATGCAAAACGCCGGAAATTTAATCCGGGAAAAGGCTGGAGATTCCCGAAGTCACCCGTAATAAATCGAGGAAAAGGCTAAAGATTCCCGAAGTCACCACTGGCAGGCTGAAGATTCCCGAAGTCACCACTGGCACCTCGTCGTCGACGGTAACGTCTCTTACCACTTAGTGCAGAACGACTTAATGCATAACACCGGAAAATTTTGGAATAAATCCAGGAAAAGGCTGGAGAAGTTACCACTGGTGTCTCGTCGTCGACGGGAACGTCGCTTACTACTTAATGCATAACACCGAAAAATCTCGGAATAAATCCAGGAAAAAGGCTGAAGATTCTCGAAGTTACCACCGACGTGTCGTCGTCGACAGGAACGTCGCTTACCACTTATTGCATAATGACTTAATGTAGGAAAAAGGCTGAAGATTCTCGAACTCACCACTAGCTCATCGTCGTCGACGGGAACGTTGCTTACCACTTAATGCATAACACCGGAAAATCCCGAAATAAATCCAGGAAAAGGCTGGAGCTTACCACTTAATGCATAACACCAAAAAATCTCGGAATAAATCCAGGAAAATGCTGAAGATTCCCGAAGTCACCACTGGCGCCTCGTCGTCGACGGGAACGTCGCTTACCACTTAATGCATAACGCTGGAAAATCCTGGAATAAATCCAGGAAAAGGCTGGAGATTCCCGAAGTCACCACTGACGCCTTGTCGTCGAGGGGAACGTCGCTTACCACTTAATGCATAACGATCTCGTCGTCGACGGGAACATCGCTTACCACTTAATGCATAATGCCGGAAATTTAATCTGGGAAAAGGCTGGAGATTCCCGAAGTCACCCGGAATAAATCGAGGAAAAGGCTGAAGATTCCCAAAGTCACCACTGGCACCTCGTCATGAACGGGAACGTCGCTTACCACTTAATGCAGAACGACTTAATGCATAACGCCGGAAAATCCCGGAATAAATCCAGGAAAAGGCTGGAGATTCCCGAAGTCACCACCGACGCCTCGTCGTCGAGGGAAACGTCGCTTACCACTTAATGCATAACGCCGGAAATTTAATCTGGGAAAAGGCTGGCGCCTCGTCAATCCAGGAAAAGGCTGGAGATTCCCGAAGTCACCACCGGCGCCTCGTCGTTGAGGGAAACGTCGCTTACCACTTGATGCATAACGCCGGAAATTTAATCTGGGAAAAGGCTGGCGCCTCATCGTCGAGGGGAACTTAATGCATAACGTCGGAAATAATAATCCGGGAAAAGGATGGAGATTCCCGAAGTCACCACTAGCGCCTCGTCGTCGACGGGAACGTCGCTTACCAATTAATGGCGAGGCTGGAGATTTCCGAAGTTACCACTGGCGTCTCGTCGTCGACGGGAACGTCGCTTACCAATTAATGCATAACGCCAGAAAATCCCGAAAGGTGCGAGCACCAGGATTTGAACCCTGGTGGGTAACGTCTCACAGGACCGTCCTACCATTGGACTGTAAACCCATTTCGCGGAAGAATTATTTTCTTGTGTTGTACTAGTAGAACAAAAAATGATAGTTCACGTTAATCGACTATCAGTGCCCGTTTCTAAAAAAAACACGACTATCAGTGCCGGGCCTATGAAAGCCCAAACTAAATGGCCCAAATTCATTTAGGGGAACAAAGCCCAAAGGCTGCCCTGCAACTATAGGCCCTTTTCCATTTCGAACTTTCGTCGAATACCTTGTAGGCAGCAAAAACCCTGGTCCTCACATGTCGAACACCTGACACCCACCGCCGACCAGCGGCGGCGGCGGCACGGCAAGATGCTATCCCGCGCGCGGCGCCTACACCCAGCCCTCCGCCGTCTTCTCCTCCCAACCACCCATGCATCCTCCCGTGCTCCATCGCTCCCAGCTCACCACCCCGCCGCCGCCCAAACCTCTAAGCTCTCCCCAATCCTCTTCCGCCGCCACCTCTGCTCCCCACCACCACCGACGCCGCCGCCGGCATCGCAGCCTCCAGCTGTGGTCTCTTCTGACCTCCCAGCTGTCGCCACCAATTCCGTCTGCCCGGGATGCGGCATCACTATGCAGTCCTCGGACCCCGCCCTCCCGGGGTTCTTCTCGCTCCCGTCCCCCAAATCCCAGGACTACCGCGCGCGCCTCGTGCCAATCACCGCCGACGACACCCGGATCTCCGCCTCTCTCAAGTCCGGTCACCTCCGGGAGGGCCTAGAGCCCTCGCAGCGGGGCGCCGAGCCGGCCACCGCCCCGGCCGCGGCGGCGGCGGCTGAGACGGCGGAGGCCAAGGGAGAGGGCAAGGTGTTGGTGTGCGCGCGGTGCCACTCGCTGCGCCACTACGGCTGCGTCAAGCACCCCGACGCCGAGCGCCTCCTCCCGGACTTCGACTTCGTCGCCGCCGTCGGCCCGCGCCTCGCGTCGCCGTCGGGGGCCAGGTCGCTCGTGCTGCTCCTCGCGGACGCATCGGACTTCGACGGTTCGTTCCCGCGCGCCGTCGCGCGGCTGGTGGCCGCCGCCGGCGAGGCCCACCGCAAGGACTGGAAGCACGGGGCGCCGGCCAACCTCCCGCGCGCGCTGCTTGTGGTAACCAAGCTGGACCTGCTCCCGACGCCGTCGCTGTCACCCGAGGACGTGCACGCGTGGGCGCACGCCCGCGCTCGCGTCGGTGCAGGTGCCGACTTGCGGCTCGCCGGAGTGCACCTGGTTAGCGCCGCGCGCGGGTGGGGCGTCCGCGATCTGCTCGACCATGTGCGCGAGCTCACGGGGGCTCGCGGCAATGTCTGGGCCGTCGGTGCGCGGAACGTTGGCAAGTCGACCCTGCTCAATGCAATTGCCAGGTGCTCTGGCGTAGTCGGGCGACCCAGCTTGACAGAGGCGCCTGTTCCCGGAACTACCCTTGATGTGATTAAGGTGGATGGCGTTCTAGGAGCTCAAGCGAAGCTGTTCGACACACCAGGACTTCTCCATGGGCATCAGTTGACATCAAGACTCACGAGCGAGGAGATGAAGCTGGTTCAAGTGAGAAAGGAGATGCGGCCCAGGACCTACAGAATAAAGGTCACATCTATTCTCGTTATCTTCCTTAATTATTATGTGTCTCATATGTTCAATGGCCTGGCTTCTTCCCATTTTCTTAAGTTGCACAGAAGTTTGTTGTGAAACTATAGCTTTTTGTTAGTTTGTGGCTGTTAGATTAGATCTGCAAAATGGTGGATGTGTGTAGTACTGCAATTGTTGTGAAACTGAATTTGGCAATTCATAGATTTTGAATTGGCCTGGGTAATAGATAAATAGTTAAATTTATGAAGTTTCTGTTAGTGGATTGTGATGTGCTTCACTGACATGTTGAGTTGATCTTAATTCTTAAGTAGTTAGGGGTACTTGTAGATACAACATTTATGGGTTGATGATTCACTAGCCTACACTTTGTCAATGACCAATATTTAAGTGTGCTTTGTTCTTGCACCATTTTCAGACAGGACAGTCTATACATATTGGTGGATTGGTACACTTGGATGTTGAAGAGTTAACTGTAGGATCAATCTACGTTACAGTATGGGCATCACCACTTCTCCCACTTCACATGGGAAAGACAGAAAATGCAGCAACAATGATGAAGGAACACTTTGGCTTACAACTGCAGGTAGCATTTTTAGTGCAGCACTACATGTCCTTTCCTAGATTTTGTTCTATTACTTTGCGTGACTACAATGCCATTGTTGTTCTGGTAATTGCAGCCTCCCATAGGCCAGGATCGGGTAAAGGAGCTCGGTAAATGGGTGAGGAAACAGTTCAAAGTTCCAGGGAACACTTGGGATACAAACTCGAAGGATATAGCCATTGCCGGGCTTGGCTGGTTTGGAGTTGGGCTTAAAGGAGAGGCAGTGCTAGGATTGTGGACATATGATGGTGTTGATGTCATCTCCAGGAGCTCCCTAGTCCATGAGAGGGCTTCAATTTTTGAGGAAGCTGGTTTCACAGTTTCACAGATTGTCTCCCAGGCAGATAGCATGACCAATAAGCTTAAGGGCACCAAGAAGACAAACAAGAAAAAAGAGAGCAAGACAAATAATTCACCCATCACAACACCAGAAGTTGTAGAATCTGCTTCCACTGTAGGAGTAGATGCTTGAGTGTTTTCATTCTGTCCAGTGACGAGTATTGCTTCGATGGCCATGTTCTAGGTGACCGGAGTATTGCTTCGGTGACCATGTTCTAGTTCACAATGTTCTGCTTTGGCCCTAGAAGCTGAGTTGAAATTATAAGCATACAGAGGCAAGCCTACAATGTTCTTCAGAAGGGCCTGTGTTCGTTGAAGGTTTTTCTGGTAGAACTGTGTTTTGAAGCCCTAAATTTTGAGCCTTAAATTTTGAGCCTTAGTTTACTTGTTTGGCTGGTAAATCAACCTTTTAGGAATACCCCATGTGAGATGTATGTGAACTTATAAAAGTCCAACACGAGTACTTGTGATTGAAAGGAAGGTCTAAAGATATTCAGGTTTACATTTGGATCTTGTTCTAAAGTTTGGACTTTGTAATTGCTTTGTAAAGCTGAAGCTCTGCTCCTTCAATAAAGTTCCATAAACTCCTGCTCTACTTCGTGTCAACAATGCCTCTAAGACTAAATTTAGCGGCATCTGTCACGGACCACATGTTGTCTTCCAATGAAATTGTTTCTTTATTTTCTGTTGGAATCTGTGATACATTGTTGTAAAATGAGTGTATCCTTGAAGACTGATTATACACTTTCTGTTTGAATTTTCTGCAGTGAATTTCAGCACGGTTTCTTTTATTATATCTTTCATTACCATGTGCTCTAGGATGGGTTTGAACTTTGAAGCACGATAGAACATATAACTCTGGTACTTTTTCATGGTTTTCAAGGTGTAACTGTGATGGTATTTTCCAAGCTAAATATTTGCAAAACTATTAAAGGTCAAAGTTTATAAAGTTCGACGGATCTTAATCGAAGGCTCATATATATCTGATTGAAGGTCAGTTCCTTCACTTGATTTGGCTCCTCAAGCTATCGGTGGACCAAACAGACATTGCATAGAAAAAGAGAGAAAAAGGCGATCTTAATATGCAAGATTTGTTGGGAATTAGAACCTTTGTAACCAAAATATTGGGATGCCATCTTTGACATAAAGTACAACCTTTTAGATTAGTCTGAGGAAGGCAGCAATCATTTTATACAAAAGACTGTTGTTAATGGCTTTGCTTTGTGGAGTTGAGTTTCCACATACTGTTGCGTAGTTGACATCAGGAATTCAATTTAGCACACAAGCATAACTTTGAAACTGTGGCATGGGCTATACTCTGTATACACGATCCTTGCTCTTGCCTCAGAGGTGTCACTGTCAGGCCGAGCCGCCGAGCTGCAGAAACGTGGAGCCTGGCCGTGCCAATCCTGCAAAAGTGCAAATCAGTGTGCACGTTCCCCGTGCGGCCGTGCCGGCCTGATTCGAAGTGTCACCCTTTTCTATTTCGAACATTGGAAAAAGGTGTCACTAGTGTACTAGTACGTACTCCGTAGCAATTATTGACGACCATGTCGACATGTATTCCTGCACGGTGCTGCTGCTCATCACATCCTACGTGCACGACCACCTTCTTTCCAAGAGATCAGAATGGGGTGGATCCGTTTCCCGTCAGTCTCCGAGGGGGATTCCCCTGGATTCTAGCTCGATCGGCCGTCTTATGCCAGCCCTGCGTGCACGCACGTATCGTGTGTCGGTACTTCGCCTGGGTTCATCCATTATTTGGGTGCCTGCATAACTGCAGTGCAGGGCATCTGTGTTCAGGGGCTGAATCCAGCGGTAGGTGGGGTGTGTGTGTGTTGGGGGGGGGGGGGGGGCACTGGCGTCACCATGGCAGCCCTACCGAAGCTCATCTTAAAATTTTGAGCAGGAAGAAGAGGAAAGGAGGAGCTAGAGGTGGAAGAAGCCCCCTGCCGGCCATTCCTTACTTCGCCACTGTCTGTGTTACTCCTTCAGCCAAGCACCCAGCACCCTTGTAGGACTTGTGGTGTGTTCACAATTACGAAAAGGTATATGTTCAATAATGTGCACACGACACATATTATTGGCTTTTTTCTTGATAAATATGAATGTTGCGTTCCCCTTTTCTTCTTTCTTCAAAATTCCAAAAAAAAAAAATCATTGGTGCAAGTGCTCATATGTATATATATCTTAGTTCCTACAATTTATATTATTAGTTCCAATGAATAATCCACTGGAACGCGCGTGCATCACATATAGAATACGATGCACGAGAGTACGAGAGAAAAAGGATACCAGCACACCTACCTAATATACGTGTTCAATTTCTTACTGGCTAAGTCTCCAACGGCATGCACCATGAAGCAAGGAGGAAGAAGAAGAAGAACAAAGCAAGCATCAGAGGGAAAAATATATATATGAAAGGCCAATTAAGTAAGGTCAAATGCGTCAAAGATATGACCCATTAATTACACCCAGCTAGCTTTACTGAAAGACAACACGGGGAGACACGATTAGATATTCTTGAGCCAATTTGCGATGCCGCTGTCACGTTGGTTTGCCCGGCCTGCCGGCCGGTACAGAGCTTTCGTGCCAAGGCTCCTCAAGAATCTCCTGATGTTGAGTGGCAGCACACCAAGCATGCATGCACAGCTCCTGTCAGTGGAGAAAAGCAAGGCTCACTTCACCTAACAACACTCCCTTGAGCAGGGTCTGCATCTTTGTTTTTTGATATAATGGAAAATAACAAGTATGGCATCTGCAACGTGTGTTTCACACAACCTAATAAACTCGTAGTGCAGTCTACCTTTTTATCTTTGATAGAGTCGTAAATTCAAAAGGTACAATGTGCGCAGGAAGTTTCAAAGTTTCATTCTATTTTTTGGGATATTATTTAATTTTTTCACAATTTTCTTTTAAGTTGTCAAGTATTGACAATTGCAGTAATAGAACGAACTGGTAACACCTTAATTTCTAATTTAAGCTTGAGTTCCCAGTGAAATTTTGGTTTTTTTTCTTGTGATATATGCAAATATATGATGCTGCTCCGCGTATATGCCTGCCGAGCCGGAGACTCGTTGAATCGAAGTTTCATTGGCTTGTTTAAATCATTGTTATTTTCTTTTGTCATTCAACAACATCGGCATCAATTATCAGAAGGATATATTCATTTTGTTTGATCCAAAGGATCAATTCTTGATATGATCAATTCATATGGAACATGAATCGCCACTAGGCAATTTGTGCAACGAAAATAATCTTATGATTTCCATAAGAACTAAATAAGACAATCTAGCTTATTACTTAAACCGTATAGGAAATTGATATCATATTTAATTTCACATCACGTAGATGTTAGCTTTGCTTTATGTGGTCGCGCATAATTGATTGAGGCATATACCTTCAATAATGAGATGATATATGCTAGTGTTTTCTAGATGAGAGATATATATTGTTTCTTTATCAAATTGTAATAGTGCGTACGTATAGGTTTCTCCAGCGTATATGCCTCAAATGGTGGAAACAAAATCGAATAATAAAGAGGGTCGGCTGGCCGGGATTTAAATAGGTTTTTTTTAGAATAGGATTTAAATAGGTTAGGCACGAGTTCGAAGTGAGGAAACTACCATGCCTCACAAATGAGTAGCTAGCCCCTTTTCACATTACCGGTTCAATTGGGGTTTCCATCAATGTCTACTTTTTCAACATAAGGTAAAAAGGCAGGCTTCACAACTTTCCAAAAGATGGATTATGTTCCAACTTTCGGTGTATTAACATAGTGACACGCTCTTGTGTGCAAGACACAGAAGTGTGACACGTATTTGCGACAACATAGCATCACATTGGCACGACTCCACTCCCACCATAGATGTTACTGCATATGTGTACCCATAACTATATTAAATAGTAATCACGATTCACATCCCCTGAAATTTGGGCACCTAACGGGCTTGTTTGGGTAGTAGTGGTCTAGTACGTGGACTGAAGTGGAATATAATGAGAGAGATTGAAGGGAAAATTAGTTCATTTTAATAAACTCCGTTCCCTTCATTACACTCCAATCCACTTCTATCCAAACAAATCCGTATGGGTTTTCGGTTTTGTGTGGTTTGAAGCTAGCTTCTTCTTTAAGAATGGAGTACATACTAATGTTATACGTGCACTGATACCTCAAGTAAAATAGTGCCAAAGTTTACATGAGACAACCAGTGGCGAAGCTAGCAGGGGGCGGCCGGGGCTGGAGCCCCCCTAACTGCTAGCACCACCATGGAAGCCCCCCTAGGCTGGAGGTTGAAGACGAAGTGGAAAAGAGTGGTTGGAGGAGGAGCAATGCAGCAGCAGTCCCTCCTAAGCTGCCAAGCTGGCTTCGCCACTGGAGACAACCCATCAAACAAACGAAAATCAACAATTGAAATTTTCAAAAAATACAGCACAACAATCCAACCGAAAATGCATGCTACAGCTTCACGGCTTCCACGTCCAAAGACAAGGGACCACATTCTCTATTATGTGAGCAACCCTCAATGATCGATTTCTGGTACCGTAAAAAACCTTTTCTTCAGTGTTTTGAGGGACACATCATTGAGCTTGAGAAATCATGGAAGGACCCCCTCCCCCTCGTCCTGGCGTCCTCTAATCACGGGACTTGCTCCCAAAAGGTCAAGATTATCTAAGACCTGTTAAGTGGGGGCCCACGCGCAGCTACACTACTACACCCAATCAGGGAACCAAGGCACAGCTCAGCGGAGGACCCGTGGCAGTTGGCGGCCTCTGATTGCATCGGCGTCCTCCTCGCCCACCTGTGCCTTGCTTGGACTCCACCACTACCTTCCTGTTCCTGCTGCCGACTACATACTACTAATACTAGTAGTCTAGTGCACGGTTACACCTGAAGGACAGAGGCAGTCCAGCTCTCCAGCCATCGGCAGTTCAGATCCAGCATGGCATCGTCATTCACACCAGCTCACGGCGAATGCATGAGCAGGGTTTCAGTTACGCAGATTCATCTCCCTATTCCCTCCAGAAACTGAATTTCTGGAACAACTTGAGGAGCATAATAATGCAATCATGACTCATGAGAAAGATATTATCGCGCAATAGTCGCAGTGTTCAGTTGAAACCATTCCATTCTCCTTTTTTACACTTAAACTTCTCAATATGCAGAAAAAATAGTTTTTTTTTAATTTCACAGTGAGAACAACACAAAATGGTTACGGTGCAGAAGAACCCAAGCACCCTGCTGGTACCCTACACAAGGTCACAGACTCACAGGGAGCACAAGCACATGTCCGTTTCCTCCCTGGTGGCCTTCCCTGCTTCCCCCTTGCTTAGCACTGGGGATAAACCTCCTCGCCAACTATGCCTATGGGTCCCCAAACTCCGGCTTTTCCTCCGGAAGTCGGTTGAGCTGAATTCGGCAGGAGGACAGGTAGAAAGCGGCAGGCCAATCCATGCAGGCGCCGCGGCAAGGCATCTTGGGAAACTTCTCGCAGGCGTCACCGCGCGCCGGCCCGCAAAGAGAGGGACACGGCTTGGGCGCTCGCATTGGCTAGCTGTACACACGCAAACAGACCTCACTACTCAGTACTCACTGCCCGCAAGGGAGCAGCTCAGATAGCTGGTGCCTTGCAGCAACTTGCAAGAGGCGGGCCTATATATACAGAGGCACCCCTTCTTCCAGCTCCAGCTACCATTCAACAGAGCTCATCGCAACCACCTAGCTAGACCTTCTTGGCACGCTGCGAGTGTCAGTGGCCATTTCAAGAACAGGACAGGCTGCCAATTCGTTATTTCATCCTTCTTGACACGGTGCTAGAGTGATTCGATCAGAAAGCTTGGTTCAGAGTTCTCAGAGGTTTGCTTGATCAGCCATGGGAGGCACGCTGGAGTACTTGTCCGACCTGCTGGGCGGCGGCGGCGGCCGGCGGCGGTACAAGAAGAGGAAGCAGTTCCAGACGGTGGAGCTGAGGGTGCGCATGGACTGCGACGGCTGCGAGATGAAGGTCAGGAACGCCCTCTCCAGCATGAAAGGTACAGCATATATTCTTCGATCAATCTCCATCAGATTTCTCTTTCACTCCAACAACTGATCTAGGAATTATCTCATAATTGTGGCTGATGGTGTTCTCTTTCACTTCATCGATCGATCAGGGGTGCAGTCGGTGGAGATCAACCGGAAGCAGTACAAGGTGACGGTGCAGGGGTACATGGAGCCCCACAAGGTGGTGAAGCGGGTGCAGGCAACGGGGAAGAAGGCCGAGATCTGGCCGTACGTGCCCTACAGCCACGTCGCCCACCCCTACGCCGCGCCGGCCTACGACAAGAAGGCGCCGCCGGGGTACGTCCGCAGGGTCGACGCCGTCATGCCCGTCTCCAGCTACGGCGGGCCAACGGCCGCCGGCCCGCAGGAGGAGCGCCTCGTCACCATGTTCAGCGACGACAACCCAAACGCCTGCTCCATCATGTGAATTAGCCTCCTTTTTTTTAGCTTTTTTATATATATACATCTACTAGGTCGTGCATGCAGCTTTGTGACAGGTTGAAACTGTGGCTGGTGTTCGTGTTCATGGTGGTACCTAGCTGCCTATATGTTTGTGTAAATTAATAGAAAAAGTTTGAAAAGAGAACATACTGTATGAGAGAAGGGGGAATTTTTCCAAGGTCGTTCGTTCGTCTCTCTGTTGCATGCGCTGTCGAATCTTAGCCTACCGTACCTTTTAGATTGTTGTTAGATTTCGTGTACAGAATCGAGTTGTGTGTTGCATGCATGTATGAATCAGTTGGCGTGTCATAGATTAACTTATGATGGGTCTGTACTTGACGGCGCAGCTGGATTATTGCTCTATCGATTACTTTATTTCAGATACTTTGGTAGCATTCAAATTTATATATTGAGTCGCAGAGCACAAAGATGGCAATAATTTTTATACAAGGACAAAGTCTTGTCCTTTTGAGTGGATTGAATGGAGAAGCGTTAGAAAGTAGGAACGAAATCATCCATAGTTAATTAGGTTAGCTTAATCATGAGCTTTGTACTTGTGAGTTTATCCGTATAAACTAACACAGATAAAAGTTTCCTGTTGGTAGATTCAATCATCTGGCCCCCGCTAACCTCCAAGTTCGAGCCTCTTCCTTAATTATTCTTCAAGTATGTTATTATTATGAGAAATTTTAGAGCGTTTGTAATTAATGTGAGTCATCCATCCAGTGAAATCTAACGGTGGTAGTACCAGGTAGTACTAGGTAGTACCAATAAGGTAGTACCCGGTATTAAGTACTACCTGGTACTACCCGGTACTACCTAATTAAATTAGCTGGGGAAAAAAATATTAGCACAAGGTACTACCTGGTACTACCCGGTATTGCCCAAGTACCGGAACAAAACTCTATTATTATATATACTTTGCCTCCAGTTAATTAATTATAGGTGCCTCACTTGCATTATATGGACTATGTTAAAAAAAACAACTAAGCTCAGCTCAGTTCCAGTAGTGTTGAATATACGCCAAAGAAAAAAAAATATATATTTAACTTTGCAATCTTTCAATAGTATGATCTAATTTTTTAAAAAAGTTTGAAGTGTTGAAAGTTGCGCTGAAAGTGTACAAACTTCCCCGGAAATTTGACGGTCATGCGCATGCTCGGTGCCAAATCAAGTTGTTGTTATTATTATTATTATTATTATTATTATTATTATTATTATTATTATTATTATTATTATTATTATAAGAGGAAGAGGAGTGCGCCAAATAAGTTCACGCACCATGTGCGTCAAACGTTGCGGGAACATTTGAGCCCGCCGAACCTTTCGCATCCCGGCCCCTCCTCTTTCTTTTTGGGGAAGAATTTTGTTGTCGACACTAACCTCTATTCCACAAAGCAAAAGGCCACTTCAGAAACTTCCATGGAATATTTAAAGCTATATCAGCGCACAAGATTATTCGATTAGAACTGTGGATTGACATGTTATACACCACTTATATCTCTGGGCTAAACACACAATAATTGCGTGAAAAGTGCTTGTATTGCGCACCTTTCAGACTTGCTTGCAACTTCTGCTGACTTGTGTAGTAGCTGGACTCTGCTGCTGTCGGTTCTCTCAGGCAACAGCAAAAGAAACCAATTTAGACAAATAGGCCCATCTAAGAGATCTAAGCCCAGATGAATGAAGGAACAAAAAAGTCCTTTCACCGTCCCTCAACTATCATCAAAGTTTGACTTACATCCCTCATCCGCTAAACCAGTTATCTGGCATCCTTCAACTTCTAAACCCGTCCGTTTTGGATCCCTTGCTGGTTTTGAGGGTGGTTATGTAGGCGTGGCAGTGGGCCTCACATGTCAGGGGTGGGTCCTACATGCCGGTTCCCCAATTTCTTCCTTGGGCCACGATGCCCGCCGCCGCGTGCCCGACGACCGCCGGCCTCCGCGCTATCACTCCTGCACTGCCCCGACCCACTATCGTCACGGCCATGCGCGCCCGCCCTACCTCCGCTTCGTCAACGCTGACATCGAGGGGCACCACTCCCCTTCTCCCCCGCGCACTCACCTGCCGCTGGCTCTGACTCCTCCTTGCCTCGTTCGGCTGCAAAGCGACACGCTACCTCCCTGCCTCGTCCGCCTACACGCCATGCTGCAGAGCCAAAGAGAAGTTGACCAACGACGTGAGCGCGGGCGTGCTAGTGGCCACCACGGTGATGGACCGGAAGGAACTGGAGGGGCGCAACAAGGAGGGTCACGCGCGTACTCGAGCGAGCTCGCAGCCGCGGACAAGCTGGCCACGTCGGAGGAGCGGGCGCCCGCACCCGTGCCAGCGACCCGATCCGTGCCGCCGACCTTGTCCTTGCGCGTGGACGACGCTAGGCGAGAGGAGTCGGAGCCCGTAGCGGGTGAGTGTGCGGGGAGGAGGGGAGCGGCACCTTTGACGTCGGCGTTGACGAAGCGGCCGACGTCCGAGGCATGGCGGGCGCGCACGACCGTGACGATGTGACGGGTCGGGGCGGAGGTGAGGGCGTGGAGGCTACTGCTGGTGGAGGAGGGGGCGGGAAGCGGGGAGGGGAAGAGGACGGGAGGAGAGGAGTCCGACGGTCGCCGTGCATCGTTGCCCAAGGAAAGAAATTGGGGAACCGGCATGTGGGGCTCACTATGTCATACAAAACCACCTTCAAAACTAGTGAGGGACTAAAAACGAACGGGTTTGGAAGTTGAAGGATGCCAGATAAATGGTTTGCGATTGAGGGCTTCGATGATAGTTGAGAGACGGTGAAAGGACTTTTTCCATGAAGGAATGAATGAAGTGCAGAAGCCCGGATTCAACAAGCCCTCCAAAGGATATTTCTAAATGGCCTAAATATGCTTGAAACCTAAATGATTTGAAACGTGTCCGTAATGATTTGTGCGCGATTGTCTCTTTGATTGTATCTTCGACATTTCAGATTCTTTTTCGAATTACTTCTGGTGCTTTCCAGTATGCCATAGATCTGGCCAAGAAAAGTTTTGGGGGTCCTACTTGAATTCCTGATCTGCACAAACATTTTTTCTGGTGAAGTCATTCGATTCGATTTGAAGCTGATTCTACTAAATTTCTCCATTACATCTATGTTTATGACTTAGCTCGCGAGCTGTCTTGAGCTTAACGAGCCGAGCCAAGCTTAGCTTTTAGCTCATTAACACCAGCTGGCTTAATATTCAGCCCTACAATTTATCTTTGTGCTAAATTAAACGCATTAGTTTTGGCCATCACAAGCTAAAGTTTATAAAGATCCATAGAATACTAAATTGTTCATGATACATACTAACTCTTTTTATGTAGAATAATATATTATTAAACTATTGGTGAAAGTGCAATGTTGGAGGCCGTAAGCATACATAGTGGAATTTATATTTGGGATCAAAGGGAGTACAATATTTCCTACCAAAATCCATTTTTCGGTAGTATAGAGAATAATGTCATCAACTATTACATTATTGTTATATAATAACTAGCTTTTAAAGTGAGAGAGAAAGCAATGTGTTCATCTTCTTATTCTCTTATTCATCAAATCGGTACAACCTCTCCTACATATATATAGCCATACGTGGGAGTTTAAAATGGAGTTACTCTTGAAGCTAGGAGAGAGTTACAACATTGAAGTAAGAAGTTTAAAGCTTTGATGGTGTAGGGGTTATGGACATCCACATAAATGACTATTTCATAACACTCCCCCTTGGATGTCCCTTAACTAGTGAATATGCATGCCTCGTTAAAAACCTTACAAGGGAAAAACCTAGTGAGAAAAAACCAAGGCCAAGGGAAAAAGAGTACACACATATTCACTCCCCCTGATTGCAATATCCTTAATATCTTTCAGCCATCGCAGTCCAATACCATGTGTCAATTTCTTAAATACTGAAGTGGGGAGTGCCTTTGTGAATAAGTCTGCTAGATTCTCACTTGAACGAATTTGTTGGACTGTTATAGTGCCATCCTTCTGAAGATCATGAGTGAAGAAAAACTTTGGCAATATGTGTTTCACCCTATCTCCCTTTATGTATCCATCTTTCAATTGAGTTATGCAAGCCATATTGTCTTCATGTATATCTAGTGGCACTTCATTTTTTGAAAGCAGGTTGCATTCCTTACGAATATGATGTGTCATATTTCTCAACCAGACACATTCTCTACTAGCTTCATGAATAGCCATAATTTCTGCATGGTTAGATGAAGTTGCCGCTATAGTTTGCTTCGTTGAACGCCACGAAATACATGCACCACTGCACATAAATACATATCCCATTTGTGAACGACCATTGTGTGGATCAGATAGAAATCCTGCATCTGCAAAACCAACTAGTCGCTCCTTGCATGTGTTAGAAAAATATATTCCCATGTCCTTTGTATCTTGTAGATAACGAAGTATATGCTTTATACCATTCCAATGCGTCTCGTAGGGCATGAGCCATATCTTGCTAATAAATTAACAGCAAATGCAATATGAGGTCGTGTATGAGTAGATAGATACATTAGTGCTCCTATAGCACCTAAATATGGCACCTCAGGACCAAGAATTTCACTATTACTATCCGGTGGTCGAAAAGGATCTTTCATGACATCAAGTGATCTTACAACCATCAGGGTACTCAATGGATGCGCTTTATCCATATAGAATTGCTTTAATATTTTCTCTGTATAAGTTACTTGATGCAAAAGCACCCCATCCTTAAGATGCTCAATTTGCAAACCAAGGCAAAACTTTGTTTTTCCCGAATCCTTCATTTCAAATTCTTTCTTCAAGCAATCCATTGCCTCAGTGATTCCTTGAGGAGTACCAATTAAATTTAGATCATCAACATATACAACCATTATAACAAATTCAGATCTAGATCTTTTTATGAATATACATGGACAAATAGAATTATTCTTGTACCCTTCTTTCATCAAATAATCACTAAGACGATTGTACCACATTCTGCCAGATTCTTTTAATCCATACAGTGATTTGTTCAATTTGATTGAATATTGTTCTCGAGAACCTTCTCTTGGCAATTTAAATCCTTCTGGAAGTTTCATATATATGTCACTATCAAGTGATCCATATAAATATATTGTAACAACATCCATTAGACGCAAATCAAGATTCTCTTTCATTGCTAGACTTATCAGATATCTAAAAGTGGTTGCATCCATCACAAGAGAATAAGTTTCCTCATAATCTATACCAGGTCTTTGCAAGAATCCTTGTGCAACTAGTCGTGCCTTGTATCTAGTGATTTCCCCTTTCTCAATTCATTTTCATACAAACACCCATTTATAACCAACGGGTTTGACACCATCTGGTATACGAGTTACCGATCCGAAAACTTCTCATTTTGTGAGAGAATTCAATTATGCTTGAATTGCGTCACTCCATTTTGGCCAATCTTTCCTTTCTTTACATTCCTTGACTGATTGAGGTTCTTGATCCTCATTTTCATTCATAATTTCTAGCGAAAGATTAGAAGCAAATGCATCATCAATAATGACTTCATCACGATTCCAAATTTTTCCAGACACAGCATAGTTTAATGAGATCTCATTTTCTGAAGGACTCATGTCCTCATTTTCTTCAGGAGATTTTTCCTGAATTATCTTCTCCTCAACTTGATCATCTTGATTCTTTGCTCCCTTCTTTTTTCGAGGATTCTTATCTTTGGAACCCAATGGTCTACCAGGTTTTATTGGAGGTTTTGATTCATTGGCAATGGATGGTTGTCCCTCTTGGACACTAATTTTCTCGGAAGCATTAGTAGCTAGAATATGTGACTTGGTCACTCTTTTTAAGTCTGTGAAAACATCTGGCAAATTATTCGCCAAACTTTGTAAATGAATTATCCTTTGAACTTCTTGCTCTCATTGTTTTGTACGATAATCAAAGTGAGATAATGATAATTCATTCCAACTTATTTCTCTTCTTAGTTGCTTATTTTCTCCCCCTGTTGTTGGAAAATTCGTTTCATCAAAATGACAATCAGCAAATCTTGTCATAAATACATCGCCCATCGATGGTTCAAGATATTTTATTATAGATGGGGATTCATACCCGACATATATTCCCAACCTTTTTTGAGGTCCCATCTTTGTGCGTTTTGGTGGAGCGATTGAGACATAAACGGCACATCCAAAAGTTCTTAGATGTGAAATATCTGGCTCTTTACCAAAAACCAAATGTAGAGGGGAAGAATTATGATAACTTGTTGGTCTAATGCGAATTAATGCTGCAGCATGCAAAATAGCATGGCCCCATGCAGACATTGGAAGTTTTGACTTCATAAGTAATGGTCTTGCTATTAATTGGAGACGTTTAATAAGTGACTCTGCAAGACCATTTTGTGTATGAACATGTGCAACAGGATATTCAACACTTATTCCAATCGACATGCAATATTCATTAAATCCATTTTATGTAAATTCACCAGCATTGTCCAAACGTATATTTTTATAGGATTATCTCGAAATTGAGCTCTCAACTTGATTATCTGAGCCAAGAGACGCGCAAATGCTACATTGCGAGTTGATAGTAAAGAGACATGTGACCATCCGGTTGATGCATCAATGAAAACCATGAAATATCTAAATGGTCCACTTGGTGGATGAATCGGTCCACATATGTCTCCTTGTATGCACTCTAGAAAAGCAAGAGACTCATGTCCAACCTTTGCTGGTGATGGACAGACGCACAATCAACTTCCCTTGAGAGCATGCAATGCATGAGAAGCCATTCAATTGAAGAACTCTTTGGTTCTTTAATGTATGTCCAGATGAATTATTAATAATTTTCCGCATCATTACTGAGCCAGATGGCCTAATCGGTCATGCCAAATAATAAAATTGTTATTGAAGCGAACCGGATTTCTGAGAATGGAAACCCGATCCCTACACCTCAGTGATAGTCCCAGGAGACTATCACGTGCAAATCTCTGTCTCAGAAATTAACAAAACCATACATCAGAAGGAAAATATAGAAGATCCACATAATTAATATTATTATAATTAATCATATGAGTACATCATTTCGGCACATGCCGGGTACAAGTCCAACGGGACTGAATCAAACAGAGTAAACATCTACGCAACGGAACTCATGTAGCGAAGTAGACACCATCTCCCATAGGCAGCTCGAGTGCAGAACGAGCCTCAGTCCTCCCATCCATCGTTCTCGAAGTCGTAGTCGGGCTCCTGGTCTGAAAGTCCGTCATCTACTCGATAAGCGAGTAGGTCATGTCAGCTTCCCAACAAAGAGCATAAGCAAAAGGAATAATTCTAGCATGCATGGATAATCCTATTTATGGCCGTAGAAGGTTATGCAAGCAGCGATAGCAACATCAAGGAATGCAGAAATGCAGAGAGGTCACCATCCCCGAGGAGATCCACACCTCCGAGGCCAACGCCTCCGGGGTCAACACCCTAACCAAGGAAAGAACATCAAAGCACTGGATCTCAACCGAGACACAACATCCCACTCTCATCTACGATGTGGGGTCACCAACTCCTATCCCCACATCTCAACGGCACGAAGCCAGGCTCACACACATAGGGGAGAGAAAGTAGCACAGGAAATACTAGCCATGTGAGAGATCGTAAGGGCTGTCCATACCAGTGGACATGGACTATAGCTATAGGTTTAACACTCTGCAGAGGTTGTACAACTGGACCCGCCGGATAGGACAGAAACGGATGCCTCCGATCCACATCCCTACCTAATGGCCGGAGACCTAGCAGTGGGTGGCACTCTCCTGCCTCTCCGAGCCTGACTCGTCCTGAACTGGGGCGCGAAACTTGCCAGCAGGGCCTCGAAACTGTGAGACCATCCCCGGAGGAGCCGGGGCCACGTCTACTCGGGGGGTATAACCCGTCCCCCTCACACAATCACACTGATCCGCCTACAAGCTGAATGCCAACCACCAACTAGTTCTCGGACCAAACCCCGCCCATACGTGAGCGAACGGTTTGTACGAAAATAGCCCAAAGATCAAGGTCACACAGTCGATCGGTCCTTAATTGCAAGAGCGAGCACTCACCAACTCCATCCGAATGACACGTCACTAGGGCGGGAGGCCAGGTCGCATCTCCCCTAGACAGGCGTTCACAAATAACCAAAGTGGCTCGCTCCCATGATAACATGTCAAGGATACACACTCACCCAAAACACACACTAGAATACCGAGATATCCCAATCTCAGTCCAAACCAGAGATCCATCCATAACTAAGGGTAAAATATATGGATAGATAGTGCCGGGAACTAGCTAGGGGTCTGTAGCTAGTTCGGAAAGTAGGATGTTCAAGGTACAGGATAAAACAAACCAAGGCATGGCTAAAAAATTGTCTATGCATTTCTAAAGCATTCATAAATAATAATTAAGCACTAGCATCTAAAAGCATGCATGGGATCTATATGATCGGGAGTGACATGACACCTAGTTGGCACCCGTAGTCCTGGTCTGGGTTGAAGTCGGGGTCGTACTCCTCCGGCTCGTAGCTCAGGTCTGCTCAGCACGAGATACGAGACACTAAATTACCGGCAAACATCTAAGCATAAATCCGAGGAAACTCAATTTCAAAAGATCCAAAAAAGATCCTAACTATCTACAAAAAGCACCGCCTCATTTTTAGAAAAATAATGAAACTAGTTTCATATTTTTTGAAGTTATAAATAATTAGTTATGAATTTTCAAAGATTAAAGGATTTGTAAAATAATTATCAAATTCGTTTATAAAACAGAAAAGGGTTTTCATTTTTAAAATACATGATGACGTCAGCATGAGGTCAGCCTGACGTTAGCGTCACCGGTTAGTGGGCTGTTATTGGGCCGAAAATGTTAGTGGGCCGAATTCGGCCCAGTGGACTCAGCCCAAAGGGCCCAACAGGCCAAGTCCATTGGACATCCCTGAACTTAATTAAACGCGCGAAAAGAAAAAGGGAAAGGCCGACGGATGGACCATAATGGGCTAAGGCCCATGTGTTGGCCAGCTTAGGGCTCAGAGCGCCAAAGTCCGGCGTTGGCCCCTGAACTCCACAGCTCAGTGCACGGGCACTCCCAGAACTTAGCTGGGGTTCGCCTGTGCCACTGGCCGTGGTGCGACGGCGGCGCGGCGCATGGCACGGCGCGGTGCGTGGCGCTCCGGCGACAGCGACGACGGTTCCAGGGAAACAAGCAGTGCAGTGCATCGTGGTTAGCTAGGTGAGTTTCCCGGCGTGATCTGGGACCAAGGTGAGGCACACACGGCCCTCGGGCAAGCAGCACGGCGGAGCGGCGCGGCGAGGCAGAGCAGGGTCAACACGCGGCAGCTCGGCATAGACGCGGCGCAGCAAAACAGCGACGCGGACGCGGCTAACAGCAAGAGCGAGCAGCGCATCTACTGCAGCCAAGCGCGTGGGCGCGCTCGGCTTGGATACGTGCGTGCGCACAGGGCTATCCCTGGCCGCGACACGGCCGGCCAGCGCACGAACATCCGGTGTCCCGGAGTCGCGGCGCGGCGCGACGACGACAGCGCACTTGCAAGAAAGCTTCCTCGGCTCAAAGGCCGGTTCATAGGACCTCGACGACACGGCGGCGAACAGGCAAAAAGGCGAGGCCCGGCGTGACGCTGGGGTGCGCCATGGCGGCGAACTCGCCGGTGGGCACGACGCGAAGGTCGGCCGGTGCACCGCAGGGGTGCGTTCCCAAACATCGCAGGCAGATCAAGGAGGGGGAAAGAGAAGTGGAGGAACGGCAGCTCACAACGAGGCGACGGTGTAGACGTGGTCGGGTCGACGGAGATGCCGGCGCGGCGGCTCCTCTGCTTCCTCTTTCGCAACAGGGTCCCGGCGCGGCGCGGCTTCTCACGAACGGCGATGTCCTCCGGGCTTCAGCACGAGCAGCTCCGGCTCCTGGTGGCGACGGTCGCCTCTGCTTCTCCTCTCCTTCTCCTCCTTGGCTCCCTCCTCCTCTTCTCCTCTCACAGCGCAGAACAAGGGATGGAAAGGGGGAAATCCCTAAGTGGCGAACGAAAGCCAAATGAGGCTTGGCTGCTGGGGGTATAGGCACGCGAGGTCAAGGGGACAAGGGATCAGCGCGGAACGCGGTTGTCCCCTCCTTGCCTTGGCGGCGAAGGCGCAGCGCGGCGGGGAAAGGAGGTTGGCTTGGCGCGCGGGCAAAAGCGAGGGCAAAGAAGTGAATAGAGGGGCGGCGCGCGCGTGGGGTCCTCCTGGGCGTGCACGCGAGCCCTCGGCGTGCATGCCGGCTAGGCGGAACGGCTGCGCGGTCGAGCGCGCATGCGTAACCGCGGCGCGGTGCGCGGGTGCGGCGGCACTAGGTCAAACAGGCGAGGGAGGAAGATGACCAGGACCAAGGTGGTCCCACTCGTCAGAGAGTCAAGGACGGCGGGGTGCGACGCGGTCCAGCGTGGGCCGCGTTGCTGGGCTGGGCCGAAGCAAGGGGTGACGGGGGTGTGCAGGCCGAGAGTTAGAGGGGCTATGGTAGACTTCTCGGGAGTTAGCAGGCCTTTAGGTTAGTTTAGGATTTGAAATTAGATTTGAATTTATATATAAACTTTAGGTTTGAATTTGAAGTATTTCAAATTCAAGCACACTCAAATAAATCCAAATAAAATTCATAAAATCCAAATCACATATTTATACCATAATTTGAATTTATATTTTTATATTTGGGTTTTATTTATATAGAATTTGAGAGAGAGCTTGCATTTGGTTTCAAATTTGGTAGCACACATTAATTAAATAAAAAGTTTTAAATTTTCAGAAATTCACACCATTCAAATTTAGGAGATGTTACAGTTATGGTTGGTGAACTTCTGTTCCACCACCATATATGATTCATTCTTGTTGAGACTTGTATAATACAAACCAGAAGGCAATTCTGGTAATCTTTCCAACACATACTTTTTCCCCAGTGATATTTTTGTAATGTTGAGGTACTCTATATTGTCCTCACATGTTGTCTCAATATGATAGCCATTTCGGCATATATCTTTAAAGTTCAACAAATTTCTTTGAGACTTTGGGGAATAAAGTGCCTTATTTATGTTTACCTTTGTCCCACAAGGTAACATTATTGTGGCATTTCCTGACCCCTCAATTAATTTAGCACTTCCTGATATACTATGAACAATTGCATCTTGAAATGTAAGATAGGAAAAAATGCATTTTACTCTTTAATATATTATGTGTTGTTCCACTGTCTATAATACATATATTCTCTTCATTTGCAAACTCTTGAGGCAATGGTTCATCCATTCTAGCCAAAGGAAAATGTACTAGTAAATATTACTACGTATTAGAAAAGAATTCATTACATGATGAAACACATGAAAATAATACTGATTAATATAAACATAATGAAAATTTATTCATTAGTCATAACTCATAAGGTGTAACATACATTAACATCATTACTATTACATAACATTTATTCATGCATGTGGATGATAAAGAAACTATATAATTTATTCTTGGACAAAGAAATCAAAAACATCTAAATGAGTTGCATTGTTGTGGTCGTGCTCTTCGATATCTGTTGCACCAAAAATGTCATCATAAAAAATATTGCCACCACTGCCACTTGCAAAATTTGTCTCTATCTTTTTCTTCTCAAGTGATGCTTGATAGAGATCAACAATGTACTTTGGTGTACGGCAGTTACATGCCCAATGGTTTCTTCCACCACAACGATGACAATCATTTTTTGTTTCCACCATTTCACTTTTATCTTTATCTCCCATTTCTTGCCTCTTATAAGTATTTCCCGTGGTCTTGAATTGAACACCATAATTTCCTCTAGCACGACCATATCCATAATTTCCTCTATCACGACCATATCCATATCCACGACCGCGTCCACGTCCGTGATCACGACCACGCCCACGACCATGACCATGTCCTCGTCCACGCCCACTATTTTCACCATCATATCTTGCAACATTTACTTCTGGGGTGGATTTGAACCAGTTGGCGGTATCTCAGGGTTTTTCATCAAGAGCTCATTATTTTGTTCAGCCACAAGCAAACAAGAAATGAGTTCAGAATATTTCTTGAATCTTTTCTCTCGGTATTGCTGCTGAAGCAGCACATTTGAAGCATGGAATGTTGAGAATGTTTTCTCTAACATTTCTTCATCTGTCACTTTTTCTCCACATAGTAATAATAGTGAAGTAATTCTAAACATGGCTGAATTATACTCAGAAACACTTTTATAGTCTTGCAACCTTAGGTGCAACCACTCATGACGAGCTTTAGGGAGGATCACAGTTTTTTGATGATCATATCTTTCTTTCAATTTGTCCTTTAGACCCTCATGGAGATGGTGACGAATAAAGATCAAAGCTTTCGCTTTATCTTGGCTAGATGCACTATTTGCTTCTTTGATTGTTTCACCAAGCCCATTGGCATTAAGGTGTGTTTCAGCATCTAGCACCCATGATAAATAATTCTTGCCACTTATATCCAATGCAGAAAAATCAAGCTTGGCAAGATTCGACATAGTAAACTACAAAATATATAGAATTGCAAAAAAAATTAAATGGTTGACTAGAACAAAAATATAGAAACTAATAACTAGAATAATTTCTTACATGAAAAGAACATGATCACAACAAAAACTTCCTTATCTAGATCTTGATAGCCTTTAGAGATAGTCGTGCTGATAACGTGTTATATAATAACTAGCTTTTAAAGTGAGAGAAAGCAATGTGTTCATCTTCTTATTCTCTTATTCATCAAATCTGTACAACCTCTCCTATATATATAGCCATATGTGGGAGTTTAAAATGGAGTTACAAGTATTGAAGCTAGGAGAGAGTTACAACATTGAAGTAAGAGGTTTAAAGCTTTGATGGTGTAGGGGTTATATACATCCACATAAATGACTATTTCATAACAATTACGTGGTAACTGGTAATAAATGGATGAATTCTTATCCAAGTGTTGATGTTATCTCGAGTATTAATTAATACTTGGTGAGCTAAATTGGTCGGAAATTTCTGTTGCAAGACTTTTTCTCTTTGTTCTTTCAGCTGGCATTGCCATCAAACCATCGGCAAAAATAGATAGAAAAAAGTCATAGTACATATATATACGTAGTACTCCAGAATTATATTATTGATGATAATTCCATTGACGTGGATCTGTTCCTTCCCGGTAATTGCAAGTGAGATCATATACGACGTGTAGGAACATACAATATGTCAATATATATACATCTGCACACGTCATCCTGCTGTCCTCCACAAGAAACGCGCAATAACGTCCGCAAACTCACGTTTCGGGTCCACGCAAATATGTCAAGTCAATGGTACGGTTGTTATATTTGAAATTGCCACACAATAATCTGACAAGATGAGATGTGACACCGGTTAGAATCTTAAAAATATACGCCACTAATTAAGAAAGTGTCAAAGGACTGGAACGGCTGACTCTGAACATAGGCAAGTCTGCATCTTCTAGCAGCGCTCTGATCGATCATTTTCCGGCTATTGGTAAGAAAGATTAGGCCCATGAAGAATTCAAGGACGCGAGCAAGCAGCGTCGTTAATCCAAAGTCAGGGACGACACTATTCTAGAGCTAGTTGATATATCAGAATTTTTTCAATTTATTTTTTTACATACAAAAATATAAATCCCTTCTAATGTTTTACAAAACTATACATATACCGCCATTTGAAACGACAATAGAGACCTACCGCCATTTGAACTCCCACTCGTGGTGGTACTGTAGCATGTTGGATTTATTTGAGATTTATTCTTTGATAAATACAATTAATTCGTGAATTCCAAAAGTCCATTTCAATGCTGAGAGTAAAGTGTATATATGGTAGCATGCAGAATTAAAATCATGTAATGGCTGGTGAGACTAATACGCATACAACGGAAGTCATAAGGTGCATGCAAATGTATTAATGTTGGCAGCATTGGAGTTATTCGTGCATGTACATTGCAAACCATGCAAGGTTAATGCGCTAAATGCTAATTGCTTCTGTTGCTCTTGGTGCATGCGTTGCAAGCCATGAGTGCATGCATGGTTAATGTTTTCCGTTGCACAAATAAAATCCATACGGAGTGCATGATGACCTTCTGGATTCATGTGTCTATAAAAGAAGATACACTTTCACCTTTGGTAGTAGCTGAAAAAAATAGAACTTCCCCATTCCACTTCGTGCGCGCACACGTTGCTAGAAGAGCAGAGCCTCCGAAACCCGTCACGCTAGAGTTCCTGCTCGGGAATAGCGAGGCAATCAGGTTTTTGGGTAGCGCAACAAGTGCGCGACTGCTCAACATTCTTCCTCCTCCCGCTGCGAACGACTACATCCCGATGGCCATCTGCACTGCAACAACGTCTTCGCTGCATCAACTCTCGATCGACTACATCGAATCAGGCCAGTCCACGATCAACATGGTTGATCTAGCTGGTAACGGCGAACCTGCTGCCCCCGGCAACGGTCCCGCCCCTGGGTACATCCTAAAACTTGTGATGTTCTTTGTGTTGATCATGCTTTATAGCGATTTAATCATGAACACGAACACATGCTTTGTTATCATGTTTTCACTCTTTTACATCATGAATTACTTGCTGAATTTTGGAATTAAAATATGCTGAATAATGCCTAGATTTCTAACAATCAAAAAACCTGATCTTGTTAGGCTTTCGGTTACTGGTTTTGCTGCGTCGCTCAAACCGAATATTTTTTATGGTACCAATTTCAAGCATTGGTAGAATAACATGATTCTCTGGTGGACTGCTATGCACGTGATTCACGTCACGCAGGGGAAGCCCGATCAGTTTTCCCCAGAGGAGGGGGAAGCTTTTGAGGCGGTCGATAACTTGTTTCGTGGTGCCGTGATTTCCGTTCTTGCTGATCATCTAGTAGATTTTTAGTCCAAAACAACAGGCAAAGAGCTGTGGGATGCGCTTGATGCCAATTTCGGTGCTACCGATGCTGCGAGCGAATTGTATGTCATGGAGAAGTTCAGTGACTATAAGATGGTTGATGACCGTCCTGTAGTGGAACAAGCTCATGAGATACATACGCTTGCAAAGGAGCTCGAAGGTTTTAACTGCGAGTTGCCCGACAAGTTTGTGGCTGGAAGTATTATTTCCAAGTTACCACCTTCTTGGAGGGATTTTGTCACTTCTCTAAAATATAAGAGACAATTGTTTAGTGTTGCTGATCTGATTGGCTCTTTGGATGTTGAAGAGAAGGCGAGGGCGAAAGATACTCGCGGCAAGAAAATTGTTGGAGCTTCTAGCGCAAATTTTGTGCAGAAGAAAAATAATTTTAGCAACTTCCATGGCAAGAAAAAACACAACAAGCCTGAAAATGTTGCAAAAACTAAACAGACAACCACCTTTAAGAAAAAGAAGAAGAACAATGGTAACTGCTATGTGTGCGGTCAACCTGGACACTTTGCTGGAAAGTGCCCAGATCGCAAAGGCGCTGGAAAAATAGCAAACATGGTTATTAGCAAGACAGTTGTAGGAACATCGAGGTATGGTAATTATTTACCTATAGTTCTTTCAGTTTGTAGTTCACCTGAGTGGTGGATTGATACAGGAGCTAATATTCATGTGCGTGCTGATGTTTCCTTATTTTCTTCTTATCAGGTCGGCGGGACTACCTCCTTGTTGATGGGAAACGGGTCGCATGCGCGTGTTCTTGGTGTTGGTACGGTCGAT
The DNA here is from genome assembly GCA_036936925.1 of Cenchrus fungigraminus. NCBI lineage: Eukaryota > Viridiplantae > Streptophyta > Magnoliopsida > Poales > Poaceae > Cenchrus > Cenchrus fungigraminus. The sequence continues at coordinate 58,504,299 of CM072781.1, read as the reverse complement.
CTGAAACTTACTTCGGGAAAGACCGTGCGATTGAAGAACGTGTATCATGTCCCTACTATCAAAAAGAATTTAGTCTCTACTATGTAGAGATGATTTTAAATTAGTTTTTGAATCCAATAAATGTGTACTTTCTAAGTATGAGACTTTTGTTGGTAAAGGTTATGATAGCGGAGGCTTGTTCCGCTTTTCTTTGTCTGATGAGTGTAATGGAATTGTGAACCATGTGGTTAATGATAATGATGAGTCTAATGTTTGGCATTCACGACTTTGTCATGTTAATTTCGGTTATATGATGCGGCTAGCAAATCTGAGTTTAATTCCTAATTTCACTTTAGTCAAAGGTTCAAAGTGCCATGTATGTGTTGAATCTAAACAAACTCGCAAGCCTCACATGGCTGCAGAGGCGAGGAACTTGGCACCTCTAGAACTCGTTCATTCGGATCTGTGCGAAATGAATGGTGTGTTGACAAAAGGTGGTAAAAAGTATTTCATGACCTTAATAGATGATTGCACTAGATTTTGCTATATTTACTTGTTGAAATCTTAAGATGAAGCATTACACTATTTTCAAGTCTATAAAGCTGAAGTGAAAACCAACTTGAGAGAAAGATTAAACGTTTAAGGTCGGATCGTGGTGGAGAGTACTTTTCTAATGCTTTTACTTCGTTCTGTGAGGAACATGGAATTATTCATGAGAGGACGCCTCCCTATTCACCTTAATCAAATGGAGTGGCCGAAAGAAAGAACCGCACTCTAACTGATTTGGTTAATGCCATATTAGACACAGCGAGTCTTTCCAAGGAATGGTGGGGTGAGGCTATATTGACTGCTTGTCATGTCCTGAATCGTGTCCCTACTAAGAACAAAGATAAAACATCATTTGAGGAATGGAAAAAGAAAAGACTATCACTTTCTTACTTACGGACTTGGGGTTGTTTGGCAAAGGTGAATGTGCCAATAATCAAGAAACGTAAGCTTGGACCAAAAATCGTGGATTGTGTCTTTCTTGGTTATGCTTTTCACAGTGTGGGTTATAGATTTTTAATAGTAAAATCTGAAGTACCTGACATGCATGTTGGTACAATAATGGAGTCTAGAGATGCTACATTTTTTGAGAACATATTTCCTATGGGAGAGGAATCTAGTACGTCTAGTCAATCTATGTCTATTATTAAAGAACCTACTGTTTTGATAGAACACACTGAACAAACATATGTGGAACACACTGAGGAGGATAACAATGAAGCTCTCAGAAAGAGCAAGAGACAAAGGACTGCAAAGTCTTTTGGTGATGATTTCATTGTATACCTCATGGATGACACACCTAAGACCATTGAAGAAGCATTTTCATCTCCTGATGCTGACTATTGGAAGGAAGCAGTAAGGAGTGAGATGGATTCTATTATGTCTAATGGTACTTGGGAAGTCGTTGAACGTCCATATGGGTGCAAACCTGTAGGATGCAAATGAGTGTTCAAGAAAAAGATGAGGCCAGATGGTACTATTGAAAAGTACAAGGCGAGGCTTGTGGCTAAGGGATACACACAAAAAGAAGGAGAGGACTTCTTTGATACATACTCACCAATTGCTCGATTGACCACTATTCGCGTGTTACTCTCTTTGGCAGCCTCTCATGGTCTTCTCGTTCATCAGATGGACGTTAAGACAGCTTTCCTGAATGGAGAGTTGGAAGAGGAGATCTATATGGATCAGCCTGATGGATTTGTAACAAAAGGTCAAGAAGGAATGGTATGCAAGTTAGTGAAGTCTTTATACGGCCTCAAGCAAGCGCCCAAGCAATGACATGAGAAGTTTGATCAAACTTTGACATCCGCTGGCTTTGTTGTGAATGAAGCTGATAAGTGTGTGTACTATCGATATGGTAAAGGTGAAGGAGTGATCTTGTGTCTGTATGTGGATGACATACTAATTTTTGGGACAAATCTTAATGTGGTTAAGGAAGTTAAAGACTATTTGTCTCAAAATTTTGAAATGAAAGATTTGGGAGAGGCTGATGTTATCCCTAATATAAATCTAGTAAGAGAAGGCAATGGTGGGGTGACTCTCTCGCAGTCCCACTATGTGGAAAAGATTTTAAGTCGCTTTGGTTATAATGACTCTAAACCTGCTCCAACGCCTTATGATGCTAGCATGATTCTGAAAAAGAATAAGAGGATAATGAGAGATCAACTGAGATATTCTCAGATAATTGGTTCGTTGATGTACTTAGCTAGTGTTACGAGACCTGACATCTCATTTGCTGTGAGCAAATTGAGCCCATTTGTTTCAAATCCGGGAGATGAACATTGGTATGCTCTTGGAAGAGTAATGTGCTATCTAATAGGCACAATGGACTATGGGATTCACTATTCTGGGTACCCTAGGGTACTGGAGGGATATAGTGATGCAAACTGGATCTCTGATGCTGATGAACTTAAAGCCACAAGTGGATATGTGTTCACACTTGGAGGTGGCGCTGTTTCTTAGAAGTCTTGCAAGCAGACCATCTTAATGAGGTCAACAATGGAAGCAAAACTCACAGCATTAGACACCACCACTGTTGAGGCTGAGTGGCTTCGTGAACTCCTAATAGATTTGCCGGTGGTTGAGAAACCAATACCGGCTATCTTGATGAACTGTGATAATCAGACGGTGATTGTTAAGGTGAACAGTTCTAAGGACAACATGAAGTCTTCGAGGCATGTAAAGAGGCAGTTGAAGTCTGTCAGAAAATTGAGAAACTCCGGAGTGATAGCCTTGGACTATGTTCATACGGCTAAGAATCTGGCAGACCAATTCACAAAGGGTCTTTCACGTAATGTGATAGATTATGCATCTATGGAATTGGGCTTGAGACCCATGAAAGTTGATCAGTAGTGGTAACCTGTTCTATGTGATCGGAGATCCTGTGAAATAGAATGGTGAAACAAGCTACTGTTTGACTATGAGAAGAGAACCTTTTGTATAAGGCTCATTCCAGAGATGGTGCATTTCTCTTCTACACTGTATGGCAGGTTGGGTAAAACCTTAATGTAATCCGAGTGGTTCTTCGGAATAAAGATGTTGGCCTACAGAACATCTTCAAGGATTGCACCTATATGAGTTGACTACTGGTCATGGTCTATGAGATTGGGTAATCTCTAGATACTCATGAAAGGCTCGGAGTATGACTTATACGCTCCAAACCGCGGGGATGTTTACAACAGCCTAGTACTAGAAAAGAACATGAGTGAAACTCACTTAGCACAAAACTGTCAATTCAAGGCATAGTCCATTGTTCAGTTGCAACTGAGCGTAACTCTTGTTCTAGATGGATGTTCAACTTAACAGTCTCCATCAGAACTCTGGTATATCAAAGCTACGTGAAACAGATAGCATTTTTCATGTACCTTTGGAATTCGGTGGGGATTGTTGGATTTATTTGAGATTTATTCTTTGATAAATACAATTAATTCATGAATTCCAAAAGTCCATTTCAATGCTGAGAGTAAAGTGTATATATGGTAGCATGCAGAATTAAAACCATGTAATGGCTGGTGAGACTAATACGCATGCAACGGAAGTCATAAGGTGCATGCAAATGTATTAACGTTGGCAGCATTGGAGTTATTGGTGCATGTACATTGCAAACCATGCAAGGTTAATGCGCTAAATGCTAATTGCTTCCGTTGCTCTTGGTGCATGCGTTGCAAGCCATGAGTGCATGCATGGTTAATGTTTTCCGTTGCACAAATAAAAGCCATACGGAGTGCATGGTGACCTTCTGGATTCATGTGTCTATAAAAGAAGATACACTTTCACCTTTGGTAGTAGCTGAAAAAATAGAACTTCCCCATTCCACTTCGTGCGCGCACACGTCGCTGGAAGAGCAGAGCCTCTGAAACCCGTCACGCTAGAGTTCCTGCTCGGGAATAGCGAGGCAATCAGGTTTTTGGGTAGCGCAACAAGTGCGCGACTGCTCAACATTCTTCCTCCTCCCGCTGCGAACGACTACATCCCGACGGCCATCTGCACTGCAACAACGTCTTTTCGCTGCATCAACTCTCGATCGACTACATCGAATCAGGCCAGTCCACTATCAACATGGTTGATCTAGCTGGTAACGGCGCACCCGCTGCCCCCGGCAACGGTCCCGCCCCTGGGTACATCCTAAAACTTGTGATGTTCTTTGTGTTGATCATGCTTTATAGCGATTTAATCATGAACACGAACACATGCTTTGTTATCATGTTTTCACTCTTTTACATCATGAATTACTTGCTGAATTTTGGAATTAAAATATGCCGAATAATGCCTAGATTTCTAACATAGCATACTGTAGCAGTCCCTACCGTCATTTCGAATGGCGGTAGAGACCGGTACATCTTCGAAAAATCATAACTTTTTCATATGAATTTGAATGGAGATAAATTTTATATGAAAATTGTAGATTTCGTTGAGATCTACAACTTTGTAGTTCATTTTGGTGCTCAAATAATCGACACAATGTTTTCTTCTCTTGACAGTATATCTTTTAAAAAACTCATATTTCATTCCTGTGAACTCGGAGATAAGAGTTATAAATCATTGTAGGTTTTGTTGAGAACTACAACTTTGTAGTTCATACTCGTTTCATTTGAAATCATTTTGATGCTCAAATAATCGACACTATATTCATATCTAAAATTTGATGATTTTTCTCTCTCGGCAACATATCTTCAAAAACTTATAACATTTTCATATAAACTCGGATGGAGGTAAACTCTAAACCGAAATTGTATATCTCGACGACATATACAACTTTATAGTTCAAATTGTGTCTATTTGAATTCATTTTGGTGCTCAAATGATTGACACAATGTTTAGATTTAAAATTTAAATTTTAGATCTGGATAGTATATCGATTATTTGAGCATCAAAATGATTTCAAATGAAAAAATTTTCAACTATAAAGTTGTAGATCTCGATGAAATCTACAATTTTCATATAAATTTTATCTCAATCCGAGCTCATACAAAAAAGTTACGATTTTTCGAAGATGTACTAATCCCTACTGCTGTTAGGGACTGCTACATTACTGTTATAGTACCCGGCGCTGGGTGGAAGTCCCTACCCCCATTTGAAACGGCGGTATAGGTATAGTTTTGTAAAACATTGAGAGGGATGTATATTTTTATAAATTCATAAAAATAATAAATATAAAAATAAAAAAGTTCGATATATCAGTTTGGGAGTAATCATAGACTCATAGTGCTATGCGCCACTTCAGTAGCTGCCATATTTTTTCGACATTTTGTTTGGCAAGCAAGTGTTGTAGGTGTTCGTCTTGTATATCTTTGCTAATAATACATGGAAAAGTAATAATAAAATTTTCTTTTATCATATCATTGGCATACTATTTTCCTTTATTATTTGTGAACAGCTTGAAAGGTGTCAATTATGTAAAAATTGGCTGTGTACGGTCATACATACCGAACTATTCCATTTTTTCTAAAAGCAAAGTGATAGAAAAACAACAAAAATGGCCTATTGATACCGGAGATAGCTAAATACATTGTCCAAAAGAAACATACACAAGTCCAAAGTTTTTTCTTTTTTATAGTTGGTCCGGGAAATGCATCATTGGCATCATTTTCCCTTTTTTTAATTTTTATTTTGGAGCATTAGTTCAGAAAACAGCTACCTTTGCATCATGCCAGCGGTCTATGTATCAGTATCCAAGGGGAGGGACATTTTTTAACTGGGACCTCAATAATCACATTATTTTCCAGTTCGATCTACGTATCAGTATTTGATGAACCAAGATAACCCTTTTACAAATAAATTTATTTGGGAGCTGAAGACACCTCTAAAAATAAAATAAAAAACTTCCTTTGGTACACTCAGCAAGGTGTAATATTCACAAAGGATAATTTAACTAAGAGGCACTGGACTGGTAGTAAAAAAATCTTGTTTCTCTGATTGTAATGAGACAATCAAACATCTTTTTTTATTGTCAATATGCTAAAGTTATTTGGAGAATTGTTCATATTGCTATTAGGTTAACTCCACCTAGATAAATTATTCACATACTTGGAATAACCAACATAGATAAGAAGAAAAGAAAATTGTTTTTTTGTGAGGTTTGCTGCATTTATGTGGGCTATTTGGGTTACTCAGAATGATATTATTGTTTGAGATAAAACGATTCACTTCTTTTCTACATACAATATTTTGGAGAGCTTATTTGTCTCTAGTGCAATATCAAGATATTGATCCCATGTTCGGCTGGTTGGTGGCTGGTGTTAATTTGTTGCAAGAGAGAAAAAGTACTGCTGGGTGGCTGGTGATTGGTACTGATTTATTAGTGTGAGAGAAAAATATTTGAAGTTGGTGGCTAACAAATCAGACGAATAAAAAGTATTAGAGGTCATTGCTTTAGATATCTTTGCTACGAACCGATGGCAAAAATAATAAACTTTTCTTATGATTCTTTCCTCTATGCGTAAATTGTTATCTTTATTTTTGTTGGTTCAACTTTAAAGCTAAATTTGCTGTAAAAGATTGAATGTGCATCGCAGAGGCCGAAAACAGTTTCGTTTTTTTTTAAGCCAGCGGCAATGCTTTATACACGACTCTAAATCATGGTTGATATACAAACACACCGTTCCTGTACGGCTGCACCATACCCAACTTTTTTTTTTCTAGCTGGAATACTTGGAACGGTCTGTCGCTGATGTGCACATGCAAATGATTCCAGACCGCATCTGGCGAAATGACTGCAAAACAAAAGTTGGACGGTGCGGTACATGCCAGCCAGATTGAAACCGTGTGATCAGATTGTTTTACAGCTCCAAAGCTGTCTGATCAGCTCATCAGCATCCCGAACCTCGATAAAGATCATTGGGCATGGTGCAGTGTCTGAAAAGAAACACATGGTGTTGATCTAGATTCATTTTATTATACTAGCCAAAACCCAGCGCGTTGGCAATGCCACGGGCATGGCAATACATGAATATATACTATCATGTATAATATTAAGAAATGTAATGGTAATATACAGTGGTTGTAGGGTAAATTTATTTTTTTAAAAAAGTATTAGTATCTTTGAAGAAATCAGAGAAAGTTGAAGGTACACATGCGATTTTGGTGGAAACAAAAGGGACACAAGAAGGGGTTGCAGTAATAGTTATGGAACAAATGAATTTAGCATAACTAATTTACAAAGAAAAATCAACTCTGTTCGAAGCCAAATAAATTCGACAACCTCAACAATTTCATTGCATTTTTTTTTTACTTTGTGGGTATATTGTGTGGCAATCTTTGACGGAACTGCCCTAATGAATGTTCGGTTGTTGTACTATTTTTTGTAAAATTCACACTTAACTCTCGACGGGGTAGGAGGAGGTTTTCATGAAGTTATCTGAGAAGTGGTTGGAATGAAGATTGATTTTGATAAAGTTTAAGGATTTTTTTAGAAAATGGACAGGGCACTTGGCATTTGTATAAAGGTAGGGAGGTTTCATAAATTACCTGAGAGGTATTTCTGCAAAGCTCAAGTGGGTTCGTGAAATTGTATGCGTGACTAGACTACATATCAATTTTGATAAAGCTTGAGTTTTTTTTGTTTGTTTGTAATCACCGGGCCTTCCCTCAACCTAGCTAGACCTTCCATCATGCAATTTCCGGCTGTGGGGGCAACGTGGTGCCTCCTTTGGTACATAGGAATAAGGATAATGGTAGATATGGCATCCTCTTAAATTACCAAAGAAGTCTGATGATCTTAATGCTACCCCTCCAACTCTTGTTTTGCAGTCATTACACCAAATTGAAAACGACCTACTTTTTTAGATATACATAGATTTTGCATGTGCATTTTGGAATGGAGGGAATATACATTCTAACCAAAAGCATCCTCTTACATTCTTATTAAACACGTAAAAATTAACTGCATCAATTTGCCAAAGACCTTAACTCTCGGCAGAAAAAACAAAATGCATTCACATTATTTAAATTTTGTTAATAACCAACAAATTTGAACAAATGTTTCTTTCATTTGCTCAGTACATAATGGCACTCATTTTAGTACATTGCAGGTAAAAAAATCAACGGGATGTAGATAATCAACATCACAATTGGCAAACCTAACTACCCATACAATCTTGTCATCTAGATTCCATTTGCATTTGGAGCATGAATGGAAAAAAAAACGCAACAATTTGACCTCTTCAGAAGGTAAAAAATATTAAAAACATCAGATGGTGGTGATAAATTGAATAATTAATCAGTGCTCAGTGGCCACCCTTGGTCTTCCCGCACCCCATGATCTCCTGCGGGAGCTTGCCGACGCGCTCGATGCCTTCCTCAAAGACGATGCCCATCCCCATGAAGAAATGAGCCTCGATGTGGCAGTGGAACGCCCACACGCCGGGGTTGTCGGCCTTGAACCGCAGCGCAGTCCAGCCGTAGGGGTGCACGGCCACCGTGTTCTTGAGGATGGGGTCCTTGAGGTTGTACGTCGCCGGGTGCACCGCCGGGTCGAAGCGGCCGATGCCGTAGCCGAGCACCCAGAAATCGTGCCCGTGCAGGTGCCACGGGTGCGTCTCGCTGTTGTTGGGCGCCAGCATGTTGGCGTTCTGCAGCACGACGTCGACGACGGAGCCGAACTGCAGCCGGTAGAGCCCGTCGCTGGTCGTCGCGTTCGGGTTCTTCTGCACGGCGTAGACGTCGAACCCCTGGTGCGCGTACGTCTCCGGCGGCGGCCGCTGGTCGAAGGCGCCGAGGAGCCCGCTCTTCATGGCGACCAGGTACGGCGTGTGGGGCAGCGTGAAGGAGACGTTGTTGAGCGCCCACTTGATGCGCCCGTCGATCTTGTTCTGTGTGTTGAGGAGGAGGATGGTGCGGTCGGCGCGCGGCGGCGGGGCCTCGACGTGCGCCGGGTGCGCCACCGTCGCCACGCTCTGCCGGAACCGGTACATGGTGTCGTTCCATGCCGGGCCCGTGGGTGGGGTGGTGGGCAGGGCGCGGCGGGGGCTGCTGCGGCCGCCGTAGTAGCTGAGGATGGCGGTGCCGGTGGCCGTGCCGGGCTTGCGGCTGACGACGTTGGAGGCGAGCCAGTAGTTGCGGTTGGGGTTCTGGTCGGCCTTGATGAGCACGGAGTAGGTCTCGCCGGAGTAGATGTTGAGGTTCTTCACCACGAACGGCTTCACGTAGTGGCCGTCCGCCTCCACCACCGTCATTTGGTGGCCCTGCATACATGCGTTTGAATAAGTTAGATATTTGATCATTAGACATATAATGTATGTATAAATACATAGTGACACTTTCGACATTGACACAAAAATTTGTAGGCATATGCATGATGAATTAATTTTATTTCATGATTTTTCATGGTTAAAATCCATTTGAATTTTCTATGTACATAATTAGTATGAAAATGGATTAGGTTGTACACTCCCTAGCTCCGTTCCAAATCATAGATCGTTTGACTTTTTTTAATTGTCTGCCCGTTTTATTAAAAAAATTTGTGCAAACATAGTCAAATTTAAATGATTCTTAAATAATTTTTATTAATAAAGAAAACCAAAAAAATATGGTATTCAATTTTTTTGAATAACACAAGTGGTCAAACTCGAGATGAGAAAGTCAAACAAACTATGATTTGAAACAGAGAGAATAGTAAACTCTTGGGGTTACACAGGTATGGTCACTCGTTTATGCGCATACCGCATTCCACGTAGTAGTAATTTGCCATACAACATGACGTCAAAAGGTTATTAGTGAATTGAACCATTTTCACTCGCAAAAAAAAAGAAGAAATGAACCATTTTCAAATCGTCCTGCTACATTTTCCTACCATCGTGTTTAGCATACTTCCCAATGGCAAGAGTAGTTGGAGCCGACGGTGGCCCTAATAAACGAATTTTGCTAACCTCAACCTCATGAGCATACGCACCTCTCTTGTCTCTTCTTTTATCTATTGCCATGTTGGAGCTTAAAAAAAAACATACACATGGCATCAATATATTCAAGACATTACCTACTCCTTACGCATCGGACATTGTTTTTTTTATTACCTACTCGTGCTTTTGCACGCCCACTTGCTGCCTGTACTTTACTAGAACCAAGACAAGAATGGCGGGCGATATGCTCGGATGTCGGATGCACGTTAACGGCTAGTAGATCGACGCCGGGAAATACTTAACGCGGTCAAGCTATAGGTAGCGGACAGCACGCAATGCATATGGTCAGCAGCAAATCTGGCAGTTTTATTTGTTCTTATCGTCTCGAAGTCTTCGTCAACTGCCAAAAATGTGTGTACAACGGAGGACTCCGTAGCAGCAGGCATGTTACTCCTACAGGACAACACATGCCCGAGCCGAGAACACGCGGCATACCTTCAGCCTTCAGGCAAGATATTCGCCGGTTGATCCGGGGGAAATCTCGCTAAAAAGAGCAGTTTCCCAGGCCGCGCGGCGCTGCCGGCTGGCGCTAGCTGCTCTCTGCCTTTTGTACGCGGCCGCCGGCCAAGGAATCCGGTGGCGGCCAACACATGACATGGAGCCCGATCGGCCTCTTGTCCGGACCTGGACGCGGTTTGCTTTACAATGCATTTCCTAGTGTTGGCGAGCGCGTCAGCGGAAAATTTCTGGATGTAACTATATGTTTTTTTAAGAATATAACTATATGGTTTATTAGACAGCACATCGAGCTAAGAGCTAGTACAGGACTATTATACGAATAAAGCACAACGGTCAAGGAAAGAGAGCTTCTTGGGGATCGCCATGACATGATGACAATCCCTCGAAGTTGCATTTTTGAAAAAAATGAATCAAGGGACAAATCAAATGGAAATGCGTGCGTACCTCGATCTCGAAGTTGAGGGCCGACAGCGAGGTGACGCTGGCGATGCGGAACCTGTAGGTCTTCCCCGGCACGACGGCGAACACCTGCGGCGCGCACTCCGGGTGGGTGGCGTTGCACGCTCCGGCGGCCATGCTCGAGCAGTTGACGAACCTGCCGCGGCCGTTGATGAGCAGCGACGACGGCTCCCCGACCCAGGCGATGGGCACGGACGCGAGCCCGGCCGACTGCTCGTAGGTGCTCTTGTGCCACCAGTCGTTGAGCAGGACGCTGTGCTCGCCGTCGTAGCGGAACGGCTCGGCGCCGGGCGCCGCCGCGACGACGATGAGGCCGTTGAGCCCCGCCGAGCGCTGCATCCCGTAGTGGGCGTGGTACATGTAGGTGCCCGGGCGGTCGACGACGAAGGTGTAGGTGAAGACGTCGCCGGGGAGGATGGGGCACTGCGTCACGCCCTCCGTGCCGTCGGCCCAGGGCGTGCCGATCTGACGGATGCCGTGCCAGTGGATTGCCACGTTCTCCGTCAGCAGTGAGTTCTTGACGCGGACCACCACGGTGTCGCCCTGCGCCGCGCGGATGGTCGGCCCCGGGGTGTGCCCGTTGATGGTGACGGCGAGCTTGCGCACGCAGTCGGAGTGCGTGAACTGGTAGCTGATGTCCCACTCGTGGTGCACCGTGGCGGCGCGCGCCGCCGCGGCCAGCGTGAGGGTCAGGAAGAGGCAGCAGAGGAGGCGCGGCGGCCCGCCCATCGTGAGCTCTCTGATGAGCACAGAGCAGGCGCTCACGGCTCTAGTGTATAGGTAGCTACGTTGTTTGTCCCTGTCAGGGAGATGGGAACTGAGCGCGGCGCTCCGGCGCCGGGCGGGTGTGGCAGCAGATGGTTTGAAGTTGAAGTGCCTTGCTGAATGCTGAGGATGGCACCTGGTTTTCGGGGATGGGGGTGGTGCTACTGCTAGTAGGTGGTCTGTGGGGGTGATCGGGCTGTTTGGCTTATATAGATGGTAGTAGTTGTACAAACCTCCGCGTTGTTGAGTCTTCACCAAACGGCTTTGTCCCATTGCCAGGAACCTGACCGTTTTGCTGGATCATATACTATTTTATTCAGAGTTTCAGACAGCGCATGTGCATAATACTTAGTTGAAGTGACACACGTATCAAAGATGATATGTTTCATTGGCTGAGATTAATTGGACTTGGTCCATTAGGATCTCTTTTTTCTGCCGTACAAATCAACGCGCAAAGTAGTGCGGCTCTTTCGATAATTTACATAACTTTTTTAAAACGTGCAAAGCACGTTTTTATTAAGAGATGAGAGTTTTATAAGACGCGACATTTAGGAGAATCTCTAAAGCGCGAGAGAAATCAAAAAGAAAGAAAGACAACAACTCGAAACAACAACAGAAGCTAAGAGAAAAGCACCTCACCAGCACCGCTACACTAGAGAAAGAACCTAGGGAACGACCTAAGACGACGACGAATGCCTGCAGAGAGGAAACAACATGGAGACATGCACATCACCGCCTGACAAACATCCCGAAAGAGACGGAGGCCGAGCGAAGAGGTCCTACAGGATGACGCCTTCAAGAAGGAAGCGACAACAACGCTGCCATCGCCCGCCCGCTCTCGAAGGAGCAGACCAAGTTTTCACCTGGCAAACCGAAGGGATTTGGAGGCTGCAACAACACCCCAGCAGGGTGAGTTACGAAAGAGCGCAACCGTTGTCGACAAAACCGACTTTTGCCAAAGGCCTCCAAAACCCAATCTACATAGCCGACCGTCGCAGCCGAGGTGATAGGTAGAGCGATGGGAAAAACAACAAGGATCCAAGGTGTTGGCAACGGAGAACTTAAGCAGGCAACATCGAGAAGGGCGCCAAAAGCAACACCCTTGGAGGCCTGACAGCGCAGCGACCACACACGGGAGAGAAGCACTGCGAGGAAGGAGCAAGGGGCGCTAGAGAGCCGCCGGCGTCGCGCCCGTTGCGGAGGCCGCGACCTGCCGAGGAGGTAGGGAGGAGGAGCGGTCGGAAGCGGTGACGGTGTCAAGCTGGGCTCCAGCGTCGCCAGCGGGAGGTGCCACCGGAGCCGGACGGAGGGAGGGCTGCAGCTCGGAGCAGCCTCTCCCACCAGAACCCGCACCGAAGACGCAGCCATGGGGACACCAGAGAGGGAACTCCCACCCAGGTCTGCCGGCACGTCGGCGCAAGAGAAGGTGGCCCGAACTGCTAGCCGTCGGAAGGGAGAGGGCCGGGGTGGAAGAAGCTGAGGAGGGGCGCCCGCCATGGCCGCCATGCCCGCCGGAGAGGGCGGTGCCGAGCGCAGGGGTTCGCGGCAGCTGGAGTCGAGACGGTGCCAGGTGAGGGGCGGTCGTGCCGTGACGCGCGACCCCCTGGCCGCAGCGACCCACCGGCGGAGCGGCGGAACAGGGGCCCGCAGCGGCCGGAGCCGCGACGGCGTCGTGCGAGGGGCGTGGCGAGACAGCCGCGCCGAGGCGTGCCGGGCGAGGGTGGTCCACCGTCGACGGCGGCACGGCCGCCTTCCGCCTGCGGCTCGGTAGCGGCCTCACGTGGTGGAACCGTGGGCGCACCCTGGCGGTGGGCGATGCGACCGCGCTGTGCCTGGTGAGGATGGTCGCAGCTTGAGCTCCGACATGGGGTTGAAGTCGCGGCGGGCGACGACGTCGAAGGGGGAGATGGCCCGACGCTAGGAGGCGGCCGGCGTCGCCGAGCCGGCGAGCCCGACCCCGATCTAGGGTTTCCAGGGGCCCACGGGGAGAAGGAGGCGGCACGGGTCCTGCGACGGTGGGGGCTCGGAGGAGGGGGCTGCCGGCGTCGAGAGAGAGGCCGGCACCAGCCCAGGCCGGGGGAAGAGGGCGGCGACGGTAGAGCGGAGCAGAGAAGCCCGCTGCCGCCGAGCCCGCCCTAGATCTAGGGTTTTCGGGATGCCCGCGGGAGGAGGAAGTGGAGGAAAGGGAGGGAGGGCAACACTGCCCAGAGGTTTGTTAGTGAGGGGAGAGGCGCCGGCACCGGCCGTGACCGAGGGAGGAAGAGGCGGCCGACGACCACGGCAACTGGGGGTGTGGTGCTGTTGAGGAAAGGGGAGGGAAGAGAGGAAGAAGAATGAGAGGTAGGAGGGAGGGGTGGGCCGCCGCCGCCAGCGAAGGCGGCGGCGGCCGGCTTTGGGCGCAGGAGGGGGTGGTTGGGCGACGGGGGAGGAGCCCCCGAGTCGCCCCTCGGGAGGGCGACGTGAGGGAGACGGAGGGAGGCCTTGCCTCACCTAGCGACTTTCGATAATTTACATAAAGGAAGAGAACATATATCTCTGTTCTGAGAACATAAAGTAGTTGTCTTGACTCTTGAGTAATGCTTGTGGCGTGTGGTTGCTGATGTAATTAAATGTTGTTTGTGGTTGTGATTAGTTTTGAGTTGTATGTTTTGTTGTTTTTGCATTTTCTTCTAATAAAAATTACGACAAAACTTTTTCGTTCCGTTAAAAAAATGCATGTCCTTCGTATTGTGAAGATATATGCTCTCATCAGCTGATGATATCGGACTTGGCTCCTTGAGAGAAGCGCAGACAATGCAAAATGAGGCAATTAACTGAGAGCCTAATTAATCTCATCTTACACCAACGAAGTTGCAGTTGACCTCATCAAAGCCCAGCTTCTTTCGCCAGAAACATCTTCTTCCTCTTCTTTTTTTTTCAGAGAAACGGAGCAGAAACATCTTTTTATGCACTCAAGACTGCGTATCTCTGTTCCGTGCGCTGATCAATCCGCCGGAATTTTTTGAAGATAGAGTGGAATTCCTCCCCAGTTTCCCACCAAACCAAGCGTGGATACATACTTCAGTCTTCAATATTCCTGATTCCTCGCTTGAACTACATATATGCGTTCTAACTTCTAACACGCATCCTCGTTCAGATGCGTGAATGCATGCAGGGTCTAATGCGTAGCTTCGACTCTTCTTGACTAGAACCCATTATGACAAGGCCATGTGATGATGCGTATTATTATGTACTGTCGCATAATCGACAAATATTGCAGGATCTGAGTCAATCCCCAATCAACAATCATACAGCTGGTAATGGAGAACCTTTCACCCTGTAGTCTGGGCGTCCAGCTAAAAAAACTGAAATATCTCGATGGTGAAAGAATGCCAGCTCTGCTGCCAGGGCCTTTTTCTTTACCGATTATTTTGAGATTTTCCCGATTCCTGCTGCCTGTTTAACTGCTTCTTTTCCTCAAAGCAAGCCGAGTGTCGGTCCTGAACATAGACATTATTCAGGTAGCTGGTTACATTTTGTTCCTCGCAATTGGGGCTGGACGCCAAAAGAACTCAATAAGCTGGCTCAGCTCGGTCGATTTGTAATGAGCCAAGCAGGTGTTTTTACTTGTTTTGCTGACGAGTTAGCTCGAATCAGCTCGCGAGCCAATCAAACTAACCACGTAGAGTCAAACATAGAAAGTCAATAAGAAAGCAGATTTAAATTCACTCGTCCGCTCCTCAAATTGTTGATTAATTCTTGTCCACTTGATTACTTTATTTAAAGTTCGTTCGATCTAGGCTTCAGATGTTTTTAATACATCATATATATAATCAGTATACTATTATTAGGTGTGACATGTCCGTTTTATTTGCACTTCTTATGCATTGTGCATTTCGAAAATTTTGTGTTTCATATATATTGAGGTGGTAATATCATTCCAAATTTACATCCAACTCATGAGCCTAATGAACTGACTCGAGCTATTACAAATTTATATGATTCAGCGTGTTTGCTTGTTTTTTTTAACGAATCGAGTCGGGAGCTGACTTGTTAAATTAACGAGCCAATCAAGCTGAGCCGAGCCGAGCTGGCTCGGTGTCGAGCCCTACTCACAACCTTCGTTTGATTATGAAAAATTACCACCAAAGTTGTTAATTTGTCAAAAAAAAAGCTGATGCATGTGTGCACGTCGGAGAAAAGTAAAATGGTTTCTCTATGACCGTGTCTCTGTGATGAAAGGAGGTGATGGCGTTAGCGAATACTCCCTCCATCCCAAAATAAGTGCACATCTCGCACTTTGAGGAGTCAAACACATTAAAGTTTGACCAAATATATATTAATAAATATTAATAATTATGATACTAAATAAATATTATTAGATTAATCATGTCATATATTTTCATGACAAATTTGTTTAGAGACACAAATGTTAATATTATTTTCTATATATCCGGTCAAACTTGCAACTTGTTGACTCCTCGAAATGTGAGATGAGCATTTATTTTAGGACGGAGGGAGTACGCTTCTACAACTGCGCACACGCCTAATCAAGAAAACAGAGCAAATGGGTTCTTTTTCTGAAGTTGCTATGAAAATATAGGTCTTGTTTGGAACGGCGTTCGCGTCGCTTATGAGCGGAAGAAGCCGAATAAACCCGTTAAACAGTGCGCGACAGACGGGCGTCCGCCGGCCGCCCGCGACGCAAAAAGCGAAGAAAACAACTGCGTGCCGCAGAATCGCAGAAGCGGCCTCCCTCCTGCTTACCGCGTCCGTCCCACAAGTTTCATGGGCCCTTGGGCGAGTATAAGGTACTAAGGGTCTAACAATTTAATATTTTAATATAATGATTACATTATATAATACTATTGATAAGAGATAACTTGTAGCATATGTTTAATTTTTTTTTGTAAAAGTAACAATACATCAAAGAAGATAAAAATGGCAAAATAACTATGATGGTTACCTCAAATAAAAGCATGATCGATCTATACACTAGTACTAAAGTCAGCAATCGAATCCATACAGACCATACCTTTGTCGTGGAGAATTAGAGGAGACCGTCCTCGTCGTCTGCGATCGAGAAACAATTAAACTAACGATCACCTCCTAAGTCCTGACCTCGACCTCAAACGATCCCAATTCCCAAATCCCAATCGGCAAACTTGATGCCTTGACGGCCTTCTGCTTGAACGGCGGCACAACCCGAACAGAGAGGGAGACCGGGAGACAACCAGACGGGAGACAAACCGGGCATCGAGTCGTCGAGGATACCCTAGTTGCCAGTTTCGCGGCTCGCTGCTTGCCGTGACGCCGTCGGCCTGCCCGTCGCCCTCGAGGCCTCGCGCCTCGGCACTCCTCATCTTCTCGTCTTTCTCGATCTCGTCCGTGTCCGACGTGCGTGTCTGGCGATTAGCGAATGCGATACGTCCCTGCCTGACGACTGTACGGTCGGTGGACGGTGGTATACTGGCGCAGGAAACATCTATACCCCCATGGGCCCCCAACCTCATGGGGCCCATGGGCAGCACCCAGCTTGCCCTCCCCTAGGGACGGCCCTGCCGCGTTTAAGCGTCGCGCAACTCTCAGACCATCTCCAGCAATCCATCTGCATCTACATCTACATCTGCAGAAGGAGTGTTTCCGCACAACAGAGAGAAAAAGAGGCACAGCAGAACACAACGACTTCCAACGGAGGAGCTGCATCCCGTTGCGCAGCAGCCGCAGCAGTTGGCTCCCGCGCCGCCCCGGAGGTCACGCCGCCCCGGAGCTCCTCCTTTACCTGCGCCACCACCACGCGCCGGCGCTCCCTCCCCGTCGAGCCCAGATGCCCTCCAGGCCGGCGACCCGTGCAGCAGGAGGCAGGAGGGAGGGAGGGAGGCGGCCGCCCGCCCAAGCTCGGAGGAGCCCACCGCCGTCGCACGCCCCCGCGGAAGGAGGAGGCTGCCGACGCGGACGCCGCGGACGAAGTTGAGCTTGCAGACCGGGTCGTAGTAGGCGACGAGCGGCACGACGAGGTCGGGGCACGCGGCGTCGAAGTGCAGGTCGAGGCGGCGGAGGAGGAGGTGGGCGCGGAGGTGGGCCAGGCGCTGCTCCGCGGCGGCGCGGTGCTTCTCGGTGAGGCTTCTTGAGCTTCCGCGGCAGCATGTCCGGCTCCGGCGAGGTGAGTGGATCGGGGGACCACCTCGCCGTCGAGATCCGAATCGAGCCGCTGGGGAGGAGCAAGGAGGTCGTGGCCAGGGTGCGCGGCGGCGCCCCTCCACGATGGATCTCGAGCTTGGGCCGCCGGCGGCGGAGGAAGGCCGGAGCTCGCGGCTCGGGCGGCGAGTTAGGGGGGGAGAGGCGGAGCGCGAGAGGAGAGAGACGGGGGGAGAGAGGGAGCGGTTGGGATGCAGAAGGACGCAGATACCCCAGGAATGCAGCATGGCCGGGCAACAAGCGCAAAGTGCAGACCGCGTTGCGGCAACTGCTGGAGGGGCTACAGTTCGTTTTTAATCTGCATTTTGCAGATGAAGATTGGGATGAGGTGACTGCTGGAGATGGTCTCACCCACGGTCGCAAACAGGGCCCTATACCGTTGCGTTCCTGGATTGGCTTCAATCGGCGTTTATTGGGTGTCCGTGTCCCTACTTTGTGGCGTCAGACAACGAACTTGCTGCAAAGTTGCAAAATCCATTTGAAATGGTCTCTGTAGAGTTGCAAAGTCTCTGTAGCCTGTCAACTGCTCGCTTTCTATTACGCGGTTTAGCTGACAGACAGCTAATAGTTTAAGTTTCTTTCTAAAATAAGCCCTGGAATAGTCACATTTATCGGATCAAAGCAATTTCTTCCAGCATGGAAAGGTTCCATTCACATTATTAATCCGACACTCTTTATTTGACCTGGAACTTTATAGTTTGTTTTTCTTCTTTCCAGATCATTTCCATTCCATTCTGTTTTTCTCAGGGCAAAACAACTATTTCAAATATGAACAAAACGTTCCATCAAACCAAGTACGCTATAAATGCTACAGTAGCTCGTAATCCCACTTAGAGGGGTCTCAATGAGAGTTTTATGAGGAGTTTCACGCAGGGTTTTAATTACTGTTGGTAACCGACCGGTTTACCGCGGTAACCGGTAACGGTACCGACCGGTTACCAACGGGTGGTTTTCAAATTTTTTGAAAAATAAAAGAAAATTTATAAAAATACTTCAAGGTGCGTAGAATCTAATGGTGTCTAAATTTTTCAAATATTAGTTCATTTAGTATTTTTTACGGACATTAGAAGTTCAACCAAAAAAGAAAAAGAAAAAAAATCAGCCAGTTGAACTTCTAATGCCAGCAAAAAAAATACTAAATGCACTAATATTTGAAAATTTTTTGACACCATTAGATTCCACGCATCTTTTTAATTTTTTAATTCAAATTTGAAAACATATCAAATTCTTCATTGATTCGGTAATTTGTTTTTACCGACCGGTTACCACCGCAACCGGTCCGCTATACCGTTATTACCGACCGGTATACCGGTAGCAACCATACAAAGATCACCGGTAATTTGCTTTTTTAACCGGTAATCGTCGCAACCGGTTCGGTATACCGTTATTACCGAACGGTATACCGGTCGCTACCGATTGAATAGAGGGCTTTGTTTGAGAATTTGAATTTGAGCGGTAATAAGCGGTAACTGCGGTATACCGTTATCGCTCAGCGGCGGTAGCACCGCAACGGTCGGTAATTAAAACCCTGGTTTCATGGCATTAAGTATCATTAATTCTATTGACACGACAATGAGAGAGAATGAGATAATTTCATGAAATATGAGGAGAGTTTCATCTTCATAAAACTCTACTAACACAGTTATCTAGTTTCTAGTTAGATAACTATACCACGAAACTGTGCATTGAGATCATTGACCTTACCTTTCATTCTAATGCATGTTCATGCTCCGACGCTCCGTCGTCGACTCGTCGTTCATATCTGCCCGTGTTTGATTGCCCCAATCTCGAATCGTTTGACTGTCTGATTTGGTCAGTTTTACGTTCACGTGCATAGTACTTTCTCGGGGGGTTTTTTTTATGTTAACAGCACATGCATGCACCGAGGCACGTACGTGCAAGAGACTCAGTCACACCGACAATGCTAAGGGAGGGAATAAAAGGGGGAAAAGCCGAACTGGTTCTTCCTTTTATTTGCAACTTGAACGCTCTTCTCTTTTAATTTGGCGCCGCTTTGCTTTATTCTCTTTGTTTCAAACGGCCAAACTGATCAAAGCTCGATTCGGGAAAAAGAAAAAAAAAACTGATCAAAGCACGTGCTTTCCAGATAATCACGGAATGTGTTGTATCAATTTTCACGCGCATATTTCTTCCATTTCCCTGATTTTGATTTGCTTTCTTCCTGAGCATATACCGCAACAAATGCAGCAGCTTTGATTTTTGTTCAGACGTAGCATAACTGTGGAAGCAATATCAATGTATTTAGTTTTGTTTTTTCCATGCCTTGCTTTTTTTTTTTGGAGAACCTTCTCCATGCCTTGCTAGCTGCAGTGCTGGACCACAGGACCAGTGTTGCTGTCGGGATGGGCCTTCTTGGGCCAGCCGAAGACGGGAGGGTGAGAAAAAGCTACTAGTTTCGGAGTGGCTTGTTTTCTTTGTTTGGACATCAATTTACATAATTTGGTGGCCCTATTCCTAGTATATATATGCATATTAGTATATGTTGGATTGTTTGGTCAAAATTATTAAATGTTCATTTTTACATACATGTGGTCTGCCCCCATTTTCATAGATATTTGTTTGTTTGGCCATATACTATCTGTCGTTCCACTTGAATAAATGTTTTGTTAACTAATATTAGTGAACAAAGCCGGTGTTTTTTTTCTTTTTCACAACCAAATCTTTGTTTGGATACACAAACTTTATGTTATGTGAGTATACACTTAATATTCTGATATACTTATATGAAAAAACCACTTTTTATGTTTGGACTATGAATACCGCTATTCTCTATGAGGTTGATTGATATATATGACTCCAAATCAAGTCCTCGGTAAGATGATGTCACATCCTAAGAAGGAGGACCCCACTTCGGTAGGGGACTATAGGCCGATCAGTCTCATCCATAGCTTTCGGAAAAATCTTCTCCAAGGCTATGGCTAACAGGTTCGCTCCGGAGTTAGGTCGCTTGGTGTCGCCTAACCAAAGTGCGTTCATCAAAGGTCGCAACATTCATGATAACTTCCGGTTTGTTCAGGGTGCGGCCAAATCTTTGGCCCGCACTAAGTCTCCGAGATTGATGCTTAAGATTGATTTGGCACGGGCCTTCGACTCCGTCTCCTGGGTTTTCCTCCTGGAGCTCTTACGTGCTGTTGGATGCCCGACGCGGTGGACGGATTGGGTTTCCACGGTGCTTGCAATGACCAGTACGAAGGTGCTCATGATGGAGTACCCGGTCGCAGGATATGCTATGCTCGCGGTCTCCGGCAGGGAGATCCGCTTTCACCGATGTTGTTTGTGCTTGTCATGGAGTGCTTCAACGCCCTGATTCGGAAGGCCGAAGATAGGGGTATCGTTGGGTCTCTCGGGCAGAAGATCACTCATCGAACCTCTCTCTATGCAGATGATGTTGTGCTCTTCCTTGCCCCGGTCGAACAGGTGCTTTTGGCCGTTAAGGAGATCCTTGGTCTTTTTGAGCGGGCGACGGGTCTGTCCACAAACTTCTCGAAGACTCAGATTTTCCCAATAAACTGCTCCTTGGAGGAGATCGATTTGACGACCTCCATTCTGAGATGTGCGACAACGGAATTCCCCTGTACGTATCTGGGGGTACCACTGTCTGTTGCGCGTTTCCCCAAAGCATCGCTTCAGCCTTTAGTCGATAAGGTCGCGAGGCGCATTCCAGCGTGGAAAGGTCGTTTGTTGAACAGGAGTGGGAGGCTAACCTTAGTCTGGTCTACCTTATGTGCCATTCCCGTCCACATCTCCGTGGTCATCTCTATTTCGCCATGAGTGATCCGCACCGTCAAGACTCTTATACGGGGTTTTCTGTGGTGTGGAACTGAGGTCGCGTCAGGGGGCAAATGTTCGGTCGCTTGGATTAATGTTGCTAGACCCACAGTCTATGGTGGTTTAGGGATTCCTAACCTTAAACTCATGGGCTTCGCGCTGCGCCTCCGATGGCTTTGGTTGGCGCGTGTTGACTCCAGCCAGACGTGGTCCGGGCTTCGCTTACCTTCGTCCCCCTGGGAGGTCGCCTTCTTTGAGGAATCAGTGATGGTCATCGTTGGGGATGGAAGGAAGGTGCTTTTCTAGTCGGACCGTTGGCTGAATGGACCTCCATCAAAACGCTGGCACCCAACCTCTGGGCCGCTGTTCCTGCGCGGGTTCGGAACAGGCGCACCGTGGCTGAGGGTCTTCTGCAGGGCCGTTGGATTACAGACATACAGTTAGCGCTGATGGTTTAGGTACTACTGCAGTATTTGCAGGTCTGGGATCTAGTCCGCGGCTGGGAGTTGACTCAGGCTGAGGACACTTTTATTTGGCACTGGTCGACTAATGGTAAATTTTCGGTCGCTTCTGCCTACGCTGCGTTTTTCCGAGATGAGCCTCGACTTCAGGGTGCGAGGCAGTTGTGGAAGGTTCAGACTCCTAGGAGATGTAAGTTCTTTGGCTGGCTGGTCCTCCATGGTCGTTGTTGGACCTCCAACCGTCTTCGCCGTCATGGTTTGAGGGACTCAAATGTGTGTGCCCTCTGTGCTCAGGAGGTCGAGACTCTGGACCACCTCATTAACGGGTGTTCCTTTAGTCATGAGATCTGGTTCATAGTTCTCTTACAAGTTGGACTGCAGGCCTTGGCTCCGCGGTCCGAGGAACCGGTCGCACGTTGGTGGCTGCAGGCGAGGAAGCGAATTCCGAGGCCCAAGAGAAAGGGGTTCGATTCCTTGGCTTGGCTGGTTGTTTGGTCGATTTGGCGTGAGCGTAACCGTAGAGTGCATGACCGTGAAGCCCTCCTGCCGGTCGCTCTGGCGCCCGCGGATTTTAGAAGAAGCTCTTCTCTGGTTTAGGGCTGGGTTCAGGGGTCTAGGTCCAGTGCTTAGTTTCAGTGTTTGAGGCTTGTACCCTTTTCCCGTCCATGTTGGCTGGGTGAACGTTTGGTTGTGTTTTTGTTGTTTTAACTCTCTCCCGCTTAATGAAATACTACGTACGTGCTATGCATATTCTTTAAAAAAAATGATGTCACATAAACTGCGCAATGGTGTCATTCCGGGAGGGAATGTGTTGCTTTCGATGTCGGACAAGGCCTTAATTCAAAACAGCAAGCATAAGCCCAAAATAAAATGCTTGAAATCAATCCTTTAAATCCGAATGAAGCAATTAATAATTATTGTACCAGAGCATCTTCTTCTTCAAGCCTCACCACGCACCTACAGTAACCTCCACCGTAGGTACCACCACCAAGCAAAAGGACAGGAGTATGCAAGAGTCCAGTGCAAAAGGAAGGGAGGAGAGTGGAAGTCGAATGGGCGACATGGTGTCATACATGTATGCTAAATGAAAATCGTAATCTTGAGTGGGAACTTAAGTTTCCAAGGCATTTCATCAGGACTCCATGCCATCCTCATTACTTTGTACATGAAGTGGATGGTGTAATGTAGTTCTCTATTACGCCTATATAGATTTGCCTTCTGTGCTCAGTGCTCAGTAAATGCACACAACATATTGCACACAGATATTCCATGTCTATACACATCAACGAATAAAAGAATCAGAACAACGCTACAAAAATTTTCTACTGCAATTGCTAAACATTACATGGTAGTAATAACTAACTGTAAAATCATTAGTGTCCTTCTAATCTTGGTGGTCTTGGCCCTTTGGACCTTCTTACAACAAGTTCTGAGACTGAAAGGTTTCCCGGGGAGGTGGTGTCAGTGGATAGACAAAATTGTGAAGGGGGGTAGTGTGTGTGTGAAGGTGAACGACGAGACGGGGCATTACTTTCAAACCAAGAAAGGCTTGCGGCAGGGCGATCCTTTGTCACCCATACTTTTTAATTTGATAGCAGATATGCTGGCAATCCTGATTGAGCGATCCAAGAATTTGGGACACTTTGATGGTCTGGTGCCTCATTTAGTGGAGGACGGACTTTCCATCTTGCAATATGCAGATGACACAATTTTATTGCTTGACGATGATTTAGAAAAGGCTAAGAACTTGAAGCTAGTACTAAGTGTTTTTGAGAAGCTGTCGGGCCTTAAGATTAATTTCCACAAGAGTGAACTTTTTAGCTTTGGGGAAACTAAAGAAATAGCGTCTGAGTATGCGGAACTTTTTGGTTGTAAGGAAGGCACATGGCCTTTCAGATATTTGGGGATTCCGATGAGCCCCCGAAAATTCTTTAATAAAGATTGGAGGGGGGTGGAGGAAAGATTTCAGAAGAAACTGAGTAGTTGGAAGGGCAAGTTGCTCTCATCAGGGGGGAGATTAGTTTTAATCAATTCGGTGCTCTCTAGTATGCCGATGTTCATGATGTCCTTTTTCCGAATTCCTAAAGGAGTGTTAGAAAAACTGGACTATTACAGGTCAAGATTTTTTTGGCAATGTGATGAGCACAAGAAGAAATATAGGCTGCAAGATGGGGTATCCTTAACAAACCTAAGAGCATAGGGGGGTTGGGTATTATAGACCTGGACATTCAAAATAAGTGCATGTTGAGTAAGTGGCTGTTTAAGTTAGCAAACGAAGAGGGTATGTGGCAAGATATTCTTAGGAAAAAGTATTTTAGGAATAAGACTCTCTCTCAGGTGGAGAGTAAAAAAGGGGACTCACACTTTTGGTCTGGCTTAATGGAAGTCAAAAGGTTGCTAATGGAGAGAGGGAGATTCAAGATTCAGAGTGGCCACCAAACTAGGTTTTGGGAGGATCTCTGGATTGGTGATAAACCTTTGATGAAGAAGTATCCGTCTCTCTACAATATAGTAAGAAAGAAAAATGTTACGATTGCTCAGGTACTAAGTACCACTCCACTAAACATTTCTTTTAGAAGGGCTTTAGTGGGGGAAAACTGGGACAACTGGTTACGTCTGGTGAGGGGTATCCTCAATATTAACCTCAATGAACACAATGATTCGTTCATATGGACAGCTAATAAGAACTTTACAGTTAAGAACATGTACAATGACTTAGTGATGCGAACGGGGATACCTTTTAACTGTTGTACGTGGAGGGCCAAAATCCCCCTAAAAGTAAAAATCTTCTTCTGGTACCTTAGGAAAGGTGTGATCCTAACAAAGGATAATTTGGCTAAAAGGAAGTGGAAGGGGTGCCCATGCTGCTGCTTTTGTAACAAGCAGGAGAGTATTCAACATCTATTTTTTGAGTACCCAATGGCCAAGTTGATGTGGATGACAATTTGTATCACTTTTGGTATTAGAGAGCCTGCAAATGTTAATGATCTATTTGGTCTTTGGCTTAGGAGTTTTCCAAATAAGCAAAGAGGTCAAGTGTTAATTGGGGTGGCGGCTTTTTGTTGGGCCTTATGGCTTTGTAGGAATGAAATGGTTCTTCAACGTTCAAAATCTAAATCAATTTTGCAGGTGATGTTTAAGGGGTCCTTTTGGATTAGGAGCTGGTCCATCTTATCCAAGGAGAAAGAGCGAAGCATTTTGAAGGAAGGGTGCCGTTGGCTAGAGACGGTGGCTTTGGATTTCTTCAACAGGAGTGGGTGGAATACCCGGAAACAAATCATGGGCTAGCTGTCTCTCTTTTAGTAGTGAATTGTGTTGGATTATTTCCTGAACTTGTGTTTATTCTAGCGGTGTGTGCTGGAGGACTTCTCTCTTTTTTCTCCTGTGCCTACAGTGTTGCAACGCTGTTAGGCAAGGTGCTGTTCGGTCCATGATTGGTGGGGTGCAGCGTAGATGCTGCTGTTTTGTATTAAGGCCGTAGGCACGGTTCGGGTGCTGAGGCCGGAACACATGTTCCTTTATCTAAAAAAAATCATTAGTGTCCACCCTTTGTTTTCCCACAACCCATGATCTCCCGGGGGAGCTCGGCGACACGCTCAATCCCTTCCACGAAGACGATGCCCATCCCCATGAAGAAATGAGCCTCGATGTGGCAGTGGAACGCCCACACACCGGGGTTATCGGCCTTGAACCGCAGCGCCGTCCAGCCGTAGGGGTGCACGGCCACCGTGTTCTTGAGGATGGGGTCCTTGAGGTTGTACGTCGCCGGGTGCACCGCCGGGTCGAAGCGGCCGATGCCATAGCCAAGCACCCAAAAGTCGTGCCCGTGCAGGTGCCACGGGTGCGTCTCGCTGTTGTTGGGCGCCAGCATGTTGGCGTTCTGCAGCACGATGTCGACAACGGAGCCGAACCGCAGCCGGTACAGCCCGTTGCTGGTCGCCGTGTTCGGGTTCGGCGGCGGATCGTATATGTTGTAGCTATGATGCACGTACGTCTCCGGCGGCGGCCTCTGGTCGAAGGCGCCGAGGAGCCCGTTCCTCATCGCCACCAGGTACGGCGTGTGCGGCAGCGTGAAGGACACATTGTTGAGCGCCCACTTGACGCGCCCGTCGATCTTGTTCTGGGTGTTGAGGAGGAGGATGGTGCGGTCGGCGCGCGGCGGCGGGGCCTTGACGTGCGCCGGGTGCGCCACCGTCGCCACGCTCTGCTTGAACCGGTACATGGTGTCGTTCCATACCGGGCCCGCGGGGGGTGTCGTCGGGGGCGGGTGCCGGCTACCGAGGTAGCTGAGGATGGCTTTGCCGGTGGCCGTGCCGGGCTTGCGGCTGACGACGTTGGAGGCGAGCCAGTAGTTGCGGTTGGGGTCCTGGTCGGCAGTGATGAGCACGGAGTAGCTCTCGCCGGAGTAGATGTTGAGGTTCGTCACCACGAACGGCTTCACGTAGTGCCCGTCAGCTTCAACTACCGTCATTTGGTGGCCCTGCACGGTGCGTTGCAGTCAACGAATTAGTTGGTGGCGAGATATTGCATTGCACTGGTTATAAAATTCATTTATTTTGACATGATTATAAAGTCACATGTTACTATTGTTGTCGTTTTCTAATTAGAAATTTTAAAAAGTTTGAAATTAAGCAAAAGCTAAACAGAGAGACTTCTCGGTTTAGCCTTACACTAAGAACCCCTCTTGTTACTTCAAGAGCACATCGAGCACATGAGAAGAAAGTAACTATTCTGACGACCGAACTCATTGGTGGAGAAGAAGAAAAAACAGATTGGGATTTCGGGGGTTAGGGGTTGCTGGGTTAAGGATTTCAGGGTTGGGGCCTTGGGGGTTGCTGGGGTTCCATTTGTGCTCACCGGACTTAGAGGAAGGGCCTGGGGCGGCAGTTGACTGGCGGTGGTGGCGGGTTGCTCGACGGCGAGGGCGCCGCCGGCTGGGGCGGTGCAGGACAACCGGTGGTCCTGGGCTGGCAGCGGGGGCGAACCTCGCCGGATTAGACCTCTCCATCTCTTCCATATCCGAGAGCTTCCTTGATTAGCGTCGGCCGTGGTCGTCGGGGGCGGCTCTGGCGGCGAGCGCGCTGTCGGGGACGGGAGGGAGTTGCTGGCGGCGGGGTCACTGGCTCGATTGATTAGCGTTGGCCGCGGTCGTGGGAGGCGGCGACGGTGGCGCTGGCGCCGCCGGAGCCGGCCGGGAGGTGGGACGCGGTGGGGGCGCCTAGCATCACACGAGATGCGCTCGTCGATGAAAGCGAGGCGACACGAGCTGCGTTGGTAAGAAGAAGAGATAAGGTTGGACCCGCCCGCTATTAATCTGGACGGGGGAGGAGGGCTCTCGCTGTAGCGTTAACGGGAGAGGGGTCTCGCGTAATGACCTCCTTGAAATTAATAAGAGCCATATATCCGACAAAATATAACAGTGGAAGAATCAAGATGTATCGAGAAGTAAAAAAAAAAAAAACAGTCCTCTTTGAAAAGTAACTTAGTTCCATCTGCTATAGCTTAAGAAATTACTATGATACCCTTTTAATTATGTGTAATTTATAAAATGGATAAGAAAAAAAGTACCTATGTCTACTTCCAAGTACCTTGCTTTGCAATTTCGTTACAAATTTAATGATGAAATTCAGAATTTGCCCTTCGTGATCTAAATCATTTTCACTGTTAAAAAACAAGTCATTTTAAAAGATTAACTGAATACTACAATGTATGAATGTATGATCTACAATTAATATGTTGGCTTGCTTCCGAATATATTCACACTTTTCAATTCTGAAAAGAGCGCCTTGAGTGATAGCGATATATATTAGTCGACGGTGACTTGTGAATTTTTATGATCTATCGACCGGGTCATTAGATTTATATGAATGAGCATATGTGTTTGTACTGTACTGTGCGTAAAAATTACATTGTATATATGAACGTTCATGTTTGGTAAACGTTGAACGTCGTCGTCATAAGCAGGTAGCTTCCACGCAAATGGCTAGCATTTCAAAGCAATAGCTATTACTGAACTCTATATCGCCATCCTCCATTTCGATACAGTTTCGCGGTGGTTGATGCGTGCATGCTTTACGTTTAAATAA
This sequence comes from Cenchrus fungigraminus, assembly GCA_036936925.1. Taxonomy (NCBI): domain Eukaryota; kingdom Viridiplantae; phylum Streptophyta; class Magnoliopsida; order Poales; family Poaceae; genus Cenchrus; species Cenchrus fungigraminus. Next base: position 58,476,183 of record CM072781.1, on the reverse strand, counting down.
CAGTAAGCAGGTACAGGCAGAAGCAAAATACTAGTACCAGATAACAAGGACTTGTAAAACGCTGTGCCGACTGCTGACCGTCCTATCACAGATTAGTTAGCTCTAACTGAATTTTTTGACGGCGACATATAGCCTGATCGATGGCCGTCACTCTCCACCACATGCATGTAGACTAGCTCCAAGCCTCCAAGCTTTTGTAAACGTAAAAGGAACCAAAATTCTACTGTAAATAGATTCATCATTAAATGAATTATATATAGCTAGAGAAATTTTATAGTATTTATAATTAACATGAGTCATTCATAATACGAAATCTAATGGTGCAACTACCAGATAGTACTAGGAAGTATTAATAATATGACAGTACTAGAAAGTATCAATTTGGTGGTTTCAATAACTAATTTTAGTTATTAAATTAGTTGGTGGAAAAATCTTAATACAAAGTAGTACCTAGTACCTTTTAATACTATCCAAGTAGCGAAACAAAGCTCAACCAATATCATTTTTTTGTTATTTCTAATCATTTTTATTGCACGAAAACAATTAAGCTATGTCAAACAATTGACAAATAGGCTTACTCCCTCCGTTTTGTAATACTTGTCATTCTGACTTTTATATATACATTTCTTTTGTTATGCATCTAGATATACATTATGTCTAGATACATAACAAAAGAGATGTATCTAAAAAAATCCAGAATGACAAGTATTATGAAAAGGAGAGAGTATCTCTTATCTGAAAGGCTGAAACAATTAGCTAGCACGGAAATGCAATTTTGAACAGAGCAACGGAGAAAATGAAAGGCGTTGATGGTAGATGAGAGGAAACGCCCGCGCACGTACCTCTATCTCGAAGTTGAGAGCGGACAAGGACGTGAGGCTGGCGATGCGGAACCTGTACGTCTTCCCTGGCACGACGTCAAACACCGGCGCGGCGCACTCGGGGAGGGTGGCGTTGCAGGTGCCCGCCACCGCCGCCGAGCAGTTGAACCTGCCGCGCCCGTTGACGAGCAGCGAGTGGGGCTCCCCGACCCATCGTATCGGCACGGACGCGAGCCCCGCGGCCTGCTCGTACGTGCTGTTGTGCCACCAGTCGTTGAGCAGCACGTCGTGCTCGCCGTCGTACGCGAACGGCTCATCGGCGTCCGCCGCCGCCGCGACGACGATGAGGCCATTGAGCCCCGCGGAGCGCTGCATCCCGTAGTGGGCGTGGTACATGTAGGTGCCCGGTCGGTCGACGACGAAGGTGTAGGTGAAGACGTCGCCGGGGAGGATGGGGCACTGCGTCACGTCCTCCGTGCCGTCGGCCCAGGGCGTGCCGATCTGCCGGATGCCGTGCCAGTGGATCGCCACGTTCTCCGTCGGCAGTGAGTTCTTGACGCGGACGACGACAGTGTCGCCCTGCGTGGCGCGGATCGTCGGGCCGGGGGACTCCCCGTTGACGGTCACGGCGAGCTTGCCCACGCAGTCGGGGGACTTGAACTGGTAGCTGATCTCCCACTCGTGGTGGCGCGTCGTAGCCGCACGCGCGGCGCCCGCGGACAGCGAGAGGCAGAGGAAGAGGCTGCAGAGGAGGAGGAGGCGCCGCCCCGCCCCTGCCAGGGAAGGGGGAGCCATAACAATCTTTTCAAGGTAAGATTCTGTAGCGTTAACGTGTGCCATTTGCTGGGTCTGTTCTTTTGGGTGAAAAAAATTAGTGAAGTTACAAATAAATAGTGCTAGAATAGTATTTCTTGTGAGAGAAGATGTAATGGATGTGATGAGTAATAATGCTTTTTCACTATACCTTTTAAATGAAAAGAACATGACCTTGCTTGCCGCGGAGAGCTGACTGATTCCGCAGGCTCGCTGCAGCAATGCAAAACTCGCTTGCGGGTTCTCTCAAGTTTTTTTTCGAAAGGGCATGTAGCTTAGTGGTTACAAGAGTCTCAGTAGCACCTCAGGTAACTCGGGAGCGAATTTCTCAGAATTTAACAGCGTTTGTGCTTTCAGCGTCGACAGCGAGACGCCTGTGGTGACTTCGTTAATCTTGAGGATTTGCCGGCCCAGTATTCGAATATGCTCTTAGGGGTAGAGTTTGCGCACGTGTGTTCATAGAGATGAGTGTGCGTGCGTTGTGTCTCCGATATACCGTGTAATTAGGAAAATAAAAGTAGCGCGACAAGAAAAGCATACACATTTACCCAGCCTAGCAAAGCCAAGCAGACGCCCCCGCATGTTGACCATGGCTGCCTTTGGTCTTTCATAAAGGGCGTGTTTGAAGGGGTGGCCCGTGGGCTCCGCTGCGCTCCCGGGAGCTCATTTTCGTGTTTGGCCCCCTTTTCCCCTCCCTCGGCCTGGCCTGCGGGAGCCAAATCGACCCCCTCCGCCTGGCTCTTCTCGTACGCCATTTTCCACCGTAGCAGGAGGGCTCGGCTCCGCGCGGCGCTGGGCGGGCGATTTTGGGGCGATTCGCGCCGGCGGTGGGTGGCCTTGGCGGGCTCGCACGGGAGAAGGGAAACTTCATCCCGCGCTTCTCTGCCGCGAAATCCATGGCCTATAAAGCCGACCGCCATCTCCTACTCTCTTCTTCCCCCCTCGCTCCCGTGAGACACCAGCTAGGGTTTCGTGGTGGTGTGCGGCGAGCCGTACTCCGCGACCGGCGGCTTCCTCTCCGTTCTCCCGCTGCGGATCTGCTCCGTCTCGCCGCCGCGCCTCACGTCCTCGCTGGGACTCCGGGCGGTGCGGTTCTTCTTCCTCGGTGCCGGCATTGACCTAGGGTTTGTTGTCGACCCGATCTGCTTCCTCTTCCGCCTCGTCTTCTTCTCTGCTTCCTGTGCCTCCTCCGAGCTCCCCAAGGTGAAATCGATCCCCAAATCCCCATCCTTCTTTTGGATTTCTGTTGTGCCTTCGATGATTTTGTTTCGATGCGGTGCTGTTACTTTTGGATCGATGTTGTGCGGTTATCCTTGGTTCGATGTGCTGCGGTTATTCCTGTTTCAATGCGGTACGGTTATTCTTGTTTCGATGTGTTGCTTGTACTCATTGAACTTGTGGTCGATGATGTTGTCCTATGCACTGGGAGGCTTGTTTAATCAAGCAGCCGTGCACAAACATGTTGAAGCATGCATTTCCTTGTTGATGCTAGGCAGGGCTACCTTACTTAGATATTGTTTGAATTGCTATGCATGTAGATGGATGTTGCTGACACCCGTGATATGATGGTGAGACAAGCTACTGGCATGATAGTGTCCATGGTGTCTGTTGTTGTCTCTACTTTGAAGAGATTGAGGGATGAACCTGAGCCTGAGCCTAATTCAGAGCCAAACCCTCTCCTGTATGACCTTAGAAGTGATGCTGAGGAGCATAGGCAGAGAACCTTGCAGGCCATCTACCATTCCACAGATGTAGAATGTGTCTCCATGTTAAGAATGAGGAGGCAACCTTTTTTCTGTTTGTGTGAGAAATTTAGGTCCAAGGGGCTTCTTCATGACAATGCTGGTGTTAGTATTGAGGAACAGGTTGCAATGTTCATTCATGTAGTTGGGCACAATCAGAGATATAGGGTAGTCCATCATCCTTTTAGGAGGTCCATTGAGACAGTGCACAGACACTTCCACCAAGTTCTTTTTGCTGTTGGTGAGCTTAGGAATGAGCTGATCAAGCCTCCTTCCACCACTACCCATCCAAAAATCGTTGGGAGCCACAGACAGAACCCATACTTGCAGGTAACTAAACATTAACCAAAGTAGTAGATAATTTAGTTGTCCTGACTTGATCTAACTACACATGCACAATTTTTTAGGACTGTGTTGGTACCATAGATGGCACTCATGTGTTGGCCAGGGTTCCTAAAAGCAGGCAGCAACCTTTCAGAGGTAGGCACAAAGACCCCACACAAAATGTCATGGCTGCTGTGGACTTTGACATGAAGTTCACTTATGTCCTAGCTGGTTGGGAGGGTTCTGCACATGATGCTCTCATACTTGCAGATGCAATTGAGAGGAATGATGGTTTTGTTGTACCTGAAGGTAAATACTAACATTTGTACCTGATGGTTCACTTATGTCCAATTTAGAGGCCTTAGGATTCATTTTCTGTATCTGTAGGTAAATACTACCTTGTATATGCTGGCTATGGGTGCTGCAATGGTTTCCTTCCTCCCTACAGGGGGGTAAGGTACCATTTGTCAGAGTATGGCCCAAGGAACAGACCAACCAATGCAAGGGAGTTGTTCAACCTGAGACACTCTTCACTTAGGGTCGCAATTGAGAGGGCCTTTGGTGCACTGAAGAACAGGTTCAGGATCCTAGACAACAAGCCATTCCACACTTTCAAAGCACAAGTGAAGCTTGTCCTTGCTTGTTGCATCTTGCACAACTGGATCATAGGTTTTGGGTTAGATGAAGTTGTGCCTGATGAAAATTGGGTACCACCTGTAGACCAAGACACTTCACCTCATGATGAGTTGTTCTCCCAAGATTCTCAGGCCATGACAGCCAAGAGGGACAACATCTGCAATGCAATGTGGGATGGGAGGGGTGTTCATAGGACTTGATGCATGAGTAGTGATTCATTGTAATGTCTAGTTTGGTAGCCCTGATCTAGAACTCTTGGATTTGTTATGCTGTTGTAATAAGTGGTGGACAAAGCTGAGACCTATTTTATCCTCTATGTATTATTTCTGTGTTGTTTATATTATGTTCTCAATGCATTCTTTCTTGCCTGCAACTATACTAGGATGGCAGCTGCTAGTGTTGAGGAGGTTTTGGGTGGTGTTGAGGCTGCTCCTGTTGCTCCTGTTGCTGCTGTTGGTCTTGAGGCTGCTTCTGTTGTAGCTCCAGCAGCAGTAGCAGCAGCAGCACCTGCTGGCCCAATGAGGTGGAACAATGCAACATCTGGCTTTGTGCTTAGGAGAATGGCACAGCTTGTGAGTGATGGTAGTAGGCCTGATAAAGTATTCAAGGACAAAGATGTGAACTTGGTTGCCAAGCAACTGTTTGAGTTCAATGGTGAGGTGGTCAGCCCCACTCAGGTGTACAACCACCTGAGGAAGTGGAGGCAGAAGTGGGCAAAGGTTGCTAAGCTCAAAGATTTGAGTGGGGCTCTTTGGGATGCTGACCTTAATGCCATCGTGTTGGATGTGGAGCACTACTCTAACCACATCAAGGTAGAATTCATATCCTGCTGTCTTTACTTAGGATTCATATCCTGCTACTTAGGATTCATATCCTGCTCCCCTTGTGCAGGACCACCCTAAGGATGCTGAGTTCCTTAACTATCCCATTAGGTTCTACACTGAGATGGAAGTTATCTTTGGTCATTCTATGGCCACTGGGAAGTTTGCTATAGGTTCTGGTGAACCACTTGGTGCACCTGCTAAGACTGAAGGGGCTGGTGAGACCATTGAGATACCCAGCAGCAGCAAATCTATGAGGGACAGCAAGCCAACTGAGCTCATAACCAACTCTGCAGTTGGTGGAAAAAGGAAGAGGGGAGCCTTTAGTGAGGATGAGAAGCTGTTGCTGACTAACATGTCAAATGCTGTGAACAATGTTGCCAATGCCCTTAGAGAGACTGGCCCTGCCCATGTTGATGCAAATCTGTACTTAGCTGTGATGGAGACCCCTGGATTTAGTGAGGAGGCACTGATTGTTGCCTACACTTACCTGCTGGATAACAAGGCCCAGGGCAGAGGCTTTATTGGTATGAGTGACAACCATAGAGCCCTTTGGCTGAGGACCTTCCTCTCCAAGAACTATTATGGCTAGATGAGCACTAGAGCTGCCATCTAAGGAAAGTAGAGATGTATATTTCCTCTACTCCCTTCTCCACTCTCTTCTTTTGACTACAGTTGACACACTGGGCTGTAGAGCATGTGCAGATAGTTTGGCTAACTTTCTGCTGTCCTTTTGGGGTTTTATTTTGCTGAAAGGATGGCTAACTATTTGATATACAATTGCTGTGTTGTAAGACTACTTGTAGCCTTTGTTGGCTGCATGAACAACTTATTGCAATGCTGTCTATTTAGTGTTTCCTTACTCTGTTGCATTTCTGTTACTTAATTGGTGGATCATGAGGGATTACAACTGGCCTATGATGCAACAAATAATTGAGGTGGCTGCTGTTTTCATATTTTTATTGCTTCTGTTTTCATATGACTGTCATCAAACTTTTGTGAGCCATCACTCAGTTGCAACACTAAGCTGTTGCTTCAGATGATGGCATTGAATGATGTTGTCTTCATGAGTTCCATGACAGCCATTTTTCTGAATTGCTTGTTCTTGGATGATTTGTTCTGCCTTCTTTATTCTTTTGCTAGCAGCAGCCACCAATGATAGGAACCATGCAGTGAGTCCACCCAATAACATAAAGCTGAGGCCTCATTTCATTTCTTAGTAGCCTATGATGGTTCAATTTGAGCTCTAAATAATATCATGATTCACTTGTGAGGATATTAGAGCTGTGTTGTATATGTTGACTGATTATGCTTGTTATGTCTCCCATCAAACCATGAGACACGTCCATTCCCATGCTTTCAAACATGGGATGGACGTGCCCACGGTTCCATGGTTGCCATGAACTCTTACTTTTTGCCATGAATCTGAGGCTACCTATATCTATTCTCTGTTCCTTGTTGTTTCTCTCCATTTGCCTGTGATGATACAACTGTAACTTGTCGGATGACATTCATTATGCTTGTGGTTTTGCTTCTGGTAAAAGGTCATCTGAAACAAAAAATTATCTGAGGCAAACTATCAACTATCATTTCATTCTAATTATTTTTTCTCTAGTCATTCAAATTGTAATTGTCATGATGAATTCATATATGAAATTGTAATTGTGATGTAAATGCATATATGAAATTGTATATGTCCAAATTGTTGGTTTTGATCTTGTGTATGTCATATTGTCTGTTACATGTGGTGGTTGGGCAGCCTGGCCGGGCGCCAAACATCATCCCGCTTCAGCGGTTGGTGGTAGTTGGGCTGCCAGCCCGGCTCCCAGGTGCTGCCCAAACACCATCTCGTTGCGGTCAGACAGGTTGGGCCAAGCGCCCAAACAAGAAGGGATGGCTCGTTTTAACCGGCCTGTGGCTGGCCACGGCCTGGATGTTGAGCCGGGCTGGCCAGTCACGTTTCCGAACACGCCCAAACTTTTTCCGCTTTTGCGGCGCGTCAAGTGTTGGCTAGTGCATGCTATTAAAAAGAACATTTTGCAGCCAACGGTGCGTAGCTCCCCTAGTCGGTGTTAGTTTTTTTAATATAAATCTATTCATTTGAGTTTGAGTCCCTGCTTATAACCATGGTATATTGATAGTTAATTATTCTTACATTTGTAGATGATGTGTATAAAATAATGAGACAATAATGGTGAGTTCGTCTAAGTAAAGGTAGGGTGTGTTCGAGTTTTCTAGAGAATAATATAGTTTTGATCCGACCATGTACAGAACTCGTAGAGGTCCAGCTTCACATCAGTATTCTGCTCTACACAGTTCTATATTTTCTAATCTTCTAACGATTTTTTTAAAATCGTATAGGCACAGAAGGTGGACAGCCCGGTGATCCGCAGAAGAAAGAAGAAAAAAAAAACTTTGCACTGTACAACTATTTACGCGCTAGTAATCATCTGACGATGACTTCATATCATCTACGGTAATGCTAGATGCAAGACATCCAGACGGAAGAAAAAACGGACGCCTTCCCCCGCCGCACAGACGCGGGTCCCACGAGACCACGACAAGCACCGTGCCTTATCCTCCCACCCGACCACCATTTTATCTCTTCCCCATCTCCTCTTCCTCTCTCCTGAAGCCATGGATGGAGGTCACGAGGGGCACGAAGCTTTTCCTCCGGCACACTTGGGGCTCGGGACGATGTTCCTCGTGGCTAGGCGCAGGCAGGGTGCAGTCGCGCAGGCCGACCTCTCCTCCGGCGGGCGTGGCGACAGGTGCGAGCGGCCCCGCCCTCATCCCCTCTCCACCGGTGGCGGCAACTGGTGCAAGCGCCGGCGGCCCCGCCCCCATTCTGGGCCTCTCCTCCCCTGCGGAGGACCCCTTCGCAGCGAACTACGGCAACGTCCTCGTCGAGGAGACTCAGTCCAAGGCCGTCACGGTCAGCAGTCTCACCGCCGCGACCGTCGCCGCAGGGTGCGCCGTGCTGGTCCGCGGGTTCGCGTAGGAGATATGCTCGCTGGGCATGATGGACTTCATCGTGCTGCGCGAGGACCGGAGCTCCGTGCAGTGCGTGCTCGCTGTCAGCGCCGGCGTAAACAACCATATGTTGGCATTCATCATATCGCTCACCAAGGAGTCTGTCGTCGATATGGAGTGCCGCTCCCCGCCACAGCCAAGGGCGTGACCGGGCGCGGGAGGCCGCCGCTCTCCCTGCTGCCGCCGGTTATTTTTGTAATGTTTCGGTTTGTGTTTTTCGATGTTGCATGAAGCGGTTTGAGATGTTTCATCTGCTGGTGTTCGATGTTGCATGAAGTGATTTGAGATGTTTCATCTGGTGGTGTTCAGATGTTGTGATGTTGCAAACGTTTCAAACACATGTTGCAAGTGTTTAATTTGGAAGTTGCATTTTCATTGAGATGTGTAAGTGGATTTTGAATGTTCCATGCAACATTAATCTGATGTTCCGACGGGTTTTTTCTTGTCATCAAAGTAATGTCTAACAATATTTTTCCCACATGTTTTTCTGATGTTGCAAATATTAAATTTCAATATTACAGATATTGTATTTGGATGTTGCGACGAAACGTACGATCTGAACAGTAAATATTTATTATGATGCACTGTAACCGTCAGATTTTAACAGACGGTGACAGATACGTCCGACGAGAATTACTCCTATCGGACGTTCGAGCGCTAGCAGCCCCGTATCATCTATGGAGGAATTGTGGTTAGATCGCGACCAGGTGTCCTGCAGAAGCTGGAAAGGACTACGCTCCCTAATCGTACTCGTGGTATGGAGATCTGGAAGGAGCGCGGAACACAGGAACTTTCGAACACAAGGAGCTAATCGTGTTAGGGCTGGTCAAGATCAAAGAAGAGAGGCCTGAGCGTCGGGATTAGCTGGCACCAAGTTCCTGTCGCAATTAGTAAATTAGTAAATGTAGGCGTCTTCAACATTTGGTTCGGTAGATCAGGTTGATTATCCAAACACGCAGGATCCTTCTGCTTGGGGAGGCCAACTCTGCATGACTGCGTCAGCTCTGCTTCCGTCCGCGCCGCGACGTCCCTCTTTGGGCGTCAGCTTTTGTGTCTTAGCTTCATGCATTGACTACTTGAATTGCTGAGGAAGTGCATTGTTGTCGGACTCTGCACACCGCGAAATTGCCAGGAAATAATAATAAGGATATAGATCACCATTCACCATCCAACAGGACTATCAATTAGGTTAGACGACCCGCACCTTCTCCCTGGTGCAAAAGTCTACAACACTGCTCAACACGCGTATAAACTTGACTTGTTGAGAGCCCCAATGTATATGCATGAATTTTCATTCTTTTTATTCTTTTGTTGAAAATCAATTCTCGCCTTACAAAAGAATGAAAATTAGCATTGTGTAAAATCATACTCGGACAATGAAGTAACAAAAATATCAATGTTCACCAAATGATGGTAAAGTATCTATTTTTTGCCCATTGGCAAAAACTTAATCCATCCAATGATGATTTCTAAATAATGTAACTCTTTCTATACTCTCGTGTGAAGTTGATGCTTATATCACTCGTTGAAAGATGACTAAAGAGGCTTTAGTCCCGGTATAAATTTCCTAGTTCATAAAGACTCCTTTAGTCATGATTATATTTGTAACACAAATCGAGACTGAATGTGAGGCTTTAGTCCCGATTTATGTTTCAAACCTGGACTGAACCCTCTCACCCTTTTAGTCCCGGTTTATGTTTCAAACTAGAACCAAAGCCTCACCTTTAATCTCAGTTTAGTCCCGGTTAGTAGAGGCCTTAGGTCTCTCAAGTCCAACCGGGACTAATGATGAGAGACAAAAGACCTTCCCTAGTCCCGGGTGAACGAACCTGGACTAAAGAGGGGTTTTTAGTCCCGGTTCGTATTACCAACCGAGACTTAAGGGGGGACGCCAGCGCCTGCGCCTGCGCCCACCCTCTTTAGTCTCGGTTGGTAATACCAACCGGGACTAAAGGGTCACTGCCTCTTTTTTTTTCAATTTGAGTGTATATTTTAATTATTGGTACACGTGTATATTCTAATTGTTGTACCACGTATAATGTATGTATATATGTATACATGTCTACTATACGTACTTAGACTTATATATCTACATATATACACTTATAAATATATATATATCACACTATTTTATACATCAAAATAAATAGTATATATACATCAAAATATCGTTCACTTCAAATTTCTAGTCTCAACTCCCAGTGGAGGTGCATCATAACAAATTTTTAGATCCATCATAATAGTGTTGTCCTGCTGGATTAACCACCTCGTCCAAGAGGAATCCCATGAGACCTTCTTGAATCGTTAAAAGATGATCCTTCTCAATGTGTGCGTTCTTAACCATATCCATCTAAAATGTACAAATATGTTAATATATTACACCTAACAAATACATATATAAGCGGTTAGAAAATGATGTATTAATAGGTTTATTTAATTAACTTACATTATAATTTCCCAAGTTTGTACTTGACAAACATCGTATGTGGTCACAGACATAGTATCCACATAAATTAGTTCTATGTTCTTGTCTCAAGCACTAAAGTGGATATGAGAAAATATTATGAAATATTAGTGTTATACAATTTAAATTTTCTCAATCTGAAGTCGTTATTTGGATTACGTACCGGATAATCAATATAGAATGTAATTTTTGGATCATATTGTCCTTCGTTCCCTGCAATGAAATTTTCCCAAGCTCTGAGGAAAAATAATGAAAGATATAGTGTGTTAGTGAAAGCAAACTATATATATTGCATTAAAGAAAATGTCTTAGAATTATTACACTTGAAACAGATCTTGAAAGTCTTGGTAATCTGCGGGCTTTTTTCTCAATGAATCCCACATCATGATGCTGCTATTGTCGACTTGAATTATCATAAGAATCCAATGGAAACTGTATATACAATGGTCATACTCATAAAGATTAGGACTAATTAGAATTAAAAAGGATAATTTGATGGTAATCGCACATACTTGAAGCTGTAAGGTAGTAGTATGAGATCCTTGTTACAAAACTTAGACAAGGTTCTATAGATTGTCGCGATTGTTGTGTCTGGTTGCTTCTGGACCTCGAACTAGTTAACTTTTGCTGGGTCTATGAAACCATTCGCGGCGTTACCTTTTCTTCGCATCTCATTTAGTTGCAGGCTATCAAAAATGAAAGACAAAGTTAATTAGTAGATCCATAGACGCAATAAATTTATTAATAAACATAAGAAAATACACCACTTACAGGCACCAGGTGACGATAAGATCGGTACTCCGGGCGTCTAGATGGTAAACTTCATAAATATCTTTGAATTGCACGAAGACCACCCTCTCGCCTTCAGTGGCAAAATCTTCCGGTCTAGCGAGTATACCTAAGCTCACTACGCCTTTCGCTGAGTGCCGCATGTACCACTTATGAAATTTGTGCATCTTAGGTGAGAGCTTATATACCAGTTCTTGCCTGATAAGAGGTTTTCCTAGCTGGTAGGGCCATCTAGATACGAAATTTGGATCCCGAGGTGGTTCTTCATTGCCGAGTACAACACTTACAGATATCCCTGATTGTTTCACAAATTCAGTGATCTACATTAATTGTTGTGTAGGCAAATTTGCAAGAGCTCGTTCATCTACAGTGAGACCGGATGCAATATAAGTCTGTTTGCTCGTCGACACATCAGTTTGCTTCTCCTTGTTCTTTGCTCCAGTCGACGACATCGACGCCATTATGGGCATCATTTTCTTGGTGTCTTCCTTCATTAGTTTGAAAAACCCAAGTTTTTCCAGATCGACATTTTTGGTGTCTTCCCTCCGTTGATGTTCTGTATTCATATTTCTGAAAAATTCATGGACATGTTGGGACCGATCGTCGTTTGTCCTTCTTCTTCTGTCCTCTCCCATGCTAGCTTCCTTTTGATGGGCTCAACTATTTTCTTTATTGTTGGTGGATTGTTTTGCTTTGGTGGTTGTGTTGTGTTGGAAGATTGTGCTCTGGCGATTTTTTCTGTTGTGCTTTGGTAGTTTGGTGGTTTTTTTTGTGGTGCTTTGGTGGTTGCTTTTGATGGTGCTTGCTTTGCCGCCAGTGGTTTTTCTGGTTTTTTGGAGGTGATTCGGGAGGGATATCGTTATCGTGGCTGGAGCTCGCACCTCCCGAATTGAATATTGGTTTCTTGTGTAGACGGTGAGCGAGGTGATATTGAAGGTCGTGAAGACGGTGGTGGCGGTTGCGTGGGATCTGTAGGAGGGATTGACCCTCCTTATCGGGGATTATAATGTAACATTTTGGTCACAATATGACACCGTAAACCGCATCCTTGAGTGTCTTTTCCCCGTCACCTCCTGGGATCTCTAGCTGTAGATCTTCAAATTGTGGTAGACAAATCTCCTCTAAAGCAATTGAGGCATAGCCAGGTGGAATCTGCATATTGTGGCTTGTCTGTCTAGGAAAATGCACAAAATCTTGTCCGTACATCACCAATACATGTAGAGAAATAAGGGAGTTATTAAATTTCTAAGACATACATCAATAGTTGAGCTAATTGCATGTAATAATTATATTTATACCTTCATTGTGATGTTGCCAAATGGTTTGTGCAGCTCACTTGGGGTGCACTGATAGAGCAAATCCACAGGGTATTGTTGGTTGTCGTCCAACGGAACTCCTTTGCCCTCGGCTCTTCACGACCCCCTGTGCAAGCACCTGTTGCGACCTCTATGCAAGCACCTGCTGCGACCTCTGTGGAAGCACAACTACTTTTCTGAGTGGTAGTGCTAATGACAAGTTCCAGCGGTACTTCGGGTAGTGCTCCAGATTAGGCCATCTCAGTTATCGTTGTGGCCACTCGCCATTCAATCTCTTCATGCATCCTTTCTTCTTGTTGTTTAAGTCTTTCCTCCATCATTTGATACCACTGCTCCTCTTCGCGCTCTCTTCTTCTTTTGCGGCTTTTATAGCTTTTGATGTTTCCCTTGAAAGCATACTTCCATGGCACCATCCTATAGCCCTTGCAACACCCTGAGTGTTCTGGATTCCTGAGCGCCAAAGTGAGCTCATCCATTTCTGTGTCAATGTTGACAGTTCGAAACCGCGTTCAACTTCACCACAAGTACACGGAGTGACTTGGTGCCTTTTCACCAAGGGAGGGGACCCCAAGGTTCTTATCAATCCACGGAGCAAGGGAATTACTTGCGTTTAACCTAACACTAACTTAGTTGATTAAGAACTTTATGATGTAAAGGTTAATCTATAAAGTAAAGACAAACTAACCCTAGATTATGTTAAAGAGAGAGAAAGGTGGTTCACGAGTATGAAGAACGTATGCCCATGGAGTCTAGGTACTTGAGATGCAATCACCCGAAACATGTTAAAACTCTGATCCCATCTATCTAAGCACGTGAACAAAGAATTAGGTGTTTCCCTTCCCTCGTACAGTACATGTCACTACGCGAAGGTAATCGATACTAATCCTAATGAACACGGTATGTTGACGTGATCTACGGGAGCAACCCCGAAGGCATGGTAGCTAACCTTAAACATTAAGCATTATCAACAAAAGATATGATAGATAAAAGATCCAAACAAGAGTTAGGTGACTACATATCAAGATCCATTACAACTCCATGGACAAACGATAGATTTACCCCATCATTGTGCTAGGCATAGCACTGATGAACATGGTGGATGCCCCCGATGGAGTTCGTTTCTCGGTGTCCTTCAACTCCGGCAGTGCCGTGGCAGGGCCTCGGCGTCCTCCTTCCTCGTGGTGGCCTCCCTTGACCTCGGTGATGATCCTTTGAATCCTCACCCTTTCGATCAACCCTCTTCCTTGCGGTTGATCTCCCAAGGCTTCTCTGGTCGTATTTCGTGAATGGCTTCCTTCCCCAAACAATTAGGGTTGCACGAACTTATCACCGAAGAAAGGTGGCGGCGAACCGACCCCGAATGGGGGTGGGCCGACCGGCCTGGCCCATTCCCGGCCCGGTTCGCCCCCGTCTTTTGCCACGTGTCATCTTTTGCACTTTGGGGTTTTTCCTCCTTCGGATGTGGGCTTTGGACGTCGTTATCCCGGCGATCAAGTTAAGGGGTCTTTACGCATGATCTTCCAGTCTTTTCATCTTGGTCCTCGAAGATTCTTCATTGAAGCACATTGGTCCTTGCCACCTTTAGAATTAAGTTCACGCACGGTCAGAGCCTCTCGATCATCATGTAAATCGTCGTCCGAACCGAGTGCATCTCTTCTCATTTAGTGCATAAATTCCTGCGTAAACATTATACTCCAAAACACACATCCAACGATGAACTTGTTGTATCATTAGTATGCCTAGTGGCGGGTTAGTTCCGAAATGAAATCCAAACCATAACATAACAAGTGTTCTTGGTTGACAGAAATCGACCGCCAACATCCCCCCACACTTAGATCTTGCGCGTCCTCGAGCAAGTTGCTCAAAAATTGTTCATCCACGGAGTTGAAAACATGCTTCGTTAATTCTTTCCTTTCAAGTTAGTCAATCATTCATCTTTAATATAAGAGACATGAAACAAAGATCATAATGTAAACATGGACATTTAGAAATTACCAATTCAAGACTTACCCCACAACTCATACCTTTTCACTAGAGATCCTCGACTTCATCCATACTTGCTTTCTTACTTTCGTCGGAGGGTTTTTACAAACTTTTTAAAAATAAAATTCCTGCACAAAGCATTAGACAAAGCCCTTCTCCAAGTTCTCACATGTCACTCATTTAAAGTGGCTATCCTAGATAATTTCATGAACTCTCACCTCCCACAAGTCTCTCATTTATAATGTAAGGTGGAGCTATAGGAGTGGCTAGTGAAGCTAGCACAAGTATTATCAAGCTAGGAAAATCCTCTAGTGGTTATTCACCTTCCAAGCCAATGATCATGAGAATTAAACCATAATGTAGGGGTATCAAGGATGAGAAGATTTAGAATGGTGGGCATGTGCAAAGGGAAAAAGAATAATGACTTCAAGGCACTAATGATGTCCTCGATGTCGGATTGCACATGGTATGGAATATCAAAGATTCGTTCTCAACATCGTCGCATCCTTCCTTGCACTTCTATTGATCTTCATTTGACTTGTCATCCCTCACTATACCTCTCTTGCTTTGCCTTGGATCTTTCTCTTTTTCCTTCTTTTCTTTTCTTTTTCTTTTTCTCTTTTTTTCTTTTCTCTTCTTTTTCTTGTGTGAGCACCACACACATACATATATATATATTTTTTCTTCTTTGCACATCTTTACCTTCTTCTCCGAAGCTTTTCGCTCATCTTTTGAACATGAATACCAATCTGAATTTAAAATAAAATCATGCCTAGAGATTGAACGAATCTTCGAACATGGGTTGTGTTCAAGGAGTAAGATGATAAAAAGATTTTTATGGGTTTGGGTATGAAATCCGGCAATGTACGGGGCATTCAATGTGAAATTCCTGTTACCGAATGTACGACGAGGCTAGCAATAAAAGATATACGTCAAGGACATGATCATTGCTCAAAATTAGACCTCCCAAGAGAGTAAAATCCTAATCCAATTCATCATGCTAAACAACACTTATGGTGGAGTATATATATATAAAGGCTTTGTATAGGATAGATATTACCTCTCAACTTGGAGAAAGAGATCGCTAACCTTCATAGCAAGGTGTTTTTCTTAATTTTCAGAAATTAAAGCCTCCAATGTTAGCATTACTAAAAGCATAGATGAAGCAAAGTCCTAGATCAAAGTCTGAATATGGGTGCTTTACAAAAGTAAATTTCCACTAAGCACCACGGTAAATGATTAATCACCAAGTTTATGCTCGAATAACAAAGATAAAGTAAAGATATAACAAGAAAAGAGACAAGAGACTTGCATAAGACACTTTTTATTTCTTTTTCTTGACTCCACACTAAATTAAGACACTTTCGAGCTAAAAAGATAAAGCAAAACCCACACTTGACTTGATTTAAAGACTCGACCTAATCACCACTTTAAGCAAAAATTTTAAAAAGGTAGCTAGCTAGCTCCCCCCACGCTTAGATTTTATGACGTCCTCGTCGTAACTTTACAAAGAGTACAAATGGGGAAAACATGCTAACTACAACACCTAGTGAAACTTCCCGCACGAGGTGCACCACTCCTTCTTTTTGAAGTTTTTGTTCATCTCGAAGAGCTTCCTTATATTCCAGTTAAGGTACTTGAAGTCGTCTTTCGCCATGCGCTCCCAATCTTCAATCCTTTGTTGCATGACGTTGATGGTGTGGAAGCACTCGTCAAGGGAAGAGAAGAGCTCCGCAATAGCATTGCGGCAAGCCGCGCAACATATGTTGTCCTCTTCCTCCGGATCATTGTTGCTTCCATCGTCTCTGTCGTCCGGATCGTTGCCGCCGTCTGGGTTGCCTCCTTCACCTTGCTCGTGGTGCTCCTCCGGCTCCTCCTTGGGCACCTCCTCCCAAACATAGAGGTCGTTATCATCTCTTCCGCCGGCTGCCCACGAGCTAGGGCTTCGATCATCGGAGTAGTCGCTATCTCCGTAAATCTCTGCTGGCTCGGGGGTCTTCTCTTTGTAATCTTTTCTCTTCATCCCAAGGAGCCTCTTTGAGCGGCGGATGGGAGAAGCGGGCTTCAACTTCTTCTCTTCAACCCACGGATTTGGGCTAGCCATGCGCCTTGTTGGGATACGCCCTCCGCAACAAATCCGCGCGGTCCTCTTCACCTCCTCCTTGAGCTTTGGCACCACAACGCACCGACGAAGCTCCTCGGTCGCCGGTGTTGGAGAGGGGAGGTGTGGTTCTTCTTCCATGATTGCCTTCGCCTCTTCCTTCCCTTTGGTGTTGCTCGGGGATGCCATGGGTGCTTGGGTGCTTTCGTGGAGGTTGGAGATTACAAATGAGATGCAATTCTCGAGCTCCCCAGGCATCCTTAAATATCCCTGGAAGGATTCGGCCGAAACCCTTCCTTGCCTATTTTTGTAGCTCCTAAAAAGGTAGGCAAGAAAAGGAAATACACCGAACCGCGTCCCAGAGAAAAACAGGTGGAAACGGAGGCAAGGGGTGCTGGGCCGGTCGGCATGGGCCGGCCGGCCTGCCCCTTGTTTTGGGCCCCCGCGGCCCATCTTTTGCGGCCCTCTGTGTTTTGTGTATACTAGCCTAGATGGTGGAAAGGTCCAGCTAAAAATTATGAAAAGGACTCGAAATAAATACAAAAACAAAAACTTATTTACAGAAAACTTACCATGTTTTACGTCCTAGGCTTGACGCTCGGGCTCGTCCTCCATGTGATATATATTAATGTAGTCGATGGGCACGATGTCTTATTCAAGAAAAACCTTCAATCGTTGACCATTAACCACATATTGATCTCCTTTAATATCCATGATTGTTACCGCTCCATTTGGCGAGACCGAGTGAACGATGTACGGTCCATCCCACTTGCTCTTTAACTTCCCTTTTCCGAATATTTTGAACCTTGAGTTATAGAGGAGAACCTTATCACCTTCTTTGAATTCCTTTACTCGAAGCCTTTTATCATACCACCTCTTCATTCTTTCCTTGTAGATGGTTGCACTCTCATAAGCTTTGAGCCTCATCTCTTCTAGTTCACTTATTTGAATCTTCCGTTTGATTCCCGCGGTGTCGAAATCAAGATTCATCTCCTTGATCACCCAATATGCTTTATGTTCTAACTCCAAAGGCAAATGACATGATTTACCATAAAAAATTGATATGGTGTCATACCTATTGGTGTCTTGTGTGCCGTCCGATATGCCCACAGTGCTCTGTCCAATTTTTTCGACCAATCTTTACCTCCCTTTTCAACGGTCTTGTTAAGAATGCACTTGAGCTGCCTATTTGAAGTTTCCGCTTGACCATTGGTTTGTGGGTGGTAAGCCGTGGCCACTCTATGCTCGATCCCCAACTTGGACAAGCATTTTCTGAAACTATTTTCCGTAAGGTGTGTTCCTCCATCACTTATCAATACTCGCGGGACTCCGTAGCGTGGGAATATAATATTTTTGATCATGAATATGGATTCTTCCGTTGAAGCTCTTCGACAAGGGATAGCCTCCACCCATTTGGATACATAATCAACCATAACTAGAATATGCTCATATCCATTTGAACTAGTGAAGGGCCCCATGAAGTCAATTCCCCATACGTCGAATAGATCAATTTGCAAGTTGTAATTTAAAGGCATAGCATTCCTTTGATTTATATTCCCCGTTCTTTGACATTCTGGACAAGAAGAAACATGCCTTTTTGAGTCTTCATGCATCTCCGGCCAATAGAATCCACTAGCCCATACCTTTGCTTGAGTCCTGAAATGTCTATAGTGTCCTCCATAATCGCCTGAGTGACACTTCCTCAATATTTCAGCTCTTTCTTCTCTTGGTATACACCTTCATAAAACTCCATCCACTCCAAGTCTAAAGAGGTAAGGTGCATCCCAATAATATTTTCGGCTCTCGGCGATCACTCTCCTTTGAGCATTCCTATCCAAATGATCAAGTGACATTTTTCGTATGGCTCGAATAGTGTTGATCATCCACGTATCTTTGTCAAGGATGTGATAGAGGTGATCATCTCTCATCTTATCTTCAATGGGCTCTTTATCATCCTCACGATTCATCCTTGATAAATGGTCGGCCACAATATTTTCTGACCCCTTTTTGTCCCAAATCTGCACATCAAATTCTTGCAAGAGGAGGATCCATCGAATCAACCTTGGCTTGGCATCTTTTTTAGACAAGAGATACTTGATCGCCGCATGATCGGTGTAGACAAACACTTTAGAATTCACAATATATGATCTAAATTTTTCAAAGGCGAACACTACCGTGAGCAATTCCTTCTCCATTGTTGCATAATTTAATTGAGCTCCATTAAGGGGTTTGCTAGCATAGTAAATAGTGTGTACCTTGCCTTCTTTTCGTTGTCCCAACACCGCTCCAACGACATAGTCACTAGTGTCGCACATTATCTCAAAAGGTTGACTCCAATCGGGTGGTTGAATGATGGGTGCAGTTACGAGAGCTCTCTTTAATGTTCGGAATGCTGCCAAGCACTTGTCATTGAAATTGAATGGCACATCTTTTTGGAGAAGATTTGTCAACGGCTTGGTGATCTTTGAGAAATCCTTGATAAATCTTCTATAGAATCCCGTATGGCCCAAGAAACTCCTCAAAGACTTGACATCCGTCGGTGGTGGAAGCTTTTCAACAGTTTCAACCTTAGCCTTGTCCACCTCAATCCCTCTCTCAGATATCACGTGCCCCAACACTATTCCTTGTCTCACCATGAAGTGACACTTCTCCCAATTTAGCACCAAATCAACCTCCAAACACTTAGTGAGAATTTTATCCAAGTTTGCCAAGCAATCCACAAAAGTTTTACCTTAGACGAAGAAATCATCCATAAATACCTCAACAATTTCCTCGATGAACTCCGAAAATACCGCCATCATACATCGTTAAAAAGAGGCTGGAGCATTGCATAAACCGAAAGGCATTCTTCTATACGCAAACGTTCCATAAGGGCAAGTGAATGTTGTCTTATGTTGATCATCCGGGTGAATAGGTATTTGCAAGAACCCCGAGTACCCATCAAGAAAGCAAAAATATGCATGATTTGCTAACCTCTCAAGCATCTCGTCGATGAACGGTAGGGGGAAGTGATGGTTCTTTGTTGCTTTGTTCAACTTCCGATGGTCAATACACATCCTCCATCCGGTCACGGTTCTTTGCGGTATCAATTCATTCTTCTCGTTCTTCACCACGGTCAAACCTCCTTTCTTAGACACACAATGTACGGGGCTCACCCATTCGCTATGCGGCACCGGGTAGATGATTCCGGCATCCAACAACTTGATAACCTTCTTCTTCACCACCTCTCGCATGGCATGGGTTAACCTCCTTTGATGGTCTACTACGGGCTTGCATTGATCCTCCATAGGTATGCGGTGAGTGCAAAATGCTGGGCTAAGTCCTTTAAGGTCATTTATCGAATATCCCATCACCTTCTTGTGCTTCTTCAATAAATTCAGCAACATATCATTCTCCTCGGGACTCAATTCGTCACTCACAATCACGGGATAAGTCTTGTCCGGCCTCAAAAATTCATATTTCAATCCTTTGGGCAATGGCTTAAGATCCACCTCCGGTACTTGTGGTTCCTCATGTACAATTTCTCCAAGGTCTTCAAATTTATCTTCCTCTAAGCTTCCGTCTTGCGGTTCTAGTCCTTTTGTTGCTTCCGCTAACTCTTCATCTAGCTCATCATTAGATTGTTTCTCCATTGCTCTTTGTAGCAGATCCCTGAAAGTTTCAACAAAAAGAAGGCTCCCTACCTCTTCGTCATCAAGAGGTAGGGGTGAGGCAATTGTACAAGCGGGAAAAAATTGTATGTGTGATTATCCCTATCAAGATTAATAGTCACTTTTCCTTTTCCGACATCTAAAATGACATTAACCAACTTAAGAAAAGGTCTACCAAGAATTACATGATCATTCTTATCATAGTAGACATCAACAATGAAGAAATCGGTTGGAATGCATTTTCCGGAAATTAAAACTTCTAGGTCACGAGCAATTCCTAGAGGTTTAACAATTCTACCATCTCCCATAATTAATTTAGTAGAGGTTGGAACTAGGTCAATGGTGTGATCATGAATTTCATCAAAAATTTTAGAAGACAAGACACTTACTTGTGCTCCAATGTCGCATAACACCTTGTAATTAATGTTGTTGACCTTGCAATCTATACGCGGCGATGTCTTCTCCTCTTCATCGGATCCTATGGCACAAATTTCAACAAGGCGGGCGAATGGTGACGCCTCGGGCTTGATTCCCATAATTCTTTTAGCTTCGGCCACATGGTCCGGATCAACTTCTTCTTCGCTAAAGAGCTTTTGAAGGACCTCCCCGGTTGTCTCTAGGTTATATGGATGTTCCACTTGTTTTTCCGGCGGGAAGTCTTTCTCCATAGCTTTTGCCATCCCTTTTTGATTAGGGAACGGTCTTCTCTTGTCAAAGATTTCTCCAAAATCGAGTGGGATCCAATCCATTTGCTTGAACTCCCTTAGTGGCTTCGCGCTCGACATAGTTCTTTCACTCGCTTTACTTGTCTCGGCGTGATCACTCTCCGGGATAGTTCTAGTTTCCTCATGTTTGGCTTCTTCAACCTTTTTCGGGATTGGTTCCTCTTTCTTCTCTTCCGGGGCCGTATTTCTGAAAATTGCAGCAAGTGGTGCCACACTTGTGTCGCATTCCGACTTCCTCGAAAGTCGTGTTTCCCAATCTCTTCGCATGGCTGCCGCTTTGCTTATTTTTTGTAGAAGTTTGGCAGCTTCCGTGAGTGTTTTCTCCATGAGATCCCCTCCTGCACACATTTGAATGTATTCCATGCAACTAGGGGTTAGGGAAAAAAGAATGTATGCAACAGTATGTCACCGGGAAATCCGAGTCTTGGTCCTTGTTCAACTAGCTCGTTGAATCGATTCCACGCTCAATCAATCCCCTCTTCTTCTTCTTGCTTGAAAGTTATCACTTGCCTCCTTATATGTTGAATCTTGCTTATGGGGAAAAACTTGGCACAAAATTTCTTTATCAATTGATTCCAATTTCCCTCGGCTTCGAAGGACGCAAATGAATCCCTCTTGTCGTACCGTATTGCACAACATCGTGAAGCGCTGGATATGTCTATATGGATTGTCCATCTCCATCCCTCGGAATGGGTTAGTTGCTGTCATCTCGATGATTCGAGCCTTGATTTCGTACCTTGTCGCTTTGAGAATCGAATCCGACTCTTGTACCTTGACGTCCTCACATCAAGGGCTAGCATAGTCCCTTAGCGATTTTTCTGGTTCCTCCAAAGGATTTCCAGCGAACGCCATCTCGACAATCAAAAACAAAAACAAAATATTGTTTTTCTAGAGCACGAAGGTTAGGTGTTAGTAATCAACAAAATCAATGAGAGATTAAACGAAGTAAATTGGATTGCTCCCCGGCAACGACGCCAGAAAAAGGGGCTTGTTGACGGTTCGAAACCGCGTTCAACTTCACCGCAAGTACACGGAGTGACTTGGTGCCTTTTTCACCAAGGGAGGGGACCCCCAAGGTTCTTATGAATCCACAGAGCAAGGGAATTACTTGCATTTAACCTAACACTAACTTAGTTAATTAAGGACTTTATGATGTAAAGATTAACCTATAAAGTAAAGACAAACTAACCCTAGATTATGTTAAAGAGAGAGAAAGGTGGTTCACGAGTATGAAGAACGTATGCCCATGGAGTCTAGGTACTTGAGATGCAATCACCCGAAACATGTTAAAACTCCGATCCCATCTATCTAAGCATGTGAACAAAGAATTAGGCATTTCCCTTCCCTCGTACAGTACATGTCACTACGCGAAGGTAATCGATACTAATCCTAATGAACACGGTATGTTGACGTGATCTACGGGAGCAACCCCGAAGGCATGGTAGCTAACCTTAAACATTAAGCATTATCAACAAAAGATATGATAGATAAAAGATCCAAACAAGAGTTGGGTGACTACATATCAAGATCCATTACAACTCCATGGAAAAACGATAGATTTACCCCATCATGATGCTAGGCATAGCACCGATGAACATGGTGGATGCCCCGATGGAGTTCGTTTCTCGGTGTCCTTCAACTCCGGCGGTGCCGTGGCAAGGCCTCGGCGTCCTCCTTCCTCGTGGTGGCCTCCCTTGACCTCGGTGATGATCCTCTTGAATCCTCACCCACTCGATCAACCCTCTTCCTTGTGGTTGATCTCCCGAGGCTTCTCTTGTCGTCTTTCGCGAATGGCTTCCTTCCCCAAACAATTAGGGTTGCACGAACTTATCATCGAAGAAAGGTGGCCGCGAACTGACCTCGAATGGGGGTGGGCCGACCGGCCTGGGCCGACCAGCCTGGCCCATTCCCGGCCCGGTTCGCCCCCGTCTTTTGCCACGTGTCATCTTTTGCACTTTGGGGTTTTTCCTCCTTCGGATGTGGGCTTTGGACGTCGTTATCTCGGCAATCAAATTAAGGGGTCTTTACGCATGATCTTTCGGTCTTTTCATCTTGGTCCTCAGAGATTCTTCATTGAAGCACATTTGTCCTTGCATCCTTTGGAGTCAAGTTCACGCACGGTTGGAGCCTCTCGATCATCATGTAAATCGTCCTCTAAACCGAGTGCATCTCTTCTCATTTAGTGCATAAATTCCTGCGTAAACATTATACTCCAAAATACACATCCAACGATAAACTTGTTATATCATTAGTATGCCTAGTGGTGGGTTAGTTCCGAAATGAAATCCAAACCATAACACAAGAAGTGTTCTTGGTTGACGGAAATCGACCGCCAACAGTCAACCTTCAATCTGCCCGCTTTGACATCTTCAATTTTTTTTCATTATCTCAAGTGCCTTCTCTCGTACCATCAACCGGGTTCAATCTGCCTCCATGCGCATAATACTAATTCTTCGATCGTTCGGGCCAGTCAAAGACCGCTGATATGATACATTTGGCGAGAAGGCCTTGTTCCATCTTTCGCCACTTGGGAATTGCAACCGTGTAACCACCTCGACAAGACGATGATTGTACTCCCCTTTCTTACTGGCACTTTTCTTTGCTTGTGCACTTTTTTGGCAAAAAATTCAGTTTCCTTATATTCAACAAAGGACTTCTAGTAACCTTTTATATTCAGATATTCATTCCAACTTGGAGTTCGGTTCTTCTTGATAAAATCTCTAGTCAACTTCTTCTTGAAATTCTGAAATTGAGTCGCAATCTGTTTTAGAGTCCATCCCTTAACAAGGTTTGTGTCGACGCCTTCAGGAAGTGTGACGTGTTTTAGGACATCATTCCACAACTGATCTTTTACTGAGTCCGCAACCACGTATGGATTACTTGGTTTTCCCTTCCATTCTCTATACTTGATGGGCACGTTGTCCCTTACAGTGGCTCCGCATTGAGACACAAACTTGTCTTTGATTTTTTTGGAGCACATGGCTAGCCAAGCTCTGACACTTCCGTGATATGATACATCACATCACCGACGATTACTTGTGTACGACCTCTCTTAGTCTTTTTCGTCGTCGATCCAGAAGCCTACAAGTTGCATATTCGTTATTTATGTAAGAATTGGGGTTAGCAAATTTATACTAACGAACTTAATGCATGATATATATACCTTGTTGGAACCTTTCGCATTATCATCCTCAAGGTCCTCATTATTTTCTGAGTCGTCAGCTATGTCGTCCTCATTATTTTCCAAGTCCTCGGCGGTGACGTGTCCTCTCTCGGTCATATGTATGTTGAGGAACCCGTCCGCCTGGCTACAGTCCTCGTCGGTGTAGGTTGGAATGGTGTTTGTACCATGAGCAATAATTTCCTCCATAACCTTATCATGGTTGTCATTGTTGTTATCCATCTAGAATAAACAAGATTTTTTTTATAAATTTGAAGAATAAACACTAATTTTCTATGAATAGACTTGAATTTGTGAGAATATATAGTAATTTCTATCAATTTCTACAATAAGCATGAAATTTCTATGAATTTGAAGAATGAACACTAATTTTCAATGAATAGACACGAATTTCTGAGAATATACAATAATTTCGATCAATTTCTAGAATAAAGACTAATGTTCTATGAATAGACACGAATTTTTGAGAATATACAATAATTTTGATTAATTTCTAGAATAAAGACTAATTTTCTATGAATACAAAACGAATTTCTAAAAATATACAATAATTTCTATCTATTTCCAGAATAAACAAGAATAAACACTAATTTTCTATAAATAGACACGAATTTCTGAGAATATACAATAACTTGTATCAATTTCTAAAATAAACAAGAAATTTCATGAATTTGAAGAATAAACACTAATTTTCTATGAATAGACACGATTTTCTGAGAATATACAATAATTTCTATCTATTTCTATAATGAACAAGAAGCTTTTACAAATATACAAAAGTAATTCCTATGAATTTCTGAGTATATACAGAAAAGTCTTAGTACAAAAATGAATTTCTATTAATTTCTATAATAAACATGAATTTTCTATGAATATCAATGAATTTCGGTAGTGGCGCCTACTAGAGTCGGCAGGGAGGCGGCGGCGTGATCCTGGGCGCGTCGGGGGAGGCAGCGGGAAGCCGGGGAGAGAAATCAGTCGGGGATGCTGAGAGACATATTTAATTATAATTATTGAAATACTAATTAGAATTATTATACACATATTTAATTATATTTTGTACTTAAATTTAAATCTTAATTTCAAATTAAAAAATGTTGCTGACGCGGCAAGGCACAAAACCCCCAAATTTGGGGCGGGGCCGGGGGAGGCCGGCGGCGATCGCGGAAGTGGCGGCCGCACCCCTACCGGCGTTGGGGATGACGATCGTGGGGGAGGGGGTAGAGATGGCAATGGGTAGTATCCGCGCGGATATTGCCTACATAAATCCGCGCCCGCATGCTGAAACCCGCGCCCGCGCCCGCACCCGCTATCCGCAACGGGTACATAGCCACACCCGCGCCCGCAATCCGTGGATAGCGGATATCCGCGGGCATGCTCGTGTGCTCGCAAAATCAAAACATGCAAGGAGCTCCAGCAGAAGTTCAACACACATTTCAACACAAAATAATTGAGAGATAACAAGTGTCAAGTATGCAAATGTAACAAATTACAGACCAAAGTTATTGTGCTAATAAAGTCTTGCACAACACATGTAGATATATACTTCTAACTACTGGGGTCCACATGTCAGCAATCTTAACGAGTTTAGCAGATTTGCGGGCGCGGATAGCATTTTTTTCAAATCCGTTAGCAGAGTATCCGCGGGTTTAGGGTCGTGCCCGCGCCCGCGGGCACAGACCTAGATCCTCATCCGCGCCCATCGGGTTTGGTATCCGCGGATACGTGGATATTTCGTGTTCGTTGCCATCTTTAGGGGGATAGCCGAGCGAAGCAGGAGGCGGCGACAGAGGAGTCGGACGACAAGGAGGACGCGCTCGACGGTGATGGTCCGGCCAGCCGGTAAGGCGCGTGACGACCGCGGAGGCCCGGAGGAGGCTGGGGACGACGGCACGGAGGAGGAGGACGGGGAGGAGGCCGACACGCGGTGGAGAACGACGAGCGCGTCGACGGTAGCTCCGAGGGAGGCCGCGGGCTACGTCGACGGTGACGGCAGGCCCTCAGTGGCCGACGGCGGAGAAGGGGACGACGGCGGAATTTGAGAGGTCGACGGCGGCGGCGGATTCTGGGAGGCCAAGGACGGGGGAGGATGCGGGATGCATCGGTTTGGGGAGGATGACGACGGAGGAGGAGGAGGAGGAGGAGACGAAGACGGCACACAGCGGATCAGGGACGAAAAGTGGCTAAGTGTTGGAGGGGGTGGGGCTGCGTTCTTATATAGATCCCCTTTAGTCCCGGGTGGTGTTACGACCCGAGACAAAAGCGAGGCCTTTTGTCCCGGGTGGTAACACCACCCGGGACTAAAGGGTGATTTCGCGCGGGAGCCCCCATAAGGGAAAATTTACCCCTATATGTCCCGGGTGGTGTCACCACCCGAGACAAAATGCCCCCATTTGTCTCGGTTTGTAATACCACCTGAGACTAAATGTATATTTTGCGCGGAACATTAATTTTTTTTCCCATTTTCCTTCCTCATTTTCTCATTCTTTCTCTTTGCAATATTTTAAAAAATGGTAAGTTTTAATATTTGAACCATGCAATTATTTTGAGTTAATAAATAATAACCTTTACTTTTCTATAAAAAATTAAGTTAATAGTTGAAACAATTACTTCTAATTTTTCATTTACAATCTTCCTTTTTCAAATTTTTAATCATAAAATATGCTAATTTGATTTGATATAACTTTTAAAAACTCAATTGTGTCAGTTTATGCTTCATTAAGTTCTTCGACTAATAAATGATGATAAGTGAAGACAATAGGATGTTCAAACAGTACAAGATTAATACATTTGATATCGCACAAAAATTCAACTAAACTGAAAAAATGCTCAGCTAATTCAGAAAAAACTCAAACTTGGTGGTTACTTCCCATATGACATCTTAAAGCTTTAGAAAAAGTTTGAGACCAATACGACACTCCAAAGCACATGAACTTCAGAATCCCGAAGAACCTAACTGTACACACATGGTTCGATGAAAGGTTCTATACACCTTTGAGAAGCACATGGACTCCGTCTATGTCGAAATGGTCTGGAATATTTTGGTTGTCATGTACACCCAAAATATGGTTCCACACAAGATCTTAGGTTTTTCTGATGATTGAATGTATTGTGTATTTTTTCGTGCTGCATGAGACAAAATATGGTGAATTACATGTCGAAAACACAAGAATTATACATCGGACTCCACAAATATTTGTCTCCTAAGACACAAGAGACCATGTGGCAAACTTTGGCATCATTCCAGATCTTTTTAGGGGTGGACTCAATTCAACATTTAATTACCAGGTGATATCGCACAGAATTTCAATTAAACTAAAAAAATGCTCAACTAATTCAGAAAAATCTCAAACTTGGTGGTTACTTGCCACTGGGCATATTCAAGCCTTTGAAAAAGTTTGAAACCAATACGACACTGCAAAGCACACGAACTTCAGAATCCCGAAGAACCTAAGTGTACACACATGGTTCGATGAAAGGTTCTATACACCATTGAGAAGCACGTGGACTCCATCTATATCGAAATGGTCTAAAATTTTTTTGTTGCCATGTACACCCAAATATGGTTCCACACAAGATCTTAGGTTTTTCTGATGATTGAATGTATTGTTGTATTTTTTTCGTGCTGCATGAGACAAAATATGGTGAATTACATGTCGAAAACACAAGAATTATGCATCGAAATCCACAAATATTTGGCTTCTAAGACACAAGAGACCATGTGGCAAAGTTTGGCACCATTCCAGATCTTTTTAGGGGTGGACTCAGTTCAATGTTTAATTACCGGGTGATATCGCACGGAAATTCAATTAAACTGAAAAAATGCTCAACTAATTCAGAAAAATATCAAACTTGGTAGTTACTTCCAGCAAGGCATCTTCAAACCTTAGAAAAAGTTAGAGTTCAAATACATAAAGGAATGCACTCATACAACATTATATTACAGTACAACATTGAAGTTCCTTTTCTTGACGAAAGTTCATGGGTCATGGTTATGTGATGCTTTTGGATCTTGTGGTCCTTCTTCTTGAGGATTTTTATTCTTCGGTTTGCTAGTCATATCCTTGACATAGAAAACCTGATGCACATCTTTGGCGAGGACAAATGGATCATCTTTGAACCCAATCTTGGTCAGGTCAACTATTGTTATTCCATATTGATCTTTCCTTACGCCACCTCCAGTCAATTTTACCCATTGCAAAGAAACAGAGGGATGTTGAGCGCCCCGTACTCAAGCTCCCATATATCTTCTATGGTACCATAATAGGAGGTCTTGCACCCTTCGTTGTCAATGGCGTCCATACGGACCCACTATTTTAGTTTGTGCTTTTTCGATCTTGAGCTCTCGTGTAAAAAGTATAACCATTTATATCGTAAGCTTGGAATTTCACAATTGTGCTAGAAGGTCCCCTAGCTAACAAAGAGAGTTGTGGGTGAATCATGGAGTCACCGATAAGTTGTTCAGTCAACCATGAGGGAAATGTTTCCAAGTGATGGCATGTAATCCAGGCTTCGGTTTTGGTTGGATTTTGAGAAGCAATAATCTACTCGTGTTCCGTCCTATATAGAGTCACCAAGGATGATTGTTGCAGAACAGCTAGGTGTGCTTTATGGAACAAATCAGTATCATTGCTCAAACTTGATTTCCTTCCAATGGTGCCCTTTCCCAGTAGCCTCTCCCCGTGTCGTAATACTGGAACCCCAATCGAGTCAATTGAGTTGACAAAATCAACGCAAAACTGAATGACCTCCTGTTGACGCTTTTTCTGGTCGAACACACGGATGCGCTAGTTCGCGTGGATGTTGAAAATCAACTCGCCGAAGTTTCCGGCACGAGCCGGTCTGACCGCCTGGGGGGGCCGGTCTGACCGCCTGGAGCAGAAGCGTCGCCTAAATCCTAAGTTCGTCACTCCGGGAGGGACCCCGTCGGGAGAAACACGCCTAGGGTTGTCCTGAGGTCGGCAAGGCCACTCAGAACTTCCTCAACCGCCGTGGAGACGAAAGAGGAGAGCAAAGGGGTTGGAAAAGCTAGGGTTTGGAGAAAATGGAGCAGAAAATTGATAATTTGATTGGATGATGGCTCTCAATCGGCCACGCCCCTTTATATTTACAGGGGGGAGGTCTTGCCCTGCAAGGAACTCTTTACAACTCGGGAATAACTACAAACTTCTAATTCGGGTCAGACTCGGGGAGACCCGGTCAGACCGCCTGGGGGAGGCGGTCAGACCGCCTGGCGGCCTTTGTGCCGGACCGGCTACAGGGCACGCGGTCAAACCGCCTGGGTGACCCGGTGTTGACGGCTGTTAAGTGCTCACTTTAGCCGTCAATATACTCATAAATAAAGGAGCATAAGGCATTTCTTACACGTATTTAGTTAAGAATAATGTAGTTCCACTTGTCCTTGGAGATTATTGGATTGCAAGAAAATAAGCAGGAAAAGAGTTGCTAACTCACCTTCTATGATCCATGCCACATCACCTCTTCCTAGGTGGGCTGCCAACAAGGATGCCATGCATGCAAATCTGCCAACCAGGGAGCCATGCATGCATGCCATGCAAGCAATCCAAGTGAAGCAACCCCCGACGAATCAGAGTGTGACACATGGATGTCACATGGATCCATGGGCCCACAAAGGCATGCAAATCGCGCCAAAACAGGGTGGACACCGGGAACCGACCTAAGGACCCACAAGACAGTCACCTAGAGAAAGCACAAGCCAGGGGGGCCACTAGGGGGTCACCGACCCCACAGGTCGGCCGAACCGACCTTGGCTCGGCTTGTCCTGGGCTTCCACGTGGTGCTTCCCTATTGGTCCTAGGCGCCATTCCCGGGGTGTTTGCATCCATTCCTCGCCGGTGCCCGGGCCTATAAATAGAAGGACAGGGGGCTCACTTATGAACCATCCACACTTGCAACACCTCTCTCACTTTTAGTCTCAAGGCTAGGAGGTAGGCTAGAGTAGTTCTAATTCAGGTTCCAGGTCTACTTTGGGATCTAGGTATGAGTTCTCTTGTATTTTATTTCATTTGTATGACTTTGATCTATTTCAGTTATTCAGCTGTTTCATATAAAGTTGTGTTAGTATACATGAGTGATTTGTTCATGTGTTCTCCACCTGTTCATCATTTAGAGGCTCCTATTCTTGATGAACAAGGCCTTTCGATCCACTTGACGGGTGACTTTCACATGTTTCTGGTGTTTGTTCATAAGTTAGAGGCCCGTGTTCTTCGCGAACACGACCCTTTGATCCAGTTGAACAGACATAGGAAAACACGAATACGTTTGTGTACCTAACCTGGTTTGATCTAATTAGATGACATGACAGCGTTGTATGAAGTTTGTGCTTAAGCTACGGTACTCGGTGTAATTGGCTAGTTTATCTGGTGACTTGACCTGGGTCACAATAGCCCGGGCCGGTTAAGTCCGGCTAACAACGTAAGCATGGTGCTTGGGTTGCGTAGCTACCTTACTTATGAGTTTATCCCACTGTTTGTCTTGGGGTAGGTCGCGGTAGTGACAGCCGTTGGTCCCTCTGAAATCCCCCACGTTCGGATAAGCTGTAGGAGTCTAAAATCTAACAATCGGAGTTGTACGGAAGCAACACGGGAGGTTAGCTCCCCGTGGTACCTGGGTGCTTAAGTCAATGTTCTTCAACGCTAGTGTATCTAACTCGTTCCTACCAGCTTTATGTGTATAGTACATAAGAACCTAGAACTAACTCGTATGTTGCCTCCTATGCCTAGGACCCTTGAGAGAGAGAGTGTGTGTGTGTGTGATCACACTACCCCTATTATCAATATCTTACCCCTGTATTTGAGTGTCTGATTTATTTTCGTCTATGATCTATACTCATTGCAGTAGTTTTGAGCTTGTCAATCCACCAATGCCTTCCTTGGATTCGATACCCTTTGGAATACTCCTTTGGGGAAATGCTACAATGGTACTTCTGTGCGCTTGCGGACTCCTGTAACGTTAAGAATTACCAACCAGCATTTCTGGCGCTGTTACCAGGATGGGTTCCGAACCTGTTCGTTGGTGATTGCGTTAAGAAATGTCAACACCCGGTCTGACCGCTTGGCCCAGCCTGATCCGGCTTTTACCAAATTTTAGTGTCAACATATGCCCCCCTGTTTTTTAGTAAAGCTTGCGTGCTAAAAAATAAATCTAAGGACGATGTGACACCTCATCGGCCATTTCTTGAACTTAGGGCGATTCTTACTTAGAAATCGGCCATATCACCTTCAAGCATCTTGCCATACACTTGGGTAAAACTTCTTCAAGTATCTTCCATTAAGAGCCCGAGGTAGCTGCTGTCCTTGCAAAGTTTCCACCTTTTAAGAATTCCCAGAGCAAATTCTCACAATCTTATACGGTCCTTCCCAACTTGGAGACCACTTGCCGAACTTGCTACTCTTAGATCCTATGGGTAGAATAGTCTTCCAAATCAATTCACCTACCTGAAAAGACTTGGCTTTTACCTTCTTGTTGTATGCTCTAGCAACTCGTCTCTTATCCTTTTCAATTGCCTCTAAAGCCTCCAATCGCTTGTTGGTCACTTCATCAACATTGTCCATCATCAAAGCATAATATGTATCAAAATCAAGATCATTTTGCTTTGCAAGTCTATATGCGCCTAGATTCACCTCAACAGGTAAAACGGCCTCTTGATCATACACAAGCTCATATGGAGTAACTTTAGTAGCACAATGTCTAGAAATACGATGAGCCCATAAAGCTTCAGATAATACCTCATGCTATCTCCTAGGATTATCTTCTATCTTGTTCTTAATGAGCTTAATCAAAGTTTTGTTGTTAGACGCGGCTTGACCATTGGCTTGAGCATAATATGGGGATGAATTGAGCAACTTAATACCATAAGAATTGACAAAATCACGCACCTCTTTAGCAATAAATGAAGTACCTTGATCCGTAGTCAAAGTTTGCGGAATGCCAAATCTATGAATAATATGCTCCGTAATAAACTCAATTACCTCTCGATGTGTCATATTCTTGAGGGGTATAGCTTCAGTCCACTTGGTAAAATAATCAGTAGCCACGATCACAAAACAATGCCCTCTTGATGAAGGTGGATGAATCTTGCCAACAAAGTCCAAACCCCATCCTCTGAAAGGCCAAGGCTTAATAATCGGATGCATCAACGCAGTAGGCACCAACTGAATATCCTCATGCTCTTGACACTCTTTACATCCCTTGTAATATCGAAAACAATCAGCTATCATAGTAGGCCAATAAAAACAAGCTCTCCTGAGGAGCCACTTCATCTTAGGAGCCGATTGATGAGTACCACAAATTCCTTCATGAACTTCTGCCATAGCTAGCCTTGCTTGATTAGGACCTAAACACTTTAAAAGCAAATCATGTGCGGTCCGACGTTACAGCTCACCATCATCTAAAACAAACTTCAGAGCCCATCATCAGACTTTTCGGTCACTTGTACCTTTAGGATCCTGCAAATACGTAGTCAAAGGCTTTCTCCAATCATCCACTTCGTCCTCAACAGTTTTGGAAGAAACAATGGCTGAAGCGGTTTTTTCTTCTGCAGGGCAGTCTGACTGGGTAGGGCGGTCTGACCGGGTGGAGGATGCGGTCCCAGGACATAACCCTCGGCTTTGCCAAACATCGGTTTTCGTTCTTGAAAATTTATTTTCTAAACATCATAACCAGATGCTTGCTGAGCCAGAGCGTTTGCCCTTGGATTCTCTTCCCGTGGCACATGATTAATCACAAATTCATCCATACAAGATATGATGTCTAAACATTTATCAAGATAAGCATTTAAAGCACCATTTAAACATTGACATACCTTAGATACTTGTTGTACCACTAACAAGGAATCACCGTATGCTTCTACATGTTTTACTCCCATATCATGTAAAATTTGCAAACCAAACAAGAGAGCTTCATATTCGGTTTGATTGTTAGTGCAATCTTGATCCAATCGGTTAAGAGCTTCAAAAACAGCCCCATTGGGTGAAATAATAATAACTCCAACACCACAACCACTTCTACAAACCGATCCATCAAAATGCAACTTCCATGGAGTAAAAGTTAAATAACCGACATCTAAATTAGGTTGTTCATTAATCCTATGTTCTACAATAAAGTCGGCCACAATTTGACCTCTCATTGATTTGATTGGTTCACAATGTAAATCATATTCAACAAGAGCATAAGCCCATTTGCCGACTCTACCACTTAGAATAGGTTTTTGCAACATATATTTAATTATGTCGGTTTGACAAGCTACATAGCAAGTGCTTGATAATAAATAATGCCTTAACTTGGTACAAGCATAATATAAGGACAAACATAACTTTTCAATAAAAGTGTACCTCGTTTCGGCGTACAATAATCTCCTGCTTTCATAAGCAACAACATACTCCTTGTCATCAGTCTCTTGAGTTAAAACAGCCCCAACAACACTCTCTTCAGCCGCCACATATAGTCTACAAGGAACACCACTCTTGGGTGCTTGAAGAACAGACTGCGTAGTCAAATAATCCTTGATCTCATCAAAAGCCTCTTGCTGTTTTGCCCCCGAAGTAAATTCTGATCTAGCTTTCAACCGAAGTAAAGGAGTAAAAGCATTCACCTTCCCAGACAAGTTACAAATGAATCGCCTCAAATAATTTACCTTGTCCAAGAACTTTTGCAAATCTTTCTTGCAAGTAGGAGCTTGAACCTTTTTAATTGACTCAATCTTTTTGGGATCAATCTCCACACCTTTCTCATGTACAATGAAGCCCAAAAACTTACCAGTCGACACACCAAAAGCACATTTGAGCGGATTCATTTTCAAGTTATATCGATGCATCTTTTCAAATGCTAGTCTTAAATCGGTTAAATGGGAATTTAAACCAACCGATTTGACAACAATATCATCGATATAGACTTCTACAATTATACCAAGCAAGTCATGAAAAATCAAATTCATAGCTCTTTGATAAGTAGCACCAACATTTTTCAAACCAAACGTCATGACTACCCACTCAAATAAGCCTACAAATCCTGGACATATGAAAGCCATTTTGGAGATATCCTCTTCGGCTATAAAAAATTGATTGTAACCAGCATTACCATCAAGAAAGCTAAGAATCTTATGTCCAGATGCAGAATTAACAAGAAA
Source organism: Cenchrus fungigraminus (assembly GCA_036936925.1). Taxonomy (NCBI): domain Eukaryota; kingdom Viridiplantae; phylum Streptophyta; class Magnoliopsida; order Poales; family Poaceae; genus Cenchrus; species Cenchrus fungigraminus. Next base: position 58,441,637 of record CM072781.1, on the reverse strand, counting down.
GTCGGCTATAGGCATAGGATATTCATATTTAGGAGTAGCTTTATTAAGATATCTAAAGTCTATGCAAACACGAAGCTTCTTAGTCCCTTTTTTCTCAACAGGCACAATATTAGAGATCCAATCAGCATACCGACAAGGCCTTATAAAATTAGCAACAAGTAATCGATTGATTTCTTCTTTCACTCGGTCATATATATCAGGATTAAAATTCCTACGGGGTTGCTTATAAGGCTTAAAACCATGTTTAATAGGCAAATTATGCTCAACTAAATCATGACTTAAACCAGGCATTTTAGTGTAATTCCACGCAAAGCAATCAACATACTCTTCTAATAATTTTATTAATTCTGATTTAAAAATAGGATCAAGACTCTTGTTTACAAATATCGTCCTAGGTACAGAACCATCACCAATGTCTACCTCCTCAAGAGGATCAGCCGACGTAAACCCTAGTCCTAATTTTCCCAAATCATCCAAATCATCGATGGCTTCACACGTATCGTTCTTATGCGCCCGATAGTGATCAATCCTTTGCTGCAACCACTCTTTAGTTGAACTCATTGATTCACATGAAGTGGTTTAGCCGATTTTCGACCGGCTTTATGACAGTAGGGATGAAACCATCCTTGGAACATCTTACAAACTCATAATCAGATAAATCTAAGCCAGATAGACATTTTACATCATCACGTACATTTATAGAATGACTATCAGTTACAGCTACACAAGCAGAATTATCTCCATGTACAATCTCTACCTCATCATCTATCCATTGTATTAAAAATTGATGCAAGGTAGAAGGCACACGTTTATTTGCATGAATACAATCACGACCAAGGATCAAGCTAAAGTTACCTTGTGTCTCAGCGATGAAGAAGGCAGTGGCTAACGTCTTGCTTCCAATAGTGAGCTCCATGGAGATAACACCCTTGGCACCTATCGGATCATCTCCTCCCACACCGCTGATGGTCATGTTGGTCTTGATCAGTTCTTCATCTGAACCTCCTAGCTTCTTGAATAGAGAATATGGCATCAGGTTGACAATTGCACCTCTATCCACTAGCATCCGAGAGATAGGCTTCCCATTGATGTGACCCTTCATGTACAAAGCCTTCAGATGATTATCAGCGTCTTTAGGCTTCTGGAACACAACATCCTTCGGCCCAAAGTCAAGATGAGTGAAGTCCTCCTCTGAAGGTGCAGAACCATCCACGAATAAATGAACCACATTAATGTCAAGGTTCATGCGCTCTGGAGAAGAACTCTAATCAACGAGTTGCTCGTCATCTTCTGATGCAGGCACCGACAACAACCCATCATCGCAAACTATGGGAGCCAAAGAAGCGAAACCGGGCGGCGTCTTTGGAGAACCCGGTCTGACTGCCTCCAGGGCCGGTCTGACCGCAGGGGCCGGTCTGACCGCCTGGTCAGTCGGTCTGACCGCCTCTGCTGGTGGCTGAACTGCCTCATGCGGTCTGACCGCATCCTCTGGTGGTTTGACCACCTCGGTCTGTGATGCAGCTTTAGCTCTCCACTCTTTCCCTTGTGGCACTATGGGTCAGTAGTTGTTGAATATCTCATCTCTCTTTTCCTCCACCTCCTTTTCCTTCTTCTCCCGGAACCTCAGTCTTTGAAGCTTCCTCCTTTGAGTATGAGTCAATCCGGGAGGACACCACCTTGGCAAGAAGTTATTGGAGTTGGAACCACTCCCACTGGCCTCATGATCATTAGCAGCACATCCTTTCTGAGTAGGTGTCATAACCTGATTGTTTAGCATAATCAGTCTTTTGCCACTTTTCTCAATAGGAACATCCATTGTCCCAATCTGTATTATATCTTGGCCAGTAGTCCTCTCTGGATCAATATCCATCTTCTGAACCTCCTCCTCTCTGATCTTGAGCTTGTAAACTTGTCGTGGAGGAGATTGAATATTTTTTCTAGGTAGGATGGTCTGACCGCATGTAGGGGGCGGTCTGACCGCGTTGGCCTGCTGGTGCTGGGCGGTCTGACCGCGTGTAGGGAGCGATCTGACTGCGTTGGCCTGCTGATGCTGCCCTGACCAACGTGGAGCCCAACAATCTTGTGTACGTCGTGAAATCCGATCCAGTGTTAGTCTTCTTGGCCCTCCCCACCCAGGATGGAAGGACTGCTAATAAGGCACCCACATCACTCCATTGTCATCATAAACCGGGCGAGGTTGATTTGAAGGCGCCCATTGTGGAGTAAAGTGTTGCCCCTGCTGTGATGATTCACCTCTGAACCTTGTAGCTATTCTTGGAGGTGACGACGGCCTCTCTTGATGTGGAGGTGATCTCATCCTTTTTTAATGGCCGATCACTTGTAACGGCCTTTTGCTTAGAGTACTTGTCAAATAGCATATCAAATGTGACCTTTGACTCTGAAATACTCCCCTGATTCTTGGCAATATTAAGCTTCCAGTTTCCAATCTCCGGCCGCTTTGGAATAAGCATTTTTGGCCGACCATGGGGAGGGGCGGTCTGACCGCCCTGGGGCGCCGGTCTAACCGCCCTGGGTTGACCAGGCTCGGTTGCTTGTTGACCGGACGACGTAGACGATCCTTGCCCCCCCAAGTCCAGAAGCTTTGACAGTAATTTTGAATGTCTCTCTGCCATCAGGGGTCTTCTCACATGCAACTTCCCTTATCAACTCTTTTCCCCTCAAGTCGGGATTAGCCTCCCCGACTACCACGTTCTTACCTTTAGTTGCTTCGGCTTGGTGTGGCCGAATCAATACTTTAGGTTGCTGCAGATCCATGGTATTGACAGGAAAAGGTTGCTTGTCCACTTGCATCTCATGAAGCACCAAACGACCTTCATTTATGGCCGATTGAATCTGACGACGAAACACATTACAATCATTAGTAGCATGAGAGTAAGAATTATGAAACTTGCAATATGCACATCGTTTAATGTCATCAAGTGGAGGCAAAGTATGAGTCAATTTAATGTTTCCAGATTTAAGTAGTTCATCAAATATGCGATCACATTTAGAAACATCAAAAGTAAACTTTACTTCTTCTTGCCGACCCTTACTAGCCGGCTTAAGAGATGAGCAAGAATAAGATTTTTCTTTAGAAGGCCAAATTAATTCAGCAGTATAAATTTCTTTATCTCCGTCGCTCGAGCTGTCAGAATCATAATCAATATGATGTACATTTGAACGACGTGATTTAAAATTATCTTTTTCTTTATTCAATCGGTTTTCAACAATTAAAGCTCTAACTTGAACTTGCGCAACCGAAAGAAAATCTGAACCCTCTATTCTATCTCTAATAGAAGATCTTAAACCTTTTAAGCAAATGTCAGCAAGATCCATATCAGTAATTGACAAATCAAAGCAACAGTTCTTAGTTTCCTTAAACCTTTTAATGTAAGAAGAGACGTTTTCATCCCTTCCTTGTCTAACCGATGTTAAATCTGTCAATTTTAATTGCATGCTCCCACTATAAAAGTGATCATGGAATTTACGTTCTAACATATCCCAAGATATAATAGAACTAGGAGCAAGTGATGAAAACCAAGCAAAAGCAGTGCCAGTCAAAGATAGAGAAAATAAACGTACTCTCAAAGCATTAAAAGCACCTACTTCGCCTAGCTGAGCTGTATACTAACTAATGTGTTCCCACGTGGTTCGGTCATCATCACAACTAAATTTAATTAAATCAGGCATACGCCAACCACGTGGGAGAGGGAAATTATCAAACTCAGGATCATATGGTTTTTGATACAAATTAGTATTACCAATATCAACACCAAGTTTAGTTTTTACTACATTAGCCAAATCTTCCTTAAATTTGTTAAATTCCGCCCAATTAGGATTATTTGGCTGTTGTGGAGCAGGATCCACCATGTTCATCTTATTCAGATAGGGAGACATCTTAGCATGAGCAAGCCTATAACTCTCAAAAACATCATCAGGAATTATGTTCTTTTGAGCCATTGAATTAACAGCCGTGCTATAATATGGTCTAGGATTAAAAGTATTATTAAAATTTGGCACAACAGAAATCGGCTCAGGCTGTTCATACACATGATCCAATGCACTGGTTTGACCGGTTGGACCGGTACCTTGGATCGGTTCAACTGATTTGAACGGTTGAAACGGTAGGGTATGACCAATGGGATCATGTGGCATGCCATACTGATAATTCATGTTATTAGTAACAGGCAAAGGTGCTAAGCTAGGATGAATCCCTTTATTAGTATTAAATTTAGGACCACTGCTATTAGTTTCATTATTATTAAAGCCAGCAATGCTCCTATCTTTTTCAAGATCCTCTAAGCGTTCTAAACGAGCAATATAAGATGCAATCAAACCATCACTATCATTAGTAGATTTCTGAGAAGATGAAGTAGGGGGTGGTTTGCTTACATTGGTTACTACCTCAACCATATTGTTGTTTAGCTTGATCGGCGGCAGCTCAAATTCTTTCAATCTTGCTACCTTGCCGTGGTGATCCTTCTTGACGCCTGCGAGGAACTGAACTTGAAGGTACTCATGCAGCGCCTTGAACTTCTGTTGCTCCTCCGGAGAAAGATCCTCCATTGAAGCCGTAATGATGTTGTTCATGTCAAGTTCGCAACGAGAACCCATTTGGCTAGGGTTAGATTGAACGGTTTTAGCAACCTGATCTTCTTTCCCCAACAGAGTCGCCAAAAGTGTGTTGACACTTTTTCTGGTTGAACACATGGATGCGCTAGTTCACGCTGATGTCGAAAATCAACTCGTTGAAGTTTCCGGCACGAGCCGGTCTGACCGCCTGGGGGGGCCGGTCTGACCGCCTGGAGCAGAAGCGTCACCGAAATCCAATGTTCGTCGCTCCGGGAGGGACCTCGTCGGGAGAAATGCGCCTAGGGTTGTCCTGAGGTTGGAAAGGCCACTCAGAACTTCCTCAACCTCCGTGGAGCCGAAAGAGGAGAGCAAAAGGGTTGGAAAAGCTAGGGTTTGGAGAAAATAGAGTAGAAAATTGATAATTCGATTGGATGATGGCTCTCAATCGGCCACGCCCCTTTATATTTATAGGAGGGGAGGTCTTGCCCTGCAAGGAACTCTTTACAACTCGGGAATAACTAAAAACTTCTAATTCGGGTCGGACTCGGGGAGACCCGGTTAGACCGCCTGGGGGACGCAGTCAGACCGCCTGGCGGCCTTTGTGCCGGACCGGCTACAGGGCACACGGTCAAACCACCTAGGTGACCCGGCCTGACCGCCTGGCCCAGCCTGATCCAGCTTTTGCCAAATTTGAGTGTCAACACCTCCTCAGTTACATACCCTTTGGTGATGCTTCCTTCTGTACGCGCGCGGTTAAGAACATATTTCTTGAGGACTGACATGAACCTCTCAAAAGGCCACATGTTGTGGAGAACTACTGGACCGAGAATACTAATCTCTTTCACAAGGTGCACCAGGAGGTGAGTCATAATATTGAAGAAGAAAGGTGGAAATGCCAACTCAAAGCTAACAAGACATTGCACCACATCATTCTGTAGCTTGGCTAGGTTTCTTGGATCGACTGCCTTATGACAAATTGCATTGAGAAATGAACAAAGCTTTACGAGTGCTAATCGTACATTCTCTAGTAGAGCACCCCTCAACGCAACTGGAAGCAACTGTGTCATCAACATGTGGCAGTCGTGGGCCTTTAGATTTGTGAACTTCTTATCTTTCATATTTATGATTCCTTTTATATTCGATGAGTAGCCAGATGGAACCTTCATACTGTTTAGGCAATCAAACAGGATGTCCTTCTCTTCCTTGTTGAGAGTGTAACTAGCAGGACCTAAGTAATCTTGTTCTTCTTCCTCAACCTCTTCAGGATCTGCTTGTTCATCAACCTCTTTCAGAGGTGCTTCATTCCTATGGATATCTTTCAAGTCTTGTCGTGCTTCTAATGTATCCTTCAAGTTACCGTAACAACCTAAGAAGCATAGCACATTCACACAAAGATTCTTCGTCAAGTGCATCACGTCAATTGCGCTCCGGGCCTCAAGGATTTTCCAATAAGGTAACTCCCAAAATATAGATATCTTCTTCCACATTGGTGCACGCCCGTTAGCGTCATGTGGAACAGGTTCACTACCATCACCCTTTCCAAAGACTACCCTTAGATCCTTTACCATCTCAAATATCTCCTCTCCTTTAAAATGAGTGGGCTTTGTACGATGACCAGCCTTCCCTTTCCAATGCCCCCTTTCTTCCTTAAGGGGTGATTAGCTGAAAGAAAATGACGATGACCCATATACACAACCTTCTTACAATTTTTGAGATGAATACCTTCTGTTTTATGTAAACAGTGGGTGCAGACCCGATATCCCTTGTTTGAGTGCCCTGATACGTTACTTAGAGCAAGCCAATCGTTGATGGTAACGAACAACAATGCTCGTAGATTGAAGCTCCCTTGCTTATCCTCACCCCACACACGTACACCTTCCTCCTTCCATAGCAGTAATAGTTCATCAACCAATGGTCTTAGATACACATCAATGTCGTTGTCGGGTTGTTTTGGACCTTGGATTAGCACCAGCATCATAATGAACTTTCGCTTCATGCACATCCAACCAGGAAGGTTGAACATGCATAGGGTCACATGCCAAGTGCTATGACCACTACTAAACTCGCCGAATGGATTGAAACCATCCGTACTTAAACCAAACCTTATGTTCCTTGCATCCCCAGCAAACTTCGGAAATGCTCTATCAATCTTTGTCCACTGAGATCCATCAGTCAGATGTCTCAGCATGTGGTCTTGCATGCAAGTCTCTTTGTGCCATGTCATCAACTTAGAATTTATTTTGTTCCTAAACAAACGCTTCAAACATGTTAGTATAGGAAAATACCACATAACTTTCGTCGGAACTTTCTTCATCTTGGGGGGTTTTCCCACGAGAGCACTAGGATCTTCATCTCTCCGGATCTTATAACGTACCGCTCCGCACATAGGACAAGCATCCAAGTTCTCGTATTTGTTGCCTCGATATAGGATGCAATCATTAGGGCAGGCATGGATCTTCTGAACCTCCAACCCCAGAGGGCACACAATCTGTTTCGCTTCATATGTTGTGGACAGTAATTCATTGTTCTTGGGAAGCTTGTCCTTCACAATTTTTAGCATCCCCTAAAATGCCTTATCAGACACACCATGTTTTCCCTTCTATTGCAACATTTCTAGTGTGGTACCAAGCTTTTTGTGACCCTATCTACAATCTGGGTATAACAGTTTTCTGTGATCTTCTATCATACGCTGCAACTTTGCCTTTTCCTTATCATTGGCGCAGTCCCTATGTGCATCTTGTAGAACCTGACCAAGATCATCAACATGGCCATGTTCCGGTAACTGTTCTTCGTCAGCGTCTTCCACTAAAGTATCCGCAAAAGCTTGCCCTGCGGCTCAGTCCGGAATGTTATTATCATCCTCCTCTTCTTCGTTGCCTTCCATCACAACCCCTCTTTCACCGTGCTTGGTCCAAACCACATAGTTCGACATGAATCTGTTTTTAATCAAGTGGAGGTGAAGAGTCCCCCAGTCACAGTAGTCTTTGTCATTTCTGCACTGAGAGCATGGACAACACATGAATCCCTTTGGGTTCTTGTTGGCTTTGGCCGCTTCGAGAAAAGCATGCATGCGAGCAATGTACTACGGGGATCTTCTGTCGGTGTTCATCCATTGCTGGTTCACCTGCATCATATTAAGTGAAAAAAATTATTTTCGTTAAATCATAACAAACAAGACAAAGTTGAAAAAGGGTGAGTTTGATGATGTATTCCGTTATGAACTGGATGATGAGAACTGGAGGCCTATCTACATACTTCCTGAACATGTTGATGATTTGAAGACAATACATGAATTCAGAAATGTGTTTGAAGCAGAGGTTCAAAAGCTAGAAGCTGACCGTTCCAGCTTGGGACTTGTAGTCATCACAACCGCGGCAATCATTAGATCCTATGTGAACTACAGGCATCTGGCCATTTGTTGTGATACAATGACATACAGAGGTCACCTGATGGCTATTTTTTATCTCCATTATTAATGACCATATTTTTATAAACTAACTTCTAAAAAAATTAGCTAAATGTGAAATTAATTCTTTATATCATTATATCCAAAAGTAAAATTCAATTTTCTCTACATCAAAATAAAAGAAAATAAGAGAATGCTAGTATCTAGCTAACCACTTTTTTTCTAAATCTAAAGTATATAAAAGAACCTCATCTCTTATTATCTCCTCCTACCTAGAAATTAAAATTTCTACTTTTTCTCCATCTCTAAAACATAAAGGAAAATTTAATCACAACAAATGAAGGGAGTATGAAGAATCAAACCTTGGCAACACTTTGGAGGAGAGAAATCTTCACAAATTGATGAAGAAAAAATTCAGCAGCACCTCCCTAGGTTGAGGGGCCAAAGAGAGGAGGAGCTTGAGCTCTAGGTGAAGAATGGCTCAGGCAGGAGGAGGAGGAAGAAGAAGTTTGATTTATAGGGCGCAACCTTTAGTCCCGGGTGGTGTCACCACCCGAGATTAAAGGGGCACCCTTTAGTCCCGGGTGGTAACACCACAAGGGACTAAAGGCCGGCGCCAATCATTACGCCAAAGTAGCCGTTCGACGAGCTCCTTTAGTCACGGTTGGTAATACAATCCGGGACTAGAGGGCGGCTTCCGCACCCATTTCAGGTCACGTCGACGAATCCCTTTTAGTCCCGGTTCCAAAGTTGAACCGGGACTAAAGGGACGTACCAAAAGCTCCTTCTCTACCAGTGGTTTCACCTTAATTTAGTCCCGATTTGGTAGTCCTGGTTGGAAATTTAAGTTCTTTGCGCATTTGCAATCGAGACTAAAGCCCATTTCTCTACTAGTGTATGAAAATTGTAGCGCTCAATCAGATCAACAATTTGTCGTTGACAATTTTTTAAATTTAAGGATGTTTTGATGCCTAAGGTGTGGCTAGAAAATTCCAATTTGAACATTTTGGATATCACAGTATTATATTGAAAGTTATCAATTACAAAATTCCAGTTGGCATCAAGTGCTATAGTGTCCATAAATTTCACCAAGATCAAATGTAAATATATTTCATAATAGACCCAAATATGCTATTTTGTATTATAAATATTATTTTTCTATAAGTTAAATTTGGCTAAACTTAGGACAGTTCGATAGTATGACTGAGGATACACTGAGAAATCTCTATGTTAGTACTAGGATGGAGTGATTAGCAAATATAGGATTCATATAATATTCAGCCATATATGACAATATTATTTTTTTCCTACTGATATCTGTCACGGTCGTTTAGGAAATGGACTAGACACCCAAATATTTGGTAATGAGAGAACTTAAAACGCAGATTGCTCCATATGCTACTCACCAACCGTGAGAATACACACCATGTGTGTGCTAGCTCCACTCAATAACCACTTTCGTTGTGATCTCTTAAGTCTTAACCGTTGTAGCATGGTTCTCATCTAGTACATGATCTGCTTGTGACGTCGCTTGGCTTCGGGGCGTCAGAGAGAGTTAGCTTTGGTAGTCAGAGTTAGTCAAATTAATCTTCGTGTAATGCAAGCGAACTGAATGCTTGGAAGTTTGTACGCACTACGCAGGGTACGAAGGTTTACTCTCCACCGTACCTTTGAGGCTTCGCAATTCAGGTTTAAGTTCTAGCCAATTCTAGCTGAAGCCTGCCTGTACGTAATAAGTCGTTAAGGAAATGATTAAATTTCACCAGCTGCATCGTGCGATCGTTGCTCGGCAACTGCTGAACACTGTGTACGTACTGAGCGCATGCCAACAACTCTTGTCAGTTTAGCAACGTACGTGATGGAAATGGAACATGGAAAGCTTGGTCAGTTGGTTGAACGCCAAGTACATTGAGCCCATGTAAGACGTCAATGTAACGTCAAGGTAAGACTTTCTTAGAAAGGCTTGCAAAAACTGACATGAGAACTTTTTTTATATATTTTTTTCTGATTTTGTAAAATTATATGAACGTTTTGAAATTTATAAAAACTATTCGACAACCGCCGTGGTCCACGACGGTTTAAGTGCAACAGTCGTGACCTACGGCGGTTGAGACTAACCGCCATAGGCTACGGCGGTTGCAGCGTAACCGCCCCAGACCACGGCGGTTAGGAGGCCTCCATGACGGTTGCTGAGGGACTCATGGCGGCTAGTCTCAACCGCCGTCACGTACGGCGGTTGGCTCATTTAATTTTTTCGCTTTATGTTCTTTTAGGTTTTATACGTTGTTTGTTAGAATAAATACTTGCATAGTACAAAGAAATACTTGCTGCTAATAAAGAAAAGCAAAGTGACATAATAGAATAATAGTTCATATAGATAGTCATGATCACGAATAAGAGTGTTGCTGCCTAAACAATATCCAACATAACCTAACAACACCTCTTCTTCTGCTGCCTGTCTGCTCGGGCTCCGGCCCACGTCTGGTCGCGAGGGTACGTCAACTGGTCACGTGGATGGATCTGCCGATGCCTAGCATCGGCGGCAGGCAGTGTCGTCATCGCCGCCGCCGCCGTCGACCCGGCAACTGGGTGGGATGAACCCTGCACCTCCAGCCGCGATCTCCGGCCAACCTCCTGGAGACGGCTGCGTCCATCTGCCCTCCTGTGTTCCCATGGCTGGTGCACCTGGTAGCTGCGACCTTCCAAGCTCCTACGTCTCGGTGCCACACAAGTAGTCGAAGTAGTCGAAGCTAAAATCGTCGAAACCCATCGGCTCCTCTCCATCTAGGGTCGAGTCAGGAGCGTCTCCGCCGCCGTAAGCTGGAACAAATAGTATTATTAAATCATGTATCGTATTTAAAAGAATCTTGTATTTGTATGTGGATAGAGATAGAATTGTGGTCATTACCTGATTGAAGAGCAGCGCCAGTGGACGAGGAAGATCTGCTGCTGCTGCTAGTGCTAGTGCTGCTGCTGCTGGTGGTGCTGGTGCTGGTCGTGTTGCTGCTGCTGGCGCTGTATGTCCAGGTCGAGGGAATAGGGAAGGACCTGGTCCCACTGGAGGATGCATCCTCTAGGGATGCACCGGAGGGCGCGGAACAAACGACGGAGCTGAGAAAGTGGCCGGGAAGGGTGGGCGTGACGAGAACGACGGTACCTGGTACGAACGACCAGTCAAGGCAGAGCTGGAGGATGGCTGGGTGTAACGTGGTAAGAGAGGTAGAGCCACGTTACCGTCGTAGTTGACCGCGGCAAGGAACCTCGTGGTGATGCCGTGTATCCTCTCCCACGTCTGCTCAATCTCCTGATATCTCATGACATGCAGCCTCGTCCTCGCCTCCCCTAAAATATGAGAAATATCTGCAATCACGTCGTAATAAATTATTAGTAAATGTTATAATGTTAGTAGCATAAAAAAATGTGTTGCATCCATAAACTCACCGCCGAGTCGTAGTTCTGATCCCGTCGCACCGGGTACGTGACAGAAAGAAGGATCCTCGCCACGTTTGGAACTGGCACTGGTGGCTGTGGTGGAACGTACATCACGCGCGTCCGAGTCCTCGGGGTGTACCACTGGATGTACGCTTCCCACGCCCTATCGTCGTGAGGTCGGTCCTCGGTGACGATGTTCTCCGGCGTGACAGCCCAAGCGTCTACGTACAGCTGGATCCTGTTAGCCTAAGAAGTCGTCACCGCAACTCCCTTCCGAGATCACTCATCACAAATTAAACAGATTTGTCAGCGGCTCAATCTTCGTACGCGGAATTTAATTTAGAAATAGACCACAACTTACCTATGGACGTCGGGAGTAACAGTGTGCGTAATAGGCAGAGGTGACTCCTGGTAGAGGCCGAACTGCCTCATCACCCTGTAGATGGCGTACTCCTCCACGTAGCTGTCGGACACCAAGGACGTCTTCGTCTTCCAATAGTGCTGGTCTCGGAAGCACAAAGACGAGAGGCCCTATGGTGCGCGGGCCGCGATAGCCTGCTCTGTGTACGGCGTCCACCTGACGTCGTCGTCCGTGAGAGAGTTGAACTAACCGACGAAGTCCTTGTACACCCTCTTCGTCTGCTCGTGAGCGTACGAGGTCTGCATACAAACGAAATGTGAACTTTACTTGCGAATTAAGCAAACAAAATGTAAAGGCAAATTGATAGTGAAAGGTAAGTAATTACCGTCCGCAGGCACCACAACGAGCCCATGGTGAAATGGTCAGTGGGTCGTGGCCCTCTGGCAGGTCGTCGTACGCCCTGAGGAAGACGACTGGCCGACCAATCGTAAAGCGCACGTGGCACCAGAGCTGCAGAAGGAGAGGACAGCCGACAAGGATCGGCTTCTCTGAACGACCCTTCGACACCCCCGTGCATAGCCCCATGTACGTGCCGGCAAGAACAGCTGAGACCCAACTGATCTGGGGGACCGCGTCCAAGGGCGCGTCGGCGATCCTCTGAGCGTAGGGGATCAAGAACTTTGATACTGTGACAACCCCACCCGAGATAATTCACTATCGCCTAAACCACTCCATTTGGTCATTAAGCAATAATAAGGAACCATCACATTGAGTGTTGCCGGGTCAAAGCTCGGTAAATCACTTGAATCAACACACAGAGGATCGAACACGCATACATTAAAACTCCCACGAAGGAGAGTCCAGAGTACCTTACAATTTAAAACCAATCTTCCCCGTAGGGTCAATCATTACAAATCATGGTTCATAACATGATAAACAAAGGTTTAGAGTTTTAAACAGCGGAAATAAACTAAGTAATGCGATCATCATCATAGGAGGCCGTCCATGATGATTTTACTCAACGTCCGACACCCACTGCAGCTCCTAGCTGTGGGGTATCTTACTAGACCAAACAACTTCACCTGAAAACAACATATAAAGCAAGGCTGAGTATACTAATACTCAGCAAGGCTTACCCGTCTAAAATAAAAGACTTAACCCCTAATCATGCAAGGCTTTAGGCTCGTGGGTTTGTTTTGCCAAAAAGCTACTAAGGAGTTAATCCTTACTTTCAATATTTTAGCTCAAGTTCTAGTAGCTTAATTCATTACTAGATAAGCAACTATTGCAAGCATGAGTTGTGCAATACAATTTAATCAAACATCAAGTTTATCAATATTCCATCATAAAGGGATCACAATGGCAAGATGAATAAGCAATCTCAGATAATGGTGAGAGGCCGATGATCGATCGATTAATAACCTTGCAAGGTGGACCTAAACACACAGAAGAATGCATACCCCAAGAAGATCAAATAACAACGAAACAGGGTACACACCGACCAGGCGGTTCCCGTCAATCTTCAGTTCGGGAGCGAAACCTACATCCCTTGATACAAGGATTACTGGATTGCTCACACACGAACATCCAGGCTCACACAGGTACCACACTGTTGCAAGCAGGGGGACACATCACTGTGCCCCAGGGTAGTAGGGAAAGGTTCTCTTGCCGCGTCAATCGGGTACTAGGCTTACCGTGCCCATTTCCGACAAGTGTTTAATACGTTCAAATGCTTAATCTCTTAACCACTGGACCGGAGCCCAAAATCCCATGCTCTTACCACGTGAGTAATCCAATTTATCAAATCTTATGATTCCAACATAAGAACCTATTCTCGCGAGCAAAATACATCACTCGACTTGTACCGGGTCCTTAGTGCATAGCAACTAGCGACCTAGCATACTAGTAAAAGATCATAGGTACTTAAGGATCATGCAACTAGGGTTTCAATTCAACTCCTGAACGTAAATGCACATAGATCATCAAACATAAATTCAGAAGTTAAAAAGAAAGCACGTAGGTGAATGATAAACCGGGGCTTGCCTTCACTAGCAAAGTTAGTAGGAAAGTCTTCCGAAGTTTGGTCCGGGTCTTGCTACACTTCCACATAGTTCACTTCTCCCTCGAACGGTCCGTCACCTCGTTCCGAGACAAGCTCGTTGCTACCGTCAGAAGGTTCTACACGGAGATGCACATACAAGAATTAATTGGTGAAATTATTTTAATTAAAAGCAAACAACACATGACAAACACAGGGTGCATGGTTGGTCACATTCACCTAGATAAACATATATTCAGCATACTCTTCCCAAGAAAAGGAAAAAGGCAAACAACCATTTATTAATATTCTTTTTGATTGCGTGCACATCTATACAAACAAAATAAAATCACTTCACAACAGTAAATATACTTTCACACCTACACTAAAATTCATCAACAAGCAACTGAATTAAATATGCCAAGATCAACATGCACACAACACACATTATCAAGCATTTTATAGCTATTCAAACTACTCTTAAGCATATGAAAATAAATATAGCTCTTCTGGTCCTTATTTTTCTCATACAGCAAGATGACCACAAAACATGCTCTCGCACCAAAAATCATGCATAGGAAAAATCTATATTAAATCTAACAAAAATAACAACGCCTGCCTAGTAAAATAAACACAAATTAATCTAGGCAAAGCTACTCATGCAAACTACCTTAAGTTTTCACCAGAGGACAACATCAACATAACCAGGGCTTAAACCAAGATTCAAAACCTTATTCTACATATAACTTCAAATATACACATAGGCTTCCTTAGCATGCATAAATCAAAAACCTATTTTAACAGAGTCAAACCAGCATGCAAAAATTACCAGAGTCTCAACTCATCATAAACAGCTCAAGGTGTAAAAAGTAGCTAGAGAGCAAACCTATACAGTGCTAGGCAAAAAGATGCAGATACTACTAGCATAAAGGATAAATAAAGCATACCTCACAATCTACTTAGTAACTTTGTGCAAAATTTTATCCAGAGCTCATGAACATCATGTTGCTCAACATATCCAAATTTCAAGTCAAACTCACAGCTAGAATTTAAACTACAACAAAAATAGTTCAAACTGACTTTTCACATTTATTCAAAAACTTTTCAGAAAAACCCTATACATGTTTTCTAGGAAACACAGTACTCCTCACAAGGATTCCAAAAAGTCATCATATGCATTTTTATGATTTTTCTGCGATTTTCTATGAATTTTGGAAGGTGCTGGACCTAGTTGAAAGGAAACTGAGATAAAGATTATTACAAACAGGCCCCTAGTTCGCAGATCTGCCCCTGGAAAGAACTCAGACCTCGCAATTGGGTCCTTGGCGCGGCCAGCGGTGGGGATCGCTGGAATCCGGTGAGGGAAGGCCGGGATTTGTCCGGGGAAGGGTGTGGGAGTGCTAAGGGGCTCATCTATGACCGATTCTGGGGGTTGGAGACGGCGGGAGGTGCTCCGGCAAGGGGGCTCGTCGGCGCCGGGCGGTGGCGGCCGCTGGAACGCTGGTTCCGGCGTGGTGGCCCCTCGACCAGGTCAGGCGGCGGTCCGGGGAGCTTCATGGGGTGCTTGTGGAGGTGGAAGACGACTCAAGCGGTAGTGATGAGGACCGGGAGTGGGAGCTCGTCGTGGGGCTCCAATGGCGGAACAGAGCAGCGGCTGTGTTGCGGCGCGCGTGCGAGGAAGCTCCGGTGATTTTAAAGGGCGCGACGACGACTCGACGACCACGACTCGTTGACGGAGGAGGGTCGGTCGCGGTATGGGCGGAGGTACGGCAGCGACGGTGTTGGTTGGGCGGCGATGGTCGGCGCGGCGCGGACGTGGGCACTCGACGCGTGGTGACCGGGGAGCGGGTGCGGAGGTCGGTTTGTTGTAGATGGACCTACCGCACGCACGTGGGGGAGCGCGCCCCTCCTCGGCGTCCGGGCCCAGCCACGTACGGCGCGCGGGCTGGCGCTCTGGAGCGACGGGTGCAGGGAAATATTCAGAGTAGCACGGTTTGACCACATTTTTCTACAAAATTTGCTACTAAAGTGCACCCAGAGGTAAATACCTAAGTTAGGGATCTCATGACCCTCTACAACTTTTACAAAGGCGGATGGGTGTTTTGATCAACCAATTTTGCACAAACGGCATGCCAAGATGCAGATTTTCTCGGCCCCAAATACTGTTCACAATAGCTTTGACCAAGTTTTTGAGCAACTTCCACTCAAAATTTGAATGTCCGCCAATTATGAAAGTTGTGTTCCCAGAGATAACGAACAACTTTTGTATTGGTCGATTTTGAAGTGTTTAAGTGAAAATTGGAGAACGCGGCAAAAGTTCTAGACAGGGTGTTGTTGTCAAAGGGTTTGACTAGGGGTTTGACTAGATCTTTGACCAAGAGCTTAACCACTAATGATGTTGACTTGATTAAGGTGATGATTAGCCCTAATTAACACTGATTAAAAACACAGGGTGTTACAGCCTACCCCCTTAAAAAGAATCTCGTCCCGAGATTCGAATTTAAAAGATAGATGGGGAAAGGCTACGTACGATGTTGGCTTTGAAGAAAACCCGGATACCTAGTGTTGAGAAATTGCTCGGTTTCCCACGTAGCTTCTTCTTCAGTGTGGTGGCTCCATTGTATCTTGTACATCTTCACCGTTTGTCTTCTTGTTTGTCTTTCTTTTTGATCTAGCACTCTCATTGGATATTCCATTAGTGATAGGTCAGGTTCTATCTCTGCATTGGTCTCAATGATTATCTTTGCTTCCGGTATTTGATTACACTTCTTCAACTGTAAGACATGAAACACATCATGTATCACGGAGAGTCGGTCCAGAAGATTAATACGATATGCAACCGTACCGAACTTCGCGGTGACTTCATAAGGGCCGATGTAGCGTGGAGCTAACTTCCCTTTCACTCCGAATCTTTGTACACCTTTGGTTGGTGACACCTTTAAGTACACATAATCACCAACTTCAAATTCTCTGGGTGCCTTAGCCTTGTCATGGTAGCTCTTTTGTCTCATTTGCGCTGCTCTCAAATTTTATCTAATCACTTCCACCCTCTCTTCGGCTTCTTCCACCAGGTTAGGACCGAATAATGTTCTCTCACCCGCTTGTGACCAATTCAAGGGGGTGCGACATCTTCGTCCATACAAGGCTTCGAAAGGAGCCATTTTGAAACTAGCTTGGTAGCTATTGTTATAAGCAAACTCTGCCAAAGCTAAGCATTTGTCCCAAGTCTTGTCAAAGTGAATAACACAAGCTCTCAACATATCCTCCACTATTTGATTTACTCTTTCTGTCTGACCATCAGTCTGGGGATGATAGCAGAGCTATGGATCAATTTGGTACCTAAGGATTCATGCACTTGTGCCCAAAAGTGAGCAAGGAATTGGGTGCCTCTGTCGGATAGGATAGTTTTTGGAACACCGTGCAAGCGCACAATGAGGTCAACATAGATCTCTGCATAACGTTCAGCTGAATAGGTAGCGTGGACAGCGATGAAGTGAGCGGTCTTGGTAAGTCTGTCCACTATAACCCAAATAGAATCATGCTTTCTGGGAGTAAGTGGTAAACCTACAATAAAATCCATGCTTATGTCATCCCACTTCCATGCGGGTATAGACAAGGGTTGCATTTGACCTGCGGTCTTCAAGTGACTAGCCTTGATCCTTTGACATGTATCACATCCGGACACATACTTGGCTATTTCACCCTTCATGTTTGACCACCAAAAATTTTCCCTAAGGTCTCGGTACATCTTGGTACTACCTGGATGAATGGTGAATTTAGAGAGGTGAACCTCATCTAAAATCTCTTTCTTTATTTCCAGATCATGGGGAATGACCAATCTCTGATCAAACCACACTACTTCTTTTTCATCTTTCCGGAAACAATTACACTTGGGATCTCCCTCAGATAATTTATGTTTGATTGTCTGGACACCTTCATCATTGAGTTGAGCTAGAGCAATTCTCTCATGGAGAGGAGATTCTGTGGAGATGGCATATAGATTTACGTGCTTGACCACTTCTAGGTTAAGCTTTCTCATCTCTTCACATAAAGTCTCATTATACGGCTCTACCATCATGCAGTTGCAATGCTTGCGGCTAAGCGCATCTGCAACCACGTTGGCTTTGCCTGGGTGATATTGGACTTCCAGATCATAATCCTTTATTAATTCCAACCACCTTCTTTGCCTCATATTCAGATCCGGTTGCATGAAAATATATTTAAGGCTCTTGTGATCGGTGAAGATATTGCAGCGATTTCCCATCAAATAATGCCGCCAAATTTTTAAGGCGTGAACAACCGCTGCTAGCTCAAGATCATGGGTAGGATAATTCTTCACATGAGGTCGAAGTACTCATGAGGCATAGGCAATAACCCGGTTTTCTTGTATAAGCACGCAACCAAGGCCAGTGCCTGAAGCATCACAAAACACCTCAAACGGTTTCATCATATCTAGCTGTGCTAGTACAGGGGCTGATGTTAAGTGTTCTCTCAAGGTGTGGAAGGCCTTGTCACAAGCTTCATCCCACACAAACTTGACACCTTTCTTCAACAGTTCAGTCATGGGTTTAGCTATCCTGGAGAAATCCGAGATAAATCAACAATAATAACTAGCTAGACCCAGAAAACTGCGGATCAGATGCACAGACTTGGGTGGCTTCCAATCCATGACCTCCTGCACTTTGCTAGGATCCACGGAGATACCATCCTTGGAAATAGTGTGACCCAAAAATTTCACACTATCCAACCAGAATTCACAATTGGAGAATTTAGCATAAAGCTTATGATCTCTCAAACGCTGCAAAACAATCCGAAGATGTTTTGCATGTTCTTCTTCATTCTTGGAATAAATCAGAATATCATCAATGAAGACCACTATGAACTTGTCCAATTCAGTCATGAAGACGGAGTTCATAAGGTACATGAAATATGCAGGTGCATTTATGAGACCAAAGGACATCACCAGAAATTCATAAAGACCATATCTGGTGGAGAAGGCTGTTTTCGGAATATCACTTGGTCGAATCTTGATTTGATGATAACCCGATCGAAGATCAATCTTAGAAAAGACTTTGGCACCAGCCAATTGATCGAAGAGAACATCAATGCGGGGTAAAGGATATTTGTTCTTGATTGTCACCGCATTGAGAGGACGATAGTCAACGCACATCCGCAAACTACCGTCTTTCTTCTTCACAAAAAGAGCGGGATTTTCCCAAGGAGAAGAACTTGGGCGAATATACCCCTTACAAGCAATTCTTGCAACTAATTTTTCAACTCGACCAACTCTTTGGGTGGCATGCGGTAAGGTCTTTTTGAGATAGGTGCAGTGCCAGGTTGGAGTTCTATCACGAATTCGATGTCCCTGTCTAGTGGCATGCCAGGCAAGTCATCGGGAAACACATCCGGATATTCACAAACTACTGGAATATCTTCTAGGTGAGAAGTGATCACCACATAAGAACAAGGGTTTACACCCTCTTTAAAAGGTAAGTACAGAGTCGTGGCTCCAACAACTGGTGAATTGATTTCTATCCTTCGCTCAGAAATATCCAGGATAACCTTATGTCGATCCATCCAATCCATCCCTAGGATGACATCCATGCCTTCCAAACCAAGAATGATAAGGTCTGTGTTAACTGTTTTGCTACCTAATTCTAATGGTACCCCTCTGGTCACCAGCTCGGAAGAGATTTTTCCTCCATCCGTCTTTATCATAAACGCCTTATTGGTATTGCAAGGATTTAGTCCCAATTTGCTTAGTGTCTTTCTATTCATGAAACTATGTGTAGCACCAGAATCAAACAAGATCTTGATAGGTTTGCCTCGAATAGAGAACGTGCCATCAACACTGGTGCTCCTTCTGGAATATCCACCATAGAAGTGAAATTGAGTCTGCTCTGCTTGACTTGGGCAATCTGCTTCTTGCCCTTGCTGCTAGGTTTGGAATCTTGTCTCTGGTTCGGATGATTTGGCTTGTTATGTTTATGGGTCTGGCGAAGGTGTGGGCATTTCTTAGCAAAGTGTTCCGGACTATCACAATTGAAACAACTACGCCCATTGCTAACACTAGGAGGTGTAGGTATAGGAGGCTTTGGGGTCTGCTGCTGGGGATTTGGGAAAAGAAACTTCTCCTGAAGTCGATCCTGGGATTGCTTAACCACCCACCTTTCTGACTGTGAAGTCAGCTGGGAGTCCGGTGAGGGATTCTGCATCATGCGAAACTTTTGAATCTGCGCATTATTGGGTGTCAAGTTAGTCTTTCTCTTCCTCTCAGCTTGAGCCCCATTCATGGCATCTTCTTGCGAGATAGCCTTATTCACCATCTCATGATAGTTGTCGAGCTCTACCAGATTCAGCCGTTCATACAAATCACTATTCAGGCCATCACGGAAATGCTCCATCTTCTTCGCATCAGTATCCACATGATATCCTCCATATTGGCACAGGTTGCTGAAGTTCTGTGCATATTGATACACGGTATCTGACCCTTGCTTGAGAGCCAGCAACTCCCTCATTTTCCTGTCTGTGAGTGCTTTGGGGATATGATGGTCTCTGAATGCCTTCTTGAACTCAGACCAGGTGATTTCATGCCCGGACTGCTGCATGGACTTGTAGTGTTCCCACCACATCAAGGCAGGACCACGTAGCAGCAATGCCGCAAAGCTGGCCTTGCGTTCTTCTGAGCATGGTAAAGTGAACACCATGAACATGGCTTCAATGGCCCAAACCCAAGCATCCGCATCAAAGGGTTCTTCCGCCTTAGTGAATTGCGGTGGCTTCATGGTCCGAAAGTGCTCATACGTTGCCACTTGATTTGGTGCATCATTTTGATTCACCTGGGGCTGCTGCGACTGCTGCTATAGATGTAGAAGAATTTGGCGCAGCCACTCAGCTTGAGTAGCAAAGAACGTCTCCGAAGGGTTTATGTTCGGTGGTGTTGGGGGTTGGTTACTGCCACAAGAATCACCGAAACCACCAGGAGTACTGCGAGTCGAGCCCACCATCTGAAAAAGGGTTGAGCTTTCATTAAATGCATATTCGTAAGCTTGTTCATACAAAGGTAAACAAGTAGAACATGCATGACAAAAACTCAAACAGCCAAAATTTCCAGCAAATGATCATGACTCGAGAACCACAGCAATTTGGAAACTGGGGTTTGGCTTTGACGGTTGCAAACAAAAATTCACAACTCAAAAACTAGAGCCCCAAAAATTTCCAAATTTTTTTTTACATCAACTCAGTGAGATAGTTATGCCCGTTTTTGGTATTCAAAGGTAGATCTAGATTAGATAGGAACATGCTCGAAAAATCTATCTCCAGAGTGAGGTTAACCAGGAAAAACAGCAAGACAGAGGTTCACTATATTGAGCATAACTCTAGATTAAGAATTCCTAAAATCGTGAAAAATTAACAGTAGATGCTTGACTTGATGAGGAACAACTTTTGTGAAAGTTGCCTAGTCAGAAACATCTTTAGATTTGGCTCAAAAAAATCATGAGCTGACTGCAGAAAATTTTGGCAGAAAACTACTTATGATCAAAGTGACAGGAAACCTTTTCTAAGAGCAAGCAACATCTAGAAGCATAGCACAAGAGTAGAACAACAAATTTTAGGTTCAACAAAATTTTATCATGATGCACACGTCTTAAACGACCTCACAAACCATGGATCTTAAAAGACATAGTTAGTGTCGGTGGCAAGCTTATAACGACTCTCCCTATAATAACTAGTCAGAGCTACACGTCGTTCACATACGATCGTATAACGTGGTTAGTGTACCTGCAGAAAAGAACCTTCCGTGCCAACACGTCACGGAAGCGTCCACAACATTACCATTCACTACAGAAATGGCACCCATGCATTTTGCACCGCATGGACAGCGCCCAACCTGAGACACGCCCCTTTTGAATGGAGGGTGTCCCCCTTCGCATGTTCGTAATGCGGAATCATGCACACGTCTGGTAAAACGTGGCGACATCACAACCCATGACATGTTCATCTTGAATAGAACATGCCATCCTTCGTATGACTTGCATACGGAAAGCACACGTATAAAACACGTGAGCATCCAACCGAGAAGATAGGATCCGTTGAATGGATTGCCCAATCAACCCTCGCATACTCGTGATGCGGCACAGCACACGTATGAAACACGTGGCTTAAGAAGTGCTGGAAGTTAGCATAAATAAACCATAGATACTTAGCCACCTTGAGGAACCCAAAATTCCCTCGAGGGCCTCTCGGTCTAATCATTCCTTAACGATCCAACGTATTTTCAAAATCCAAGCAATCTTGGCAAGTTTTAATTATAAATCATGTGATTAGTGTTAAACTAATTACTCTGGTGTATACCGATGCTCCGGTACCAATTGTGACAACCCCACCTGAGATAATTCTGTACTATCACCTAAACCACTCCATTTGGTCATTAAGCGATAATAAGTTACCATCACGTTGAGTGTTACCGGGTCAAAGCCCGGTAAATCACTTGAATCAACACACAGAGGATCGAACACGCATACATTAAAACTCCCATGAAGGAGAGTCCAGAGTACCTTACAATTTAAAACCAATCTTCCCCGTAGGGTCAATCATTACAAATCATGGTTCATAACATGATAAACAAAGGTTCAGAGTTTTAAACAGCGGAAATAAACTAAGTAACGCGATCATAATCATAGGAGGTCGTCCATGATGATTTTAGTCAATGTCCAACACCCACTGCAGCTCCCAGCCGTGGGGTATCTTACTAGGCCAAACAACTTCACCTGAAAACAACATATAAAGCAAGGCTGAGTATACTAATACTCAGCAAGGCTTACCCGTCTAAAATAAAAGACTTAACCCCTAATCATGCAAGGCTTTTGGCTCGTGGGTTTGTTTTGCCAAAAAGCTACTAAGGAGTTAATCCTTACTTTCAATATTTTAGCTCATGTTCTAGTAGCTTAATTCATGACTAGATAAGCAACTATTACAAGCATGAGTTGTGTAATACAATTTAATCAAACATCAAGTTTATCAATATTCCATCATACTGGGATCACAATGGCAAGATGAATAAGCAATCTCAGATAACGGTGAGAAGCTGACGATCGATCGATTAATAACCTTGCAAGGTGGACCTAAACACATAGAAGAATGCATACCCCAAGAAGATCAAATAACAACGAAATGGGGTACACACCGACCAGGCGGTTCCCGTCAATCTTCAGTTCGGGAGCGGAACCTACATCCCTTGATACAAGGATTACTGGATCGCTCACACAGGAATGTCCAGGCTCACACAGGTACCACACTGTTGCAAGCAGGGGGACACATCACTGTGCCCCAGGGTAGTAGGGAAAGGTTCCCTTGCCGCGTCAATCAGGTACTAGGCTTACCGTGCCCATTTTCGATAAGTGTTTAATATGTTCAAATGCTTAACCTCTTAACCACTGGACTGGAGCCCAGAATCTCATGCTCTTACCACGTGAGCAATCCAATTTATCAAATCTTATGATTCCAATATAAGAACCTATTCTCGCGAGCGAAATACATCACTCGACTTGTACCGGGTCCTTAGTGAATAGCAACTAGCGACCTAGCATACTAGTAAAAGATCGTAGTTACTTAAGGATCATGCAACTAGGGTTTCAATTCAACTCCTGAACGTACATGTACATAGATCATCAAACATAAATTCAGAAGTTAAAAAGAAAGCACGTAGGTGAATGATAAACCGGGGCTTGCCTTCACTAGCAAAGTTAGTAGGAAAGTCTTCCGAACTTTGATTTGGGTCTTGCTGCACTTCCACGTAATTCACTTCTCCCTCGAACGGTCCGTCACCTCGTTCCGAGACAAGCTCACTGCTACCGTCAGAAGGTTCTACACGGAGATGCACATACAAGAATTAATTGGTGAAGTAATTTTAATTAAAAGCAAATAACACATGACAAACATAGGGTGCATGGTTGGTCACATTCACCTAGATAAACATATATTCAGCATACTCTTCCCAAGAAAAGGAAAAAGGCAAACAACCATTTATTAATATTCTTTTTGATTGTGTGCACATCTACACAAACAAAATAAAATCACTTCACAACAGTAAATAAACTTTCACACATACACTAAAATTCATCAACAAGCCACTGATTAAATATGCCAAGATCAACATGCACACAACACACATTATCAAGCATTTTATAGCTATTCAAACTACTCTTAAGCATATAAAAATAAATATAGTTCCTTTGGTCCTGATTTTTCTCATACAGCAAGATGACAACAAAACATGCTCTCACACCAAAAATCATGCATAGGAAAAATCTCACCAAAGGACAACATCAACATAACAAGGGCTTATACCAAGATTCAAAATCTTATTCTACATATAACTTCAAATATACACATAGGCTTCCTTAGCATGCATAAATCAAAAACCTATTTTAACAGAGTCAAACCAGCATGCAAAAATTACCAGAGTCTCAACTCATCATAAACAGCTCAAGGTGTAAAAATTAGCCAAAGATCAAACCTATACAGTGCTTGGCAAAAAGATGAAGATACTACTAGCATAAAGGCTAAATAAAGCATAACTCAAAATCTACTTAGTAACTTTGTGCAAAATTTTATCCGGAGCGCATGAACATTATGTTGCAGAACATATCAAAATTTCAAGTGAAACTCACAGCTAGAATTTAAACTACAACAAAAACAGTTCAAACTAACTTTTCACATTTATTCAAAAACTATTCAGAAAAACCCTATACATGTTTTCTAGGAAACACAGTACTCCTCACAAGGATTCCAAAAAGTCATCATATGCATTTTTGTGCGATTTTCTATGAATTTTGGAAGGTGTTGGACCTAGTTGAAAGGAAACCGAGATAAAGATTATTACAAACAGGCCCCTAGTTCGCAGATCTGCCCCTGGAAAGAACTCAGACCTCGCAATTGGGTCCTTGGCGCGGCCAGCGGCGGGGATCGCCAGAATCCGGCGAGGGGAGGCCGGGATTTTGGTGGGGAAGGGTGTGGGAGAGCTAAGGGGCTCACCTACGACCGATTCCGGGGGTTGGAGACGGCGGGAGGTGCTCCGGCGAGAGGGCTCGACGGCGCCGGGCAGCGGCCGCAGCTGGAACGCTGGTTCCGGCGCGGTGTCGACTCGGCCGGGTCAGGCGGCAGTCCGGGGAGCTTCAGGGGGTGCTTGTGGAGGTGGAAGACGACTCAAGCGGCAGTGATGAGGACCGGGAGTGGGAGCTCATCGTGGGGCTCCAATGGCGGAATGGCGGTGGAACAGAGCTGCGGCTATGGAGCGGCACGCGTGCGAGGAAGGTCCAGGGGTTTTAAAGGGTGCGACGATGACTCGACGACCACAACTCATTGACGGAGGAGGGTCGGTCGCGGTATGGGCGGAGGTACGACAGCGACGGCGTTGGCTGGGCGGTGATGGTCGGCGCGCCGCGGACGTGGGCACTCGACGTGTGGTGACCGGGGAGCGGGTGCGGAGGTCGGTTTGTTGCAGGGCGGACCCATCGCACACACGTGGGGGAGCACATCCCTCCTCGACGTCCGGGCCCAGCCACGTACGGCGCACGGGCGGCTTGCGGGCTGGCGCTCTAGAGCGACGGGTGTAGGGAAATATTCAGAGTAGCACGGTTGGACCGCATTTTTCTCCAAAATTTGCTACTAAAGTGCACCCAGAGGTAAATACCAAAGTTGTGGATCTCATGACCCTCTACAACTTTTACAAAGGCAGATGAGTGTTTTGATCAACCAATTTTGCACAAACAGCATGCCAAGATGCAGATTTTCTCGGCCCCAAATAATGTTCACAGCAGCTTTGACCAAGTTTTTGTGCAACTTTCACTCAAAATTTGAATGTCCGCCAATTATGAAAGTTGTGTTCCCGGAGATAACGAACAACTTTTGTATTGGCCGATTTTGAAGTGTTTAAGTCAAAATTGGAGAACGTGACAAAAGTTCTAGACAGGGTGTTGTTGTCAAAGGGTTTGACTAAATCTTTGACCAAGAGCTTAACCACTAATGATGTTGACTTGATTAATGCGATGATTAGCCCTAATTGACACTGATTAAAAACACGGGGTGTTTCATACACCGCGTCTCCCTGAGAACTGCAGAACATCACGAACCCAAACAGCCACAACAGGTACGCCTCTAGGAACCTGTTGACTGTCTCGGGCTGGGCATTATCTGCTAGGTAATTAGGCCGCACAAACAAAACCAAACGTTCATTACATTGTCTCCACAACTATAAAAACGAAGAAAAATATGAGGTCAAGGTACGTACGCTGAACTGCTACAACCAGACTAAGGTGGGTCCGTAAGAGTTCGCGAACGGCTGGTACGGCGCGGGGGCGCAATCGTTACGAGGAACATTCGCGAACCGAGCGAGGAAGTCCTCACGCCAAGTGGCCGAGATGTCCACAGCCCCCATCACCTCGCCCTCACAAGGAAGGCCCATCAAGAGGGTCGTATCCTGAAGAGTCGGCGCCAGCTCGCCGACGGTGAAGTGGAACGTGTGTGTCTCGGGCATCCAGTGGTTCAGAAGCGCGCAGAGCAGGGAGAAGTCGAACTGGAACCGTGTCATGCGATCCTTCCGAGGAACCGCGTCCCGCAGCTTGTCCCCCTCGACTAATCGCGCTAGAGGTAGTAGTCCTGCAGCGTGTAACCTGAAACAAATAAGGTTACTTTATTAGTACAAACATAAGTATAAAAGAAGATAAATACATTAACAGAGCATCATTTCACGTACTTGGGAACCCAAAAGCCGTGTATCGGCAACAACATGCGCGTAGTGCGAGCACGTACATGTCCAAGATCTGCTCCGAGAACGGCTGACTGGTACGAGCGGTGCTTGATGTCGACCCTAGCGTCTAACAGCTTTGGCCGCACGTACTCTGCTGGCACCTGAGCCTGAGCCATAGATGCAACTGCGTACACAAATTAAAAGTAAAATAACAAATAAAGATATTTGTAAATTTTGAGAACCAAATAAACTAATTTATACTAATTTCTAAATTTTCTAAACCAGATAAACTATTTTCTAGACTTTCTAAACTAAATAAACTAATTTTCTAAACCATATAAAGTAATTTTCTAAATTTGCTAATCCAGATAAACTAATTTCTAAATTTTCTAAACCAAATAAACTAATTTAAACTATTTTCTATTCTTTCTAAATTAAATAAACTAATTTTCTAAATTTTTTAAACCAAAGATACTAATTTAAACTATTTTCTAAATTTTCTAAACCAGATAAACTAATTTCTAAATTTTCTAAACCAGGTAAAGTAATTTTTAAAATTTTTTAAATCAGGTAAACTAATTTTCTAAACCAAAGATACTAATTTAAACTATTTTCTAAACTTTCTAAACCAAATAAACTAATTATCTAAATTATCTTAACCAAATAAACTAATTTTCTAAAGTTTTTAAACCAGATAAAATTATTTTAATATCTAAATTTTCTAAACCAAATAAACTAATTCTAAATTTTCTAAACCAAATATACTTATTTTCTAAATTTTCTAAACTAAATAAAGTAATTTAAACTAATTTATAAATTTTCTAAACTAAATAAACTATTTTCTAAATTATTTAAACTAAATAAACTAATTTCAATATCCTCTAAACTTAAAAACTAATTTCTAAATTTTTTGAATTAATTAAGCTAATTCTAAATTTTCTATATAAAAAACTAATTTGTAAATTTTCTAAACTAAATAGACTAATTTTCTAAACTAATTTCTACATTTTCTAAACTAAAAAACTAATTTCTAAATTTTCTAAACATTAACTAATTCTAAACTAAATAAACTAATTAAACGAATTAAAAAACAAAACAAAACTAAGCTGAGGGAGGCGGGAGGGGTGGGAGGACGGCGGCCGCTGTCGCTATTTATATAGGCAAGGCAGCCGCCGTCCCCCACGGCGGTTGAGACCTACCGACGTGACCCACGGCGGTCGCAAAGCCAACCGCCATGGCCCACTACGGTAGGTGCTCGCGGGCCCACAGCCAGGCCATGCGGCCACCCGACCGTTGGCGGTAGGCCTACCGTCGTGGCTCAGAGCGGTTGGCCTCTCTAGCCGCCGCAGGCCACGGCGGTTGGCGCTACCCGCCGTGGACCACGACGTTTGTCGTATAGTTTTGATAAATTCCAAAACAATTATATAATTTTACAAAATCGAAAAAATATTAAAAAATCCTTACATGGGCTCTTGTAGTGTAAGAGCATTTGGCCCGTATTGTAAGAGCACGGCGGAATGTATGGCTAGGGATGTAAACGGTCGGGAAAACACTCTAACCATTCCTGTTACTATATTTTTCTTGTATTGTAAGAGCATTACTGTAGCAAATTATGGATTAAGTAGGCTTCTTAGATTCGTCGCGCAAAGTTACACTTATCTGTAAAAAGGTTTTGCAAATAAATTTTATTTAGTACTCTATGCATTAAAGATTCCTTGAGACTAATTTTTAGACCCTCTGAAACAAACACGGCCCTAGTATGGCTGCTTTGGCAGCTTTCTTACGCAGTCTGCTAAGCTGGGCTCGAGATTCGGCCCATTCAGATGAGTCCTAATGCTTAGTAAAACCAACTTCCGCGAATGGTCTTGTAGTCCAATGGTAGGACGGTCCAGTGGGACGCTACCCACCAGGGTTCAAATCCTGGTGCTCGCACCTTTTCCTGGATTTATTCCGGGATTTTCCAGCGTTATGCTTTAAGTGGTAAGCGACGTTCCCGTCGACGACGAGACGCCAGTGGTGACTTCGAGAATTTCTAGATCTACCGGTGCTTAGTCCTTCGGAGGTGCTCATAGGGGTAGGGTTCGCGTACGTGTATTCATAGGGGTGAGTGTGCGTGCGTGTTGTGAGCGTCTGCGTTGTACTGTGTAATCTCAAAAAAAATAGTAAAACCAACTTCCGTGTCAGACAGGTCCATTAATATTTTTCTTGATTCCTCTAGAAAATTAATATTTTTCTTTTTTAGAGGATTTTTTAATCAAGAATTCAAATCCACAAGTGGATATATACAGTCAAGGTTACACAAAATTAGAGTTCCTTAGACTCTAAATCTCAGAAAATAAAAAAAACATGAAAAAGAGCCCGAAGACAAAAGAAAAAAAGACTAAGTTTCAATCTTCTTCTCCGTTCATAGTTCAAATCTTCAATCGCTCGCCTAGCAGTTCCTCCACAGGTGAAGCAGGTCAACATGATTTTCAAAGTGACGCCTCCGAGAAGGAAACGACATCAAAGCCGCCGTCGCCGCCCCTCCGATGAGCCGGAATAAGGTTTTCACCTGGAGAATCAAAGACCAACCAGGAAACATCCCAACAAACGCCTCCAAGAAGGTTCACGACATCTGAAGACGCCGTCGTTGCTGACACTAACACTACAGCCGGGTTAGGCTTACGCCAGAAACTCCGCCCAATGCCAACCTGGCGACGAAGAGCAAGTTGAACCGCAATGCTGGTCGCGGCTGCCGGCAGTGTGAGGGGCGAGCACTTAGGCTCCCCTCGACCTGACCGTCAACTAATCACACGAGAGTCGCGACATCCTACTCAGCTCATCGGCGGGCCGACACAAACTGGCGGGGCCCATATCTTCACACCGGGATGCCGAAGGATGAAAGCAACTCGCAGCAGATGCCACCGTCACCATGCTGCACGTGAGCACGTCGACGAGCCTCCGCTACTCGCCTCGGGAGGCTGCACATGGAGCGTGTAGTCGGTCGAGGCTGCCACAGGCCACCGCTAAACCCACCTCGGGAGTGACCACCGGAGATCAAACCCTCTCCCAGAACTTAGTCCAGGCAAGATAGGCTCCGAGGAGTGCCACTCATCAGCGAGCCACCGTCGCCCACGCCGCCGCCTGCCTTGACGCAGACCATGATATGGAACACATGGATGTTTTGCTTATGAATTACTCCCTCCGTCCCCGAAAGACTGTCGCCGTTGGTTTCCGTGTCACAAGTTTGACCGGATTTGTAAAAAATATGTGCAACATTTGTATCTTCAAATAAATTTGTTAAAAAACTAGATTCAAATATCTATCTAACTATATTAATTTTGTACTATAAATATTAATAAATATTTTTATATATCTAGTCAAAGTTGTTTCTCGGGAAGTGAAAACGACAGTCTTTCAGGGACGGAGGGAGTAGTTACTGTTGGGGAACATGGCCTTCGGAAGATTTCTGCACGGTCGGCTGGGATCGCCAACTTCGAACCACCCGTACGAAGGGGCTTCGGTATACGCAATAAAGATTTGGCAGGAACGCTAACTTGGTTTGAACCGCATGTGTAATGTTAACAGGTGCCGGCTTGCCCGCGGTTGGTTCGGCATTGCGGGGCTTCGTCGCCGAAGGTGCGGACCGACCAGGGGCCCTGCTCGATGAGAAGGCACCAGCGTCGAACGGGAAGGGGCCATATGGGAGGCTTCGGAGCCTTCCTGTGGCTGAGGCGGTGGCGTGAATCGCTTCGGCGCCGAAGGGACATCTTGCGCGGTGGCCCCAGTCTCGTCAGAGGGGCACGCCACACGTGAGCGCGTCGAACGTGTAAAGGGCGCCGTACGAAGAAGAGATAAAAGGCGCCGCGTGTAAAGGGGCTCGACCGTGCGAAGACACGCTGGAGGCCCGTACGAAGCCAGGAGTTACCGTTGTACCCATAAAAAGCGTGTAAAACTGTTTGTCAGGAATGGAAAAGGTGTAATTGGGGTGATTGAACACCCCCAGGGCCTCCTATAAATAGAGGTTCTCTTGTAATTGAACGAACACACATTAATAAGAAGAGAGCTCTGAAGGCTCCAGTTCGATTCCAGTGCTTTCGGTTTGAGTCTTTCGTTCTTTCCTAGCGTAAGGTAGTAGTAGTAGAAGTAGATGTAGAAGTAACTTAGTTGTAGTGTAGAGTTGGCTGGCTTAGCAAAAGAGAGGGTTATAGTAGTGGATTCCGTTCATCTCCGAAGGGGCCTTCGGCCGTTTCCCCTTCGGAGGAGAGCGGCGCTTCTCAGGGGGCTGTTGTGTCGGAGTCCACCTTCGGGCCCGATTTCCACCAACAGCTTGGCGCCCACCTCGTGGAAGAATCAAAGACCGCATGGCAAGGACGCGTTCAGCAGGGGCCGAAGCCACCACGGCCCAGGCCCCGACCCCACCTCCAGCGCCGGAAGTCGCCAACCCTTCGGCTTCGGCGGTTCAGCCTTCGGCAGCAACCGGCGCCGACGCAAGAGCCCCGGAGGTCGAGCACACCGCTTCGGGGGTGTTTGAGGTTAGCCTCGAGGGGCTCGGAGCTTCGGCTGAAGACATAGAAGCATTACGAAGGATACGGGCCCTCATCACCGGCAAGGCCGTGGGGGCCCAGCAAGAGCAGGAAGCTCGACCGTCTTCATCACAAGCACAGCCACACCAGCAGCAGGGCGCGGCACCGACACGTGCAGCAGCTGGCGACGTCGACTTCAACATCAGGCAGGCTGAGCGCTACTTCGCTCTACTGCAGGGGCAAATCACCAGCGCATTGCCACAGCAGCACACAGCTCCTCCGCCAGCCACCCCAGCACCAGCAGCCGCCGCGCAGGCCACACCGGCGTCCCAGCAGCACTCCTGGCACACACTACAGGCCATGCAAGCCCAGCTGGACCAATGGAGGCAGCAGAAAGACGCATCCGAAGGCCAGAGTATCGGACACCGACAGGAACAAGGACAAAGGTCGGAACACATCTTGCTGGACGATGCCCCGTTCTGCAACATTGTCCCAGTGTCCCCGCTCTCGGTCGAGCTCGAGAGTGCACTGTGGCCTCGTCGCTTCAACGCCAACACCCTGCCTCAGTACGACGGAGACTACGATCCAAAAGAGTTCCTCATGAAATTCGAAGCTGCAGTTGAATCCAATGGTGGTGACGCCACAACGAAGGCCATAGCGCTCGTGATGGCCCTGAAAGGCGAAGTCCAGTACTGGTACGCCAACATACCGAAGGGTCACTTAACTTCATGGTTTCAGCTCCGCAACAAGCTGCTGTCCAGCTTCAAGGGCATGCAGGTCGAGGAGCTGGATTCCAACGACCTCATCAACATGTGTATCCAAGGGGACAAGGAGTCGCTGCAGGAGTATATGCACAGAGTAGTCAAGCTAACAGCGCGGGCACCTGGAGTGTCCGAAAGCAGCACCATTGATGCCATCGTGGGGGGCCTGAGGGTAGGCAACTGCCAGGATGTGCTCGACAGAATCAAACCAAAGTCCCTCCAAGAGTTATTCGAAGTGATGCAAGAATACTGCAAATCTGACAAAGGCCGCCGCCGAAGGCTGGACCGAGCCAACGCAGCCAAGAAACAAAAGCAACAGGGTCAGTGGGATGCACCGAAAGGATGGCAGAACCACCCACCGAAGCAATCGTATCGGCAAGTCAACAACGTGTCTACACCCAACGACCACAACCAAAGCAAAGGCAACGGAGGACACAAAGGTGGGCATAAGAACAATATGGGACCGAGGCCCCCACAGCCACCTCCACCACCTCAAGGGGGCAGTGACAGGTACTTCTGTTGGCTCCACGGGACCAATGCGTACCACCACACTCACCAGTGCCCTTCGGCAATCAAGAAGAAAATAGAATGGGAAGCTGAGGAGAAGGCAAAGGCGGCAGGGCTAGCCGTAAACCACGTCATGAAATACCAGAACACGGGGCAGTTCAGAGCATTACCACCGCCATATCACCCGCCCCAATCTTTCCAACCTTCGGCGCCGATGCAGCCGTTCCAATCACCACAGATGTTCACCCCCTCGGCACCGCAGCTTCCCACGCCCCCACCACCACCTATGCATGCGCAACCGCCTTCGGTCTTTGTACCTTCGTGGCCGAACCCCCCCCCCCCCGTCCACCCTCAAGCAGCATACAGCCAGCCACCACACCAGCCACCACCACCACCGAAGCAGGAAGCACCAGATTCTAATGGCCCGGGGCTGATGGGCATGGTCAATATCATCAATGCAATTTCGGGGGGCTCCAACGAGCCGGTACACTCGACGAAGCGTCAGAGGCAAGAGTACTACCGAAGCGTCTCGCACATCTGCTCGGGAAAATACTTCCACCTGCCATGGTCCCACATACCAATAACCTTCACAGCTGCTGATATCAGGCTGCAGCATTACCCTCACAATGACCCCCTCGTCATAAGGGCGAACATTGGCAAGAATACGAAGTACTACTTCGGCAACGACGTGGGTCGAGTCCTAGTGGATAACGGTAGCTCTGCAGATATTTTAACTTGGCAGTGCTTCTCAGACATGGGTTTCAAGAAAGAGGACTTGCAAAAGGCAGAGCACCCGTTATACGGCTTCGGCAACAAGAGAATCGAGGCACTGGGCAAAATCGATGTCAACGTGACCTTCGGGCAAGATGCCACTATGAGAACTGAAGTCATCACCTTTGATGTCATTGACTTCGTATACCCATACAACACCATCTTCGGGCGCAACACAATCAACAAATTTGCAGCTGTCATCCACCAAGGCTATTTGCTAATGAAGATACCAACCGCGGCTGGGGTCATTTCGGTGTATGGCAGTCAGGAAGACGCTCGAAGAGCTGAAAGAAACACTTCGATGCACAGCAGGCAAGTGCATGTTATTGATGAGGCCGAAGGCAATGACGTCTTGCCAGAGGCCGAGCAGAAGGCCGAAGCTCAGATGAGGCAGTCAATGAAACAAGCCGAGGTTGAACGTATGAAAGCAGTTGACGACACCAGGACAGTTCCCTTGTGTGAAGATGTACCAAGCAGAACCGTCATGATAGGCACCGAAGTCAGCAAGGAGGAGGAAGACAGACTCCTGGAATTCCTTCGTCACAACCAGGACGTCTTTGCATGGTCCAAAACAGACCTGACAGGGGTCCACCGATCCGTCATAGAGCATGCTCTCAACACTGACCCGAAGGTGAAGCCGAAGGTGCAACGGCAAAGGCCAATGTCAGACGATAGAGTCAAATCCGCGGAAGCCGAAGTGCAGAAACTGCTTGACGCGAGAATCATAAGGGAAGTCCAGTACCCTGTGTGGGTGGCCAACGTTGTAATGGTGCCGAAGAAGAATGGCAAAATGCGCATGTGCATCGACTTCACAGAGCTCAACAAAGCGTGCCCGAAGGACCCCTACCCGCTTCCAAGAATCGACATTGTTATCGACCAGGCAGCCGGCTGTGAGATGTTAAGCTTGCTTGACTGTTTCTCCGGATATCACCAGGTGTGGATGCGAAGGGAGGATGAGGCAAAAACGGGGTTCACAACCCCCTTCGGAGTCTTCTGTTTCGTCAGAATGCCAGAGGGCCTTCGTAATGCTGGGTCTACCTTCAACTGTATGATGAAGCTAATCCTCGGCAGCCAGCTGGGTCGCAATGCTTCGGCCTACGTGGACGACATAGTCATCATGAGCGTGAAGGAGACAGACCACATCGCTGACCTGACCGAAACCTTCGACAACATGAGGCGCAATGGGCTAAAGCTGAACCCAGAGAAGTGCATCTTCGGTATCCGCAAGGGACAGTTGTTAGGCTGCATGGTATCAAAACGAGGCATACATGCCAACCCTCAGAAAATCGAAGCACTGCGCAGAATGCAACCACCAAGCAGCAGAAAGGAGGTGCAAAGACTCACGGGCAGAATTGCATCATTGAACAGATTCATTTCCAAGGCAGCTGAACGAAGCCTACCCTTTTTCAAGGTGCTTCGCGCGAACACAACTTTCCAGTGGGGTAGAGAGCAGCAGCAAGCCTTCGAAGATTTGAGAAATTACTTGGAGGAGGCCGCGGTCATGTCCAAGCTGTCCCCAAAGGCCGACCTATTACTGTACATCGCTGCGACCGACACGGCAGTCAGCGCCGTTCTGGTAGAGGAACGGATGGAGGCAGACGCTCTGAAGCAGTTCCCCATTTACTATGTCTCCGAAGCCCTAAGCGGTTCGAAGCTCTTTTACTCAGAAATGGAAAAAATGGCATACGCAGTCGTAATGGCGAAAAGGAAGCTTCGGCACTATTTCCAGAGCCACAACGTGTCAGTACCTACTGCATACCCCCTTCGAGACATGTTTGAAAATAAAGAATCAACGGGAAGGATAGGCAAATGGGCCACAGAACTCGCGGAGCACGTCATAAACTTCGTCTCCCGTAGCGCTATCAAATCTGAGGTCTTGGCTGACTTTGTGGCCGATTGGACACCTTCGGTCACGAAGGGGGATTCTATAATCTCGGAGCCGGTATGGGAAGTTCAATGCGACGGGGCATATTGTCATTTGGGTTCGGCGGCAGCAGCAATTCTCAAGTCACCCTCTGGTATCAAGCTTCGGTACGCGCTGCGGCTGAATTGCGACAACTGTACCAACAACATGGCAGAATACGAAGGGCTGCTGCTCGCTCTTCGAAAGGTCAGGGCAGTTGGAGCGAGGAGACTTGTCATCCTGACAGACTCCGAGCTGGTAGCCGGCCACATTGGCAAAACTTACAAGGCCAAAAAACCAGACACGATGAAGTACCTGCAAGCAGTACGAAGCATGGAGAAATTCTTCCTCGGCATCACAGTCAAGAGCTTTCCTCGGCTCTACAATAAAGAAGCCGACGCCATAGCCAAAGCAACGGCCTCGCAAGAGCCCCTGCCACCAGACGTCTTTTACGAGACGACGACAGTGAGATCTGCGGCTGACGAAGAGGCACCCCCAAAGTTTGTGAACGTCATACACAGCGAAGATTGGCGCGCCCCGATAGTAGCAGCAATCAAGGGTTACTATGAATCCGAAGATGGCGTGGTCGACAAACGAGTTGCCATCAGGGCAAGAAACTATCACATCATTGATGACAACTTGTACCGAAAGGGAGTGTGTGCTCCACTGCTCAAATGCATATCAGCAACTGAAGGCAAGCAACTGCTCCATGAGATACATAGCGGCATGTGCTCACACCACATTGGCACGAGGGCTCTGGTGCAGAAGGCTTTCCGCCAGGGGTTCTACTGGCCTTCGGCAGTAGCCGACGCTCACGACATCGTGCTCCACTGCCCAGAATGCCAGCGCCATGCTCCATACAGCAAGTTCACCGCCAACGAGATACAGCTAATACCCCCAGTGTGGCCCTTCGCTCGGTGGGGAATAGACATCGTCGGTCCACTACCAACTGCGCCAGGCAACTACACCCATGCAGTAGTGGTAGTGGAATACTTCTCCAAGTGGGTAGAGGCAAAACCGTTGTTGAGCATCACTTCGGCGACGATACAGAAGTTCTTTTGGCAGAACATCGTCTGCCGCTTCGGAGTGCCATACGAAGTCACAGTGGACAATGGCAAGCAATTTGACAGCACCGACTTCAGGGAATTCTGCACTTACTTGGGCACCAAATTGTGTTTTGCTTCGGTCTATCATCCGCAGTCCAACGGGGCAGTAGAGCGAGCCAACGGCGTCATTTTTGCCGGTATCAAAAGGAACATCACAGAGCTGCCAAAAAGCAAATGGACCGAAGAGCTACCGAGGGTGATCTGGTCTCACAACACCACAACTTCCAGAACCACGCAGTTTTCACCCTTCAAGCTACTTTACGGTGAGGAAGCCATGCTCCCCGAAGAGTTGTGCTTAGGAACTTGGAGAGACGCCCCTCCCAACGACGAAGCACTTAAGGCTTCGGTCCAGAACATTGAGGAAGCGCGGCTACAGGCCGGAGCCAACCTGCTGACCTACCAGGAGGAAACCCGAAGATGGAAGAATAAGAAGATTCGACCGAAGTTCATCCGGTCAGGAGACCTCGTTCTGCGCAAGATTCCGAAGGGCAAGTTGAAGGGCAAAATGCATGGCAAGTGGGAAGGCCCGTTCATAGCAACCACGACGGCAAACGAAGCAGCTTTCAAGCTGCGCAGAATGAGCGGCGAAGAAGAGCCATACACGTGGAACGTGGACATGCTCCAGAAGTACTTCGTCTAACCGCACGAAGCTGTGGCCTTTTGTAGCTTCACCTTAGTTTTGTTCATTTTCGTTTTGAAGTTTGTAATATATGAACAATAAGTAGGGGGGCGTACTCTTTTCCTCACGGGCGAGGCTTCGCGGATTCTCGTTGGATCCACGAAGTGTGAGGTTTTTAACGAGGCGGACCCATGTACCTTTTGACATGTAATATAAGTCAGTCTTTCCCCCAAGCTCGGTGCTCCCGAATGAGTCTTCGCAGCTTTTACCGAAGCTATGCTCCCCCGACACGCTTCGGGGGGCATAGTCTCCAGAGGGTATCGTTCGAGGTAAGTAACGGCGTACCCCCGGACAGCATTAAGCGTACCCGAGCTACGCCTGTCACTTATTGCGTAGTCCGAAACCAAAAAGTCCGCTTGAAGCGGCACGAAGGCCCCGTCATGGCCGAAGTTGAAAGCCCGCTTGAAGCGGTGCGTCGGTCCTGTTATGGCCGAATGTGAAGAGTCCGCTTGAAGCGGTGTGATGGCCCCGTCATGGCCGAAGTTGAAAGCCCGCTTGAAGCGGTGCGTCGGTCCCGTTATGGCCGAATGTGAAAAGTCCGCTTGAAGCGGTGTGATGGCCCCGTCATGGCCGAAGGAGAGAGCCCGCTTGAAGCGGTGCGTCGGTCCCATTATGGCCGAATGTGAAGAGTCCGCTTGAAGCGGTGTGATGGCCCCGTCGTGGCCGAAGTTAAAAGCCCGCTTGAGGCGGCGCGTCGGCCCCGTTCTGGCCGGAGATGGAAGTCCGCTCGAAGCGGCGTGGCGGCCCCGTTACTGTGACAACCCGCCCAGGAAAATACCGTACTATCGCCTAAACCAAATCCACTTTTGGTCATTAAGCAATAATAAAGTATCATCCTGTCGTTAGTTGCCGGGTTAACGCCCGGTAAATCACTTGGATATCAACAAAGGATCGAACATATGCATTAAAACTCACGCGAAGCGAGTCCAGAGTACACTACACCAATTTAAATCAAATCTACCCCGAAGGGGTTTAAGTATTACAAACCATTGTTCATGACAATAATTAAAGGTTCAGAGTTTGAAAACAGCGGAAATACATAAACTAGCGCAACGGTAAACATCACAGGAGGCCGTTCGTGATGTCATCACTCATCGTCATCCACCCATTCCAGCTCCCAGCCGGGTGGAATCTCACCAGGCCAAACAACACCTGCAACCACATTAACAAAGCAAGGCTGAGTATACTAATACTCAGCAAGACTTAACCGTCGGGTGACAACTACATCACTAAACTCTAGACATGAGAGGCTTTCTGGCCGGTGGAGTTCTTTTGCTGAAAAGCAACAAAGAGTATGTCCTTACTTTCAATATTTTAGCACAATTTCTAGTTGATTACCATTTCTAAGTGAGCCAACTAAGTCAACCAAGAGTTTGTACAATACAATTAATTCAAGCAGTAATATTCACAAAGTTCCATCATTAAGGGATATCATGGCCAGTTGATTAAGCAGTCTCGGATAACGGTGAGAGGCCGACAATCGATTGATTTATAACCTTGCAAGGTGGACCTAAACACACGGAGGGTGCATACCCCAAGAACTACAACAAAAACGAAACGGGGTATACACCGACCAGACGGTTCCCATCTTTCTCCGGATCAGGATCAGACCTACAGTCCTCGGTACAGGGCTTACTGGAACGTCACGCCGGATCACCCAGATTCGCACAGGTACCCCACTGTTGCAGGCAGGGGGACACACAAGGTGTCCTAAGGGTAGTAGGGAAAAGTTCCCTTGCTGTGTCCATCAGGTACTAGGTTTACCGGTCCCATTCCCGGCA
Organism: Cenchrus fungigraminus; assembly: GCA_036936925.1. Lineage (NCBI taxonomy): Eukaryota > Viridiplantae > Streptophyta > Magnoliopsida > Poales > Poaceae > Cenchrus > Cenchrus fungigraminus. The sequence continues at coordinate 58,403,064 of CM072781.1, read as the reverse complement.
AGTGCTTAGTACGTTCAAAAGCTTAGCCTACGAAAGCCACTGGACCGGAGCCCAAATCCCATGCTCTTACCACATGAGCAATCCATTTATAAAGATCTTATGATTCCAACATAAGAACCTATTCTCGCGAGTGACAAACATCACTCGACTTGTACCGGTCCTATAGCATAGCAGCTAACGACCTAGCATACTAGTATAAGAACATAGGTACCTAGGGATCATGCATCTAGGGTTTCAAGTCAACTCCTGAAACGTAAATGCACAATCATAGCAAAGATAAATTGCATAATTTTCAAAGAAGGGTTAATGATCCAGGGCTTGCCTTCGCTGGCAAGGTTGGCCTTGGGCCCTTCTGGACTTTGGTCCAGGTCTTGCTCTACAGCGACGTAGTGCACGTCTCCGTCAGCTCCTTCGTCTCCTCCTTCCGGCACAGACGTACGGCTACCGTCGAGAAGATCTACACGAGGATGCAATGCAAGATTTAATTGATGGTTTCCAATTTGATTAATCACCAAACAACAAATGACAACCATGGGGTGCATGGTTGACCACATTCACCTTGACAAACACACATTTGGTTTAAACTTTCTATTAAAGTAATTTCCTGTGGTGCTTTATTATTTATTCTTTTTGATAGTGATTGTGTACATATTTATGTAGATCAATAATTTAAATTTCACCAAACAGCCAGGGTGTGTCACTTAGCTTCATAGCATGATTCACATCACACACACAAGGTCATTAAGTGTGATTTGGTGATTTTCCAATTCAATTTAATATTAAGCTTTAAAAGGCTACCATAGCTTTTATTCACAAAACAACTTAATAAAATCCAGTGGGGTGTGTTATGAAGCATTACAAACCTATACAAAGCCACTGCACACACATGCACACTTATGAGAGCTATGAAATTAAATACGCCGAAAATAACAAAGGCTAGATACCAAAACAAGATAAATGCATATAAAAAATAAATACACATCAAAACGATTCCAACTTACTCACACATGGCCTCTGGTCCAAAACTAAGCTAGGAATGCAACATATACACCTAGAACCATTATAGATCTTGAGTTATGCATTTACAAAGAAAATTAGGCATATTTCAAGAATAAATATTTCTGACAAATATAAAATTGTGATTAATTCACCAGAGGTGCATTTTGGCATAAAAAGACAACATGCAGAAGTTGGGCACAAAAATCTAATTACTTTTAGCTACAAAAATCATTTAGACAGATTCTGCATAAATAGAAAACAATTCATAATAAAAGATTTACAACATAACTTTGTGTAATTTTTGGTACAGGATCTAGGCATGATATAACACACATCATATCCAAAATTCATATACAGAGCACATGTAGATTTGGAGATATAACAGATCTAGGTTTTGCCTTCTCCTATTTCTCATGCAAAAACTATTAGGAAAAACTATGGACATGCTTTACAGAAGTTGTAGTGTTTTTCACCAGGAGTCCAACAAAATTTGGTTTGAGTTTTTCTGATTTTTCTATGGTTTTCTATGAATTTTACAAGTTTCAGCTAAAACTGCAACACTATTTAAGATTCCCTTTTGCAGGTAAGTCCCTGGAAGTTCTAATCCTCACAGGTAGGTCCTTAGTTTGCGCTCAGGCCCTTGAAAAGAAAGGAAACCCTGCAATTGGGTCCCTAGGCTGCCCGCCGGCGGTCTGGTCCAAAATCCGGCGAGGCCGCGCCGGGGTTTGGCCGGGGAATGGCGGGGAGATGACCAGGAGCTCACCTACGACCCTTTTGTGGCCGAAGAAGGGAGCGGGGCGGCTCCGGCGGTGCAGCTCGGCGGCGACGGCCGGCGCCGGCCGCTGGACCTCCTGCTCCGGCGAGCTCCCGGCCGGGGCAAGGAAATGGGCGGCACGGTCGGCTCCAGTAGTGCCGGGGGAAAGGGGTAGGAGCGCCACTAGGCTGCGGGAGTGACTGGAGGGAAAACAATGCAGCGGCGGCGGTGTGCAAGGCAGGGCGGCGGCGGTGTGCCCGCGCGAGGACGCCCGACGCGCGGCTTTTATAGCCGGGGCGGCCTCCTACCTTAGCGACGAAGGCAACGCCCGCGTTAACTCCACAGTACGGCGACTAGGCCTCGGCAGGCACGCTCGGTAGGGGGAACGCGACGGACCGCTGGACAATCAGCGTGCGCGCGGTTGGCGAGTGCGGGCGCGGCACGGGTAGGAACGGACCGGCACGCGTCCCTAGGAGGCAGGCGCGAAGGGGACCGGGCGGCTCTTGCCTCGAGGTGGTGGGGGCCGGGTCCGTACAGACGCCGAGGTGGCGAAACGCTGTGCGCGGTGCAGGGCCAAGCCGTGCAGGGCGCCGGCGCGCCGGCGACGCTCTAGAGCGCGGCCGAGGCTGGTTCCCAGCCGGTCAACCCTCTGTTGACCGCGAATTTCTCCAAAAAGTTGAACTGTGCGACAAAAACGCTAGATATGAAAGTTGTAGATGAGACATCCCTCTACAACATTTGCAAAGGCTGTCCTATGTTTTCCTCAAAGGTTTGAGCAGGAACGCCAAGCAAAGTTCTGGTTTTCCATGGCGCTGAAGAATAGTGAAAACTGCAGTTGACCAAGTATTTCACCCTTTTCCACTCAAAATTTGAAATGCCATCCAACATGAAAGTTGTGTCCCTCGAAAAACTGGGCAACTTTTATATTGGGAGGTTTTGAAGTGTTTAGGTGAAATTTGGAGAACGCGGCAAAAGTTCCGGCGGGAGTTCAAAGACATAGGGGTTTGACCGGGGTTTTGACCAAACTTTGACCACAAAAGTGTGTTGACTTAATTAAGAGGGTCATTAGCACTAACTAATGGTATTTAAACACCTGGGGTGTTACAGTTACGGCCGAAGTTAAAAAGACCGCTCGAGGCGGGACGTCGGTGCGTCGGTCACTATACAACCTAGTACGTGAAACAAAAGGTGCCACCATGAAGGGCACAGCGAACTAACAATACAGGAGCAAAACTCACAATAACGCAATCACCATCTTCAATTTATTACCATACAACAAGATATAAAAAATCAATACAACATGTTTCATTTACACTTCACACGCCAGCTCGGGTCGTGTCATTCTAATCAGCCGCGAACACTTCCGGGGAGGAGTTCCGAAGCAGGCACTTCAAGTCTTCGCGGCTTGCATACGTATGACACGAAGCTATCTTTTACAGGAAGACATCAGCGACGAAGGGGTACGAAGCGTACGCCAAGGGGCTAGTCCTCGTTTAGCACAGCTTCACAAATCTCGTCGATTAACCGAAGCGCCGCCACATCTATTATGTCCAGCGCCATTTGGCGCAACTCCTCCTCCGAAGGCATGCGTCCTGCGCCGAAGACAGGGGCACAATCAGGCGCGCGAGCACTTACAACTGCTCAGTCTTTACAATCGCAGTGCCCTCTGGCGAAGCGTCAGGAATCAAATACACATACTCAGGAGGTCCGATAATCCCCTTCTCAACAGGCTCCGACTTGGGAACCAACCCTTCGTCTACGAAGGGTTCTACCGAACCACGCTTCGCCGCTCGACGAGCGGCGCGCTCCCTAAGAATCACATCACGACGTTCCGGATCCTTTGAAAACTCCGCAAAAAATCATTTAGCGGACTCATTCCGAACCTGGTAGCGCTGTGCGCGGTACGACAAAAACTCAGAATACGACACGCCAGGATGGCGGATGCTAAACTTCGTCCACACGTTCGGCGCAACAAAAAATGAATTCAGCGACAAGGATGGGTCACTCGCACCTTCGGTTCCCTGCGCAGGCACCACCGAAGGGACCTGCACAGAGGCAACCTAGATTAGTTTTGAGTACAACCGCAAGGGCAAAAGTACATCAGTTCACTGAAATCTCAACCCCTCAGACCTCGGCTTCGGCAGCAGTGGCCGAAGGGGGGGCGGTCTCGACAGGTTCCGCGTCGGCATTAGCTTCGCATTCCGGAGAGCTGACGGCAAGGAGCGCTGCTTCAAGTTCGGCCGCGTGCGCCTCGTCGTCGGCATTAACCCCCGTGGACCCGCGCGCAGCTTCACCCACTTGCTCGACCGACACGTGAGCGGCACCTTCAGCATTCGTGGCATCGGCACCGGGGGAGGCATCGGCCGTGGGTTCAGCATGCTCGGCCGTCGCGACGCGCTCCGCGTCACTTGCCTGATTCTCCTCCGTAGGGACGGTGCGCTCCACCCCTCCGTCGCGCTCAGCTTCGGCACCTTGTTCAGCTTCGTCGCCTTGCCCCGCTTCAACACCTCCTCCTCCTGCGTCCTCGACGGCCACATCTTCGGCGGCAGCACCCTCGGCGGCAATCAATGGGATCCCGGCCATGTCAATCCAGTTGCCCTCCTCCATGAACGAAGGCTGGAGCGGCCCCCCAACGGGATGGCGAGCCCGAAGGCGCGCCGCAACACGTGCCTGGAGACGAGGCGCTATCTGTAAGACAACAAAAAGAGCACAGCCACTTCATCACAAACCGAAGGCGGGTAGGTACGACAAGACAAAAATGCAAGTTGCTTCGTCGCACCTGAGCACTTAGACGAACAGATTCGTCAAGGGTAAGATGGGACCCGCGTTCGGCGAAGAAGGTATTCATGAAATTCTTGGCCAGGTTCTTGGCGAGCACAGGAAGCTTCGACACATCCAGCTCCGCATCGCTCGGCCACCCGTAGTCATCCTTCGTCAGACGCCGGATGTCACTCTTGCTAACAGTCTTCTCCGACGAAGGGCGATCCACGGGAACCAGCGAGCACACGGAGTACGCCAGTGTACGAACCCCGACTGCAGCCCCAAGCTCACCGAAGATCTTTGTGTTCATTGCAACCAGATCAAAGCAAGCGCTCACCCACTTGTAAAAAGATCCAACGGTGCACTGAGGAAACGAAGTTGGAGGGGGTTCAAGGTTGCACTGCGCCAGTAACTCCAATACCTCATCGCGAAGCACCTCCGCACTTCGTATATGTCGGGTTCGGTACCTCTCCAGGACATCTTTCAGACGGCCTGCCTCGCTTTTCGCGCCGGCCAGTTCGGTGTCTTTGTCACGAAGCTGGCCGCTCAGGTCCTCCTTCGTACTGGTCAGCCTCTCCACATCGGAACAGAGTAAATCAATGGCGGCCTGCGATGCCTTCGCACCATCCTCCTTCTCCTGCTCAAGTGGCTTGCTTTGGTCTTGCTCTGTGGCCAGCAATCTTTCAAGTTCGGCCACCCGGGTTTGTAGGGACGCGACCGCTGCGGTCGACGAGTCCTTGGCTTCCTTTCCCTCTCACTCCAGCTTTCGAGCAAGGCATCGAGAAGCAACGAAGCTTTTTAGCGCCAGGTCCCCGCACGCAGTGACCAGGTCTTCGGAGCTGAAGCCGCTGAAGTACTCCTCTTCATGAGGAATCGCAAAACTGGACCCAGCCTCCTCCAAGAACCTGCGCTCATGACCGCCGCTCATCAGTCCCAAGAAGCGGATCTGTTTCCCACCAATCAGCTTCGCCTTCGACGGGATCTGGAGCCGAGCAGCGGCAACTTGGGGCTCCTCCGGTGTGACACGGTAGTTGCTGCTCTCGGGCTCATCTTCCTCCTCGGCCTCGGCAACAAAATCGTCCTTTTCGGTGCCCGTGGCCGATGGAGAGGCGGATTGGCCAGTATTCTCCGTCGATGAACTTGACGAACCGCTGGACGCCGAGCTGGACTTGCCTTCATCGCTAGGGGCTTCGTGGCCGAAGGTCGGGAGGCTTCGGTCACGAGGGGCGTCTCCAACCGAGGATACCACCCGGACATCACTATCATCGTCGCTGTCTTTTTCCTTTGGGCTCAGCGGCACAAGCAATGGATAGATCTCATGGAATCAGTGAAAAGGCGGATGGAAATTAAGCAAGAAAATGAATATAAAAAGGTATAACTTAGGTATCAGTAAGTTCGGGTTGTCCAGGAAGTGCTAAACTCCTTTTTAAATATGCATAGCACCAGTGAGGAACTTATATTTTCTATATGACAACAGTTGGTACATGACAACAGTTGGTCTGCCTGCAACTCAAAAAGCCTAATGTCTGATCAAAAAATAGCATGTCCAGGTGAAACAACACTCCCAGGCACAATATGGTGCAACATTTAATTTATTTACCTACAGAAAGTAAGAAACATTAAATTGTAACTTAATATTCCAAATGTGGAGGACATGTGGAGGTAGCCCGTTGGGAGTCAATCGTGTTAAGGAACTCTTCAGGATAGTAGTTATGCGGATCATCCACCGCTTCGTCGAAACTATGATACACCATCTCCCCACCCTGCAATGCTCGACTCCTCAAATATCTCACTAGGGACCCCGCTAGCATCGTCGATTTGTGGAAGAGGGAACGAGCTTATCTCCTGACCCATGGATTGCAACATTTTCCTGATGTCAACCAGAACCATCTGTTCCACAGAGTTCGGGTTTGGATTGTTGCGCTTGTAGTCTTCAGCCATCGCATCGAAGTGTTTGGTAAACAAAACTCGCACATCTTTCGGCTCGCAGAATACCAGTATTGTAGCAAGCAACCTACGCAATGAGGATGGCATTTGGAACAGGCTGTTTTCAGTAAGACATTCATCGAGCGATTTGTCTTCTTCGATCAGGCCTCGCCTCATTGCAGCGTCATGGAACGAAGGATAATGCACACCATCAACAGTCCTGAGGTCGTTCCACGACGTCGCTCCAGGGACGCTGTTCAAGAGAATCCGAAGAAAATAGCGTTCGCCCTCCGCTGGATTCGCAGATACGAGTCTCCCGACCTGGTATACCGAGTTTTTCCTTGGTTGCCAAACTTTATCTTTCGTATTCCATGTATAATACTTTGGAAAGTCACGATACAAGATTCCGCGAGCTTCCGGATGCTGCATGTTGAAGTTAAACCATTCTGTGAGCATTGACTCCTCAATACGCGGACGCTTTAAAACCCTTTCAACCTTGTCACGTTTTTAAAACGAAACCATATGCATGCCGGGGAGATGACATTGCAGCGCCAGCACAGGTGGGTGACACTGGTGTAAATCAAAACCGTATATCCTCCACATCACTTCTGGAGGCCCCACCCACCGGGCCTCTCTGTACTCCTCGATCTCATCAACATTTCCATTGACATCTTTCTTTCCATTTTCCCTAACAGCAACGGATGTTCTATCATGGCCCTTGTAGATGTACTTGAAAAGATATTTCACAGACTTAATATTGCTGCATGCCTCAACATTTATGTGGCAGTTGAAAGTACGTACTAAGTATGGGTTGTAAGGAACAACCCATCGATTATCCAGCATGTGACCTCGAATCATTTCCCTACGACCATCATCACGTCTCCTGTACATCGGGTACGAATCCCTGCCTTGCGATGTTGAATCGCAAAATGGTCGCGGGTAATGGTTCTTGCACGAAGGACGGTCCTTTGTGCACGGGCATTCACGATTAAGCACCCCGCACGGCCCATGCATCATATGCTTCGTCACCATCTTGTAGAGCTCCGGGAACTTCTTCTTGTTTGGCAGCTCCGTAGAGATAAGCATGTCATACTGATCAGGGCACGTGATTTTGTACTTCCTTTGCATTATCAGCAACCAGTGTACGTGCGGCAAGCCCCTCTTCTGGAACTCAACGACATATACATATGTACGTACCCTGCCAAGTATGTCGTTGTGCAACAACCGCCTCTTCAGCTCATCCAACTTCGCCCTGAACACTCGAGACACGATATCTGGACGGTCTTGCGCCTGCTGTCCTGGATACAGCTCATTCTTTATCTCTTCCCAATTTGGATTGCACGTCATGGTGAGGAAGATATCCGGTTTGCCATACTTTCGCACCAAAGCCATCGCGTCCATGTACCGCCGCCGCATATCACGAGGACCACCAATGAACGTCGGTGATAGCACCGTATGCTTCCCAACCTCATTCGCGTCTTCCACGCCCGTACGGTAGCTGTCAACCAAACCCTGGTATAAGTCGGCCCTCACTGTATCATGATTGAAGCGGTAGTAGTCAAGACGCGAGCTTTCTATCTTCACATAGGTGTCGACGGCAAACTGCTGGAACAGACGCTTGCCGCACAATATTGGATTGAAAATACCAGGCCGCATCTGAAACTTGTAGGCGTAGTAATCACGAACGGAAACACATAAATTTCCGGCGGAACCTACACACATAAAGGTGTTCAGTTAGTATCGTGATACACATTCATCGGGTCATATTAGTTAATTAAGAAGGATTTATGCAATTACCCACATCATCATCTCCACCCCCTGCATACGTTCCTTGTGTTTGGCTCGGGCCGCCTGCACCTGCGCATCAGTCGCACCAACTTTGGGAATGTAGTTGTGCCACCCGAACTCTCCTCTTGGAAAGAAGAGAGGGTACGAGAGGGGGTCATAGCACGCATGATATGACCGGATGCCTTTCCATGACCTATCCTTCCCGTGGAGCACAACGCTATTATCGAACTGACCCCGATGCTCACTTCCCTCGATCCATACGGCAGTCACCTCAGACGTTAAAGGCTTGTTATATACTCTCTGTTCCAGATGTTGATCAAGGTTGAACTCAATATGGACATCTGAAAAATTCTCTACTTCTCCCATAGGGCGAAGGTGATCAGAGTAGGGATTAATGCCATTATTTAAGATGCCAACCAACGTACAAATGACCTCTCTATCTTTCTGTTCGGTTTTCTCATGACACTTCTGTAGCCTATAATTAAGAGCTGGATCATTGTTGTAGAAATAAAGCTCGAGGTGAGATGGTTCATACTTCTCTTCTTTCCCAAAGTTCTTTACATTATGGTAAAGAGCACCATGCGCACGAAAAGTGTAAATACCACACTTTCGGGTGTCGGTGGTCGCACCATCAAGTTTGCAGTACAGAGAAGTGAATGAGAAGTGGTCATTGAAATGTCTGATGTGCTCACGAAAATGTCTGGCGTCAGCGTCTGAGGCCGTCCACAATCGCATGAGTTCTTCCGGGAGCGGGTCGGCGGGGGCTATATGAATAGCTCCACTACGGCAGCAGAATCCTGGCGGTTCTCCCTCAAACTTCTTTGCATTGCAGAACTTGCAATTATGCACAGGCTTTAGCAAGTGGGTCTCGTCCGTGACATTGGCATAGACTGCACCGAATGGATCTGGTACATCTGGATCAATGGTATCTTCATCTTCCATCGCGACATCAGCTTCCAGGTCGGCTTGATCATCGTCCTCTATTATAATATACAACATAGGTCAAGATTCTTATATTATGTTGGATAACATAGAATGGTAATTTAATAATGCGGGATAATTGCATCGAGGTAAACTACCTTGTCCCACAAAAAGGTACCCTTCATCCTCTTCCTCGTCCTCATCGAACACGATGTTCTCATCACCATCTAACGCAACACATGCACATGATTGGTGAGACGGACATACTGGCACTTGCAAAATATGAAGTGGAAGAGCTTGCATGTCTCATGACATTCACAATTCATGGGTACATACCTTCAACAACGGATGGTTGTGTCTGAGTACACCTCTTATGATCTACATGTTTAGAAGTCCCTGCAGAAGTAGAATGATAGGTGAGACACATATAAAGTGCCAACCCTCCCCCCAGACCAGGTAATGTTGTCACCTGCTACTCCAGCATCAGATGAAATCACATTTCTGTCACCCAGAGGGTCAGTCTGTGTGATACCTTTATATATAGAAGTAAAACACAGTTTGGTTAAATGATCATTAACTCATCAGTTGTAATAATACACAAGTTGGCCAGTTCCTTACCGTTGTCAACGACACAAGACTGTGTCGGCTGACTCGTAAAATTCTCGTTATCATCAGTGGTCCCTTTGGTGTTTCTCCCAATGGTAGCTTCAAACACTTGATTACAACCCTTTCGTCGAGAATTCCTCAATCCTGGAGTCAGGTGGGCCATATGGATAGTGTTCGATAGAAAGGCCTCCGAGGTCTCTACTTGAGGAGGGGGTTCTGGAACAGTTGGTTCGAAGTAAAGAGGTGCAGCACCAATCTCGGGGATTTCCATCTTGTCTGAGGGTTTATCACCACGAGGGAATATAAGCTCTGGTTTCCATTGAGGGTTTGCCATGGTGATGGAGTCGGGATGCAAGTTGTTTGCACGGTGCTCTTTCATCCTCTTTTTGTAGTCCCTCTTGCTCTTAATTGCATTCTTCTTGATCTCTTCGGGCGTCTTAAATATCCGCTTGGCGGCAGCCGCATCACGCCTCCTCTTATTTATCATCGCCTTCTTCCCGGGAGACATCGCTGCATAACGTGCTCTAGCCAACCTTTTCCTACGATCAGACTTGGACTCGTTCTGATCGTTCAACGCAGTTGACAAATCTACACCTAAAATGAATTGTAGTGGTCCAATGATTATTACATTAATATGTATTTGTCTCACAAATTTTACAAAATCTATACTATTTAAAAAGAAAACAAAGCTGCCAGATTCAAGATGATGGCAAATGGGCAACCAGAATGGTACTAAACTTTATATTTGCGGCAATTACTAAAACTTTAACTGCCAGAGTGATATTTGGTCATATTTTTCATGCATCTATAACGTAAGCTATAACACCAGATGTCTATTCCCCATCTATTCCCAGATATAATTTTTCCTCAAGAATTAATTGTTAAAAAAATGCCAATTTATACTATCACTAAAAGAATCTATTTGCGGCAAGTACTAAAGACAATCTAGTTGCGATAATATAAAGTTATAATTTACATCAGTCATCTATTCTTGCATCAATATAAAATTTCGTAAACAATATACTGCATATCAGCTCAGAATTACCTTCATCTGGATGTTGTACAGACCCTGCCTCAGTGTCTAGGACGTGTGTGTCCAAAGGAGCATCCAAACTATTACTTGGTGCCCCGTCTTGATCTAATTAGAGGAAAATAAAGTACTTTTAGAAGTAAGATGACATGTTTTCCAATATGAAGTAAATGAATAGGTGCACCAAAAAGGAAAATGATTATCGATTTCATTGTAACCTGGCAGCTCATTGTCTTGCGCAAGATTTCCCCTATGGAGCCATGCATCGTCTTCATCTTCATCCAGTGATACACTACCACCTGGCCAAATTAAATGCATTGCTATTCATGTACTTAATTAAATCACTCATTGCTACACCAAGATGTGGTGTAAATATAACAATGCATTTAATAAAGAATGAAGGTGCATTTAAACGGATCAGACGTGTTGCCTCCAAATTAACCTGGTAAGTCACTGTTTTGTGTCCAATGACCCCTATGTAGGCATTCATCATCTTCATCTCCATCAATTGATACACTAACATCTGGTCAAATTAAACAATGCATTTAATTAAATCATACATGTATGCACCTCGATTGTTATCATACAAACCATTGCAGTTGAGAACGCTGCTTACCAATTGTCGCCGCCTTCTGTTTCATTCGCCTTTCACGATCCTTCTTGTTTCTTTCATCCTTGCGTTCTCGCTCCCTCTCATTCTTAAGAGATTCAGAATCATTTTGTTCTTGTGGCTCACAATGTGGTACTAAATCACCTAGCACGTAAGAATTACACAATTTGAAAAGAAATGTGTGTGCTACAATACGGTCTGAACAACATCATATTAACATCATACATAGACAAATATAAACTTTGAAACATCATATTAACATCATGGTAGATAGTCACGCAAGCAGCCAGGCCCAGACTAACCTGTTTGGTCATGATCCCCATCCTCCTCCACTGCCACACTAACATCTGGTCAAATTAAACAATGCATTCAATTATTCAATTAAATCATACATTTATGCAAGGAGTTTATGCAAGGAGATTTAGGAGTAGATCATGTTGCTCACCACTTTTCAAGGCATGTTGCTCACCACTTTTCAAGGCCTTCATCTTCATCCGCCTTTCGCGTTCCTTCCTGTTTTTTTCATCCTTCTTCTCTCTTGACATTGCCGCATAACGTTCTCGCTCCCTCTGATTCTTGAGAGCTACAGAATCCTCTTGTTCTTGCTTAGTTTCTATGTCACCTGGCATGTAGGGGTTACACAACTGGAAAAGTAATGCAAAGTTACATTGAAACTCAAGAAATAACACCTCTTCCATATGTGTTTGTGAGGTCCAAGAGGGACCCCACACCGTCTAGGTTGGTCCTGGTGCGCCATCGCTCGTGCGGAGAGACGAAATCAACAGGAATGTTTGATTCCTCTACGAACCCGAGACGTACATGAAATAACCATAAATGTTCGAACCACTCCGCATGAAATCACCAGGGACCACTGGAAGAACAACAAACCACATTCACATTCAGTGGGACCACATGCTAAAAATATTTTTTTGACTAAAGAAATAGAATACTGTCTTATTCTAAGCTGGCTGTGCACTTAATTACTACTTTTCAGAAACATTAGTAGTAATAATATATATGCAATACAAATTAAGCCTACTGACTGATGGTGCTATATTATTCACATGATATTTGTAAACCAGAAAAAACATTATACTTCTCTGTAGAGATGAATATGGCAACTACAACGGTTGATATTTTCACAAAGGTAGTAAATTAAATTTCATATAGAAATCAATATATTGGCATAAGAGACCATCCATTCAACAGTCCTCTTTCAGATCTGAACTATGCAGTCTATGCTACTCTGTATTAACTCTGTATTCATCACAATAGCTGCTTAACTCAATTATATTATAAGAGTGGAATAAAGAAACAAATAGCATATCACGAAACGAATTAAACATCATTTAGATTGGCATAACCACTGGTACTGCACAAGCACAAAACCAGAAACAAGAAGCATATTTCCTCAGTTAGCTCGGTAAGAACAGAGCAACCTCGTCAACGTCCTAGAAAAAAGAAGTATTTAGGTGTACAAATTGCTATTGGTCCAAGACGACATGCTAGCAAAAATCTAATATGAAAAAATGAAATCAAAGTCACCTGCAACGGAGTGGGGTTGCGAGGCTTCCGCGGCGGCGCTTCCTCTCTGTGACGCCGCGTCAGACCTCGACGGCGGCGCGTCCTGAAGTCAGAGGTGCGGCGCGTGTGATCCAATCGAGGCGGAGCGGGGTTGCGAGGCTTCCGGCGGCAGCGCTTCCTCTCTGTGACGCCGCGTCAGACGTCGACGGTGGCGCGTCCTGAAGTCAGAGGTGCGGCGCGTGTGATCCAATCGAGGCGGTGTTGAGGCTTCCAGTCAGGTCCTGATCTGTTTCGAGATCGATTCGATTCCAATCGAGGAGGCGGCGCTGCGCGTGTGGTCTGAGTGAGGCGGCAGCGCGCAAGGCGACGCGCGCGGAGGGAGGCGAGTGAGGCGGCGGCGCGCGGAGGGAGCCGAGTGAGGCGGCGGCTCGCAGAGGGAGGCGAGTGAGGCGGCGGCGCGCGGAAGGAGGCAACGGACGGCGGCGTCGGTGAGCGATTGGATCCTGATGCGGGCTTGGGATAGCGGGGAGACGGAGTGGACGTCAACGGCGACGGTCGACTGGATCCCGACGCGGGGAGAGGCAGCGGACGGTGGACGGCGGCAGCGGTGGTTTGATTGCCCGACGCGGGGATATAGCGCGCGACGCGGGGTAAGCGGGGGCGAGACGCAGTCGATTCGATCTTGCGAGGCGGCGGCGCGCAGTCGATTCGATCTTGCCAGACGCACGGCTGCGGGTTGGGAAGCTCGACTGTAAAAATTCTCCACTTCATTCCTAGGAGTAGAGATTTAGATATTACCGTCAAATGCGATATGAAGCAAAAGCGTGACTTAGTTTAGATTTTTTTGAGGTGGAATCTACTCATCTCATTTGTTAGAGATGTATCACATTCTCATACTTGCCTGCTAACAGCAATGTGGCGGTTGTAGGTTGTTACGTCGAGTCCAATAAATAAAGTTCCACGGCACTTCCGATATTTACTGGTTCAAGAGAACTTTTTTATGGTTTGGCCCAACTTTATTCAAATCACGAGTCATTTGATTTCGCTTGATTGGTCAAAAGCGGGAACATTTGCATGTATCTAGCCATCACAGCCACACAATGAGCCATCGCCATCCATTCCGCAGTGGATCCAGCAAAAAGTTCTCCACAAAAGACACACAAAGTTCTTCCCTACGACGGCACGCCACGTGTGGATCCCCTCCCCGTGTGGCTCCAAAGCTCCCGGCCCCAACACGGCGGCGCTACGGCCACCGAGCTGCCTCAAGAAACTCGAGCATACAAGTGCATGACATGCGGGCCTGTGATTGAGTTCGGTGTGCACGACGCGGGTGCGGCAGGCGGTTTTGATGCTCGGGGGAGGTGGCCCTTTCACCGAGTGGCCCACTATATTCCACCAGTCCAAGTCATCCAACTCAGCCTGGGCCCAAGCTAACGATTCCATTCAGAGCACTTTACTACGTTCAGGTTTGCATCTTTAGGATAATCAGTTTTGGTGATTTGTAGTACTTACTCGACACTAGTTGTTAGTACTTTGGTTGGCCCGTTTGCTTCCTAACACTACCCCTTTGTACTTGCAAAGAAGATGACAGAATCAATGAAACAAAAATATGGTGGTACGTGAACCATTGATCAACAGAAATCATCTTACAAACCCCATCCGAACCTCCATTTCCACTTTTATTAGTGAGAGCAGAAGTGATATAGCTTAGATCTGAGCAAGTTTTGGGCTGATCATTTCAGGCTGAATCGGGCAGCCCATTTTTTAGTTGGAAAACAATTCAAAAACATCAGGTCGGGCTTAGACCGCCCATATTTTTCGGTTTGCGAAATGTGCACCACATCCGGCCCTATAAAGTCCATGGGTGATGGGTCGGGTTTTGCCTAGCGGGCTCGAGCCGGACCAAGTTTGTTGTGGTCTAGTTCTAGCTAAATGATAATATGGTACTTGTACTCATACTCACCATGAAAAAGGTTCAAGGCATTTGTTTGTTCATGCAAGAAATCCATCATGCTTATGTACTCCCTCCGGTTTGGAAAAAAATCGTTTTGGACAAGATTTGAGTCAAAGAGAATATAAATCACGAATAACTTTGAAGTCATTAAGTTTGGAAATGTGAAAATCATATAAATATATTTGTCTTGAAACTACTTTTATAAAAATATACATATGTAACTTTTCAATAAATATTCTTATAGAAAAGAGAAGTCAAAGTTGTGCTTTGATGACTGTGTCGCTGTCATAAATGACTTCCTTTGCCAAACCTGAGGGAGTATGCACTAAGGGCAGTCCCAATGGTAGAAACTAAGATGATTTCTAGTGCATAGGACTTTGTACCAAGAAACTAATCTTTTCAATAGAGATTTTTTTTTACTACTGAATCAAAAAATGGACCAATCATTACATTTTGGCAGTCAGGATCCTCTATGCCAACTCACACTCGTGTATCTGTGTGGTAGCGCTCTCTCTCTCTCCTCATGTACACCACACACGCCCCAGTGCCCCACCCTGCTCTCTCTCTCACACACACTCCTCACGTTCTTTGCTTGAGAACAGAAATAACAGAGCTCATCCTCTTCTTCCCCTCTCAAATCCAACCTCCAAATCCAAGAATCAGCCTATGCATGTCACACCACCGCGTTCTCCATCTCGAGAGGTTTTCATTCTCCTATGAAGCTCTTGCTAGCGTGGAGTATCCGGGGAGATCGAAGAAGCCCTCCATGACTGCCCTGCTCCGGTGGATGCACGCAACGGTGCCATGCTCGCCCCTGGGAGTGGCGGCCATGGATTCGCGACCCTGCTCCGGTGGATGCACGCAACGGTGCCATGCTCGCCCCTGGGAGCGGCGGCCATGGATTCGCGACCCGGTCGCGGCCCTTGCTCGCCCCTGGGACGATGCTTTGTTATAAGTTCATAATACCCATTCAAGATCATGGACGATGCTTTCTTTACAGTATAGTGTATAACGTAAAATTTATATATTTTTTGCAAGATGTATACAACAGCAATAAATAAGATCTAGTATATTGGACGCGGATGACAAAAGGGTTTCAAATTGTGTATAACACGTAACTTTCTAATGGAAGACAAACTAACCAAAATCACAGTACAGGATCTCCTGGTGATGGAAATGTAAACACCCTAATTCTCACTGCAACAAAAAATACCCATGCAAGTTTACCTCTAAACAAAAGTTAGTGCACAGAGGAATCTGAATCATGTATATCTATATAGGAGCACCCACTAAGAGTCAGCTATATTTCTCTCAACATGCAAGTATTTCGCGTCGTACTCATTATACACCAAGTCGCCATCCACTATACGCTATGCAGTTATCCACTGTACCATCTATTTATGTCTTTAACCGATTTTCTGTGACTAATAGCATATCTTTTTGAGTAGCACACCACAAAATTTCCGCAATAGAAATACATGTAGGATCAATCATTTAAGAATGATTCTCTCTCAACAAAATTAGCATGCTTTCATGTATAATGTTATTTAAAAAAATGTTGTCATGCAATCATTTTAGTGTTTCTACTTTCATATTTCATCTTAAAATTTTGTTTAAAAAATTCCCGCAGCAACACACGGGACACCACCTAGTAGTTATATTATGGGGATTATAAGAATATAGATTCTGGCGAATTAACAATAATTTGGTTTGACTGGGTCAATGGATTGTAATATAGAATCTACTTATGTCTATGTCACCCTTTCTCCACATAGTCTCCTAATATTCATGCACAAAAAGAAGTGAACGAAACACACTTGCATATGCATCGCCACAGGCCACACAGCACAGACACCACAAAGAACCCCGCCCCGAACTCACCCATCAAGCATCAACCTGCTGGTTTTATATACGGCCCAATCCCTTCTCTCCATTCCCTGAAACCTCCCGATCACGCAATGAAACACAGGTTTAAGGCTGTCTCCAGCAGCTGCTGGAACAAGATCTCCATCTTCAAAATCCAGATCCAAAAGGTACTGTTGCTCCTCCAGCAGATGCCGCACCCGGTTCTGCACAATGAGCGAAGGGCGAAGGCGTGCTGCATTCCTGAGATTTTTTAGCCCTTCTCTCTCCTTGCTGCATACCAACCGTCACCCGCCGCAGCGCCCCCTTGGCCCCTTCGCCCTTCCTCCTCGTCGCGCCCCTGCCTCGCTCCACCCACCGCCGCGCCCCTGCCTCGCTCCACCCGCCGCCGCGCCCCCTTCTCCCTCCCTCCTCGTCGTACCCCGGCCTCGCTCCGTCCTCCGCCGCCCCGCCTTCTCCCTCGGCTTCCGCGCTCGCCCAAATCCGGCGGTGCGGAGGGAAAGACAGGGGGCCAGGGCAGCGGCGGAAGGACCGGCGGTGCGGGAGACGGGGCCCTCCTCCCCGGCGGCAGGCCTCCTCTCCCCGAGCTTCGCTCTCGCGCCTTGCGCCGGCGGCCCCTCTCCCCGAGCTCGGAGGCGGGGGCGAGCTCTTCCACGGCGGCGCGGCAACGGCCCCCTCCTCTGCTTCTCCCTCCTTTCCGAATCGAGCACGGCGGCCTCCCAGCGGCGCACGGCGGCATGCGCCTCCTCCTCCTTCCTCGGCGATCGGCGGCCTCCCAGCGGCGCACGGCGGCCTGCGCCTCCTCCTCCTTCCCCAGCGACCGGCGGCGCAGATCCGGGCAGCACGACCTCCGGGGAGCCGGGCGGGCCTCCGCCTCCGCTTCCCGACCGCCGCCGTCGCGGCCTCCTCCTCAGCCACCGGCGCCCGCCTCCGCCTTGCTCCTCCTCGGCGCCGCGGGAGGCAACTGCCGGGTGTCTGCGCGACGGCTTGCGCGATGGCTGCTGGAGCTCCTCCTCTTTTGCAGCACACAACTCCTCTCTCTCCTTTCTTCATAGAGCCATTTGCAGTATGAAGATGCATATTGTTGCTAGAGATAGTCTAATGCGGTACTAGCCTCCCAAATCAACTAGTGAGCCTGACAGTTCGTAATAAAAACCCCGGTGAGGGTGACCGGAAATAAATCCAGCGGCGGCGACAGCTCCCCGACCGCCCGCCAGGAAAAGAACAAAACCGCAATGATGGAGCCCCCCACGAAGCGAGGTGGTGACACGAGCGCCCACGGCCCGGGGGCCAGGGACGCCGGGGAACGCTGCTGACGTGGATCCGACGGGCGGCACCGCCGCATCCGACGGCCCGGATCGCCGCGCCCCTTCTTTTATCCCCCGGCCCGCGCCCCTTCCCACCCCGCCACAGGGCAGAGATCCCCACACCCCCCTGCCTCGTCGTCTCCTCTCCTCCACACACGCGCCCGCCCGTGAGAGAGCGAAGAGCTTGCGCCCGCACTTCCATGGCCAGCGCCTCCTCGTGTGCTCTCCGAAGCTTCAGAATCGCTCGGTTGCCCGTAGCTGTCCTGGTTTGAAAGGCCGGGCGTGCGGGGAGAGCCGCGCCGTAGTGATTGTTTCTTGGAGCGGGAGGAAACGGGCAGAGAGGAGCGGCCGGGGAGGAAGATGATGGTGGGGAAGAGGGACAGCAAGAACCCGATGCGCCGGACAACGAGCATGACGGAGTTCGCGCCGCCGGACGTGCTGGCGGTGGTGGCGGAGGACGAGGAGGCCCAGCTGCCCGCCGACACCAACCTCCGTGGCGTTGGCGGCGGCGGTGGAGCAGGGCAGGACTGGCTGTCTGCGTTCGGCGGCGGCGCCGGTGGCGCCGCGGCGCAGGAGGACTGGCTCGCGGCGTACCGCGCGCGCGCGGCGCCTGCGCGGGCGGGGCTGCGGCGGAACTCCGCCGACTACTCCGTCACCGAGACCGCCGCCTTCCTCCGCGCCTGCGGCCTCTGCCGCCGCCGCCTCGGCCCCGGCCGCGACACCTTCATGTACAAGTACGTACGGTGTTCTTCGTCAGTGATTCTTGCGTAGGTAATCTTTTAATCTCTTGCTGTGCGCTTGTGTCCTTACAAAAAGAACATTTTTTTTTCTCTCCTGCTGTAGGGGTGAGGCGGCGTTCTGCAGCCTGGAGTGCCGGGAGCGGCACATCACGCAGGAGGAGTGGAAGGACAAGTGCACCGCGAAGTCCATGAACAACAAGGACGCGGCCGCGGGGGCGGCGCCGGTCTCCGGCCGCCGCGCCGGCTCCGGGAAGCCCGGCGCCGGCGGCACGGTGGCCGCGGCATGATGACGAGGCGCGCGCGAATTTACGCCGCCGCGCGCACCGACCCCCACGCAGGCCACTCCTACGCTACCCAGCTACTCCACCTTCCTCAACTAGCAAAGCTGCAGGCCCATCGATCGATCAACCACTCCGCATATCGGCAGCAAGATACTAGTAATCACTCATAATATACTAGTTATCACCAGCTTGATTAATCGATTAGTTATTATCTGGATCGATCGAATCGAACGCTGCAGCATGAAGCCGTAGAGACGCAATTAGCTCGATCCGATCGTCGACCGATCGATCCATAGATCGCTGTAATATGTTTCATAAAAAAGGATTCTTCCAGCTCGCTATGCTAGTACCTAGATGCTGGTATATACAATCTGGGTGTACCGATCGATCGAGCAGCGTGTAAGCACACAATTCTGTAGAAGCGAGAGGAAAGAGAGAGAAGTGTCCGCTTGCAGTGCGAGACAGAGAGAGCTGTGGTTGGGATCGATCGATCCATCTTTTGTTACGCTACCACTATAATCAGAGACATGTTATTTGCAAGGACAGGACGCTGTGAGTTGAGAATTTAAATCACTGTTGGAACCGACTAATATACCCATGCATGGTTGTTCTCTGCTTCTCTGTCGATCAAAAACTGTATGCTCTTCAGATTCATGTGCTTTCCGGAGCAGAAGAGTTTTTGCATTGTGAGATCGTGCGAAAATCAATTACAGTCGTACGTGCAGTTAATTGTTCCGGGTATTAGCACATTCGATCAGTATTATATATTGTAGTACCATATATGATGTGCGAATTGCGAAGGTCTGGGTCTCTCGTCTCCATCATGTACGCTGTACTGTTGTAGGTATACGATGTTTTCCTGCTTATACGTGTCCGAGGGCCAGCCGTGCCCCCATGCAGACGCTTATTAAACCATTCAGGTACACCAACTGTATTCGTAGACTGATTGATAAGCTCGTGCCTCGTGAGTCGTGAGTACAGTAGCACAGATCAATCAGCAGGAAAACTAGCTTGATAGCTCTGTGACGCTCACACATGGATACCGGCCGCTGTCTCCATTACCAATAATCGATCATTAATCAAGTAGCCTATAATGTCACCATTGCAAATGCCAAGTATGATTGATTTCGCTGTACTATATTCAAATCAAATCAGTCCCCAACTACGGCAAGGGTTATTACTAGCTAATTAATCAATGGTAGCCACCAGCAAGTACTGGGGCACTACCAGCAGTACGCGTACCTGGGCAAGTGCAATGCCGATGGCACGCCCAATCTGTTCGCTTCTCTCTCGGAGCTCCGAGCTTGTAATCGCTTCTTTTGTTCCCGTACAAAGCATGGAAGATATGGAGGTCGATCGATGGAGCACGGGGCGCGCGGCAGAGTACGGCCGTCCTCGGAGCAAGATGTCGACACCATGTTGACACTGGGAGCCGACGGCAGCAGAAGCTCAGCTGCTTTGGAAAGAACACAAAGAACAATATTGTCCTCTTCATATATGTTCACAGGCTACCAGTTCCAGGACTCCAGGGCACGTGCTCTCTACACTACACACTCCAGAGCATAACAATACCAATGGAGAATCAAACTGCACAAAGTGCACATGGAGTAGACTAATTAAGAAATTTTATATTAGCCGTAGTCAACTTACAACGAGAAGCGTATGATTCTATTAAATATTTCGCACATGAAGATATCAGTTCGACGCGATTTTAAAAGCTTGAATATTAGAGATTCTATCCTTTCCATTCTACAAGCTTGAGTATTAGTGATCGAAGGCAAAAGAAATTTTCTTTTTCATTGAGTGTGGACTCTTCTCTTGAGAGAGGCTTGTCACATTTTTCCTGTTTCATGGACACGTTTTCTGCTGCAGATGGGTCATCTTGATTGGCTTCATATCTTATATAGTGATCTGAAACCTCAACGATTTTTTTTTTGCATATGTAGAAAACAGGACATAAATCTGTAAAAAAATAAAAAAAGTTATGCACCTCAATTGTTTTCCAAGGTTTCATTTCTCAATTGGGTGAAGTTTTATTTCAAGAACATGCGCAACACTCATTTATTAAGAGAACGACGGCTCCGTTCGGCAGATCTTCGACAAATTTGCACGATAAATTTATTGTGAGAGAAAAATACTGTGTGCAGATTTTTACAACATATTTGTTGCGAGATGAAAATACCGCAGAAGAAGCCGAATGGAGAAAAAAAGTTTACATATGCATACTCTTTCCACTTTAAACTATAGGTTGTTTTAGGTTTGTTTAAATTCAATCTTGTCTATTTTTGACCAAACTTATAGAAAAACATATTAACATCTACAATATCAAATAAACATATTATCAAGATATATTTCATAATAGTCTATCTATGGAAGTTTGGAGGTAGTTTGACGTTGTAGATATTTGTATAGTTCCTATTAATTTGTTCAAAACTAGAGAAGTTTGACATATTAGTACAAAGATAAAATGATTTATAATTTTGAATAGAGAGAGGGAAAGGTGAAAACAACAAACAACCATCACTAAGGAGTTTATTATGCTCCTAGAAAACTAGAGAGGCAACTAAAACAAATGGCACAGCGGCAGGGGAGACCGAGAAGGAGGCAACAAAGGGGGGAAATTGAGATGAAGAAAAGAAGCTGGGCAAAGTTTATTAACCTCACAAAAAGCAGGATTATGTCTTTCATTGGGAGCAGTAGAAAACTATAAAGGAAAGTATTTATTCACTTATCCGTCAACATAAGCACTGGCATATTTTGGTTCCTTTTGCAAAGAACCCAGAACAATGTTTAGTGACGGATCGTGACTAGTTTTTTTTTTCTTTTGAAGAGAAGATCGTGACTAGTTTTATGATCTTCTTGATAAAGACTAAAGGTGTTGGATAACTGTTTTCACTTTTCAGTGAGGCTTTTGTCAATCAGAAAACCTTGTCCCAAGGGCAACCTGATTCTCTCATATCATTGTACTCAATTTGTTCAAAACTAGAGAAATTTGTGCATAAACGTGGCTATTGATTTTCACCATCATTAAGATATGTACATATACATAATTCACCTCTATCAACAACGTATATATTCATGTGCAAATTAAGTAGTCCATCCATTTCAAAATGTAGGTTGCATTTTGTTTCACCAGGATAACTTTTGGGACCAACAATTTATGTTATTATGTTTGTACTGTAAACTATCTACTTATGATTATGATTTTTGTATCACATACGTAATGTATTAATCAAGGCTAAACCTTTAATGGTATTTTACTATATTTTACACTTAAATATAGCTAGTCTACCTAATACTACTCCGGATTTCTTGAAAAACTAATTTCAAACTTATAACAACTAATAAAACATCATTATATATTCATCAATGCACAGACAGGAAACTAAAAAGAACCAACTCCAGTTTAGTGATCTTAATTTGCCCTGTTTGGATCCCCTCCAACTTTAGTTTGCTACAGTTTGAAGGGGTTTTTTTTTAGCAAGCTAAAAAAACCTTTATTTATTATTGCCAAACCCTTAGGTAGAGAAGATGAGAGTTAATGTTGTGTGGTAGTGGATAGTTTAGGGAACCTTTAGGGATATTTTAGAGTTTCCTCAATTTTAGCAAGTTTTAACAATTCTTGGCTTGCTAATGACTCAAGCACTTTTCGAGCTTCAACTAAAGTTTAGCAAAATTTTAATTAAATCTGCTTGGATCCAAAGTGGCTAATAAACTTTAGAAAGGTATCCAAACGACAACTATAATCAGGCACCTGCATCTGTAATTTGGAGCCTCCGAGACGGTGCGGGTGCGTGCGTCACCGTCACATCAGGGTGGTTTTTGCACTATAGTTGCTGCAGCCAATTAGGCAGTAGCCACTAGCTAGCTAACCACTACTAGCTCCTGCATGTCACGGCCTCACGGGTGGTCCATCGCGTTGGATGCACTCGCGCCCAACCACAAGCCTCGCTCACACGTCCTCGGCACCGTCCAGCTGTGCGTCCCACAACGGGCTCGATCCTGCTCATCGTGCGGTTGCACCTCCGATCCTCCCAACTGCGCTTGTGCCCACCTTTCCCTGTCCCCGTCTCCACTTTTCTGGGGGGCAAAAGGGAGAAATCCACCGTGCCATTGCTTACTGCGCCATGGCAATGGATCGGTGTGCTCACGTATAGTATGTGCCTGGCTTCATGAGACAAATGAGAGGACATGATGAATAATACAAGTAAAAAAGGTGCTTTCGTTTTTGTTTTTTTGCCTTTGCAAAGTTGTGACGCATGGCGTTGTTCCCGCTTTGTGGCTGCGAGGAAATCCTGCGCGCAAGTGGGGATTATTCGTATGTGTCTTTGTGACGTGTGTGTAGCTACTGGGATGTGGAATCCTTGTTCGAAAGGGAGGGAAAGTGGGCAAGAATTACATGCTCCTCCACAGGAGAAAGAGGGATTCCTAAGGTTCCATTTACGAAAAAGTTATATTTGAATTTGTTCTGAAATATGTACATACAAAGAAGAAGATCTATGTATCACTTGTTATGGAGGAAATTGTCAAGTCTCGTATGTGAAAGTGTTTTAAATTACCAATTGAATTTTTTTTCAGGTAAACTGGTTTTGTTTGTTCTCTAATCATCTAATAATGATCCAACGTTATACTACTATGCATCATATATATTCCTAGTTTCGTGGTTCCTTTCTGTCTCTTCACGTTCGGTAGTGCTACCTCATCTCTACACTCTACTGGGGGTGTCGTTGCCCCTGGCCTGGATCGGATCTCTGTGCCATCACGCCTATCACTGCCTCATTGGGCATCTTAATTATGATGTGTGAGACCTAACACCAGAATGATTGTTAGGTAAGATCAAAGTAAGAACAATAATTATGAGGGTTTACTCATCTCGTCTTAGAAAGAAAAAATAACATTCAGTGCTTATCATGGAATGTGGCACTTCCGATCCCTTCAGAAGCAAATTATACGTAGTAGGATTATAAAGCTTGCATGCGTACAACAGTATTGATTTAACTCTGAGAGAACTAAAAAATATCCATGCATGCCTACTAATTGCCTAATGGTGAAGAACTGCTTTAGTTCTGATCTATTAAAAAATGCAAGCTGCTCAACTCAAAGTAGGATATTATTAGTGAGAGTGAGTGATGGTCACTAAGCTTAAATATTCCAATTTTATGGTACTTAAATGATTACAAAGCCAGCGCAAGCAAATAGTTGAAGAAGACCATGATCCATGAACATGTTTCAATATCACGAGCTCAGATCCATTGACCACCCGACACATGTATATCATCCATCAGTTCATGCCTTTTTATCTATAAATATAAAATTCTTTGAGCTCCAGTTAACCTTGTGCTAAGGCATTGAATGTATACATAGTTTCATTTTCACCTCCACTAAAAATCCTTTATTTATGCCTCAAGACAATAAATGCTTTCTACACCACTGCCTACTACTAGGCTACTACTAAACAATCTGACCACGAACTACTGAACATGATACATAATGTAATGTAGTAGTATTTGTGATCAATAATAACGACAATAATTTTGTTAACTAAACTGCGTAACTAGTCGGGTAAAATAAGACTGCTACACCTAGTTAAGGTGTACTGTATACTAGAATAGTACATGGCCGTCAAGTATGTATATTAAACTTAACGCAAAAATTTGCAGAAACTTGGGCCATGACTTTGGTCAGATAATAAGCCAATTAAGCACGACACCAATTAATTAATCTATCATGTATGGAGTAGTAGGCTTTTGCTGCTTCCACCGGCACCGTGATGGCCAAAACCGGTCTGTAGTATTGGGTAGGCCAAAATCTAGCTATATCCAAGAAAGGATGGGGCATCCATTGCATAAAGTGGTAAAATGGGGGATCAAAGCCTCATGTTAGTTAGGACAAGAGATTTCACTAGCTAGCTGGTTAGTTGCTTTCCAAATTCCAATTTTCTGTGCATAAAGTTTTACGACAAAATTGAAGATATGATTCATTTGATTATATTGAAGCCGGCGATAGATGACATTTGTGTATTAGAGAAAGTTAAAAGAGAGATGAGGAAATTGAAAGCTGGGAATTTCGTACTAACATATTATTTCGTTTGACATCATTAATTCTTCACTATGACATTTTTTGTGGGAATTCAAACCTTAATAAACAGAATTTATTTCCACACCTGTAAACAAGAAATATAAGTAATACTATGTGCAAGAACAGACTTTCTTTGCAATAATATGGTTTGTTAGGAAACATGAGGGATTGCCCCCTACTGATTATATATTTATATATGAAAGAACAAGGAACAAAGTCTTACAGAAGAGGTTCAGGAAACAAAGGAAATAAGCAAAAATACAATCAGAGGGCGTCTATCCATAACGACATTAAGTGTTTTCGATTTGCTCTTAGGATAACTAAAGCAAATTCTTTGCTGAAGAGAGGCATGACTGTCTACAAACTTTGGCTGTAAATTCCTGAAAATCAAGTCATTTCGTGCCAGATACACCAACTCATTAAAATTATGACATCTATAAATAAAGGGACCTGAAGCTAATCTTTAAAAGATCAAAGGACTTCAAATGGATCAGCAGGGGATATGGAGATGAAACAGCAACCAGCAATCACGAGCAAATGGCAATGCATGAAAAGATGGTCCACCGACTCCTCAACTGAGTGTTTACACAAAACACAAGTATATGAGCATATTTTTTCTTCTTAAGATATTCCGAGTACTTAGTCTGTCCTTCATTAGCAACCAAAAGAAAACTTTGTGTTTGTTCTGACAAGCTGATTTCCATAGCCATCTGAAGGCTGCATGTGTAATCCTGTGACCAAGCAAATGTTTCTAGACTTTTGTGAAAGAAAAATAAGGAGACCCCAGATGTAACTCGAGATATCCTTTTCCTCCTATGTGGGAATATTTTCTAAACTAGCATCAAGTTCTACCAACTGATCATACGCTTCAGAGGACAAAGGCAAGTAAAAAAGGTTCCCCATAGATGTTTCAATTTTGGCCTGATGGACACTGACATTAGTGTTCTTTGCAAATGAGGCTAGCTCTGGAAAATCTTGTATTGGCACATGATTATTCCACAAGTCATGCCAGAGAAAGCAAGTGTCAATCTGAAAAATTCCCACAGAAGCGAGTCCTTTGTATGTAGTTATTAAGTTAAGAACATCATGCCACCAAAAAGAACCCCGATTGGCTTGTAAAGGTAGACATCCATTAGCATAGTGCTTTTCCCACACCAACTTGACCCAAGCGATGTCTGCATTATTATAAAACTTGTGCAAATATTTCATCAGTAATGATTCATTTTGCATCTTTAGCATGATCACTCCGAGACCCCTTTCCTGCTTAGGGAGACAAACCATTTCCCAAGCCGCTTAATCGGGTTTTTGTCAGAGTTTTATATCCGGCAACCTCATAGGGGGTACCCGTCGGAGAGTAGATAATGGGCGATCGCCGCGATCTGGAACTCGAAGGCATGCGCTAGGACACGAGACATATTTATATAGGTTTGGGTAGCTAGAGTAGCGTACCCTACGTCATGTTTGGTGTATTATATTGCGCCCTGCGCTTGGTGTTGTCCCCGGAGGGATTGTGTGTTCGTTCCCCTCCTAGGTACCCGGCCCTCCTTTATATAGTCCAGGGGGCGGGTGCCTAGTCGGTTACAAGTTCGGATAGGATTACACAGTATGAGTCCTAGTAGGATTACACGGGAATTCTAGTAGGAGTCCGTCTTCATCCTTCCTTGTATGGGTACCCAGGGGTGTATGGTTGACAAGCCCCCGAGCACTTTGTAGTCGAGTGTAGCGGTTCGAGTAGTCTTGAAGCCTCTTCGAGTAGTTCTTGAGCGTCCTCGAGTACTGCTTGGAGAAGGTCTTCGATAGTACTTGAACTGCCACGATGCTGGAAGGTGGTCCAGCTCATCTGTCTTGAAGTCGAGATTATATGGAAGTGCGATTGCAAAATCGCACTCCATATGGAGTAGCCCCCGAGCCTTAGGTTGAGTCGTGGACTCTAGCTGAGGGTCAATCTTGATTCTGCATCTTCCATCTTGAAAAAAATCAACTGATGGGTGTAGCCTAGTAGCCCCCTTGCCTTGGAACGATTGAAGAATCAATCCAAGGGTCTTGAGTGTTTGCGGAAGTAATCATCCGAGTACTTTTACAGCGTCCAGCCCCCGAGCTCGTCGCTGGGCGAGCCGTATGAGCCACGTCGAGTAGTTGTTGGTGTCGAGCCCCCGAGCTAGAGAACTAGCGGAGACTACTCAAGTCGTCGTCGAGTAGTGATTTGGCGTGTAGCCCCCGAGTTTAGGAACTAGCTGTGTTGATGGAGGTACACGGAGCGTCCTAGAGAGTCATCCGGAGCTTGACCTGAAAGTAAAGATGCGTACATTATGTAGCATATTTGTAGAAATTGATTCTACTAGTGACAGATACAAGATACAAATGTGAATGTAAATGTAAATGTCATGTGTCATTCTGTTGTTGCAATCGTAAGGCGTCGAGTAGTTAGCCTGATTCGGTTAAGCGCCCGTCTCTAAGGTATCTATTTAGCCATAGCCGCTGGGGGCGTGGAGGCATGACAGTAGAGCCGGTTAAGCGCTCGATCTCTAAGGTATCTGTTTAGCCATAGCCGCTGGAGGCGTGGAGGCATGACAGTAGAGTCGAGGCTTTACGCGGATCGAAACTTGTGCTACTAGAGCGAGACCATTAAGAGGTAGACGAAGGTAGTCGGCATGGCGACAAGAGAGAGCGTGATTGCTCATAAACTAGTCATTGAGATTGTTCCGCGTGGCGGAGAGAAGAGAGCGCGTGTTGTGCGCAGTGTAGCTCTGCTGGCAAGTAGCTGTCGAGAGGCGTACACGAAGTAGTCTTCGGCGTTGGTTCCTGTACACGGAAAACAAGCCAAAGAAAAAATTATTAAAATAAGTGACTTAGTTTGATTCACGGACGAGTGTGGACGAAGCTGTGATGGTAGGCGATGAAGCCACAACGGTTGTTACTGAAGTCGACTAGTCGGAGGTGGATCCGACTAGTTGTTGATGGCGCAGAAGTCGTT
Organism: Cenchrus fungigraminus; assembly: GCA_036936925.1. Classification (NCBI taxonomy): domain Eukaryota; kingdom Viridiplantae; phylum Streptophyta; class Magnoliopsida; order Poales; family Poaceae; genus Cenchrus; species Cenchrus fungigraminus. Next base: position 58,374,949 of record CM072781.1, on the reverse strand, counting down.
CTCGACTAGTTTTCTAGTTGAAACTAGTCGAGATGAGTAGTCGAAGTAGTAGTACATGGGTCGTTGCAGCCGGACGTCGACGTGACCGTAGCAGTGCTTGCGTACGTATCTCTTGTGCATCGAGCAAAGATCTTGGAGCCTCCTTTGGTAATCCTGCGTGTGCGTGGATCAGGATCAACCAACCAACCAATTTGCTTTGCACGTGATGTTGTCGATGCTCTGTTACATGGAGTTGAAAAAGGAATCGGAGGGGAAGCTTTGATTTGCGTGCAAAATCCCTGGTGGTCTTGATCTTGATGCAGAGTTGGCTTCGGATTTGCTTTGCTGAGTGATTCCATCTCGAACTCGGAGCAGCGAGTACGAGAGAGTTGATGTGGAGCAGCAGGTCAGCGCTGGCCTCGAAATTGACTTCATCTTGATCTCGCGCGTGGAGAGATTTCGCCGAATTAGCTAGAGCAGCCGCTTCCGGTAGATTGATTTTCAAAAAAAATCCTTCGAATTCTCCTGATGATCATGACGATCACCCCACGGTGGGCGTCAATGTCGGAGTTTTATATCCGGCAACCTCCATAGGGGTACCCGTCGGAGAGTAGATAGTGGGCGATCGTCATGACCTGGAACTCGAAGGTATGGGCTAGGACACGAGACATATATATACAGGTTCGGGTAACCAGAGTAGCGTACCTACGTCCTGATTGGTGTAGTATATTGCGCCCTGCGCTTGGTGTTGTCCTCGGAGGGATTGTGTGTTCGTTCCCCTCCTAGGTACGCAACCCTCCTTTATATAGTCCAGGGGGCGGGTGCCTAGTCGGTTACAAGATAGGAGTTCGGATAGGATTACACGGTATGAGTCCTAGTAGGATTACAAGGGAATTCTAGTATGAGTCCGTCTTCATCCTTCCTTGTATGGGTACCTAGAGGTGTATGGTCAACAGTTTTAGCATTAATGTCAGAACCACGCGAGAGATAATGTTTCTGAAAATTGTCTATTTGCTTGATTACCGTATCATGAAGTTTGAAGGTGAACATAAAGAAGGTTGTCAGTGAAGAGAATACCGAATTGGTGAGTTGCAATCGACCAACCTGAGAGAGGAAAGATGAAGTAATGACCAATCTCGGTTCACATTTTGAGAGAAGTGGCAAAAATTCCAGAATTCTGGGCTTGGTTAATCCAAGAGGAAGACCCAAATAGGTGACAGGTAGCCAACCAACACTACATCTAAAAGTTTGTGCAAGGTGCATTGTTCGGACCTCATCTATGTTTATAGGAATCGTCATGGACTTAGAATAGTAGATTCAGCAAAAGAGTGCAGTTTATCCTTCAAGAAAAATAAATGAGTAGCATTTCCTTCTATGAAGATCAGCGTACTGAAGGATGGGGAAATCCTGACTATAATCCATAGATATTGGTAAAGAAAGGAGATTCTGATCCTTAGCCTTGTTAAGCAAAGTTTGCAGATAGCAGAGGTGAGAGGCTGTCACCTTGTCTTACACCACGCCGACAATGAAAAGTTTTACCAGGTACTCCATTCAAGAGAATTGATGAATTTCCAGAGGTAAAACTTAGCCTCATCCAAGATAATCACGTGTAGGAGAAACCTTTATGCTGCATTATCTTGAGCATGGTGCTATGCTCAATTTTATAAAAGGTCTTTTCAAAATCTAATTTGAGGATAATAATTTCCTTTCTTCACTTATAACAGATATGCTGATATTCAAATGCCTACGCCAAACAATCTTGAATAGTTCTTGTTTTTATAAAACCACATTGATTTTGGTGCACCAGATCCATAATTACTTGCTGAAGCCTATTAGCAAGTAGCAATATTATTACTTGCAATAATATGGTTATACTATATCGCTTGTGGGGGCATGTATGTCCGAGTCATGAGCACCAATCAGGTAGCTAGATTGTTCATTTCATGCCGAAACCAGGAAACGCTGCAGCCATATCCCCAGGCCCCAGCTTCTGGTGCCGAGTTGCTAGCTAGCTCCAGTAGGCTGCTTAATTGCATCGTACCGCAAAGTGACACTTGCAAGTGTCGTCACGAATAATCTGATGATCCCTACCAATAAATAAACCATCGATCAAGCTACTTACTTCCCCGTCCCACATAGAGTGTTCATAAAAAACCGTGTTTGTGAGACAAACACGGTTTTCTATGAACACTCTTTGTACGACGGAGTAGTACACACTATCTCTAGCACATGTTAGTTACCATCGACTTCTCTGCTGCGATTAGGGGCTTAGGGCTCCGATCATCATCATCATCTAGCTCCTGCCAGCAAGTTGCTTGAACGAAGCCTTAGCTTGCGCGGCCGCTGCGCCACGAACAACCAGAGTCCACACCAGCCGCCATCATCTCAGAGCAACCAACCACACACACTTGCAGCAAGTTAACATCATCTCAGAGCTCAGGCCCATGCAACTTGCTCTGCCTTTTGCCCCTTGTGCGCTCCCAGGAGGCGGGCGGCGAAGCCAATCAGGACCGGGAACTGGAGCAGTAACTGCGGAAAGCTCCAGCGGAAACGGGAGCTCCATGGATCGCGAGGTCGTCGCCGTGCGGACGAGACAGAAGCCGCTGTCGTCGTCGTCCCGGCCCGGAGGAACGAACCTGTGGACTGCTGATGTGGCCCGTGACAATGCACTGCTGCGACGTTTTCCCGGCCGTCGATGGGTGGGGATCAGAACGGAAGCTGAGGGCGACTCGAGGTTGTGGGAGGAGAGGTGGCGGCAGGAGGCCAGCGGCGTCCGGTGACCGGCGGTGGCCGTTTCTCCACGCTCCTGCTGCGGCTTCGACTCCGAGCCTCTCTCATCTGCAGGTGCAGGGTTGTCTGATGCAGACAGCGTTTATGAGAAAGCTCCTGATTCCTGAATGATTATCCGAGTGAAGACTACTACTAAATATGTGACCTTCTATTTTTAGATCAAGTACATCCCCCCCCCCCCCCCCTGCTTGATTGCCAGTTGCAAAGTCATGGTCACAAAGATATGACTATGTGCTGCTGCTGCTGCTGCTAAGTTCTCAAATTAGCACAGTTACCATTTGGTTTCTTTTGGAAACTACTCACAGAAGTTATTAGCCTTCTGCTGACAGGATCATCGGCATTCAGCAAAGCAATAATACGTATCTCTGAACGACGTTGAGGCGCGGCGTGCGTTGGCCGGGTTCTTGCATGGAGCCCTTTTCCTCGTCGCATTGCGACGCCAAATTAAAAGCTCGACGACATTTTCCTAGCCAAGTCACCACCTTGGGATGGTTCCCATCGGCACAGCTTCTTTCTCTTCCATCTGGGACGGAAGGAAGGGAATTGAGGACACCTTGAGGCCTTGTTCGGTTAAGCCCTTCCCGGCCGGGAATGCGGCCCAACCCACGGGGGACACCTGGCCCGGAAAGAATTCCACCCAAAAAAATTTTGTTGTTCGGTTAAGCCCCCGAGAAACCCGATACCGGCCCAATCCCACCCCTTCCCCTCACCCTGGCCTGTGGACGTCCGGGAACAAAATCATCGAGGGCGACGCGGTGGGAAAAATCCCGGCGGCACCGTCTTGCGCGAGGGGGAGGCGACGCACGCGCGAGGCTCCGCGGGTGGTGGCGGTGGCGGCGGCGGAGCGGGTGAGGAAGGAAGGATGGCGACGACGGTGTCTACGACGACCCCTCCCAGCGGAGGCGACGGTGCAGCGGGTGGATCAGCAGGAGCACGGCTCTCTCCCCTACAGCGACCACCGACGGCCGCGACGGCGGATACCCGCAAGGCGCAGGGCAGGCCGGCGGCGACGTGGTCTTCTCCCCTGAAGCGCTCATCCCCTTCGGTGGCCGTCTTCTCGCCGGTGAGTCACCCATTCCCTTCACTTCACCTCTTCTCTCTCGTATGTGCTAGATAGGCCGCCCCTCCCGATCCTCTTCTTCTCCGCGAGGTGAGTCTTCAGATCCGCCCTCTTCCTGCTTAGCTCTACGAATTATCTGCGCAGATCTTTTTGTTCTAGGGGTATGTTCTGTTCTAGGGGTATGTACTGTTCTAGGGGTATGCATCTCTTAAGTTTTGCGCTAGATTTATTGATGGATTTGCTCCCGAGCTTTGTGTTTCTTGTCCTAGCTCGATTAATCTGTTTTCAGGAGCCTGGATGTAGCCGCCTGCCTCCCACCAAATCAGAGACCAATCGCAGTTTCAGTAAAGCTATGCTGGATTTGGATTGAAATAAAAATCTCCGCCTTTCTAAGCCACATTAGACAACACATGTTGTTTCTTACTATTATTTGTTCGTCTTGTGATGATATCTAGCTCTAGTAAGTAAAGAATTAGGAAAAGTGCCATTGACGTGAATGCAAATTTGGTACCACTACCAGAAATAGGGGGACTTCCTGGATGCCATGAGCTGCCGTGACATTCATGTCCTGCCCCTAGCTATTTCTGCTTCTTGCCGATGAACAATGGCAGCTCGACAGCAAAAATTCGGCACTAAAACACATCAATTCCTTAGTGTCTTCAGCTGGCACCTGGTAAACAGATCTCTGATCAGGCATATGGATGCGTATGCAACAATGTTCAGCGAATTGCCTACCGATCTGTTCCATATGCATGAACCTTCACTTGTAGTTCTTGACACTCTTTGCCTCCCTGAAAACATCATGGCAGAGACCATTTGTCTCTCACCTGTAGGTTGTAGCTCATCCTACCGTTTTTGATGGTGTTTGAACCCAGAAAGGAGTAGATCAGGAGCAGCAGGGAGGATGAGAAAAATATTTTCTTCATTTTTTTGTCAATGGACAATTGCTGAACTTTTCGTAGACCTAACTTTGCTTTTGATGTCATGAGCCATATGTTGATCTGTGTCATATGATTAGGGATAGCAGCTGTCTGTCATATGATTAGGCATAGCAGCACTCAATATTGTACCTGTGTACATTCAGCTTTTGCATTGCAACAACTAGTATATGGAGTCACAGTAGTCGCAGCAGCATGTTGTTTACTGAATTTCTGAACAACTAGCAGCTTTACTTCTGATGCCTTCTGTTTGCAGATTATCCCTGCACCAGCTCGCCTCGGAGAGGACGATCCTCCACCATCTTGGGATTTGGTACCCTCTCCTAGAGGTGACTCAATACTCTCCTAACTTTTGCAATGAGTTTGAGTTTAAGAGATCGGATTAGAAAGAGGAGAGATGAGGAGGATGATGATATGATGCTATTCTTCCTTCCCGCGCTCTCTTTGTTGGGTTCCAGTTCTAGTGTAGTGAGGGAAAAGATACGGCGACATACATTGAAGCTATCAGGCGAGGAATGTGTTCGGGAATTGCTAGAAGGTCATGTTAAGAACTGTCGGGTAGCTTTCCGGATGGAACCTGGAATATTCATGGCACTTGTAGACTATCTGCTTTATTGTAATAAATTATGAATGTTTTTGGGTTGTAAGGTAAATATACTATGAATGTTTTTGGGTTGTACTAAATTATGAATATTTTTGTGGGTTGTAAGTTAAATATACTATGAATGTTGAGGGTTGTACTAAATTAAATCTGCTTTGTTGTTCATGTTAAGTTACCATGCTTGGAAGAGGCTCTCCGAAGTTGCTTTTATCAAAAGGTGCACAAAAGAAGCCGTCACCAAAACAAAGAAGACCTCTACTTGGAACCGCGGAGATGTGCATTTCTTGTGTATAGGAAGCTAGCTGTCTGTTACTCTGTTATGCATACTACTTGCTCCTTGCTATTAGTGGGAAACAAAAGTGTTTATAAGGGGAGACTGACTCCTCACTTTGCTGTGTTATTTTCGTATTTCTATGCTTCTGCAGCACTGAGAATGGTGACTAGTGAGTTTATGGAAGTGGATGTGTGGAATGACACAATCTTGTGTAAAACAGAGTTATATCACCTATTTTTGAAACTGGGTATCTAGATGTGCATAAGTGCATTGCTTGTATGTAGGAAGCTGCCTGCCTGTCTGTCTGTTATTATACATCATACATTATGCTGTGGATCTGATATATGTCAAAAATGAAAAAAAAAATCATACACCAACTGCAATTGTTCACTCCATAGAGATTGGGGCCATGCCCATTGCCTTGTACACTTCCATAGCTCTATTTTGTCAGTGCCACTAATTGATTTATAAAAAAATTGGGTTTAACTGTTTGGTTAGCCATTTGCTGCAATTAGTTGGTCTTTGCCCTTGAGAAACAAGGGTATGTTAACTGCAATTAAATTCCTCAATTTGCTGATGTTACTTTCATATTACTATGTTCTGGCAGTACTGAGAATCGCCGCTGAAGGTGATGGAGACGGACCAGGTGTGGATGCATGAGAGGCTCAAGTGCTGTTCCAATAAGATCTTCAACTTCATATCTGGATTTCGTGATAGGATAACTCAAGGATCTCTGACTTCTTTGCTGATAGTGTGTGCTGCTTTGCTTTCAAGCTTTCTGAATCTAAAGTACGAGTCCTCAGTAGCTTTCGAGTTGGTGTAAAGCTTAATGGAGCTTATCTGCAAGGTGGTGAATTTTGTTTCTGTCAGGCTGGGATTGGATAATGGAGCTTATAGTGAGAGCCCCTTGGACACATACATGATGAATACATGATGCCTTGCAGTGTATGTGTATCTGAATCCATGACCAATGACTGCATTATCTTTTGAAGCAGGAATTTTAGTTTATACAGCATATATGGATTTATTTTCTTTTCTATTTGCTGAATTTTCCCACACCTCAATCCCTGTATAATTCCCCGCTTGCCGAACATGTTCCCAGGGGTAAGGGGATTAAGGGAAATAACCCCAAAGGGATTGAGTGGCAAGGGATGGATCAACTCAATCCCTCCTTGTATTAATTCCACTTGGGGGTTTTACCCCTCCCTGCCGAACAAGGCCTGACAGGGAGCTGGGGGGAGAGCAGGGAAGACGAAACCCGCCGAGAGATCCAACGTCCATGTCGCCGTCGCGCCTTTTCCCTTTAACGTACTGTACTGTAGTGGTTGCGATCCCTGTCCGATTGTTTGTCGCCACCGCCAGCTCCTCGCCGGCCGTTGAACGTCGCCGTCGGCTGCAAAAGGAACACACCCACGCATCAGGCACACCACTCAACGCCAGTCGCCAGGGCAGACTTTTCCGCTCCAAATGTGTGTGCGTGCGGCCGCGGCACGCGGGAGCTGTGGACAGAGAAATGGGATCAACCAACGAGAATTCTCGCCGGATCTTGAGTTGTTGGGGGCCAATTTGTGCTGAGAAACGCGATCAACCAACCGTGCCGACCTGAGCGCAGCGGCGGACAGCAGGAACGTCGTCGCATTTCAGCCTGATACGTTTAGGCGTGTGGGCCTAAAAAGGGTTTGGTCCCTTGATGGGCTGGCCCAGTAGAGAGCGGCTAAGTTTATCTCTTACTTTGTTTTGAGCAAAAAGTTTCTTACTTGTGAACGAAAAGAAGGAACATTTCGAAATGGTCAAAAAATGAAACTATAAAGCTCACCTAGCCCAACTTGGTATTCTTCGTTCCACATCGAGGTCCAACTAGTGATACCCGTTCAACATTTTCAGAAAATAAAAAATGCTGATCATCATTTTTTAAAACATTGACCAACATTTTCCCACAGCGGTTGGATCAGCATTTTTCAAAATTATTACAACATTTTTCAAAATTAACATTTATAAAAAAAAGATGCATCCAACATTGTAAAAAAATGCTGCACCAACATTATTTCAAAAAAAATGTTGCACCAAAAAATATTGAAGATTTGTTTTTAGCACTTTCTACCTCATGGTGGTCAGCAGCGGGCCAGCCAGCCCCGACGGCGGTGCACCGACGGATGCGACGACATGAGGTGGCCCACCGGAGAGCGCGGCGGGAGGTGGGCGCGACCGCGGCGGAGCGGGCCAGTGAGGACGGTGGCGTCAAGGAGGGCGACTGGTGGCGACCTCGTCATCAAGATTCTCTCCTTTATATTCACTTCTCCCGCACCCATCATTCTTTATCTCTCTCCTTCATCCCAACAACCACGCGTGGGGCCCACTCGTCATCCGCTCCCTTTCCTTTTACCCTCCCCACCGCCCCTCCCACCTATTCCCCCCTCTCTCCCATCCCGCCACCTCGGCTCCTCCGCTGGCGCCGCTCTTCTCACCCGGGCGCGCCCCACCTCTGTCCCCTCGCCGGCGTGCCCCGCCTCCCTCTCCCTTCCTTGCTGGAGCGGCAGGCGTCCTCGACTTCTCCACCCCGTCTGCTCCTTCCGCCTCCTTCTGCTGCGACGGGGAGCGGGAGCTCGAGCGGGTGGCCATGGTCAGCCGCAGCCACAGCGTGACGGCGGATCCTCGTGCTCCGGCACCAGCACCGGATCCCTGGCCCCCTCCTCCGGTCTCCCCCGTGGCCCTCCTCTGAGCTTCCTCCGCCGGCCGACGGAACTCGCGAGGATCTCCCTCCCCAGTTCGAGCCGCGATTGGAGCCGCAGAGGCCCCCAAGCCGGCGGGGAGAAGAGATCCACGAGGAAGGGACGAGGCGAGGAGGAGCTCGATCTCCACCGGCATGGCCTTCTGCGGCGCGACAGCGTCGATTCGGGGCGAGTCGGAGCTCGAATCGGCGCTTGGTGACGACGGCGTGACGGCATGGCGGAGATCTCGGAGCCAGGTCCAGAGGAGGTGGACGGCGGCCCTCCTCGGCTCCTCGAGTCGTCCCTTCCCTGCTCCCTCCTCCCCATGCCAGCGGCGCACCCAAGCGGGCGGTGTGGCACAGGCTAGCGCCCCCAGCTGGCACGGAGGAGTCCTGAGAAGAGCAGGGCCGGTGGCGGCCCCTCCTCCCTCGTCGCCTCCCTCGAGCAGGAGCCATCCCCGCAGGCGTGAGGGGCGGAGGCGTCGCAGCTCGTCGTCCGGAGCCGAGGCGCGGTGAGCATGACCGGCGTAGCTCCTCCACGACGACGGCGATGAGGGCACAGCGGGAGGGCGGATGCGGCGGCGGCGGATGGAGCTCCTCCCCTTCCACTTCTCCTCCAAGCCACTGGGAGGAGGAGTCGAGCCTGGTGGGCGGGCGGAACTTCACCTGTCGGGCGTGGGGCGGCGTGGAGGGGCGAGGAGCAGGCCGGTGTGAGGACGCGCCCTCACCCTTGCTCTCCTGCACTGCCGCGACGAGAGGAGCTGTGAGCTCAATTCGCGGCGTGCGGCGGAGCTCCTCCTCCGCGTTGGGGCGGCCTGCTCAAGCCGCGACGGGCGGGCAATGCCGACCGCGCACCGTCTCGGCTCCTCTTCTCCGGCATCGGCAGCGTCGCGCCCCTCCTGCAGTCCTGCTCCGCCTCCTTCCGCGTGCTGGCGTGAGGCATTGAGGAGCGCGGGCCCCGCGCCACGGTGGCGGCCTGGAGGAGGGCCGCTTCTCCTCTGGATCTGGAGGAGAAGCGGGGGCGACGGGATTTTCCAGGAGACCGCTGCAGCACCTTTCTCCTTTAAAGGATAGTGCTACAGGGATGTAGGAGGAGTATCCCGTCCCCAGTGCGGGTGGTCTGAGGACTGTGGCGTAGAGGAGGCGTGCCAGGGCGACAGTGCCGGCCGGCCAAGCGCTGAATTACTAGCGACTGAGCGAGCCCTCAGACCAACTGCTACCGCAACGATAAAGCGGACCAAGTCGAAGGAAGGCCGGGCTATAAGGAAAGATAAAGGAAAAGGTCCTTTTGGCGGCCCTCAACTATTGTCGAAGTCTAACTTTCATCCTTCATCTGCAAAACCGGATATGTTACATCCTTGATCTATCTAATCTGTTTACATTTGGTCCTTCAGTTGTTTTGGTGTGGTCCACGACTCCACGTGTACAAACATTTACTCGTAGCTCCCTAAACTTCTTTTCTTCTCGTAGAAAGGTCCCTCACCTTCTTCCTCTCCTCTCTTCCTCTCCTCTTCCCCCACTTTCTTCATCCTCCCTAGCCGCCGCCAGCCCGCCACTCTCTCGGCCGCGCCGCTGCCGCCGACAATACATGGTGTGCCCATCATGCCAAGCGTCGCTCTCGGAACCCATCCTCGCCTTGCCATCTTGCACCACCGCCTGCAAGCACCGCCGTCTCCCCGTGCCCGATTCACCGGAGCTGCTACCTGTCTCCCGTCCATTCGGCGAAGACAGTCCAGGCCAGGCCCGGGCAGGCGGCGGTGGGCGGAGCAGGTCAGCGTGCCAGCTGCTGGTGCGGATGATGCTGCCCGGCGTAGCGCGGCCCCGGTGTTGCCCACCGATGCGAGCCAGAGCAGCACGGCCCACCGACGCGAGCTAGAGTGACGCGGCCCCGACGCAACCCGCCGACGCGAGCCAGAGCAGCGCGCGAAGCTTGACCCCGGCCATGACGCGGCCGGCACGGCTTGGGCGACGTAGCCCAGCGCGGCCCCGGCGAGGCCGGAGGCCTCCGCATCTTGGGCGACGCGACTTGGCTACTCGGCCAGAGGCATGACAGATCGGTGAGCTGGTCAGAGGCATTTGTGGAGGAGAAAGAGGGAGGAAGGAGGAAGAAAGTTTAGGGAAATGAAAGCCGCAATGCCGCAGGGCATGGGCCCCACTGCCGCGTGTGCATGACATGTGGGACCCAGCGTCAAAACCACTCACAAAACTGGTAAAGGAGTAAAATTAAATGGAATGGATAGTTGAGGAATTTTAGATACCCGGTTTTGTAGATTGAGGATGAAAGTCAAACTTCGACGGGAGTTGAGGGACGTTAAAAGAACTTTTTCCAAAGATAAAACAATACAAATACTGAAATACACACACACAGCCGCCCTTCCTTCTTTCTTCTATTCAATCAAACCGAAAAGACTAGAACAGAAGCCCACCACAAACCCAGCCAGCGTCAAAACCACTCACAATACAAATACAGCCCACGAAAGAAGGCCTCTGATGACCCTGGTAGAGCCCACCAGCCCGTACGGTACGCGTAAAGGGCAAACGAACGGACTCGAGTAAGTCAGTCAGCCCGTACCGGCGTGCCGACTCGTATGCCATACGGCACGAGTGTTGGAGCAAACACTGAAGGGACGAGCAACCGCCAGGAGAAGATGGCCACGACCAGGAGGGCGACGATGAGCACGGCGGTCGTCGGTAACCGGCGTCCGATCGGATTCGCCTTCTCCAAGTTCGGGAGGGTTGCCGCTCTGCACGCGCGGCGAAAGATCGCCAAAGAGCGGGGCAGAAAGCGCGGCCGTGCTGCTGGTGGCTCTGGCTTGGCCAGCGGAACAAGAAGAACAAGTGAGTATATATATGATCCCGATTCGATTCATTTTACTTGTGCTGTCCTGCAGTCTCACATTCTTGGGTTACCACTCGATCGATATATGCCAGAGCGGTGATCTTTCCCGTAATAAAAGGAGTTAGAACATGAGAAGAAATTTGGTCTCTTTGCAATTCGCTCCACGCTACCGGCCGGGGTCTATATATCAGATAGTGGTGATTATAAGGAGGCATTTTTAATTTAAGAAGTAACGATTATACAGGAATTAAATCTTGGTTTTTGTGTTTTTCGCTTTTGTTTTTGCGATTGACAGTAGAACTACATAGGTTGAACAATCTAATCAGTTGGTTTCAATACTCAGCCCTTATAGAATCGATCCCCATGTGTGGTTGAGTCTAGCAATCCACTTTAATTTGTTATTATGGGAAAAGATACGGAGTACTAGATTGGATTTTTGGATGAAGTATTTAAATGTCAAACGGACTGTCCGTTCTGCTGGTGTAAGCTTGCAACTGAACTAATCATTTGGAGTTTCTGCTGTGGTTACAGATAGGAGGCTCCAGCTTGATGCAAGGGTCCTAGATGCAAACATGTTAAGTGCCTGTAGTGTGGTTAACAAACAAGATGGTTTAATCACTGGCAGGCTTGGTGAATCCGCAGTACATAAATATTTTGTTAGGAAGCTTGGATCCGGCTGCGTAAATTGGATGAACGAAGAGAATGAATCCGGGCTCCCTTACGATATCACCATCACAAAAGCTGATGTGACCGAGTATGTGGAAGTGAAAGCAACATATATTCCAAACAAGAATTGGTTCCACATTACACGCCAGGAACTACAGTTTGCAGCGGAGAAAAAGGACATTCGTTTACCATTGCCTATGTTTTGCTGTCCAAGCCGGATAAAGCAAGCATTGTGTTTCTGAAAAACCCGCACCAGCTTGTGCGACAGAAGGATTTGAAACCAGCCAGCACGAATGCGTTTCTCAAAAGACGACACGAGCTTCTACGACAAAGGGATTTGAAGCCTGCCCTTGTAATGTCGACGAGATGTGTAAAGCTCGTTGGCAAATTCATGGAACAAATGATATAACCAGCTCAACTGCTCAAGTGATATGAATCTGCACCTTGCATTGGTATGCCTTACTTGCCCCTATAGATAACATGCAACTGGTATCGTTACTGGCATCCTCCATCCTAGTTCTTTTAAAATTTCCTCTTGGCTCATGAAACCTGAACCTCGAGTTGTAAGGTTAACCATGCTGTCGTTGCTTGACACAGTAGTTCATAAATAAGCGAGTACATCTTTGTATGGATGTTATTAATTTGCTGGCAAGCCTGTGGATCTGTATATGTGACAGTGTGGCCTTCTTGCCGCCGTAAGAATAAGTGTAAGGCGCCGGTCACTGGAATGCAGCAGCTGCCAACAATCTAAGATCCGGTCATCCGAGCACGGCTTACATACACTCCGTCTTTGTTTCACAAAATTTGCGATTAGCCATGTGCTTCCATAGTGATTCATCAGGTTCAATGTCACGCCATGTGCTCCCCTTAACAAAACTAGCTAGAGGATCTAAACTACGAGAAATATGTAAAAACCTCTCGGTGAGAAACTTTTGTTCGTGACTATTTTTTTAATTACACAGTACATCGAAGACACTCACAACGCACGCATATTCATCCTATGAACACACGTGCGCAAATTCTATTCCTAAGAGACGGAAACGTCGCCTACCACTGAAAGCACAGACGTCGTTACCAGGGCTCCTGTAACCACTAGGCTACAGACCCTTTCGCGTTCGTGACTGTTTTGATCCATCAGTATTACTGCGATACGGACTCTTTCGCGTTCGTGACTGTTTTGATCCATCAGTATTACTGCGACACGATGGAATGTGTCATATATAGGTGAAAGAAATTCGCTCTCACGGGGAGTCAAACCCAGGACCTGAAGTGCTACCGGGGCTCCTGTAACCACTAGGCTACATGCTCTTTCGCGTTCATGGCTGTTTTGATCCATCAGTATTACCGCGACACGTTGGAATGTGTCATATATGGGTGAAAGGTTGCCTCGATTTACGTCGGTGCCCACAGGGATGGCGACCGATTTTGTCGATCTCAATTCTCATTGGAAGCACTCCATAGATGTGTGCATCTTTCTCCATAGATCTGGAATGAAAATTTGAAAAAAAAGAAGGATAAAATGTCCGACCTGCCGGATTCGAACCAGCGACCTAAGGATTTATCTGCGAATGACTACAGTCCTCCGCTCTACCAACTGAGCTAAGGTCGGTTTGTGAAATTATAAATTACATTAAGTTATTTATCATAAAATGAAATCTAATGGGACCTCTTAGCAACAGTTCAGGTTTGTCCCCTGAAAGCGACAAGATTTCCAAACAGTACTTCCCAGTTTCATTTAGGTATATTATAATAATTTCTAACTCCTTTTCTGTTTCACAATCGAAACCACAGTCGATAACCACGGGTCCACGGTACCACCTAGCCTACTGAAGTTTTCTAGTTCTGGACTTCTGGTAGCTGCTAGCTAGCCGAGTTTGAGCGCCAGTAGCATGAAGTAGCAAACTACTCCCTCCGTCCCAAAATATAAGGATCTGTTGACTTTTTTTTATGTTTGACCACTCATCTTATTCAAAAAATTTGTGAAAATGTTATTTATTTTGTTATAACATGTTTTATTATCGTGTATATTTCAAGTATAACATAATTATTTGTATATTTTCATAAATTTTTTGAATAAGACGAGTAGTCAAACGTGAGCAACAAAAGTCAACAATCCCTTATATTTTGGGACAGAGGTAGTAGCAACAGTAGACTTTGCTCGTAATTTAGTCGTTAATTCATCTGCGTGCTCCCTATATTTTGAACGCTTGCCCATTTGTGCGCCCTTGTTTATTTGATTCAGTAACTTTGGTAGTTTAATACAGCAGGGCCAGGCTAGCTAGGATAAACCGAGACCTTATACGAAATTTTAAAGAGGGACCAACGAAATAGAACATACTCCCTTCGTTCCAAATTATAATCCGTTTCATCTTTTTGACTTCAAGTTTGACTGGTCATCTTATTCAAAAAATTTATATAAATATTAATCAAATTTAAATCATTCTTGAAGCTACATCAAAGCCACAACAAAAGACGTGATATTTCACATAAATTTTTAAATCAGACGAGGGGTCAATTTTGAAATAAAAAAGTCAAACGAATTATAATTTGAAACAGATGGAGTACAACGTATCAATAATTATTTTGTGCACCTATGGTCGTATGAAGAGGAACGACCACTCGGTAATGCACCAGTGACTAGGATAAGTGAAAAGTCTATACTTTTTATGATGAGTCTCACAAAGTACAATCTCGTGCACGTTGTCTTTCATACCGGACCCATCCACTTCGTGAGGTCAACTCGTGTTGAGAGGCTGCTATAGGTTTATTATTTGAGCTTTGTTACAGTACTTGTAAATACTAGAAGGTACTTGAAAGTACCTGTTTAGGATGATACTCCCTTGGTCTCAAATTATTACTATTTGTTTTGACTTTTTAGGTACATATATTGCTTCTTGCCAAGAGAGAGAGCAGTGTAATCTCAAAAAAAGAAAAGGCTCAGTGACACCAGGTTTTTGTTTTCATTCATTCATTCTTTCTTCTAATTATCCTTTCTGTAACTAACTACATATATACTACGACATGGGACGTTGTGAATTTCAAAATGAAGTTTTTAACCAACATTACAGAAAACATGATTAAACATTTAAATGATACTATTTGTATACTTGCACTAAAAATGAACTATATATATTCAAAATGTTGACCTACATATTCAACATTTCTCAAATTTAACTCAACAATTAGGATAAACTAGTTCGACGTCTTGTGCAAAAAAAATTGAAGTCATGTACTAAAATATTGAAATAGTATGGTCTAATTGTTGATGTGTTTGAATGATAAAATATATTTATATTTGATCTTATTTTATTAAATTATGAATAATACCATAGTTCAAACAATTTTGTGTATAGCGCTTAGCAGCAGCGGCGGGCGCATGGGCTTCACAGATGGAAACGTTGTTCTCGCCTCCAACTCCAAAACAGCGATTTCTTCTATCCTTGTTCACATGTAGACGTGATTTCTCTCAGGAAGGAAGCTGCTCTTTCTTCATTAGCTTTCTTACCATGTCAACAAATTTATTAGATCAACTCCAACAGTCTCTTTAAATGCTTTAGATCGGTAAAAAAAAGAAAATGATGATAATTTTTGTTTCCAACAGACTCGATAGAATACAACCTCGTCATCTCGCTCGCAAAATCTTCTCGTCCGCTCGTCAAAGATGGAAAAGCCGTCGCCCTTGCTATCACCCCTGCTGCACGCGGAGGCTGGGGCCGCTGGCTTGCTGGCACCGCCCCAGGGTCAAGCTCCCCGATTGAGGCGCGGGCTCGCCGACGCAGCCCCCGGTTCGAGCTCCCCTGCGTGGAGGCCGGGGTTGCGGGCTC
Organism: Cenchrus fungigraminus; assembly: GCA_036936925.1. Classification (NCBI taxonomy): domain Eukaryota; kingdom Viridiplantae; phylum Streptophyta; class Magnoliopsida; order Poales; family Poaceae; genus Cenchrus; species Cenchrus fungigraminus. Next base: position 58,359,271 of record CM072781.1, on the reverse strand, counting down.
GCCGGCGCCGCCTCTGGAATCGAGCTCCCTCTCGCGGAGGCTAGGGCCGCTGGTTTGCGACGCCACCACCGGGGTGGAGCTCCCCTACACGGAGGTTGCGGTGCGGGATCGGCGCAACCCCTTGTTCGAGGTCCCCTGCGCCATGGCCGCCGGCGTCAGAGCCACGAATGTTGTCGTCGATCTCCTCCATCAATCCATCTTGATTCAATTGCTTTGATGTTGAGCACTCCCACACCATCCCCTACCTCTCCCAAGCTTCGCCCCTCGATTTCCTTGCCGGAGCAGAGCTCCCCACGAGCTCGACGGCCGCCACCCATGGCCCCCTCCTTTTTCCGCAGCAGCCCCTGTCGGGAAGCCCCAAAATTGAATCCCCTATCTCTCTCTCTCTCTCTCTCTCTCTAACCATGCCCTTGGATTTGAAAACGGTGGACTATAGTTGAAATCGGGCGAAGCTCCGGCGAGGTGCCACCTGGGCACCGGCGGCAGCTACTGTGAATGCTCGTGACCCTCTCCCACGGAGTTGGGGAAGAAAGAGGATGACAAATGGGTCCTATGTGTCAGTGATTGGTTGGTGGAATTTGAAAAATAAAAAAAATAGCTAGTTTGTTGGATTACTCAATAGAATTATGAAGTTTTCTATTTTTACAAAAGGCTAAATCTCCAAATTTACTTAGCAAAAATAAAAAAGCTGTTGGAGTTGCTCTTATGTGCCAGTCTAATAAATGTTATGGAAACTATCCTACTAGGAGGGTTAAGAAAAACTTCATTTGGCTGATAAAGCCGAAGTTAGCTGATGTGGCACTAATGTGTCAATTGATTGCTGTAGATGCGGCCCAATGGGTCCATTGATACTGTGTATACTATTACCAGTGTACAGTTTACAAAGCAGGTGATATAAATTCATGATTAGTCCTCACTCCTCAGTAAAAAAAGGAAAAAAAATCAATAATGGATGATAAACACACCTGCTGAAACAATATACTGTAATATTGAGTCGGCAGGGCCCTGCCAAGTGCCAACGACAAGAATCACCTGCCACCTGGGCGCTGGCGGCAGCTACCGTCAATGCTCGTGACCCTCTCCCACGGAGGTGGGGGAAGAAAGAGGATGACAGATGGGTTCTACGTGTCAGTGATTGGTTAGTGGAATTTGGAAAATAAAAAATAGCTAGTTTGTTGGATTACTTAATAGAATTATGAAGTTTTCTATTTAAAAAAAATTAAATCTTCAAATTTACTTAGCAAAAATAAAGAGGTTGTTGGAGTTGCTCTTATGTGCTAGTCTAATAAATGTTATGGAAACTATCCTACATTCCTACTAGGAGGGTTAAGAAAAACTTCATTTGGCTGATAAAGCCGAAGTTAGTTGATGTGGCAGTGGCACTAATGGGTCAATTGATTGCTGTAGATGCGACCCAATGGATCCATTGATACAGTGTATACTATTACCAGTGTACACTTTACAAAGCATGTGATATAAATTCATGATTAGTCCTCACTCCTCAGAAAAAAAGGAAAAAAAATCAATAATGGATGATAAGCACACCTGCTGAAACAATATACTCCCTCCGTATATGTTTTAAGTGACGTTGTGTAGAGTAGAAGGAATTGCGATTTAAGTGACGTTTGGCGCCGGGGAAGTTTTTTTGACGCCGCTGCCCTCGCTTTGGGACTCCACACGCGGCATGTACTGTAATATTGAGTCGGCAGGGCCCTGCCAACGACAAGAATCACCTTTTTGTGGGACAAAACTATTTGCAGGATTATATTCCAAAGTGAAAACAGATTACGAAAACGACGGTTTGTTCGTTATGCACCGTGCTGGCTACACATGCCATTAATGTGCTAATTAATTTGTACTTTCTGTCTATTTTCCAACAGACAGGAAAATTTCGATTTGGCCTGACATTACGTTTATATAAATTTGGTCAATCTAAGTTAACTGAACTTAGAGCAAACATACATTTAGCTATATTTTGGAACATATAATAATATATTTTGAGGCAGAAATACGAGTTCACAACAATTCACTTGGATAAATAATGGTTGAAGTGGCTTTATTTTGGTTAATCCAATTAAGTATTAAACAACGTTCTTGAGTACTTTAGGGAGGCTTATTCGGTTATTCATGTCTTCTAGTTTTCTCATTAGGTTCAAAAACTCGTGTGTGTGCGCGCGCATGATTAGTCCTTCGTTAAAGAATTCGCAAAAAAAAAAAAGTCCTTCGTTAAAGAAGGAAAAATCAAAATATGATAAGCACACCGGCTGAAACAATGATCAGATACCTTTTTGTGGGAGAAAACTATTTGCAGGATTAGTATATTCCAAAATGAAAACAGGATTATGAAAACGACCGTTTGTTCGTTATGCACCGTGCTGGCAACACAAAGAGGAAACATCATGGAAACCCGTACATCACCGACTGACAAACATTCCGGAAGAGGCGGAGGTCGAGTGAAGAGGTCCTGCAGGACGACGCCTTCAAGAAGGAAGCGACGACAACACTGTCATCGTCCGCCTGCCCTCGAAGGAGCAGGCCAAGTCTTCACTTGGCAAACCGAAGGGATTTGGTGGCCGCAACAACGCCCCTAGTAGGGTAAGTTACAGAAGGGCGTAACCATTGTCGACACTAGCGGACGCTAGACCGGCTTTCGCTAAAGACCTCCAAAACCCAATTCACATAGCCGATCGTCGCAGCCAAGGCGAGAGGCAAAGCGATGGGAATTACAGCATGAATCCTAGATGTTGGCAAAGAAGAGCTTAAGCAGGCAAAGTCGAGAAGAGCCCACATCATCTGTGTCGGAGTATAAGTGAATTGCCCACCTTTCCTCATCAGCTTAAGCTTTTGGGTTGAACTGGTTGGTGCATGCAACTCAATATGGTATCAGAGTCAGAGGTCTCAAGTTCGAATCATGGCGGGCGCGTTAATTAAATTAATTACAGCCCCACTTCAATATCCACGTATGCGGCCTGGGGGAGCCTGCACGTGAGAAGTGTTGGAGTATAAGTGAATTGCCCATATTTCCTCATCAGCTTAAGCTTTTGGGTTGAACTGGTTGGTGCATGCAACTCAATAGTCTGAAGACCTCACACCGTTGGAGGAGCAAAGTAAGGTGGGTGTGAGTAGCCCGCCGAAGGACCGCCAAATGCATCACCTTTGGTGGCCTGACAGTGCAACGACCGCACACGGGTGAGAAGCACGTCGAGGAAAGAAGTAAGAGGACGCTAGAGAGCCGCCGACGTCGCAGCCGTAGTGGAGGCCGCGGCCCGCCGAGGAGGTAGGGAGAAGGAGGAACAATCGGTAGCGGCGACGGCGCCGGGCGAAGAGGAGGGGCCCACGGCGGCCGGTAGCGGCGACGCGCCAGGTAGAGAGCCCAGCAGCCACAAACGGCGATGCAGACGAGGAGGAGGCGGGCTGCGGTAGCGGGTGCCCCGCCCGCTGGCGAACACAGCGGCGGTGGCGCGCACCAGGAACCGAAGGGAGCTGGGCACCAGTGCCGCCACCAGGAGGTGCCTCCAGAGCCGGAGGGGGGAGGGCTGCAGCTCGGAGCAGCCTTCCCTGCTAGCACCCGCACCGAAGGCCAAGGGAGGGCCCACAAGCCCCGAGCTGCCGGCCGTCGGAAGGACGGTGGGTCGGCCGGGACGAAGCCGTGGAGACGCCAGAGAGGGAGCGCCCACCCCAGTGTGCAGGTGCGTCGGCGCGAGAGAAGGTGGCGGCTACGCTAGCAGAGGAGGCTGACACCAGAGGCAAAGTTGAGCAGAGGTGGCGTTGGGCGCGGAGAGGAGCGCCAACCGGCTGGGGAGGAGGAGCCGGCCCCGTCCATCTCCAAAACCATTGCCGTCCACGCCAGCTCCACGAGGAAGGCGGCCGGACCTGCGCTGGGGGATGCCAGAGCAGTCGTCGGTGCTCGTGCTGCGAGCCCACCTTCGCCAAGCCGAGCGTAGCAGAACGGAGGTGGCGTCGGGCCTGAAGAGAAGCGCCATCTGGACGGGGAGAGGAGGAGCCAACCCCGCCCAACTCCAGATCTGTCGCCGTCCGTGCCAGCTCCACGAGGAAGGATGCCGGATCTGCATCGAGGGAGGTCGGAGCAGCCGCCAGTGCTCGTGTCGCGAGCCCACCTCCGCCAAGTCGCGTGGATCCAGATCTAGGGTTGGGAAAGCGGAAGGGAGGGTGAGGTGCGACGGAGGAGACCGCCGGCGACTGCCGCGCGTCGGCGAGAGCCAGGGCTAGGGCGGGGAAGAAAGCAGGGTAGCCCAGCGAGGGTCTGTTTGGTTCGCGTACTAGTTGAGCCTGGCTCGTATCTGGGAGCCAGGCTCACATGAGACAGGCTGAGCCCATACACCCTGTCGTGTTTGGTCGCTTGTACCTGTTTAGCCTGGCTGAGACGAGATGAAGTTTGGTTGCCTGTAAGAAGATATGTTGCATGAAATAAAAATATTATAATATTATGATTAAAATTTTTATTTTGTGCAAATACACTCTTAATGTTCTTATTCTAGATAATTATGCCTTTAACATTTTTAAAACAAATTAATATCACTTAATATTCACTAATTATAGACTAATATCATCATTAGCGGACTAAGCGCTGCACCGAGCGAGCTAGGCCCAGAAAAAACGGTTGATTCGGGCGTTTTCTGAAGCCAGGCCCGGAGGGGAATCTTGCACGAGCGCAGCCAGGCTCGGGGGCAGATCTAGGCAACCAAACACAGCCGACGGAGGTGGCGGTGGTAGCCATCGGGGGGTAGATGAGGCGGTCCTGGGCGGCGTGGCTGAGGGCCCTCAGGTCGCGCTGATTGGGCATATAGTTGTTTCCAGAGAGCAGTTCGGATGATGAGGGACGAAGACCATCCCACCCATCATTCCGTGCGACTTTGGAGGCCAACCAGCCCCGCTACGTCGCCCTGTTTTCACGTCCGTCAGATCGCCCAGATCCGTCGGTCCCGGTCCTGCCAGCGGTGCGTGCTAATTTGCAAAAACGTCTTTGGATTTGTTCATTATTCTGCTCTGGATCCAGAGAGGACCTTCTACTACAGTAAACACGTTCAATATTTTTGCAGAAAACCCCTCATCTTTCACAATTTTTGTCTACCAAGAAGACGAAATTCCAAAATCGCGGCTTTTTTGCATTTAGCCGCCCGCCTGGCGCTTTTGCACAAACCACCCCCCACCGCCCCTTCCAGTACTTATCCTCTTCCTCCTCTTCTCTCTCTAAAGTCTCAACTCACGCTCGGCGCCGCACCGCGCCGCCGCCCACGGTCTCCCCCTCCCCGCTGCCGCCCAACGTCTCCCCTCCCCGACGGGATATACGTACACAGCAGACACTGCGTCAGTCCCTGTCGCGGGCCTGCGTCACTCCCGGCACAGCTCCCTACCCCACTCGCATCGCTGGTCGCCTCCCTCGACCTCGATTCCAGCCTAACCCTAGCAGTGGGGACCGCGTGCGGAGGCGGAAGACGAGGCGGAGGCCGTATCGCAATGGATGATGGAGGTGGTGCCGCGCGGCGACACGAAGGAGACCGGCGACCTCCTCACAGCGGGCCCATCTCCTTCACCTCAAGCTGTCAAGCACCACTTCTCACAGCTCGTCCAAGCGCTGCTGCCCTTCCCGCGGGCACCGAAGTGACGAGTAGCTGCTTGAGGAAATGCCTCCAAGGTCAGTCTGTGTACTGTTAATGCCTTAATGGATGCAAGAGACTTGTGCACTGTTGGATCTAGCTAATTATGTGATTTGATTGATGAAACTAAGCATTGGTAATCCACAACAACATATCAGATTCTTTGTGGTGCTGTGAAACTGCAATGTCTGAATGAATCAGTTAGGTTCAGGATCATGTGTACTATTTTTTTAATCTTTCTGGTCAAATTTGCAGGGTTCAATCTTTTGTGCCATGTTGCTACTCTCATCACAGCTTATGAAATCAACAAGGAGGATGGCTAAGCCTCCTATTGTTCCCTTCTTTTTGGTGGTAGTTAACACTACTCTAGCTTACTTTTGAAGAGATGGTATATGCAATGTATATGGTTAAGGGCTTTGCACAAGGAGATGTGAACTCAGCTAAATTTCATAAGGGTGTTTACTTAGCTTTTATTAATATGTTGTGTTCAATAGTTCCCTTCCCAATTTGGTATGTATAAATTTGGTATGTATAATTTCTTCTCCTTGGTGTATATCATTTTCTGCATTTGCATGTAGCACATGTGTGTATGTACAGATAATTACTTTATTTTGCGAAAACTGACCTTGTGAAAGGATGCTCTTCATTTTGAACTACAAATAAGTGATTCAATCTAAGAATCACTACCCTGCCATTCCCCTGTGTTTTAATTTTGCAGCAATCATTCTTCTTTATTCCAAACAATGTTACCTATTTCCCCTTGTTTGCACCTGTATACAGCCATTGGTTGCTACACAAGTGGATAATTCTAAGGAAAAGCAGGTTGAAAGTGGGGGGGGGGGGGGTCGAGTTTGTCCTCTGTGTTGGTCGACCAGTCTGCAACTGATAATTTAGAGGTTGTAGAATTTCCATTTTTATTGGTTGTCCGAGTGTTTGCTTATGTTTGGTGTTTTCAGGATGGAGGTCCAAGTGGTAGTGACTCTGGTGCCTATGTGACTGCTGGTGCCAATGAACATTCCGAGATTAACAATAATAAGGATACTAAAAAAGCAACACAGAGGTTTCCTTTTAATTTTACTCTGTTGTTGTATTTAGTTGTTTTTCATATGATCACAACAATGTTAAATCTTTTTTAGGGCTTAAGGGTTTATTGAAGAATTAGCTTCCATTTCAAATTGTGCAATTATCCATGGTAGAGTTAATTATGCATAAGATACTATTTATCCCTGTGTTTCTATCTTGTTTGCTCACTATCGAGGAGCATGGATCTGTTACTACCTACTGGGTAACATCCGTTATAAATCTAGCGTGATTGTAGTTCCTCTGTGTGTGTGTTTCTTTACATTTTTAAAAAAATTATGAGCTTGGTTTCTAATTGCTGTAGGCCTGGAGACTCTGTCTGGTGGATCAGCTTGTTAGTGGTACCTTAATGAGGATATAGATGAGATCGACGATTTTTTTGAAAGGTGCGTTTATTTTGTTATTTTTTGGAATATTCTAAATTCACCTTTGAATCTGACATGTCGTGTTGTATTCATTTACATTTGGTATGGCACGGAAGTGACTGATCTGACCAATTACATGTTCATTATTGTGCATTGCAAAGAAATTAAGAGAATTTATTATTCCTCAATTTCTGAAATAAAAGGAAAAATGGGTAAGAAAGCGTAGGTTCGATTGTAAAATGGTCAAATGGTTTCCTCTATTTCATCATCTAATTCGTGTCTGAGAGCACTGCATCAGTGCGAAAGCTTCTCTTGTAGCACTAGCAAACTGGCTGAGCAAGTGATTTTTTTCCCCTAACTTTTTTTCTATGAGATCGATGCATCTCGATCCATGATTTGTGCATAACCAGCCAAATTGATAAACCTACCGAAATGTGGTGATTGGTGGCCTTCTGCTTCATTTATTCCAGCCCTTAACCTTTTAATAAAATATCAATGTAGCTCTTTTCCTTCTGTTTCGATGTCGTTGACTGTGTTGAAATGTTAGTGCAGCATATGCAACATTTTTTTTGTTTAGTCTGAGTTATAAGTGGAAGATACATTTCATATACTTAATTGTGCAAGAGCAGCATGTCTTGCCGGGGCATTTATCGAGCTCATTTACTAATTGAAAGTTGACAGATGAACATCAAATAGTTGTGTCAACGAGTAGTTTTCATACATTTCTCCAATTGTCAGCAAGCAATCTTCTTGACCATTGTCTTTGGCCCCAACGTTAGCCTGCTACCAAGCTCTTTGATGCCCACCAATATGCTCAGAATCAATAATAGATTAATAGGTTAAGAAGTCTCATTACTTTGACAAGTTCATTAATCTATTGCTTGCTCGGTTGGATCAAGAGAACTGACTTACAATCTTGCACTGTTGTAACATTGAGTTGTTGCTTCGAACTTCTTGTTCTTATCAATTTTCTATTCACAAGCATTCTCCTGCCCGAGGTTGTAGGTAGAATTCTGTCTTTAGATATATGTATAATTTCCTTCGGCTTGTTTCTCTTACATTTAACTTTGACATGAACCTAAAAAATATTTTTTGTCTAATCAGTTTTTTTAAAGAACTATCAGGCTTCTTGATGATGGGCATATATGAAATTCTAAATTATTGCCCTTGCGTCACAGGCCCCTACAACAGAGTGTGGACAGAGTGTGGTAGATAGATTCATCATTCATCAGATGCTATGCATTTGGATGTTACATATTCTTCAGACGTAACAATGAGATATGGATCATATTTCTGGTTGATTTACTTTAAAATGATTGGATGTTTACCTCAGGTACTATTTCCCTACTTTTTTTTTGTTTGTTTTCAAAGTAATTGTAAAATATAATAGGTAATCAACTATTTCTTATTGAAGGTAGTCGATTGTGTAGTTGAATAACTCTCTTAATTCCTGCACTGTAGTTTCATTTTTTTTAATTGACGCAAGCTTTCAAAGTTTTACTGAGTTAATACTTATATTCGGAGGTGCTGATCTGGGTGTCATGTTTCAATTATTTTGGTACAGACGACCCTGATGGAGTTACTGTCCTGATCAGCAAAAATGAAGCTGAGAGACATGTTACTCTACTTTTGAGTAGCATTTCAGTTCCACTTTTATTATGTATGTGCATCACCTTGTAGTGTGTTCTTTGTTCACAAAAACATGTAATGGGTGATGATGATAGATTACTAATCTCTTTGTTTATCCTTGTAATTCTTGTGTTGTTCAGTCATGAAGATGTTGTCTTTCATGAAAGTTGTCTCCGATCCGGCCAGAAACGCTAAAGAAGCTCACGGGATTTATTTACGGCATGATATGATCTGAGCTGAGTCAAATATTTCGTGTACTTTGTCTTACATACTGGGCGTACTCATCCCTGGTAGTCAAAGATGTGATGGGGAGGCTGCTATATTATCGATTTGCAATTTCTTGAGCTAGCTGGCTGGATGAATATATGTATAACGTATTCAGTGTCTTACGGAGAGATCATCGTATACATATATGTACAATCAAATAGTGTACCTGTATGTGCATGACGACCATATCTTCAGGAAATTGTTTCCAGTTGAGAATATGGAGGCCATCCAAACAATGGTTTTGGATACTTTAATTACAAAAGATATGAACTTATTATGCTCGGCCGGCCGCCCGCCGGTTAACGTGTCCTAGTAGGTTAAATTCTAGTTTGATTTTTTTTCTATATTGTTATTGGTCTACAGACTACAGGTAAGACAATGAGAACCACAGTTAAGCTTGATAACGTCTGGTTACTGGCTGAAACTATGCGTTGCAGCCTAGTTGCTTCCTAGCCCGAAAGTTGCAGCTACCCCTGCATACGACAAGAGAATCGTGTGTGTACAAAGACGACTAGTTCCTAGTGCTCCGTCGGTACTTTTATTTGTTGTAGTAGATGTACATCAGAATCATGCACGGTCTCAATATTTTTTCAACACGTAACTTACGAGTGTGGTATACAATTTCAGTATTCCTTATCATTAATTTTTCTCGAGCGGCCTATAGTTATTTTTTTAATAATTTTGTCTTTCTTAACTGTTGTCTCGACAAATTGGCAACAAGCTAGATTAATTGAATAAACATATTAAAACAGTTACAATATACTCCCTCCGTTTCTATTTATAAGGCGCGACGCGACATGGCACGGTCTTCAAAATTAGACTTTGACCATCTATTTCTCTTATATTATATTTTTTATGGTTATAAATATATAATCATTAGAAAGTATATTTGATGACAAATCCAACCATATCAAATTTACATTACAAAATAAAAAATTGATGCGTAAATTATTGGTCAAAGATCGTAAACTTTGACTCTTAATTTACGTGCGCGCCTTATAAAAAGAAAAGGAGGGAGTATAACTTTTTTTAGAAGGGCGTAACTCTTTCTTCATCAACAGAGTTACAAATGCTTTGAGACGGATTTGACACCCAAACTTGCCTACCAAACTCAACATAAATCGCACACCTTGCGATGGTATTATGCCCATCCATATTGAACCGCCTATTTTTGATGCACTAGGAACGATGCACGTGCGGCACGCACGTGTTGTAGTACATAGATAAAATCAGTACTCTAAAACTCAATAGATAAAAAGTTCAATAGATTGAATTACTAAGAAATTTTAGGATTCGATTACTTTTAGAAGATGTTTCTAAATTACTTTAAAGATGTATGTTACTTTTATTTGTTATTAATTGCAACAGCAAGGAATTGTTATGTCAATTTCAGCTAGGTCGACTGGTCATTTTACAAAGAGTCGCATGATGAAAAACACAGCGAACTGTGTCAACATGTCAGGCTCTCATATGAGCTGATGTACTAAAAATCAAGCATTGAGCAGAATGCAAGTTTTAAGACACCGATGGACAACCCAAGTAATGGATTAAGCACTTTTTGAAGAGTTCAGTAATTATTTAGAAAAGCACATGTTCAAAAAAGAATGCTTAATAACATAGCACTGTCCAGGCATGAAATGGTGAGATCAGATCCTTACAGACAATTAAAGATTGAAACAGCATAGCTCTGCATGATGAAATTACAATATTATTGTACGATGACAGAAGCATGTCGTCGTATGTGGTGTGGCTTCTAAAACCAAGCACGAAGCAATAAAATTATAAAATTAGTAGTGTATTAGAAAAGTAAATTAAACCAAGCACAATGCAATAAAATCTTACACTATATTGCTCGCCATTGTGAGAGGAGACCTACCTATTGTCTCTGTTAATTAGCTCCGAAACTTTACAAGGCAATATCTAAACCTACATTAGAGTGTCTAAAGCAAAATTACCATATTATTGTAAGATGACATAAGCATGTCCTCGTATCACGTATGTGGTATGGCTTCTAAAACCAAGCACAAAGTAATAAAATTATAAGATTAGCATTGTGTTGGAAAAGTAAATTAAACCAAGCATGATGCAATAAAATCTTACACTAAATATATTTCAGTTTCATGCCGGCAGAAAAGGCATGGATAACTGGAAGATAAAATGTTCAGGTATATTTCATCAGAAAATAGAAGATAAAGATCTAGCAGACCTACAGATCATAAGACTACATGTATACCTGATGTGACAATGAGGCCAAGGAGACGTTGAAGATATCAACCGTACTCCTCTCCTTCGGGCTCGAGCTGAGCTATTGCACAGAGAGATTGAAACAGGTGAAGAACATTTACAAATAGAGAAGGGAATGAAGCAAACTGTGTGCAGTGAAAGGGAAGCAATTCACGATGGACGAGGAAAAACTAACCTTGGAGAAAGCTGCATTGATGTTCTGCACCCACTGGGCATCTGTAGTTGGACCCAGGACGTTGCTCGCGGCAATCACAGATCATCGTTGTCAATGGCCTGCCTAACTTTGCTCAGCTGGTACATGAGGTCCTGCAAGTACCATGTGGTTTGTAGACTTGTAGTCAAACTACAACATTACTGCTACTGCAATTGCAAAGATACAGAGATTGATCTCTCTTTTTCAGGATATTTTTGTAAAAACAATTGCATGAGAAGAACTGCAGGTAAATAAATTCACTAACTGACCAGTCTCTTTGCTTGAGGAGCTGATGATCCCTTGCTTCTCCATACACTTCTTCCTGTCCTCCTTCATGCGCTCCAGCAGCTCGATGTCGTCGTCCTTCTCAAGGACAAGGGCCCGCGCGCGGCGATCGGGGAGAACGACGCCGCTAGGGCAGCGAGCACACATGACGCCATATCGCTCCGCCGGCCAATGACGACGGCGGCCTCGCCACGGTCCTGGCCTCCGTTGTTGCTGTTCTTGAGGAGGAGGCCGTTGCGGCTGTCTCACTCGCCGGCGTCGTCCGGCTCGGCGTAGCTCTCAACACGCCGTCAGGAGGAGGCCGTTGCGGCTGTCCCATTCGCCGGCGTCGTCCGGCTCGGCGCTGCTCTAGGCACGCCGTCGGGCGGAGCATGAGTGGCCCGTCCCCGTCCTCGTGCCTGCCGACCAGGTGGGGTGCCATCGGAGGAGGAGAAGGCCCATCGAAAGATTTGTTTTTTTCCCTTTCGGAGATGGGACGTCACGTGTGGGCCCAGCGGGTACGCGGTGGGTAGAAAAGTTCCTGGTGAGAAAAATAATTCGTTTTTGGCAGAAACGCTCTCCAAATTGCGATTTTTCGGTCCTTCCATAGTCCTTCCACCCTATCCACCCCTAAAAACATATGACGGGTGGGTCCGATGTGAGGGGTACGACGGGCCTGATTTGAGTAAGAAAAATTTTCAATTATCTTCGCTCCTTACAGTATAGATAAACTCGTCAGTGCATGCCAAAACACGCTGCTCTAGATAACAAACATAATATAATACCACATGTTGTTGGTCACGACTCAGATCAGTACTCACTTCAGAACAGAAACTGTTAGGAAAGATCGTCGTTCGATCTTGTAGTGGGCCTAAGAGCATGTACAACCCGTCTGTTGGGTGCGTCGCTTGAGCGGCACATTTGCGAAAACCCCCCGCGCCTCCCCGCAGACGGCCCGCGCGTCGCTAGACCAGGCGACACCCTGGTCGCGTCCCCCAATGCTCAGACGACGCCGGGCTGTGGAGGCCGTCTCCACTAAGCGACGCCGCGCTCGGAACCCGTGCGCCCCCGCACGGGGGAGATTTTCGCGCCAACTATTCGGGGCGCAGGCGTGGTCGCGTGAAGCAGAGGATGCAGAAGGGGGTGGGAGCGGCGGAGGTTGGGGAAGACGTCGGAGCTCCGCCGCAGCACGGGATCTAGTCGCCACCAAGCGTTGCCGCTCCCCCGGACTCGCCACCACCAGATCTGCCACCGCCGGCCCGAGCTCGAGCTCTAGGACGGCGAGGAGGGCCTCTGGTGGCCTGGGAGCAATCATCGAGGCTGTCGTCGCGCTGCTGGGATGCGGCCTGGGAGGAATCGCCGAGGCCGCCGCTGCTGGGATCCGGCCTGGGCGAGCTCGCCGGGGTGCTCCGTCGCGCCCCGAGCTCGATGGGTCCGCGGCCCCTTCATCACTGGCGCGCGGTCGTCGCGCCTTCTGGTGAGCCCCCAAAGGACGGTCGTGCGGAGGCCTGCGAGCCTGCCATCTTGAGCCCTAGCTGTCGTGAGCTGCAGGAGGGCTGCTCCGCCCCGACCGCGGCGAGCGCCGCGGTGTGCTGTGGCGGCGGGCTGCTCCGCCTCGGTCGCAGCGCCTCACCACCCGCCACACGGCGGCGGTCATCCCGGTAGCAGCTGCATGCGCCGGCCGCGGAGCAGCTCGCTGCGCAGATCGCAGAGCAACTGGGACCGGGGTGGCGGAAGGGAAGTGGGGCGGTGGAGGGAACAAAGGAGAGAGAGGGGAGGTCGCGAATGTAGGTGTCTCGAACGCGCAGGAAGGCAGAGGAGATGTGGGGAATGGATAAGAGGGGAAAAGAAAAAAAGAAAAAAAGAAAAAAGAGAGGAGAAAAAGAAAAAAAGAATGAAAATAGAAAAAGAAATAATAGATAGTAATAAAAAGAAAAATATTGTAACCACTTTTCTTTTATTTATTTGTTTGATATATTTTCTATTAAATGACCACATAATGGTACACACAAATGTATTTATAGTTGATCTTAACCTCTATGTAAAGTATTAAGCGACTTACAGACGGTCTCTTTATCTATGGGCTGTTTGTACATCTGTATGTATACGTAGTTCAAGATTTCACAGACGACCTGCTATCTAAGGGTTGTACGTGCCCTAATACAAGAAGTCAAGAACCCAATATACAGTAACTCTGTCCACATGGAAGACCGACCGAGATGTAGGCTAACAATCGAGACTAAAACTAAACCGGTGGGGGTAAGACCGCCCCACGGTTTTTATTAAGAGAAGAAAGCCAACTTAACTCTGTCCACATGGAAGACCAGCCGAGATGTGTGTTAACAATCGAGACTAAAACTAAGCCGGTGGGGGTAAGACCGTCCCCACGGTTTTCATAAGAGAAGAAAGACAACTCCCGGTTTAGAAAACTTCCGAACTCTACCTTCACCGGCGAGAGGATTTTTCTCGGAGAATAAAGCCTCGGAGAGAAAACCGTGCGCTTAGTGAGAATCGAACGTCGGCCGGCTGGGACGCTCACGTAAGTCCACAACCACCCGAGCTACGCTCGGTCTCTGTATGTTCACAATCGAGGACGAATCCGAACGTTGATTAAAGATGTATATACATCTCTCTCTCGTTCTCTCGTCGGGGATCTCTCTACATTAATATATACTATCATGAATCGGCAATCACGTGATGTATGCAAATCTCTGCATCCAGCAGACCGTCCAAACAGGAAGCGATCGATGCCACGACCTGCACGCGCCGTTTGGCTTGGCTTCCATGCATGTCTGGATACAGTTCGTTGATTAGTTCAATCTGTACCAATCCGAACGGAACGCATTCCTGCTCTCCGTTGCTGTCTCCATCGCAAATAAATTGAACTCCGTTTGTGAAACTGGATGTCATCGGTCCGTCCCGCCACAGCTCAGCTCGCTGACGATGGCGACGCTCGATCGGCATCCACCCGTGCAAAACGCGTGTGTCGGCCCCACCTCGCTCGTTTGTTTCGTCCGATCCATCTCCTCTAGCCGCCGGGCCAACGGCTACATAAATACACGCCATTGCCACAGCAGGTCAGCTGCTTCCTAGCTCTCGGTCTTCACCAGCTACACACGATCGAGACACGATCACCTAGCTAGAAGCTGCCATGAGCACCACCAGCACCATGCCCATGGCGAGATGCGCGAGGAAGACCAATAATACACATGGCCCGAGGAGCCACTGCAAGGTGAGGGCTGTGGCGGCGGCGTCGGCGAGAGACGGCATCTGCTTGGAAGGCAGCAAGAAGAAGGAGGACTACTACAAGGTGTTGTCGCTGGAGCGCCCGGCGGACGTGGGCGCGGAGGAGATCAAGCGAGCATACCGGCGGCTGGCGCTGCGGTGCCACCCCGACGTGTGCCCGCCGTCGCGGCGCGCCCAGTCGACGGAGCTCTTCCTGGAGCTCCGGCGAGCGTACGAGACGCTGTCCGACCCGGCGCAGAGGGTACGCTACGACGCCGAGCTCGAGATGAGGGCGACTGGGGAAGGCGGTGATGAGGCAGGGAGGCATGGTGGTGGTGGTGGTGTTGAGTTCCCGAGGGCCGTCTGGGAGGCGCAGCTGTGCGAGCTGCGGGCGCGCTCTGAGCAGCGGCAGAGGGCGAGGAGCGGTGGCGTCCCGATCCGCGCCGTCAGCCGGTCTGATTAAGCGATCCGGGCCGGGGTTACACACGCGCGTACGTGGGTTACAGGGGAGTTTAGATTTTTATTCTTTGACCGTGGGGCTCATTAATATTGCATCTGGTTTTACTGGGGGTGTAAGCAGTTTATTATTTGAGCACTGTAAGGTGATAGGTCTGTAGTACTATGTAGTAATTCATCTCTTTTTTTAATGAAATTTGTCTTGTTTTACGAAAAGAAAATTGTACTAGAATTTGTGTATGAAACTAAGCAATAAACACCAATTGTACAAACTGCCGATATAACTTATCTTCTTGAAGTAGTGGTTTATTACTTTGCTTATGGTTAATTATTCCCTTTATTTTGTGAATTGTTATTGTTACATTTGTTAGATCAGCTTTAAATTAAAGTTGAACTTGCTGTAAAAGATTGGTTGTGTGCAATGGCGGAAGTTGGAAATTATTCCATTTTCTAAAAAAAACAATCAATTTGTTACTTTTGAAAATTATAGCATGATAAACCATTTGTCATAATGTTTTAAGGTTTTGGGGTCTTTTGGTTGCAACTTGCAACTGTAGTTTTTACTATAATATAATGGATGTGAGATTGATTATTGTAGCACAGGAGTGAGCACGATCCTCTCCCCCCGCGTCGCTCTCGCGTGAGGGCGACCCGGGGGCTCCCCACCCGCCGCTGCAGGGGCTCGCCGGGCAGCACCACCACAGACGTCGTCGCCACCTCCGGCGGCAGCAGCCAGCGGCGGCACCGCAATAGGTGCCCGTGCGCGTCCCCCTCCTTCCTCGTCTTCCTTTCCCTCTCCTATTCTCCTCTCCTCCCCCTCTCACCACACCACACACTAGGTCCCCCCATGGCCACCGCCGCCGCTGTCGTGGCCGCCTCTGGCGCCGCTCTCTCCGGCCGCCTGGATGTGTGCTGCGTGATGGGGCTCGTCGCCGCTCTCCCTTGACGCGTCGCAGCCCCCACACGGAACCCTAGATCTAGGGTCGCCGGGGCCGCCGCCACCCCTGGCGCCTGCAGTTCCGTGGAGGGGGGAGTCCGCAACGACCTTGACGCCGCCCTGCTCTGCAGTCAGCCGCGACGCCGGCTCCTCCCCTCTGGCGACCTCGACACCTCGTCCCCGTCGGCAAAGGAGGTCCCCTCACCGCCGGCGGCCGCGACTCCCCCTCCTCGCCGACGGTTGCGACTCTTCCTCCCACCGGCAGCCCCGAGTCTGGGTGGGTCGCGGCCCTTGGCCGCCGCCCTCCCCCTTGCGCGCCTCCGTGACCCCGGGATCTGGGCACCGCCGGCCTTCGGTCTCCTCCTCCTCCGCCTCACCGACGGGGGTGTGGCCGCTGGTGCCGCGGCTCCCCTCTCACCTCCCCCTCGTCGTTGGCCGTAGTCGCGACCGCTCCAGCAGGCTCCCCTTCCTCGCCGCCGACAGTGGCTCTGCCGGCTCCGCCTCCCGCCGCGGCCCCCTCCCTTCCGACGCCTCTCTCCTCCTCTTCTTCTCGGCGACGGCTGTGGTGCGGGCGGCGGGCCGTGAGGGAGTTGCCCTCTTCCCCCGCCCTCTTCTCTTCCTTTCATGACCGGCACATTCGGGGTGGGTCCGGTGCCGCCTCGCTCGCCTCCGCTCCCTCTGCGAGGCGCCGTCGGCGACCCTCCCCCGTCTGCTCCCTTCCACCCCGGTGACCTTCCGCCCATATGCACCCCTCCTCCAAGGTACCTTGCTCATTCTCTCCTACGGCGCCCGCGGGCTCGCGGCCTCCTCCTGCCGGCTGCAACTCGTGCTTGCGGCTACCTCGGTGCCCCGCCTTGTCAGCGGCTGCGGCGCTGCCCCTCACCGCCGGCGACTATGGCCCTCTCGCCGTTGTGGGCGTCTCCCCCGGTGCAATGGCTGCTGGTGTCGCCGCCCTCCCTTGCTCCCTCCCAAAGGCGCTGCCTTTCTGATAGGCGCGGCTGCCTCCTCTTCGGCGTTGTTTGTCCGGACGACATGGTCGCCTTGGTCGCTGTTTCTCGCCTCTCGATAGTGCCGCAGGTGCTCCTCGCTGTCATCGCCAAGGATACCGGCTTGATTTCCATTGCTTTGACTCTCACTTCGGTTACGGCCGGTGTTGGTGTGGATTGGGTTTGGAGGTCTATGGCGAAAGCCCTGCCTAGCCCTTGCTAGTGCCGGCAATGGTTGCGCTCTCTCCGTATTTACCCCACTAGGGGTATTGTTGCGGCTTCCAACCCTTTGGTCTGCCAGGTGAAGACTTGGTCTGCCCCTTCAGGGGTGGACGAACGGCGGCGGCGTCGCTTCCTTCCTGAAAGCGTCGTCTTGCAGGACCTCCGCGCTCAGGCTGTGTTGTACTCGGGATGTTAGGCTAGCGGTGATGTGCTTGTGTCCTTGGCGCCCTTCTACCCTGTTGGCATTTGTCTTTCTAGGTGGCCTCCAGTGTGGTGGTTTAGTTGTGGTGTGGTGCTTCTCTTTTTTTCGAGTTATCTTTTTTCTTCTTAGTTGGTCATGTTCTTTTCGCTGTTGATAACTCTGCGCTTTGGGGTCTTTCCTGAAGTATTTCCTGTAATTCTCTCCTCTTAATGAAAAATGTGCTTTGCACGTCTTAAAAAAAGAGATTGATTATTGTAGGATGCATTCTTAGTTATGCAGCATCGAAGAATACGTCTCGTACTATGTTTGCTATATTTGTTTACAGCATCAGAAGAATACGTCTCGTACTATGTTTGCTATATTTGTTTACAGCATCAGAAGAATACGTCTCGTACTATGTTTGCTAACTCAAAATATGAACTGTGTAGTTATGCAAAAGCGTACCATATACTTGTATACGAAGGGGGCACAGTCTCATTTTCCACTCCGTCCCACTAAACAAACGTGATATTTTACATCATGCTTCTACTAAACTAATTGTATGTTTCGGTGGGAAGAGAAATAGTTATACGCGTGGTATGTTATTTAGTAGGGTCACGGATAATCATTTTACACCAACTTTTTGTTGATTTTTTTTTTTGCTTAGTGCACATAGATAATCAAAGTGAAACTGAGGTAGCAGTACAAATGCAGCTGGGAGGGAGTTAATTATACCGTGGGATCAAAATATGAAGCTGACGAGAAGTGACCAGATATAGAGAGGCCTCTCGAAAAATGCCCTTGCAAAAGTGTTCCACGTATGACTAGAGCCTCAGTTATTACTTATTAGCTCGAGTTGCACATGCCTCTCTGTTTTTGCATTACGTATTGCACATAGTTTTCCATTACATTGATTATTCTTCGCTGTACTTATCTGTATGTACATACTCGTTGATTATCTTGTCTTTGACTCGTTTTCTCATCAGGCCTTACCGTCTTAGTTAATCGTTCTGCTCAGTTGATTTAGTTTTCATTAGGTCCGTCTTATTTATCTTTCCGCTTCTTTGATTTAGTCAATAACATGCAATATTAACTATGCCGTGTAAAATTATCTTGAGACGCGCCTAAAGTAATCTTTTGGACGAGTTCCATATCCATTTGTTCAATTAATTAATTGGTCATATCAATAATAAATACAAACAATCTGAATGTGAACGAGAGGGTAATGTACATGTACTGATCGTCAGAAGCCATTCGTGCGTTAGAAATGATCAAAGACACACAACGACCGTTTGAATAATGCAACTGCCCCTTCGATAGATACGTTGTGTTTGTGTATATAGATACCGTTGATGCACCACAAGTGTCAAAAGAAACACGTGAACGTACGTTGAATTGGGAAGCTATTGGGTTTGTAATATATTGTCTTCTTTGTCTTACATGTGGACTCATTCAAGACGAAGAGAATTCAGATATCTACCAGCAGATATTAAAATGAAATCTGTGGTGATGACTGATGAAGATTGCCGGCCTTTCATTACCATCGAATATTATATATGGTGTGTGCTTTCCCCGTAATCACAATAGAGTGATATGCTAATTTCTAAGCCATTTTAATTTGGATGATTTGGTTTTGTGAAGTTAATTTGCACGTGATTCGTAGTCCTTATCAATTAAAGTCAAAATCGATCAAATACATGTTCAGTTAGAGGGGGTGCACCAGTTCACTTCCACAGGATAGGGTATCTATATATAGTCGGTAATTCTGGCATACCACACTACTCCCTCCGTTCTTAAATAGATAACGTACAAACAATTTAATTCATTTTGAATTAAATTTCTTATCCTAAATGTCATATACTTAAAAATGAAGACAATATATATGTAAAAATGGTCAATACACATAAAATCTTGCACATGTATTATATTAAGGGCTCCTTTTGGATGCTCACCCGCGATAGTCAAGCCAAATATCGGCAGCGGCCGATCCGGCTGCCCACGAATTGGCCGCCTGGGGCGCGCGAAACTGAACTGCGGAAGGTATGGCATGCCAAATCGCGGCCACTATATCCAAACAGTCAACACTTCACATCTGCCCAGGGTCAACACGACTCAACGGCCAAATTTTGGCCTGGCCGTCTGAGGCACCAAACGCGCTTCTCCGTCTGTTTGCCGGAAAGAGCCGGTTATACGGCTCATATTGCAAGTGAAGTCCACGTCCACACTGCTTATTGAATGGATCACATGTAAAAATTAGTGATCCATCACAAATTTATAAAAATATGTTCAGTATTATAGATGTCCATTCAGGCCGCCCGGCCCGGCCCTGGCACGCAGAACGAGCCGGGCTAGTGCCGGGCAAAAAACATGTGCTTTCAGGCGGGCTTTCGGGCTGCGGGCCAAATGAACATCTATATTCAGTATATTCAGTATAGAGTATAGACAGAAGCCTATTTGGGATCTTCCCGAAGAAACGGATGAGTAAGTTAAAAAATGGTTAACGATGATTCAGCTGAAAAACCCTGATCACACAACATTTAATTGTATGCAAATCATCTTGGTGTAGTTGTTACCTCAAAGAATATATTGTTCTTAGAGCATGATTTGGAGAAAAGCGAAGAATATGAAAATTATAGAGTAAAATGCATGGTCGATGCTTAAACTTGTCTAGCTATGTCATTTAGGTCTCCATACTCTCAAAATGCATTTTGGCTCCCTAAACTTGGGCTCGGGTGTCACTTAGGTCCATATACTCTCAAAGTGTAGATCTGACTCTCTAAACTTGTCTTCGGGTGTCATTTAGGTCCCTAAACATGAAATGCATTGCCATCCCACTAATATAATTAATGTGATAAGATCAAACTATATGTTTAAAGCACGCCATCATTTTCATTAACATATTTTCTTACTTGTTTTATTGCTTCTTTAGCTTCACCCCCTATATATTCGTCTAGTAATTTGTCTTAAAAGTCCCTGATTTTAGTTTGGTATTGTTCAACCATGAGTTATTCAATTTTGAACAATCTTCTAAGAATAATTCAGCATGCCTATCATGTGCACCTATATGATATTGCCTTCAAAGTAAAAGAATCAATCTTTCTAGATTCAGCATATCAATATTCTACATATACATGAGTTGGAACACATTTTATTTTACTACAGTTTTGTATATGTGTAAAATTAAGTTTTTATCAATTTGATTGAGATGGCAATGCATTTAGAAAATATATGGACCTCGATGACACTCGAAGCCAAGTTTAGATGGACAAATTTGCACTTTGAGAGTATATGGACCTAAATGACACACGAGCCCGAGTTTAGAGAGCTGGAAATTCATTTTGAGAGTATGGGGACCTAAGTGACACAGCTAGACAAGTTTAAGAACTGCTAGTGCATTTTACTCAAAATTATATTATGAGCTTTCGAGCAACTTTCTAGATCAAAAATAAACTTCCACATGCGTGAATACTTTGCTATGGAGAGGCAAAGGATTATATGGATCAATACTCACAAAATTTTGGATGAGAGATGGGACAGTTTCCTTTTCGGTATTTGGGTACTCCCATGATTGAGAAAAAAACTTATAATAATAAAAATTGGGAGATAATTTCCTTTTCGGTATCCAGAGACACATTTATTTACAGGGGTGGGGCCATTTTGTAGGTGACCCTCCTCTCCAAAATAAATTATTTCCAAAGGCGACAACCTCATTTTTATGCCTTGCCTCTATAAATGTTTGTGTTTATTAGATATATGCCATTACAACATCTTGTATGTCACTTTGAAGACATAAAAATCTGTTTAGGTAGGCTTTCTGAGCCTCCCATTGATTCTTCAAAACAAAAATTGTCATTACAACTTATGTGTTTATGAGATATGACATTACAATTCGTGATATTGGAACTTGCCATTACAATTCACTCAAATGTTCGAAATATGCCACTGCCTACGCCTTCGATGCTTTTACAAAAATCTTAGACCAAAATGTCCATGTCTTCTTCCTCCCGCACCTCTCCTCCCTCTCTCATCTCAAATCTATCCATCCTGTCGAGGCGGCTTTCCGCTCTGATGAATCTCTCGAGGAATCCACCTCTGCATCCCGATTCGGCTCGTGGTACTCCGCAGCAGCGGGGCTTGCCCCGACGTCGTTAGCCTCCTCGGCGGCGGTCGGTGCCGGATCCTACTGTACAGGATCCTGATCCGGCTCAGCGGGGAGGTCCTCCATAGGCTCGTGGATCACCGTGGACGCGGTCTCGTCGGAGTAGCAACATGACCCGCAATGCGACAGTGCGGACGCCCGCGATGCGCCGCAGCTCGGCAGTGACGTCAACGACGGGGTAGAACTTCTGCAAGTGGAGGACAGGGAACCAGTTGGCGCGGCAGCGGTGAAGCACGGCGAAGGCGGCCTTGTACTTGGCCCCGCTGCTGCCACCTATCTGCGCCAGGTAGCCGCCCGCCGTCATCATCGCTCCCACGATCGCCAGCCCGGCGGCATGAGGTCGACCTCCAACGCGGCGGCACCCTCCATGGCACGAGTGTGGAAGGAGGCAGAAGGGGAAATGAAGCTCCACCGCGGCCACGCTAGGAGCTCCATGGCGGCGACCTGTGCGTCGAAGAGGTCGATCTCGATCATGGGCTTCCCCTAAGGCTTCCCCGCCTTCACGAACACGAGCCGAGGGAGCCTCAGAGGCCACTGCCCCCGCTCCACGCCGCGCGTGCAAAGGAAGAGCCGCACATGGGAGAGGTGATGAGGACATCTTCCTCCACTATTACCCGTTGGCAAAGACGCAACAAATGGGTCACCGGTGGCCCAAGTTGTAGTCGGGCGGTGACCGTGTGAGCCTCATTATCTCAACTTGCTTAGCTTGGGAGGACTAAGCCACCTTAAAAGGGAGAGCCACCCTTCCCGTATCGGACTAGTCTTTTGGGGCGATTGGGCCTTTCCTTGAGAGGTGCGTCGAAGGACGGTGCTGGTTTGCATCGAAATTTGGGCGCTGAGGCCAAACTGCGTAATCGGTGCATCGAGCTTACCATAAATCCAATCCCACCTGGGGCGGACATATCATTTGGTATCAGAGCTGGGCTCTTGTTAAGAAGGGGAGAATGATGAGGACATCTTCCTCCACTATTACCCATTGGCAAAGACACAACAAATGGGCCACCGGTGGCCCAAGTTGTAGTCGGGCGGCGACCGTGTGAGTCTCATTATCCCACCTTGCTTAGCTTAGGAGGACTAAACTCTGATACCAAATGATATATGTCCGGCCCAGGACAACCGAAATTATGACGCGCCGGTCCGGCTATAGATATGCACGATCTGACCTCTGCAAATCTCGGCTTCAGGTAGGCACGATTTGGCCCCCAAGATTCGCTCCCGCAAATCCAGGTACAGGTACGCACGACCTGGCCCCCAAGATTCCAGCTTCAGATACGTACAATCTGGCCCCCGTAACCTTAGCACCGCTCTCCGGCGCACCCCTCGGGGAAAGGCCCAATCGCCCCAAAAGACTAGTCCGATAGGGGAAGGGTGGATCTCCCTTTTAAGGTGGCTTTGTCCTCCCAAGCTAAGCAAGGTGGGATAATGAGGCTCACATGGTCGCTGCCCGACTATAACTTGGGCCACCGGTGGTCCATTTGTTGCGTCTTTGCCAACGGGTAATAGTGGAGGAAGATGTCCTCATCAAGAGGGAGCTCGTCGCCTCCGCCCGAGCTTGAGATGGCGATGGAGGCCGCCACGAGGGCCATGGGAGGAGCAGGAGGAGGGGCTAGCCTCCGAGCTGCAAGCCACCTCACGCTGGATCTGCCAGAGCTCCTCACACAGAGGCTAGTGCAGGGGGAGGGAGCTGAGCTCAGAACAGCTCGATCTGCCGGAGGAGGGGGCAGGTCGGAAAGGAAGGCAGGCCACCGTGCCCGCCGAGGGCCACCTCGTGACTGGCAGATCGATTTGAGATGAGAGGGGGAGGAGAGGTGTGGGAGGAAGAAGACATGGACATTTTGGTCCAAATTTTTTATAAAAGAACTGAAGGAGTACGCAGTGGCGTATTTCAAACGTTTGAGCGAATTGTAATGACAAGTTTTCAATATCATGAATTGTAATGACATATCTTAGAAACCCTAAGGGCGTGTTTGTTAAACGCGCCCGGCCCAGCCAGGCCCATGAGCTAGGATGCGAAGATACGGGCCTGGTTGAAGAGGTGCAGAGAATTTGTTAGGAGATTTTGTAGCCCATGGTGTTGGTTGGGCTGGGAAAACATTTGTTGGGCTGCACCGGCGATGGGTCCCTCCTAACTGATTCAAACTACCTTCAAGAGATGGTGTTTGACAAGGTTGCATAGGGGTGTGTTACCCTCACCGCACACCGACATGGGTGATGGTTACCACCCTGCAATCCTTTCCAGAAATGCATACAACACCAGTGTAGTTGAAATAGATCTAATTTAATAACGTAATTAGGGAGGTCATCACCTCAGAAACACAACGAAATTACATACAAAGAGAATTACATCAAGTTTTCATGAGAACACAAATGAACAACAACGATTTGAGCATGTTATTTTGATAGAGTAAGTGTAGTGGCAAAGCATCAGCAATTGCTCCAAGATGCTCAAAAGAAACCTCCAATCTCCAACCATCAGTGGTACATGAGGAATAAAATGAGAACCAAGTTAGAGAAACTGTTTAAAAGGCATTCAAAACCTCAGGCAAGGCGCGGATGACCTTTGCCATCATTGGTTTAAAAACATTGCATGGCTCAGTTGATATTTGCACTTGCCTATGAAACTAGGGTGAAAGCAGGAGTTGCCTACTCGTGAGGCAGTCAGGGCACGCCCTCACTGCCTCACAAGCAGGTGACACCTGCTTCGATCCTCTCTTTGTTCACTGGTAGCTATCGTCGTGATTCATCATTGCCATGAACAAGGATAAATACTGAAAGCAAAGCCAAGAACACATGAAATTGGTCCAAGGCTCAGCTAAAGTGCAGATACACATGCCAAAAAGATGCCTTATAGTGAGACAATCACAACCTGAGTAGGTGTGATTGCCTCAATATAAAGGAACCTTCTTGGAATATGCATCCTCAGCACCTTCACATCATCGCCAGCAAAAAAATAATGTATTGCGTCAGTTCATTTCAATCTTGCACAGAAAGAGGCTCACCATATTTGTGAAGGTGCAACATAAGGCAACATTGTGGTGCAAGAAACTGCAAAGTGTGGATGAAACTGCAGTGCAATGAAAGCAAGAAAAATGGTCAGATCAGCAGCACTAGGGTCAGAGCAAAAATGCATACCGCTCGTCATCCCCAAAGAAGGAACAAGAAACAAAACCAAGTAATGTAGGCAAATACAAGTGCAGTAAAGAGCCTCAGAACATGAGCATCACAGGCATCAGAATATATGTTAGTGGCCTCAGATCATAAGCGTACATATCAGCCACAATTCAGTCAAATGAAGGTGGGGTGGCTCAAAAGTGGCTTTCAACAAAGGAGGAAGACAAGAACACACCAAACAAAGGAAAAAGAAGACAAAGGCGAAGGTAAAAGATTAATCAGACTTAGCCACTTCATCATTGCCATCAATTTGGTTATCCTCATCGGCCAAAGAAGCAAAAGAACCATAGAAACACAAGTATAAACAGATAGGCCACAAGTGCCAAGCACAAAACAAGTAAAATCTAGACAGGCAGGGAAGAAGAAACCCAAGTTAAATATCAACATTATGATGAGGCATAACACAAGATAAGGCAGAGCAAAAGTAACAAAGCCAAGGCAAATATAAACATGAATGGCAAAGTAAGAAGCACAAAACAAGTAAAATATAGACAGGCAGGGCATAAGAACAGGCATGGCAGAAGAAACAAAGGCAAGGCAAATATAAACATACATGGCAAAGTAAGAAGCACAAAACAAAGCAGATATATCTAGCCAGGCATCACATATGATCAGGGTCATGCTCATCACAGTGACCATCACAGCAGTTCTACATTCATCATTCACAAACCTCTAGCTGCAGTTCATAAAATCCAAGCATAGCACACAGATATAAGAGTACTAGGTTCTGAATATTACACAACTTACCATGCAGTGCCTTAGCAAATAGTTAGTACCATTGTCTTAACCTTGCCGCTCTACCACAAACTAGATTAGTAATTAGCCACCCCCATGTGAGACCAAAAACAACCACAAAAGGGCTAGGTGCAAAGTGAGGCTACACCCTAGCAGTCAAACCTATCTATATAGAGATCTGTGCAAGATAAGGGGAAGTGGTCAGGGATGGAGACATGCTCAACTATTTTCCCTGAGCTTTAAGGCTGCAGCTACTACATCACATGTAGCAGTGCTTGCCCAGCCAGCTCTTGAGCCAAAGGCCGTGGTGGTCATCACTCATGCCAACAAAGGCATTTCCCAGAGCCTTGTTGTCCAGCAGATGGCTAAAGGCAACCATCAGCTCCTCATCATGGAAGCCAAGGGTAAGCATCACATCATTATAAAGGTTAGGGTGCACCTGGTCGGGTCCGGTCTCTCTAAGAGCCAGAGCCATGTTGTTGACGGCATCAGTCATATTGGTAAGCATAAGAACCTCCTCCTCACACATGGTGGTCTCTTCCCTCCAGCATAGCATGCAGGTGCCTTGAATGCCTCAGTGGAGGCAGCAACCATCACTGTGGAAGTGAGGTCAATGGGCTACTTGGTGGACGAGAGGTCCACCACTGGCTTCTTCTCACTGCTGTCTGCAAAGCAGGAGAAAACACCCAAGGGCTCACCAGAACCTTGAGCATACCGCCCTGTTGCTATCCCCCCACCAAAGATCACCTCCATCTCCTCATAATTCTCAATTGGCTTGTTGAGCTGCTCAGCATCCTTGGGGTGATCCTGCATGACACAAAAATAAACAAAGAAAGTAGGCAGTTAGCAAATGACTGACTGATAAGAAATGAAGTACATGAATTGAAATGAATAAGTAAAAATGACCTTGAAGTGGCCCAAGTAGTGGTCCTGGGCCAGATTTATGCTGCACGTGACGCCATCCCAAAGAGCACCACTGAGGTCCCTAAGCTTGCACACTCTTGCCCACCTCTGCTGCCACTTACGCAGGTGGTTGTACACCTGCGTGCCAGTCACATGCTCTCCAGTGAACTCCCTAAGACTCTTGGCCACCTTGTTGATGTGGACCTCCTTGAAGCCCTTGTCCGTCCTCACCCCAGTGCCAACCAGCTCAACCATGCGGCGCAACACAAAGCGTGAGGTGGCACTAGTCCACCTCATAGGAGGTCGAGGGAGACCAGCAGCACCACCACCACCCTGCCCCCTGCTGCAGCACCAGCACCACCTCCACCACCACCACCAGCGAGAGCCTGCACTTGCACAGCCCCAGCAACAGCCACACCACCAGCCATCTCAGCAAGAGCACCAACACCCACAGCAGCAGCAAAAGCAGCAGCACCAGAAGCACCACCAGAAGCAACAGTCATCCCCATAGAAGAGGCCTCAGCAGCAGCCCCATGGTCAGCAAGCAGTTGACCAAAGCCAGCAGCAGCAGACCCAAAGAAAATGTTCTCCTCACCCATTGCCCTATGTTACCAACAACATATTTCCCAGCACAAGACATTATCATCCATAATCATGTAAAAGACAATCATTTCAGCCCATGTCAAACCCCAGGCAAATAGCAAAAGAACCATAAGAAGCAAAAAAAGGCGCCAAGGGAAACAAATTTAAGTGCATAAGTGGTCTCAGCAAAGTAATTGCCCACATCAAGTGCCACACCATGGTTCCATACAGTTCAAACAAAACACATGAGTTGACAAGGCTACACCCTAGATGCCCTTTTGTTCTGCCACATGGCTGAAGCCATATCATCCCTTTTCGCACCCCAAGCCCTGACCTTTTGTGACATTATGGCACTGCCTCCAGCAAGTGACTGGGAGAGAGCTGTGATGAAATCCTCCCCAGACACAACTTCATCTACCCCATACACCAAGATCCAATTATGTAAGATGCAACAAGCAATAACAATTTTAACCTGAGAGCGGTAGGGATGGAAATGCTTATTATCCAACATACGAAACCTACCCTTAAGGGCCCCAAATGCCCTTTCAACAGTTGTGCGGAGGGAGGAGTGCCTTAGGTTGAAAAGTTCTTTGGCATTAGCAGGAACTCTCCTACCATCAAACTCAGACATGTGATACCTAACAGCACGGTAAGAAGGCAGGAATCCTGGCTTCATTGCATAACCAGCATCCACAAGGTAGTATTTCCCTACACATAAAGGGGACAACATTCACATCAGGTTGCTTTAGTGAATCTAATATACAGGCTAGGTTCACAGTGTACCTTCAGGAATCCTGAGCCCATCAGGCCGCTCTAATGCATCAGCAAGGATCAGCGCGTCATGAGCTGAGCCTTCCCAACCAGTAAGGACATAAGTAAATCTCATGTCAAAATCCACAACAGCTAATACATTCTGTGTGGTGACCCCCTTGCACCCTCTAAAAGCTGTCTGCATGATGTATGGAACTCTAACTGGGATATGAGTTCCATCTATAGCTCCAATGCAGTCCTAGGATAGCACATAAAAGTGCATCAGTAAACATTTTCTAAGCAACCAAAAAGTAAAGAGGTAATAAGTATGGGTACCACCTCTGGCTCCCTAGGATTTTAGGATGTGTGTTACCCTCAGGACCTCTTATCATCTTAGTCCTAAGCTCCCCAATTGCATGAAGCACTAGTGCAAAGTACCTACTGACAGTCTCTATGGATCTCCTAAACGTGTGCCTGATGACTCTGAACCTCTGGTTGTGGCCTACAATGTGGAGGAACATCGCAACCTACTCCTCGACAGTTCAGTGGAAGCTATCCTCTAGAAGGTGCCTTTCCCTAAACAGGTTGACAAACTGGAAGAAAGAAACTTTATGCATCCTAAGCAGGCTAACAGACTCCACATCTGTGCGGTTGCAAATTCACTCTAGGTTTGCCTGCCTGTCAGCATCAACCAGAGCCCTAGCAATGCAAAGTCAGTTCACGTCTTCCTCATCATCCGACTCATAGCTGGAGTTCCTAAGCCTAGGGTACATGAACGCAATGCACACAACAACAAGTGCAACAGCCTGAGCAGCCATCTTGCAACGAAGTTCATGCAAATCCATCTAGAGCATACAACAACTTGTGCATTAGTTTTTCAACTGCAAGGCATCTTATGGTGAGGCATGTCAAAATAGATAAACTAGGGATCATTGCCTTGGCTGCCAAAGGGCCTCCCAAAGACTCCTCCTCTACACATCATCGACCAGATAAGAAATCAATTGCCCTCTGCCACCGCACAAAGAGGGATCACGGCCTTGGCTGCTACAACAGTAGCCTCCCAAAGGCTCCTCCTTAATAATAATAGAGAAAAAAAGCAGAAGAAAGCTGCATTAGCAGGTTTGACTGAAGAAAAAATG
This sequence comes from Cenchrus fungigraminus, assembly GCA_036936925.1. NCBI lineage: Eukaryota > Viridiplantae > Streptophyta > Magnoliopsida > Poales > Poaceae > Cenchrus > Cenchrus fungigraminus. The sequence continues at coordinate 58,330,165 of CM072781.1, read as the reverse complement.
GCATCATGTAAATGACATGCAGATCCGGCGAGGATACCCCACTAACTAAACCAGAAATTGCACCAGGAACCCTACCCCCAAAGATCTACCTAAGTAAACTAGAATCAACTGAAGATTGAGACCAAAACAGAGGTATAAAGCATACCCACTAACCGCAACATGTACACCACATGCAGATCCGGCGAGGATACCCAGTAACCGCAACACATACAACACATGCAAATCCGGCGAGGATACCCACTAACCACAAGATATACAACACATGCGGATCCGGCGAGGATACCCACTAACCGCATAAACTACAAAGATATTAGATCGACAATCTTAACCCCAAGACCCCACCCAACGCAACGAGAATCAACAGAATGAGACCAAAACAGATGTATAGAATAGATCTACGGGTGACAACGAACACATACAAGAGGGATTTTACCCAGATATGAGGAAACACCTAGCAGATGCACAAAAACTCCATCGTAGGAGACCCTACCCCATCGCAAACAACATCTAGATGCACGATAAGTGAGGATGCGGTCCATACCTGCGCGAAAACGAAGTAGACGGTCCTGGGGATGATGAGGTGGTACCGTGTGCCGGGGGAGGTTCGGCGTGATGACTGGAACAGGAAGAAGACGAGGAAACCGTGCTCGGAACAGGGGAAGAAGCAGGTGACGCCGGGGACGAAGAAGCTCCTCGAGTAGCCGGGGACGTAGAGGTAGTAGATCCGGTTGCAGACAAACACGATGCACGGGTCCAGGGTTGGAAGTCGACGAAGACCACAAGCTCGACGAAGAAGACGCACCCACAGCACCACCGCCGCCCTCCGCAGGCGACCACGCACGCTTCCGGATCAGCTGCAGCAGCTCCAGCCGCGCCGTCGCCTTCAACTCGCCGAGATCTCGAGGATGAGGGGGTGGAGGTGGAGAGTGTGAAATGGATGCGGGAGGGGAGCGGTCGGTGGAGGCGGTGGAAATGGGGGAGGAGCGTCCGCGTCCCCGGCGGCCTCCGCTTTATACCGCGAGGGGAGGCCACGCGGTAACCCTAGTCGGCCCAAAAACTGGCGCTAGGCCGCGAGAGACTCCCGTCATTCCCTCCGCGTGCAGGCCGTGGGCGCCACGCGGGTCAGCACCGCGTGAAACGACCCCCCGGGCGTTTCCGCGCGTGCAGCCTGGCGGCCCACTTTTGCGACGCGTGGGGCAGGCCCGGTTACGCGTGCAGGACACCAAACGCGGCCCACTGCACCGCACCAGCCTGGCCCAACGCCGGGCGCGTTTAACAAACAGGCCCTAAATGTTTTTCCAAGAGGGAGTGGCCACGGTGCGAGCTGCTCTAGAAATGGGTGACAAAAATAATGATCACTCTTCTTCCTCCTCTCGAAAGCAAAATTCTAACGGGGTGCTGCCAGAAACTAAATAGAAGAAAAAGGTGGAGGGAATGTTTTGAACTTGATTTCCATGAATGTTGCAAAATAAAAAGATAAACTTTAGAGTGCTAGAAATTAATGAGTCTCGTTCATCCGACAAAATCTAACGGTGGAAGTACCTAAAGCGAACTACCCGGAAGTACCAAAAATAGTAAAATATATATATATATGATGTTTTTTTAATTATGTGTAACTCTATTTTTTTTTTAAAAATGATAAGAAAAAAGGTATCTGCAAGTACCAAGGGAGTAACAAAGCTCAAATAAAAAACACTAAACATTTGACAATAGTAACACAGCATACGTGTGTTTTAGTCGACCATTTTTGTCCCCTTGTGTTTTTGACTCTTTGCTGTCGTAGTATAATTAACGTTCCTGGAAAAGAACCTTCAATTAATCGGCCGTCACACTAAACTCTGGCACACCGTCCAAACAAGCGGATGAAGCTGCTGCCACCCCACCCGTGCGCGTGCTTGTTTTTGAATTTGTCCACTGCTCAATTTGGACGAATTCCAAATGGCACACCCCTGCACCGTACGGTCGTTCTGCCAAGCCCAAAACCAATGCGTGCATCTTTGCCGTCTTCACCACCCACCCCACACAATCCACCAGCAAAACTCCATTTCACCAGTCCACATCCACCTCCGTACGCGCGCCTCGCAACAGCTCGTCGAGGACGGCGATGCCCACACCGCCACCCGTGCAAAACCACGTCAACATGCTAGTTCTCAGTCACCTGCAACCAAACAGTGATTTTAGTTACCATCGAAAATATCAAAATTTTGAACCCTGCACAACACACCATTAGATGAGAGCTTACAAAAAAATTAGACCCTTTACAGTTTACAGGTGGATCGACGGAAAGAAATTACTGACGAGGACGCTAGGCATTGACATTTCCTCTCATGATAATTACTTTAAGAGTGAAATGATTTTTTTTTCAAATTGTTGACTACAAATATCATTTATAGGCATCTTTCAATCTGGGAGATACTGTTCTTGAAATGTGAACTTGTGGTTGAATACTGCTTTTCATTCTAAATCACAAGAAGTCTTCATATGAGCCTAGTTGGTTAGAGAGGTTGAGGTATGCATGCCGCAACTCGCAACCCATAGATTGGGGTTTGAATCTTCACGGGTGCGAATTTTCGTGACTGATTTAAAGAAATCCTCTCGTCGATAAAATCGGGATTTGGAGATTTTCTAGGTTGGAAGAAGGTTCCTTCTTTCTTCTTAATGAAACCCGTGGGGTGGTCTTACCCCACCGACTTAGTTCTTTTTTACCAAAGCTCCTCTGGTTTAGTTGGTTACAGGAGCTGAGGTATGGTCGCACCAGTAGACCCAAATTTGATTCCTCGTTCGAGCGATTTGTGGGACTGATTTTAAAAAATTCTCTCGCTGGCTTTGCCCGGGTTTGGGGTTTTTTATACCCGGAGAAGGTTACTTCTCTTAATAAAAACATGTGGGCTATTCACCCCATCGGACTTAGTTTTTTTTTGATGTTGTTAACGTACATTAAACCTTTCAATACTGAGGGGAGATTTGTTAATCCCTTTAGTTACAATCTTCTGATCTTTAGTGAAACCTTTTGAATTGCATGACAGGGAGGGGGGGGGGGTCAGGTGTAGAAACTAGTACTGGTTTCTGAACAATAACATAGAATATACCAGTACCAGCTTTAAGTTCGGAAGTAAATTTTGGATTCACAGTTAATAGAAAATGCCCATCTATTTGCAATTTTGCTAACTATATCTTCATTTTATAACCTGATATAGTGATATCGATATAGATACTCTGTAATATCTATATGGCCTTTTTGCTACACATAGGAGTAGGTTATTATCTTATTTCTTTGTCTCAAATTTTCAAAAAAAAATATCTTTGTCTCACATATTGGATTCATGCATCCAAGTCGTCAAAGCCTTTTATTTGAGGCTCATATCGTACCCTTTTTTTAAGGAACCTACCACCTGTACATAGTTTACTGTGGGTCTCCATGACCTATGAAGATTGCCGGCCTTCCTTTACTTGGAATTGGAACGCTGAACGCAGCCCCAATATTAAAGACGTATTTGGTTGCTCGGATGTTTTGCTGCACCTGGCCACCTGCCCGTGCTTATAATCGCGGAGACTAACGTGCTTGCAATTGGCAATTTGGCAGCTTGAATATACTGTGCAGTCTGCCAGTCTCGCCTTGCGGATGCAGACATACGGGTGAGGTCATGCACCCGCGGAGCAATGGTTTGTAGCCGATTTTCAAGTTATGGCCAAATAATTTGCTTCTCTTTTACTGTTGAAACTTGAAACCATTAATGTTATTGGTTTTACGTTGCCTGTTTGGTAGAGCTCCATGTGATGCTATGTAGGAGCTGAATCCTTGAGAGAAAAGTGATTTTGTGATTGAAAGTGATTTTCTTTGATTCTCTATCATAAACTCTTCAAATCAAGCTGGAGAATCACTTAATAGAATCAGAAGAACCTATTTTTTAGCTTCCAACCTCTTAGTTCATTTCGTAGAATCACTTCTTTCTGAAAATTTGTTTGACGGAGCTCCTACTGAATTAGCAAAGAATCAGATATGAGAGCTCTGCCAAATGCGCTGGCTATCTTTTTCGTGATGGTGCAATTTGAGCGGATACGGATAATCTATTATACATGCCGGTTCAAAATTGCACCAGCACGGGATTGCACGAATAATATTAGGATTATGAGTGCTAGCTCAATTTTGAGCCAGTAAAGATAATCCATTGTGCATGTCAGCTCGAATTACACTAGTATGGATAGTTTTCCCACCAATACAGTTCTAATTTTAGTTTGTATTTGAACATTCATAACTTTTGTATACGGTCCCGGGATGGAGAAAAATTTTATTTGCGAATTGTACTGCTTCACGAGATCTACAACTTTGTGTAGTAGTTAAATACTACCTCCGTCCTTAAATATATGTCATTTAGGACAAGCTACTTAGTTCAAAAATGAACTAATTTGCTTGTCCTAAACGTCATACTATATTTAAGGACGAAGGTAATATTTTTTTAATTTGAAGTCATTTAACTATATCAAAATATTGGATCAAAATGGTACACAACAAGGAGAAATCAAAATGGTATACAATCCAGTTGTGACAATTCAAAAGTGTTAGAATAAATGGGCCTAGAGCTATTTATTACAATAATGAAAAAATTAAAGCCCATTTATTTAATGTTAGGGAAAAGTGAGAAATACCAAATGGGTAGTTGAGTAGTCTCCCATCCAACTTATGAGGTAGCCTTTCGGTACACCTCTTGTGAAGTTGAATAAAGGAGATAGGCGTGCCACACGCGCGCGCTCTCGTTCGCCTCGCCGAGCCGTGTCAAGCCGAGCCGAGCGGACGGACGGGCGTGATGTGTTGCGGGGCAAAAGCATCTTTTTGCTGTTGGCTGTTGGAAAGGAATAATGGCGCCTTAACTGCGACCGTTACTGAGCCTTAACCATGGTGCCTTAACCGCGACCGTTACTACCAGAGGTGCCTTAACCGCGACGTCCAGGTTCATCCCCCGCGCCTGCTCGCCTATATAAGACGCCTCTTCTCCTCCTGCTCGAATTACCAATTCACACTCAGGTACTCCTGTTCAGGAGACCTCTCCCTCTCTCCCTCTGCTTGCTGCTTCTTTTGCATTCCCATCGCCTGCACCGCGGTCCTACTGCTGAGATCCTGCTCGGGATAGGCGGACGATAAGGTTTTCGGGAAGCGTCTTCACGTGACTGCTCGCTCCCGTACGACTACTTCGTCTACATCAACTTCGTACGACTACTTCCTCTACATCGACTCCGAACGACTACTTCCTCTACAGCCGGGTCTTCACTGCGATCATCTTCCTGCACCGAATTCGTACGGCTACATCGACTGAGGTCACTCTACGACCAGTATGACTGATCCAAGTGATATCGGAACTTCGGGTGACACCGTCACCCGACCTTCTACGGGGTACATTCTTAAACTGATATTCATGCTTATTACACTACGTGAAAAACTGACTTTGGTAACGGGTGTAGATCGCTATTGGTAACGGGCAAAACGCCCGTTACCAATATAGCGTTACAAATAAGTCCTTATCGGTAACGGGCAAATGCCCGTTACCAATAACTGGACATGTAACGGGCATTAAAGAGAAGCCCGTTACCAATATGCTGGTACCAGTGACCTGGGCCACAATATCGGTAACGGGCAACAATCTTTGCCCGTTACTTATAACAGCAAAGGTAACGGGCATTAAAGAGAAGCTCGTTACCAATCTACTGGTACCAGTGACCTAGGCCATAATATCGGTAACGGGCAGCAATCTTTGCCCGTTACCAATGTGGAATTAAAAAGCAAAAAAAAAATCCAAATTTCTTCTATTCCTCTATTACATCCATACACAGTTACATCCATACACATTATCAGTCCTACATAAACATGAATTGTATCCAACAAAACAAGTAGGAAAGCAATGCATGCATCTCAGATTATATATTTACATCCATCTCAGATTATATACAACAATGTCTCTCATATTTACATCCATAATACACCCAGATTATACAACAATGCCTAATACTTGTAGCATCAAAGCATACAAACTTCATCAAGAACTCAACCTAGCTGTATGCATACAAACTTGATGCTTTTTTATCTAAGTATGGATCAATTAGGTGACAACACCAAAGCATACAAACCTATAAAAATTTGTCATCAGTATATGGTGGTAAATCATCCAAAACTAGGAGGACGTCATTCATGTCAGACTAAACTAGGCTATACCAATAAGCAAGCATATAAATCCATTATCTTGAAAAGAAAGCATCACTCAGCATTGATAACCAGTAAGCAAGCAAATAGATCCAAGTATAAAGTGTTATTTCTTTTGGAATAGACAAGTATATTTGAATACAAATAGCTTGCACTTGTAACATACCAGTTTATTCAAACATGGATACCACTATCCAGTTCATGAGAAGGCACAAACATACAAGTGCAACTAGCAATTAAACATACATGAGCTCAGTAAAGAAAATCATAACATAGGCACAAGACATGCAACCTTGAATAGCACAGTTCATTGTAACTCAAAAACTGAAGAAATCTGTTGTTAAACAATTCATGGTGACATCTCTAAGGGTCAAACCTTACCATAGGTGTTTCTGGTGACTGCAAGCGCGGCTGGTGTACCGGTAGGCCTATCATCATGTGTTTGGCTTAGCAGCTCATACTCTAGTGTCTGCATTCTCAACGAAACAACCCTAGCACTTCACATCCTGCACACATTGGAAAACAAAACACAGAGCAGACATAGTCAGTGCTTAAAATGGAGACATGAAACGAAATTGCTTCAGTCTTTGTAAGTTTGTAACATACACTAGTAAAGAAAATGCCTATTTCTTAGACAAGTTTATGTACCATAAATGGAAGGCATTTCAAAGAACCCGGGAAACTTTATGACTACATTAACATTTCTATACACAAATGAAGAAGAAAAAACAGATAGTGGAGTTATTAATAACGATAAGTATATCTATGCTGAGTGCGAACACCATCCTAGACATAAGTAGTAGTTAAATATAGCATCTCACCATCCCAATGCAAGGATCAACAGCCCAAGAAAGGTTTAGCACATGTATACATAGACATCATATGAAAAGATTGTCTTGCAAAATTTAAGACAGGCTTATAGATTTTATCATACTACACTATCGAGATCAATTTGTAATGCAAGGAGCCTGAGTTCACTATAACTCAAGCACTAGAGAGAATAAATTAGATTCTTTGCAGTCAATGCAGCATTTTCATGGCAAGTTAATCATATCCTAGAGTGCAGCAATACATTTTGTTCTTCTATTTTACATACATACACACACAAGTATACAGATACATACACAAAAAGCATGCAGAAAAGCAAACATTTGATGACATAGCAATGCAAATGGAAGTTAGCCTTCATCCTTCACTTCATGGGATCGGACAATAAGATCTGGTAGGTCATTTAGAAAATGAAACATGAAAATACTTCAAATATGAATTTCATTCGGTAACAATATTGCACATACCACTTTAATCAAAGTAAACAATGCGAACCAACAGGTATTTCAAGAAATCAAATTGACAATTAAGCCTAACTAGCATGTTCGAGGAGTCTACATACCCACCAGGTTATTGCCAAATATCCAACAGAAAGATTTGGGATCATAGTGCCAACACAGGTTCATGTGATAGACTATAAGGAGCTTCACATAAACATCAATGGATCTAATGTCTGAAAGCTTCACCCCATCAACACTAAAGAGTCCTCCATGGACTACTAATCAACACTAAAGAGTAAAAGACTAGCAAGTTAATACTAAGTGGATGGAGAAAATAACTCCTAAACAACCAGCATACAAGGGCTAAGTATAGGATACAACTTAAGATGGCATCCTAAAGTGAGGGAACCAGCACCTGGAGGATGGCAGTGTTGTGATCCACGTCCTAACACTATTGCTCCCTGTGTGCTCTGAATCAAACTGCTGAAAACAAATAGCAAACAATGCAACAAGGCCACAGGTCACTAAGCATACAGATAATTAAATAATGCAAGTTGGAAAACTGGCAGCATTATTAAAACAGGTGTGACAGTCAATCTCAATCATTTCTAACTTTGACCAATTATATCTTTCTAAATCTAGATTAGACACATGTAAATGTCAAGTAGATTTCCTATTAAGAGATGCTAGTAATACAGATACAACATCAAGATTGCTTCTTGAAGGCCATGAAAAAAAGAAATGTCACTTTTGTAGGACTCTAGAAAGCAAGGTGTGAGTAATAACATTGGCAACGAGAGAATTGGAAGAACAAAAATAAAATATATATGGTACTTATTGATTAAAAGCATATTGCATCAGAGAACTATATGTGACCACATTTATGGTGCACATGTTACTTCAATTATGTGCTCCTCCAAGTGCTCCCATACCTCAACAGCAACTGCACCATAACCCAACCATGTAGAGGTAAGCATTTGCAGCACTTAAATTCATTGAAACCAAGAAAATATCAACTTTTACCGCATATTCACAGATATGATTTTCACATTCCACTGTTTAACCACCTTGGCTACCTCCACACTATCATCTTCAAAGCGCACAAAGAAACCAATAACTAAGGAAAGTGTCAAGATGTTAGACCAAATGAAATAGTATGTCATATCATCAGAAGTTCAGAACAATATAGAGTTTGCTTCTTTGCATCAATACATCATTTCATGCCAAGTTAATCATATCCTAGTGTGCAGCGATACAATATCAAGAAGAATTATGGTATTTGTCCAGCACAATTACTGTTAAGCAAATATAGAGCAATCAGAAGTATGAGAGAATATGGTGATCTGAACTTAAAATTGTTGAAGCATTTCTCCATCATTACGAAAAATTATCTAGGATGTGCACCTAGTGATCTAATGATCTAATTGAAGAAAATCCAGTGAAAACGAAACCCTAGCACATACTTGGCCACCATGAAAAAGGTAGTGCAGTTGTTGGGATGCTCACCAATAGTGCTAGCGAATCACCGCCGCCACCCAGAAGCACTGGGGGAAGGGTGGAAATGAATCGGAGGGGTTGAGGATGGGGACCATGGGGTCGAGATGGGGTCGGGCGCCGCATCCCGTGTCTGCCGTCCGCGCTAGCAGCTCCCAACGCTGGATCTCACGCCGGATGGCCCCGATGCAGCGTCCCTCGCCCGCGCTTGCAGTACCCAACGCCGGATCTCGTCGACGCCGATGCAGCGAGGGGATGGAGGAGTTGCGCCATAGAGGCCGGCACGCGCTAGCCGCCGGACGATGCAAGCCCGCCACGGAGGCGTACGTACCTGGGCGGCGGATCTGGGCTTGGCGGAGCCACCGACGCCGTGCAGCAGCAGACCGCCCATGCGGCCCCAGATCCGGCGGTGAGGCGGGCCGGGGGAGAGGGAGGTCGGCGGAGGCCACCTCGCCGGGTGACGGAGGGGGCGCCGGCAGAGGTAGAGGGGAGGGGCGGGCGAGGGTCGTGGCGGCGGGGGAGGGAGAGAGAGAGGCCGGGAAGGTCGGTCGTTTCTGCGAGAGCGGGGGAGAGGGAGGGGAACGCGAGTGGATGCCAGGGCGGGGGTCTGCGAGGGGGCGGACGCGAAGACGCAGTGGATATGGGGCGGACGCGAGCGTGAGTTAACAGGATTGAAGTGGAAATTCGGGTCCGGGAACCAACAATAGTAACGGACATTATTGACCTGTTACCATAAATATTAAAGGTAACGCGCGTTAATTAGCACCCGTTACCAATAAAGTTGCACAACAGGCTGTAGGTCTTATTGGTAACGAACGTCGACTCATTTGTAACGGATTTTAATAAAGTCCGTTACCTTTAAAATTTATTGTAACGGACCATATAGGTCCGTTACCAATGTTGCGTGACCTATTTGAGGTTTTCACGTAGTGTTAGTTGTATAATCATGAATAGGTTTATGTTTAATTGTTGTTTAAATATGAATATTTGCACATAGATTGTTTCACTCACCGCAATATTGAAATGTCTATTTAATTATGGAATTAAAATATACCAGAATATTGCCTATCATCTAACAAAAAGTACATCCCGTAATAATATAATAGATGCCCATGAATCTCAAATAAAGTCAATCAAAGAATGAGTTAGAACACAGTTGTACAAAGCACGAGATCTCGTCCTGTATCTCGTGAATACGTTCCCGGCCGGTCGTTTTCACGCGTAAGGCCGCCCATCGGACCGGCTGCTGCGGCCACTCCTCGCTCTGTGGCGTTGCTCGGAACGCGCGCGCAGCACGGACAGCTGGAACTCCCAAACATCCCTGCTGGCGAAACCGACGCCGGGCCTCGCCGCCGGCTCCCTGCCGCCGCCGCCGCCTGCCCTCATGCCGGCGTCGTACCGGACCTTCCGCACCGGGTCGGAGAGCGTCTCGTACGCGCGCCGCAGCTCCAGGAAGAGCTCCGTGGACTCGGCGCGCCGCGACGGCGGGCACACGTCGGGGTGGCACCGCAGCGCCAGCCGCCGGTACGCGCGCTTGACGTCCTCCACGCCCACGTCCGCCTGGTGCTCCAGCGACAGCACCTTGTAGTAGTCGCTGCTTCTCCTCTCCGAGCAGAGACTTGACCTTGTCGACGATGTCGTCGCCCTCGCCGCCACGGCCATGACCCTCTTGCAGTGGGTCTTGTTACGGCCAAAGGCAGCCGTGGTGGTGCTGGGGCATCTCACCATGGGGATGGTGCCGGTGATCATGGCTAATTAGCTTTGCAGGTGACTGAGTCGAGTGCGAGGCTGCGAGCGAGAGGCGCGCTGGAGATGCCAATGGCGTCTGTGTATATATATAGCGGGTGGGCGGTAGCACGGCCCGAGGACGGGACAAACGAGGCTGGCGGTGGTACGCGGTTTGCAGGGGTGGCTGCAGGCTGCCAACGTTGTCGTCGTCGTCGCCGAGCTGTGGCGGGGCGGACCGGTGAAATGGAATTTGCTGTTGGATTGTACGTGCTGGGGATGGGATGGAGACGGCAAAGATGCTCGCATTGGTTTTGGGGGTGAAAATACATATTATTTGGGGGTAAGAAACGACATAGGAGCCGAGCATGTGCGCCATTAGATGGTGCAATGACGAGAGTACGAGGCGACGACGCCGTGGCGTTCTCTCGCGCTCCATCAGATTGGCGTTCAAGAAGAGAACTTTTTCGAACAATATGGATGGAAATTCTCTGGACGAAGAAGTTTGCTGGGTCAAAGCGAACCCTTAACCAAACATTAAATTTAGGAACACATTTTTAAAAAACAAGGTAACCTTTTTGAACTCAAAATCTTAAAAAATGTGAACCTTTTAAATCAAGGTAACCTTTTTGAAGTATCAAAATCGGTCGACGACTACTAGAGTGTAGATGGTGACCTTCGAGCTCACCTTCCCCGACGAGATCGGGAGGTCGCGCTACCAAATCAAGGTAACCTGCGACATGATGAGCTTGTCGCTGTACATGAGGTGTACCCGATGATGCCCATGAAGCTGTAGGTAGTAAGCGTGCTTATGACATCCCGGTCCAAGATTTAATAAGATTGATAAGGATACTCATACTAACAAGTTGTAACTTTTTTTTTCCGGAAGTCCATCACAAAGAATTCTAAAGTTAAGCGTGCTTGGCCTGGAGCGATGGGTGACCGACCGGGAAGTTCTTCCCGGGTGCGCATGAGTGAGTACACAGTGCGCAGAAAAGATATGTGTTGATCTGTGAGGAGATTCTTGAAGAACTCTAAAGTTAAGCGTGCTTGGCCTGGAGCGATGGGTGACCGACCGAGAAGTCCTTCCCGGATGCGCATGAGTGAGTACAAAGTGCGCAGAAAAGATATGTGTTGATCTGTGAGGAGATTCTTGGGTAAAGAGCTGCCAGGCGTAGGCGGGCCCGGGCGGTTTCACGGGGCGCGTGCGGTCGCAGTTGCGCAGGCATGGTGTGCATGGCTGGTGTGAGCTCTGAGTGGTCACACAGCATGACACATGCGCTGACACTGGGCCCACAGACGTGGCCAAGAGAGGACGTTCCTGGCTTGGGGTTGATCGACTAGGACGTCGATTTTCTAAGGAGGTGTATGTAACATCCCGACCCAAGGCTTAATAGGATTGATAAGGATACTCATACCAACAAGTTGCAACTTTATTTCCGGAAGCCCATCACAAGCAGATGAATAGCACCTGCATATGCACACGTACAAATCCATTCACCAGAAAATGAATGTCGTGATCTATTATACACAGAACGAAGGTTGCTGACTACTAGAGTGGAATGTGGGGTGGATGTTGCGGATGTGCTTCAATTAGTTCCGCTATCGTTGTCGAGTGTAGTGGTACGCGGTGTTGATATCCCAATCCAACCGGTCGGCGAGTGTCGAGTGCTAACCCGTGTTGATGTTTCAATCTAACCGAGCGTGTATAGTTCTTTTCTTTTCCTGCCTATGATCTCCCAGCATCGTGATCTTTTTTTTCTATATCAATGAAACATGCACTATCTTGTTGGTCTTTAAAAAAAGTTAAGTGTAGACATCATTTTAATAATCATATAGAAAGGCAAGAGAGTCACAATTGAGAGAACTTTACTTCAAAAAAAAAAACAATTGAGAGAACTAAGCTCATGACTCATGAGGCAGCCAAGGGCTTGTGTAGGAAAAAAAACCCTAGGACGACTGGTGACCTTTGTGGGCTATTCGTAAAGAAAATGTGCCTCAACTCATGGGCCGCTCGGGCCCCCTCTGCGTGTGTGATTCGATAGGCTTGTTTTCAGTTTTTGTAAATATTTGATAGCACTAATCCCCCCCTGTCTCCCTGATATATTATGCTAAAAAACTAATCCCTCATAATTTTTTTGAGAGAACCGGGTTGATATTTCATTCATAATTTGGTGATTACAGCTGCAAACTTACAAAGACATCCCTCAAAGAAAAGAAAATTACATTCCATTCCTTGTAAGCATCTCCCGGTGTTCCTCGCCGCCGGCAGCCGGAGATCAGAGCTTGAAGCCGACTTCCTCCCTGGCGAAGAATCATAGATTTTGGGCGCCGTCTTGAGCAGCATATCAAAAACGACATGCTTTGTTGACGTTGAAAGAACCGGCATGAAAAGATGGCCAGTGACCATCACATCGACAGGCAACAAGGAGTCTGACGCCTCATGGACTACCGGAAACTCCAAATCGCCAGACGACAATGAACCCCCGAGGCCGAGGGTAGCTGAACCACCTGAACATGTGGGAAGCAAAGACCAACCCGATCTCTCAAGTTGGTAGACTAACCTCACAAGGTAATCATCAAAATCACCCTGGAGGAAGAAAAGACTCCTCTGGACTCCCGTAGCAACATCGCTGGCTTCAAGCCCGACGAGGCTGGTAAGAACATGGGCATTCCCGGCAACAAGAAAACCATGAAGGATAGAAGCACCGACGCATAAGAAAGATTCAATAAAAACCTCGTCAGTGCCGAATCCTCCCATAACTGAAACACCGAGGCCACGCACCACACTCTCCACAACCATCACCAGACACCAATCACCAACGACATCTATGCCAACAGAGACATTGAGGAGGAACTTTATTCTCCATGGACCACCACCGGAGGAGGGAGCTTCAGATTCACCAACAATGGCGCCGGATCCGCCGTTGCTCCACCCTCCAACACTGCTCCAGAGCACCAAAAGCACCGGTGGCCATACATCCACCGGGAAACCTACTACTGTACAGGCCCCATCCGGATCTCGAGCTCCGACTCGGTCTCCAAATCCGGTGAGGATCAACCCCCCAAGCTCATCGCCATCAACAGAGCAAAAGACGGCGAGGTAGAAAATGAGCTCGAGTACCTTATTCCACTCAGGCGGTGCTGCCTCCACCTTGCAATCACCGCCATGAAACGGGACCCTAACCCTAGGGAAACCTACTCTACATCGCCGGGCAGAGATCCATCAGTTCCCCTCACATCCGAAGCCAACAAAGCCATCGGAGGCAAAAGGGGAGCGGCGGTCTCGCCGGCGAGAGGACCTGTTGTTCTCTCCGCCTCCGCAGTCGCCCGTCGCCGAGAGGCTTCTGGAGAAGACGGCTCTCCTCTCTGCTGGCTGCTTCTGCGGCGTGCGTGCTCAAAAGACTGGTAGATTGGAAAAGAACTAATCCCTGATATTGCGCGAAATATAAGAGGCCCATGCATGATGTTAACAGGAGGCCGGCAATGCGGTGGCCGAAGGCTAAAAGGGCTCCTTTGGAAACGCCCAATCCCCCGGCGGGGGGGATGCCGGCCTTTACCACGGGTTGGAGGCCTGCGTGACGCTCCGGCAACGGGCTAATCTGCCAGTAGAGCGTACCCGGATCCCTTCATTTTCTGCGGGTTCTTTGTATGCAGCACAATGCTCCTCCAGTGTATATCGAGGTGTTTTGCATTATTGAACTGTGCATACTATACGTGGTGCCTTACTGTTATGTCAAGTTTGTTTGCTGAAAGGTAAAATACTAAAATCCAGTACTTTGTGTATGAGATTTTGTTTGGTGAATGGTCCTCAATTTTTTTGTTGGTGTGTGTGTGTGTGTGTGTGTGTGTGTGTGAAATTATCCTTTGGTAGCTCCGTGACACCAAGTATTCTTGCTGAAATTGAAAATCTAGTGTGAATATGCATATGGTAGATGTTCATCCCATCTCATAGTTCATTACTTGATTCAGAAACTAATTTAGTGATGCACTAGAAAGATGGCGTGGTGTGTTGGGTACTTGGGTATGAGACTGAGTTACCTTTGTTTTGTTAAGAGCACCAAATGTTGTGCTATCTGATGCATTAGAGAGTCCCTTCCTAGTTCATGCTATGTCCATTTCTCTGAATTTGGTAAGAGTGGATCTGAAGTTTTGACCATTGCCCGTGTGAATCTCCAGCTGACCTTATATTATCACCATCAATCCAATTGGGATCTGTCCTAGCGCCCTGCCAAATCCATGTTTTAACAAGGCCTTTTTTATCTTCATATTTCTACAATGGAACTCCTTCAGTGAATTTGCATGGCCTAGATTTTTACTAGAACAGATGACATCTGAAATTCTGAATATCTGATAGCCAACACCAAACTGCTCAAATTCTACAGCATATGTTTTCTTGGGTAACCTCCCATGCTGATGGGGATATGATCGAGAGTTCATAACACACAGGAGGTAGCTTCTTGATCTGAATCACAATATATTTATGTGTACCAGGGCAGCCGGACAGGACAGGGGGCATCACTTCTTGATCTGAACCATAATATTTCTCTTTCTCTACAAATAATGCCTTTTAATTCTGGAAAAGTGTGATGTGGGCTGCTAGAGTGGCTAAAATGGAGTATAGACAATGGAGACAGAAATGACTTTCGGAGAATAATTGGGTTAGCCCATCTAGTTTAGCTATTCAATTTTAGAATCTAGTATTTTTAAATGTTGGATATATTCGTTTAATATTTGAATACCAAGTTACAAAATCTTTAGCAAAATAGTAACAAATTTATAACGGTCTTTTGAGCTATGTTTTTTTTAGGTAACCGGTCTTTTGAGCTATGTAAAACGCTAAATGTCAAAGACACTCATCGGTACCTTCGTGCATGCAACGGAATGGAACGGGAAAAAAAAACGAACGTTGGTGTCATGCTGCACTCCTGGGCCTAACGGATCGTTAGTGGGCTTTTTAGTTCAATGTCTTATCCGACGAGTTTCGGTAGCCCGCCCATAGGGATGCCCTTTGGATTCCTGAAATCTTATCTGTCTTTTGGAAAAGGAAAAAAAATCTATTTTCGATTATAGAGTGAGTTTGCTTTTGACTATGGAACTTCAAAACTGAATATCCTCACCCATCCAACTATCAAACCATCGCGCTTTACCATCCGGTGGTTTTCTAGAGTGGTTTCGCTTACGTGGACACGACATGGCGATGGGCTCACTTGTCAGCGTCACCATCTCTCTTCTCTATCTCTAACGGGTCCTAGACTAGGGCCCACCACGACCACCAAAAAACGCAGTACGGACTGACGCACAGCGTACTTAGCGGTCAGTACAACGAGTACTACGCCTCCGAGTACCTGGCAGCCCGTACGACCAGTTTCCATCATGGGTCAGGAGCTGGGCGGCCCATGCGCACCAATACCTCCTCCTCCGACTACATGACGGCCCACACGACGAGTCCCCGACCACGTGGTGGTTCACACGACAAGTTTCCGTCTCTCTCTCCGACTACTCGTTCGCACGAGTAGTTTCTGTCCCCGACCAGTTCAGGCTTCGCATCGAGGGCAACGGCGGCGTGGGTCCCCCGTCGATATCCCGGGATATCCGCGCACGCTCACCCACATGTCGCCGCGTGCCTGCTCCTCCACGACGGGCCGCCCTGACCAGGCCGATCCGGTGTCAGAGGGCGGATCCTTCACTATACCACGAACGGCACAGTGCGCGTCGTACCACGAACGACACAGTGCATGCTGCGTCACGAACGGCACAGTGCGCGCTACCTCCTAAACCTCGAACGACGTGGCGTAGACTACTCGTTCGCACGAGTAGTTTCCGTTCCCGACAAGTTTAAAGCTTCACATCGAAGGCAACGGCGACGCGGCCCCCCACCGATATCCCGGGATATCCGCGCACGCTAACCCACGCGCCGCCACGTGCCAACCCCTCCGTGTCGGGCCGCCCTGACCAGGCCGATCTAGTGACAGAGGGCGTATCTGCCTGCTGTGCCACGAACGACACAGTGTACGCCTCCCCCTAAACTTCGAATGGCGTGGTGTAGGCCACTCCATTCCCACAGTATCCAGGAAAGACGTGCTCATGTTCTAGTGACGGGGGTAGGGTACGAAGCCTACATCCTACGCTCGACGAACTACTCGGAGGGAAGCACGAGAGGGCCCGGAGGCAACTACTCGGGACACGTGATTCCAGGAAGCCTACGCCGTCATCAGGGACCCCGTAACAGTTCTTCACCGCTCCCGCCGCACCATCATGACGGCCCGACGCGGAGAAGGACACCCTACGCTGCAATCTAGTCCACGCCCTCAATTTTACCCCCATTGACCTCTCCCTTGCGACTATAAAAGGGGAGGAGGGGAACACTTGTAAGACACGTTCACATTCACCCCACACGTACTCAGTATCGATATCTCATCTCATATCATCCTGTAACCACACACACGCTCGTGTACGCAGAATCCTGCTACAAGAACTCAGTGCACGTGCACTAGGGACTTGGGCGTGGAAACCCCCTCCGGACCAGTTTGTAACCCCTACTACAGACGCTTGAGCATAAAGAACACTCCCCCTCAGACTAGACGTAGGGTATTACTCTCCGGAGGTCCGAACCAGTATAACCTTGTGTGTCTCTTGTGCAACCGTGTGGATTCCGACACGCGCTCGTTTAAATTTACTTGCCGGCGGTAACAAACCCCGACAGTTGGCGCGCCAGGTAGGGGCCTTCGTGTGTCTCGACGTTCATTTCAGGGTCCGCACGGCCATCTGCCACCACCTCCGACGGTGACCATCGCCAAGCTGCTACCGATGAGCTACCCCGTGGGATCGTCCGACCCACTTCCGGCCAGGTACGAGATCCCGTTTCGGGAGCCTGGAGTTCCAGGCAACCGGCAACGGCTACCTCATGCGCCTCCTCAACAGGGGCGTAGACACGCCTGTGTCGGCACCAGCTCCGGCGTCTGCCCCGCGATCGCCCCGGCGCAAGAGGCGCTCTGGCAGGCGCTCGTGGCAGGCCAAGGCAGAACGACGTAGGGCGGCACGTGCCGGCTCCCCTTCGCGGATCGAAGCTAGCGAGCCACAACCCGTTGATGCTACAGAAGAATCCCTACCATCAGCGGGCTCGACGGCGCGCCACGCCAGGGGAAGTGCGCTGGCACCGCCAACGCGACGGCAGCATACTCCTCGTCGTCAGGCACAGACCTGGCTGCGTACGAGGACCTTCCGAGCCATCACCTTCTGGGGAATCGAAAGCTCATTGGCTCGCCCGACGAGCTGTACCCCGACTCCGACGGCACGAACGACAGCTTAGGCTCGAAGTGGGACTATTCCAGGCTCCAGGATGCCGGCGCTTTCGACCGCTTCCAGACGGCGGCGGACTACTGCTTCGGCTACTCCGACAACTCCGACGCCGAGGGGTACGACCCCACGCGCGAGTGCTTTGTCGTTTGCAACGCCTCAGTCGCACCAGCACCAGCCCAGACTCCGGAAGGGGTCGCCCAGTCCGCCCACAGCTCGACATCAGATAGCGTAGCTGTGGCGCAGGACCCACCCAACGGCGCCGCGCAATGAGCGCGACTAGACGAGTTGGAGGATGCACAACGCCAGCTCGATGACGAGCGGGCTCAGCTCCACCAACAACTCGGGCAGGATGCAAACCTGACTCCCGCTCGCTTGCGCATGAGAGACGTCCAGCAAAGCATCATCAACGACGAGTGCGACGTCGTCAACGGCACGCCCGTTTTCAAGAGGGCGTCATAGAACCTGGCGGCGACAGATGTTCTTCTCCGAAAGATCCCAGAGCCTGCTACGCCTCAGGAGAAAGAGATGCATCAACAGATCAAGACACTTCTTGAGACCGCCGCCGTGCAGCAGGCGGAGAGCTCCGCCTCTCGTCAGCAGGGCTCGCAGGGTCGCGGGCACTCTGAGCCACGACAACCTGCGGCGCCATCGCAGTAGCCGCGTCGGTCTGAGGAAGTCAATGTCGCCTGGGTCCCGACCGCGACGCGCGCGACACCAGCAAGGCGCGGCGGAGGGCGGACGCGGGCCAAGACAACAACCACGAGCAACAGCCTCGTAAGGAGTACAACCGGCGGCGCGGTGGTCGCTACGACAGCGATGAGGATCACAGCTTTAGCAACTCACCCGACGCCCAAGGGCCTCGAGCCTTTGGGAAGAACGTGCACTGTGCACGTTTTCCTTCGCGTTTCCGAGCTCCGACCTCTGTACCCAAGTACGATGGAGAAACCAACTCTAACGTTTGGTAAGAAGATTACTGGCTAGCGTGCAACACCGGCGGTGCGCGGGACGACCTTTTCATCATCAAGAATCTCCCGCTACACCTCGCAGACTCGGCCAGCACATGGCTCGAGCACCTGCCTCGAGGCAAGATCGACAGCTGGTCGCAGCTGCGCGACGCCTTCATTGGCAACTTTCAGGGCACGTACGCCAGACCAGGAAATCTGTGGGATCTGCGCAACTGTAAGCAGATGAAGGGCGAAAGCCTGCGCGACTACATCTGGCGCTTCTCCAAGCGGTGCACCGAGCTGCCCAGCACCACTGACACGGACATCGTCTCGACATTCCAGAACGGCACCACGTGTGCCACGCTGATCCATCAGATCAGGCGATGGAAGCCACGATCTACTCGAGAGCTCCTCGACATCGCCACGGACCACGCCAATGGGGAAGAAGTCGTAGCCGCGACGCTCAGCCCCGGCACTAGCAAGGGGAAGCAACTAGCAGAAGCTGATGGAGGCCCGTCCGCTCCGTCCAACAAGAAGAAGAAGAACAAGGACAAGCAGTATCATGATGACACCTTGGTGGCTGCCGTCGATCGGAAGACGGCAAGGCCCAGGGGTAACCCGCCCAAGGACCACTTTGAGAAGCTGCTGGAGGCACCGTGCCCCAACCACGAAGGCCCGGTCAAGCATGCACTCAAGGACTGCAACCTGATGAAGTCCTACCTCGTCGGCACGCTGAAGAAGTGTGACCCCGCTCCGACCAACAACAGGGGAAAGGACAAGGACAACGACGAAGCTGGCTACCCCGATGAAGATGGTGCAGTCATGATGATCTTCGGGGGCTCGGTGGCGCGCCCACCCAGATGTCAGGAGAAGCTGATCCGGTGAGAAGTCTACCACGTCGAGCGCGCGACGTCGACATTTCTAAAGTGGTCAGAGACGCAGGTCACGTTTGACCGTCGCGACCATCCCGACCATGTTCCGCGGCCAGGTAACTATTGAAAGGATCTTGATGTCGTCTAGAGGGGGGGGTGAATAGACGAATCTGCACTTATTAAAACTTTCGACTCACTGTTAGTACAGAAACCGGTCAGATCGGTTTTACTACCAGAAAACCAACAGACTAGAATAAGCCCTCTACGAGTTCTAGCACAAACCAATCTTAGTGTAGTACTTGATTGTGCTGGATATGCACTTGAGGCACTGCAGCTGCCAAAACCGGTCAGACCGGTTTGGTGGAGACAGTACTTCTGTCATCTATGGACATGCCTCAATGAAGTGTCCGTGTTGCTTGCACTTGTAGCATATCCTTTTCCTTAGTTGCCTTTGCCTTTTCTTCTTTCCTACGAGCTGAGAAGAGCACATAGATGCATAGTGCCCCATGTTTGAGCACTTGAAGCATTGTATGTGATCAAGCTTCTTTTTCTTGATTTCTTGAGCCTTGTGATTATTGCCTTCCTTTTTCGGTCGACGGGTTGAGCTAGTGCGGTTTGAACCCTTCTCAAGCTTCTTCACTATGTTGTCACAGTTATCTTGAGAAGGTTGCACTTGACTCTTCCCTTTCAACTTATACACGTCTTTCTTAAGCTTTTCAACCTCTTGCTTGAGTTGATCATTTTCTTGCGCAATGAGGTCATCACAAGACTCTACAAATACATGCTCAATACTAGATTGGCTTGCTTGAGAACAACAAGATTTAGTGCAACGCAATTCAATATCGACATGTGAGCATGTGCATGTGTGTGAGAAAGGTTGAGTGGATGTTACCGATGAAAGCACAACCTCATGAGCTACTTCTAGACAAGAATATGATTCCACGAGCCTATCATGAGAGCACTCAAGCTCCTTGTGACATGCTTGCAAAGCCATATGCTTGCTAGTGAGCTTTTGAAGCTTATCATTGAGCACTTTCTTTTCTTGCTCCAAGGATGCTACACATGTAGACAAGTTAGTAGCACGAGCAACTTTATTTAGCAAGACATCATAGTTATTGACCAAGGTAGAGTGAGAGAGTTTGAAAGTTTCAAGCTTTCTAGTTAACGACTATGATTTCAACTTGATCTTCAACTCTCTTTGCCATTTGATCTTCCTTGGTTTCCTTGCTCCTTTTGGCCATCAAACACTTGTGATCATCAACACTGGGAGTTGAGGACTTTGTAAGCATGGACGCTTGTCTTGATCGCCTTCTCGAACACTTGTTACCCTTTGTTGTTTTCATCCTGTGAAAACCGGTCGGACCCCTTTGTCAAAAGGGTCACCCATCTTGCCTTTCTTACTTTGAGAATCCATCGGTGAGGTCACAAGAGGTTCAGTGTAAGCTTCTGAAGTGGAGCACTCTTCTAAGGGTACACTTATCACTTGATCTTCACTTGTTGACGGCTTGCTATGCTCAAACCCCAAATCTTCGTCTTTTCTTTTGATTTCGCTTTTCCCATCATTCTTGGCTAAGATGTCATTGTGAGCACATGAAGATGAGTGGTTTGCAGTTGTGGCTTCTTCTTGCCTACTTGCTCTATGATCTTGATTTTCATATTTGGGCTTTTCATAGATGTCTTGGAATATTTTCCAAATGTCATGTGCATCAATTATATCATCGCATATTAATTCCTGCACATCATCACTCAAGGTACTACGAATGTAGTTAGTAATTTGAGCGTTGAGTTGCCAACATTCTAAATCCTCTAGAGATAAATCAGACAAGTCAATGTTGTCCACTCTAGCGCGAGGAGGAAGAATGCTAGCCACTACAACCTGCTCAGCATGTGGACCAAAGGTTCTAATTCTGTTAAGTACATGAGCTGACCAAGAATCATAGTTTTAGCCACCTAGAGCTAATGACTCAAACGATACCTTATATGTTGTCCACATCTATTCTCCAAGCGGTTAAGCTCGTAAAGGAGTTCCTTGCTCTGATACCAATTGAAAAGATCTTGATGTCGTCTAGAGGGGGGGGTGAATAGACGAATCTGCACTTATTAAAACTTTCGACTCACTGTTAGTATAGAAACCGGTCAGACCGGTTTCCAAAACCGGTCAGACCAGTTTTACTACCAGAAAACCAACAGACTAGAATAAGCCCTCTACGAGTTCTAGCACGAACCAATCTTGGTGTAGTACTTCCACGTAAGAAGAAGGCCTTCTCATGCAGGCCGAGAAAATCCCCGAACCCCGGCCCCGCCCTGACACTGGGAACCGAAACCCGTGAGACTGGGCCGGCTCAAACCAGTGCTTTGGCACACGGGACCGACGAGGGGATTTGTTTACCCACAAGCGGAAATTCGCCCCAACCGGGGATCGAACCCACGACCTGTGGGGTGCCGCTGGCGTGGCCAGACCAACTGGTCTAGCACCCTTTGCCCGGGGGGCGGCTTGCCCCTCGCAGGTCGAGTTTTTTTTTGTAGTACTTCCACAGAAGTTTCCAAGAGTGTCAATGAACTCCCTGCACACAGCACAAGCACACCAAAGTAGATCGAAGCGGAAGCACAAAGATTATGCTAGAAATAACTTAAGGTAAGGCAAGCAAGATATAAAGGAAGTAAGAGCACTAAAGACACCGGATTTATCCCGTGGTTCAGCTCGCCACAAAGGCTGGCCTATGTCCACATTGTTGAGGTAAGCCACAAGGGCTTTGGGATCTCTTTCAATCCGCTCCTCTCTCACACCTATCACCAAGGCAATAGATGGAGTGTTCCACTATCTTTGATTTGCAATTACAAACTTCTTGGAGCTGCCACACAACGAACAGGAGCTTCCAAGCGACTTCTAGCCATCTAGGAACCAAGGGCTCCAAGAGTAACAAATGCTTCACAAGATGGATCAACAAGATCAGCAGGTGCTCAAGTGTGGGATTGCTCACTAGGCTTCACAAAGCTCTCACACAAGTCACTCTCTTAACCCAACTCAAGGATAGGGCACTAAAGGCTTGAATCTCACTTAGAGAGGTTGGGGAGAGCTCAGCTGGGGTTCTGGAAGGTGTTAGAAATGTGGAGAACCAGCAGCCCCTCAAAGAGGAGCTCATGGGTATAAATACCCAACTCTCACAAAACTAGCCGTTAGTCTGTCGGAAGGCTGACGAGGAGGGTTTTCAGCACCCTGATGCCAAGAAGTCGAAGCCGGTGGAGGAGTCTAGCGAGGAGGAGTACCCCTGCAAATGGCCGGACTTTGATTGGGAGCGTCCGGTAACTTTTCTTACTCGTACCAAATTTAATTTCCCCCTTTAGTATTCGAGAACTCTGTCTTTAATTCCTCTGGTTGCTTAGTACATTGAAGTGATTATTTTTGTGTGATTGCAAAATTGTTTCTGAGTCATAATCAATTCTGGACTTGCAATTTAGGATTTCTTGACTAGGGTACATATGGAAATTTTTGGTACAGATCATCCAGTTAAGAATCAGTGAGCAAATCCATCTCAACATTTTGTGTAGTAGCATTCTTGGTACACAAGTGTTTATGTGAATTTTATCTTGGACAGTTTGAAACAAATTTTCGCTCACCTCTGATTGCAACATGATTAATCTTAAGTTCACAAGTGGAATATTGCTATTCATGTCTTGATTTCTTAATTCAGGATCTTGGGCCGAAGGTGATATATGAGTTCGTGGAATGCAATGATGACAGCGACGATGAGCTCTGCCTCCCGGGCCCCAACCGAAAACGTCCTACTAATGCCGAGGTATTACCTTCATTCCTAGTGTTGACTATGTTCAGTTTCATTCAAATTTTGATGTACTTATCACACTGATAATGCATTGTAAAACCATTTCAGATTGAGGCTAAGGTGGAGGACCTCCGGCTGGCGATCAAGCGCTGGGCACTCCCGTAGGCACGCCTGCAAGGAATGATAGATAGCTTTTGTGTAGTGAACTACTCCCTCATGAACATCTAGATTTGATGAATGAGGCTTTTGTTTAATGAACTTGTATAATGGCATTACTTTAGTGGAAATATATGGTAGCTAGTGAATGCTACTATTATTATTACCCTTGATCATCCTTCTGTTTTGGCTTGATCCTTGGCTATTTGATAGCCCAATTTGCATAATAGCCCTAGTGCTCTTTGATCTCTGCGAAGACAAGGAGATAACCTTGCATCAATTCATAAATCAGGGGGGGATCTAGTGTTTTCAAGATGGGTAACGCCCATTATCTTTGAACAATGGGTAAATATTATTGACAAAGCTTTCAGCTTCAGATTTCAAAACTAGGGGGTGAGGTGAGTTGGAAATGGGGGGGGGGAAGAAATCCTTTACCACAAGATCAGTATATGATCAGCTCACAAAAGATGATGCTGGGAGGAACTGTAGTCATATATGGAAATCTAAGATTCCATATAAGATAAAGATTTTCACGTGGCCTTTGCTTAACTCTGTTCTGTAGCTGTGATCCTGGGAGACCTGGGATGGTAGAGGAGCGAGTATCTTAGCTTGAGTCAGGCTACGAGTAGCGAGTGTCCTCTGCTTTTGAACTTCCTCGTTCTAGTTCGCTCTTGTAACCCAAAACGCCTGGTATTTCCGTTTCTTTGGAATGGAAATGGGGGAAAGCCCTCGGTTCGAAAAATTTGCTCGCAAGAAATTTGCTCTTATTATTGATGTGTTCATGAGTGTTTTATGTGTATTTTTGATTGACAAGTATAGAGTAAAATAATTATAAAGCATAGAAACGAAAAAAGTACAAGCAGGACGAGAACATCTCATGGACGAAAAAAGGAAATCATATCATGAACACAGCCATTCATGCAAAGATGTACATAAGCAAGCATGAACACAACCATTTATTAGTTGTCCATCAGGCACAAGCAAGACTTGCGCATAGAAGCATCATACATCAGTTCATCAAGACTCCATAAGTCCATCAACCTCAACAAGCTCAAGGCTTCTTAACAAAAGTAATAACTAAACAAGTGCAGGCCAACATCACAAGCTGACCACCAAACTAAGTCATACACACTACATTCCATTGTTTATAGCAAGCAAATTACTAAAGAAGCTTCTATTTTGTTGTTGCCTCAAGTTCAGCAACCTTTGCCTCTAGTTTTGCCACTCTTTCTGCCAGCACAGCATTCTTTTTTCCAGCTTCGGCAAGCTGATCCACCAAAAATGATTCTAGTCTTTCATGACTTTGTGCTACGGCACGAAGCATTGTCCCAAGGCCTTCCATCCTTGCATTCCACGTGTGGATTACGTCCCAGATTGAGTCAATATCATGTGGAGTTACACCAACTACCTAAAACAAAGGCAAACTGATGCATTAGAACATGGATCAGTGAAGATACAAGGACATTTGATCAATTCATACAGAGATGCTGGACATTTGAAGTAATATATGGAATGAGTTCAACATTTTTGTTAGGAACATCACCTCCCTAACAGACCTAGTCATCCATGAGTGCATCTAGCAGAAGTAAATGAAATTGGTTCTTTATCTAGCATCAGAGAATCTAGGAAAAGTGAATCTTGGTCCACCAGGAGTGTAACTAATCCATGTCTAAAATAGAAAACCCCAATCCATGTCTAGTTATTATAGTTAAGACTGTTCCCATTCATCTAGGTTTACCACAAATCCATGTCTACAGTAGGAAACCTCAATTACAAAATGATTCTACCAGAGGATAGGTACTAACCTGGGGGGACTGAGGAGGAGGGGGCATCGGGTTCCTGGTGCGTCCGCTCCTCGCGAATCTTCCTTGCGAGTCGTGCCCTTGGTTGGTGGAGTGGTGCTCCACTCGGGGCCCCGCAACAATGGCGGCCGCTGGAGGGGAGGCGGCAATGCGGGTGTGACTCTGCATGCTATGGCCCACTACACCCGGGGTGGAGCCAACCATCACCGGCGTTGGAGGAATCCGGCAGCGAGAGCGAGGCGGCCGGTGGCGAGAGCGAGGCGGAGATTGCGAAATAGCTGTAAAACTGGAACAGAGATTGGGGAGAAATCAGGAGGAAAGGGGCGACAGATATCCCCATTCGACCAAGTTGTGGGTCCCACCTGTCGGCAGAGTTGTGGGTCCCACCTGTCGACAGAGTTGTGGGTCCCACCTGTCGGCAGGGTTGTGGGTCCAACCTGTTGGCCTAAACCCGCGAGAGATTTCCCCATTCGACAGAGTTGTGGGTCCCACCTGTCGGCGCCCAGATTGTGATGTGTTCTTGAGTTGTTCATCGACCTAATTAACTTAATTCTTTGATTTGTAATCACACCTACAAACTTGTTTAGATTTCACAAATGACGTCCAAATAAGGAATTTTTTTCCTACATTCTTATAAAACAATAATCTAGCTCATGGTGTCCACTGCATCTCATGTTAGTATGTTTCAACAATCATAATTAAAAAATAGAACAATTCAAAACTAGAATCAAGATTTTCAAACAGTACATGATGTCAAATGGAAAAGTGATGAATACCAAAGTTTCATTGCTCCTCGAGATGAACAATCTTTATTTTGGTCGGTTTTTCATTTGACGAATTGGTACTATCATGCAGTACAAAATTGACATGTCTCCAACCAAGTTTCTTAAACTATGTTAGTGAACCTAGGATTAATGAACAATGTGTAGTACCACTTCGTCAAATGAAAATCCGACCAAAATAAAGATTGTTCATCTCGACGAGCTATGAAACTTTGGCATTCATCTCTTTTCCATTTGACATCATGTACTGTTTGAAAATCTTGATTCTAGTTTTGAATTGTTCTATTTCTAAATTATGATTGCTGAAACATACTCACATGAGATGCAATGTACACCATGAGCTTGATTATTGTTTTCTAAGTATGTAGGAAAAAATTCCCTGATTTGGACGTCATTTGTGAAATCTAAACAAATTTGTAGCTATGATTATACGAATCAAAGAATCAAGTTAATTAGGTCCATGAACAACTCAAGAACACATCACAATCTGGGCGCCGACAGGTGGGACCCACAACTCTGTGATTACATGTCCTCCCTATGAAAGCGCAATTTTCTTAAACCCAATATACCCTGGGACCCCCCTAATTCAATCAGCAACCTGATCTGGCGGCGGCGGTTCTTTTCCATCTCCCCTCACATCTCGCCTTTATCTTCTACCTCATCCTCGTCGGGGAGCACAGCCTCGCACATCCAATCAACCCCCGCGCGTGACGAACTGCAATCACTCCATGGAAAAGGTCGCCGCGGCACGCTACGAGGCATCGAGGCTGGTGGAACTGCCGACGGAGCTGACGATTGACATCGTCTCCCGAGTCGCTGCTCAGTCAGAGGACGCCATGGCGGATCTCCGCAACCTACGCGCAACCTGCAAGGCAATGTGCGTGGTGTGCGGCGCCACCACGGTCGGACGACGCCTAGCCCTGAAACGTGTCCTGCAGTGTCGATTCTACCTCAGCTCGGATTATCACGCAGCGCTCATCACCACACTGGCCACCGTCGGCAACCCGGAGGCCTTGTTCCGCAGCGGGTTGTGCCTCGCATTATTGGGGAACAAACGCGGTGTAATCCTGTCGTGCCTCGACCAGATAAGGCGCACCGCGGAGGCGAGCCACAAGGTATCTATGTACGCCCTCGCCCTCTTCCTCTACAGGCCCAACAGCGGCGAGGCCGCCGCCGAAGAGGCCCGGCGGCTCCTGCGCTTGGTCGAGGGACTCGAAGAGGGGGCGACGACGCTTCCTTGGAAAAACTTGACTTGTACAAAATGCCGCTCCAGGATCATTTCGGCGGCGTGGGACTTACGGCTGTCGGCAGCGGTTGCGTGCCGCCGGTGCCGGCGCCCGTACCTCACCAGGACGATTTTCAGTGTGCAGGTCGCGGGTGTGGCAACCACGTAGGATGGCATGCTTGGTACTCATGGCGTAGGTTCTGCGGCGAGGAGTGTAGGATCCGGAACGAGTGTGATTGGTTCTTCTTCACACTCAAGGAAGCGTTAATGATCTGATACAAGGTAAAAAGTTTGTGATTGCTGATATGTTTTGATTAATTTGTTCCATACATGATGCACCATAAAAGACATTCAGGATTTCAGTTTACATGTTTGCTTTCTTTCTTGTCTGCTACTCATCAGGAATTCACTTTACATCTAGAATTCTTATGTTCTGAAACTTCGGCTGACTGTTAAAATTCTTTCAGTTCACAGGATTTTAGTTATCAGGAATTCAATTATTGTTCTGACAGTTCGGTGAATGCTTTCTTTTTTTTCAGGAAATTTATCTGGCACTGAGGAGGGACCTTGCGGAGAGGCTTTGGCATCATTTTAGGTAGAACTTTGAAGAAATCCAGCAAATAAACTCGAAGCATGTCTCTGAAGTTGTGTCTTTGGTCGATGTGTCTCTCAACTTGTGTCGATGTGGAGCATGTTTTTGATGATCCTTAGTTGTCGTGGCTCGGGAAGCCTATGTGTAAACTCAGTCCTCATATATCGTACGCACTGGCTGCCGATCTTTATGTTGGTTACTTAATTTGTGTGATGCATGTTACTCTGGTACGAAATTGATGTGAGGAATGTTATTCTGCTAAAGTTGGTGGAAAGATGATATTCAAAATTTACTTTGACCACAGAAACTTTTATAAAAGCAATATACAATAACATGTGTCATCTTGTGCAGTTACATAGTAAACAAGAAGTAAACTAGTATAACTTATATAAAACTATATTTATAAAACTTGATTATGTTCAACGCATCGTCTTTACAAATATATATAAAACTGAGTGGGACCCACTCGTCAGCGGGACACACGAAAACGCACCCCTCAAATACGCTAAGCATTGAGAAAATTTGGTAGCCAACGATTTGGAATGTGGCGCCAGTTTTTCCATCCAAAATATTTAACAAACGCCCAAACTACTGCACTACCATGACTGGGGCCACCACGTTGTTGTGACAAACGCCGGGTTATTAGAGTAGTAAGTCGTGTGTCTCTTTAGTTTCCCTCCCTAATCCCCTCACAAAACCAATCTACATCTCGGTCAGTTAGGGTCCGGGTAGTCGACGACGACCGGCGCCGCCGCCAAGCTGCTTCTCACCTTACACGAGGATGCCGACGTCCAGCGAGGCGGCAAGGGTGACCCCTTCGTCGTCTGAAGCGCTGCGCACACCTTCGTCGGCCATGCTACCTCCAATGTTCACACCAACCTCTGGTACGGCGACTGCTGAACCTACCAGCAGCATGTCCACTAGGGCTAGGGCGACGACTGCGCTCTTTGGGTCATCACCTTCGTCCCAAAGAGCATCACAAGGTTCGGGCGACACAGAAGCAATCGTCGACGGCCTAGATGCAGACCAAGATGTGGTACCTTCGTCTCAGCACGAGACGACCGAGGCCAGGTACATTATTTCCGCGTTCGATCTTTCCCCTCGTACTGCCACCTATATTTCATGCATTTGTGCATGCACTGGTACCCTAGATTTCATGCAATTGTTCACGTGATTTGCACACAAAATTTCTTCAAATTATTGAAATGCCATCGATGAATGCGCAGATCAAAAGATGAGGAGATTTGGACATTGTATATGATTGAAAAGGGTAGAGATGGGGAGGCAGATAAAAAAATACATGTAAACCTCTTGGGAAACAAATCACCCTTGAAAACATAAACAAGTTGAAACAAAAATTGGGGTATCGGAACAGGAACTTGGTTTACTACAAGACTAGAATTCCCGAATCTCCTGCGGAAGCAACACTCACTGAGATCGACTATGATGTCGATGTAGCAAAAATGAAAAAGATTCACGAGGAGGAGATGGTGATCAGCTTAGTTGTATCTAGAGAGCCAATACCTAACAACCATACCATGCCCATAACACCATTGAAATCCAAAAGTGTTTCCACACATGATGATGAAGAAGTCGAAGAATCTGAATTAGATGACTACAAAGTTTGGCTAGCTGCACAGCATAAAGAGAAGAAAGCCTTGGGTAAGATATGGTACAGCCCAATATTTGTATATATATACTCATGATTTTGTAGTTCACTCACATGATTGAAATTAATTATGGATCCTTTTTCAGAATTAAAAGACATATTCAGGGAGGACACAATCGACACATACCAAGAATACCTGAAAGTTGCAGGACAACTTGATGACATCGGTAATATCCCTCTCCTAATTGGCAAGCAAATTACCATTCTTTGTCAGACTACAAATTATGCTAGCTCATCATGCCACAAAATTGTCTGCAGAACGCTATGTGGACCCCACCTTTATTTTGCAACACAGGCATGACATGAACCCAACACCTCTAGTGCAGCCTCTATCTCATGCTCGGCGTTGGAAACAGCAGGAGCAAGGAGATGGTAACTTGTGTTTAATAGAAATTACCTGTCTATGCATAGTATGTTTTTTTGTGGGTATTATTACATTTTGTTCCCATGGAATAGGCTCACAAAATGTGAAGAAAAGAGGACGCGGTCCCATAAGAGCCTTGAAGGTAATCGCCAAGAGAATCAAGGCGGGCAAACAGCAGTTGGACATTCAATTCACCAAACATGGAGGACCGGTAGGTAATAACTACCGCTCATTTGTTGATGAAGTAGTCATGTATACACAGAAAAGAACGCCAGTCATTGGAGTGAAATCGTGGAAACATGTCAAGAAAGAAGTCAAAGACGCAATAGCAACTGATGTATTGGTAATAATAAACTTTGCTTTTCAATACAATTCAAATATAAACTAACATAACAACTCACATAGTATTTGCATGCTATTGTGATTATATAACAGGCAAAGTGGGACATGGAGGATAATGCTGATTCAAGGGAAAAGATATGGGACATTGCTAAGGAGCGTTACAAAGGATGGCATTCAACTTTCAGTGCTACGGCTAGGACATACGACAGCTACCACCAGAGAATGTTACATAAGTCAAAAGAATTAGATATTGTTGAATGGCACTATCTGTTGAAGTATTTCAATACTGCTAAATTCAAGGTTTGTTCCACATTGTTACTATTACTGAGCAATACATTTTTCATACAAATGGCAATGTCTGAGTCTTTAAGATTATTGTTCATAACTTGACATTCTATAGGAAAGGAGCGCACAAAATTCTACGATTCGAGGCCAACAAATGACAAGACATTTGTCAGGCTGTAAGCCTTATTCTCAGTGTAGCTATGAGAAGGTAATAACTGGAGAAGCACATCTCCAATCTGTCTTGCAGGATGAATAACTAATTTGTTATGTTCTTGGCTTAACAGAGAGACCCAGAAACTGGTGAAGAGCCCGATGATATGCAACTATGGTGGTTAACTCACACTAAGCATGGGGAATGGACAGACAAACAATCTAAAAATATCTATGTGAGTTCTCAATGAATGTGTACATACATTACTATACATAGTCCATGCAATTATAGAATGCAAGCAATTTCTTGTTCAACTAACTCCTCCATCTGTGCCTTGTAAATGTTAGGACAAAGCAAGCAGCGTTATTGCTGAGGCGGAATCAAATGCAGAGAACAACTTCGTTTCCCAAAAGGAAAAAAAACGACATGTTCCAGAAGGCATACAAGGAAGTCACAAAGTGCAAATCAACCAAGTTGCATGGTAATGGGTACCTGGCAAAAAACCCAACTAGAAGGCAGCTGCTCAATGCGGAGCGCCAGGAACAAATTCGTAGGGAAGAGCTATAGCATCAGGAACACGTCGAGCTCATGGACGCATTTGGGCTGCTACAAGACAAAATGTCAACATGGGAAGATGAAAGGGAAGCAGAAAGGAGAGAACATGCACGACAACTTGAAGAAAGTAACAAGAAAAGGGAGGCTGATCTGCAACAGCTTAGGCAAGAGTTCCTATCAATGCTGCAAGAAGCAAATGGACATGCACAATTTCCACAAGTACTGGTCAAGCTAGTTGCATGAATGACTTTCTTTCCTTAGGTTCTATATCTGAATGTCTGTATCCTTTCATAGATTGTCCTGCCAACATCTGTCCAACCAAACAACAATGTCACTGAATCTGCTGACGTGGCGGCGGCTCCATCAATCACTACAACTGGAAATGTACAGACAGACTCCAGGAATGTGCTCTCTTCTACTCAGGTTGTTCTTGAATTCACAACTTTTTACTACTACATATCATCAGTTACTGATAAAATGATGCCTAACCTTTTCCTTCAAATGATTGGTTCATAGGAGAAGGAATCTGAAGTCGTTGCTAAACAAGTCATTCGCAAAACCAGAAGTACTAAAGTTGTTAACAATCCTGAAGCACAATCCACCGTCCCCCCCCCCGTTAAACAAATTTCATCTCAACAGCTACAGGTACAAGCTGCACAAAGGAGACGACAAAGCACCAAAAAGACATAAGGTGAAATTTTTGCAACTCCTCTTCCTGCTGTGAATGTAATTCATGTTACAGCTGTCAAAGTGTGTTTATGGTTGTGATAATTATTTGATGTCATTCTGACAATTTTATGAATCGCGATCAAACTTTGGTTTGCTACATGCTGTTGTTGCACAAATTCCAATATTAGAGATTATTTGATGCTAGCTTAAAAATGTTGTTGATTCTTTTCAGGAGACTAAGCCATGTCGAATGGAGCAAACAGGTGATGCGAGCTCATTCCATTGAAGTCACCCTTTGCTGATCAAGTGTTGGGATCCTCTCGAAGTCACCATTTGGTGACCAAGATCTTCATTTCCTATCAAATTAGCCTACTATGTGTTGAAACAATGTCCCGTCCGAAACTTTTCAGTATTTCAGTACTTCGTGTGTCATGTAATAACTAAGTGGATGGTTGAATGTTGTTTCATGAACTATAAATGCATAATTATTATACCTGATGATGTTATTTAATGTTTCAAATTATTGCTGCTATATAAATGAGCGTGGCAGAATACACCTTTCGTTGCAAAGGATAAATCATCCTATCACAACCCGTGTTTTTCGTTGCCAAAAAGGAACGTGGCAATAGTAAGGTCCACTTGTAGCAACCCTGTATAACGGTGGTAACAGAGACATGAACTTTTGGCAACCAAACCATTTTCGACGTTGCAAATGATAAGTCATCATTTCACAACCCTTATTTTTCGTTGCTAAAAAGAAATGTGGCAATAGAACGTTCAACTTGTAGCAACCCTGTATCATGGTGGTAATAGAGACTTGAACTTTTGGCAACCAAACCATTTTCGAAGCAATAATAGAGGACACATCTTACAACCAAGCAAACTACGTGGCAAAAGAGTGCCAAACCTATTGCCTCCATCCTATATATATTGGTTGTAATAGAATGTTACACCTATAACAACCATCCATATGCTGCGTGGCAATAGAGGATACCACCTGTAGCAACGTAACCAATTTCGTGGCATCAGACAATACTACCTATAGCATCGAAATCAAAATTTTGTGGTAATACAAGAAATCACATATTACACCCAAATAACTTTCATGGTAATAGAGGTGGTTCCACATATAGCAACCAGAAACAGAGCGTAGCAATATAATACTTTGCAATGAAAGATTTTATAAATTGCAACGCGTTGTGTACGATGCAATTGCACCTATGGCAACACCAGATGCGTCGCAATAGAATAATTTGCAACCAACACGAGCACGGTCTAAAATGCTAGTTGCAACGCCGCATTGCGTTGCAATAGAAAACTTTTGCAACCACAAAAAGACCACAGTTGCAAAAGCCTAATGCAACGCGGCCTTTCGCATCACATGGTTGACGAAAAAAAAAGGTTGCAATTGCGGCAATTGCAACCAAAAATGGCATATTGCAACACATTTCGTGTGTTGCATTAGGGAGAAAATCTAGTAGTGGGTGAGAGGGCGGATGCGAGCTGGAGCTCGTCCCCTACTCATGGGCAGCTGGCTCGGGCTGCTGCCTCGAGCTGGTCCCCGCGGCCTACCGCTGGGGAGGGGGCGACACGGACGACGACGACAGCGCGCTCCAGTCGACGCCAGCGCCTCCGTCATCACCAGACCATGGCGGCAACAATGAAGGATCCTTGTCCGAGAAGACGGCGACCTCCTTCATCTTCCGACGCTTGGCGCGGTGGTCGTTACGCTCGCGCTTCGCGATCTCCTTGTCCTTATGCTTGGCCTTGCGGTCGGCCCTCCTCTTGTCCGCGGCGGCCTGGGCGCAATTCAGCATCGCGTCCTGAGGAAGAGGGGGCTTCACGGGGAGAGGGGCCGCAGGCCTCAACTGAAGGCAGGGGAGAAGACGAGAATCAACACACAGAATGCAAAATAGTCGGAAAGCTAGTCGGAAAGAAGAAAAACTTACATATTTTTTGGTCCCCTCTCGGGGGAGCATGGGTTGAAGTCAGGACGGCAGCCACGAGTAGGTGGCCTTCCCGATTGCCAGCCCCACTCGGCACTAGATCTCATCTAGCGAGGGGAGCCGGGGCGCCGTCACGGTCCCTTCGAAGGGAGCCTTGTCCGGTGTCATCTGCCAGATGCGCAGGCGACGCCGCTGGAGCGGGACGATCCCCAGCGCATGGTACTGGCCGATGATGGCCGCCAAGTCAACCTCGGCGTCGCGTAGTTTGGACAACACCGCCCAGCAATCCCCGAGCAGCCTCTCTTGCTCGGCCTCCAGGGGCCCGTAGCTCCAGTTCGCCAGCGCCTCGGCGATTGAGGCACCGGTATACTTCGGAAGCGGGTGCTCGGGGTCGTCCTTGAGGTAGAACCACCCCTTGTGCCAACCGCTGTTGGAGCTGGTCAACGTGCCAGAGATGTACTCATCCCCCTGCCCGTCATCATCCGGAGGTTGGCGCACCCGATCGTCACTGGAAGTGACCTGTCCTTCAGGCACACGAACTTGAAGACATACCGGAAGAGATGCCAATGCGCACCCACTCCCAGGTACACCTCACACAGTGCCTCGAACGATGCCATGTGCTGGATGCTGTTGGGGTTGATGTGGTGGAGCTGCAGCCGGTACTCCGCGAGGACGGCGCGGATGAATCGCCCAGCGGGAACGGAGAAGCCCCGCTCGTGGAACGCCATGAACGAGACGACGTAGTCGGGCGGCAGGTGCGGAACTGACTCATTGCCCGGGACCTTCCACTCCTCGGTGGTAGTGGGCACCGACAACAATACGGCGGTGACAAGGCGCTGGAGGGTCGCGCGGGTGACGTTGGTGCGCGTCCAGTTCGACATAGTGTTGTTAGGCTCGGGGGTGTGAGGTGGATGCAAGAAGCAGCAGCGGCGCAAGGGATGAGAGCGGACAAGCAAGCGGTGCTGGCAAAGGCAAGGAATCGGGGGGAAGAAAGTACGGAGTTCAACCGCCGCGCGGTTTATAACGGACAAGCGTGGCTGCTGGCATTAAATGCTGGCCCCACCACGCCGTAAAACCACCCGCTCGGTAGGCGCATCCCCCGAGGCGACAGGGGCACGCCCGCGCGACGGTTCGATACCGAGTGGGCCCGCAGGCCTGAACTAGCAACGCGCCGTCGCCTCCAACCGTCACGATTGCCACGTCAGCCACGACCAAACATGACGGACGCAACTACCGATACGGCCACGACCGTCGCGACCGAAGATTTTGAAGCAACGACAAT
This sequence comes from Cenchrus fungigraminus, assembly GCA_036936925.1. Lineage (NCBI taxonomy): Eukaryota > Viridiplantae > Streptophyta > Magnoliopsida > Poales > Poaceae > Cenchrus > Cenchrus fungigraminus. Next base: position 58,294,765 of record CM072781.1, on the reverse strand, counting down.
GTTTCAACAATCAAAACCCCATAAACGAGTCTACAACTCCTTCATGGGCTCGGGCTCGGGGGCTACATCCGGCGGATGCGCTCGCGCGCACCCACCGAGGAAATCAGAGAACAAAAATTACGACATTTCCCCGACGCTGAGCCTGCGAGTGAGTCCTTGACTCCCACCACAGGCTCGGGGGCTACTGACGAGGGCCAGGATTAGGGCCCCCTAAGCAACAAGATAATCCTCGGGATGGAGTCCTCTGACACCATTGACAATGTCAAGGCTAAGATCCAGGACAGGGAGGGATGCAGATCTTCGTCAAGACCCTCACTGACAAGACTTCCCCACTTCCGAGTGCCTTCCGCTTCATGCGAGTACTCTCTGCCTCGCACGAGAACGCTTCGTTTCCGAGTACGCTCCGCCTCGCCTCCGACTACCCGTTCGCACGAGTAACCTCCATCTCCGACTAAGGCGGGGCCCACACGGGGAAGCCGGAGCGTGGATCTAGGGGCCCTACACGAACATGGCGCCGCCCCAGCCCCTAGGCTTCTCCGCAACGACACGCGTGACGTCGGTTTCCATGCCATGCAAAGACCGCAGCTGGCGCGACAGGAGGACGACCGGGTCTGACAAGAGTCATAATGACGCACAGTGCATCCCCACGACCCCCGACATGCCATCCCATCCAACACTAGCTGCACGCCACCCCGTCAGAATAGGCACTCAATTACCATCTATAAGCAGCGCCTACCAACACTTAGGCCCTAACGTGGCGGGCCTAAGACGCACTCAAGAAGGATGAGTCACCACGAGGACTACTCGGAGGAGACGCCATGTGCACTGGACGAACAGTAGCAGCGGCACACGCGGCGATCTCCGGCGATACCACAGCTCAGCGCCCTTCAACACCGCCTGACGGACATCAATGACGGAAAAGACTCCACCAAGCCATAGCACTGTAGCTTATTTTCGTTTTCCCTCTTTTGCCCCTTGCCCTTGCATCTATAAAAGGTGGAGGAGTGCAACCGTTTGAGGGGCTGACCGATCACCAAGTTTGTAACCCTTACTACAGACATCCCTGGCATAGGAACACGAGTACTCAGAACTGGACGTAGGGTATTACTCCTCGGTGGCCCGAACCAGTATAAAACCCTTGTGTCTCCCGTGTCAACCATCCGGATCTGACACACGATACGATACAAATCTACTGCCGGCGGTTGAGAACCCCGACAACGCTGCACTCCCTTTAGGTTCTTGATCGGCCCCATGCTTGTGATCACGGAGATCTTCTCGGGATTTGCCTCGATGACGCGTTCCGATACGACGAACCCGAGTAGCATGCCTCTGGGGACCCCGAAGACGCACTTCTCGGGGTTAAGTTTTATACCGTGCTCCCTTAGCTTCTCGAAGACCGCGGTGAGGTCGGGGATCAGGTCGCCCACCTTTTTTTATTTCACCACGATATCATCTACATAGGCCTCGATCAGTCGTCTGATGAGGTCGCCAAAGACGCGTCGCATGCATCTTTGGAACGTGGCTCCTGCATTCTTCAAGCCAAACGGCATGGATGCGTAGCAGAACGCGCCGAAAGGGGTGATGAATGAGGTTGCGAGCTGGTTGGCTAGGCTCATCACGATTTGGTGGTACCCGGAATAAGCGTCGAGAAAACAAAGGGTTTTGCACCCGGCTGTCGAATCGATTACTTGATCTATACGCGGTAACGGAAACGGATCTTTTGGACATGCCTTGTTCAGGCTCGTGTAGTCGACACACATCCTCCATTCTTCTTTTTAGCGAGTACAGGGTTTGCTAACCACTCGGGGTGGTACACTTCACGAATGAACCCTATACTAAGGAGCTTCTTGATTTCCTCGCTGATGGCCTTGCACTTGTCGGAGTTAAAACGGCGAAGACGCTGCTTGATCAGCTTCGAGCCGGGCTTAATGTTAAGCTTGTGCTCGGCGACCTCCCTTGGAATCCCCGACATGTCAGAGGGTTTCCATGCGAACACGTCGAGGTTTGCGCGGAGGAAGTCGATGAGCGCGCTTTCCTATTTAGGATCGAGCACCATCCCGATACGGATCGTGCGGCCATCGTCAGTGACGACCACCTCCTTGGCATCCTTGGCGGGCTCGAAAGAGCATGCCGCTCGCTTCGACGACTCGGGGATGTCCGGGTCCTCGGAGAGGGGCTCCGTGGTGAGCTTCTCGGACCGGATCAGTGCCTCAGCGAACTAAAAACACTCAGCATCACACTCATATGCGTGCTCGAACGTCGTACCTATTGTGATGATGCCCTTTGGGCTGGCCATCATCAGCTTAAGGTACGTGTAGTTGGGGACGGCCATAAACATCGCGTATGCTGGCCTTCTGAGTATCACGTGATACGTCCCCAGGAACCCGACCACCTCAAAGGTGAGGGTCTCCTTCCGGAAGTTGCTCGGTGTTCCGAAAGTGACGCGCAGGTCGATCTGCCCGAGGGGAACTGCCTCCATCCTGGGTACGACCTTGTGGAATAGCGCCGTTGACGGCCGCAGTCGGGACCGCGGGATACCCATGTCGTCGAGGGTCGAGGCGTAGATGACGTTGAGGCTGCTGCCTCCATCCATCAGCACCTTGTGCACGCGTTTAGTGCCAAACAAGGGCGCCACGACCAGCGGATAGTTGTAAGTGCAATCATGCCCTAAGTGGGTTTTGGTGAGTTGAGTGACAACTTCATTAAAGAACTAACACTCTTGTAAAGCATGTGAGCAGGTTGTTGATTATTGATAAGTGATATACATGTGAAAGATCATACATATGGCTCATACCGCAAAGAAAACAAGTGTGGATCATGACATTATACATGGAGAGTATGCAAGCATACTAAAGATGAATGTCATGATGTGGCTAGTGTGTTCCTCCCATTAGATTCTACATGACACATACAACAAGTAATCCAAAGCAAAAGAAAGGTGAAGATAGAGGCACGATTGTATCATAATACTTGGTTGATCTCTATGTGCTAAGTAAGACTTATTGTGAAGAAAAGAGAAGCTTGTGGTTTACAAATGGGAGAACTAAGTCCAAGATGAGTATAGCATCAAGGGGATTTCTTTTTCGATATGAGAAGGAACTTGATGACCTATACAAGAGTTTTTCTGAGTATGATATCAAGTGGATTTCACTCCAATGTCAAAAAGGGATATTGATTCATACAAAAAGGGGTTTTGCTTGCAAGACTTCAAGAAGAGCTTTGAAAAAGGGTCATATAACTATCTCCAAAATGATAGACCTACAAATAGAAGTTTGCAAAGCAAGGATATTTCTTGTCAATCAAAGAACAACTATTTGAGTGGCATCTCAAATAGATCTCTCTATATGATGCAAAGCTTGACTCAATTGTGGCAAGGATAAGTGATGAAGAAATCAAGATGGCTAAAATGAGGAACTAAGCAAAAGCTATGGATAGCGACCTTGAGCAAAGTTGCTAAGGTGAAGTTGATAGCGTCAAGGGATTTCGAAGTATCATATCCAAGCCTACCGAGGAAAGAAATGAATTGCATCTAGTGTTGTGATTGACAAAGTTGGAATGACTTTAGAATTCAAGCGAACGCTATGCTACTCTATGGAAGAATTCTAAGTCATTAGCTCAAGGTGGATATGCTCGAGCACATGCTTCTATCTCTACATTCAATACATGTGCTCTGCTGGTTTACATTGGTGGAAGCCCTCAAGATATTAAAGATCAAGTCCGACATTATTCTTGTTGAAGCAAGCTCAAGTGGATTAATTAGTGTTTATCCTTTGTCTTGAGTTTAGGTGTGCCTTACTATCAACATGGATGCAACCGTGGTTGGACAACAAACATCAAAAAGTGCTCAAGTGAACCCATGAGAGACTAACATGTCAGATCTAAACCTTGGTGGGGTTCTCTGGCCTAAACCGGTTTGGCAAACCGGTCTGACCGGTTTTGGCACTAACACCGTCCAACGGCTAGTTTTCAGCACTAGACTCCTCCACCGGCTTCGACTTCTTAGCGTCAGGGTGCTGAAAACCCTCCTCGTCAGCCTTCCGCTTCTGAGGCATCCTAGCGGATTCAGCGTCCGCTTCCTCGGATGCCTGACAAACATCGGGCCAGGGTAACCACCCCGGCAACGTGGCCAATGCCGCCACTGCCTCTGCCGCCGCTGCCCCCGTCTCCCGGCTCCTAGAAGATGCCGCCAATGCGGCCTTGGACGAGGAACGGCGACGCGAAACCCTCGACGCCTCTGACGACTCCGGCTCCATCTTGGCGTGCGGGTCCGGCAGTGGGGTGGTTTGGAAAGTGATCGGAGTTGGGCGGCGGTGGGTGGTTTCTACTGTAGCGAGGCGAATGGGGCGAGACAAGCAAGCAAACCGTCGGGGTAGGGTGGCGGCGTCTAGGCTCACACAGGATGCGATCCTATAAAAGTCCCACACAGAAACATCAGTTGTTTCCACCCCAAGCGGCTGACAAATGGAGCCCACCACGAAGGGCCCACACAGAAACCCCACACCAAAGGGATGCGACCCACGAGCGTGCCACCGATTGAGGAGACGACTACCTCGCGTGTGCTTTTTCATCCTTGCGTTTGACTTGCGGGTCCCACCTGTCGGCAAGTGATGAACTTATTTTTGTATTTTGATTCATAATCAAAACTTAAAACATGTTTATATTACACGTATGATGTCCAACTCAGGTGGTTTTTTCCCCTACATTCTTAGAAAACAAAAAACTATCTCCTGAGTCCAGTGCAATTCGAAATTACAAAGTTTGAACCATCAAATTTTCGAAATTCAAAGATTGATATCTAGAATTGATTTTTTCAAACACTAGATGATGTCAAATGGAAAAGTGATGAACAACAAAGTTTTATAGCTCATCGAGATGAACAGTGTTTATTTTGGGCGGTTTTTTATTTGACGAAGTGGTACTATCATGTAGTACAAAATTGACATGTCCCCAACCAAGTTTCTTAAACTATGTGAGTGAACCTAGGTTAATGAACAATGTGTAGTACCACTTTCTCAAATGAAAATCCGACCTAAATAAAGTTCGTAGATCTTGTTGAGATATGAAACTCTGGTATTCACCACTTTTCCATTTGACATCATCTGGTGTTCAAAAATATCGATTGTAGATATCATTTTTTGAATTTTGAAATTTGTCCTATTCAAACTCTGTCAAATGGATTAATGACTTAAATAAAGATTGTAGGCCTTGACGAGTTGTAATGGTTTGGTATTCAAGAAATTTTCATTTGACAACTTTTGACAACTATATTCAAACTCTGTCTATTTTTGAAGGTTTTTGATAACAAAAGCAATTTGCGTCATCGTCCCCACGCGTGGGACCAGTTAGCCGCACGATTGCATGAGCGCTCGTGGTTTCCCCACTTCCTTTTAGCTTATAGACGAAGCTGGACATACAGCATAGAATATTGCTTCATCCGTGTTCCCCCAATTTGTCCCATCAAAACTGGGGTTTTCTTGCCTTCCGCCATCGCCGGCGACCGCCAAGCTTCCAATCTCAGACGCCATTGTCACGCCACCTAGCTTTGAAGGAAGATTGGCACCCGCGATGACCCGATGCGAGGCAGTGGAAGGCAGCACCGCCCCTGAAAGGAAGAGGGTTGCAGTCGGGGCAACCGCCGCCGCCGGCCCCCACACCAACCAAGGTGTTGTAGGCGGAGCAAGTGCCACCGCGTCAGCAGAGCGCGTCAATTTCCAGGTCAGCCATTCGCGGCCAGCATGTACATTGTGTAGGTAGTCGTGGATTTGTAGCGAGATTGAACTGTTTGATTAAGATTCCGAACTCTGTTTTCTTGGATTGGTACTGTAGGGTGGCAAGCGTCGCGCCGTGGATGTGTGGGACGCCGCTGCCGATGCTGTCCACGTTCGACTAGGCAGTGGCTGGGATGAATGGCGCCCCGCCGTCGTCCGTCCACGGCGTTCGTTGAATCCGGGACCGGAACCAACTTCGCTCCGCGAGGTTGAATTCTTCAAGGAGCGGTACCCGAGCATCAAGACCACAATCACTTGCGACGCGGGAGTAGTGGCGGAGTACATCAAAGAAATCAAAGGTAGCCCTCCTCTAGATCGTTTGCTCGTCGAATTGGACACCAAGTGCATTGAGCCTCGCAGTGGCGAGCTCAAGGTCGCATTGTTGCAATTGTGCGTCGGGCCGTGTTGCCTTATTTACCAGGTGCTCCATGCCGGCTACAAGCTACCTGATGTCCTGAGCAAGTTTCTCAGTGAGGAAGGCCACATCTTTGTCGGAGCGCATATCTCGAATGATGTTGAACGCCTAGAGCAGGACTGCGGCATCACGATTTCTAATTGGAGAGACCTTCAACTTCTTGTTTCTGAGGTTGATGACAAGTACAGCAATCTGTACCAAAATGGTTACAGGTCATCACTAGAGAAGATTGGAAATGTGGTACTAGACCTACCTCTGTTCAAGGACAGAAGAGTGAACCACAGGCTGTGGGGTTTGAGGTGTTTGCAAGACTGGCAGGTGAATTACGCCACCAAGGATGCATTTCTGTCTTTTGAGATTGCAAATCAGCTTGAGATCAAGCATGGTTACCGATTTGTGCCATATGATATATAGTTAGAATTATCTAGTAATGTAATAATCCATAGTAACAAGTAGCATTTCTGGGTTTTGAGAACAAGTATCTGTGTATGTATATCTAGTAATGCAGTGATGTAGTCAATGCTAGTACACTGCTACTACTTTGGTATATATGTGCAAGTCTTTATTATGATGTCAAATGGAAACTTTGGTATTATAAGTTGCCACCACACCACATGAAATGACACCCAGCCACGCGCCCACGCCACGACACGCCACGACACGCCAGTTCGAACCCACGGCACGACACGCCAGTTCGAACCCACGCCACGCCACGCCAAGCCACGCCAGTTCGAACCCACGCCATGACACGGCAGTTCTGATGTTCAGTTGTTAATTTCTTTGGAAATAACTTGAGAGGCCACCGCCGGTTATTGGAAACTAGAAAGACGCCGCTGGTTCTTGGAAAGTCCTCTCCGCCCACATCTCACGCTCCCCCGCCGCGCCCTCTCCGCCCACATCTCACACTCTGCCACCGCCCTCTCCGCCCACTTCTCACGCTCCGCGCCGCGCGACTTCCCTTCCATGGCATCGAGGGAGCACCCCCGGTCGCTCGTGGAACTCCCGATTGGGTTGCGGGCAATCATCGCTGGCCGAGTCGGTGCGACATCGAAGCGGCCAATGGAGGACCTCCGGAGCCTACGTGCCACCTGCAAGAGCATGCTTGGCCCCTGCCGCGATAGAGACGTCGGTAGGCTCCTGGCACTAGGTCACGTTCCAGTCGAGCAGATGCAGAACGCCGACCTCGACGGCTACGACGTCTTCGTTCGTAGCTTGGCTGCAGCCGGCAACCCGGTGGCCGGCTTCCTCGCCGGGATGGACGACATCTTCGGCAGGAACCGCAGCTGGCGTCCTTCCCTCGACGAGCTACACTACGCTGCCCAGGCCGGGAACAGAGGGGCGGCTTATGCGGCGGCCGTCCTCCTCTACAGGTTCTACAGCGGGGCCGACGCCGACGCCACTGCATTTGCGTACATGAAACAGGTTGAGGGCGAGGCTCAAGGGTAGTGGCGTCCGTGGATGATCATCAACGGGCATCCTCATTATTTCCGGACTTGTGGGGTTAATCTTGCAAAGCAAATGAGGAGTATCGCCCTCCGCCAGGGCCGCCGCCGGCCGACGCTGCCACCGGCGGTGGCACGAGGCAACATTCAACACTGCGTAGGCCGAACCTTCTGTGTAGGGAGCCGAGTCGGAGGGGGTTTGCCATGTATTTCTGTAGTGATGAATGTAGGCTTCGTCTCGAATACGATGCCTTCTTCTTTAGTGTTAATCATGTTTACAGAGGCTAAAATGGTGTAAAGTGTATCATCTGCTAGAACTTCCTATTAAGCTTCATGCTCATGATGTGTCCCAACCAGAATAAAGAAATAACAAGTTATGTTTTTCTAGAGATTCTTCTACACTAGTAGGAACCTACCTTTGCCAAAATTACAGTACTTATTATTCAAATGCAGTGAGAATGTAACAGCTTGGGAAAAGTGACCACAAATACACCTCATGCTTTAGTTTTGGGGCACGACATAATAATGTAAAAAATGTTGAAAACAATTGTCATGGCAAGAATAAATTGTCTCTTAACATGCCAAACAAAATCGACTAAGTATCAATCGAAAAATTCATCATCTTGGGCATCTTGAACAATTGGTGCAACAACTCCATCATCAATGTACGTGTCATCTGCATCATGTTCATCATCAACATCAAATACATCATCGTCTGGTTCATCAACTGCCTCGGCCCGCACCTGATTAATAACTGAGACATCCCCGGTTGTGCCTTCCTTGTCCGATCTTGACCAATTTGTCAAATCCCGGTGTTCACCGAGCAAATTAATACCTTCGATACCCACAACAATTGAGTCCTCAAGATCTAATTCAGGCATGGCAAACAAGTTCCTTGGTTTCAATGAAATAACACTGCTCCAACCGGGTTTGTTCACCAGATTCACATAAAACACCAGTTCTGCCTGTGTTGCCAGAATATAGGGTTCATTCTTATACCTGTGTTGAGTAGTATCGATGTCAATCACCCTAAATTTATCTTTACTGTATCCTTTGCCTCTGTTGGTACTTGTGGTAGCAGGCACATCAAACCAGTAACACTGGAATAGAATAACTTCTTTTTGTCTAGGAAATTCTAGTGAGATCATTCTTTTAATCACCCCATACCAGTTCGTGCCTCCTTTCTCACCCTTGACAAGCACACCACTGTTTTGTGTCACGAGGGTTTTCTCAATGTTAACGGTTCGAAACAGCCAATTATTGATATGACATCTATTCAATGTACAAGGTCGGGGATCCGGTCCTTGAGCAAGTGCAAACAACTCTGAACTTACTTCCCCTCTCGCATGTAGACCTCTGATCTTGCCTTCAAACCATCTTACGAGTTGATCCTCATGTCGCTGATCAAGATTTCTGGTTCCATATCCCTTCAGTTCTTCCAAATGCGCACTGCATACAAATGAATATTACTGTTAGTTTGAAATTTAAAATTACAAGCAATAAATGATGTTGAGTAGTGTATCTTACTCGACATATGGTCTAGCTTCATCACAATTGCAAATTATGTAGTGCCTCATCTTCCGAAACTCATCTGGTGGAATTTCGTCGACCGTCTGTCCTCTCCTCTTGTAATCCATTTCAGAAAAAATGCTCAAACCAGATGGTGGCTCATTCACAGTAACTGCTTCATGTCGATCAACATGATTCTCTTTGGTGTCCATGTCCAAGAATCTTGAGCAGAATGTAAGGCACTCCTCGAGTATGTATCCCTCAGCAATTGAACCTTCAGGGTGAGCCTTGTTCCTCACATATCCTTTCATAGTGCGTTGGTACCGCTCCACTGGGTACATCCATCTGTAACGCACTGGTCGCCCAAGTTTAGCTTCTTCAGCTAGATGAACAGGCAAATGGATCATGATATCAAAAAATGCAGGTGGGAATATCATCTCAAGTTGACAAATAGCCTCCCTAATTGAACAGCTTAGCCTGTCCAATTCTGCATCCACCAGCTCCTTTGAACATAGTGCATCGAAGAAATTACTAAGCTGAATCAATCCGATGACATAGTTGCATTTTTGCATCCTGGATACAATTCCTGGATACAATTCCTTCTTTGCCTGGTCTAATAGTTTCAAAAAATCTCTGTCTGCTTATCTGCCTCTTCATCATCTCTGGTTCGTCCATGATGTATAGTGCCACTGATAATGTTTCTAATCAGAGTATTAGTGGCAGCAGGGTTATCATCACAACCGTCTTCTTCATCGTCTTCTCCAACATAAGGTGTTGTATCATCAGCTGTAGGTTGTGCATCATGATTATTGAGATCAGGAGTGACATCATGATTCACACGACCCTCAGCTGATGAAGTATTAGTTTGGCCTTGAATGATACCATCATCGATGAAACAATCAGCAAACCCTCTAGTCACTAAATGAATTTGAATGGGAAACACGGTGTTATGTCTGATCATGCATTGACACATAGTACATGGGCACGCAATAGATCGACCTCGCGCTGATGCGGCGGTAAAGGTTTGAAAAAAAGTTCAGAAATTTTTCTGCCAATCCGCTGAGTGTCGAGGCAAGCGCATCCAACTCCGATCTTCGTGTGATGCCATTAATCTGCATTCATGTTTCAAACGACCTAGATCATGATATAGCAATATCCATATATTTCCAGGGAACGAAGATATATACGAGATCAAGACAATAGTACCGGCCGTGGCACCGCACAGATGTTGATTGATCGCCATGGAGATCGATCTAGATGGAGACCTAGACGCCGTCGTGGAGATCTTGATGGAGACCGACGTCGTCGAAGACTTGGAATTTTGGAATGTCCCGATGAGTCCCTATCTGATCGTCATTTTGATCTCCTGCATAAGTGTCGCGATAGACAAATTACAGTGCAACCAAGGAATACCTCAGTGCAATAATTCTGATAAAGTTGCAACGACCACGAAAAATAGTGCAACGACTACATTTCGTGGCAATCCGTACACGATATTGCATCTTGAGGCTAGAAATGAAGCAATAGCCCTCCATGTATTGCAACAACGCAAAGATATATTTGCAACCCAAATAAGACGTTGCGATATAGCCGTTCAAACGCAACCAACCCTAGTATGGTGGCCATAGCAACTTTCTATTGCAACGCACAAAATGCTAATGCAACGCAGAAATGGGGTAGCGGTATTTCCAACCAAATGCAACACAAATCCACATAATGGGTGCATTAGCGTCAACCTGTTGCAACACAAAAAATAAATATTGCAACTCAAATTTTGTTTAGCAATAGACACGCATATTACAACCAAATCACTGTTTCGGTGCCATAGTACCCCCCTATGACAATCGAATTTGTGGTGTTGCCTAAGAGTTGTGTTGCAATAGGGGGAAAACCTTGTAGTGGCCCCGTCCAAGAAGATCGGCGGGTGACTCGTTCCCGATCGAGCCCCAGCGGCCAGGAGCATCAAAGGGAGAGGAGGAGGTCCCCGCGGCGAGACGACTCGTCCAGGCGGTCGGCGGACCGTGATCCATCCGCCCACCGCCCCTCCGTCGACTCATCGCGGCAGGGGTTGCGTTCACCGAGGAGGCGGTTGCCTCCCCTGGCGAGATCGACATCACCGGCTCCTGCTCTGAGTGCGTCGTAGGGGGAGAACATGAATGCTCCTCCGTGGCGCCTCTAGCCCCTGGTGATCCGGGGTGGAGGGACCCCTCCCGTGTAGGTTCCTCTCGCCCAGGGCGGAGGTCGGAGCCCGCCGTCGGATGTGGCGGTGAACAAGAGGCCGACCCCTGAGTCATCGGGCGCGGCCCCCAGGCCCGTCAAGCAGGCCCGTGTCACCTCCTCCATGTAAGTGTCGTTCTACGCTAGCTTGTCATCTTGTTTTTGATTTTCCGTTCGCTTTTTGACTCGCTCTCTCGTGCCAGTCATTCCAACACTGGCGCGATCAGCCTTGCGCTGCGGAAGCACGCGGCTCTGAGCGCGCGCACTTGAAAGTGCATTTAGGCCCCTAAGTGGATTTTGGTGAATTGAATGACAAAACGATTAAAGATCTAACTTGTTTGTTAAGAATGTGAGCAGGTTTTTATTTAAATTATTCATGAGTTAATATTGCTATATATTTGAGGATGAATATTGTATGGCTCACATGATGAAGACAAGCAAGTGTGTGGTACTTTGATAAGAAATGATAAATATCAAGCGATCAAATGAAGATAAATATTGGGGATATCTTACAAAGATCAATTCCGAGTCTCCAATGATAGTGGTAGCTTGATCAAACATCAATGGGTGATAAAAAGAGAAATGGTGTCCTCTACTAAATAATAAATGCAAGGCTTCATGTGATGATTGTGAAAGGATACAAAGATGAGTGTATATTTGATGATCCTAAATTGGAAGCTTGCATAAACGTTGTCAATCAAGAACAAACATTTGAATCGGTATTTCAAACGAAGATCAAATATGGATGAAGCAAAGTCGAACTCAATGTGGTTTGGGTAAGTGATGAAGAGATCAACCGAGATGACTAGGGTGAGGGACTAAGCAATCTTTGGGGTCCTAGCTAGACCGCCATTTTGTGTTTTGCTAAGGTGAAGTTCTAGTATCCGTGGGGTCTCCAAGTATCATATCCAAGCCTTAACCGAGGGAAGCAATGCAACTCATCTACATGTTATGTTTGGCAATATGAAGCAACTTAAGGATCTAAGTGTGCATTCCTATGCTATAAGGAAATATCTTAAGTTGCTAGCTCAAGTATGGATGTGCCCATGAAGATAGCAATTGTTGAAAGCCCTCAAGTTGAAGATTGTTCGAGTATGGCAAGATGAAAGGTATACAAGCTCAAGAGGTTGACTAGGTATTTACTTTTGTCCTTGAGTATAGGAATGTCGTACTATCAAGAGGGATGCAACATTAGCTTCATGACAAGTATCAAAAGTGCTCATTAGTTGACCTATGTGAGAAATAGCCTTGAGAGAGTCCCTGAGTGATCTAACAAACCTCTAACCCAACCTTAGCCACTTCAACATGTCTTGAGGTGTTCGCGAAAAGAGAAAAAGGATTTTGGGAGCTCTCTGCCCAGGGCGGTCTAACCGCCTCTGGGGGGCGGTCTGACCGCCCCAGGCTGCCAACGGCTAGTTTTTCAAACTGGCCGGAGGGGGTGGTCAAACCGCCCTGACCAGGCGGTCTGACCGCCCTGGTCACTTTTCTAACGGCTAGTTTTCCTTGAGTGGGGTATAAGTACCCCACGAGCTCCACTTGTTGGAGCTGCTGATTCTAGGGTTGCTGGTGTGCTTCCCCTGCTGTTTTTGCTGAGCCAAAGCCATAGAACCTCTCCCCAACCATCTCTTTGTGAGATTTTTGAGATTCAAGCTTTATTCTTGTGTTGGGTTGAGAGAGTGAGTTTGTGTGAGATTTGTGAGCTGAGAAGAGCCATTCCGTACCTTGAGCACTTGTGATTCGCGTCTACAAGCCTTGAAGCATTTGTTACTCTTGGAGGTTTGCCTCCTAGACGGCTAGGCGTCACCGGCTAGCTCCCAAGTTGTGGTGAGCAACGGCAAGTTTGTGAGGGCTGTGATCTTGCCTCTTCGTGGAAAAGATCGTCTTAGTGGAATCGAGGAAAGTGGTTGAAAGAGACCCGGCTTGTTGTGGGAAGAGTTAGTTGAGAACTCGAATCCCTTACAAGCTCCTCAATGGAGATGTAGCTTCCTTGGTGGAAGTGAACTTCAGGAAATAAATCTTTGTGTCTCCATTGTGGTTTGCTTCACTTGTGGTTTTTCTAGCATATTTCTATTTGCTTCCGCTTCGATCTACTTGGGTGTGCTTGTCTTTGAGTGCAGGGATCATTACTCTGCTTGTGACCATCTACCAAGGCAACTCACCAAGTTTGGTTCGTGCTAGAAGTCAAGAGGAGCTTGAGCCATCCTTTGCTGGCTTTCTGCGTGGAGGCGGTCTAACCGCGTCCAGGAGGCAGTCTAACCGCCCTCCCCTAGCAGAAATCAGCAGGGAGGTCTAACCGCCCTGTGGAGGCGGTCTGACCGCCTGTGCCAGGGAGCTCAAGTTTTCGGGGGAAAAGTTTTATTTGGTCGACTCGCCTATTCACCCTCCCACTCTAGGCGACATGAAGGTCCTTTCAATTGGTATCAGAGCCGAGTGCTCCGTTTCGAGCTTAACCGCTCGGAGTTTGACGATGTCGACTACATGCGAGGTACCGTTTGAGCCTCTAGCTCTAGATGGCTCAAACTACATTTCTTGGTCAACAAATGTTCTACACTCTCTTAAGGCTATGGGTCCCACTGCGGAGAGCATTGTAGTTGCGAGTATCCTTCCAAAAGATTGGACATATGTCTCTCTTGAGGATTTGGAAAACACGCAACTCAATGCCTCTATTGTTAACTTTTTGCATAGTTCTCCATGTGAAGATTTTCATGAATTTATGCTAGAGAACAAGAACATTTGTCGAGATGCTCATCGCATTTGGATTTTACTAAAATCCTTTGTGGACTCCAAATTGGATGAAGATGAAAGTGATGATGAAGACGAAGATGAAATGGAGGAGTGCTGCACTACCTCTACAACCCTCGCTGAACATCAAACATCCACTCTCGAGAAGGAAGAGAGCGAAAGAAGAGAAGACCCAGCTCCTCTAGAGGGGGCGGTCAAACCACCCTCCCAGGGCGGTCTAACCACCCCTGGCAGAGAAGATGAGTTCTCGTGTGTCGAGGAGGCTTCTCAAGCCCCAAGCTCATCCTCATCGGTTCTTGAAGCTTCAGAAACATATTATGGTGAAGGTGCTTGCCTGATGGCCAAGAAGAAGAAGAACAAGAAAAAGAGAGGAACCAAAGGAGGAAAAATTGAAAAAGATAAAGCCTCAAGATCGATGGAAAAGCAACTTGAGACTCTTCAATCTGAGCGTGCCTCCTTGGATTGTGAGTATGAGTCATTGGCTAAACAACTTGATTATGCTAAAGCTAATGACATACTAGAAGCTAAACTAGAGAAGCTCACTAGGGAGCATATGGCTCTACAAGCAAAACACAAGGAACTTGAGCGTTCTCATGAGAAGCTTGTAGATTCTTATGCTTCACTAGAAATTGCTCATGAGGTTGTTTTATCTTCGGTAAAATACATGCAACCTCTCTCACACACATGCACAAGCTCACTTGTCAATAATGATTTTGCTTGTGCTAAACTTTGTTGTTCTCAAGCCAATCTAGTATTGAGCATGTATTTGTAGAATCTTGTGATGACCTCATTGCTCAAGAAAATGATGAACTCAAGCAAGAGGTTGAAAAGCTTAGGAAAAACTTGAGTGAGTTGAGAGGGAAGAGCAAAGTGCAACCTTCTCAAGATAATCGTGCTAACGTGGTGAAGAAGCTTGAGAAGGGGTCGACCGTCACTAGCTCAGCTCCTCAACACCAACTCAAGGACAACAAGATCAAGATTCTAGAAAAGAAGAAATTTGAGCTTATTAATTGCAATCAATGCTCAAAGATGGGGCACTTCGCTTCACATTGCCCTAACAAGCTCAAGGCTCAAGAAACAATCTCCAAGAAGAAAAGAAGCTCCACAAGAAGGAGATTGTGCTATCAATGCAAAGAGAAGGGTCATTTTGCTGCAGATTGCCCACAAGTCAGCAGTGCTGACCAGGGGCGGTCTGACCGCCCCCTCAGGGCGGTTAGACCGCGTCTGGCCACCACAGCCAAGATGCACTACAGCAAGGAGGAGAAAGCTTACCCTTCAAGCAACAAGCCCACATGCAAGCCAAGACAAGACAAGCAAATGACTCCCAAGCCTAGAAGTGACAAAAGCTGAATTTGCTACACTTGTCGTAAGAAGGGTCACATGGGCAAGGATTGTCCAAATGGTAACATTCCTAAATCGAATTTTGTCCATTATGATTTAAGTAAGCTTAGGAATGATAAGAATGGTACTTGTGCTATGAGGATGATTAGTTCACCTCAAACAAGCACTAGGGCCATTTGGGTTCCTAAGCATCTTGTGACTAACCTAGTAGGACCCAACAAGTGTTGGGTACCAAGAAGTGCTGGCTGAGCTTGTAGGTTGATCTAGTTGCATTGAAGTCATGGTAAAAAGAAAAGAATTCAATAATCGATCTCTTGCCATGAGAAGAGCTTGAATATCTTTAAATCAATGCAATCTCAGTAATAAGTGCTTAATGTTGTGTTTTGGTCACTCTCAGTTCTTTGTGAACGCTCATGGATCATTACTCCTAGGATTATGAAGCATGAGGAAGTGACCTTGTCATTTTCATAATATTTATACTCTCATACCATTTGATGCCACTAATGGCTCTCTAGTAGAGCAATTGTTGTAATAAGCTTTGCAGGAATATATTTAGGAAATTTAGAAGCTTATCGAAGGAAAGGAACTGAAAAATCACCAATTGGAAATCTCGAGGGGAGGGCGGTCTAACCGCACCCCATAGGCGGTCTAACCGCCTGGCATCCCAGGGGTTCCTTTTCGGGTGACCCGGCCTCTGTGGGCGGGTGACCCGTTTCGTCTCTGGATGTTGGCGGGTGACCCGACCCCTTTGGCCGGGTGACCTGGGGTAAAAGCTGAATTTCAATTTTTTGGTGAAAATGCATCGAAGGTGATGAGATACCTAACTTATTTCAATTGTTAAACCAGTTATATGTCATGACTAAGCTTTGAAGATATCTCCCTTGTTCGTAAATGAATCATGTGCTAAGTTCGAGAAATTCAAGAATCTCTAAGCACTAACTTAGAGGGAGATTACTTCAAAGTTTAGGTCATTTGTGGAACTAACAATTTCTTCTAGTGATCTTGTAGCCTCACAAATTTGTGCAACATTTGCAAGCTCTTATTTGACACAATAATCTTAAAGCAATCAAGTTAAGAGCAAGCCGTGTTTAAAAATAAAAATATGCACAAATAAAATGTGGCCTAAGGAAAAGGTATGTTCTCTTGAACTCCTTTAAATATTGAAATGCATCTAGGCCTATACGTACCATGCTAGTGTGCCATTCTTAGCATATAATTGCTTCAAGTGAATTTTGTGTATCCCTCTAGATATTTGATTGATACCCACACATAAACTCGACTTCGTGTCGTGTGAGTGTCCTCTAGTTGGGTATGAGCTAAATATACTAGGGTGGTGATTTACTTGGGGTGGATGTGTGCACTTTGTGACATAGGATAGAAGTTTTGAAAAATAAACTAGCATGCGTAGGAATTGTGGATTTTCGAAAAATATTTGAATCTTGGTCTTTGTGACCTAATCAACTTAATTATGACTATAGCTCCCCTTGATTGATTGTTGGCTAGTCATAATTAAGAAGATTTTCTCAAGTCCATAATATCTCTATATCCATATCTTTATCTCTCTCACTCTTGGAAGAATCAAGAATTATGGAATTATTTGGAAAATCAATCTTTCTTCTAAGAATTAGCAAAAATAGATCCTTATCTTCCATAAATACTTTATCCAAGCATGGAAAAGGAAAAAGATCAAAATCTTTTCAAAATCAGCTTTTTCCAAATCCAACCAGGGGGGGCGGTCTAACCGCGTACCCATGCGGTCAGACCGGGTGTCACGGACTTTAACTTTTTAACACTCCCCGTGAATCTACAGTGCATTTGACCCTATCCATTCACCCCCCTCTCTCCCCACGGGCAGAACTTCTTCTCTAACCACCAGAAACGCCTCCCTCTCCTCTCAAGCTCTCTCACCCCCTCCCATGGTGATTTGAGGATTCAACCATGGAAAACTAAATCCCCACCGTGAAAAGGACTCTCCTAGGGGTGCTGAAGCAAGTTCCAAGCCTGCTTCTTGGATTCCTCTCAAGTTCATCTCTCTAAAGGTATTCAAATCTTGTTTTTGCCCGATCTCTCTACTCGATGCAAAGATTTGAATTTCCTTTGAGCTATCATCTACCGGCAACCCCTAGAAGACATTCCTAGAGTTTCATTCAATTTCGTTGGCTACATTATCGGGAACAAATTTCTAGGGTTCACTACCTCGGGCGGTCTGACCGCCCTGAGCAGTTTTGCCCCAAGAGCTTTGTTCTTGGCCGTGCATTCAACCTTATTCAATCTAGGATTATTCCCTAAATTTTATCTTTCATATCTTGACAGTTTGTCTCTGTTGCTGGCATGGAGAGCCATTGGCTCAAAACTGGTAGGGGCGGTCTAACCGCCTGGCCAGGGCGGTCTGACCGCCCTGCCCAGTTTTGTGCCAATTGTTCCACACGCTTTGCTTCGACACGATCTATCTAGCCATTCTTATTCCTGGTGTCTTATACATCCTTGTTTCACTACTTATGATCCAGGAACAGCAGAGATGCCTAAAGGTTCAGGTGCTGAGAAAAGGAAAAAGGGAAGAGAGGAAATTGCATATACTGAGGCCGGACAGAGCTCACGTGCTTATGATATCAGGGAGAAATTGAGGCCAAGGGGGCAGCAGAGGCCTGTTTATCAAGACTATGGGGAAGATATTGAGATGGAAGAAAGAATTGAGTCTAGCGATGATGAGGTAGAGGATGACACCTATGTATGTGCAAACCATCAGGACAGAGCTGGAGCCATGTTCAGTGGTGTTGGTGCTGGTGGTAGAGGTGTTGGTGCTAGTCATAGAGGACTTGGTGCTGGAGGCAGTGGTGTTAGAGCTGATGCTGAGATTGAAGAAGTTGATGATGATGCAGGTGACAATGAGGAAAATGACCCTGTGGGAGCAGCTGGAGTGCCTCCTGATGATGATGATGATGATGCGGGAGGGAACATTCCTCCTATTGTTGTTAACTTCTTGCCAGAGATCAGGGTCCCCGTCTATCCTCTTATTCGAGGCCAGGTGGATTATTATAGTGAAGGCATGGCAGAGACTCTGAAAAATATGAGAAGGGAGAATCCTTATGATCAACAAAAGACAGCTTCAGATTATCGGTTTTGGTCCCCCTTTCAGCAGGATTACTACTCTACTGTCATTGTTTGCCGAAGAAATGCTAAGATCACCAGTGAAGCTCAGTGCATTGATTTAGATTATATGCTAAGAAAGAATGACAACATTTTCAATGAGATAATCAGAGAGTGTGAATTGAAGGGGTTGAAGAACATCATGGGTTTCATGCAACATTAGAATAAGGAAATCATAGCTCAGTTCTATGCTACTGTTTACTTTGGTTATATGGGAACTGAGCGGGCGATGTTCTGGATGACAGAGGGAGATAGATGGCACATCATATTTAGTAACTTCCTTGCTTTATTCAGGCTTCCCAATGATCTTAGTCTTAGAAAACTTCATGATGATGGGATTCTTAATTCAAGGGAGATGGAGTTTCTGTACCCCAGGAGTAAGAGGGCCTTTGCAGGAACGGTCAAGCCGCTTTACACCTACTATGCAGTCCTTAATCGGCTTTTCAGGAAGACCCTCACCCCTAGAGATGGGAACTCCTCACATATCACTGCTTTTCAGAGGAACCTTATGGTTGCTATGAAACCAAGGGCAGCTAGGTTTTGTGTTGGTGACTTCATTTGGCGAGAAATCAAGAATTGTTCAGAGAATGCTCAAAACTTGTGCGGGCATAGTCCATATATCATGTATATCATAAGGAAGGTCACCAACACCAAGTATCCAAAAGACACGAGACACCGACTCTTGCAACCCAAGCACAGCCTGACCATTAGTGTTCCCTCCTCTCCAGAAGAACTGCGATAACAAGAAGGAGATACCCGTTGGGACGACGTGGCAGAGACATTGCAGCGGGGCAGAAATGAGGGTGGAGGCGGTCTGACCGCCCCCCACAGGCGGTCTGACCGCCCTGAGTACCACCAGCGGCAAAACACCTCTTTCTTCAAGAAATTGTTCAATATTTTGGCTGGTATTTGCAAGAGTCAGAGGGACATTGAGATTGCCAATGACAGGGCTATGAGGGAAAGAAAGAAAGAAAGAAAGAAAGAAAGAGCGGGATTCAATGAAGAGGATGCATGAACATTTTGGGATTCAGCCACCTCGCTCACCTATTTCTCCTGTTCCTCCAGAGGCTGAGATACCATCAGTGGATGAGAGGATGTTGGGCTACATCAACTGCGGTTACTATGAGGAGTTTGTTCAAAGGCACTATCCTGATGTGGGTGCTTCGTCTTCTCAGGCTCCACCACCTCCTCCACCACCTACTTATGCTCCTAGGGGGTTTTGAAAGTGCTTCTAGGCCCCTAATTATATTGGTGATAATGACAAGTACAATTTGAGTATGTGATGGTTTATCTAAGATGTGTGCAGGAATAAATGAGACAAAATTTCATATGTGAAAGGAAGGACCTCAATTTCTCTTATTTGTGTTGAAGCTCAAATGGCGATTTAAATTCAATTTCTATTTCGAATTTGAGTTTAGGCAACACCGTACTATAAAGAGGGACGAGATCAATCAATCAAAGTTTGCTACAAGTGCTTATCTTCAGAAGTTCTAGCCACAAAAATTCTAAACAAAACCCTTAACCACCTTAAAAGAGCTTTTCCTAGCCCCCTGAGCTTAGCCGGGTCAACCGGCCCATCTGGCCGGATCACCCGGCACGGCTCTGGTGGTTGCCGGGTGACCCACTCTGACCGGATGACCCGACCCCGCCGCAACAGCCAGCCTAACGGCTCTTTGAAGGGATGGGGTATTTATACCCCTTCACTTCTTCTTCCTGGGGTTGCTGCCTCCAACGAAAAGAACACCTCCTCAAGCTCCATTCCCCCTCTCTCCACTCCTCTCCAAGCCACTCCAAGTAAGGATCCTCCTAGGGTTTGGGTGTGATAGAGTTTTGAGGTGCTAGTGTGTGCTCCTTGAGCTAGCTCTTCACTCGTTCATCTCAAGAAGCACTTGTGGCGGCCAAGATCGATTGATTCTCGTTTGTTACTCTTGAAGCTTGCTTCTAGACGGTTAGGCGTCACCCGTTGAGTGCCCTCTCCGTGTGGAGCACCCGAGAACATTTGTATTACCCATCCTTTGTGGATTTCTCTTAGTGAGCACCAATCTTCCTTTGTGGGGATTGGGTGAGGCATGAGGCTCTTGGTGATAGCCCTCCCTTTGTGGGATCCTCAACGGAGACGTAGCTTCCTTTGTGGGAGTGAACTTCAGATTAAATCTCTTGTCTCTTACTTGTTTGAGTTTATCCCCTTTTCTCTAACCCTAGAAGCTAGGTTTGGATCGATCTACATATTTGTGTTGTTTCTTGTGAAATCCTTTGTTGCAGGTGGTTACAAGCTCATATACGCAAGTTTTGATTCATACACTTTCTGCAAATTCAAGTTTTATTAAGCTTATTATACTCTATCTTCACGCGTTGGTTGATCCGGCCCAAGTGACAGGGTGACCCGGACCCTCACCCCGGGTCATCCGGCCCCTGATCCGCTGCTCAGATTTTGCAGAATTTTAAAGTGATCCTATTCACCCCCCGCCTCTAGGCATCACAAGATCCTTTCAATTGGTATCAGAGCCTAATCCCTTGATTTAGGCTTAACCACTAAGGGATCAAGATGTCGGGGAGTGGTGGAAACCTCTCCGCTCAAGAACTCGCCGCCAAGGAAGCTCAAGAAAGAGAGCTCAAGGACGCTCAAGACCAAGCCGCGGCTCTAGAGCTAATGGGGAAGGCCCCAATTCGTACACCATCCAACGTCGCAAGCTCCGACGATTCCGACTCCGACTCGGACTCCGATTCAAGCGATGAAGATGTCAAGGATGGTGACGATGATGCAAAGAAAGCGGCGAAGAAAAGAAGAAAAGCCAAAAAGAAGAAGTAGGCAAAGAAGATGGCCAAGAAGCTCCTCAAGAAGATGATCAAGAAGGAGCAAGCAAAGCACTCTCATTCCGGCTACTATGAAGTGCCATTCCACTACGGACACATATCGGGCAACAATCCTAACGAAAAATTCTATTCCGTACATTTGGGAAAGCCTCCCCACTTCGATGGGAAAGACTATCCCAAATGGGCTTATGATATGCAAATGCACCTTTACGGGCTTCACCCCTCTCTTTGGAAGATTGTGTGTGTAGGTGTGACAATACCCGCCGAAGGTGAAGCTATGACGATCGAGCATGAACAAGACCTCCACCGCAATGTTCAAGCAACAAGAGTCATCACATCATCCTTGTGTGTTCAAGAGTTCAACAAAGTCCGGAACATCCAAATTACCAAGGTGATTTGGGATACACTCAAGGAGGCACATGAGGGTACCGATCATATGAGAAGAGGCAAGATTGACTTGATTCACGGAGAGCTTGAGCTTTTCGTCATGAAGGATGGAGAGGCCATAAGGCAAATGTATGATAGGCTAATCCTCCTTGTCTCGGACATCAAAGCACTAGGAAGCAATGATTGGGATGATGAGAAGGTCACAAAGAAGTTGCAAAGAGCCTTCACACCGAAGAACCCAAACCTAGCAACTATGATAAGAAGAGACCCAAACTACCACAACATGACTCCCAATCAACTTCTTGGTGAGATCTTGCATCAAGAGCTAGTTGATCAAGATGTGGAGAAGTCACTTACCTTGAAGGTGAACAAGAGTCTAGTCCTCAAGCTAGCTCTAGTGAAGTGGTGGAAGTAAAGCCCAAGACTTCCAAGACTAAGAATGAAGAGTCAAGTGAAGAAGGAAGCACGGATGAAGAAACCGCCTTTGCCATAAGAAAGTACAAGAAGTTCTTTAAGTTCAAGGCATCAAAGAAAGGTGGTGATGATAGAAAGAAGAAGTCACAAAGAAAGTGCTATGAGTGTGGAGAGCATGGACACTTCATTGCCGAGTGTCCCAAGAACAAGAACAAGGACAAGAATGAGGAAGAGAAGAAGTACAAGGAGAAGAGCAAAGAGTACAAGAACAAGTACCAAGGGCATGCTCACGTGGGTCAACAATGGGACTCAAGTGATGAAGATGAAGCACCAAAGAGAAAGGCATGGCAACACTTGCCATGGCACAAGGAGCATCTTCACCACGCCTCTTCAACAACTTCTCCGACGATGAGGACAACTCTCACTTTTGTCTCATGGCAAGAGGGAGCAAGGTACAAGAGTCAACCACTTCATCCTCTCTCACCTCATCATCATCCACACCTAGTAATGACATAGACAACCTAGATGAGGAAAAAGAAATGGAGGCAAACATGATAAAGCAATTTGGTAAAAAAGGTCATAAAGAAATTAAAAAGCTCTTGGACAAATTAGAGGAAAAGAAGGAGATTCTCCATGAGCAAGAAGATTTACTTATCCGTGAAAAGGAAAGGAACCTTGCTCTAGAGAAGACCCTTGCCGAGGAGAAAGCTAAGGTGGAGAAGTTGACCGTAGGCTTGTCCTTGGCCAATGACTCTAACAAGAGGATGCTAAAGGATTACTCTTTGGCAAATGAATCTTTAGCTTCCCTAAAGGCCACTCATAGTGAGCTTCAATCAAGCTTCTCATGCTTGACGGATAAATATAAAAATCTTGAAGTAAACTATAGTGCTCTTTGGGAAAGCACCAAGGTCGACCCCAAAGCAAACTTTGACTCTAATGCCTCCACTAGCAAAGGTTGCTCTATATGTTCTAATGTTGATATAAATGCTCTTAAGACTAACCTTGCAAAGCTAGAAGAATCAACTAAGAGCAAAGATAAGGAGATTGCCCGGTTGAACATGTTGATCAACCAAGGTAAGTTGGGTGCCAAGTCCATTCCCAAGGCAATTGACACAAGAGGACTTGGGCACTACAAGGACAACAAGGTCAATGGTAGAAGGGTGGTAAAAGGGCATGAGATCCCCTTGTGGAACAAGGGAGGCTACCTCAACACTATCATGGATATTGCCCATGGAGTAACCACCTCTACCACAACAAAAGAGAAGCCAAAGGTTGTGAACACCATAAAAGGAAATGGTGGGGTTAATTCTCCATCAAAGGCATCAAAGAATGTGGTGGAACACAAGCCTTCTCCCAACTACACGTGTGACTATGTTGTGACTTTGGACCACAATGGTAAAATGGTGGTCAAGTATGTTGGAGCCTATGCCAAGAAGGCTATGAGAAAGAGTGTGTGGGTTCCAAAAGTTTATGCTTCTAACCTCTAAGGACCCAAATCTTTTTGGGTACCTAAACCAAAAGCTTAAACTTGTTTTGTAGGCCTACTCCTCCGGTGGAACCACATGGTTAATTGATAGTGGTGCCACTAATCATATGACCGGAGATGAAGGCTTGTTTGCATCCCTTGAGCATTATGACACCCCTACGGAAGCTATCATATATGGAGATAATGGTCAAGGAGATGTAATTGGTCTAGGTAAAATTGCTATCTCAACAACAAATTCAATTGAAGATGTTTATCATGTGCAAGGTTTAGGGTACAACTTGTTGTCGGTTTCACAACTTTGTGAGAAAGGCTACAATTGTCTCTTTACCAAAGAGGGTGTGACCGTCTATAGAAGTGAGAATTCCTCTATTGTCTTTGCGGGTCACCTAAGGGGAAAGCTTTACTATGTGGATTTCACAAAAGTAAAGGTGGACCCTAAGGCTTGCTTAGTGGCAAAATCTGACATGGGTTGGCTATGGCATCGCCGACTAGCCCATGTTGGCATGAGGAACTTGGCCAAACTTCAAAAGGACGAGCACATCCTAGGACTAACAAATGTTGTCTTTGAGAAAGATAGGTTATGTAGTGCTTGTCAAGCGGGAAAGCAAGTCGGAGCGCATCATCCCGCCAAGAACATCCTTTCAACATCAAGACCGTTGAAGCTTCTACACATGGACTTGTTTGGGCCAATTGCCTACATAAGCATCGGTGGTAACAAATATGGTTTAGTAATTGTTGATGACTTTTTCCATTTCACTTGGGTATTCTTTTTGCAAGATAAAAGTGAAGCAAAGGGAGTGGTCAAGAAGTTCATAAGAAGAGTTCAAAATGAGTTTGAGCTTAAGGTCAAGAACATAAGAAGTGACAATGGCTCGGAGTTTAGGAACACTCAAGTTGAAGAATTCCTTGATGAAGAAGGCATCAAGCATGAACTCTCCGCTCCATACACTCCTCAACAAAATGGTGTTGTTGAGAGGAAGAACCGTACATTGATTGAAGCGGCAAGAACAATGCTTGATGAGTACAAGACTCCGGACTCATTTTGGGCGGATGCCATCAACACTGCGTGTCATGCCGCCAACCGCCTCTACCTCCACAAGTACTTGAACAAGACTTCCTACGAGATCATCACCGGTAAGAAACCTAGTGTGCACTACTTTAGGGTCTTTGGGTGTAAGTGTTTCATACTTAACAAGAAACCCAAAGCCTCAAAGTTTGCATCCAAGGTTGATGATGAAGGACCGAATAGGGCGACCACAGAGGGGGGGAGTGAATGGGAGCCGATAAAAATTCTTCAAAAGAACTCGGCCAAGACCACACTCAAATCCGAGCACACACGAAAGATGGATCGAATCAAACACCAATCGCCAAGACAACAAGGTTATGGATCAACCACAAGTCTTAGGAACGATTCCTTGAAGCACACGCGGAAGCACAAGAGAGGAATCAAAGGAACCGATCAACACGGGCTAGTTCCTACATCCAGGATGGACGGTCCGCCAGGCTGCCGCGGACAGTCCGCCAGGTAGTCGCGGACAGTCCGACGGGCAGGCGCAGACGGTCCGAAATAGACACAGGAGCTAACAGAAAGTTCAGGAGAAAATCCTCTTCACGCGGATGGTCCGACCGAGCACCGTGGACGGCCGCCAAATCACTGGACACCCTAGACAAAAGGACGCCACACCCCAGACACAAAACCGGCCAATGCGGACAGTCCGCCAGGACCTCGCGGACGGTCCGCGAACCGTCTGTAAAACAAAAGCCTGGAGCCAAAGGATCGAAACGAACCACGCGAAGAACAAATGAAGAACACGAAGAACAGCTGCGCTGTCTATGCCTCGCGGACAGTCCGCATGGGACTCACGGACGGTCCGCCGGGCTCGGACAGAGCAGAAAACTGCACGACCCCGCGAGGTCAACTCTCCAAATTCATCATCGGATCTCCCAAATGCCAAAAGCTCTTAAGACAAGATTTGGGGGAGATGATAAGCAACACAAGAGGAAGCTATGCCCCAAAAATCTCGACCTCTAGGCCACTAAATCACCGGGAATCGCGGATCACACGAACTCCACCAAGAACACGAACTCCGGCCAAAAACTCATGAATCGAAGGCTCTCCACGGCGTTTGAGGGGTCAAGATCACACACAAACATGCGCAAGGCATCCACCCATGATCCCCTCAAAGAAATCCGAGAAGAAACACCCTCAAATCCCCGAATCAAGCGAAGAACGAAACTCCCCAAAAATAGCCCCGAAAATGACACGAAAATCACAAGGGACTAGGAGATCACCGCAACGCCGAATGCTTCCATACATCCAGAGGTCAGAATCTGTACAAGAGTCTAGCCTAAGGAATCCAGAAGGAAAAGAAGCAGTTCAGAGAAATCTACCGGGGGAGAAAGCCCTAGAGTCCAAGAGAGAGATGCCATCCACCTCTCCGCTATTTATACGAAGTCCATCAGAGGGAGGTAAATGACCACGCTACCCCTACTGCTTGAAATGAAGATACAACCCCTCAGGGGCATTTTGGTCAAGTCTTCATCAGACGGACACGCTTCCACCGCGGCTTCACTTCGCATCGACGCAAACCCCGCGATCGCGCCACGTGCCCCCCCCCCCCGCCTCGAAGCTTCCCGAAGCTCCCAGATCACCGTCTCCGTCGCCTCGGGCCTCTGGGCTTGGTTTTGAGGCCCAAACCAAGAAACCGTCCATCGATGGTTTTGTGGGTAAACCAACAAACCCCACGTGCAAGCTTCGGGCTCCATCCGCTACCTTGCACCGGCCCATGTTCACAACTTCAGCCTGCCAGTCTCGCACCGCATGGCTCGCACTTGACCCCATCGGCCACCGGGTCTATCGAACCAAGCTTACTTGCCACTCCATCACTCGGAGGCCGCCACGGCTAAGGCCTTTCGCGCTTGTTCTTCACCTGCACCGACACGAGTCAAGCCGCAACCTGTACCTGCACACTTAGCCAAGCATCAGTCCACACAATGTTGTCAATCACTCATCACTAAGGAGCGACCCTCCACTGGTCCTCGGACACACCTGGTCCTCAAATGAAGGTTTTCTCATTGGTTATGGAACTAACGAACATGCCTATCGTGTTTTCAACAAAACCACCGGTTGTGTTGAGACCACGGTAGACGTGAAATTTGATGAATCCAACGGCTCTCAAGGAGAGCAAGTTAGTGAAAACCTTGTAGATGATGAAGAACCTCCAAGTATATCCATCTTTAGAATGGGCACTGGTGAAGTGATGCCAAGGGAAGTTCAAGCTCAAGCTCCGATTGACACAAGCAATCAAGATCCACCATCATCAACAAGAGTTGAACCACCTAGTTCTCAAGATCATCAAGATGAAGGTCAAGCTCATGGTGACGATCATGGGAGTGGCTTTGATCAAAGGGAAGAACAAGGTGGTGAAGCTCAAGAACAAGCGCCTCAAGTTCAAGATGATGATGATGGACCCATTCAACGTCAATCTCAAGCACCACATCCAAGAGTTCATCAAATGGTTCAACGAAATCACCCCGTTGACAATATTCTTGGTAGCATCCAAAGAGGGGCAACAACTCGCTCAAGATTGTCAAACTTTTGTGCGTTTTACTCGTTTGTTTCTTCTTTTGAACCTCTTAGTGTGGATCAAGCTCTTGAGGACCCGGATTGGATTATTGCTATGGAGGAAGAGTTGAACAACTTCAAGAGGAATGAAGTTTGGGTGTTGGTGCCAAGACCCAAGCAAAATGTGATCGACACCAAATGGGTCTTTAGGAACAAGCAAGATGAATTTGGTGTCGTCACAAAGAACAAGGCAAGGCTCGTGGGCAAAGGCTATACTCAAGTTGAAGGCTTGGACTTTGGAGAGACTTATACTCCGGTGGCTAGGCTTGAGTCAATTCGTATACTCTTGGCCTATGCTACTCATCATGACTTCAAGCTTCATCAAATGGATGTGAAGAGCGCATTCTTGAATGGACCTCTCCAAGAAGAAGTTTATATTGAACAACCACCGGGCTTTGAAGATCCAAACTTCCCAAACCATGTGTACAAGCTCCATAAGGTGCTCTATGGGCTCAAGCAAGCTCCTAGAGCATGGTATGAATGTCTTAAGGATTTTCTTCTCAAGAACGGTTTTGAGATAGGCAAAGCCGATTCTACTCTCTTCATTCAAAGAAGTGGAAAAGATATCTTTGTTTGTCAAATTTATGTTGATGACATTATCTTTCGGTCTACTAATGATAAGTTTTGTGAAAAGTTTAGTAGGATCATGACCAAGAGGTTCGAGATGTCTATGATGGGTGAATTGAAGTTCTTTCTTGGGTTTCAAATCAAGCAAATGAAGGAAGGGACTTTCTTATGTCAAACTAAGTATGTGAAGGATATGCTCAAGAGGTTTGACATGGCCGATTCTAAGCCCATCAAGACTCCCATGGCATTAAATGGACATCTTGATCTCAATGAAGAAGGGAAGTCAGTCGACCAAAAGGTATATCGCTCCATGATTGGCTCCCTCCTTTACCTTTGTGCATCTAGGCCCGATGTCATGCTTAGTGTGTACATGTGTGCAAGATTTCAAGCTAATCCTAAGGAGTGTCATCTAATGGCCGTTAAGAGAATCTTTAGATATTTGGTACACACTCCTAACCTTGGCTTATGGTATCCCAAGGGCTCCACTTTTGATTTACTTGGCTATTCTGATTCGGATTATGCCGGTTGCAAAGTAGATCGGAAGAGTACAACGGGGACTTGCCAATTTCTTGGTAGGTCTTTGGTGTCATGGAGTTCTAAGAAACAAAATTCGGTTGCTTTATCCACGGCCGAAGCCGAGTATGTGGCGGCCGGTGCTTGTTGTGCACAACTCTTGTGGATGAAGCAAACGTTGAGTGATTACGGTTGTGTGTTTAGCAAGATTCCGCTCTTGTGTGATAATGAGAGCGCTATCAAGCTAGCAAACAATCCGGTGCAACACCCTAGAACAAAGCACATAGATATTCGACATCATTTCTTAAGGGATCATGAGGCTAAGGGAGATATTGCTCTACGTCATGTAAGCACAGAGACGCAACTTGCTGATATCTTCACTAAGCCTCTAGATGAGCAAAGGTTTTGTGCTTGAGGAGTGAACTAAATATCTTGGATTCTCGTAACTTGGCTTGACATGTTGCACATACTTGTTTGTTGCCTAGATAGGTTGAAAACGTTTTATTTTCTTTCACTTGTGTGAGTCTTTCTAAAATTTGGATTTTGAGATCCTTGGATCAATCTTTAGCCCAAGTGACTATTGTTATGGATTGTTGATTGTGGCTAGTCACTTGTGGTTAAAAGCTTATTATATGTCCACTAGCTATATCTCTATATATCTCAATCTCCAAATCTATCAAAATTTCCATCTCCTTTATCCCTAAGCTTTTTGGGCGTCCTCTAAGCACGCCGGATGACCTGGCCTACCCATCCGGATGACCCGGCACGCATCTGGAGGATGCCGGGTCATCCGGCCACTTCCGGTCGGGTCACCCGGACAAGTCGCAGGGCGTTTAAATAGCCTGTGGCCGGCGGCCTCAAACCCTAAGTTCCTTATATCTCAACACTCAAACCGCCGCCGCCGCTCTCTCACTCTCCTAGGCGATTTTCAAGCTCCACCAAGGGATTCGGCCATGGTTGGGGGCATTGGGTTGCTCTCCTCCTCAAGAGCACCTTCCTCTCCGGATCATCCGTAAACTTCGCGGGAATCCAACGGTAAAATCCATTCAAATCCCCGAATTTCCAATCCCTCAATGTGGTTCGTTCTAGATGATTTCCTTCGGTCAAATGCTTCTATATAGACCCTAGAACATACCCCTGTGATCTTGTTCCGATTCATCAACTCCATCCATGCCTAGCTCGATTTAGGGTTCATCCCGACCGGCCGGGTCACCCGGCCCCTCTGGCCGGATGACCCGGACAGGGTCTGGACGGCCCAATGAAGGTTGTTCCAAGCATGTTCTTTGCCTCCTTATCAAAACTTCTATCAATCTTAATTCCCTGTATGCATTCTTACTTCACAGATGGGTAGAGACAGAGGAAGTGCTCGAGGCAAGGAAATTGTATTGGAAGAAAGTGAGGAAGAAGAGACTCGTGCTAGTGATGAAGAGGAGTATCGTGCTTCTGATGAGGAGTACGGTATTCACTAAAATACCAAGAGGTCCAAGCCACAAGCTCCTCCCGCTCGTGCACAAGGTCATGGCCGTGGACAAGAAGGCAATCCCATCCTTAAGAAGAAGACCACCTCCATTGGTGCGAGGACGAAGAGAGCAATCTCAAGTGAGGTTGGGGACCGCTATGATGCAGATATGGACATCTCTGACTATGTGAACATGGTGGTTCCCGTTCACACCCCGGAGTATTGTAGGCATGATCCTCCTATGGTGAATTACATGAGAAGCGGCACCGACATGAGACCCCATCACTTTCAAGACCCAAGGCAGCTCCAAAGGTCTTTCTTTGGTGATGATCGGTTTTGGCATGCTTATCAAGCGGACTGGTATGAGTCCACTATCTTGAACAAAGGGCGTGTCACCACGGAGATGAAGTGGATTGATTGGCAATTCTTGCTTGATTTACCTCCTCCTCTTCAAGAACTCACTCAAGTTGTGTATACTCGTTGCCGCCATATGGGAGTTTCTTATCTCATGGGTTTGTCGTGTGATTGGTCGGAGGAAGTGGTGGCTCAGTTTTATGCAACCCTTTATGTTGACAACAACAACAACACCATGCACTTCACTCTTTGGGGTAAGAGATTCTCCTTCTCAGTTTGGGAGTTTGCCAATATCTTCAAACTTAGAGGTGCCACATCCACAAACTGCTTCTCTAGTGATCTTATGCGCATTCATAGTGGAGATGAGCTAGAAGTGACAAAGATGAAATTCATGTATGATAGAGCCTATGGAAACATCAAGTTTGGTCATACTAGTGGTCTCACTCCTTACTACAAGATGCTCAACCTACTTTTTAGGCACACTCTCACTCCTAGAGCCGGTGATTCCGATAACATCTCCCATAGAGCTAGAAACTTGCTTTATCAAATGGCTCTGGGTTTACCACAATTCAATGATTGTCATTATCTTTGGACGGAGATCATTACATGCTCTTACACTACTTCTAGTGGTTGCCACTATGCTCCATATATCTTCATGCTTGCCAAACATGCCACCAAGCTTGACCTTCCAACCGACACTCATCATGAGAAGTATCAAACTAGTAAGGGCAAGCTCATTCAAACTTTCAAGCTTGGCAAGCATCAGACTGGCATTGACCCTAAGGGAGATTATCTGGGCATATATCCTGTTGATGGACCCGGTGATGCGGGTGCCTCATCCTCTCAAGCTCAACCTCCAAGGCGCTCTTTTGATCCCCTTCCAATGGAAGGTGCCTCTCACTCTCAAGGGGTTCCTAGGAACAAAAAGGGAAAGCTGAATTTTCTTGCCAAAGGGATCTTTGCTTGCTTCAACCTTGGTCATCAAAATGCAAGAGAGCGTGAAAAGGATAGAAAGTGGCACGCCGAGGAGTATCATAAGGCTGAAGTGGAGAGAAAGGCCATGATGACAAAATTGGATATGCCACACTCTCCCGTTCGTGAGCTTAGGACATTTGATCCAACCTCTCCCATTCCAAATCATTGGGAGGACCTTGGTTCTTGGGTCCCGGCGGATGATGAAGAAGAAGAAGAGGACTATGGTGGTGAGGAGGAAGAGGACTACGACGACAAGGAGTAGCTTCCCTTTTTGGTGCTTGGTGCCAAAGGGGGAGTGAAATTTGAAGGATGGAAGCCCCTCACAAAATTATCTATTTATCTATCTATCTTATGCTATTCATGTAATAGTCTAGTGGACATGTAATGAACTAAGTTGTGTGATGTTGTGATGGATGGTTGTGTCAAGTGAGAACTTTTAGTTATGTAAGACTTATTTGTGGTACTCTACTTATGCTAGTGTGATGTAATGAATCTTATATATCGTGTGTGACGCATGTGTTGGTTGATGATATGTTATTTCTCACTTTGTTGTTGTGATATATCTTGTCATAAGCATCACGTTTTATTGCTCATCAGACTTATGCACTATGTGTTGTATGCAATGATTTAGGGGGAGCCCACTCTAAATATGTGCAATTGGCATTTGAGGCCATTCTAGTTGATGAAGCACATATTGAGGGGGAGCTCTTTTCTAAATAATTGGACACAATTCTTGAATTTTATTCCTATCTTGTGAGCTCAAATTATGGTTGTCATCAATCACCAAAAAGGGGGAGATTGAAAGTGCTTCTAGGCCCCTAATTATTTTGGTGATAATGACAAGTATAATTTGAGTATGTGATGGTTTATCTAAGATGTGTGCAGGAATAAATGAGACAAAATTTCATATGTGAAAGGAAGGACCTCAATTTCTCTTATTTGTGTTGAAGCTCAAATGGTGATTTAAATTCAATTTCTATTTCGAATTTGAGTTTAGGCAACACCGTGCTATAAAGAGGGACGAGATCAATCAATCAAAGTTTGCTACAAGTGCTTATCTTCAGAAGTTCTAGCCACAAAAATTCTAAACAAAACCCTTAACCACCTTAAAAGAGCTTTTCCTAGCCCCCTGAGCTTAGCCAGGTCAACCGGCCCATCTGGCCAGATCACCCGACACGGCTCTGGTGGTTGTCGAGTGATCCGGCCCCTCTGGCCGGATGACCCGGCCCCGCCGCAGCAGCCAGCCTAACAGCTCTTTGAAGGGAGGGGGTATTTATACCCCTTCACTTCTTCTTCCTAGGGTTGCTGCCTCCAACGAAAAGAACACCTCCTCAAGCTCCATTCCCCCTCTCTCCACTCCTCTCCAAGACACTCCAAGCAAGGATCCTCCTAGGGTTTGGGTGTGAGAGAGTTTTGAGGTGCTAGTGTGTGCTCCTTGAGCTAGGTCTTCACTTGTTCATCTCAAGAAGCACTTGTGGCGGCCAAAATCGATTGATTCTCGTTTGTTACTCTTGAAGCTTGCTTCTAGACGGTTAGGCGTCGCCCGTTGAGTGCCCTCTCCGTGTGGAGCACCCGGGAACATTTGTATTACCCATCCTTTGTGGATTTCTCTTAGTGAGCACCAATCTTCCTTTGTGGGGATTGGGTGAGGCAAGAGACTCTTGGTGATAGCCCTCCCTTTGTGGGATTCTCAACGGAGACGTAGCTTCCTTTGTGGGAGTGAACTTCGGATTAAATCTCTTGTCTCTTGCTTGTTTGAGTTTATCCCCTTTTCTCTGACCCTAGAAGCTAGGTTTGGATCGATCTACATATTTGTGTTGTTTCTTGTGAAATCCTTTGTTGCAGGTGGTTACAAGCTCATATACGCAAGTTTTGATTCATACACTTTCTGCACATTCAAGTTTTATTAAGCTTATTATACTCTATCTTCGCGCGTTGGTTGATCCGGCCCAAGTGACAGGGTGACCCGGACCCCCCCGGGTCATCCGGCCTGTTGAGCCGGGTCATCCGGCCCCTGATCCGCTGCTCAAATTTTGCAGAATTTTAAAGTGATCCTATTCACCCTCCTCCCCCCTCTAGGCATCACAAGATCCTTTCAGGTTTGATGCCATGTTTGGTGGTGAGTCTTCTTCTCAGGCTCCTCGACCACCTCCTCCTCCTGTGGAAGATCCGGAAGTTCCTCTAGCAGCACGACTCTCAGCGGATTTATTTAGTTATGGTCCACCTCCTCCATATGGTATGGTTGATACACTTCTATATCTATAGTCTGAAAACACCATATCTTGATCCTTATATCTTAATTATCTAATGCTTTTATCTTTCTCAAACTTAGGAGGGATTTATCCACCCGACGATGGCTCGGAGTGGGGACATTGGTAGTGATCAGCCTCTACATCTTCTCCAGGTCTTTTATGGATGCTTGATGACAAAGGGGGAGAAGGATAGATTAAAGGGATTAAAGCTTCAAGGTTTCATGGTGCTGATCTGGTTCAGGCGGTCTGACCGCCCCAGGCATGCGGTCTGACCGCCCCTGGCAGTTGGCTGAGAGAGCCATGTAATAAAAGTTGGATTTAATCTTCTAGTGGACTTGAGAACCTTGCATGTGTGCTACTGCGTGTATTTGAACCTATTTATGTATCCTAAGTGAGTTGGTGCTAGTTTGAAATATTTATGTGTGATGATGTTTTTTTTTGTGTTGGTCGAGTGGGTGAGGCGGTCTGACCGGCCTGCAACCCCGGTCTGACCGCCCCAGCCCAAGCAGCACACACATTTTTACTTGTTGAATGCTTATCATGTCATATGAATCACAATTCCTATTTATTGTCACACACACTTGTTGCACATATTCTGAAGATATAGGGGGAGCTCTCATGCACTTTCACTTAAAATGTGCTTTTGGCATTTGAGGCCAAAATTTTGAAATTCCATTCAAAGCACATATTAAGGGGGAGCTCATCCTATATCTAAGAATTCTTATGCGCTTAAATGTTTTATTTGTAAGCTTTAATCGAGTTGTCATCAATCACCAAAAAGGGGTGATTGAAAGTGCATTTAGGCCCCTAAGTGGATTTTGGTGAATTGAATGACAAAACGATTAAAGATCTAACTTGTTTGTTAAGAATGTGAGCAGGTTTTTATTTAAATTATTCATGAGTTAATATTTCTATATATTTGAGGATGAATATTGTATGGCTCACATGATGAAGACAAGCAAGTGTGTGGTCCTTTGATAAGAAATGATAAATGTCAAGCGATCAAATGAAGATAAATATTGGGGATATCTTACAAAGATCAATTCCGAGTCTCCAATGATAGTGGTAGCTAGATCAAAAATCAATGGGTCATAAAAAGAGAAATGGTGTTCTCTACTAAATAATAAATGCAAGGCTTCATGTGATGATTGTGAAAGGATACAAAGATAAGTGTATATTTGATGATCCTAAATTGGAAGATTGCATAAAAGTTGTCAATCAAGAACAAATATTTGAATCGGTATTTCAAACGAAGATCAAATATGGATGAAGCAAAGTCGAACTCAATGTGGTTTAGGTAAGTGATGAAGAGATCAACCGAGATGACTAGGGTGAGGGACTAAGCAATCTTTGGGGTCCTAGCTAAACCGCCATTTCGTGTTTTGCTAAGGTGAAGTTCTAGTATCCGTGGGGTCTCCAAGTATCATATCCGAGCCTTAACTGAGGGAAGCAATGCAACTCATCTACATGTTATGTTTGGCAATATGGAGCAACTTAAGGATCTAAGTGTGTATTCCTATGCTATAAGGAAAGATCTTAAGTTGCTAGCTCAAGTATGGATGTGCTCATGAAGATAGCAATTGTTGAAAGCCCTCAAATTGAAGATTGTTCAAGTATGGCAAGATGAAAGGTATACAAGCTCAAGAGGTTGACTAGGTATTTACTTTTTTCCTTGAGTATAGGAATGTCGTACTATCAAGAGGGATGCAACATTAGCTTCATGACAAGTATCAAAAGTGCTCATTAGTTGACCTACGTGAGAAATAGCCTTGAGAGAGTCCCTGAGTGATCTAACAAACCTCTAACCCAACCTTAGCCACTTCAACACGTCTTGAGGTGTTTGCGAAAAGAGAAAAAGTGTTTTGGGAGCTCTCTTCCCAGGGCGGTCAAACCACCTCTGGGGGCGGTCTGACCGCCCCAGGCTGCCAACGGCTAGTTTTTCAAACTGGCCGGAAGGGGTGGTCTAACCGCCCTGACCAGGTGGTCTGACCGCCCTGGTCACTTTTCTAATGGCTAGTTTTCCTTGAGTGGGGTATAAGTACCCCACGAGCTCCACTTGTTGGAGCTGCTGATTCTAGGGTTGCTGGTGTGCTTCCCCTGCTATTTTTGCTGAGCCAAAGCCATAGAACCTCTCCCCAACCATCTCTTTGTGAGATTTGTGAGATTCAAGCTTTATTCTTGTGTTGGGTTGAGAGATTGAGTTTGTGTGAGCTTTGTGAGCTGAGAAGAGCCATTCCATAGCTTGAGCACTTGTGATTCGCGTCTACAAGCCTTGAAGCATTTGTTACTCTTGGAGGTTTGCCTCCTAGACGGCTAGGCGTCGCCGGCTAGCTCCCAAGTTGTGGTGAGCAGTGGCAAGTTTGTGAGGGCAGTGATCTTGCCTCTTCGTGGAAAAGATCGCCTTAGTGGAATCAAGGAAAGTGCTTGAAAGAGACCCAACTTGTTGTGGGAAGAGTTAGTTGAGAACTCAAATCCCATATAAGCTCCTCAACGGAGACGTAGCTTCCTTGGTGGAAGTGAACTTCGGGAAACAAATCTTTGTGTCTCCATTGTGGTTTGCTTCACTTGTGGTTTTTCTAGCATATTTCCATTTGCTTTCGCTTCGATCTACTTGGGTGTGCTTGTCTTTGAGTGCAGGGATCATTACTCTGCTTGTGACCATCTACCAAGGAAACTCACCAAGTTTGGTTCGTGCTAGAAGTCAAGAGGAGCTTGAGCCATCCTTTGCTGGCTTTCTGCGTGGAGGCGGTCCAACCACGTCCAGGAGGCGGTCTAACCGCCCTCCCCTAGCAGAAATCAGCAGGGAGGTCTAACCGCCCTGTGGACGCGGTCTGACCGCCTGTGCCAGGGAGCTCAAGTTTTCGGGGGAAAAGTTTTATTTGGTCGACTCGCCTATTTATCCTCCCCCTCTAGGCGACATCAAGGTCCTTTCAGCACTCCTCCGTCTGCACCCCGCTATCCGACTCCTCCGCTTGCGCTGGCACAAACCGAGGGCCAGATCGCCCAGGCGGCCGAGGCTCACGAGGTGGTTGTGCCTCCACCCTCGTCAGGAGATGGAGACGTGGCCATGGGGCAGGGAGCCCCCGAGCAAACCGAGCCCCCAACAGCGCCTATCGTTGATCAAGGCGTCGACACGCAGGCGGCTCCAGAGGCGGATGTGCCCCCGGCGTCAGGCACCGGTGGCGGCGAGACCGAGGAGATGACGGCCCCCTCGTCATCCGTGCAGGTCCCGAAGGCCGCCAATATGGAGGGGCCTAACCTCCCAGGTGACGATGCAGCCGCTTATGCGGCCGAGTTGGAACAATGCCTGTTGGCTCCGGAGAAGCTGCCGGCCGAGATGCCCGTGCCGCCCGCAACGGAGGTCGTTGTTGCGGTCGAGGAGGCCGTGACGAGCCCTGAGGAGTCCAGGACCCAGACGGCAGTAGTGAGGCCGGACTCCATCGTGCCGCCTGAGCCGTCGCACCAGCCCGCCGCCGACGTTGCAAAGGTGGAGGAGATCGCAGACTCGCCACTCCCCGACGCGCAGGCGTCTGCTTCCCTTAAGAACATGGTGGGCAGCGCTTCCCCGATCACCGTCCGAGAGGTCGGAGAGAGCTCGGGAGCCCACCCCTTCTCGGCCACCGAGGGAGGAGAGCATGGCCTTGGCCTCAGGCAAGCCTCATGGACCGGAGCCCATGAAGTCGAGATGCACGATGATGAGGACGAGGAAGCCACGGCTCGTCACTGTCTCGAGCGGGGCCTACGGTGGGCGGAGCAGGGCGTCAATGAGCTGGTCATTCCGGCCTTGTCGGTGAGTTAGCCGATCCCAATCTCGACTCTGTGTTATTGTTTCTGGATTGTTTCTGTTGTTTGATCTTTTAGTCGGCCCAAATGCTTGCCAGTTGCAGCGCCAGGAAGACGCGCACCATCGAGGAGCTCCGGGCCGAGAAGGACCAGCAGGAGATGCAGCTGGTTGCCGCCCGACTGGCGGCCGTAGGGGCAACGGCGAGCGAAGCGTCGACGAGGAGTGCGCTTGAAGCCGCGGCAAAGTTTGCAGAGGACCGCGCAGTGGCCGCGAGGTCTGCTGCTGATGCCGCCGTCTCGGGGCCCTCGAGGCCAAGCTTGCCCAGGCGGATGCCACAGCCGAGGAGCTGCGTGCTGCCGCTGTGACCACCGCGGAGTCCGCCTGGTCTGCTGCTGCTGCGGCCGCCGCCGCTGAAGCCGCATCCCAGACCGCCGCTGAAGAGAAGGCGGCGCTCGAGAAGAAGATGGCGGACCTGCAGCAGGACTTGGGGCACGCCGAGGCGGATCTCAAGACAGCGAACAAGCAGGTCTGTGACCTCTCCACCAAGCTGCAGGAGGCCACCGATGAGGGGTCCCGACTCTGAGAGGGCAACAACAAATTGGCTCAAGATATTGAAGGTAAGTCGCTTCGCGCTTCCAGCTTTTGTGATGCCTTTTTTCTTCGTGTTATTTGTTGCAGGCGCTAACTAATTTTATTTTTGTTTTTGTCAAGGCTTCGCTTGGCTCGTGCTGCCGTAGTCGTCAAGCTCGTGGAGAAGTCACAGGAACTTACCACTGCCGAGCTTAAGATCCATGAGATGTCTGGGACGGCTAAGAATTTGTCGGACCAGCTTGCGAGTATGATTCCTCGTCTTGTCTTTTCTTCTTCTTGCCTGGCGCTACCCGCAACCAACCTCTGATCCGCTCCTCTCTCAGGGGTCAAGGCCGAGCTCGAGGACTCCCGGAAGACACAGCATGAGGCAGAGGAGGCACGCAAGAGGGATATCGTGGATCGTACCAAGTTCGGTCGGTTCATCGAGCGGATCCTGTCGGAACTCGGTGTCCCTCCTGTCCAGATGCCTCCCCAGACGCTTGGCGACCAGGTCAATCTTCTGCCGGGTGTTGTCAAGGAGAAGGAGCTGATGACGTCTCGGAAGGTGGTGCACTGGGTCCTCTCGATGTTCAACTCGCACTATCAGGGGCTGGACCTCCCGGCGTTGAGCGGCGGTTGGGCTCCCGACTACTCGAACGAGGAGTATGACAAGATCGAGGAGGACTGCACCGTTTTCGCTCGCGCCTTGGCTGATGCCGCCATGAAGGACCTGGACCTGATTCCAAGAGACACACCTACAGACGGCTCCGGGCCTTCCCATTAGATGTATCAAGTTGTATAACAGTCAAACGAAACTTGTATGTGTGCTGAAAAGAACAACTTTTCATTTTGTTTCAAAATCGTCATTTCTGACGCCTTCCCCGAGCATTCAGGGGCGACTGCGAAATGAAGTAATGATGCTTAGGAACTTAGGCCAACCGAACCCTTACTCTGGAGCCGCGGGGGCGTAGGAGTTGGAGAACTCGATCAGTCTAAGTCGTAAAACGCCACCACATAACCGCAGCCCCCGAGTACTCTAGGGATGTTTAGAAAGTGACTTGTGCATTTTTTTTTGTGAAAATTGTTTTGAGCCGGAGCCCGAGCGGTTACCCGAGTGCCTTCTGAAAGTAATCAGACGTCAACCTATGGGTCCGAGCTGTACTTGCAAGTCTTCGTACCGTAGCCGCAGGGGCGTAAGTGCTAAGAGCCTTGGACAAGCAACAACATCGAAACGCTCGCAGATCAACATCCTTTCCCCTCGTGAGGTAAAGGTGTTCCGCCAAAAAAGAACCGTTCGCTCGTGCGATTGGTCATGACAAGGTTGTCGGAGAGTTTTGTTTTGAAAACGAAAGAATGAAAAAGGGGGCATCGTGCCCCAGGTAGCCCCCGAGTGGTAAGTGTCTTTGCATGGGCGCAAGGACACTTGCCGCTCAGCCTTTAGATAGCGTTGAAACATACATAAAAGATGCCAACACAAGTAGATCGAGAACTTACGAAACGAGAACAAAGGCACATGGCATTATTCATTGATCATAAGTTTGAAATAGGGAACATTACTCAAGGGTAAAAACGATGTAGGTGTTCTATGTTCCATGCATTGGAGATGATTGTGTCGTCCTCGTGTCGTAGCTTGAATGTTCCGGGTCGGAGGACTTGGTCGACGATGTACGGCACCTCCCACGGGGGCGCAAGCTTGTGTCGGTCCTTGTTGCTCATAACTCGTCGGAGTACCAGATCTCCAACTTGGAATTGGCGCTCGTGGATATTGCTCTCGTGGTAGCACCGTAGAGCTTGCTGGTACCGGGCGGAATGTAGGAGCGCCACGTCGCGT
This sequence comes from Cenchrus fungigraminus, assembly GCA_036936925.1. NCBI lineage: Eukaryota > Viridiplantae > Streptophyta > Magnoliopsida > Poales > Poaceae > Cenchrus > Cenchrus fungigraminus. The sequence goes on along the minus strand of CM072781.1, from coordinate 58,255,153 downwards.
GCTTCGTTGAGCTGATCGATCGCATCCTCGAGCACGACCTGGTTCCCTTCTTCAGTGTACGCCCGGACTCTCAGGCTTCCATAATCGATATCCGTCAGGAGTACCGCCTCCGACCCGTGCACCATGAAGAATGGTGTGGAGCCGGTTGCTCGACTTGGCGTGGTGCGCAGGCTCCAGAGGATGGATGGCAACTGTGCGACCCATCTTGCCCGGAACTTCTCGAGGTGTTTGAAAATTCGGGGCTTCAATCCTTGTAGGATCATGCCATTGGCTCTCTCGGCCTGCCCATTGGTCCTTGGATGCGCAACAGCAGCCCAGTCCACACGAATGTTGTTGTCATCGCAGAACCTGAGGAACTTTTTTCCTGTGAACTGTGTGCCGTTGTCTGTGATGATCGAGTTCGGGATCCCGAAGCGGTAAATAATGTCGGTGAAGAATGCAACGGCTTCCTCAGAGCAGACCTTAACTACGGGTCGGGCTTTGATCCACTTGGAGAATTTGTCAACAGCTACGAGTAGGTGCGTGAAGCCCCCAGGCGCTTGTCTGAATGGCCCGACTTTGTCCAGCCCCCATACGGTGAACGACCAAGTGATGGGGATGTTCTGAAGCGCTTCCGCAGGGAGATGAGTCTGCCGGGCGTAGAACTGACAACCCGCACAGCGTCGCATGATGTCCTTGGCGTCTGCCAGCGCAGTGGGCCAATAAAATCCTTGTCGGAATGCTTTTCCGACTAAAGTTCTTGCAGCGGCATGATGTCCGCATGTGCCAGCGTGGATTTCCTGAAGCAGGTCTCGGCCTTGATCTCTCAGAATACAACACATGAATATGTCTGCCGCGCCTCACTTGTGGAGCTCGCCATCGATAAGGACATATGATTTGGCTCATTGCAAGATGCGACGCGCCTCCGTCTGGTCGGAAGGCAACTTCCCCTCGACTAGCCACTCAAGAATTGGGAAACACCAGTCGGGATCTTCTAGGTTTGGCTCTTGCGGCTGATCAATCTCCATGACTTCTGGCGCCTCTAGCTCTGTTGGCTGTTCTTCATCGACTCGGACAGACGGTGAATGATGGTCGCTAGCAAATACGCCGTGTGGTACGGGCTTGCGGCTTGATGCTGCTTTGGCGAGGATGTCTGCAGCTTTATTAAAGTCGCGCAGCATGTGATGGAGCTCGAGCCCATGGAACTTGTCTTCCAGCTGACGTACGACTCGACAATAGGCCGCCATCTTGGGGTCGACGCAGTTCTTCTCCTTCATAACCTGATCTACAACGAGCTCAGAGTCCCCACGGATCTCGAGACGACGGATTCCGAGCTCGGTCGCGATTCGAAGGCTGTTGACGAGCGCCTCGTACTCGGCCACGTTGTTGGAGGCAGGAAAATGCAGTCGAACCATGTACTCCATACGCACACCCAGAGGTGATATGAAGACAAGGCCTGCACCTGCTCCCTCCTTCATGACGGAGCCGTCGAAGTACATTGTCCATGTCTCATGTTCGATTGGTGCCGGCGGAGTCTGAATTTCTGTCCATTCAGCGACGAAATCCGCCAACACTTTTGACTTGATGGCACTACGTGGTGCGTGTGTCACATTTTGTCCCATCAGCTCGAGAGCCCACTTAGCTATCCTCCCTTCAGCCTCAGGATTCTGGATCACTTCCCCGAGCGGGTACTTGGACACCACCGTGATGGGATGCGAGTCGAAGTAGTGCCGAAGCTTGCGTTTGGTGATAAGACAGCATATACAAGCTTTTGAATTTGAGAATAGTGGGTCTTCGAGTCGGAGAGAACCTCACTCACGAAATAAACGGGCCGCTGCATCTTTAGTGATTTCCCAGGCTCATCTCGCTTGACAACCAGTGCAGCACTCACGACCTGAGTCGTTGCAGCTACGTATAGGAGCATCTGCTCCTCTGGCATTGGTGCTGTGAGTACGAGTGGACTCTTCAGGAGATTCTTGAGCTTGTCGAGTGCTTCCTGAGCCTCGGGTGTCCAGGCAAAGTGGTCGGACTTTTTCGTCAGGCGGTACAGTGGCAAGTTGCGCTCTCCGAGTCGGGCGATGAACCAACTGAGAGCTGCGAGGCAGCCTGTGACACGCTTCACGCCCTTCAGGTTCTGAATTGGCCCCATGTTAGTGATGGCTGAGATCTTCTCAGGATTAGCCTCAATGCCGCGTTCAGACACGACAAAGCCGAGGAGCATGCCCCTCGGAACCCCAAAAACGCATTTTTCGGGGTTTAGCTTCACCCCGTGTTCTCTCAGTTTCGCGAATACTTCCGTAAGGTCGGGGATCAGATCGCCCGTCTTCTTCGACTTGACCACGATGTCATCAACGTATGCTTCGATTATTCGCCCTATGAGATTGCCAAAAACGTGCCGCATGCATCTTTGGAACGTAGCGCCAGCGTTCTTGAGCCCGAACGGCATCGAGTTGTAATAATAAGCGCCAAAGGGAGTAATGAAGGACGTTGCGAGTTGGTCCGCTATGCACATCGTGATCTGGTGGTACCCGGAGTACACATCGATAAAACAGAGGGTTTCGCACCCTGCCGTTGAATCGACTACCTGATCTATGCGAGGCAAAGGAAACAGATCCTTGGGACATGCCTTGTTAAGGCTCGTGTAGTCAACACACATCCTCCATTTCTTATTCTTCTTCTTTACAAGTACAAGGTTAGCTAGCCACTCAGGGTGGAACACTTCTTGGATGAACCCTGCACTAAGGTGCTTCTTGACCTCCTCGCCTATGGCCTTGCACTTGTCGTCATTGAAGCGGCACAGGCGCTGCTTGACCGGTTTCGATGCTGGCTTGATATTTAGTTTGTGCTCGGTAACCTCTCTCGGGTTCCCCTTCATGTCGGAGGGTTTCCATGCGAACACGTCGAGGTTCGCTTTGAGGAAGTCGACGAGCGCGCTTTCCTATTTAGGATCGAGCCCCGTCCCGATACGGAGTGTGCGGCCATCATCGGTGACGGCCACATCCTTGACATCCTTGGCGGGCTCGAAAGAGTAGGCCGCTCGCTTGGATGACTCGGGGATGTCTTGGTCCTCGGAGGGGGGCTCGGCGTGGAGCTTCTCGGACCAGATGAGTGTCTCAGCGAATTGAAAGCACTCGGTATCGCACTCGTATGTGTACTGAAACGTAGTCCCCTCTGTGATGACCCCCTTAGGACCAGGGATCTTCAACTTGAGATACGTGTAATTGGGCACGACCATAAACTTCGCGTAGGCCGGCCTCCCGAGGATGGCGTGGTACGTCCCCGAGAACCCCACCACTTCGAAAGTGAGGGTTTCCGTGCGAAAATTCCGCGATGTCCCGAACGTGACGGGCAGATCGATCTGCCCTATCGGGAGTGCATCCTTCCCGGGGATGACCCCTGGAAAGGTGTTGGCGATGGGCGCAGTCGGGACCGCGAGATGCCCAAGTTGTCGAACGTTGACATGTACAGAATGTTGAGCTCGCTCCCTCCGTCCATCAGCACCTTGTGGACCCGCTTGGTCCCGATCAGTGGAGCCACCACGAGAGGGTAGCATCCTGGTTGCGGTACATGGTCAGGGTGGTCCGTTCGGTCGAAGGTGATCGGGGTCTCCGACCACTTAAGGTACGCCGGCGTCGCGGGCTCGGTGTTGTAGACCTCGCGCCGGATCAGCTTCTCCTTATGCCTCGACGGTCGTGCCGGTGCTCTGCCAAAGATCATGTGGACTGCACCATCTTTGCGAGGGAAAACAACCTCCTCGTCATCGTCGTCGTTTTCAGGGGGTGGCGCATCCTTCTTCGGGGGATCCGCCGTATTGGGCTTGAGCATGTCGTTGACGTAGTTTTCATTAGACGGCAATCCTTTAGCGCGTGCTTAACCGGTGTCTCGTGATGGGTGCATGGCGCCTCCAAGAGCCTCTCAAAATGACCCCTGGGAGGCCGCTCTGATTGTTCTTGGGGCGGGTAGCCTTGCGCTCGACTGCTGCAATAGTGTTGTCCTCACGGCCTCGCTTGTCGCCCTTCTTCTTCTTCTTGGACCGCGAGGAGGGCCCCTCACCACCGTCCACGACTTGCTTCCCCTTTCTCGGAGGGGGAATCATCGTTGCTGCGACAGCTTCTTCTCCGTCGGTGCGGTTGGTCGCGATGTCGAGGAGCTCCCGAGTAGTCCTCGGGGTCCTTCGCCCTAGCCGATGGATGAGAGTGGTACAGGTGGTGCCGTTTTGAAACGCCGAGATGGCGTCGTTGTCGGTCGCAGTGGGGAGCTCGGTGCAGCGCTTCGAGAAACGCCTGATGTAGTTGCGCAAGCTCTCCCCCGGCTGCTGCTTGCAGTTCCGCAGCTCCCACTGCTTGCCGGGTCGGGCGTACGTGCCTTGGAATTGCCGATAAAGGTTTCACGTAGGTCCGTCCAGCTGTTGATCCTGCCACGTGGCAGGTGCTCAAGCCAGGTCCGCGCAGAGTCGGCGAGGTGGAGCGGCAAGTTCTTGATGATGAACAGGTCCTCCGTCGCTCCGCCCGCCCGACACGCGAGCCTGTAGTCTTCCAACCACACGCTAGGGTTGGTCTCCCCGTCGTACTTGGGGACTGTCGTTGGAGCCCGGAACTGCGAAGGGAACTTTGCGTGTTGCACCTTCCGACCGAAGGCGCGAGGACCCTTCGGATTAGGCGACCAGCTGTGGTCACGATCTTCGTCGCTGTCGTAGCGTCCGCCACGCCTCTGGCTATGCTGTCGGCGAGAGCGGTGCTCGTCACGCTTGTCGCGGCCGTCGTCATTGCTGCCGTAGCCGTAGTCGTAGTCGTCATCGCCAGAGGTTCGGCGGCGAGCCTTGAGCGTGTCGCGAGCATCACGGTGGGGCCCTAGGCGTGACTTGACTGACGGTTCGCCGGCCTCCTTGTCGTGCCCCCGTTGCCTTGACGGAGATGGGTCTTGGCGCCGTACGGATGGTGCACCTCGCGCCTCGCGCGCGCGTGATGCTGAACTCTCGGCCTGCTGTGCGGCCGCCGTCTCGAGTAGGGTTTTGAGCTGTTGGTGAACCCTCTTCTCCTGGGGCGTGGCCGGCTCGGGGCAGCCACGTAAGGGCATGGTTGCTGCCGCGAGGTTTTGCGACGCGCGCCTGAAGCGCGGCGTGCCGTCATCGTCGATGGCAGCATCCTTGTTGATGCACTGGTTCACATCACGCGCCCGTACGCGAGCTTGCAGAACCGGCTGTTCCGCCTCCTGCGCGCGGTGTTGCTCGCGCCGGTTGCTTTGCTGGGGCTCCTCCACGCCGAGCGCTTGGTGGAGGTTCGCCAGCTCTTCGTCAAGCTAGCGCTTGGCCTCAGCGATCTCGTCGAGGCGCGCCCGACGCTGGGCATCCCCGTTGCGGTGACGAGGGTTCTCCTTGCCGTCTGTCGAGCTGGTGGTGGTGTGGGCCTCGAGGACGTTGCACTCACACGTGAAGTCCGGGAGAGGCGCCGGCGGCCCCCGCCGTACGACCGCGGAGCCCAGGGTGACGTACGACGCCCTCAGCGTGTTCACGTAGGTCGTCACCGGGTCATCCGGGAGGCCTGCCTGCGCACGGGGGTACAGGGCGCTCTACCGCTCCATGAATTCCCACCAGGTCAGTGGCTCGGACCCGCTGGCCTGGAAGGCGAGGTCGGTGAGGTAGAAGGCAGCGAGCCTGAAGCGCTCCTGCGTCGGGTTAGGCCCTAGCATGGCCATGATCGATTCGTCCTTGAAGCCACAGACGAAAGCTGCACACGTTGCCGCCGCCATCGTGGCGGTGGGACGCGCGGGTTGGGAGAAAGTCCTCCCGATGACGGACTCCGCTGGCCCGGTGTAGACGACGCCGAGGGAGCCGAAAAGCATGGTGGCGCCGGGAGTCAGCGAAACCCCGCGGCCCTCCATCCGGATCGCTAGTGTGGTTCGGCGAGACACACGATGTGCCCCTACCTGGCGCGCCAACTATCGGGGTTCTCAACTCCCGGCAGTAGATTTGTATCGTATCGTGTGTCGGATCCGGATGGTTGACATGGGAGACACAAGGGTTTCTACTGGTTCGGGCCTCGGAGGAGTAATACCCTACGTCCAGTTCCGAGTACTCGTGTTCCTATGCCAGGGATGTCTGTAGTAGGGGTTACAAACTTGGTGATCGGTCAGCCCCTCAAACGGTTGCACTCCTCCCCCTTTTATAGATGCAAGGGGAAAACGAAAATAAGCTACAATGCTATGGCTTGGTGGAGTCTTTTCCGTCATTGATGTCCGTCAAGCGGTGTTGAAGGGCGCTGAGCTGTGGTATCACTGGAGATCACCGCGTGTGCCACCGCTACTATTCGTCCAGGGCACATGGCGTCTCCTCCGAGTAGTCCTCGTGGTGACTCATCCTTCTTGAGTGCGTCTTAGGCCCGCCACGTTAGGGCCTAAGTGTTGGTAGGCGCTGCCTGTAGATGGTAATCGAGTGCCTATTCTGACGGGGTGGCGTGCAGCCGGCGTTGGACGGGACGGCATGTCGGGGGTCGTGGGGATGCACTGTGCGTCATTACGGCTCTTGTCAGACCCAGCCGTCCTCCCGTCGCGCCAGCTGTGGTCTTTGCACGTGGAAACCGGCGTCACGTGTGTCGTTGCGGAGAAGCCTGGGGGCTGGGGCGGCATCACGTTCGTGTGGGGCCCCCAGATCCACGCTCTGGCTTCCCCGTGTGGGCCTCGCCTTAGTCGGAGACGGAGGTTACTCATGCGAACGGGTAGTCTGAGGCGAGGCGGAGCGTACTCGGAGACGAAGCGTTCTCGTCCGAGGCGGAGAGTACTCGTGCGAGGCGGAGAGTACTCGCATGAAGCGGAAGGCACTCGGAAGTGGGGAAGTCTTGTCAGTGAGGGTCTTGACGAAGATCTGCATCCCTCCCTATCCTGGATCTTAGCCTTGACATTGTCAATGGTGTCAAAGGACTCCATCCCGAGGGTGATTATCTTGTTCCTTAGGGGGCCCTAATCCAGGCCCTCGTCAAGCGTGTCACAGGATGTCTCGCGGCTCTCAGCCGCTTCATCACCCGACTCGGTGAACGCAGCCTCCCATTGTACAAACTCATGAAGAAATCAGAGCACTTCACACGGACACCCAAATCCCAGGAGGCACTCGACTCGCTCAAGAACACACTCAAAAGTCAGCCAGTACTCACCACACCGACGGAGGAGAAGCCCATGCTCCTATACATCACTGCAACGACTCAGCTCGTGAGCGCGATGCTGGTGGTCGAGCGGGATGAGCCCGGGAAGACACAGAAGGTGCAACGCTGTCAGTGTTTTAGACACCGAGCCTACGACGGGGTACCCGAAGTAGTAGATTGTGCGGTGGGGCTCGCCGGGATCAGGAACACGATGGTGAGACACGGGGCACACAATTAGACAGGTTCGGGCCGCAATGTGCGTAATACCCTACGTCCTGTATGCTGCGTGGCTCTGTATTGATTGCGTATGTTTCGAGAGGGGTCCCTGCCTCACCTTATATGCCATGGGAGGCAGGGTTACAAGTCGGATTGGTACAAGGGTACTATTCGAGTAGGACCCGGAGTAGCCTATACAAGGTATGGAAAGCTATCCTAATCTTAGTACAAGTCCTTGTCCGCCTTGTATTGCCTTGTGGTCCACGGTACCAGCACCGTGGCCCACTAGTCGAGTAGTCCAGGTGTACAGGAACTCATCTCCCGGGTATGGCCAACAATGTGTTGGTGGGCCCAGGGATGCCCGGTCGACAAGCACCCGAGTACTTTGTAGTCGAGTGCAATGCTCCAAGTAGTCTTGAAAGTCTCCACGAGTAGTTCCCAAGCGTCCCCGAGTTCTACAAGCTTCAATCTTCAATAGTACTTGAATCATCACAAGGCTGGAAGGTACTCCAGCTAACTCCACGAGTAGTCTTGAAGTCTTCTCGAGTTGTTCCCAAGCGTCCCCGAGTACTTCCCTTGAAGGTCTTCAATAATACCCGCTTCGTTCTTGAAATTTTTGCATCAAAGATCCATATGGAAATGCGATTACTGAAATCGCATTCCATATGGAATGTAGCCCCCGAGCCTTAGGTCGAATCCAAGATTCAAGCTGAGGGTCAATTCTTGAACTCTTTGATCTTGCTCTAAAAAAATCCGTAGACAATCCGAAGAAATAATATAGGAATGCGATTTGCAAAAATCGCATCCTATATGGATGTAGCCCCCGAGCCTTAGTTCGAATTGACAATTCAAGCTGAGGGTCAATCAGTAGTCTTTGTCAAATAATCCCGCAAAATCCTGAGAAAAACTAAAGGACACGTGGCACGGAGCCCCCGAGCCTTGAGTCGAGTACTTTCTCGAATTGAAGGATCCAATCTGACTGTAGAATAGTGGCCTGAATTCAGTGAACTGTAACTGAGTGAAATCCAATACCATCGAGTAGTCGAGCCCCCGAGATAGAGCCGAGCAGGTCTTGGATTTTAGTCCTCTGACTTAGCCAAATGTTTGCCTGTGTGAAACCAATCTGTTGGATACGAAGGGTCACCAGGTCGAACCGTTAGGGTTTTGGTTTTATAAATATCCGAAGGGGTATCCCATAGGGTTTCATTGCTTCCATTTGCCTTTAGATCCAAAACGCCTTAGCATCCATAACCGCTGCAGAGTTTGAACGGCCATAGTGCTAAGAGTGCCATCCTCCATCTCTTCGCCGTCCTTCGGTCAATGCGAAAGAAGACCCTTGTGACAGGAAGGATGAAGCCAGCGCCATCCAAGGGACAGAAAAGGAAGTCCGGCCGTGGCAAGAATGAGTTGCCGGAGCCCAAGTACAAGATGGTGGTCATCACCAAGCCCCCGAGCCAGGCTGTCTCTTGGAAGAAGTCCAAGATGAGGGAGGAAGATATCCAAGCCCTCGAGGTCGGTGGGTTGCTGCACGAGAAAGCCATTGCCGGTTGGAGCTCTGTCGCCGGTGATGCGTGGCCGATGGAGAAGAGTCCAGATGAGATTCCGATGTTCGGGCACTTCGTCGAGCGCGGATTGACGCTCCCGTCTTCGGATTTCTTCCGCAGCTTCCTTGACTTCTTCAAGTTAGAGCACGTACATCTCAACCCCAATAGCATATTTCAGATTGTAGTGTACGTGCATTTTTGCGAAGCTTTCCTCGGCATCCGGCCACACTGGGCGTTGTTTAGGAAGATATTCCGGTTGAAGCCGCAGCCCAACGCCAACTTTCTAGTTGTAGTCGGTGGGGCCGGAGTGCAGATGCGCCAGAAGGCACAAGAGTTGTACTTTAAGTACGACTTGATTGACTCCAATCAAGATTGGAAAAATAAGTGGTTCTACATAGAGAACGCCCCGCCACAGCTGCCGAAGCCTAGCATGTTTGCACCAGTATACGACCGGCTCTGGAAAGATGAAACGACAATGCAAGAGTGCATTCAAATCCCGGAGTTGCTGGCAAAGATTACGCAGAAGAAGGCGCAAGGCTTGACAGCGGAGCGAGTAGCCTTCAGCTTCATGAAGCGAAGGATACAACCCTTGATGCAGCGGGAGCATCTTGGGTTCGAGTACACTGGAGCGGATGACGGCTCCAGGCTATCTGCTGAAGAGATCAGCGATGATCTCGTGATGGAGCGGCTGCAGAAGATCTTCAAGAATCTTCATGGAATTCCTGCAGTTGTTCCTGAGTTCAGCGCAGACAACCCTCCACGTCTGGTAAGTCTTCAAGTACTTAGCCCCCGAGTACTTTGTTGAAAGTAGTCGAGTAACTAACATTTGCCTTGTGCTTTGCAGGAGGATGTCTTGAAGTTTGTATCTGACCCTCCTCCTCGTCCTGAGGACCCACTCCAAGCGCCAGAAGAAGAGGCACCAGGACCGGAACCTGAAGCCCCCGAGGGTAGTCAGGCTGCTTAAGAAGAAGAAGAAGTCTTGGTGGAGGACGCCTCCTCAAGCGACGACGACGGCTTAACGCTTCAACAGCGTTTTGAAGTGAAGAGCTGCTACGGATACTCTGGGGCGCCTATCCCCAGTGGCCTCGCCGCGGGAGCATCGAAGAGGCCAGCATCATCTCTCGCAGATGATGTGATGCTGCCGCCGCGGAAGAAAAGGACCACAGTGGGAAAGTGGGCCGTGAAGAAGATCTCAGGCCTCCCCGTCATTACAGTAAGTATTGGAGTACTCTTAAGTAGTCGCTATCGAATTGAGTACTTGTTCTCTGCTGTAATGCCTTGATTTTTGACTTGTGCAGATTATCGAGAGTGCATCCAATGTACCCTCGAGAAGCCCTCCAGGAATAACAGAACCCGAGGTGGTTCCAGCGTCAGTCGTGGAGACGGTGGCGCATGTGCAACAAGAAACCGAAGTTGCAGAAGGTGTGCTACCGGTGGAAAGTGTGCCAGAGGTGCCGGTAGCGCCTTCTTTCTTCGACTTGCTGGGACCGAAAGTCTCAGTGCCTCGTGCTGCTCTGTAAGTACACGAGAACTCGAGTACTTATTAAGATTATGTACTCTATTTTTTGCTGACGAACTTGTTAATGCAGGAAATCCACTGATGTCAAGTGGGGCGCCTCTGGAAGTGGTGCTGCAGAAGGAGACCAGACTCCTCAAGAGCAACAAGAAGACATACTTCCAGAGCGCCAAGAAGTACCCGCAGAAACTGAGGCTGCTCAAGCGTTGCGGACGCTTTGGAGCGACGTGGTCAAGGCTGCAGTTGAGGCAACTTCCCGGCCCAGGGCTGAACAACTCGAAGAAATCGAAGCCGTGGTGAATGAAGCCTTGGAGGTTGACCCTGAAGCCATGCTACACCACAAGGAAGTCCCAGCTGCGGAAGCCCCCGTGCATCATGTTGATGCACATCTGGTGTTGGAGGAACAGCCAGAGAACCGCCTGGTGCCGCATGAGCCACAGATTGAAGACCCGGCTCCTCTGCGTAGTGCTGCGAGGTACTCAGCGGCTAGTACAAGTACCCAGTCCATGGCAGAGAACTTGATGCCATATGATGACTCCTACCTGGATGAGGATAACTTGAATGCGCACGCTGAGATGTTCCGCGGCGTAGAGAAACTCCTTGCGGTAAGTTCGAGTAGTCTCTTGTAGAGTACTTGTAGTCACAGATATCTGGTCTCTGACTCGTATGTTGTTTTTGCCCTTGCAGGAGGTAGTCAAGCAGTCAAAATGCAAGACTCGCCTACTAGAGCAACATGCGGCTGACATTGAGGAAGTCACACAGCTCAGAGAAGAGTTGAAGCAACAAAAAGCCTTTTCTCTGAAGCTGCAGGAGAGACTTGATGCCAACGCCGCTGGGTACCACAACGAAATCCAGAAGCTGACAGCGAAGAAGGATGAAGTTGTCGGTAAGAACAAGTCCTTGCGCCTGAAGAATAAAGGTAATGTCCCTTCTGAAATCATCATTGAGTACTTTTGTTCTTGCGCACCATATCTGATAAGTAGCCTTGATCTTTTGCAGAGCTGACGGAAGAAGTCGACAAGTTCAAGAACAAGGCGCTGGACTGGCAGCTAGCCTTCAACTGTGAAGAAGCAGCTCATATGGATCTGAAAGAAGACTATAAGGTGCGGTGCTTCGAACTTGAACGCGAGATGAATATCCGCATTGCCGGCTGGACTCACTTGCTGTTCTGCATGCAGTCGCTGAAGGAGAGGATTGAAGAAGCTGAGGGCCTACGCTCAGAGCTGAAGGCATTGACAGAAGCGGCCGAGCCAGTAGCGAACTTGTTTGAGCCCAAAGTCGCCGGAGTTCAGCCTCGTCCACTCGTGGAGAGGTTGAAGGACACTCCAAAGAAGATTCTGGAGTACGCTCAAAGGCTGGCCTGCACAATCCCCAATCAAGTCCTGAGCTTCATCAAGTCTTTCTATGCCGAAGCGGATCTCACGGTCATCATGAACGGTAGATCTGGAGACTGCACCGACGATCGTCTCAACGAGCTGATGCAATAGACTTCTCCAATCGCGGAAGCAGTTTCCAAGTTCATTGATCTCCGTTAGATGTACCTGTAGACTAGAAACACTAGGGAGAAAACAAATGTAATCTCAAACAAGTGTTTATGTAATATAATTGAAAACTTTGCAGAAATCAATTATCTGGATCCCTTGTTTGCATCTGTGTTGGCCGAATACTCGAGTTGGTATTGAATGTATGGCTGCAAAAAAGAGATACGATACACGAGTAGGAGTACTCAAGTGTACACATGTTCCGAAGAACGTTAGCTTAAAACATGACGAGTTGAACACCTTAGCTGTAGCAGCGTAAAGAAGGCTTTGTCATGAGTTAAGCTAAGAGTAGTAACAAGTCGATATAGAGTAGCGGCTTGTACTAAACACAATGTACAGAGTTTACAATGTCTTGAGTACCTCTGAGGCTAACAAGCCTAGTGAGAGAGTACTCGAAAAGAACTTATTCATAACGAGTTGAACACCTTAGCTGTAGCAGCGTAATGAAGGCTTTGTTATGAACAAGTAGAGAACAGTAACAAGTCAGTATAGAGTAGCAACTTTATTACTGAATACATTGTACAGTGTTTACAATGTCTTAAGTACCTCTGAGGCTATGAGCCTAGTGAGAGAGTACTCACAAGAATGTTCCGAAGAACGAGTAAGACCATAGGGGACAGTGTGATGAACTCATCCTTGCTGTAGCAGCAACTTGTATGAGAGTTCCACTGAGACCCTACCAGCAGGGTGTTACTCTAGGCCACAGCCTCTTATTGAAAAATAGGAACATGGACAGCATGTGCCACTTACTACCCTACATGATACAGGATCGTCTGGAGAGAGTTATCATGACTCCCTACGAGGTCGCAGAATGAGACTGCTTGGAGAGGGTTGATGAAAACCCCCTGCGGGTGCTCGCAGCTGAAAGCCACGAGAAGATACAGCCGAAACTGTCTGGAGAGGATTATCTTGATCCCCTATGAGTGGTGACAACCATAGCTGTCTGTTGAGTTGTTGCAACCGAAGCTGCCTGGAAAGGGTTGATGAAACCCAATACGAGTTTTTTTACAGCCGAAGCCGTCTGGAGAGGGTTGTTGAGACCCCCTACGGGTAGAAGCGACAAAGCTGGTCGATGTTCCAAGAGTTGTCGACTTCCTCGCCTTCAAGAGTTTGAAGACGATATGAGCCTGGGCCAGTAACCTTTGCAACAGAGAAAGGACCTTCCCATGGCGAGTTGAGCTTGTGTAGTCCGGCCGTATTCTGGATGCGACGAAGGACTAAGTCACCAACGTTGAAGGAGCGTTCCTTAACGTTGCGATCATGATAGCGGCGAATCCTCTCAAGATAGCGAGCGGTTTGAACAAGTGCGTTGCAGCGAGCTTCCTCGAGACTGTCGACATCTGTCTGTCTTGTTTCTTCAGCTACGCCTTCTTCGTACTGATCAACCATCGGAGAACGCCACATGACATCAGCAGGCAAAACGGCTTCAGAGCCGTAGACCAGGAAGTAAGGTGACTGCCCTGTGGGGGTAGTAGGCTGAGTGCGCAGCCCCCAGAGTGCATTGGGTAGTTCCTTGATCCACTTGTCGCCCTTGGTATTTACAGCATCGTACAGTCGCTTCTTGAGAGCATCGAGTATCATCCCATTGGCGCGTTCCACTTGGCCATTGGCACGTGGGTGAGCAACGGAGACGTACCAGACGTCGATTCCACTGTTCTCGCAGTACTCCAAGAACTGGTGATTGTTGAAATTCGAACCCAGGTCTGTGATGATGCGGTTAGGGAAACCATAATGATGTACGATTTCATCCAAGAAGTCGAGGACACGATCAGCCTTGGGGCAGGTAATAGGCTTGACCTCAATCCACTTGGTAAACTTGTCGATAGCCACCAGAACTCTGCTGAATCCCCCTGGCGCATTTGGGAGAGGACCAATCATATCCAGCCCCCAGCAAGCGAAAGGCCAAGTTGGTGGTATCATGATGAGCTTGTAGGTAGGAATGTGTTGTTGCTTGGCGAAGAATTGGCATCCTTGGCACTTTTTGACTAGTTCCTCTGCATCAGCAAGAGCTGTAGGCCAGTAGAAAGCACGTCTGAACACTTTTCCCACCAAGGTGCGGGAAGAAGCATGATTGCCACAGATTCCTTTGTGTGTCTCCTCCAAGATTTCCTTGCCTTCTTCGCAAGAAACGCATTTCATGAGTATATCAGAGCTTGCGCCTCGCTTGTAGAGTTGATCTCCGACAAGAGCATAAGCCTTGACGCGGCGTGAAATGCGCTCGGCTTCTGCCTTGTCTTCTGGAATCAACTGATGTTTGATGTAGTCGATGAAGGGAGTTCTCCAGTCCACATCAATCATAAGCACTTCTCGGTCAGATTGAACTGAGGTGGTCGTGGGTGCAGATGATTGCTCCGGAATTGATGGTTTGTGGAGTTCATGGACGAAGATTCCAGCTGGCACTTGAGCTCGTGTAGATCCCAACTTCGACAAGACATCCACAGCAACATTGTTGTCGCGGACCACATGATGGAACTCGAGACCATGGAATTTGTTCTCAAGTTTGCGTACTTCCTGGCAGTACGCATCCATGTTCTCAGCATTACGATCCCATGAATCGTTGACTTGATTGATGACCACCAAAGAATCACCATAGACAAGTAGTCGTGTAATGCCGACAAAAACTGCAAGGCGAAGACCATGCAGTAGAGCTTCATATTCAGCTTCATTGTTTGAGACCTTCCAAAAGATCTGCAAAACATATTTAAGTTGCTCGCCCTTGGGAGAAATCAGAAGTACCCCGGCACCAGCGCCTTCCAACTTGAGGGAACCGTCAAAGTACATGACCCAATGTTCTGGACGCTCAATTGGAGTTGGGACTTGATTTTCCCGCCACTCAGCCATGAAATCAACCAAGGCTTGAGACTTGAACTCGAGTGATAGAGCGCCAAGCTCTACAGCCCGTTTAGAAATCCTTCCTGTGGAGTCCCGATTGTGCAATATCTCGCCAAGCGGGTAGCTAGTGACCACAGAAATCTTGTACTCGTCGAAGTAGTGGCGGAGCTTCCGTGAAGTAATCAGAACCGCATAGAGTAGCTTCTGTACCGGAGGGTAACGAGCCTTGAATTCTGAGAGTACTTCACTGACGAAATAAACAGGCCTCTGGACAGGGTAGCCATAGTCTTCTTCTTGCCGCTCAACGACAATAGCAGTGCTAACGACATTAGTAGTCGCAGCAATGTAGAGCAAGAGCTCTTCATTGGGCAGAGGAGCTGTGAGGACTGGAGGCTTGGATAAGAACTCCTTGAGCTGAGAAAGAGCTTGATCAGCTTCAGTTGTCCATGTGAACTTCTCCTGCCGTTTGAGCAACTTGAAGAAAGTAAGACCTCGTTCTCCAAGTCGCGAGATGAAGCGATTGAGTGATGCCATGCAACCAGTAAGCTTCTGGACATCCTTGATAGTAGTCGAAGCTTGCATGTTGGAGATGGCAGTAATCTTCTCAGGGTTTGCTTCGATGCCACGATGGCTGAGGATGAACCCGAGTAGTTTTCCTGAAGATACACCAAAGACGCACTTATTGGGATTGAGCTTCCATTGGTACTCGCGTAGTGAAGTGAAAGTTTCCTCAAGATCCGTGATAAGCATGTCTGGATCCCTAGTCTTGACAACGATGTCATCCACGTATGCTTCCACGTTCTTGTGAAGCTGCTTCTTGAAACACGCTTGGATAGCCCTTTGATATGTAGCACCAGCATTTTTCAACCCGAAGGACATTGTTGTGTAACAATAAGCACCAAACGGGGTGATAAATGCGGTCTTCTCTTGATCAAATTCCTTGATTGCAATTTGATGATAACCAGAGTAGCAATCCAGGAAGCAGAGTAGAGCACAGCCCGCCGTAGAGTCAATGACTTGATCAATCCGCGGCAACCCGAAAGGATCCTTGGGGCAATGCTTGTTGAGATCAGTGTAGTCGACACACATCCTCCAGTCATTAGAGTTCTTCTTTCTGATGAGCACAGGGTTAGCGAGCCACTGTGGGTGAAAAACTTCTCGTATGAAGCCAGCCGCGAGTAGTTTAGCGAGCTCTTTCTTGATAGCAGCCCTGCGGTCATCAGCAAAGCGACGAAGGTGTTGTCTCTTGGGGGTAGCATTAGGATTGACGTTGAGTGAATGCTCAATCAACCTCCTGGGCACACCTGGCATGTCAGATGGCTTCCACGCAAAAATATCACGGTTGGCCCGAAGGAAGTTGACGAGCGCGTCTTCCTATTTAGGATCAAGCTGTGCACTGATCATGGTCGTCTTGCTGCTGTCACTAGTACCGAGGTCAATGGCTTTGAGCAGGACGTCACCAGATGGAGCAGGCTTGTTGTTGTTGTCAGTCTTCTCAGGAACCTCCAGCTCGCTCGAAGCAAGCTTCTTAGCGGCAGTGAAGACTTCCATCATTGCGTTGGGTACTTGAGTAGTCGAGGCAAGTTCTACGGCTTCTGTGTCGCAGTCGTAGGAACGCTTCAGATCCCCTTGCAATGAGAGAACTCTTTTGGGGCTCGGCATCTTGAGAACCAAGTAGACATAGTGAGGAATAGCCGTGAACTTAGCGAGACCGGGCCTGCCGATGATGGCATGGTAAGAAGTCTCGAAGTCAGCGACCTCAAACTTGATGTACTCGGTGCGATAGTGATCCTTAGTCCCAAAGGTAACGGGTAGTACAACTGAACCCAAAGGAACAGTTGCGTTGCCCGGAATGATACCATAGAATGGTGAGTTAGTCTTGGTAAGCATATTAGTGATATCCAGGCCCATCTTCTTCAAGGTCTTGGCAAATAGGACGTTGAGACCGCTGCCACCATCAATAAGAACCTTGGTAAGCCTGGAGCCTGCCACCACTGGATCCAGAACGAGAGGATATCGTCCTGGTTCAGAGAAACTAGTCCATTGATCTGCCATTGAGAAGGTAATGGGAGTTTCAGACTACTTAAGATAAGTGGGAGCTGCTGGTTGGATGGACATAATCTCCCTGAGAGCTAGCTTCTGCATGCGCTTGGTTGGAATTCCACCAAATATGACATTGACAGTGTTGGACGGGTTCTGGAACCCAGTGTCTTTGTCTGTGTTAGCCTTCTTCCCCTTGTGTTTGCGATATCGCGGGTTTGGGTGCGTTGGTTCAGGTGTGTTCTTCAACGCACGTCGAAGTTGGTAACACTGCTCTGTAGTATGATCGCCCTCTGGGTGCCATGGGCATTTCTGCTTGGTCAAAGTTGCCCAATGAGAATCATCTTCAGGCTTGGCGATAGATTCCATGGCTGCAACAGTGTTCTCGGGCTTGCGCTTACGATTGGGATTACTCGAGTAGTTATTCCCTTGGTGGTTGCCCTGCTGTTGCTTGCCGCTGTCGCTTCCACCAGCGTTGTTGTTGTTGTTGTTCTGGTTGTTGCGAAGATGCTTGAACTGATTCCGAGCTTTGTCTTCCTCGTCTGCCCAATGAGTGATCATCTCCTTAAGTTTGGTGATGTTGGCTGGGCGAGCACGACCAAAGTCTTGGAATAGCCTGTCATCATAGAAACCATCCTGAAAGGTGTCTATGACTTCTTTTTCAGTGACATCAACAACAGTAGCCCTTTTCTCAAAGAAGCGGCGCACGTACTCGCGAAGAGTCTCGCCTTGTTTTTGCTTGATCAGGGCAAGGTCCATCCTGGTGCCATGACGGCCCAAAGAACCCGCGAAGTTGCTGGTGAAGCGGTGCTTGAGTTGTCCCCAATTGTCAATGGAGCCACGTTTGAGGGACTCAAACCATGTGAGGGGCTCTTGCTCAAGGACAAAAGGGAAATAGATACACTTAGTATCATCATTGCCCCCGGCGTTGGAGATGGACAGAGCATAACAGTGCAACCACTGCCTTGGATCCAGCTTGCCATCATAATTGGAGATGCCATAGGGCTTGAATTTCTCCGGAAGATACAAAGCTTGAAGTCGAGCGGAGAAAGCAGGAAAAGAATCAGAGTCATTATCCTTTTGCTTCTCACGTTCAGCGCGTCTGGCGTTGATAGTTGTACGAGCGTCGTAGTGAGAGTCTCCCGACTTGCTGTTGACACTACCATCGTCGCCTTTGCCCTTGTTGCTTGCTTCCGGACGTGTGCGATTAGGAGTAGGAGTAGTACGAAGAGCACCCCCACTGATGCCATGGTGACTAGGAGCACTGGTATTCTGTCGGAGCATAGTGTAGGCTAGTTCTGCCAGCTTCACGACTTCAGCAGTCGCCCTGTCACGAGGCATAGAGCGACCGAGTAGATTGATCGCATTAATGGCTTCTTCTGGAGTACGATATTGACGAGTAGTAACCGCGTCCAGAGCCTCTTGAAGATTACGGGTAGGTAGAGCTTCCGCGAGTTCCCGACAAAGAGTTACACGCTCAGCATTGCGTTGGCGACGTGCAGCCTTGTCCTCCGCGGTTTCATCAACAAGAGCATTAGCAGAGAGTTCATCATCAGACACATCATCGGGGTAACGATAATTGGAGCGGTGCCCTTGCGGAGTAGATGCGTCGACGACGAACACTTCTCGATGCGATGAGTAAGTACCAGTACTCTGAATGAGCTCAGTATCTGTGTCATAATCAACAAGTTTGACGCCTTCCTGAAAAGGCAAGTTGTCGAGACAGGCGATAAAGTGCTCCTGATCATCCAAGGTGAGATCAGCAGGCATATGCTCAGGCCAGTAGACGAATCTACCCTCAGGTGTCGATGTGATCACCAGTCCGTGAGCAGGGCCAGATAGTTGTTGTACTTCAACAGAATCCGAACCGTAGTCGAACTCGAACTCAGAAGAATCTGAAGTGTAGTCGAAGTTGTCGTCCGAATCTGAAGAGTACTCGAGCACGATCTTCGGGCCAGGACACATGAGGTGCTTCAATGCGGCTTGGTAAGCGGCACTGACATGGCGGTGACCGAAGAGAGGTGGTGCTGGAATGTTATCCAAGCTGAGTGCAAGCTGTGAAGCTGATGGAAGCAACTCAGGCTGGATGGGAGGCGAAGTCGAGTTGTACTCGGACTCCGACTCAAGTTCTCTGAGCGGGTCAGAGATCGAAATTTCACCGAAATTTTTGACGAGATTCTCCATCGAAGCTTGCGTAAGCGTCGAGGACTTGAGCTTTGACTCCGAAGTTGGCGTTAGGAAACGCAGGAACGATCCGGCGCCATCAGCAATGCAAACCCAAGAGCCAAAAACGAAGGTGTTGCCTTGCTGGAAAGCGACGATCGGCTTGATGGTGACGAGAGCCATCGAGTTCGCCAGTGGATCAACGACGAGATCCCCTACCTGGCGCGCCAGCTGTCAGTGTTTTAGACACCGAGCCTACGACGGGGTACCCGAAGTAGTAGATTGTGCGGTGGGGCTCGCCGAGATCAGGAACACGATGGTGAGACACGGGGCACACAATTAGACAAGTTCGGGCCGCAATGTGCGTAATACCCTACGTCCTGTATGCTGCATGACTCTGTATTGATTGCGTATGTTTCGAGAGGGGTCCCTGCCTCGCCTTATATGCCACGGGAGGTAGGGTTACAAGTCGGATTGGTACAAGGGTACTATTCGAGTAGGACTCAGAGTAGCCTATACAAGGTATGGAAAGCTATCCTAATTTTAGTACAAGTCCTTGTCCGCCTTGTCTTGCCTTGTGGTCCACGGTACCAGCACCGTGGCCCACTAGTCGAGTAGTCCAGGTGTACAGGAACTCATCTCCCGAGTATGGCCCACAATGTGTTGGTGGGCCCAAAGATGCCCGGTCGACAAACGCCCCATCTACTTTGTGAGCGAAGTCCTCTCCGACTCGAAGACGCGCTACCCGCAAATCCAAAAGTTGATCTACGCTGTCCTCATCACCAAGCGGAAGCTCTGGCATTATTTTGACTCACACCGCATCACGGTAGTGTCCAAATATCCACTTTGCAAGGTCATACAGAGCCCGGAAGCAGAAGGAAGAATCGCTAAGTGGGCCCTCGAGTTGATGGGGCAGAACATCACGTACGCGCCCCGCAGCACCATCAAGTCGCAGGCACTGGCCGACTTCGTCACCGAGTGGACGGAGATCCAGACTCCTCCGGCTCCCATCGAGCACGAGACGTGGCTTATGTACTTTGACAGGTCTCTCATGAAAGAAGGAGCCAGGGTCGGGCTTGTCTTCATCTCACCTCTAGGCGTGCGTATAGAGTACATGGTCCGACTACATTTCACGGCCTCCAACAATGTTGCGGAATACGAGGCTCTCATCAATAGTCTCCGCGTCACCCTCGAACTCGGGATTCGACGTCTCGAGATTCGGGGAGACTCTGACCTAGTCGTGGGACAGGTGATGAAGGAGAACAATTGCTTGAGTCCAAAAATGGCCGCGTATTGCCAAGCGGTGCGCGAGTTGCAGGACAAGTTCCACGGGCTCGAGCTTAATCATGTGATGCGCAAGCACAATGAAGCAGCGGACACTCTCACGAAAGCGGCATCGAATCGAAAACCCGTTCCGCACGAGGTCTTCGCCAGCGACTAGTACGAGCCATCCGTCCGTTCCGAGGAGGACAAGCCGCTAGAACCCTCGACACAACAGGTCATGGAGATCGATGAGGTGCGAGAGCCCAACCTCGAAGACCCAGACTGGAGGGTCCTGATCCTCGAGTGGATGGTGGAAGGAAAATTGCCGCCCAACAAGGAGGAAGCCCGACGGATAGCGCGTATGGCCAAGTCGTACAGACTGGTTGATGGCGAGCTTCGACGAAAGGGCGCCAAGGGCATACTTATGCATTGCGTCCTACCCGACCAGGGCAAGGAACTGTTGCAGGAGATTCACACCGGCACGTGCGGGCACCACGTTGGTCCAAAGACCATTGTTGGGAAAGCCTTCCGACAAGGTTTTTACTGGCCAACTACAGTTGCTGACGCGACCCGGATTGTGCGTAGCTGCGAAGGCTGCCAGTTCTACGCGCGACAAACCCATCTCCCGGCGCAAGCACTTCAAACCATTCCTGTCACTTGGCCTTTCGCGGTCTGGGGATTGGACATGGTCGGAACTTTGAGGAAAGCGCCCGGGGGCTACACACACGTACTCGTGGCCATCGACAAGTTTTCAAAATGGATCGAGGCCAAGCCCATAACCAACGTTCACTCCGAGGAGGCCGTCATGTTCTTCACCGACATCATTTACCGCTTCGGGATCCCGAACTCCATCATCAATGACAATGGCACCTAGTTCACCGGCAAAAAGTTCCTCAAGTTCTGCGACGACAACAACATATGGGTGGACTGGGCCGCCGTCAGCCATCCGAGGACCAACGGGCAGGTGAAAAGGGCGAACGACATGATCCTGCAAGGCCTGAAGCCACGCATTTTCAAGCGCCTCGAGAAGTTCTGGGAAACATGGGTCGCGGAGCTCCCGTCCGTCCTGTGGAGCCTGCGCACCACGCCTAGTCGGGCCACCGGTTGCACACCTTTTTTCCTGGTCCACGGGTCAGAGGCAGTCATCCCAACAGACATCGACTACGGCAGCCCGCGAGTTCAAGCCTACACCGAAGAAGGCAACCAGGTCGCTCTCGAAGACGCCATCGACCAGTTGGATGAAGCGCGCAGCATCGCCCTCCTCCACTCAGCACAGTACTAGCAGGCCCTACGCCGCTACCATGAGCGCAACATACGGAACCGCGAGTTCCAAGTCGGCGACCTCGTTCTCCGACGAGTTCAAAGCAACAAGGGCCGGCACAAGCTCTCACCACCATGGGAGGGACCATTCATCGTCGACCATGTCCTCCGTCCGGGAACTTTCAAGCTCAAATACGAGGATGGCAGGGTCATCTCCAATGCATGGAACATAGAGTAGTTACGCCGCTTTTACCCTTAAAATTTCATTTGTTTCATCTTATGATAATGCAAAAGCTTCGAGCTATGTTCTTTTTTCGTGAGATGATATCTGCGTTCAAGCTTATGTCTTTTACTCAAGTAAAACCTTTTTTAAGCCTGTTTTATCCCATACGAAAGTCTCCGACTTGTCCATGGGCTCGGGGGCTACTTGGGGCCACGACACCCCTTCCCTACACGTTTCGAAAACTTTTTCAATCAAAAACCGTCTACGGTTTCTTGTATGATCGTCACGGTACACCCACACTTGCTAAAGAGAGATGGGCGATAACTCGCGCGGTCATGAACCTGCGCTCGTCCAGGCCCCGAGTACTTATGCCCCTACGGCTACGGTGCAAAGACCCACGAGCAAAGTTCGTAACTCAGAGTTGTTGCTCATTCGCTCCCTCGAAAGTAGTCGGGCAACTGTCTAAACTATAACTCCGAAGAATTTTCTTGTTTGCAAAAACATGTGCATTCGTCTATCCTTCTCAAAGTACTCGGGGGGCTACTTGCCCGAGTAGTGCTACTTTAAGGCTGAGTCCGGCCGGGTCGCCAGGTTCCTACGCCCCCGCGGCTACAGAGCAAGACACCACCGATGAAGTCTCAGGCTACACTACTCGGACTCGCAAGTTCCTTAACTACTCGGAGAAAGGATAACACGCAACAAAATGACAAACGAGTTCTTAACTAAGAATGAAAAACGGTCACATAAGTTTGTTACAAACCACAGCAGATATGACCAAAAGCCCCTGCGAGGCTACTCTGTTTCTGTTACAGGCCCAAATCGTGGAGGGCATGCGCGGTCATGGCTTCGGCAAAGTCGACGGTGCCACTCTCAATATGGTCGTACCTGTCGTTGTCGTAGCCCGGGCACCACCCTTGGCTCAGCAACTCCCGGTCCAGCTTTTGATAGTGCGACAAGAAAATCGCTACCACCTTGCGAATGACGTCGCATGCCACATCCAGTGATTGCCGGCGAGCCGTCCCGACGGCCTGTCCCAGGCGGTCCCTCAAGTTGGAAGCAGTGGGGACCCCAAGATCGTCCAGCGTCTTCACGATGGTTTGGGCCATCTTGTCGCGGATCGTCTGCACCATCGCAAGGGTCTTCTTGGTCTCCTCATGCGACTTCTGCGTCTCCTCGAGCTCCGTCACGGTTTCTAAAGCAAAAGAAAGACGGACATTAGCGGAAAACATCTTGTTGAGGAAGGGCAAGATACGAAGAAGGTACGCCTCTTACTGTTTAGCCTCTCGGTAGACTCGCGGGCAAGGTTCACCAGCTTCTGATTCTAGATGAGCTGAGTGGCCGCGACGCTCTCCTGATCCGCGAGCTGCTTGGCCAATCCGTCGCGGGCTACACGAAGAGCTGCTCACCCCAAAAAGCAAAACAATGTCGCGTAATCGAGCAACTACACGTAAGCGAAAGCATGAGGACAACAGGTCGCGAGACACTCACCAACGATCTCCTCCTCGTGCTTCTTGGTGACTTCTCCGAGCTGGTCCTTCTCAGCGTTGACATCGCTGATTTAGGCCTCGAGAGCAGTCACCCTTTCACGGGCCACCTGGAGGTCGGACTCGACCCGGCCCGCTTTTGTCTCGAGCAACGTGTTCTCCTAGCTGGCGGTCCTGGCGGCGGCCTCGGTGTTGGATCGCAGCTCCGACGCTGCCTGCTCCGTCGTAGCTAGCCTCTCCTCCAAGGCGGTCTTCTCCGCCTGCGCAGCGGCCGCGCTGTCCTCCGCGGACTTCGCCCTTGCTTCGAGGGCTGTGCATTCGGTCGTCCTCCCGACCTCGCCGGCCACCATGACAAGATGGGTCGTGGCCAGCTGCGCCTCCAGTTGGGCTTTCTCCGCCCGGAGCACCTCGAAGGCACGAGACCTGTCGGCAGAACGCCCAACAAGCTCCTGAGCCGCAAAAAGTTCTCACGATCAGCAAAAAAGACAAGTTCGGAGGGTGAGCGGAGAACGAAAAGATGAAGTCTGCAACTCACTCTCGCGGCAGGCAGAACTAACTCCGTGAGCGCCCGCTCCGATTGACGCAACGCCCGCTCGCTCTGGCGCAGGCCCCTCTCGAGATTCCGGTAGGCTGAAGACTCCGCGCCACCATCAACGTCGAGGTCGACGGAGGTCTCGACCCGCGAGACGGGTACCAGCCAGAGCTGTGGCGCCTCCACCTGCTCCTCAAGCGCCGACGGGGTCGATCCCGGGCCCCTGGAGCTGTCCCCGACCTCTAGGGTCGGAGGCGGCGCCGGCTCCTCCGCCACCACAAGGGGGGAAGCAGTAGGGGAAGGCGACTCCGGGATAACGACGACCTCCTGGGCGTTCGGCGGGAGGACGGTGCTGATCATGGAGTTCGACATGACGACGGCAACAAGAAGCGAGCTCGCGTTTGGAATCAAGGAAGGTGAGAGAGCAAGAGCGCGGCGGATGCGAAGGCTAAGGAAGAAGTGACGGCGGCAAAATAAGCGAGGAAGAAGAAGGGGGAAAAAGCCTAACCGGCGGTCGCGGTATATAAGGAGAAAACAACTGTGCCCCAGCAGTTATTACCCGGGCCCGCCTCGGGCCACGTGCCCCACGCACCGAAGCGTCGCTCCTCAAAAGGCGTGCCCACCAGCGCCAACTGCGCATGAGCGTGCTGCCACATCACCTGTGGCGGGCCCACGAATCCTACAACCGGCGCGAAATCTTCGCCGTTTACCCCACGACGCACATTTTGCGTAATGTGCAATGGTACGAAACTCCCTCGAATTCAAAATCATAAACATTTACCCCACGCACTAGTCTCCGACTTGTCAGTGGGCTCGAGGGCTACCACCTGCGGGTGCGCTCGCGCGACCCCGCTGGGAAGACAGAACCAACCTCTTCGCCTTCACGACCACTGAACATGGGAGCAAGTCCTTGACTCCCTCAACAGGCTCGAGGGCTACTGACGGGGCCCTAGCCCAGGGCCCACCACGACCACCAAAAAACGCAGTACGAAATGACGCACAGCGTACTTAGCGGCCAGTACAACGAGTACTACGCCTCCGAGTACCTGGCAGCCCGTACGACCAGTTTCCGTCATTGGCCAGGAGCTGGGGACCCATGCGCACCAATACCTCCTCCTCCGACAACATGACGGCCCACACGACGAGTCCCCGACCACGAGGTGGTTCGCACGACAAGTTTCCATCTCTCTCTCCGACTACTCGTTCGCACGAGTAGTTTCCGTCCCCGACCAGTTCAGGCTTCGCATCGAGGGCAACGACGGCGTGGGTCCCCCGCCGATATCCCAAGATATCAGCGCACGCTCACCCACGCGTCGCCGCGTGCCTGCTCCTCCACGACGGGCCGCCCTGACCAGGTCGATCCGGTGTCAGAGGGCGGATCCTTCACTATGCCACGAACGGCACAGTGCGCGCTACCTCCTAAACCTCGAACGGCGTGGCGTAGACTACTTGTTCGCACGAGTAGTTTCCGTTCTCGACAAGTTTAAAGCTTCACATCGAAGGCAACAGCGACGCGGGGCCGGGGCCCCGCCGATATCCCGGGATATCCGCGCACGCTAACCCACGTGCCGCCATGTGCCAAACCCTGCGCGTCGGGCCGCCCTGACCAGGCTGATCTGGTGACAGAGGGCGTATCCGCCTGCTGTGCCACGAACGACACAGTGTGCGTCGTACTACGAACGGCACGGGGAGCGTTGTGCCACGAACGGCACAGTGTACGCCTCCCCCTAAACTTCGAACGTCGTGGCGTAGACCACTCCATTCCCACAGTATCCAGGAAAGACGTGCTCCTGTTCTACTGATGGTGGTAGGGTACGAAGCCTACATCATACGCTCGACGAACTACTCGGAGGGAAGCACAAGAGGCCCCGGAGGCAACTACTCGGGACGCGTGATTCCAGGAAGCCTACGCCGTCGTCAGCGACCCCGTAACAGTTCTTCGCCGCTCCCGCCGTACCATCATGACGGCCCGACGCGGAGAAGGACACCCTACGCTGCAATCTAGTCCACACCCTCGATTTTACCCCAATTGACCTCTCCCTTGCGACTATAAAAGGGGAGGAGGGGAACACTTGGAAGACACGTTCACATTCACCCCTACACGATATCTCATCTCATATCATCTTGTAGCCACACACACGCTCGTGTACGCAGAATCCTGCTACAAGAACTCAGTGCACGCGCACTAGGGATTTGGGCGTGGAAATCATCTCCCGACCAGTTTGTAACCCCTACTACAGACACTTGAGCATAAAGAACACTCCCTCTCAGACTGGACGTAAGGTATTAATCTCCGGAGGCTCGAACCAGTATAACCTTGTGTGTTTCTTGTGCAACCGTGTGGATTCCGACACGCGCTCGTATAAATTTACTTGCCGACGGTAACAAATCCCGACAATCTCCTTCTTCTCTCTCATCTCTCCCTGACCACCGTCCATTCCTCTCTCTTGCTCCACGGCGCACCACTGATGACGGCGGAGGTAGGTGACTGGCTCCACGACGTGGCGGCTAACTCGATTCGGGGCGCATTGGCGGCGCTCGATTCACCGGTGCGGGCGTCGGGTGGCCCACGCGCGCTGCGGCGGGGGTGGAGCAAGGGCGGCCTCGGCGCGCAGGGTCGGCCGGCGGGGCTCGGTCCGCGAGCAGGCCGTTCGCGTGTGCGGAGGATGGCCGAGGATCTGGTTCGAAAAAAACAATCCAAACCAAGGGCTCTGCGTCGTCGATCAGAAGGAACGAGCTCGGCGGCACACCGCACGCCCAGCTGTCGAGTCCTCTCGAACCGAACACCCCGCGCACGGTGCCCGCACGCAGGTTCAGGCTCCAAACGCACAAAAAGGAGCCGCGAATCCCCACGAACCCCCGACGGTAACGCAGATCGCTAGGTGTAGGACGCGCGCGCGCTGCTGCTGCGGCAGCGTGAGAGAGCAGCAGCGTCACATGGCGAGCCCAGCGGCCATGGTCCGTGGAGGAGAGGAGAGGAGGGGAGCAGGCGAGCAGCGCGCATGTGGCCTCGGCCCTCGACCAGCGCCCACAGGAAGGACGCCGCGCCCGCGCACATGGCTTTGCGACGCGGATCGATCAGCCAGCCCCCGGCGCCGAGATGGGGCGCGCATACGGCCGGGCCAGGGACCCCAAGTGCCACTAGCTCATTGAAGGCGCACGCAGCTTTGCTGCTGCCCGCTCCCAACTACCTCTCCGGTGGGTGACCGGTGCAGGTGCCGCCGGCACCGGGCATCCGGCGGCACGTGGGTTTGCCTGATCGATGCTACTACTAGCATAATAATTCTAGTGTTACCAACAATATTCGTTTTGCGTTAGTGCTTGTTTTGCCTTAAAAAAACTAGTCGTGATTGCTTAACAACTCGTGAAGGCCAAGTAGCTTTGCACACATGTCCGTCCCAAGCTTCTTTGTGAGTGTCAAGTAGTACGTTGCTGTGTTGCTCGTCGCGGATCTAGATGCGTTTGGTCAACGCCCTTGCAATCCGCGAGAGCTGCTTGCTTGGTTGTACACACGAAGCAATTGTTAATCACAACTGTGATCTGGATCTGATGTTAGTTACTTCCAGCTAATAAGCTGCACCTGGCTCTCTGATTCTTTTTGGAAGCTCTCAATTTGCTCTGTTGCAGATCTAGAGGTTTTGGTCAACCTCTTGCATTTCGAGAGGCAACAGGAAGAAGTGCTCTGCACATGGGAGCGACAACTCCATCAATCGTGCTTCCGACTCCTACAAGCTTATGATCGTTGACCAGCCAGCCACATCAGTTTAGTTCTAAAATTTTTTCCAACTACCCGTCACATCAATCTTCCGACACTGATTAGGAGTATTAAATGTGAATTAATGACAAAATCCATTCCATAACCTCTACCTAATTTTTCGATACGAATCTAACGAGTCTAATTATACCATGATTAGACAACGTCGTGCTACAGTAAACAATCTCTAATGATGGATTAATTAGGTTTAATGGATTCGTCTCGCGATTTCCCGTCCATTCGTGTAATTAGTTTTGTAATTAGTCTACATTTTTTACTTTTAATAGACCTTCGAAGGGGCTGTTAAAATTTTTTTCCAAAAATTTTAGCAACTAAACAGGTTTAAACCGTTTTTTTCGAAAAGGTGATCGAAGACGACGACGGCTAGCTGCCAATTGGTAGCAACATTTGGTTTTCCACCTGGGCCCTCGGCCATGGAAAAAGTAGTGGTTGGCTTTACAGAGAGATCGTGTTTCCGAGCTAATAGCAGTATAGCACACGGCTGCGCACGCACAATTTGTGAACCCTGGGTTGCGTACGTTGGCACTGCAAAGACGCACCCGCGTCGGGCGTGACCCGCAGCGGCGGTAATGGCGTCACGTAGAGCAACAGCGACGGCACGAGAAGGATGCATGGTGCTGCGGTGAGGGTGAGGGTGAGGACGACGGCGGCGGACCAAGTCGCCATGATGCCGCATGTGCCAGCACCCAGCAGGATAACGGCGGCTGAACACAACACGCACAATGTACTATGATGCAAAAACGATGAAATTCGTTTTGCTTTCTTCGGAATTTTCTCGAGATTTTTATGTGACGCCCTGGACTGTTTCACCGACACGCACGCACGGTTCTTGGCGCACCACGAGTTTGCAAGGCAAGTAGCAGGTGTAGCACAGGTGAACTAACTTTTTTTTGAACGAAAATGTGATCTAACTTGCAGTACAAACAAGCTGTGAATTCGACGTGAAAGAGAAGAAACAAATTCACTCCCCATTTCGAAAAAAAAATTTCACCGCAGACGTTTACTAACCTCCGACCCAAAATATTTACACCTTCTGACTTATTTAACTTCTGCGCTTCACATTTGACCATTTGTCTTATTTAAAAAATTATGAAAATATTATTTATTTTGCTACGACATGTTTTTGTTATAAAATGATGACAAGTAATCGACGAAAGTTAAGAAATCAAACCGCAAGAGACATGAGATTTAACGTGGAAAACCCTCCCAACACGAGAGGGAAAAACCACGGGCGCCAGCCAGCAAGAACTTCACTATGATCGGAGTTCGGTTACAAACGCCAACGGCGGCGGCTTACAAGAAGAAAAACCCTAGGGGTTCGCTTCGGCCCAAGCCTCCGGCGACGGGCCTCCGTTCCGCTCCGTCAGAAGTAGGTGGCCTTCCTTCTTTATATAATTTGGATCATCATTCAACAAACTCCACCTTCAGACAAATTTCTTCTTGTAGCATAAACCAAAGAAACCTTCATCCTGAACACATAAAAAATAAACAACACTGCTGGCGCCAACCAGCCTCTTGGGCTAGTCCATTATACCAACTAAGCTTGAGCAAAGCTCAAACTTAGCAACAGGAACTGGCTTTGTCAACATATCAGCTGGATTATCATTAGTACTAATCTTGCATACCTTCAGCTTACCCTTTTCGATCTCATCTCGAACATAATGGTACTTGATCTCAATGTGCTTTGTCCTCTCATGTAACATCTGATCTTTTGTAAGATATATAGCACTGAGAATCAGAAAACAGGTTAATGCAAGAATTAACTCCATAAAGCTCAGCAAACAGTCCTTTCAACCAAATCAACTCTTTGCATGCTTTAGGAATAGCCATGTATTCAGCTTCGCTAGTAGACAAAGCAACAACAGGCTGCAAGACAGTCTTCCAACTCACAGCACAACTGCCAACAGTAAAGACATAACCTGTGAGTGATCTTCGCTTGTCCAAATCACCAGCATAGTCTGAATCCACATATCTAATAAGTCCCTTATCTGTCCTACCAAACTTCAAACAATGATTAGTTGTCCCTCTGAGATACCTGAAAATCCACTGAACTGCCCTCCAGTGTTCTTTACCAAAATTAGACATATATCTGCTAACCAAACTCATAACATAAGATAAATCCGGACGAGAGCAAACCATAGCATACATCAAAGAACCAACAGCACTATAGTACGAAACTTTTGACATGTACTCAATATCCTCATCTGACTTAGCACTCTGCTGAGCTGACAATTTAAAAATGAGGTGCAATAGGAGTACTAACAGACTTTGCATCATGCATGTTGAAACGGTCAAGAACTTTCTTAATGTAACCTTGCTGACTAAGAAACAACAAACCAGATTTTCTGTCTCTAGTAATTTCCATACCTAAAATTTTCTTAGCAGACCAAGGTCCTTCATGTCGGACTCACTACTCAACAATTTCTTCAATGTAGTGATCACTTTCCTGCTCTTGGCAGCAATCAACATATCATCGACATATAACAGTAAGTATATAGGTGATCCATTAACATACTTGATGTAAATACAGCTATCATAATTTGATCTCTTAAAACCATGCTTCAACATAAATGAATCAAACCTTTTATACCACTGTCGAGGAGACTGTTTCAAACCATACAAGGATCTCTTCAACTTACAGACATAATCCTCCTTACCAGGTACAATGAAACCTTCAGGCTGGTCCATGTAAATCTCCTCCTCAATCTCTCCATGTAAGAATACAGTTTTAACATCTAACTGCTCAAGCTCAAGATCATGTGAAGCAACAATACTAAAGAATGTGCGAATTGAGCTATGCTTTACCACTGGAGAGAACACATCATTATAATCAACACTAGGAATCTGTCTGAAGCCTTTAGCAACTAACCTTCCCTTGAACTTTGGAGGCTCGCTAGGAGATAAATCCTCCTTTCTCTTGTAGATCCACTTGCAGCGAACATGTTTCTTTCCCTTAGGCAAGGGAACAACATCCCAAGTGCAATTCTTCTTGAGAGACTGCATCTCTTCCTGCATAGCTGCAATCCACTTCTCACGATCTCCACAAGCAATGGCTTCAGTATATGTTGCAGGCTCATAACTGCTATCAATCTGTTCAGCACAACTCAAAGCATAATAAGTCATATCACACTCCTCAATAAGACGACGTGGTCGTCCACAACCCCTCTTAGACTTGCGAATGGCAATGGGTAAATCCTCCTCTGACTGCAAAACAGGAGGTGAGTACAAAACATCATCATGAGCCTCATCATCAACAACTTCATTTTCCTGATCATCCACAGACGGCTCCACCTGCTCGCCTGTATCATCATGTGCATGTTGCTGCACATGCACACCTTCCTCATCATCCACATGCTCCACCTGCACGCTCGTATGCTGCAGCTCTTTATCAAAATTATCTGGAACACGATCTGAGGAAAATCTGTCAGTAAACATCACAGATTCATTGAAAACAACACTCCTGCTCATGAAAATCTTTTTTGTTTCGGGATTCCCCAACTTATATCCTTTAACTTCCGAACCATAACCAAGAAAAAGACATTTAATAGCTCTAGACTCTAATTTTCCATTATCAACATGAGCATAAGCAGTGCAGCCAAAACTTTCAATTGTGAATAATCAGCGGGTGTGCCAGACCATACCTCAATAGGTATTTTCTTATTTAATGGAATAGAAGGCGACCTGTTTATCAAGTAGCATGCGGTGTTAGCAGCTTCAGCCCAAAAACACTTGCTCGTGCGTGCGTTGGACAGCATGCAACGAGCCTTCGAGATGATGGTCCTGTTCATGCGCTCAACTAAACCAATCTTTGTTAATGCAGATATGAAAAGAGCATGCAGAATCAAGTATCCACTCTTCATGACCAGAAACACAACTAGCAAGAACTACCAAGCAATCTCCAGTATCAGAACTAGCACCAGAGACAACAGATGCCTTACCATCAGGATTATTTTTCATTTTCTCCTTATTCTTTAGCTTCAAACAGTCCTCAATCCAATGAGTTTTCCCCTTACAGTACTTACAGAATTTCTTCTGATGTCTGGACTTTGAACGGCCTCTGTTTTCTTGGCTCTTGTAACGATCGTTGCCTTCATAATTGGAGGATCTCTATTCAGCTCTGCCTCTAACTTGCAATGCATCGCCCTTGGAAGACGACCCATCAGAGCGCACCATGCTTTTCATCTTCTCCCTGGATTGGAGTGCCTCATAAACATCTGAGACGGTTAGTTCATCTCGGCTCAAAAGTATGGTGTCACGAAAGGATGCAAACGAACTTGGCAGAGAACATAACAGTAAGAGGCCTAAATCTTCATCCTCATATACCACCTCCATCGACACTAGGTCGGCAACAATCTTCTTGAAAACAGAGGTCCCTCCTCCATGTTAAGGGTGAACAGCTTCATCTTCATATGCATCTTACTGGTTAGATCTTTGGACATGCAGATCGATTCCAGTTTAAGCCAGAATGCTGCAGCAGTCTTTTCCTGTAGACACTCTTGCAAAATATCATTAGATAGATGAAGCTGAATTAGGGACAAAGCCTTACGATCTTTGTGCGTCTCCTCATCTGTCCAATCAGCCGCGACCTTATTACCGAACTTATCCAGCGCCTCATCAAGGTCCTGAGTTTGCGCCAGAACAGCCTGCATCTTCACTTGCCACAGCGAAAACCTCATCTTGTAGTCCAACAGCGGTAGATCAAACTTCATCATCGGTGCTATCACGGAACCCTAGTCTTGAACAGGCTCTGGTACCACTTGTTATAAAACAATGACAAGTAATCGACGAAAGTTAAGAAATCAAACCGCAAGAGACACGAGATTTAACGTGGAAAACCCTCTCAACATGAGAGGGAAAACCACGAGCGCCAGCCAGCAAGAATTTCACCATGATCGGAGTCCGGTTACAAACGCCAACGGCAGCAGCTTACAAGAAGGCGAGAGAATCTATCTTCAATGGAAAAACCCTAGAGGTTCGCTCCGGCCCAAGCATCCGGCGACGGGCCTCCGCTCCGTTCTGTCAGAAATAGGCGGCCTTCCCTCTTGATATAATTTGGATCATCATTCAACAGTTTTATCATTATATATATTTTGAGTATATCATAATTGTTTTTACATTTTCACAAATATTTTGAATAAGACGAATGGTCAAACGTGATATGTAATAAAAGTCAAAAGGTGCAAATATTTTGGAACAGAGGGAGTAGTTGAGAGCTGAGAAAACAAATATTGATGAAAAGTGGTGAAAGATTTTGTACTAGACCAGGTACATAGACAGAACAAATGAATTAACATGGTCCTCTATATGAGAATTTTGATAAAATATTTGGAATAAACAAGCGAAACGCCTCACAACTTGCTGACGGGTTGTTGAAAAAAAACACCCGGTTCTCCAGCATATTCCCGGCAGGTCCATGGCTGCTAGCCGTCTAACACCAAACAGCACTTGATCCAACAGATTCCTGCCACGTATTCCTCACCGACACCCAGCGGTGGCGCCGTACCATACGTGGCGCTCGCCTATTGGTCTGACGATCTGATCGCGACAGCGCCCCCCATTGCATTGCAGGTGAAGCTCAACGCATCCCATCCCATCTCTCACCATCCGACGACGGAGCAGCTCCCGTGCAATTATGCCACAGCGTGGAGCCCGCGGGTCCGGGGCCCACAGGCCAGTGGCACAGCTGGCTCAGCCATCATCGTCGCTGACACGCACACGTCCCCTGAAAAGGGTATTGGCTGTGTTTGGTTGGGAGTGTCAAAAAATATTCACCTACTTTGACCATTAATTACGAGTATTTAAAAAGTCAATTTACAAAATTACCTTCACAACCTCTAATCAAATCACGAGACGAATCTAATGAGGTCTTTGACCGCACGATTAGATGATAATTACTGTAGCATTACTGTAGCAATCATCGATTAATTATGCTCATTAGATTCGTCACGAAAAGTTGTACTCATCTGTAAAAAGGTTTTGCAAATAAACTTCATTTAGTGTTCCATACATTAAAGATTCTTTTGGACAATTTTTTGTCCGGTGCCTACCAAACACGGCCATTATCGGAGGAGTAAGGTCTCCTCCAACGGCAAGCTTATAAGTGGCTCATAGATTATTTTATACGATGAACGGTGTCGATTACAAGCGTCTGCTGCTTGTTTCGGCGCTAGCGCGGAGGCCCTCCCTCTCTCATGCACCTTTCTATACTGTTCTAAGTACTGTTCTGAATTTTTTACAATTCCTATGAGCTGCTGTTATCTCGGACCTTTGGAGAGGGCCTAAGGGCGAAGTAACCCCAGCTCACCGCTCCAAAATTACCTTGCCACGTCGATGACACCATGGATTAGCGTGGTAATCAAATGAGGAAATGTCTTAGCGAGGCCGGCTGGCTATAAAGAAGCTCCTCCCCCCTCCTTTCCTCCTCCCCGCCCCACCAACACTCCCAACGCCGCACCACCAGCCGCCATCCCCATTTCCACTCGACCACAGCCAAATCCGCCTCCCCAATCCCCATCCACCCACCCACCACCGTTCCAGCAGTGAGTTCGAGCGAGGTAAGCTTAGATCTGAGCGAGTTCTCGCGCGTCGCAGGTAAAGTTCCGTCTCCCGACCCTCCTCCTACTCCTCTCTTCTTCTTGGTTTCGTCTTCGTCTTCCTCGAGCAGACTGCCAGAGACCCGGGACGTTTTAGATCCTGGGCTTCAGATCTGCTGTTTCGTCTTCTTCTGTTTGCGTCTAGGTT
This sequence comes from Cenchrus fungigraminus, assembly GCA_036936925.1. Lineage (NCBI taxonomy): Eukaryota > Viridiplantae > Streptophyta > Magnoliopsida > Poales > Poaceae > Cenchrus > Cenchrus fungigraminus. The sequence goes on along the minus strand of CM072781.1, from coordinate 58,220,911 downwards.
TTCTAGGTTTTGGTAGCCAAGAGGGGTTCTTTTTCCACACCTCCCTTGTGCAAGTCCGCGCGCAGATCTACCACCAGAGCCATCTGTTTTTTACTGTGGCTGTTGGGTTCTGCCTGATTTGTTCTTGTTTTGCTAGAGATTTGAAAAAAAACCCAAAAAAAAGTTCCTAGTTTTGTTCAGATCTACTACTACCATAGTCTAGATGGCTGCCACTATAGATCTGTCCGGGGAGGAGCTGATGAGAGCTCTCGAGCCTTTTATCCGGGATGCCTCTGCTCCTCACGGGTCCAGTCCGCTTCTCCACCCTCTCAGTCCCACCTCGTCCTTCGCATTCCACCACGCCGCCGCCTACGGCGGGCACCAGTTCGCCGCCGCCGCCGGAGCCGAGGGGGCGGGCCAGCTGAGCCCGGCCCAGATGCAGTACATCCAGGCCCGCCTCCACCTGCAGCGCCAGCAGGCGCAGTCCTCCGTCCTGGGCCCGCGTGCCCAGCCCATGAAGGTCTCGTCGGCTGCCCCGGCGCGTCCGCAGAAGCTGTACCGCGGCGTGCGGCAGCGGCACTGGGGCAAGTGGGTGGCGGAGATCCGCCTCCCGCGCAACCGCACCCGCCTCTGGCTCGGCACCTTCGACACCGCCGAGGAGGCGGCGCTCGCCTACGACCAGGCCGCCTACCGCCTCCGCGGCGACGCGGCGCGCCTCAACTTCCCCGACAACGCCGCCTCCCGTGGCCCGCTCCACGCCTCCGTCGACGCCAAGCTCCAGCAGCTCTGCCAGAACATCGCCGCGTCCAAGAAGGGCGCCAAGAAGTCCGCCGCTGTCACCGCCTCGTCATCCTCCGCCCCCACCAGCAACTGCTCCTCGCCGTCCTCCGACGACGCGTCCTCGTCCTGCCTCGAGTCCGCCGCCGAGTCCTCGTGCCCGTCCCCGTCGCCGTCCGCCTCAGCCTCGCCCGAGTCGACGGTGCCGGAGATGCAGCAGCTGGACTTCAGCGAGGCGCCGTGGGACGAGGTCGCCGGCTTCGCCCTCACCAAGTACCCGTCGTACGAGATCGACTGGGACTCGCTCCTCGCCGCCAATTAACCACCCCGCCATTTCTTCTTGGCCCCTTCTACTACTACAGCAGAGGCTTAACGCCGTCGCGCAGATGGGATTTTTGACATCTCGCGCGGGCAACTAGTGGACTATTAGCTCTATTCCCGTTCGTTTTGTGTAGATGTTTCAGAATTCGTTTTTGGGTGTACTCATGTCAAGGTCAGTTGTAGATCTCCGTTAGGGTTTGGTTCCCGGAGGGACGGGAGTACCACAACCGCGATGGGAGACCGGCGTTTTTGTGTCCGGCTTCTCCCGGTCGTCACGGTCGGTCACTGGTCAGTGGCTCCGGCCGGTCAAGTGTCCATTGTTGTAGCTTTTGTTTCTTGGTAGGTGGTGCTGCTCTACATGTTGTAAGAACAGCAGTGTGTGATGTGGTACTATTAGTAGTATGATGTAAAATCCGCTCGCTGGGTCGAGAACTTGTAATCTGATGAACTATTATTGTTAGTGTTATGCTATATTATCTTGTATGAATCGTATCCCTGTGCAATAATCTTAGTACCAGTAACATGCGTGGTGTTGATCTACGACCAAAGAAATCTGATTGTATTGAATCCCTGGAGGTGTTCTTGCCCAAGAAAACAAAAAGGCTCAGCAGGATCCTGTGACATTGCGCTTTTGCATAGTACTACACACCAATGTTGTTGAACGCAGAAGGTCATCTTTTTCCCTATCATCATCCTATGCTTGTATCACACGCACTAGACAGTTTGTTGCAGCGGTTGCGTATCATGGGTGGAACACATGCAGGTTGCTTGAATCATGAACTTGCCATGACATGAGTGAACCAAACGGTTCCAGGCTGCTTGAATCATGAACTGGCCATGATGAAGCACGCAGTCTCCATCACGCTTCGACAAGCAGTTTGCCTGAATTCAACAAGCAAACTGTCTGCGTACCTTCTTTTTTTTTTTTTTGGCTCACCAACACAGAAAAGCTCCTCGTTGTTGAGGACTCGTTTGCGTATCGTCCAGCCACAACATCGATGTACCCACGCGAGTTGTGTGTGATTACGGTCTGCACAATTCGTGAATTAGCTGGCCATCATCTGATGACGGATGGTCCTACACCACCACCACCAGCAAGCAGCACGCATCGTATCCGTATATGCTCTGTGAGACGGTGACTAGCCTCGATCGGTCAGTTGCGGCGCGACAATTCTTTTTTTTTTTTTTGAAAAAAGCGGCGCGACAATTCAAAACAAACACACAGACGACCACGCCTCACCTCATGTCTCCTTACGTGTGGGGTGCACGTAGAAGTGTAGCGGACGCTCCGGCGTCGTGCGCTAGCTAGCCGACGGCGCGAAGCTTCGCGGTGGCGCGATTTTTTCCCCGTCGCGACCGCGATCCGAGGAGAGCGACAGCGCTCGTGGACCGGTCAGGGTGGATCAGGGGGGGACGTCGTGAGCGATTCCAATCGTCGTCACGTACGTGCCCGGAAGTCCCGAACGCTTTTCTCCGGCGTATCCGCGGCCACATGCGACGGATCTCCTCGCGCTCCGCTCGCGCTCGCGGCGGCATCGTATTCCTATCCCAATTCCCAACCCAAATCAAATGATCTGGGTTAGCTGTTGAACTTTACACCCTGGGCCGTTCAAACTTTTGAACGTAGGCGCCGGCGGGCGGATGGATGGGAGAGTGACGGGATGTCGGGATGCGACCTGAGGCGCGCGCGCGGGAGTAATTTCCCGCCAGAGGATGTTAAAACCTTGCTAGTAGGCAGCTGCTGCTACCGCCGCGGAGGCGGAGGCGAGTAGGCGAGCGGCGAAGCCGCGTGGGGTCCGCGTGCACGCACGCGATCGGCGGGGACTGACTGGGCGCGAACGGATCGGCCATCATCAATGCCCGCCAACAAGTTGCCCAAGCCACCAAACAAAAGGGACGGACGGACGGATAGCGGTGGTGGTGGCCCCGTCTCGCGAGGTGACACGAGAGATAGGACCACTGGTGATCGGGCCCCTACCCCCTCCCACACGCTGGTTGGAACGAACGCTCCAGACCACCGGGCGGGCCCCGCGCGTGCGGCGTGCCGTGCCAGGGAGGGTCTCCTCCTCCTCCCCGTCGGCCGTCACCCGCCGCCGTGTCTTGTGTGCAATGCGACTAGACGAGCGGCGCAATCTCTCTTCGTAGTACTATGTGTACACTGTACAATACACAGTACGCCGGGGAGGGAGGGAGGCAGGCGAACGGGTCAAAAGGGACGCGGATGGAAAAGCTCGCAGGCAGGGAACAGCGCAACGCTTTGCCGTGCCCTGCTGCCTCTCGCTTCCTTGCTTTTTTCTTCAGGTGTGTTTAGTTTTCTGAATTGAGATGTAAAATTCTGGATTTTGCATAAATTTTAGGTTGAAAAGTACTGTTCCGAACTGAAAAGCATTTTTCATTTGTTTGTGGTAAATATTGTCCTACCATAGCCTAACTAGGCTCAAAAGATTCATCTCGTAAAGTATATCCAAACTGTGTAATTAGTTTTTGATTTCATCTACATTTAGTACTCCAAACATGTGTCGACATTTTTATGTGATATTTGATGTGATGAGAAATCTTCTTTTTCATAGTGAATTTTGAGGGAAGTTGAACTTCTAAACACACCCGTTGCTTCGGGGGCATGCCGGCGCCGGCAGTGGCGCCAACGGCGGAGCGCGCACAGTGGCAGCGGCTCCGTCCGTGGCAACTTGGCTCTGCGCCGGTGTCCCCTCTCCTCTGCTAGCGTGGAGATGGTAGTGGTAGCAGTAGCAGCGGCGGTGCTACTGCTGCCGCCTGCGCGGCCTTGTTAATTGCGAAAGGCAGGCACACCAACCCACTGACAAAAAAGCCGTTGATGAAGCCGCTACTGCTGCTACCAGTTTACCACCAACAAGCAGGTCCCACTCCTACCTAGCGCTGGCCCCACTTCACCTGTCAAATGCCTCCTCCCCACTTTTGAGCACGCGTTTTGCTTTCGTCTCGAGAGCTGCTGCAGCAGTCTGCAGGTAGGCCACCTCGAGTGTGCAAATTATAAGAAAACAGGAGAAGTTGTCTTCTGCTGCTTATATATTCGATTCGAAAAGAGTACATAGTACTCCCTCCGTCCCAAAATATAAGCTCCTAAAGGGTTCAAATTTTGTGCCAAAATATAAAATCTTGGAAGGATAGGACAAAATTGAATGAGGTTGATGAGTAGGTGGAGAGTTGCTTGATAGTGTAAAATAAGGGGTATAGAAGTCATTTTCTCTCACTGTTGTTTCTTGAGTTTGAACTCTTCATGACCTTATATTTTGGAACGGAGGGAGTATCTAGCAAAGCAAAATCAAAAAACAAAAAAAAAGATAAAAAAAACATCATCAAAATTACAACGCACAGATGATCCATGTAGACATCTGTGGTTGCAGCGGCGGTTTAGCTAACCAAAGCGATTTCTTACCTGAAAGGATTCTTAACCGGGGATAAATGGGGTTGTATTCCTTTGCTTCACTCACCTTCACCAGTCACCACGCCGGGTGAGGACGTCCAAACAAAATTGGGTGATGAAATGCCAGTTGCCCCACCGCGATCTTATTCAAGCCATGGCGGCGACGCCGCATGACCACAGTCCACAAACAAAAAAACAAGCAAGCAGCCGAAAAGGTACTTCTGTGGCCATGCAGTGAGCACGACGGGACCCAACAGATAACGTGTATATCTTGCGTTGAGAGTGCTCTAATGCGGGGTTTAATTTTGGTTATCCTGTAGTCTTATCTCCACTTAGACCTATCAACCTAAGCTTTGCAGTTTCAACACTGGTTTCAGCTTTTGGAAGATGCACGGCGTCAAAATCTCCCCGTCTATCTCTGCTTGAGCAGAGTTCCTCTTCATTTTTTTTCGGTTTTAGTGGATGAACGGAATTCTTTTTCTTTTTAGAAACCGGGTTTATATATCATATGAAAATGTCAGTGGTTACAGCCCAGATCTTACAAGGACTCCCATGAAAGAAAAGAAGATTACAAACTAGTCCTCGTAAAGACGTAAACTTCTCCCAGTTTTCATCGCCGGCGTTGTCGGCCATGCGGGAGGGCCTGTAGTCTTCTTTTTCCGAAAAAAGTATGTTTAGCCTCTTTGGACACAAGACTGAATTCACGTTTTCTCCCTAGACTTGAAAACCGGGTAAACTACCTCCCTCAACTTTTAAAACCATTTAATTTACCTCCTACCCTGGTTATAAGTGGTTTTCAAAGGTGGTTTTATCATTTTTAATTAAAAATAAATCTTATAAATACTTAATGGAGTTACTACACTATGAAAAATATCCCTAAGATTCTAAAAATTTTGAGAAAAATTCTAAAGATCGAAATGAGACGCACAAATCTAAATTAAAGATTTTAAAACTAGTGCAAATATCTATTAAACTTTGTAAAATTTAGTTTTGCTCTAAAAAATGAAAAATATATCAAAGTTTTTTAAAACATGTATTAAAATATTGAATATTTTCATAATAAAAGCATAAAATGAAACTAGCATGTATACGTTCATCGAAAATGCAGAAATGCATTCAACATTAATATATGTTACATTTATGATGGTTGACTTTATTTATGATGAATGTATTCATGTCGTGTCAACATCTTTTCATGATTTTATTGCAAAAATTATTTAAGATCAATTGGAAAATTTTATGATGGTTCAATTTTTTGATATACTTTTCATTTTTATAGATATAAAATTTAATTTTTTGAAAATTTTATATACATTTTAACTTGCTTTAAATATTGTATTTAGATTTCTTGCATCTCAATCCATCTTTACAATTTTTCTCATAATTTTTAGAAGCTTAGAAATATTTATTGCAGTTTAAGAACCTCATTAAGTATTTACATGATTTATTTTTAATGAAAAATGGCAAAACCGTTTTTGAAAACCGCTTATAACCAGTGCAAGGATGTAATTTAAATGGTTTTGAAACTCGAGGGTGGTAGTTCACCCGGTTTTGAAGTCTCTTAATATGACTCCTGGCCAATATTGAGTGCAGGGAATGTGGCCACGTCGTGCGCAAGTCCCGACCGTCGGATCGCGCACATCGACGGTTCAGATCTACGGTAGCCCGGTAGTTTTGCTGAAAACCCCTCGGGCTTCGCCAAAATACCACTCGTCGTCCCCAACAGCTTCCCCGCCTCCCTCTCCTCTCTCCTCCACGTTAGGGGCGGCAGGAGCGGCGCGCTGGCCCGACGTCCGACGAGCGAGTGCAGGCGCGGCCAGCCTGTGACGCGAGCGCGGATAACCTCCGACGCGGGTGGGCTGGCGCGGCCCGGCCTGCGGCAGAGGAGCGGCCGTAGGGCTCCAACCCCGCCGGCAGCTGTGCTCCCGCGTGACACAGCACCGCAACACCCCCGTCATAGGGAGAGGCGTCACAGTTCCCTGTCGGCACCAGATTTGGCGACTACCGTACCACCATGGCACTGCCTGCTGACCCGGCGTAGCACTCCGCAGCCGCTCAACGCCGACCGCCAGTGGAGCTCCGCGATGGATAGACGCAGCTCCAACCCCAATCAATATCTTTGTCTCGCCGCCAGGCAGCTACATCGCCGTCACAAGCACCACATCCTGTCTGCTTAATTGCTGCTTGCCCACGCGCGCATCTGGCACGTGGCAACTGCGTTGCCGCCTTCACCATCGGCGGCAAGCAATTAAGCTGCTTGTTGACGAGCTCTTCCATGTATGCTGATTTCAACTCAATTTTGTGATTGATATAATTAAACTATCATGAGATCATTAGATCTACATTTGTTTGATTTAAACCAAGGACCAATACCCACTCTACTACCATGAATTTCTGCCCCAAAAGTGAGCTACGGTTTGGCTCTGACTGTTGGGGCGGTCGAAAACATCATCTCTCGGCTCCGGTGTTTTCCTAGGAAAATCTGTACAAAAGTTGGAGCTTCGCCTGTGTTCGGTGATTTAGGGAGCAAAACTTACCAACGAAAAAGAGGAAATCTTTGTCTCGAGGAAAAATTCGAGCTTCGGAATCTTTCTCATCTCGCGCCCGTCGTCGGTCCGGACCTAGCCCAGAATCCTGAGCTTCGGCACAACGCCACGCCTGGAAAGATCACGATCAGCAGAGCGCCAGCTTCGTGAGGAAGTTACAAAAGTGTTGGTGGTCAATTTCCGTCAACTAAAAGCACTCGTTACACTTTGGTTTGAGCTCGATTATGGAACTAACCCGCCACTAGGCACACTAATGATATAACAAGTTCAACTTTGTACGTGCATTTGGAAGTGTGGTGTTTTTGCAGGAAAACATGGACTAAAGGGACGGAGTCACATCAAGCTCAAAGGAGCAAATGAGGAGTTCTGTTCGTGTTTAAGTGCAAGACGAATTCACTCCCAAAGGTGGCAAGGACCAAGGTGCTATGACGAAACATCCCCGAGGACCAAGACGTAAAGATTGGACTTCATGCGAGAAGACCCCCTATCTTGATCGCGGGGATGACGATGCCAAAATGACACAAATGAAGGGGCATAAATCCAAAATGTCAAGATGAGCCACGCGGAGCAAGATGGGTCCGAACCGGGCCGAAAAGGGCCTGGGCCGACCGGCCCATGCCGACGGGCCTACCCTGTTTCGGGCTCGGTTCAGCCTTCCCTTTGACCTAGTGCCTTCTCGGTGTATTTGTATCCCCTGCCTCTGACGGTCGCCACATCCATTCATCACAACTCGGCGAAACTTAGAAGCAAGCACCGGAGGGATACGACGGCCGCTGCGAGTCCTCGAAGTTGTCTAGGAGATGGCCTAGGCCGACCCTAGCTGCCATGGATGCCCTGCGTGGTTGTGCCGTGGCAGAGTTCTAGAGCTAGTTGAGGTCTTCGATGGTATGTATTCGGTGGTGATGACCTAAACACATCTACTATGTGAGTAGAGTACTTCATGTCATCCTATCTTTAGCGACTCGATTCCTCCTTCTATGACCTTGTGCTTTGTTGGGTTTG